>CM054057.1:169596316-171001769 GCA_028641055.1 Alopecurus myosuroides
AGCTACTTGAGATCCACAGACAAGTTGCTGGAGAACACACTCTCAAACTTCTCCTACTCGACGAAAAATCCTTAGCAAACTGATCAACTCTTCTGGAACGGTATCCAAGAGATAAAACGTCCGATGCACGGAAGACAGAGCCTCGCGACAGGACTCGACGAGTATTTTCGCCTGGCTCGCCCGATACTTCAAGGTAGCCAAGACAAAACCTCGGTTGCGGTCAGACCAGAAATTGTTCGCATGCGGCTTCGAGCTACCCGCTTCATAGGCAATGTGGTTATCCACCCAGTGGGTTTCACAAGGTCCGTCGGGCTCAACAACTGTAAATTCAGCGAACAATTCAACACAGAGAAGGAAGCAAGCAGGAAAGGACTAGCGGGCTCGCAAGCTTACAAAGCATGTCCTTTGCAACATCGGCCAGCTCTTCCATCACAAACTGCTCACGCTCAGCCGCAAGTCTCTGCTTCGACTTGGCAACATCAGCCACGCCCCGCAAAGCTTTCAGTTTGCGCTCATCGTCCGCAACACGGTCACGGAGTGACGCAAACGTGCTGGCAGCAACAGCAAGGGGATTAACCTGCGAAGCAGTCCCACTCGAAGACTCTACACTGGGATCCACTACCTGGACAGAAAAAATGAAAGTTCAGAAATATCACAAGACCCCACTCGAGAACACACCACTCATTTCCTCGAGTGCTCGGAGGCTACTCCCATCGAGATCATACAAAAGTAAAGGCGCAACAATCAAATATTGAAGATTTTAGAAAATACTTCGATTAAGCAGCACAAAATACAGGAATACATCCCAAGGTTCATTACATCGACGAACCAAAGGAAACAAAACTATCCTAAGGAGCAGCTGAAGTGGTCCCACTCGTGGAAGGCTGTCCCTTGCGACTAGAGAGTACCTCGGAGAGCATCTTCGCGAGGACTTCAGCACGATCACCAAAAGGACAGAGCGCTACCTTTTTTCCATAGGCGTCGTAGGGAATGCTCGAATACACATTCTCCAAGTCATATGAGACTCCATGCGTCAGAGAAAATTGGATAGCCATCTTGGCCCCGCACTCGGACTGAGCGACTGAGTACTCCTGGAGAAGATTTTCATCATCCAGGAACACCTTCAAAAGGCCGCCCAGCGTAGGAAGAATCGTCACATCCACCAGTAAGCGCTCGTGGAATCGCGTCAACACTTGGGTGGCATCACCAATGAGGGAGCAAATTCTACTCGTGTGTTCCTGGAGCTGGGCGCAGGAGTCCGTGAGAGCGTCCAGTCGTTGGCTCCCAGGCAGCTCCAGTCCAACCCCAAGGGCATCTACAACAAAGATAGCATAAATCTCCAAGACAACAGTTCAAATTGCAACAGAAGAATGGCTAAACGTAGCTTACCCGCAAGCTTCTGATCCAAGAGGCGGACGAGGCCAACAAGATCACTGTCATGCTTGGCACCCGCCTCCTCCAATTGCTTTAGCGTCCCTTGAGCCTCGACGAACTTCCCCTCAAGATCGGCTGAATGCTTGCGACTGGATTCCAACTCCTTTCGGGAGGATTCCAGCTCCGCCTCAAGGGTTTTCACCCGAGCGACGGCTTCAGCCTTTTCAGACTTCAGGCGGGTGACTTCGTCAGCATTACAAATTATATGGTTGGAGCAACCTTCACGATCAAGAGAAATAGTAAAAGACAAGATACGTGGAAAAACTTAACCTGGAGGGAACGACCGTCCTCGACGATCCGGTCGCGATCCACCCGAAGGGAAACGCAATCAGCTTCAGCCGAAATCACTCGACGACCAATAGCGGCGAGGGAATCAAGGAGAGTCTTCAAAAAATTCAAGGCAAAAGGTCAAGTCGAAGACAAGTCACTTGAGCCTATACGTGACTGTACACAGTCGAGTATAGCCTCGGGGGCTACTCCCATCGGGAGCACTGTCGTGCACCCGATAAAAATCAAGAAAAACGAAGAGGGAAAGACTTCAACTTGAGTTTGTGGCTAACCGCAAGAAATTAACCACGGCCTCGGGGGCTACTCCCATCGGGAGCACTGTCGTGCACCTGATAGAAAATGTGAACAAACAAAGCAAAGATGCGTGAAGATAGAAAAACTTACTTGGCCCTGGGCAGTAGACAGGGGATTCGCCGAGCTGCCTGAAACCTCCTTATTTGCATAAGCTCCACCCGCGAAACCAGGGAGCCCGTACTCAGGAGTTGCGGCTGCCCTTACTGGACTTGGAGACCTTTGGGCGGCCTCTGCGGCTGGAACTTCACCCACGGTTGCTTCTTTCCTCTTCACAGAGGGAATCGAAGAAGCATACCGGCCAGGCCTGATGGTCGTGAGGTTATTGTTAAAGAAAAGTTCGGACAAAGATCCAGAACAAGAAAAAGATTTGCGACTAAGGAACAACGCGCAAGAAAAACTTACTCATCCTCATCCTCATCGTCCAGAATGTCCACATTCCAGGCGGTGGGAACCTTCGACCTGCAGCCTAGGGGAGGAAGCACATTGAAGGGAGGCACCTGAAGAGGCTCGGTCGCCCCCTTAGCCACAAGTGAGACAATTCTCGCGTACATAGTACACGTAAACTTAGTCTGGGGCAGCTTCATCCTACTATGCCACTAAGATCATAAAATAATCAAGGAGGCAATAACATGATCATCAACGTCCACATACACCTATGTGTTCTACCCGTACAAAACATCTACGCATAAACCTGGCTCTGATACCATTGAAGGGGTCGTTGCATAGAAAACAAAAAAAAATTCCTACGCGAGAGACACCCAGAAGGCCAAGATCTAATCTAGGGGATGAAAGCAACAGGCATAGAGAGAGTCTTAAGAAGAACATACCATCGAAGACACAAATCGTTACGAGATCAAATCTCGTTGTTGGCATAGTCGTACTCACACCGATCTTGAGAGCGAAAAGATGTGCACTGCAATCCGGCGGTGCCTCCGTGATCGGTCACACGTACGGTTGATAATGACCTCCGTTCCCTCGATCCAGTGGAGAGGCGGAAGTAGAGGATCCCTCGGAACTCCAGCAGCACGACGACGTGATGGTGGTAAAGAATCCCACGGTCAGGGCTTCGCCAAGCCGGAGACCATGGAATGGAGCAGCGAGTGGAGAGGGAGTGAGGTGGGCAAGTGTGTGAGGAAAGGGAGGTCCAACCCCTCTTTATATAGGAGGGGGAGGCAGCCACGGATTTTTGGTGCCTCCATCTCTCCCCTCATCATGTGGGTGGAGTCTCCACTCAACCCACTCATTCTCTCATCAATTCCCACTCAAAATTCCAAGGGTTTTCTTTAATAAATTAATAAAATAATTTAATTTATTTATTTTAATATTTGTTAATCCTATTAACAAACATTAACACTTACCCCCTTGAACTATTTGTTAATCAAACATTAACATATACCACCTTGAACTATTTCAATATTCCCCGAAATAATTCCGGTGACTATTTCAATATTCCCCGAAACAATTTCGGTGTTGTCCAAACTTTTCTCCGATATTCCGTATCCTCTCAAATGCGTCATCGAACCTTAAGTGTGTCACCCTACGGTTCGCGAATAACATAGACATGACCGAGACAGCTCTCCGATCAATAATCAACAGCGGGATCTGGAGATTCGTGATGACTCCTATATATTCAACGATGACTCTCCTGATCGTGTGAACCATCAACGGCGTAACTATTCCCTTTGTCTCGCGATATTTTACTTGTCCGAGATCCGATCATTGGCATCAACCATACCTAGCTCGATCTCTTTACCGACAGGTACTCTTTTACTCGTTCCGTGATATGATATCCTTGTGACCTAGTCACGTGCTTGCAAGCGGTGTCGATGTGATATCACCGAGAGGGCCCAGAGTATATCTCTCCGTCATTTGGATGGACAAATCCCACTCTTGATCCATGAGCCTCAACTAATACTTTCCGAATACCCAACGACACCTTTATAGTCACCCTGTTACGGTGTGACATTTGATGACATTAAACCATCCTTCCGGTATCAGTGATTGACATGATCTCATGGTCTAAGGAATAAGTTACTTCGTATGCAAGATATAACAATATAAACTAAATGACTTGATCATATTGTTATACTTAGTTAGGGTCTATGTTCATCACATCATTCTTCTAATGATATGACCCCGTTATTAACAACATCCAATGTTCATGATCAGGAAACCTTGATCATCTATTAATCAATGAGCTAGTTAAAAGAGAGGCTTTACTAGGAATCATTGTTTGTTTATTAAACACACATGTATCAACGTTTCCGGTTAATACAATTCTAGCATGAGAAATAAACATTTATCATAAACAAGGAATAAGATAATAACCACTTTATTATTGCCTCTTGGGCATATTCCCTTCAGTAAGTTTGGCAGAAATGCCCCCAACGGCTCCAAACTTTATGAGGGGTATAAATACCCCCTCCCCTCCACCTACCTCCAGTTAGCTCGTCCAGAATAGATCTCACCATTGCTAGAGCTCACCCACCTTGCTAGATCTCCCAATCCCTCTACCCAAAAGATTTGATCTTTGGAGGATTGAAGGAGAAGGCCCCGATCTACATCTTCACCAACCAGAATTCATTTCCCCTCTCATTTGCGTGAGGGATCTTTTCCTAGGGTTTCCTCTTGTGGAGAACTTAGTCTTCTTGCTACTCTTGGTGATTTGTGATTGTTGGGAGCCCCCAATTTGGTTGTGGGTGTGTGCCCCAAACTTGTTTGTAAAGGACTCGATTCCCGCCTCAAAGGGGATCAATAGTGGAAGGTGAACTAGGCCTTTGTAACAGGGTTCATCGGAGAATAGGGTGAGGCCTTTGTAGCGTTGAGTAGGCCTTCATGGCGAGCTCACACCCCTCCAACGTGACGTGCTCCCTTTACAAGGAGGAACTCGGGAATACATCGTGTCTCCGCGTGCTTCCTATCGGTTATCTCGTTCGCTTATCCTTTACTAACTTGTGTTGCATTTATTGTTGTACTTGTTGCATTTATTGTTGTACTAGTTGCATTAATTGCTATCCTTGTTATATAGGTAAATTCATCTTAGTTGCACTATCTAGAAAATTTACCTTTGTGTCAGGTCTAAACTACAAGAAAAATTAAAATTGCTCGTAGCACCTATTCACCCCCCTTCTAGGTGCCCATACTATACTTTCAACCGTGTGTGGTTCCTGATTGCTCGGGCCATGTTGACCTTGTTTTGCGTGATGTCTGGTCGCGATTATTCTCTTTCCGCGGCTCTCTGTTGCGGTGTCGCGATCAGCTGACGTGGTGTCGTGGGCTGCGATCGCGATCTCTCGGGCTATCATCATCGCTACACGGGCTATCGCGGCGGCGCCGAGCTTCTTTCCCTCGGGCACGACGAGGTGACTCTTTGTCTCTCCTTCTAGGCGATGTGCTCCCGCGTCTGCGGGGTGTTTCCTTATCTATCCGAGGTTTTTTTTTCAGTTTCTGGCGTTGTCGCGTGCCTGCGGCTTTGAGCGGCTGCCATGCCTAGCCCCTTCTGGACTTGTCGGTATTGTTCCGCGCCGTGATCGTTTTCAAGCGGTTGGTTCGCCTGTAAATATGTGGCTGCTGCCAAGAGTGCTGCGGCGGGGGTCGTCGGGTGTACGTTGTCGTGGTCGTCGACATGCATGAGTGATGTCTCGAGTGTTTTGCTGATTTCGCTGAGTGATTCGCGATCCATGGCAGCGGTCTTAGAGACGTAGCTCTTTTTCGGGGAATTTTTTCCTACCGAGTGAGTCCTGGAGAGTGCCGCACGGCGCATGTAAGGACCCCAGACCGGCAGTCTGAAACCCTACGTATGCATACATTCACGATCCCAGAAAGATCAGTCGTGAACAACATACACAGTTGGCACACAGAAATACATCATCCATTACACGAATACATAAAGGTATTACACAAATGATCACATGATCAAGTTTAAAGCAACTGCCAAAAGGGCAGGCAACTTAACAAACACAGCGGAAGACAATTAAAACACAACGTAGTTGAGCCCAAGTCACGCCTTAACCTACAGGCTGCTGACCCGGAGACGATCCTAGTTCGCAAAGCCGTCAGCTCCGTACTTCTCTTCATAGATATCCTTCGGAGGTTCCTTCTCAAAATCTGATAAGTAGATACCAGGGGCGAAACCATAATGAGTACATTTGAATGTACTCAGCAAGACATCCATCATTTCACTTACCAACATGCAAGTATGCTTATATGGTGGAATAGGTAGGCTATAAATATGGTTCACTATCAATGGTGTTCATATATGATGACACCACAGTTGCAGTCAGGTTAATCTGTATTTTCGTTGAAGAAGATACTTCAGAAGAAAAAATAATATAGTTTTATTTCTCTTGTAGATATCACATGTACAAGAGGTTTTGTAAAACTTTGTTGAAGAATATTTTCTCTTTGCAAAACTTCTTGGAATCAGTTTCCAGAATTCTTGCTTAGAGTAGAAAAGGTTTTCTTTGCAAAACATTTTGTTTTGTATCACATCACCTGGCTTTTCATCATCGACGATACCTCCACGGTATAAGTTTCCATTCCTTTCCGAACTTCACAAGTTCAACACTTCCTTTCCAAAATTTCCCTTTCAAAAACTTCCTTTTTGAAAACATTGACACAATGCTAGCTACATGGCCATTCAACTGTCCATATCCGAGGACGCGGCTTCTTCGAAAAAGTTGTACTCTGCAGAGGTGTACACATCCACCAGATCCAGTACACCTCCCGTGAACAATCACGGACTGTAACAACAGTATGAAAACATCAGGTATCTGATCATAACCATCCACTATGTTCAAGCTAGAATATGCCTATCTCTCAGTTGAGTTTTACCACATCCCCGGCACCGAGCTAATCCCCGCCAAGCCAGGATGCCTCAACTGATGCGTCCGGAGGGAAAATTAATCCCACACTTTATATGTCTCCACGACATTCGGTTCGGAGGATCGCATCCCCTATAGCACATTGAGATAGCACACACTAATAAGAACAAACTTCAAGTTAAGCCCCTTGCCCATGTTGGGGTAGGGTGGCAGTACGGTAAAGGTTGTCCGGCGAAGACTAGGTTATGTGTCATTTTTGAAAACACCACTTTCTCAAAAATGACCACTTCCACATTCCTCCGGAGAACAAGGATCCGCCTTTTCTCCGGGGTTTTCCGTAAAGCCTTTGTTTTGTAGAATCACAATTTTAGGGTGTCCACTTAGGGACTAGTACATTTGATGGTAATAAATACCATATGGTGGCTTATGGGCTTGGTATTACCAAGTTTAACTACTGGCATGATAGTAACCTATAATATAGTATAGTAGTAAATTCCACATCAAAAATAGTTTTTGATAATCAAGCTTTTGTAAAACTTCAGAGGTAAAACATGCATGATATATAATGGTAAGTATTGTATCAGCAAGCAATCAGGATGCTTGCCTGGTATCTCCTTGTGTCCCTGGTTTTGGAGTGACTAGAACTTGAAACAGAGCTTCACGACACTTCCTTCCTCTTCGTTTTCTAACGCCGTAAAAGGAATAAAGGACACACATTCAGAACCAATCAAGGCAAGCAACAATGCATAACAATACATACAGCAAAGAAATCTAATGATAACCAATCACACAATTATTAATGGAGGCAAACAATCAAACAAACACACTTGACAGAAATGCCATTTAATAAGACAGCTTAAGGTTGGAGGAACATATCTCACAACCTCAATATCATGGATTCAGTGGGTGTGCCACTCTCATTCCAAGATATTAATAAACCCAAAATAAACTTAGTTTCACAAGGGTGAGACTACTAAAAGTATATAAAACATGCACAATAATAATCATGGCAATGGGTCTATCAACCACACCACAAAAAGAACAAGATAGCTAATCTACTAAGCCTAAATTCACATCAAGAATAAATAAGACACATGATTTGCAAAAGTTACTTTTGCAAATCAGTGAGCCTACATAAGTGTAACAAGGTAATAGACTCATCACAAAACACACAATTTCTCATAGTGAGAATAATAGAAACAATGGCTAAAAAGGAGGAATCCTATAGACATGTTTCTACTAAGGGTTTTCTATGCAAGCATGCATAACAAGTAAAATACTAAAATGAAAACAAGGAACCATGTTATCATAATGGTAAATGAAAACATGTCCTTATGCAAGGCTACATAAATATCTACCAAACACAAGTTGGTAGGAAAAATAATTTAACACAAAAAAACTGCTAAGGAAACTAGTACTACTCAAACATGAAGAATCAATGGATGCATTTCAATCAAGTAATTGAAATACAACCAGAGGGTCCATGTCATAAAAACAGGAGTGAAAAACATCTATACTTGCTATAACAAAAATATCCCATTGGATAAAACAAGGTATCAATTTGCAGGGCAACTCCTATATACTAGTGGTAATAAAAAGGGCATTACTAGAGGAATCAAACAACACTACAAAATGGAATTTTCCTAGAAAGCCACACATGATTACAACCACTTACAAACAGAAGCATACCCATTTTTGTTTAGCACAAAAATTCCCAAAGCAAAAATACTAGGCACTCATTAGTTATGAAACTACATAAGAGAAATGCATCTAGTTTGGGGAAATAATGTTTCCACCAAAAATGCAATGAAACCAGTGGGTGTTCCACTAGCATAACAAAGCATTAAGAGGTCACAAAGCCTCTGGTCACACTTGACAACAATTATCAAAAACCTAAACTAGCACCTAGTGCAATAACAATACTAGCAAAAAATAATAGGGTGCTTAAATAAGCAAGGCAATGCTACTCATGCTATTATTTTCACACAAGTGAAAAATCTAGGGATCAAGTATTCATAATAACATTATCAAAATGCTACTGGTCTTATGAATAAAACACAAAAATAGGTGGCTACACAACCACAAATGATTATGTCAAAAATTCCACACATGAGGGAATTTTTCCATACATCCTCACAGTTATGACAAAGCTACTCATGCTTTTCTACCAAATCAAATGCACTATAGCAGAGGTGATAACAACACAATATAAGTACCAACATGGTACTGGATCTAATATCTCAACACAACAATTCAATCACTTGCACACAATTTAATCAATAAAAAATTCTATGCAAGTAATAACTAGAGGTAAAACATATTCTATTCCCATAAATCGTATTTCTTCTCAACTCCAGTACACACAATATAACATGCTAAAATAGCTAAGTAACACTTAGAAAACAAGTTAACACAACTTATACATGCTAGAAAACAATATTGCAACACAAAAATATCATCACACAAATTAATTAACTAAAATGCCAAAATGGCAGAAATATGCAAAACAAGGATCTGTCCACAAAATTTTCTAGGATGCTCTAAAAATTAAACCCTTCTAGGTTTGGATAGCCCTAAACATATACAAGACCATCCAGTTGAGTTTGCATCAAAAATCATTTTTTAATTATTTTATAAAAATCACCAAAGTGCTCTCTGGTGTTTTACCAATTTGCATGCCATTTCAAAAATACAATGAATTTGGAAACGAGGTTAAATGCTCCTGTTCGGAAATTTCAAGGGCTTTCCAATTCAATTGGCCTCACTTCATTCTGAGTTGTAAAATAAAAATGGTGCTCATTTTGGTGTTTCTGGTACCTGTTGCCAAATCATTTTTAATTTCAAAAATGTTCATCCAAAAGTAGATCTACAAGTTGGAGGTGGTTTAGATTTAGTTGAGGTACCACTGTGAATTTTAGTTTGGTCAAATTCATCTTTTAACTAAGTTTGTAAGCTCAAAAGTGATCATGCAACATTCTGTGGAAGTATAAATGGAAAAAAACATCATAGGGGGCAGATCTGCTAAATGGGCCGGCCTGGATCTAGTCTACCGCGGCGGGATCTAGCCGCTGGTCGCTGACGCGCGGGCCAGCCAGCCACGCGGGCGCCACGCGAGCAGAGACTCGGCCCCACGGGCCAGTTTGACCTGGTCCAGCGCGCGGTCAAGCCGCTGACGCCGTCGCTGCGTCACCGCGACGTCACCGCCGGCGGGGAGGCACTCCGGCGAGCTCCAATCTGGCGAATCCGGCCACGAAAATGCAGATTAAAAACATCAACTCGTTCCTCTCGACAAGGGCTAGCGACAAGGGCCAACGTCGTTTCCAGGGAGGGTGCCGGAGACCGGCGGCAACGGCGCGCGGCGGCGGCCGGACGGCCACCACGGCGCGGCCACGCTCCAGAGGGAGAGGGAGGGGGGAAATGCACGGCGGGGGTCCTCCTGCTTACCCTAAACGCGATGGAACCGATGGTGAGGTCGAAGGAGACTCGATGCGGCGCCGATCCCTCGTCGGAGTCCGCCGGACTCGAGGGAGGAGGATGGACGGCGCGGGCACCACGTCGCGTTCCCCTCCGATTCCTTCCGCAGAGGGGCTCAGCGAGACGAGGCGGAGACGATGGGACAGTCTTCGGCCGGCGGCGAGCTCGGCAAAGGCCTAATCGACGGCGAGCAATCTCCCTAGGGTTTCGGTTTGGGGATTCAAGATGAAAAGAGAGAGAGGGAAGCTAATGGGGAGAGAGAGGGGGCAATGGGGAACACAAGCACATGGGGGGCCTCTTTATCCCCCTCAATTCCTTCTCATCGAAGCAATGGCCTAGGCCCTCTGTATCTACAGCATGGCTAGAGGTAGGAGATGACTCAGATTTCATTTTGGTCCCTGGGTATTTACAACTAGGTCCCTGTCCTTTCTGAAAAAGGTTGTTTTCACCCATCAAACAAAGTCAAAAATTGAAACCCTTTTGCCCAAAATTCTAATTAGTTGAGTTGCACAACATATATGAAAATTGGCTCAAATGGATAAACTTGGTAATTCAAAGTTGTTCAAATTTGAATTCTTACATAAATGGACATTGAATTTATTAGACTACTTAGGAGCTTCCAAAAATGATAATTTTTGGCACACATTCCTTATTTGATATGTTCCTTAGGTGGTAGAAAATTCAAGTCATTTTGAGTTACTTCATAGAACAAACTTGTTCAAATTTCTAAAAGGTGCTGTCAAGAAAACAGGGGTTTTTGGCAACTTAAATTATTCAAAAACTTGTGCCCTTTTGGTTTTTCATCCTTATTTATGATATAGAGCATGTGGTATTTATTTCATGGCATTTGGAAAAAGTTTGTAGAACAAACTTGTTCAAAATCCCAAATGTTGCTGTGGAGAAAAACCATGTTTTCAGGACTTTAATGGATTCAATTTTTGGTCTCCTCTTGTGTGTGTTCCTTATTTGATATAAGGAAGCAATGGTATGAATTTCAAATCATTTTAAGAAAGTTTCCAATAGTAACTTGTTTGAGTTTTCTGTTTCTGGAAATATTGGAATTTCTATTTAATAAGGCACTTGGCTTTTCTTTAACAATGCTTTGCCAAAATATTTATGTGACTAGAGATAACAAGTCAAAGCTCTCCAATACCTTTGTTTTTAATCTTGCAAGGTTGGAAAAACATTTGATAATATTTTGGTGAAGCATTTAAGAATGCCTCTTTTTCTGATAATCTTTTTAGGGAAATTTATTAAGTGTTTCCTCTTTCTTAATTTAGGTCTTGGAATAATATTCAACATGTATGGGACTCATAAGATAGTTTTGGAAAACTCTTTGATCAATATTTACTTTAGAAAATATTGCCAAAGTCATTGGAACAATATGTTGAATATTTTTATTTTACTGCTTTGCTATCCTTTTTAAGTTTGTTTAGTTTATATAATTAGTTTGTTTAGTTGCACTTAAACAACCACAAACAAACACAACCAAGGTTTATTAGTCAAGCAATTAGCAAAACAACTGTGTTAACAGGTATTCCAAAATTGGGATGTGACAGGTCTTCCCCCCTTAAAAAGAATCTCGTCCCCGAGATTCACAAGCGAGGACTAAGGGAGGGCCAACAAACACAATGTTAGTGTTGGAGTGCAGATGCTTCCCCCCTTTGACTTTTCTTGGGAGGTGGGGTACATCCCTAAATTAGCAAATTTACTTTCAAAAAAATTTCTAGCTATCAATTTACTCAACCACCAAATTTTAAAAAATTTCTGATCACGTCACTACTGCCAACTAGTTCCTTTTAGTGCAGAACTACCTGGAAAAGTACCGTCAATTATTTCATGAGTTTCTAGCTAAATCCCACATATTACATACCACATATGGAGTGGTCTACCACTCTCATAACAAGGTATATAAGAAGCTAAAAGTATTGCTTGTGGGTGCAAAAAGGTTAGGTTGCTAAGGTAAAACAAACAGACAGAACAAATACCCATGGCAGTGGTTATTACTCACCACAAGCAACTATCACTTAATATGTTCATGATTTTAGTTGGATGTTTTTAGTTTAATAAGATACTCTTAATCACAATCATAACACAAGTATTAACTCATGCTAAGGTAAAAACATTTAAACAAAATCCAATAAGCAAGCAAACAACACCACAGATGAATAGACTATTTATTCACCAGGTTATTGTTTATTAGAGGTTTTGGAATCCATCAATCATGAACAATTAGCAAACAACCAGTAGCTAAAAACCAATGAATCCAATCATAAAGGTACCTTAAAACACCATATTCACACGAGATAAAAACTCCTATTACATAGGCATAAAAAAAACAGGACTGCACAAATAACACACTAGTATGAAAAATCTATACCAGCATGCTATAAGAGATAATCATATCCTATAACCATAGAACATGCAACTAAATAATTCATGGCATGATAACAGAAGTAGTAACTTCCTAAACATGCTATATCAACTCATATACTCATAAAAATAAAGAGGGTAATACTAGAGCAAAAATCACCATTTTCTAGTGGTGAAACTAGTTTTCGCGCTAGAGAAGCAAACAATGCTATCATGATGTTTAAACTTAAACAAGAAAGTCATGAATATAAGTGTACCTAATAACAGTACACAAATCCTACTCATGTTAGTAAGCACAAACATCAAAACAATCCCATGATACAACTATTAAACATGCAGAAATCTCTTCTAGCAATTTCTGTTTTTCTTAAACAAATAACTAGCAAACAAGCAAGGTATGACTCACACAACCAGTAGCTATGCAATTAATGAAAAGTTATCTAAACCTTTTCAAAAATCCATACACTCAATTTAAAATCATTCACAAACAATCTACCAATCAAGAGGAATTTATTTTATTTGCGAACAATTTAATTTTAGCACACGATAGTGAAACATTTCTTAACATGATACCCCTAAGGAATATTATGCTAACAAAAGGATCACACCTAAACATATTAGTATTTACTAATAAGAAATAAACTTCTCACTTGCATAAGTGAAAATAAACAATTGTATTTTCCATGGTGGAAAATAGAAATCAAATCACATAGTGAAACATGCTATCTTCACACATGTGTATGGTTGGGGATTTTCATCCTCAAGCCTAATACAATGGGACCAGTGGGCTATGGCCTACTAATACCAAGTAAAAATAGGTACTAAGCCTCTGGTTACTCATGAAAAACTTTGCATACCAGATAAAAATATAAGGCTATTTAATCTAGTGAAGCAATACTAGTGCATATTGATAGCAATTCTTACACATGCTTTAATATTAAAAGACATGCAAGCTAACATAGATACAAGCATCAAAATATCAGTACCTAAATGGTACTGGACTCCAATAAACATAGCACAAAATCTACTAAGAAAGTATACACAGATTTAGCTCTCACAATACTTCCAATTAATAAACTAGAAGGTGACAAATGATATTTTGTTTTTATTCGAGTTTCCAATCATGCACACACCTTCTAGGGTAGATTTATTGTAATAAAACAACATAATAACAAGTCCTAACAACTCCATATAAGTTAGGAAGCAAGATTGAATAACACACAAATTTATTTCAATCCAGAGCACACAAAGAAACAAAAACAGGAAAACTGTTGTTTCCTAGATCTATCACAACCGTTCCATCGTTCACTTAATTTCTAAACCCCGAATTTCATAGTACATACAATGTCTACTAAAATTTGGTTTCCAAAGTAGATACACATGATATCCTATTGACTAGTAAATGAATAGGTCATCATCTTATTTTCTCGTGACTTCTCCTTTTTACCAACTAGATTAAAAAGTGTCGTAAGTCACTTAATTCTTTGGTTTAGAAAGAGTTGTCAGTAGTTCGCATGATTTGGTTAGGTGTCAACCTAAGATTAGACCAAGCATGTTAGTCTTGTTAGCTTTCTAATTAATAATGTTTGTCCGACAAGATACGGCTAGCGTCATCGTACGTCGAATATTGAATTGTGCTCTTTTGATTGGCTTTTGAGGGGGTTATGCATCATGGCATGTGAAGACTTCTCTTGCACCTTTCTCCAGAGGAGGGAGGTATATAACTTTTTTAAAAGGGGATTTCTTTAGTTTGGTCTTTTAAAAGGGGACATAAAAAAAATGTGCAACAATTTGCCAACAGGGTAAAAAGAGTCTTTTGCAAATAGACGAACATAGAGGTTTTGGTCAGTATTGGTTGGTTTTCTTCACGCCTTTTTTTCTTTGAGGATTGTCGTTGTTGGAGCTTTATATGTTGGAGTGCATCACTGGTAGCAACGCTAGCAGCTCGTGTGGCTTAATGGTCCTCTATTATTAGGTCCAATGGTGCTTTCATTGATTGTGAGGGAGATGGTGGTGGTTCACGACGGGTCGCATTATGAAGCGAAAACAAGTATAAGTCTAAGCAACAAATTCTTGTTTTTGAATGCTATACAAACATTTTTGCTTGCAAAAATTTAACAGGAGGCGATTCAAAAACAAGAGCGGGGCAATCTCAAATTTGCAAAATTTGAGCACTCCGCAAACATATAGAAGCCTAGATGAACCAAAATCTACACCACACAATAGCACAAAGTCCTTACGGACACACATAAGCAAGCCAAAACACACAAGCAAGACTCCATTGGAGCTCCGTCGGGGGATGATCCAAAAATCCTAGAAGTGGCTGAAGAACTATATCTACTTCTGACCCTCATCACTGTAGAGCTATGCGATTATTTTGGTCTTCTCGGGACATCGGCAAGTATAAAAGTTTTTGGATGGAAACAAGATAATAAAAGTGAAGTTTTGATAAAACCTTTAACTGAGAGAGGTAAGACTATGCAACAATCTGTTTTTGAAACCCCAACTATTTTCTGGACAGAAAACTTCAAAGACGAGAGATGTTTCAAAAACAGAGCGGAGCAGTTGCAAACAAGTAAGAAATAAACTCTTAACCGAGAGAGATGCCAACTCTGTAAGGCCCGCCCTTCGAACCACTGTTCAAGGACGCCCTTGATATGCATTTAGAATCTTTTGAAAAGATAATAAGGAGGGAAAATATGCTAAAATTCCCTTAGATAAAAATAATTTAGATAGTAAATAGGTTTTTACTCAAAAATACTTTTCTTTCCTATCTGACGTCCATGCTAACTAAGGTCTCCTAAGGTCAAGATGGCTCTAATACCAACTCTGTAAGGACCCCAGACCGGCAGTCTGAAACCCTACGTATGCATACATTCACGATCCCAGAAAGATCAGTCGTGAACAACATACACAGTTGGCACACAGAAATACATCATCCATTACACGAATACATAAAGGTATTACACAAATGATCACATGATCAAGTTTAAAGCAACTGCCAAAAGGGCAGGCAACTTAACAAACACAGCGGAAGACAATTAAAACACAACGTAGTTGAGCCCAAGTCACGCCTTAACCTACAGGCTGCTGACCCGGAGACGATCCTAGTTCGCAAAGCCGTCAGCTCCGTACTTCTCTTCATAGATATCCTTCGGAGGTTCCTTCTCAAAATCTGATAAGTAGATACCAGGGGCGAAACCATAATGAGTACATTTGAATGTACTCAGCAAGACATCCATCATTTCACTTACCAACATGCAAGTATGCTTATATGGTGGAATAGGTAGGCTATAAATATGGTTCACTATCAATGGTGTTCATATATGATGACACCACAGTTGCAGTCAGGTTAATCTGTATTTTCGTTGAAGAAGATACTTCAGAAGAAAATAAAATAATATAGTTTTATTTCTCTTGTAGATATCACATGTACAAGAGGTTTTGTAAAACTTTGTTGAAGAATATTTTCTCTTTGCAAAACTTCTTGGAATCAGTTTCCAGAATTCTTGCTTAGAGTAGAAAAGGTTTTCTTTGCAAAACATTTTGTTTTGTATCACATCACCTGGCTTTTCATCATCGACGATACCTCCACGGTATAAGTTTCCATTCCTTTCCGAACTTCACAAGTTCAACACTTCCTTTCCAAAATTTCCCTTTCAAAAACTTCCTTTTTGAAAACATTGACACAATGCTAGCTACATGGCCATTCAACTGTCCATATCCGAGGACGCGGCTTCTTCGAAAAAGTTGTACTCTGCAGAGGTGTACACATCCACCAGATCCAGTACACCTCCCGTGAACAATCACGGACTGTAACAACAGTATGAAAACATCAGGTATCTGATCATAACCATCCACTATGTTCAAGCTAGAATATGCCTATCTCTCAGTTGAGTTTTACCACATCCCCGGCACCGAGCTAATCCCCGCCAAGCCAGGATGCCTCAACTGATGCGTCCGGAGGGAAAATTAATCCCACACTTTATATGTCTCCACGACATTCGGTTCGGAGGATCGCATCCCCTATAGCACATTGAGATAGCACACACTAATAAGAACAAACTTCAAGTTAAGCCCCTTGCCCATGTTGGGGTAGGGTGGCAGTACGGTAAAGGTTGTCCGGCGAAGACTAGGTTATGTGTCATTTTTGAAAACACCACTTTCTCAAAAATGACCACTTCCACATTCCTCCGGAGAACAAGGATCCGCCTTTTCTCCGGGGTTTTCCGTAAAGCCTTTGTTTTGTAGAATCACAATTTTAGGGTGTCCACTTAGGGACTAGTACATTTGATGGTAATAAATACCATATGGTGGCTTATGGGCTTGGTATTACCAAGTTTAACTACTGGCATGATAGTAACCTATAATATAGTATAGTAGTAAATTCCACATCAAAAATAGTTTTTGATAATCAAGCTTTTGTAAAACTTCAGAGGTAAAACATGCATGATATATAATGGTAAGTATTGTATCAGCAAGCAATCAGGATGCTTGCCTGGTATCTCCTTGTGTCCCTGGTTTTGGAGTGACTGGAACTTGAAACAGAGCTTCACGACACTTCCTTCCTCTTCGTTTTCTAACGCCGTAAAAGGAATAAAGGACACACATTCAGAACCAATCAAGGCAAGCAACAATGCATAACAATACATACATCAAAGAAATCTAATGATAACCAATCACACAATTATTAATGGAGGCAAACAATCAAACAAACACACTTGACAGAAATGCCATTTAATAAGACAGCTTAAAGTTGGAGGAACATATCTCACAACCTCAATATCATGGATTCAGTGGGTGTGCCACTCTCATTCCAAGATATTAATAAACCCAAAATAAACTTAGTTTCACAAGGGTGAGACTACTAAAAGTATATAAAACATGCACAATAATAATCATGGCAATGGGTCTATCAACCACACCACAAAAAGAACAAGATAGCTAATCTACTAAGCCTAAATTCACATCAAGAATAAATAAGACACATGATTTGCAAAAGTTACTTTTGCAAATCAGTGAGCCTACATAAGTGTAACAAGGTAATAGACTCATCACAAAACACACAATTTCTCATAGTGAGAATAATAGAAACAATGGCTAAAAAGGAGGAATCCTATAGACATGTTTCTACTAAGGGTTTTCTATGCAAGCATGCATAACAAGTAAAATAATAAAATGAAAACAAGGAACCATGTTATCATAATGGTAAATGAAAACATGTCCTTATGCAAGGCTACATAAATATCTACCAAACACAAGTTGGTAGGAAAAATAATTTAACACAAAAAAAACTGCTAAGGAAACTAGTACTACTCAAACATGAAGAATCAATGGATGCATTTCAATCAAGTAATTGAAATACAACCAGAGGGTCCATGTCATAAAAACAGGAGTGAAAAACATCTATACTTGCTATAACAAAAATATCCCATTGGATAAAACAAGGTATCAATTTGCAGGGCAACTCCTATATACTAGTGGTAATAAAAAGGGCATTACTAGAGGAATCAAACAACACTACAAAAATGGAATTTTCCTAGAAAGCCACACATGATTACAACCACTTACAAACAGAAGCATACCCATTTTTGTTTAGCACAAAAATTCCCAAAGCAAAAATACTAGGCACTCATTAGTTATGAAACTACATAAGAGAAATGCATCTAGTTTGGGGAAATAATGTTTCCACCAAAAATGCAATGAAACCAGTGGGTGTTCCACTAGAATAACAAAGCATTAAGAGGTCACAAAGCCTCTGGTCACACTTGACAACAATTATCAAAAACCTAAACTAGCACCTAGTGCAATAACAATACTAGCAAAAAATAATAGGGTGCTTAAATAAGCAAGGCAATGCTACTCATGCTATTATTTTCACACAAGTGAAAAATCTAGGGATCAAGTATTCATAATAACATTATCAAAATGCTACTGGTCTTATGAATAAAACACAAAAATAGGTGGCTACACAACCACAAATGATTATGTCAAAAATTCCACACATGAGGGAATTTTTCCATACATCCTCACAGTTATGACAAAGCTACTCATGCTTTTCTACCAAATCAAATGCACTATAGCAGAGGTGATAACAACACAATATAAGTACCAACATGGTACTGGATCTAATATCTCAACACAACAATTCAATCACTTGCACACAATTTAATCAATAAAAAAATTCTATGCAAGTAATAACTAGAGGTAAAACATATTCTATTCCCACAAATCGTATTTCTTCTCAACTCCAGTACACACAATATAACATGCTAAAATAGCTAAGTAACACTTAGAAAACAAGTTAACACAACTTATACATGCTAGAAAACAATATTGCAACACAAAAATATCATCACACAAATTAATTAACTAAAATGCCAAAATGGCAGAAATATGCAAAACAAGGATCTGTCCACAAAATTTTCTAGGATGCTCTAAAAATTAAACCCTTCTAGGTTTGGATAGCCCTAAACATATACAAGACCATCCAGTTGAGTTTGCATCAAAAATCATATTTAATTATTTTATAAAAATCACCAAAGTGCTCTCTGGTGTTTTACCAATTTGCATGCCATTTCAAAAATACAATGAATTTGGAAACTAGGTTAAATGCTCCTGTTAGGAAATTTCAAGGGCTTTCCAATGCAATTGGCCTCACTTCATTCTGAGTTTTAAAATAAAAATGGTGCTCATTTTGGTGTTTCTGGTACCTGTTGCCAAATCATTTTTAATTTCAAAAATGTTCATCCAAAAGTAGATCTACAAGTTGGAGGTGGTTTAGATTTAGTTGAGGTACCACTGTGAATTTTAGTTTGGTCAAATTCATCTTTTAACTAAGTTTTTAAGCTCAAAAGTGATCATGCAACATTCTGTGGAAGTATAAATGGAAAAAAACATCATAGGGGGCAGATCTGCTAAATGGGCCGGCCTGGATCTAGTCTACCGCGGCGGGATCTAGCCGCTGGTCGCTGACGCGCGGGCCAGCCAGCCACGCGGGCGCCACGCGAGCAGAGACTCGGCCCCACGGGCCAGTTTGACCTGGTCCAGCGCGCGGTCAAGCCGCTGACGCCGTCGCTGCGTCACCGCGACGTCACCGCCGGCGGGGAGGCACTCCGGCGAGCTCCAATCTGGCGAATCCGGCCACGAAAATGCAGATTAAAAACATCAACTCGTTCCTCTCGACAAGGGCTAGCGACAAGGGCCAACGTCGTTTCCAGGGAGGGTGCCGGAGACCGGCGGCAACGGCGCGCAGCGGCGGCCGGACGGCCACCACGGCGCGGCCACGCTCCAGAGGGAGAGGGAGGGGGGAAATGCACGGTGGGGGTCCTCCTGCTTACCCTAAACGCGATGGAACCGACGGTGAGGTCGAAGGAGACTCGATGCGGCGCCGATCCCTCGTCGGAGTCCGCCGGACTCGAGGGAGGAGGATGGACGGCGCGGGCACCACGTCGCGTTCCACCTCGATTCCGTTCGCAGAGAGGGAACACTCGACGAGACGGAGAGGTTAGGCTACAAGGCGGCCGGCGGCGAGGTCACATTTGGCCCAATCGACGGCGACCTCACACCTAGGGTTTCCGATTTTGGGGATTTTCTTGAGAGAGAGAGGAGAGAAAATCAAGGGGGAGAGAGAGGGCATGTGGCCGACCAGTGCACATGGGGGGCCTCTTTATCCCCCTCAATTCCTTCTCATCGAAGCAATGGCCTAGGCCCTCTGTATCTACAGCATGGCTAGAGGTAGGAGATGACTCAGATTTCATTTTGGTCCCTGGGTATTTACAACTAGGTCCCTGTCCTTTCTGAAAAAGGTTGTTTTCACCCATCAAACAAAGTCAACAATTGAAACCCTTTTGCCCAAAATTCTAATTAGTTGAGTTGCACAACATATATGAAAATTGGCTCAAATGGATAAACTTGGTAATTCAAAGTTGTTCAAATTTGAATTCTTACATAAATGGACATTGAATTTATTAGACTACTTAGGAGCTTCCAAAAATGATAATTTTTGGCACACATTCCTTATTTGATATGTTCCTTAGGTGGTAGAAAATTCAAGTCATTTTGAGTTACTTAATAGAACAAACTTGTTCAAATTTCTAAAAGGTGCTGTCAAGAAAACAGGGGTTTTTGGCAACTTAAATTATTCAAAAACTTGTGCCCTTTTGGTTTTTCATCCTTATTTATGATATAGAGCATGTGGTATTTATTTCATGGCATTTGGAAAAAGTTTGTAGAACAAACTTGTTCAAAATCCCAAATGTTGCTGTGGAGAAAAACCATGTTTTCAGGACTTTAATGGATTCAATTTTTGGTCTCCTCTTGTGTGTGTTCCTTATTTGATATAAGGAAGCAATGGTATGAATTTCAAATCATTTTAAGAAAGTTTCCAATAGTAACTTGTTTGAGTTTTCTGTTTCTGGAAATATTGGAATTTCTATTTAATAAGGCACTTGGCTTTTCTTTAACAATGCTTTGCCAAAATATTTATGTGACTAGAGATAACAAGTCAAAGATCTCCAATACCTTTGTTTTTAATCTTGCAAGGTTGGAAAAACATTTGATAATATTTTGGTGAAGCATTTAAGAATGCCTCTTTTTCTGATAATCTTTTTAGGGAAATTTATTAAGTGTTTCCTCTTTCTTAATTTAGGTCTTGGAATAATATTCAACATGTATGGGACTCATAAGATAGTTTTGGAAAACTCTTTGATCAATATTTACTTTAGAAAATATTGCCAAAGTCATTGGAACAATATGTTGAATATTTTTATTTTACTGCTTTGCTATCCTTTTTAAGTTTGTTTAGTTTATATAATTAGTTTGTTTAGTTGCACTTAAACAACCACAAACAAACACAACCAAGGTTTATTAGTCAAGCAATTAGCAAAACAACTGTGTTAACAGGTATTCCAAAATTGGGATGTGACAGCGCACACTCGACTCGTCCGCCGCTTTCTTTCGTTCGTCTAGATTCTTGTGGGGCTCATTGATCAGTCGACCTGCTCGCACCAGGTGGTAGTGGTACGCAGTTAGATCATCTCGGGGAGCTCCCTCCTCGACTGGCTGGCCTAAGTGTACAACCGTCTTTGCTTTGAGCCAAGTGGCTCGCGATACTTTGATGCGCTCTCGCTGCTTTCGACTATCCTCAGTTTCCTCGGGTGGTTCAGTTGATCCTGCCATGTAGACCTGGGCCAGATATGGCTCGTGAGTCCTAGGCGTGGGTCGACAACTTTCACCGAATCGGGAGGGTTCCTTAGTCGCGATGGTGTGGAAGTCGCGGCTGTTGCGGCGGATGGAGCCATCACTGGGCGCTAGGTCGTGACCAACGTCGTCAGATGGTGAGTCGAGGATCGCCGGGCTCGAGACAGACTTAGAGTCTGATTCGCCAAGATCGATCTGCTCGGGGAAGCGCAGGATTCACGCCTTGTTGGCGTGGAAGTGGAAGCTCCCGAATGTCAAGTTGTCGGTCTTTTCCAATCCGCTGAATGCCGGGCGCGATTCCGACGAGTGGGGTGCGTAGATGAGCGACCCGAAACGGATCGGTTCCGCTGGAGTCGAAGTTCCGGGGCTCCAGCTGAAGGTTAGCGATGACGAAGCCGAAGACGACGTAGATCCATCGCCCGCCGTTCACACAGACGGCGCCAATTTTCGATTAGTCGTCTCAACAAGTCCCTCGGATGATCCGGTAGGGTTTCGATTAAGAGAACGTATAGACGCCGGTGACGATCGTCGGCTAACAGGGGGCGCGATTTACCCAGGTTCGGGGCCCTCGTAGAGGTAAAACCCTTACCCCTGCTCTTTCGATCTGTATTATGAGTAGATCGGTTACAATGGGGGGGGGTGCTCAAGTCGAGAGTATGATCTCGAGCTCAAGGCTGTGGTGGTGAAAAGTAGATTTGATCCCCCTCGGTGGTTCTCCTAGCCTTTTATAGGTGGCTAGGTCTCAAACCGTGTCCGGGGGAGGATTACAAACCCTAGCTTTAGGTCGGTACGAGTTTCCTTCTTAACCTGCAAGTCTTTTGCGGGTGAGTTTCAATTGGGCCTTCTAGAACTGCAAGGTGGCACCTCTCTTTGGGATTAGATCTTGGGGCTCGGACCAAGTAGCCTCACCCGATAGGTACAGGATTCACCCCCATGTCAGCGTCCGAGTGTTGCAAGTCGGCCGCACGCCCAGCTGCACAAATACAGCCAGCCCTGAAGCCGACGCGACGTGCCAGCCAAAGGAGGCCGAACAGGGAGCCTCCATCCCTGCCGACCGCGTCGCAGCCCCCGTCAAGCACACCCGCACAGCAGCCCGGCAGCCCCATGCAGCACTGCGGCGCGATGCACGGGAACAGCCGCTGAGCACAGACTGCGGACCGCCGAGCCCATCGAGGCCTAGATCGGGCCCTGGCCGCGCCGCAACCACCGGCAGCCGCGCGAGGAGGCCGCCACCGCCGCCTGCCGCACCGCCCTCCATCACGTCGTCGACGAGCCGCGCCCCGCCGGAAGGCGGCATCGCCGCCACCACGGAGAGAGGGCTCGACGTCCCCTACGCGTGCACCGCGAGCTCGCCCCGTGTAGCTATCCCAACGGAACCATCACAGCGCAACAATTTTCGGTCTGTCCGGTGCAAGACCCGAACCGACGTATCGGCGGGGAACCAAACGCCCAGCCCTTGTAGTGTCAGGCAAAAAACCCTGCCTCGGTGTTCAGAAAACCCCAATGGCATTCCTCTTCTCGCCTCTTCCTCTTCTCCCCCTCTTCTGATTTCTTCCCCAAATTCCTTCGCATTCCTCTGCCAACGGCGACGAGGCGGGAGAGGCGAGGCCTACTGGCACTGGATTGGCGTGGATTGCTTCCTTCCTTTGCTGGTAAGAAGCCCTACCTTTCCTCCTATTTATTTTTTTGGCGATAGATTTTATTGGACGGATTGTTCCAGAGTTACTCATCCACCAAACTATTAGTGATCATCGATTTTATTGGATGGATTGTTCCAGAGTTTAAATCGCGATTTATTTGCCGTGGAGTAATCCACCCACCCAACCATCTATGGTTGTTTTCCAAGATTAAAAAAAAATGGGGCTTCAACCTAGCATTGATCGGACGGGATCTTGTTAGACTCCCTTTTGCTATTTAGTTTTTTGCTGTTGGCCGCGATCAATCCAAATCAAAATCGTTATCCCCATCATCACCCTGTTGAGCTAGTTGCCGACTCTTTTGCTGCGTGGTAAACCTAGTTAGTTAATCCTTGTTTTTTCTTTTTTTAAACGAGACCAGAGTTCCATTCATCTAAATCCCCACACCGCATGATAAGTACACCACTGCGTGTAAATAAAAATAGGGATTCTGAACGGCAGAGGAAATCCACACAGCCGGATCTAGCAGGTCCTTTTTCCGTATCCATCCCATTGGTTTTTCTGAGGGAAACAGTAGGATTCCTACTTGAATATTCATTTCGTGGATAGCTTTTTGTTTCAATTTTCTGATGATTTTAGAAATATGGTACACTGTTTTTCACTTTTCGAGCGCCACTAGGGATCGGATGCCGATGATTAGCATGTCATCGGACTACTCTGCTACCGTACCATGGAAGCTACATGCAACTTCCGATTGATAGCACCAGAACATGTGTCTGCCTAGTGATAATTAGTTTCCTTGATTTGCTTCCTAATAACTGCATGCAAGGATCACGCCTAATCCCGTAATTTCTGGAGTCGGCTGAAAGTATTAAATTGCATCCCATTTCAGTATTCGAAAAAAAAACCTTTGCTTCTAGTAGGGTTAAAATTTGCTTCGAGTTCATGTAAAAAAAATGCTTCCATGTAATATATTTTCCTGTCCAATGTACAACTTATAATGTTTGTACACAAGTAAAAAATTATTACCAAAATGTAGAGAGTTTGCTTCAGCTTCAACTAACGTTTGCTTCAACCTAACAAAAGTATTTCCAACATATCCGCTTATTTTGTCTCTAAGCAACAAAAAACAGCTTGGTTGGATTAAGAGGAAGCTTCTAGTGTTACGGGGCGGTGTTATAATGTGCTTCCATATGAAGAAATTTGGTTCCAATAGTGCTGACATTTGCTTCCATATTAATTGAATTTTATTTTACGAAAATAACTTGTGTCGATATAATGGTTTGGAATAGAGAATCTGCTCACTTGGGAATTGAAAATTATTTCAACCTATAGAAATATAAAGTACTATGTGATACTTCATCCATTCATATAGCGTGTTTCCGACAACATACATATTGGCTTAGTTCGAGTCCCCAACATTATGCTAGTTTATATGAACATACAACATGCTTCTCATAGACTACAAATTTGTTTCCATTGCTCCCCATTTATCTACAACATGGTGTGCATGGACTAGCTGACAATGCTGACTTCGTAAATTTCCCGAGCAATGAGTGATGACCACGACACGGAGCACGGTCATAATTATCGCAGGTGATGTCTCTGTAGCCTCTATGTGGCAAAAGCAGGCGACAGAGAAGACATTGGTACATACGCATGCGGTGTTGGCTATCTTCGGCTGAGATCATCTGGTCTACAATAGAAGCATGACAGGTTTGTATGAAGCATATACGAGTGCCTATAGAAGCATAGGTAATAGTATCCATCAAATATTTACAAAGACAAGAAAATAGCATCGATCAAATGAAACATAGAGTCCTTGTCCACTATGAAACACAAATATACAAAAATTAATCAGGAACTCTTTACAGAGACATCACTGAGACACCGAAGTACACACTGGTAGTGTGTGAAATGATAAATTGCAAGAAAAAAATATTGCAGTAAAACCAGCAACAATGACCATGGTTGAAGCACAGGCTATTGACCAAAGCAAAATGCCGATATACAATGAAACAACTACAAACTAGTTTGGTCGAGCTAAATAACTACAAGTGTACAATTAAATAAGAACACAAATGTCAATGTTGAAGTGAAAATTCATCACCATGGTACTGCCAATTACAACAAAAGGAAAAAAATGGCTCTGCTGTTGCAAATTATGTAGACCGGACAAACCCAGCGTATACTTGGAAGCATGAATATTCCGAAGCATTGAATAGTTCCATCGAAACATAACTCATCTGGAGTGGAAACATAGGATACTGAAACTAGGAATCAACGATTCTTACAGTGATGTAGAGCTATGTAGAAGCATATCCAAAGAAAATCATCAAACTTATGACTGAGAAAATATATATAAATTGTGAAGCATGGGCGAACAGAAGCATCAAACTTATGGTAAGGCCCCATAACGAGAGCTAGGTAGAAGCACATAATTTTTGCAATCACCTTATCACCTTCGCCAGTTCGACATCATCAACAATTTATAAAAGGAAGTATAAGTATCCTGAAAACACTGCATTACAGACCATATGTGGAAGCATCACAAATTATATGGGGATAATATAAGTTGATTGGGACCTAGGTCATTTGCAATCACCTTATCCCGTTGTGTGTAGTGGAGGAATGGATCGAGACGGTGGCCAGGAGCAGCAGAAACAAGATTCGCCAAGTCACGCAGGTACTGCAACTAACCTGATCAATTCAATCAATCTAGCTAGTACTACTTGGCTCGAGCCCTGTTGGTTATCTTTATTGATTTTCCATTGTTCTGATTACAAAATAGCTAGCTATACACACATAGCATTGCTAGTAAGACTTGAACCCTGGAACAGTGGAACTAAAGGCAACGATTCCATGTTGGAGTCGATCGTGATTAACTGTTGTTACCTAGAAGGAAGCAGCCTCTGATCCAATGCTTCATGTGGAGTGTAGCCCTGGCTCGGCTATGCCACCCGCGACTTTGCGCCGTCGGTCGCCGGCGGTCAAAGCGGCCCCCAAACGATAACTCCATGCAGCGGAGCGGCCTGCATCCCCGCGCAGGACTCAAATCAGGTGAAGATGCAGGTATCAGCAAGGGTTGGAGGTTGTGGCCTGGTCGTGAGAGGATTGGTGAGAGCAGATGAGCATAAATTTGGGAGGAGAAATCGGCCGTGATTAATGGGATCTATTTACGGTAATTATGGGGAGGTGGGCCAGAATTTTTTTGTGGGAAGTACTGATGCTTGCGGACCGTAGGATAGAATGGGAATCTATGGTGGTCAATCGGTCTGAATGTTTGCTTTCCATCGGACCGCGATAGGTAGTATTTACCTTTTCACTGTTCTAATTAGTACTGTATACGAATTCATTAATTAAACTGTGTGTAAATGGAATGTGGTATGTTTAATCATATTTATTTCAACATGTAGTTTGCTAGTATTTATCTTCAATTACCAACTGCTTACTATAGATTGGTCATTTTAATTGCCAGTTTGCCGCCACTTAGAGAATAGGCCAAATCTTTAAGCTCTTACTTAAGAAGCTAATCATCTAATGAAATCACCTCTACTCTATATGCTTAAATATTCCTGGCTAGTAGTAATGTTTAACTGAGCCTCGACGCTTTACTTTTGGCGTCTTTATATGGATCATTTCAAATCAGTTGGCACCATCCAAATTCCGATGGGACATAGCTCTGAAGAAGAATCTGAGATTAGTGATTTGGAGATCGATGAGTACAAGGACAAGATTTATGCTCAACTGCGGGCCGGAAAACCGAAAGTGCGATATGGTGAGAAAACCTTCCGATGCCCGTTCTGCCTGGGAAAAAAGAAGCAAGATTACAACGGCAAGGACCTTCTGCAGCACGCCTCAGGAATAGGGGCTGCTCCAAAACGCAAGGCCAGTCTGAGGGCAGCACACCTTGCACTTGCTGAGTTTGTGAAGAATGATTTGGGCAGCCCACTGGATCTATCGTTGCAACTTGCCATCATTGAGTGCAATACTCCAAAGAAAGAAGAACAGGAGTTCGTATGGCCATGGATGGGTATTGGTTAATGTACCAACTGATGTGGTGCCCAAATTCTGTCCAAGAATGCGAGGATAGGCTAGGATCACACTTATCACGGTTCAGACCATGCCAAGTCATAGTTAAATTGGATTCCAACGGCCAAATTGACCACTCCATCATTAAGTTTGCTGAAGATTGGACTGGACTGGCGGATGCATTCGCTTTTGAAAAGTATTTCATAGTGGAGAAGTACGTCAAGAACGATTGGAACAAAATACACTGTAGAAAGGACCATCTGTATGGATGGATGGCAAGATCTGATGATTATAACTCTCCTGGGACAATAGGAGAACATTTAAGGAAAATTGGAGTTTTACAAAAAATCAGTGACCGGGAACAGGAGGGAACTAACATGTGTGTAGCTCATTATATACCCCGATTGGAAGAGACGAATGACCATATACAAGGATTGGAGCTGAAGATCAATCACATTAGCATGAAACTTGATAGAACGATGAGAGACAGAGATCAATCGGTCGAGGAACATAGTCAAAGTATGGACATATATTTTGATGTTGTGTGTGTTTTGCAGAATATTGCATACAAAATTATCTTGTTTCTGTAGTACTGTTTGCAGCAACAATATCATTCTGTGCCTACTGAACTGAATGAGTTTGTTTTTCTTTTGATGACCAGAGATAAGAAAGATGCAGCTAGAAGCTGCTAGGAATTTTGGGAAAATACTTGCAGATAGTCACGGATTGCAACAAGAACTGGAGAGAAGGGGAAAACAAATCAGCCAGAATCATGAGAAATTTGAAGAGTTGGCTAGAAGAAGCATTATAGACAGAGTGAAAATCGAAGAAGAGAAACAAAAGGTGATTTTCCTTGTCTTCTCCAATTCTGTTTGATGTCAATAGGCTATTAAGAAGTAAGAAGAATAAAATCTTCCTTCAGTTGTATCTTAATGATCTGAATTTGAACTTACGTATGCTGTTTAAACTCTTCCAGAATGCAAACGAAAACATTCTTCTTGACTTAGCAACCCTAAAGAAGAAGGCGGATGAGGAGCTCATGAAGCTTTCCGAGAAACATGAGGTATCGCTTTCAATAATATTTTTATGTCTGGTATCTAGTGAAAATGCATTGACTCACTGCCTGAAATTGCAGAAAGAGAAAGAAGATGCTTTCAGGAGGCGATACAAATTGGAGGAGGACTTAACTTATAAGCAGAATCTTGAGATGGAATTAGCACAGTTGACAGGAAAGTTAGAGGTAATGAAGCACATGGTAGCTGAGGCAGATACATCATCGAAGGAACTTGAAAAGATTTCTGAAGAGCTGAAAGAAAAAGATGAACAACTTGACGCCATGGAATATGCTAACCAAGCCCTGATTATCAGGGAACGGTGGGCCCATGATGAGCTTGAAGAAGCCAAGAAAGAACTTATAAATGTATGTACAACGTCTATTGCAGTTCTTAATTTGCTATTGATTTTGATACCTAATATATTGAGTTATCCTTTTTTCCCAAACAAATTACTCGTTGTGTAGGGCCTACGACAGATGTCAGTAACTCGATCCACTATTGGTGTCAAAATAATGGGTGTCCTTGATGAAAAAGCTTTTCTTGCTGCATGCAAAAGGAAAGCAGCAAAATATGATTCAGAAGAGGAGTCCGCACTTTTGTTAACAAAATGGGAACATGAGATCACACTACCAGATTGGCATCCTTTCAAAGTCATCGATGTTGATGGACAGGCAAAGGTAAACCTTATTTTACTTATACTGCTTCTTATAGGAGAACAACATATACTGCTTGAGATGGTGGCCTGATCCATGTTTATGTAGTTTCACAGCATGTCTGTTAATTGATATTTCTATGTGAATTTATCATCCACGGTTAAGTTGCCAAAAGAAAGAATTCTTTGGGTAAATTGCATTGCTGACTTGAGACCTTGTTCCTATAGAAACACTGTTAGACTAACTCATAAGTATATATACTGTAAACTCCTTTCTTTTGTTAAAACATGTGTGAGATACTAAATAGGTGGGTGGCACACTCTGTTTAACTTGCATAAATAAGTTACGAATAATAATTTTGTGGATACAATTTCCGGAAAATTGTTGAGGTGACTCATTATTTAGAAAGCTTGAGCTGTTATTACATTATGCTTGAGAACGTATCCTTCCCTATTCAGGCTTATTTTACTAACTTCAACCATAGTGAAGCATCTTGGAAACTGTACAGATGTTATCGCTGTATATCTATTAATATTAGTATGGCTGCATGAAGTTGGCTTGGTAAACACCTATATATGGTTTACATAATAACCGGCATAACGTCAGCTCTACTTTGCAACATTTTCTTCCTAGTTTTGGTCCTGGTCACCTAGTAACAACGGCAACATCTTGTAAACATAAGTTGGCATCACTTGCATCAAACCCAAATAGAAATATGCACAAAATAGTACTAGAAGTAGCTTATTATTATCAATCTGATGAGCACGAACATCCTCTGATAGGCAGACGTGTTTTGGTGGTGCAGGAAATAATACGTGAAGACGACGAGAAGCTGCAAGCCCTGAAGGAAGAAGCTGGGCAGGAGGCCCACGATGTTGTCGTGAATGCCCTTCTCGAGATGAACGAACACAATCCGAGCGGCAGGTCCGCCATACCGGTGCTGTGGAACTTCAAGGAGGAGCGGATAGCGCCGCTTGACGAGGCAATCGAGTACGTGTTGGAGCAGTGGAAGTTGAGCAGGAAGAAGAAAACCTACTAGTGTACTGAGAGAGAAATCTACTAGGAAGGCTTCGAAGGCACCACATAGGGTTGTTGGGCATGGACCTGCGTAAACTCTTGTAGTCGCTTATTATCTCGCCAAAGTCAGTTGAACGAGTGCAAGTTCATTGGTGTTTTGACTTGTGTACAGTACCTATTTCTGGGTACAAACTATCATTGGTGTTTTCCGAACCTAACATTTCCTTCGGACTGGTTTTTACGGCAATGAGTTGCATCTTTGTACCGCACTGCGTTCACTTATTCTCGTACTCCCTCCGATCTGATATATCTGTCGCAGGACATGAACTCGTTATGTACAAGTCGCACGTAGAACTCACGACACTTATTGTGGTTCAGAGGGAGTATTGCATTGCATTTTCACTGACCACTGTATTGCATCTTTGTATACTGCTCTGCACCGCATTGTTTTCACATGCCTTGAATGGCTTCGGCCTTCTGAAGGCGTTGCTTATCCTTGGTTCTGACGCCGCTCATGGGACATTCGACCACCGGCAGCGCCAGCATCGCAGAGGACTCTGCAATCAGCGTTGCAATGATTCATGTGCTGGCTTGAGAGTGAAGGGAACACGGTTTAAAAGGAGCTGCGACTGTGAGTCACCATCCATGTTTTTTTTTATGGCTGAACCATTCATGATGTCAGCAATATTCTCAATTTTATTCAAAAGTGTGGGTTTGGTTCGCTGTTTTAGGTGATCAATGGGCCTGATTGCAGAAACCCAACATCTATTTTTTGTGTGGTAAAAACAGTTTGAATCCCCGCTGTGCAGCTTTCCAATTCATTCAATTAAGTTACTGCCCCAACTATGATCCTACCGGACAGAAAACGGAAGATGTCCGCAACGTGGAAAAACATAACACAATACATGAGTAAATCTCTGCTCGGCAAAATTCAAGAGTAAATTTCAACAGGTTTAGCCTAGGAACTTACCAGACAGGGGCGAATACAGCTGGAGGCCAAATGCCGATTACACAAGTTCGCAGAGCCCCGTGACCGCATTAAGCCACGAATTAAGCAACAAACGGACTTTCAACGGCCGCGCAAGGGCAAAGTGGCAAACACAGCTAGCTCTGATCAACTAGTCGGCTTCGTTCCTCCACGGCTCCACCAGAAGCTCCTCTCGCTTTCACGAGATCGTCGACCAGACGGCGAAGATCACGGTGCGAGGAGCCTCCTTCCGCCATGGCCGCGTGAGCCTTTGCGGCGAGCTCCATCACTCTCTTCCTTGCCGCCTCCCCTGGCGCTCCGGGGCGCATGAATGCCGTCAATGCGCATGACACGGCTTCGGCTGGGACTAGCTCGTTTTCTTGGTGCCTCGTGCTCCGTAGGCCGGCGCCGTGCGGCCACAACCGTACCCCGATCCCGAGGACCTCCGTGACCAGCCTCTCGTTGATGAACTGTTCAAACACCATCGGCCACGTCAGCACCGGGACGCCGGCCGCCACCGTCTCCAGCACGGAGTTCCACCCGCAGTGCGTCACGAACATGCCCACCGCCGGATGGCCCAGTATAGCCGTCTGTGGAGCCCATGCCGTGACGAGCATTCCCCTGTCTTTGACGCGCTCCTCCCACCCCTCCGGTGGAGTCCACGTCTCCGACCTCACCACCCAGAGGAACGACTCCCCCGACGCCTCCAGCCCGAGAGCGAGCTCGTGCAGCTGAGCGTCCGAGACAGGCGCAAAACTGCCGAAGCACAGGTACGCCACCGAACGGGTCGGCTTCGAGTCAAGCCAATCGATGCAGTGCCGCGAGTCGCCGACGGCGTCCGGGGTCGCCGCCGGCGATGACGATGGGCGCAGCGAGACAGGCCCGACGAAGTAGGCGCGCTTCACGTAGCCTTGGCTCATGTGCAGGTCGCAGTACCGCTGCTCCAGATCCGACACCGTGTTCACGGCGATGCCGAAGCAGGCGGCCTGCGCCGCGTAGAACGTGTTGGTCGTCGAGTAGTCCACATCCTGCTTCTTCCTCATGAACTCCGGCAGCTCGGTCCTCGGTATCCGTATAGGAGGGGCCGGAAACCGGGGGACCACGGAGACGTCAGGGTCGGCGTTGGCGACGTCCGCAACGAGCGCGAGGTGGCGCATGGCGAGCGACGAGAAGGCGCCGATGACCTTGAACGTGACGCACGGCACGCCGAGCTCGTCGGCGATGCCAACATTCCAGACGAAGTGCACGTCGGTGACGAGCGCGTCCGGAGCCTGCTCCCTTATCAGCGCCTCCTGCACGGGGCGCATCAGGGTGTCGCTGAACGCCGCGACGTCGATGCGCCACGAGTCGGCCGGCGCGGCCTTGCCCAGGTTCTCGATGCCCCTCGGGAGGCCCTCCACGGCCGGGAACGGATACGTCGCGATCTTGACAGGGATGATGCTCTCGGCTGCTCCATTGTGCATGCCGTAGTGTCGCTCGAGCAAGGACTGTACTATTGAGACGTTAGCCGGCGTGACTGCCACGGTTGCCTCCACGGCGACGCTGGAGCTGGCCGCCGCCACGAGGCGAACGGCGAAGTCGGTGAAGGGCTCGATGTGGCTGGTCGCGAAGAAGGGGATGAGCAGGATGCGTAGCGGCTTCTTGCTGCCGGTAGTAGTGGTAGAGGTCATCTTCTTGGCGATGGCTGTGGCTAGCCGATCAGGGCGCTGGCTTAAGTAAGCGGAGTATCCCGAAAGCTGCTTAGGGCCCCCATGAACTAAAATATGCAGATGATCCAATCTACACATTGTTAATTCAGCTGCACGCTACCAAGCCTACCATCACACAACCCCAAAGCATTGTCAGTATGGATACAGAGGTTTGTGTTGAAAAAAAAAGTATGGATACAAGTTGTTTGTCCTGCATCATGTGTCAGAAAACACAAGAGAACAGATCCACGTAGCCACGTACACTGTGACGGGTGAAGGCACAAGGTGAAGATGATGCTCTACAATATATTTGTTTCCTGGTGCATATGAACTCAATTCCAGTGCAATTTCGGCAGTTTTCTTGATGTGGTATGTTTGCTATCCAGCCCTGCTTGATCTCTGATGATAAAAGTTCTGGTTCTGAACCTGATTGTATTTGCAAGGGGTACTGCTGCAATTAGCCGTGACAAGAAATTATGGAGCATATATCTTTAAATTGCTCGTATATTTTCTGATACTCCAACAATATATTGCAGCATTAAACGGGTTGATGCTGAGTATTTCTTGCTGCTAGTAGGACTATAAAAGCACTTCTTGCTGAAATATTTTGGGTTATCATTCCACTCGATTGGTGTCATGTTTGAGTACAATAAATCTGTTGGAGTACAATAATAAAACTTGGACAACACTATACTTTTTTGTTTCTATATAACTACTTATTTCCTTCACCTTTATGTGCTTGTATCATCTTGTGCTCTGTTATGTGCTCGTATCATCTTGTCATCTTGTGCTCATGTGAGGGTTGTTTCTATCTTCGATGGCCTGCCGAGTGCTTCGAGTTTCCTGCTGAACACAACCTTCGTAGGGACGCACGTGACCAACGGAATTGCTCCGCCAGATTGTTGCTGATCTTTTTCCCCTTTCTCTACTTGGATGGTGCTGCTGCCTGTCGTCCTCTTTGTCTGATCTTCTTCCTCTTTCTCTCCTTGGATAGTGCTGATGCCCTTCTTCCTCTTCCTATGATATTCTTCCCCTTTCTCTGCTTGGATGGTGTTGCTGCCTGTCGTCCTCTTTCTCTGATCTTCTTCCTCTTTCTCTCCTTGGATAGTGCTGATGCCCTTCTTCCTCTTCGTATGATCTTCTTCCCCTTTCTCTCCTTGGACGGTGCTTCTCCTCTTCTTCCTCTTTCTCTGATCTTCTTCCCCTTTCTCTCCTTGGGTGTTGCTCCTCTTCTTCCTCTTTCTCTGATCTTCTTCCCCTTTCTCTCCTTGGGTGCTGCTCCTCTCCTTCCTCTTTCTCTGATCTTCTTTTTCTTTCCGTGTTGCTGCTTCTTCAAGGTCTGCAGCTGCTATAAGTGCCAATGTCTGCTCAACTAACTCAGCGTCAAGACATAGAGCGATAGGAAGCCTTCCTTCTCGCTGTCGGAGTTCTTTTTGCATGTGGGGAATCTTGTAGTCTATTCCTCCTTTTTTTCTCATAATCTCTTTAATGCATGATTGCAGTGTCACGAAGCTTCGAGCTAGCGTGTCGACATCATAGTTTCTATATTCTTCTTCCATGCCTTCAATCAATTCTCTGATGCTCTGAGGTGCTCTGCAATCGGTATGCGAATGAAGAGACCTAAAGAAGCAGAGATCAAGAATATTTAGATCAGGGTTGTTTGGAGGTTGCTAGATCAACCTGATATCCAGATCGGTCTGTTCTACAGCCTGACGAAAAGCCTCGTCGGTAGGCTTAAGATGGGGCGTAGCATTATCTTGTTGGATAAAGATAGTTTTCCCTTCTTCTTCATCAAGCCATAGGTCGTGGATAGCTGGAATCATTTTTTCGCACATATATAGCCTCATCACATCTCTTGTAACTTTCAGTGATTTGAGTTCGAGTGCCCCTCTTTCTCTATTTTCACTCCTTCTCTTTGTCGGAGCCTCTGTGACAAAGGCCCAAATGCCTATCTTTCCATCAAACAGGACGACACCACCTTGGCCATATCTTGGTTTAGCTACGGCTGCGAGAAACATGACCTTCGCGATGCTATCCTTATGATGCAAGGTGCGCAAGGGGTCAGGTTCTTCGGGAAGTAGCAAGTAGCCGTTCTCCTCTTGTGTCAGATTAAACCACTTTTCATCCATATAAACTATGTCATCTAATTCCCGGGTCTGAGGCCAAGGAGTTCTCAATAAAATCTGATCAGCCATAGAAATGCAAAATCTCAATCTCTGTATCTCATTTGATGGCTTCATTGTGGGCCTCAATTTGTTACTGTTGCGTCTCAACTCACCCAACACGAACCTTGCGTGTAAGGTCGTGCAACTTACACCCAGTGACCTTGATAGACTTCGAAACGCCCTCCGCCTATTCAGTGGGATTGTCGCTATCCTCGACAGGTCCAGATCTTTCGGCTTACGACCGACTCTACCTTTTTTTTGGTTCGAGATGTCAACTTCCTCCCCTCGTGCAATTTGGCGGTTTGCTCTTCTCCAAATTCTGCTAGCAGTACTTAGGCTTGTTTTCAATAGGTTAGCAACGAGTTCCTTGTCGGTTTTCACTACTTGTCCATCTTTGTTCTTGATTACTTTGAGAGCAAAATAGACACCAAATCTCTCTTCATTTGTCAGGTCTCTTATTTTTGGATGATCACCACCTTCAAGTTCATCTTCTTCTTCTTCTTGATGAATCCAATACATATCTTGTTCTTCTTGTTCTGGTTCTTCTTTTTCTTGAGGAATCCAATTCAGATCAGGCACTTGTTCTTCTTGAGGAATGAAATTCAGATCAGGTACTTCTTCTTCGTCTTGAGGAATCCAATTCATGTCTTCTTCTTCTTCTTGAGGAATCCAATTCATATCAGGTACTTCTTCTTGAGGAATCCAATCCAGATCAGGGACTTGTTCTTCTTCTTGAGGAATCCAATTCATATCTTCTTCTTCTTGAGGAATCCAATTCAGATCAGGTACTTCTTGTTGAGGAATCCAATTCAGATCAGGGACTTGTTCTTGTTGAGGAATGAAATTTAAATCTGGTTCTTCTTCTTCTTCTTGAGGATTCCAATTCATATCTTGTTCTTCTTCTGCTTGAGTAACCCAATTCAGATCAGGTACTTCTTCTTGAAGAATCCAATTCAGATCAGGGACTTGTTGTTCTCGAGGAATGAAATTTTAATCTGGTTCTTCTTCTTCTTCTTGAGGATTCCAATTCATATCTTCTTCTTCTGGTTCTTCAAGTTCCCACGGTTCCCAATTCTAATCATGTTCAGGAATCATGTTGAGATCAGGAATATCTTGTTCTTCTGATTCTTCAAGTTCCCAAGGTTCCGAGTCGTGGCGATAACTCAAGTTGAGCCTGTGGCATGCAAGTTTATAAATAGAGTCAACGAAATTGCAAATGCATATTAATGAAAATGCATACAAAAGAAAATGTAGGTATTGCAGATTGAAAACTATATAGAATTACTGATTAATGGGGTTTTATGTGTATAGTACTATAGTTTCTGCAACATTTAGTGCCCTCATTGAGTTAAACTGGCAGGAAATATTAGTCATATATATCTAGCACTACCATCTTGGTCCTTACGGTGTATACATTTGAGTACTGCCTGTGGTCTATTTGACTCAATTGTCATTCCATGTCGTTAAACCCATCGAATTCCTTACTATATATATGGTCATTTGATCTTCCAGTTTTCATAAAAAGATGGGTGTTAATTTTGTGATTCTGTTTTATCTGTTGTCTCTAAAATTTGTTTACTTTTGAAAATGCAGTTTGGTAGCTAAACAGTTCAGCCATGGGTAAGGAGAAGGTTCACATCAACATCGTCGTCATTGGCCATGTGGACTCTGGCAACCACTGGCCATCTGATTGGAGAGCCAGAGTGTTGGGAAAATGGTAATCGCCGAGGGTCTTGCTCTACGCATCGCCACCATGGATGTGCCTGAATTAATTGGAGACAAAACTGTTGGTGCTAAAACTTTTCCGCCATCGATCAACTTCATGTATATAGTTTGAGCTGTGGTGCGCCTCTAATTTGCTCTTCCTTTTGTTGTAATCTACCATGACAGGTTACCGCCCTTGATTTGGCACTTGTAGTAGCTGGTACGAGCTACCGTGGAGAGTTTGAAGAAAGGTTGAAGAATCTGATGGCAGAAATCAGACGGAATGGTGAGGTAATACTGTTCCTCGATGAAGTTCACACGCTGCTAAGAGCAGGAGCAGCAGAATGCGGTCTGGACGCTGCCAATATTCTGAAGCCAGCACTGGGAAGGGGTGAAATTCAGGCTTTTAAACTTATATATGCTGCTGAACTATTTTTTTTTACCTTTCTTCATTAATGTCATTGCATAGTACACTTCTGCATTTGTTTTACTGTTAGTCTAGCTGTACACTTGAACAGTTAAAATGACATTGTAATTTGAAGATATTTTTCTTTCTTTTTAGCCCACAAGCTTTATGAGAAGAGTAGGTACTTGGTACCAAAACACTTTTTGCTAAACACCAATATGTCACTCAACAAGTCAGCATTCAAATGAGGTCTCAACAAGTCCTCATGTACTGTTATTTAACTACAGAAGTAATTGATTATCAAATTAGCTAAATCCTTCCAGGCAAAAATATTCCAAACTCAATATTACAGAATTGTTATTTACTGAACTACTGAATTCGGAATTTTATTGATAGCCATACTGATACAGAGATTCCCAAATTGCTAGGCACTATACAGGGAGCAGAGAGCAGAAGCAGAGGACATGATTTAGACCTTGTTGCTCATGAGAATCAAAATCTTCAGGTGGCAGGCGATCTCAGGAGCAAGACATATGGATGTATCTTCCCTCTTCCACGACCTTGCAGCTCCACGGGACCTGTAGCTCCGCGGCAGCCTGGAGCTAGAGCTCTGCCTGGAGGCGTTCTGCCTGGAGGACGATCCGCGGCGGCGGCTTGGCCCCTCGCGCCGTCGAGTACAGGAACGGGAGCAGTGGAGGGCAACTTCCCTGTATGGCGCTTGGCTGGAGGACGATTCGCGGCGGCAGCTTGGTTCCTCGCGCCGTCGAGGACGGAAACAGGAGTGGCAGAGGGCGAGCTCACCGTCTGGTGAGGAGGCCGGAGCGGGAATGGGAGCAGCATGGTCTTTCTTCCCCGCGCTGGTACAAGACTTGCTCAAGGAAGATCCGCCGCGACATGGAAGACGAGAGCGGTGCGGCCTTCCTCCCAGCGCCGGTACTACACAAGCAGAGGAGGTCAGAGCGGGAGCTGCGCGGCCTTCCTCCCCAGCGCCGGCGGGGCGCAACGGCGATGAGAAATTTGTGAATTTGAAAACTGAAACTGCTGGCCAGATCTGAAACGTTGTGAGTGTAATAGGGGTGTTTTTGCAAAATATTAAATGAACTATGGCCGAGTCAACCTTTCCCGAACGGAGGGAGTACAATATGAGTAACAATTTCTGCAGAGGCATGGCAATCATGAAACCACACCCAGGAACGGAACATCATGGTCCAAAATGTCGCTAACTCCTATAATCAATTGAACATGGGCACTAAAAAGAATAGTGGTTCTAAAATTCTAATTTAGATCATTTATGTACCAAATCTGACAAGACTTCCTGAAAAAAAGTCTCCCAAAGGAAAAGAAGAAGAAAGTTATAAGCCACAACTTGTCTACGGATTTTAGCATCCTGGACGCTGCTAAGTTTTCATTACTGATTTTAGCATCCTCGTCTGCTAGTGGCATGCCTGGCACTTACCAAGCCGGTAGTAGATATGTTATCACTGGTGTTATCCGTGTGAGACACGCCAGTAGAAGTAATTGTGCCCACGCTAGGGTTTCTTCGAAGAGATAAAATCATCACCCGTGTGTGCCAACGCCGCCGCTTGCAAAACACATCACCCGCCGTTAACAGCTCAGGGTGCAAAAATTGGCAGATAGAGTCGAGCCCTGGATTGGTCGGTTCCTCTCCTCAGGGGGCAGATTAATCCTCTCCAACTCCTGCTTAGCGAGCCTCCCTACTTATGCCATGGGCCTCTTTCTCCTCCTCGAAGGGGTACACTCCCAGTTCGATTCTCATAGGGCCAAGTTCTTTTGGGAAGGAGCTGGCCCTAAACGCAAATATCACATGTAAATTGGCCGGCCGTTTGTCCGCCCCAAGGAAAGTGGGGGCTCGGCATTATCAACACCAGACATATGAACAAGGCCCTTCTTTTGAAGTGGATCTGGAAGCTGTACTCTCCGGAGGAGTCGATTTTGGGCGACCATCCTCCGCGCCAAGTATGTGCCCTCGGGCGATATCTTTCGTAGCTTCGGACCGGGGCGGGTTCGGAATTCTGGAGGAGTTTACACAAGATCATAGCATCTCTTCAAAATTGGGGGCGAAGCACGAAGTGGGCAACGGTCATCGCACGATGTTTTGGCTGGACTGGTGGCAGGGGGGCCCGCTGAAAGACAGCTTCCCACTCCTCTTTAACATCTGTGATGATGCTCACATTTCGGTGGCTACAGCGGTGCTTGAGGGCTGTAGGTTTCGTAGGTCTTTGGGAGGGGAGTTAGCGGTTCAGTGGGCTCATCTTGGCGCTATTCTAGCGGCTGTTACGCTTTCGGACTGGCAGGACAAGGTGTCCTGGACCCTAGATCCCTCCGGACATTATTCGGTGGGTTCGATGTATAAAGCCCTGTCGCGAGGGGCGACGGTGGCGCACTTCCGCGACATTTGGAAGGCGAAGATCCCGCTGAAAATCAAAGTCTTTGCTTGGCAACTCATCTTAGACCGATTGCCCTCGGGCGCTCAACTTGCATCCAAGCAGGGGCCTTCGGATGGGTTGTGTGTCCTTTGCGGTCAGCCCGAAAACGCCGCACATATCTTCTTCACGTGCTCGATGGCCTCGTTTGCTTGGGCGGTCCTTCGCCAGGTTCTAGATAGAGATTGGAATCCTACCAGCTTTGCTCATTTTTATGCGTTACTGGCGACAGTCGCTGGGAGGGCCCGGAGACTGATCTGGACACTGTTCTTAGCTCAATCTTGGGCGCTTTGGAATGTGCGCAATAAACTAGCTATCGAAAAGAAGTTCATCAACCACCCTGCTGATATAACTTTCAAATCTATGCTATTCTTTCAGGCATGGCTTCCGCTTCTCAGGCCTCTGGACCAGGCAGGTGCTAGATGGCTGATCGACAAGCTGAAAGAGGTGCAGTCGTCGTGTCGCCCACCTCGGCAGACTGGAGTGGCGCCCCCTAGCTGATTTCATCTGTGTTGTTTTATTTCAGTTGGCTAAGCTGTAATGCCTCAGCATTGTATTAAACCTGTGTGAACCTTATGGGCTTTGTTAAATCAAGGTCGGGTAATAAATTACCTTTTATCTAAAAAAAAACAACTTGTCTACGGACGGTGCTTGCTCAAGGTTCACAATAGATTTTCCCCAGGAAGAGGAGCTCCCAGAACTAACATAGAAAGCTTAAGCAACGACGGCAGGTCCCTAGTGAGCAAAAGAGGAATGGAGCATGAGAAACAATGCTATGATATAGTAAGCTGGCAGATAAAGTTAGGAATGAATACTGATTAGCTTAAGAGTGTCTTTTGAGAAAGCAGATTTGTTAAAGAAAGATCTACCTTTCACAGGCCAATTATCTTATGTTAGCCAAGAGCGAACAAAGCCATAATGGTATTACAATTATCACAGAATCCCATTCCGCAAATATATCATAACATAGATGTCCATTACTATGTTGCTTTGCTTCTTTGGTGTGTCTTGTTTGTTCTCTTTGTTGAGAATTTCTTCAAGTTTATTTTCTAATCAGGGATCAGGGGTGAGTATACTATCCACGGGGGAAAATATGATGTTTGCTTGATAATGTTAACAAGAACAGAATAGGCTTTAACACGGAACAAATTGCACGCGGTGCTCTAATTAAGATTACACTATAAGGAAACCTTTTTATAGCTAGAAACCTAACAGCTGCGGGTACCATAAATCCACGTCGGTGGTAGTCTTGGACCAATAATTAAAACATAATAGCGGTGTGGCGAAATTAGCCCGCTCAATCTCTTGTGTATTGGAGCACGAAATGAAGTGAAGGCCAGTGCTAAGTTTTCATTACTGATTTTAGCATCCTCATCTGCTAGTGGCATGCCTGGCACTTACCAAGCCGGTAGTAGATATGTTATCACTGGTGTTATCCGTGTGAGACACGCCAGTAGAAGTAATTGTGCCCACGCTAGGGTTTCTTCGAAGAGATAAAATCATCACCCGTGTGTGCCAACGCCGCCGCTTGCAAAACACTCGATCCCGCTCCGCTGTTACCTTCTTCTCTCACACTCCACGGCGGCTCCCATGGCAGGTCGTGGGCGGGACGGCAGTGGTGGCGGTGGGCGAGACGACGGTGGTGGTGGCGGGCAGGACTGCAGTGGCGGGCGGGTCAGCCGTGGCGGTGGCGGTGGCACTGCACGCGTATCGACCACGACTCCGCGGGTCCTCGCCCTGACGCTCCTCTTTGCGTTGACTGCTCGGGCGGAGGCCGGTGAGCAGATCGACGCCAACTGCATGTGTTGGGTGGATCTCCAAACGCGAGGGATGGTCGTGTGGCTGGAGTTGGAAAGGCGGCTACGGTAGTCGTGAGAGCCACCAATCCTCCCGATCAAGTGTACTACGACCGCGGGTACCGCCGAGTTCTGGAACAGGCGGGGATAGGTGTCGACGAAGGTGGAAGCAGCGGTGAGGTGGTCGGCGACAAACCTGGAAGCAAGTCAACCGACAGCGATTACCCCCGTCACCCGAGCCCCTATGTCGAGGTGTGTTGACTTTGCGGGAAAGGCTGCCCGTATTTTTTATGTAGATTATTAGCATATATAACTTGTAATTTTCTATTATTTTTTAAATCCTATATGTAATCCTTTAAGTACTATGTTAATCATTTATTGTACATGTTTGCAATCATATTTTTAATCGTATATGTCTGTAATGTCGTGAGAGACAAAAGGTATTGAAGTGAACGGTGTATGTATTGATAAAAAAATACTAGTGTCGAGTGAACATGCCATGCCACTACTCGTTGAATAGTACTAGTGTGGCGAAAAACACGCCGGTGGTATCAAATATCACTGGCGCGAAGTTACTGACGTGTGTCTTTCTCGTCGGTGGTACCAAAATCCTCACGCCGGTGGTAAGATATGTTTTCTTGTAGTGCTAGAATGATGATTGGTTAGCTCCCGGTCCAATGTGCACCGGCAGCAAGGGGATTATATTTCAATCATATGTTACTCGACGTTAACCATAATGCAAATGTAGTTTTGCTTCATAGCTGGTTTAAAAGTTGTCGTTTGGTGTGTTCTTGCGAGTAATGTACTCACTGGCTTTGTCCCTGGCTATTTACGTGGTTAGACGTCGAGGATCAGCCTCGGAAGGAAGTAGAAGAAGAAGGTTTCAACGACGACTACTTGAACTATGACGTCTCCGAGTCAGCATCCTATAGGTTTCGACGATACGTGGCTCTATCGCGTTGTGTTTGAAGACTTCCACTGTGGTGTGTTATTTCCGTTCTGGGTGGCAGTTAATTAAGACTCGGTCAGGTGGCCAGTCATTGTATGTTTTGTACAACCATGTAATGGATGATGTAATGCTGCAATACCAACTCTGAATGTGTTGTTCACGACTGAATGATAGGGTATCGTGAATGTAAGAATATTAGAAGTCTCAGACTGCTAGTCTGGGGTCCCCATGATGCCTATATGAGAAGAGTGAACACGGTTAGGAAATTTTTTCCCCTCGCATCAAAAAATTTAATTGCTTCAATAAATTGTATTTGATATGCCCGAAAGCAATAGCGTGCCACTTAAACCCTCGGGTCAGTTGCTTCAAACAAAAATGCATGTCCACCTCCATCTCCAGTGGCAAGATGGTAGTTGGATTTGTGAGACTCAACTTTGGAGATGATGCCAACTGAAATGCCTGACATATTTGATCAGGATACAAATAAGACTTGGTACATTAAACTACGAAAATAAAGCATATTTGAGTTATTCAATGCAGCCTTCAACTGAAACGAATAGAACCACATATATAAGATCATTTGGACTTAAGAGATAAATATCTCTACTCATGATCGTTCTATTTATATCTAACGGATAGGAAGCGATCTATGGTAATTTTACAAAAAAAAACACTCACATTTCCGGTACACATTTGTAATTATGCCCTTATCATTTACATCTCATACGGACACCAAATATTTCAACAAAACAAATGAATTCACTCAACAAGTTAATATCCTTACAAAAAAAATATGGTGTGTCTTAATTGTTTGTTTGATTCACTTAGTTATATTATGGGTTGGTTCGTGTGAAACGGTGTTTTGCTCCGTGACGAAGCAGGGCAATTGTGCTAGTAATTTCTTTTTTATTCATATGGTTCAATATGCTTTGTTGCTGCACAGTTGCTTGAGACAGAAACAACTCATCGATGAAGTGTATAGCAAGAAAAATGAAAGGAGAGAGAAAGAGGTTCAGAAGGTTTTAATAGTCGGTATTTGCCAAAAGCTTACAAAAATTAGTGAGCCTCCGAAATGAGACCCTAGCTCTCTCATATGTTCAGTTTTCGCGACGTTTCTTCCTTTTTTTTTACAATCCCTCTGAAAGCGGCACATAAATTTCAGCTCACGACTTCCCACCGTCACGGAAATTTCTATATCTCTAGAAGATCCCATAAATTTTATATTGAATATCTTATTTCAGTATATATACTGATAAAACGTTCTTACGATGCACCGTGAGTTCGGCAGATTGGAAAGTGCAAAAAACGTACCGTAAAACCATTTGGCCTATTTATTGGTGGGTCTTTTGCTCGCAAGTCTTCATGAGGTCACGACTAACTCCCACGATTATAGCGATGCAAATCGCCGCCATCCCCTTCCGGCCCCGGTTGGTCATGGAGCCGCCGCCTCGGCTATCGATTATTAGGATTTATAAGGTGCACAATAATAATCTGAAATCCTTGATGCAAGACTATCAGACAAAAGGTATCGAAATTGCAATCCTAGTTACTCCCTCCGGTCCAATAAAACTGTTGTGGGAAAACAACCTGACTAGTACAACTTCTATGTTCTACATCCGACATTTTTTCTATGTTCTACATCCAACATTCGTGGGAAAATAGGACAAAGAAGTCTCGAAATAGATGCTAAGAAATTAGGATTTTTTTACTACAAGATTTATGTTGAAAAAATATGAACGGAAGTGTTGGGCAGCCAAGCGTGCTACTACCCGTGTCGAAGTGCTGCTAGGGCCCCGTATATCGGGCCAAGCGTGCTACAACCTACACTGAAGTGCTGCTAGGGACAAGCCTGCCACGTCCGTTTTGATGGGCTGAATCCAGCCCATAGCTCCCTTTCAATCTAGGGTTACAGGGCCACGCCACCGGCCCCAGCTGGTATGAGGTACAGCCTCGAAATATTTAAGCTGGTGAGACTGCTGGTCAGATAGCGAGGTGGGACAAAAGATATGGAGAAAAAAACGTGCAGCTGGCGATACGGCGCAGCCAGGCGGGCCCCTACCTCGTCCGCTCCCCTGTCCTCGGCGAATTTGCAGGAGAAAACTTTGCAAATGACCAATGGAGTTGGACAGCGTCCCTGCTGCTGCCGGCCAGCCTCTCCATTTCCTCCCTCAAAGTGGAGCTCTCCTTCTCCAGCTCGGCCGGCCGCTGCTTCATGCCGTCCATGCCCTCACGCATGGCCTGGTTCTCCGTGGCGGCCGGAAACGAGCGCGAGGTGGCGCATGGCAAGCGACGAGATGGCGCCGGCGGTCTTGAACGTGACGCACGGCACACCGAGCTCGTCGGCGATGCCGACGCAACGTTCCAGACGAAGTGCACGTCAGTGACGAACGAGTCCGGCGCCTGCTCACGTATCGATCAGCGCCCCTCCTGCGCATCATGGTGTCGCTGAAAGCCGCAACGTCGATGCGCCACGAGTCGCCCGGCGCGGCCATGCCCAGATTCTCGACGCCACTCGGCAGGCCCTCCGCTCCACGGATACGTTGCGATCGTGCCAGGGATGACGCCGTCGGCTGCTCCATTATGTCTGCTGTAGTGTTGCTCTAGCAAGGACTGGACAATGGGGGTCGTTCGCCCGCGTGACCCTCACGGTTGCGTCCACGGCGAGGCGAACCGCGAGCTGCGTGAAGGGCTTGATGTGGCTGGTCGCGAAAGGGGATGAGCAGGATGCGTAGCGGCTTCTTGCTCTCTTGGCGACGGACTACTGCCGATCAGAGCACAGGTTTAAGTAAGCGGAGTATCCCGAAAGCTGCTTAATTAGGGGCCCCACGAACTAAAATATACTATGATCCAATCTGCACATTGTTAATTCGGCAACACGCTATCATCACAGAACCCCAAAACATTGTCACTACGGATACAGGTTTGTGTTAAAAGTATGAATACAAGTTGTTTTGTCATGCATCATCTATAGTTCTATATCTATAGTCTATATAGTCTATAGTACTATTAAAAGAGCAAACATGTTCTTCCCTATATGCACCCGTTCCAGCGTACACAACACACAACTAACTAATTATAACCACACGATTAAACCCATGTCAATAGATCTAACCATTAAGCGAAGAAAAATCCCACTGATGCCTATGCTTAGGGCATCTCCAGTCGTGTCGTCCCCCTGGGCTCAAAGCGCCGCTGTTGTGGTGCTGCCGCGGCGCCAAACGGCGCTAATCTGAAACCTGGGGAGGCACGGTTTCCAGTCGTCCCCCAGCCCAAGACTCGGTCCAAATTAATTCAAAAACGGGGAATTCGTTGTAATATACGCAAATTCATGGATTCAACGATATTTTTACATAAATACGGCATAATGTCGCACCCGGACTTCTAGAGGATACTCGCAGTTCCGTTGAACAGTAGATGATTGGATTACGGGGCTTACCGGCACCCGCATCTCTTACGAGTAGGCCAACACACGTATGTGTGACAACCAACCCCTACTGTTCATCGTCCACGTAAACCATCCCATAGAAATCAGGATACTACCATTGACGTACTTCATACCATACACACATGGTACGTCAACGGCGTTTAACAAAATGATAACACAACATATCTCTAAGACACAAATAAATAGAAATAAGTTGCAAATAGCTCTCACTAGAGCAGAGATAGCAAATACAATCATCCAGAGGACACATGTCCCAACATAACATCATTACATCTCAGCGGAAGCATTCAAAAGGTCTGAGTACAGACAAATCCAAATAGGCTTAAGAAGCCGGGAATGAAAGAAAAACGGAGCCCATCCACGTAGTCTCGGATCCTGCCCGGGTCCGCTATCTACTCGTCAGCAGCCTCGTCAAACTCCACGTAGTAGCCATCACGGGGATCCTCGTAAGCGTAGTCTGCGGAAACCACAGCCCCAAAGGGGTCAGTACATAAACGTACTGGCAAGCAAGACTCACAGTTCACCAAAGTACAACCCGTCAACACCAAGCACAGATGCTTTGGGTTTAACGGAGGAAAGGGTGATACAAAAGATGCGGCAGCTGGCTGCACTAACCCTCTACAGAACATGATACAACTTCCGGCTAACAGAAAGGGGATAAGATAGCGTATCGTAACCAACTATAACTAACCACCAGACAAACACATCCTGGATCTCGCCCCTTATCCAAAGAAGCAATCCGAGGATAACTCACACAGTTGGATTAGTGATGGTTCAAGTTATTGTGTCGATAAAACTATTACTAATCAAGTTATCATTAGTTAGGTGTAAGTTGTTCTGAGTACTTGTTAGCCAGTACTTTCACCAAGTCAACCATAACCGCGGAAAACACGGCTTCTCGAGAAGATTTATCCCTGCAGGGGTGCACCAATTTGGCCGTACACGTAAGAATATCCCGCCAGACGGGAATCAAACCCACCAAGCGAGGCACTCTACACAACTCAACTCTTCTTCGCATCAAGCCCAAAGAACCACGTGCTGTGCGTGCGCGGCTAATCGAGCCCCACGAAGAAAAGGGGACCCTCATAGCACTCTAAGACCACGCCGCCCTAAATGCCGACTACAAAAGTTCCACCCTGGCCTCGGGTTCGTACCTGCATATGAGTGCATCAAATGGAAAGCCCGAACTAAGTGTGGCGATTTGGACGAGATGCGAATCGAATCAAATTGAGGGGGGCGCCCATACACGCTTCCCACATGCGGATAGTGCGCTCATCATGGATCAGTAGACAAGACCCTTTTCCTAATTAGGGTCGACACCAGCAGGCCTCAAAAACACGCCGGGCCTCCTGCCGGTGTCTTATCAGCAAGTTATTATTACCTCAAAATTAACAGGTTGTTGTTTAACATCGAGTCCCAAAACATAATATAAATATAGTAACAGAAAGTAACGGGTAACAGACTCGAGCAGAAACAACCCTAAGCATGCTAGTAAGACACGGGCAACAAGCAATGGGGTTATAGGTGTGGAGGTGAGGCTATATCAGGGTTCAAGGATAACATGTGATAGGTTCGTAAAAGAAACAACTATTCTTAGGGCTAGCAGAATAGACAACGGAAAGTATCGGTACCCAATGTTGAAAGGAACACAATGGTTCATGTGAGTGAATACTTGCCTGCAAACTCAGCAGCCTGGTACTGAGCTAGATCCTCAGAAGGGGTGTCGTAAGTATCGTCTGTCTCAACGTCGTCGTCTATCCGAGAAGAAGCAAACAAACAACGCGGAGAGACAAACAATCAATAACATGGCATAATGCACAATCATGGGATGATGCATGACCATTTAATTGATGCATCAAAATAAACTAGTTGACATGGTAACAACAGGATTAAATGGACCCACATGCAATTTGAGTTGCATATAAAAAGCCCATCAATTAAGGTTGGAATAATTGTTTTACAACTAATCAACAGGTGAAAGTGGATTAGTATGATGCATGGATGAGGAAAACAGAAAAATAACAACATTAGAAACAATTTAAAATAAGATTTACCAAGTTTAGAAATTTATTTATTAAGTTAGAGAATTTTGGTTACTTAAAGGTGTTATACAAGCATTTGTTGTTTTCAGCAATTTAAATTGTTCAAAACAAATAACGAAATTCATATTTGAAAAGTACACAAAATTTTAGGTGGATTACATGTTTCAATTATTGAAAAAGGATTTACAATGATTTAATTATGAATTAAACAAGTTTAAACAAGATTTAAATGAATTAAATTCAAGTTTGAATTTATTTGAATTTTTATTTGTTCAAAACATAAATTCAAATTCATATTTGAAAAGGTTATGTTTTTCTGGTTTGAAAACATATTTTACATGTTCAAAAATAATTTAATTTGAGTAAGTTATGAATTTAGCAAATTTAAATGATTTAAACAAGGTTTAAATTATTTAAGCAATTTTAATTATTCAAAACATGAAAAAAAAAATATTTGAAAAGATGGTTCAAAATGGCATGGAAAACATATTTTATTTGTGTTATTTGAATTAAGTATGAATTAGTTACGCAATTAATCAAATTTCAAATGAATTGTTTGAATTTGAAATTTGAATGCATTTGAATTATTCAAAACAGAATACAAATGGTTTAACTAGGTAGAGAATTAAGTTTGGTTCATCAAACATATTTTACTTTTATTATTTGGATTTATAAAATAAAAGTTATTAGCAATTTAAAAACAGGGACCAATCTGTGAATAAAAAGGACTTAATTCGAAAAAAGAAAATGCTGAAAAACGTTTTTCACTCTGCAGTGGCTAGCCCTAGCCACTGACAGAGGGGGCCGTGGCTGCGTGGAGCTCACGTGGCAGCAGAGGCCACTTACAGGTGGGCCACGCCTGTCAGTTGCCTTAGCGAAAAAGGTTGGGGTTTTAATTCGCGAGCGACAGGGCTCGAACCCGCGAGCGAACGCGTGCGTGCGCTGTGTGCTACCGCTGCGGTAGCGAACGTGTTCTTGTCAGTATACGCTACGCAGCTAGGATTAGGTTCATTTAGCGTTAACTGAACTTTTAACTGCGCGCGCGTTTCTGAACTTGGACAGAGATCGACGGTGGCGCAACGGCGGCGAGCTGCTGCAGCGCTCGTGCGGCCGTGGGGTGGTGTGGTGCTGCTATGGCCGTGTGCAGGTGCTCGCGATGCAGAGAGGAAGGAGGAGGTGGGAAAGAGACCGTGCTCACCCGCGGCTGGAGAGGAAGCAGAGGGTCGAGGAAGACTGGCCAGCGGCGACAGCACGATGACGGCGGCGGTGATCGAGGCCCCCTTCGGCTCAACGCAGGTGTTGGAGGCGTAGCTGGTACCGCGGCGATCTCGTTCCCGTTGCTACCCAGCACGGGGACTCAGCCCACCGGCGGCGAGCATGGCGGATTCAGAGAGTGGAGCTCCGGTGGATGCAGAGGTGAGGTTCAGAGAGGGGAAATCCGGGCAGAGAGAGGGAGAACGACGGCGGCGCGAGGGAGGTAGGTGGTCTAGGTTTAGGGCTTGCGCTCGGGGAGCTCGGGGCAGGTTTATAGGGGGTAGGGACGGCTCACGGCCGTCTGCTCGCGACGGCGTCGACGTGGCGTCGCCGGATGCTTGCCGTACAGCGAGAAGAAGCTCGCGAAACAGTAAGTGGCAGTGGGCTGGCTTGGGTGGGCTGGGCCTGCCCACTGCGTGCCCTCCCATCTCTTTTTTTTTAAAATTTTCTGTTTTTTTTTTTTTTGCAGAATTAGAAATAGGAAGAGAAAAGCTAGGTTTGGGAGTTAGAAAATTTTAGAATAAATTTGGTATGGTTCAAATATGTAACAGCAACAATTGCCAAGTTTTGTTTTCCAAAAGTTCAAAATAAAAGTGATGTTTGTAATTGATTCAAATTTGAATGAATTTGAATATTAAGTGAACATTGAAAACAAAATTTCAATTAGGGTGAACCTTATAGTTTAAGTGGAAGCAAATGATTAGAATTGCTTTGGTAATTTTCATAATTTCAAATTGGGTGTTGTTTGTAATATGTGATTTGAATTTTGAATGCAATTTGTATTAAGTGGATTATTAAGGAACAAATTAATAGTTGAGCTTTTTATTTTTCATGGAAACAAATGGATGTTTTTGTTTGAACCTTTTATTTGAAAAATTGTGACAGCACAAGTATGAAACAAATATTTGAATATTGTTTGAATTTCAATTGGGAAAACAAAGGAAAACAGCTGAAAACAAATGGAAAACAATTGCCAAAACAAATGCAATGATGATGTCATGATGCAAAACATAAAATAACAAGAAATAAAACATTCTAGGGGTTGTTTTCATACTTGGGATGTTACAAAACGCCCCCCCTTGAAGGAATCGCGCCCCGAGATTCCTACTAAGAAGAGAAAAGGTCCGGATACTTCTTGCGAAGATCCTCTTCGGTCTCCCACGTTGCCTCTTTATTGGAATGATGCGACCATTGCACTTTCAAGAACTTGGTGCTCTTGTTGCGAGTCTTACGCTCGGTCTCATCGAGAATACGAACAGGGTGATCCTCATAAGATAGATCTTCTTGCAGTTCAATGGAATCATGATCAACTGCACGATCTGGATCTTTGAAACACCTCTTGAGCTGTGACACGTGAAACACATCGTGCACCTTGGATAGTTTTTCTGGAAGTTCAAGACGATAGGCATTTTCCGCACGTCTTGAGAGAATGTTGAAAGGACCAATGTATCTTGGTGCAAGCTTTCCTTTCACACCAAAACGATGAGTGCCTCTGAGGGGAGTTACACGGAGATATGCCTTGTCACCAGGTGCATAGATCATATCCCTGTGCTTGTTGTCATAGTAGCTTTTCTGACGAGACTGAGCAATCTTGAGATTGTCACGAATGATGCGAACTTTCTCTTCGGCTTCCTTAACAATGTCAGGGCCTAAGAGTGAACGTTCACCAGCTCTAGACCAATTGATTGGACTCCTGCATCTGCGGCCATAGAGAGCTTCAAATGGTGCCATGCCTAGGCTTGCCTGGAAGCTGTTGTTGTAGGAGAATTCAGCATATGGAAGGCATTCCTCCCATTTCATGCCAAAGGAGATACCACATGCTCTGAGCATATCCTCGAGAATCTGATTGACTCTTTCGACTTGCCAGTGAGACTGAGGATGATAGGCTGTGCTGAACAGAAGTTTGGTGCCCAATGCTTCTTGAAAGCTTTTCCAGAAATGAGAAGTGAATATGCTTCCACGGTCTGAGCTTATTTCCAATGGAACACCATGAAGAGGAACAATCTTTGCTGTGTAGAGCTCTGCTAACTGGCTAGCTGAGATTGTTTCTTTGACAGCAAAGAAGTGAGCTACTTTAGTGAGACGATCAATAACAACGAAGATTGCATCGTTGCCCTTCTTGGACTTTGGAAAACCAGTGACGAAGTCCATTTCAATCATGTCCCACTTCCACTCAGGGATTTTCAGTGGTTGGAGTAGACCGGCTATTTTCTGATGGACTGCCTTAACACGCTGACAAACGTCGCATTCAGAAACATATTGAGCAATTTCACGTTTCATGCCAGGCCACCAATACAGTGTCTTGAGATCCTGGTACATCTTTGTACTTCCAGGGTGAATGGAAAGAGGAGTTTCATGAGCCTCCTTGAGAATGATCTCTTTGAGACTTTGAACTTGAGGAACTGCAATGCGTCCTTCAAAGAACACAGTTCCCTTGTCATCAATTGAGAAGGACTTAAATTTCTCCTTGCCTTCTTTGATGTGTTCTACCATCTTCTTGATTTCAGCATCACGAAGTTGTTCAGAACGAATCTTGTCCTCGAGAGTTGGACTGGCTGTCAAGCTAGCAAGATAGCCTTGAGGAACAAGACCAAGGTTGAGCTTCTGAAATTCTTCATGAAGTGGAGGTTGGCTTTCCATGATCATGAGATTATTGCAATACGACTTGCGACTGAGAGCATCGGCCATAACATTAGCCTTGCCTGGAGTGTAAGAAATGGTGAGATCAAAGTCTTTAATCTTTTCGATCCATCTCCTTTGCCTGAGGTTTAGATCTGGTTGAGTGAAAATGTATTTCAGACTCTTATGATCGGAAAAGATTTCAGTGCGATTACCCAACAAGTATTGCCTCCATTTCTTGAGGGCAAACACAACTGCTGCAAGTTCTAGGTCATGTGTGGGATAGTTTTGCTCATGTGCATTCAACTGACGTGAAGCATAAGCCACAACTTGACGTTCTTGCATAAGAACTGCACCTAGACCTTGGAGAGATGCATCACAGAATATTTGGAAAGGTTTGGTAGTATCTGGGCCAACCAGAACTGGGGTAGAAGTGAGTTTAGTCTTCAGGAGATTGAAACTTTCATCACATTGTGGAGACCAAACGAACTTCTTGTCCTTCTTTGTGAAATCAGTGAGAGGTTTGGCAATCTTTGAGAAGTTTTGGACGAAACGACGGCAATAGCTAGCCAAGCCAAGAAAACTTCTTACTTGCTTTACCGTCTTTGGAGGTTTCCAATCAACAATTGCTTTAACCTTTTCTGGATCAATGGCTATGCCCTTGGCAGAAATGACATGACCAAGGTAAGCAACTTCTGGAATCCAGAACTCACATTTGGAGAACTTGGCATATAGACGATGCTCGCGAAGTTTCATGAGAGTGAGACAAAGATGTTCTCCATGCTCTTCCTCAGATTTTGAGTAGACCAGAATGTCATCAAGATATACCACAACGAACTTGTCGAGGTATTCGTGGAAAACAGAATTCATGAGTCGAGAGAATGTCGCCGGTGCATTGGTGAGACCAAAGGACATGACGGTGTATTCATATAGACCGTACCGAGTGGTGAAAGTTGTTTTTGGAATATCTTCCTTTCTGATCTTTATTTGATGGTAACCCATTCTCAAGTCCAACTTGGAGAATATTGAGGCTCCAGCAAGTTGATCAAAAAGATCATCGATACGAGGAATTGGATACTTGTTTTTGATGGTTTTATCGTTAAGAGGACGATAGTCAACAACGAATCTCTTTGTTTGATCCTTCTTCGCAACGAACAGAGTTGGGCAACCCCAAGCGGAGGAACTAGGTTGAATGTAACCTTTCTCCATGTACATATCGATTTGCTCCTTTAACAGTTTCAGTTCAGGAGGAGCTATCTTGTATGGATGCTTAGAGATTGGGGCAGTACCTGGTTCAAGCTCGATCACGAACTCAACTGCTCTGTCCGGAGGCATCCCTGGCAATTCTTCTGGAAAGACGTCAGGGAATTCGCAAACCACCGGAACATTTTCAAGTAGAGGTAGAGGTTTTGCATCGAGGGTGTAGAGCTGAATGGAACTTGCTTCATTTGGAGAATAGACTATCTGGCCAGAAGGGTGGAACAGAGTTTATTGACTTCTGAGCACAATCAATCGTAGCTTTATTGGCCTTCAACCAATCCATGCCAAGAATGACATCAATGTCAGAATTGCCAAGCAGAATGAGAGAAGCAAGGAATATGTGACCTCCAATTAGAATCTGATTTTCATGACTGATCTTGGAAGTTTGCATAGTTGCTCCAGGGGAGTTTACTACTAGCGGGGAACCCAAACCAACAAAAGGGAGTTTAATTGCGGTCGCAAAGATCTTTGACACGAAAGAATGCGATGCTCCGGTATCAAACAACACTTTAGCTGGGTTAGAGTTTACGGGAAATGTACCGAGAACAACGTTAGCAGCTTCCTCAGCTTTGTCGACCTTGACATGATTCACCCTCGCGGTCCTCCCGACAGGCCTATTGTTGGAGTTGAAGGCTTTAGCCGGGGGAGCACGCACCATTGCCTGGTTTGTGTTGGGACGAGGTGGTGGTGGAGGTAGCTGCCTCTGAGTGCACTTGTCAGCGTAGTGCCCCGTCTGCTTGCACTTGTAGCAAGTGACGACACGAGGAGTATCTGTCCTTGGCTGCCCCATTGAAAACCTCTGACCTTGCATGTGAGATGGGTTGGGTGGGCGGGGAGCGAAGCCTGGAGAAGCTTGGGCATATGGAGCCCGAGTGACAGCACCATTTGGCACCCAGATGCGGCGCTTCTGCGGAGGGGTGGTCATGTTGGAGGAGGAACCACCCTCACGCGAGTGCTTGCGGGACTCCTCGAACGCCTTGCGCCCATTTTCTTCATTGAGCGCGGTGTTAACGAGCTCCTCGAAGTTGTTGGCCTTGATGTTGGTGAGGGCGTACTTGAGTTCCGGGTTAAAACCTCTGCGGAACCTTGCCATCTTCTTAGCCTCAGTGGACACCTCATCACCAGCGTAACGAGCGAGGCGATTGAACTCACTCTGATAGCCAATGACGTCCAGCTTGCCCTGCTTGAGTGAGCAAAAGTCTTCACGCATCCTTTCCATGAGACCATCTGGAATGTGGTGCTTCAGGAAGGCTTCCTTGAAACAACCCCAGGTGATTGGATAGCCAGCTCTCATGGTCTGGTAGTTTTCCCACCAAGTAGCTGCCTGACCCTTCAGCAGATAGGATGCATACTTGACCTTGTCTTCCTCAGCAACGTGAGCAATCTCCAGAGCCTTAGCTATCTCACAGATCCAGTCATCAGCATCCAGAGGCTCGCGTGTTGCCACGAAAGCTCTTGGGCCCAGACTGAGAAACTCCTTGATACTGACTCGTGGAGCATTCTGGTTGTTGTGCTGGTTAGTCTGAAACTGGGCCATCTGTGCCATGACTTGGGTCATCTGAGTCAACAGCTCCGTGATTGGCGGTGGCTCAGGCGGGTTTTCCTTTTGGCGGCATCCTGAATAGACATGCATTTTAGCACAACAACAGAAAAGGATAGACTTGGTAACCGAAAGAGAGATTATTCCAACGCATGAATAGATAACCAACAGGTACATCATCACATGTTCAAATACATAAGAATATCCAACACACCACAAATGGTTCAAATGCCACAGGATAACTAAACATAGCTAAGAATGGATACATCGTACCTTCCCATGCTCATCACGCAGGACGCGGCTAGGAGTACGGCGAGAGGTACGGTGAGAGGAGCACGCCCACGAAAGTAGTAGTACGATGATCCACGTAGATCTGACGTGGTCTGAGAGCGACTCTAGGTGTGGTGAAGTACATAGCGTCGACTCCCTGTGCTCCAAAGCGAGGAATCCCAGTGTAACCAGCACCGAGGTTGAGGAGTGGACCTCTGATCGGCTCGTAACCTCCAGCATCTGGCAGACGGCGACCAACTGGCTGATCAAAACGTGCAAAGCGCTCATCTCCAACAAAGTATGTGGTGTACGTCGCCAGACGAGTCAAAGCAAGGTAGAGCTGCTCTCTGACTGAAACCAACTCCTGAGATAGTGTGCTGGCAACTGCGTCACTGTGCCTCACAAACTGAGCGGTGGTGTGCAGCCTGGAGTTATCATGCTCGTAGACATCCAAGTTGTCGTAGAGAGTGAAGTGAGCTCCCTCCGAAGTGATGTAACCACGGGGGATGTGGCGATAGATAGAATCGTCAAATCCCCAGTAGTCAGCACGAAGGACGGTGATACTCACATAAGCTGCCTGCTGCACAACCATATCCACTGTGGAACCTACTGCCTCGTAGCGGTGGACAACGCTCATGCCATCATCTGACAGAATGTAGACGATAGCCTGGTAGTAGGTCTGGTCAAACTCTCACTGCTGCTAGTAGACCTGGTACTCTGGTGCCCAACGGAACCCCAGATAAGTGACCATGTCTCTCAGCATCTCCGGATACCCGGCAGTGCTCTCACAACGAGTCATCCGAACCACCTGCGGGTAGAACCTGAGATCCATCTGCAGATGATCGGGGAAGTTTTTTGATTAGACGCCGGTAGAAGAACTGATGTGGAAAGCAACTTCAAGGTTTCAACGGACGATAATGATGTTGAGAAGAACAGGATATCGAAGCAACATCGGGAAACACGAGACCAAAAACTCCTGAGGTACTACGAAAAACCCATCCGGGCTTCTAAAGGATCAATATCTACTGCTTAAGGAATAGAGGATCTGCTTCCGGGGCTTACACGCCTCCGTTCTCAATCATGAGTAGGCAACATGATAAATCATGTCACAACCACCTACATTCCTATGATCTAGTAGATATAACTATCCTAGAGAAACCAGAATTCGTGAAATCCTAACTTGAAAGTTTAGATGAGAAGGGAAAACAACGTTGCACTTCCTTACCAGAAAAGGGTGGGTGGGTGGGGAAAGAAATAAAATGGCAGAATTCCTACTCTCACGTTTCATTTTTCCTATATAGCTACAAAATAGTTTCTAGACTCAACTGCGACCAGTAAAAGGGATCCTACAGGCAGACAGGCTCTGATACCATTTGTCGCACCCAGACTTCTAGAGGATACTCGCAGTTCCGCTGAACAGTAGATGATTGGATTACGGGGCTTACCGGCACCCGCATGTCTTACGAGTAGGCCAACACACGTATATGTGACAACCAACCCCTACTGTTCATCGTCCACGTAAACCATCCCATAGAAATCAGGATACTACCATCGACGTACTTCATACCATACACACATGGTACGTCAACGGCGTTTAACAAAATGATAACACAACATATCTCTAAGACACAAATAAATAGAAATAAGTTGCAAATAGCTCTCACTAGAGCAGAGATAGCAAATACAATCATCCAGAGGACACATGTCCCAACATAACATCATTACATCTCAGCGGAAGCATTCAAAAGGTCTGAGTACAGACAAATCCAAATAGGCTTAAGAAGCCGGGAATGAAAGGAAAACGGAGCCCATCCACGTAGTCTCGGATCCTGCCCGGGTCCGCTATCTACTCGTCAGCAGCCTCGTCAAACTCCACGTAGTAGCCATCACGGGGATCCTCGTAAGCGTAGTCTGCGGAAACCACAGCCCCAAAGGGGTCAGTACATAAACGTACTGGCAAGCAAGACTCACAGTTCACCAAAGCACAACCCGTCAACACCAAGCACAGATGCTTTGGGTTCAACGGAGGAAAGGGTGATACAAAAGATGCGGCAGCTGGCTGCACTAACCCTCTACAGAACATGATACAACTTCCGGCTAACAGAAAGGGGATAAGATAGCGTATCGTAACCAACTATAACTAACCACCAGACAAACCCATCCTAGATCTCGCCCCTTATCCAAAGAAGCAATCCGAGGATAACTCACACAGTTGGATTAGTGATGGTTCAAGTTATTGTGTCGATAAAACTATTACTAATCAAGTTATCATTAGTTAGGTGTAAGTTGTTCTGAGTACTTGTTAGCCAGTACTTTCACCAAGTCAACCATAACCGCGGAAAACACGGCTTCTCGAGAAGATTTATCCCTGCAGGGGTGCACCAATTTGGCCGTACACGTAAGAATATCCCGCCAGACGGGAATCAAACCCACCAAGCGAGGCACTCTACACAACTCAACTCTTCTTCGCATCAAGCCCAAAGAACCACGTGCTGTGCGTGCGCGGCTAATCGAGCCCCACGAAGAAAAGGGGACCCTCATAGCACTCTAAGACCACGCCGCCCTAAATGCCGACTACAAAAGTTCCACCCTGGCCTCGGGTTCGTACCTGCATATGAGTGCATCAAATGGAAAGCCCGAACTAAGTGTGGCGATTTGGACGAGATGCGAATCGAATCAAATTGAGGGGGCGCCCATACACGCTTCCCACATGCGGATAGTGCGCTCATCATGGATCAGTAGACAAGACCCTTTTCCTAATTAGGGTCGACACTAGCAGGCCTCAAAACCACGCCGGGCCTCCTGCCGGTGCCTTATCAGCAAGTTATTATTACCTCAAAATTAACAGGTTGTTGTTTAACATCGAGTCCCAAAACATAATAGAAATATAGTAACAGAAAGTAACGGGTAACAGACTCGAGCAGAAACAACCCTAAGCATGCTAGTAAGACACGGGCAACAAGCAATGGGGTTATAGGTGTGGAGGTGAGGCTATATCAGGGTTCAAGGATAACATGTGATAGGTTCGTAAAAGAAACAACTATTCTTAGGGCTAGCAGAATAGACAACGGAAAGTATCGGTACCCAATGTTGAAAGGAACACAATGGTTCATGTGAGTGAATACTTGCCTGCAAACTCAGCAGCCTGGTACTGAGCTAGATCCTCAGAAGGGGTGTCGTAAGTATCGTCTGTCTCAACGTCGTCGTCTATCCAAGAAGAAGCAAACAAACAACACAGAGAGACAAACAATCAATAACATGGCATAATGCACAATCATGGGATGATGCATGACCATTTAATTGATGCATCAAAATAAACTAGTTGACATGGTAACAACAGGATTAAATGGACCCACATGCAATTTGAGTTGCATATGAAAAGCCCATCAATTAAGGTTGGAATAATTGTTTTACAACTAATCAACAGGTGAAAGTGGATTAGTATGATGCATGGATGAGGAAAACAGAAAAATAACAACATTAGAAACAATTTAAAATAAGGTTTACCAAGTTTAGAAATTTATTTATTAAGTTAGGGAATTTTGGTTACTTAAAGGTGTTATACAAGCATTTGTTGTTTTCAGCAATTTAAATTGTTCAAAACAAATAACAAAATTCATATTTGGAAAGTACACAAAATTTTAGGTGGATTACATGTTTCAATTATTGAAAAAGGAATTACAATGATTTAATTATGAATTAAACAAGTTTAAACAAGATTTAAATGAATTAAATTCAAGTTTGAATTTATTTGAATTTTTATTTGTTCAAAACATAAATTCAAATTCATATTTGAAAAGGTTATGTTTTTCTGGTTTGAAAACATATTTTACATGTTCAAAAATAATTTAATTTGAGTAAGTTATGAATTTAGCAAATTTAAATGATTTAAACAAGGTTTAAATTATTTAAGCAATTTTAATTATTCAAAACATGAAACAAAATTTATATTTGAAAAGATGGTTCAAAATGGCATGGAAAACATATTTTATTTGTGTTATTTGAATTAAGTATGAATTAGTTACGCAATTAATCAAATTTCAAATGAATTGATTGAATTTGAAATTTGAATGCATTTGAATTATTCAAAACAGAATACAAATGTTTTAACTAGGTAGAGAATTAAATTTGGTTCATCAAACATATTTTACTTTTATTATTTGGATTTATAAAATAAAAGTTATTAGCAATTTAAAAACAGGGACCAATCTGTGAATAAAAAGGACTTAATTTGAAAAAAGAAAATGCTGAAAAACGTTTTTCACTCTGCAGTGGCTAGCCCTAGCCACTGACAGAGGGGCCCGTGGCTGCGTGGAGCTCACGTGGCAGCAGAGGCCACTTACAGGTGGGCCACGCCTGTCAGTTGCCTTAGCAAAAAAGGTTGGGGTTTTAATTCGCGAGCGCCAGGGCTCGAACCCGCGAGCGAACGCGTGCGTGCGCTGTGTGCTGCCGCTGTGGTAGCGAACGTGTTCTTGTCAGTATACGCTACGCAGCTAGGATTAGGTTCAGTTAGCGTTAACTGAACTTTTAACTGCGCGCGCGTTTCTGAACTTGGACAGAGATCGACGGTGGCGCAACGGCGGCGAGCTGCTGCAGCGCTCGTGCGGCCATGGGGTGGTGTGGTGCTGCTATGGCCGTGTGCAGGTGCTCGCGATGCAGAGAGGAAGGAGGAGGTGGGAAAGAGACCGTGCTCACCCGCGGCTGGAGAGGAAGCAGAGGGTCGAGGAAGACTGGCCGGCGGCGACAGCACGATGACGGCGGCGGTGATCGAGGCCCCCTTGGGCTCAACAGAGGTGTTGGAGGCGTAGCTGGTACCGCGGCGATCTCGTTCCCGTTGCTACCCAGCACGGGGACTCAGCCCACCGGCGGCGAGCATGGCGGATTCAGAGAGTGGAGCTCCGGTGGATGCAGAGGTGAGGTTCAGAGAGTGGAAATCCGGGCAGAGAGAGGGAGAACGACGGCGGCGCGAGGGAGGTAGGTGGTCTAGGTTTAGGGCTTGCGCTCGGGGAGCTCGGGGCAGGTTTATAGGGGGTAGGGACGGCTCACGGCCGTCTGCTCGCGACGGCGTCGACGTGGCGTCGCCGGATGCTTGCCGTACAGCGAGAAGAAGCTCGCGAAACGGTAAGTGGCAGTGGGCTGGCTTGGGTGGGCTGGGCCTGCCCACTGCCTGCCCTCCCATCTCTTATTTTTTTAAATTTTCTGTTTTTTTTTTTTTGCGGAATTAGAAATAGGAAGAGAAAAGCTAGGTTTGGGAGTTAGAAAATTTTAGAATAAATTTGGTATGGTTCAAATATGTAACAGCAACAATTGCCAAGTTTTGTTTTCCAAAAGTTCAAAATAAAAGTGATGTTTGTAATTGATTCAAATTTGAATGAATTTGAATATTAAGTGAATATTGAAAACAAAATTTCAATTAGGGTGAACCTTATAGTTTAAGTGGAAGCAAATGATTAGAATTGCTTTGGTAATTTTCATAATTTCAAATTGGGTGCTGTTTGTAATATGTGATTTGAATTTTGAATGCAATTTGTATTAAGTGGATTATTAAGGAACAAATTAATAGTTGAGCTTTTTATTTTTCATGGAAACAAATGGATGTTTTTGTTTGAACCTTTTATTTGAAAAATTGTGACAGCACAAGTATGAAACAAATATTTGAATATTGTTTGAATTTCAATTGGGAAAACAAAGGAAAACAGCTGAAAACAAATGGAAAACAAATGGAAAACAATTGCCAAAACAAATACAATGATGATGTCATGATGCAAAACATAAAATAACAAGAAATAAAACATTCTAGGGGTTGTTTTCATACTTGGGATGTTACACATAATTTAACTAAAAACATTAAAAAACATAAAAAGGGTAAAAACTACGTCTACTGCAGGCCGAGGCTCGCCGCGATCGCCCGGCTGTAGTCGTAGTCGTCGCCGCCGTTGTCGTCCGAGTCGTCGTCGTCGCGACGCGCGTTACTCAGGTCTGCGCCGAGGTCGCCGCAATGCAGGTCGCTCGGGCCTGCGCCGGTGTCGCCCCACCTGCTCACCAGCAGGGCGCGCTGGAACTCCTTTTCATCCTCGATGTCGGGGTCGAGGACGATGTAGTCGACCTCCTTCGGCTGCGGAGGGGGAGGGACGCGGCGGCGGGCCGCATTGGCAGCGGCTTCCTGCTGGCGCAGCGCCTTGAGCCGTTCCGCCTCGGCGAGGAGCCGACGCTGGAGCTCCAATTCCTCCTGTGTGCTCTCGCGCAGACTCCAGTCATCTGCGACGTCGTCGGCGACCGGTTGGAGAGTGTTCGACGAGAGCTCCTCGGCGGCCTTCATGTCAGGCCACTCGTCCTCGTCGTCCCCCTCCTCCTCCTTCTTCGGGCGCACGACGCGCTCGAAGCCTGCGGCGAGTCGCTGGCGCGGATCGCCGATGCGCAGGGTGCCGCTGTTGCGCCTGGGGGCAGGGCGCCCGGAGTTGAGGAGGGGAGGAGTGAGAGATAGAGAGGCCGAGCGTGCGCCGGAGGAAGAGGAGGTGGCGCCGGAGGAAGAGGAGGTGGCGCCGGAGGAAGAGGACCTGCCCATCCCATCCGTCGCGGTGTCCACAAGGGGGGCGGGCGGGGCGGCATCTGCAGCCGGGGCTCGTTGCCGGCTTCGATGTAGTCGAGCATCCACTCGAGTGTGCGGTGCTCGCCTCCCCACCACCGCTTGCGCCTGATGGTGTTCGCACGGCCCTCGATAGGGCCGTTGTTGCCCGCTGCGGCGTCGAAAGTACTCCCACCAGAAGGTGTCGTTGCCGCGTGCCCTCCAGCGCGGCTGTGCGGCCTGGTCCGGCGTCAGCCCTCGACGGACCTCGTCAATGGCTTGCCTGAACTCCGCCTCGCTGTAGGGGACGGGGGGCACGGGGCTCCCACCCACGCTGAGCTGCCACCGCGGTTGCCCGGCGGCGGCGCTTGGGACGCGCATATCGGGCGGGCACGGATACCCCGCCCGATACAGCACCCAGGCCTCATGCTTGCGGAGGTGGCGGCTTCGTCGTAGTTCGACATCTCCGGGGAACGCCGAGGGGATGAACGTCGAGAATGGAGAGAGAGGAAGCGGCGAGGGGATGAACGTCGAGAATGGGGGAGAGTGGGCTTCGTCGTAGTTCAACACCACCGCTTGCGGCTGATGGTGTTGGAACGGCCCTCGATAGGGCCGTTGTTGCCCTCGGCGGCGACGTCCTCGTCGCGGCGGCGTCGGAAATACTCCCACCAGAAGGTGTCGTTGCCGCGCGCCCTCCAGCGCGGCTGCGCGGCCTGGTCCGGCGTCAGCCCTCGACGGACCTCGTCAATGGCTTGCCTGAACTCCGACTCGCTGTAGGGGACGGGGGGCACGGGGATCCCACCCACGCTGAGCTGCCACCGCGGTTGTCCGGCGGCGGCACTTGGGACGCGCATATCGGACGGGCACGGATACCCCGCCCGATACAGCGCCCAGGCCTCGTGCTTGCGGAGGTGGCGGCGGCGGCTTCGTCGTAGTTCGACATCTCCGGGGAACGCCGAGGGGATGAACGTCGAGAATGGGGAGAGAGGGAGCGGCGAGGGGATGAACGTCGAGAATGGGGGAGAGTGGGCCGGCGGGGCGCGTTTTGTAGCTATGGCGGGGCCATTTACTGCGCCACGTGCCCGTCGTTGCCGCTCGCCACGCCATTACTCCGGCAGCCTTTGACTGGGGCGCATGCACTGGCCGCCCGCCACGCCATAAACGTCGGCTGTCTTTGACCGACGCGGGAGCCGAAAAGAAGCTCACGGGCAGGGGGTTCTGTTCCCGTATTTTTTCCACGCGTCGCTGACAGCGCTGACCCGCGTCGTCTGTACTGCCTTTTCGGCCCCCAAGCCGAACCCAGCGGGTTAGATTTCGCCTGGGTGCGCCGGCGCGAAATAATTCGCGCCGAAACGGGGGGCGGCTGGAGATGCCCTTAGCAATTTCCGTGGCAGACCAAAACTCTGCCGGCTAGGCGGACGAAACGTCCCGCCCCTAGCGCCCGCTCGTAACGGAAAGGCCATTCTCTCCTCCCTCGCGTGGTCGCGTCTGCCCCGCCGCCAACACGGTAACCCCTCCTCCCACGTCCCCCTCTTCACCCGCGGCTGTGCGGCGGGCCGGCGGCCCCGCAACCGGCTGCTGCATGCTCCTGAACAACCCCACACCCTTGACGGGCTGTCGTCCCTGCCTCACATGCCTAGACGTCGCCCCGCGTTTCGCCGGCCAAGCGAGGACTGCTCTGTCTCGAAGCAACGCTGATGGCGGAGCTCCACGGTGACGCACGATGTTGCCCGCCCTGCTCAGATGAGATGCACTGGTTTCTGATGGAATTCTTACACACAGGCTTGTGGGATCCAGGGTATTTGGGTAGATGGCAACGATAATTTTGTTGTGTACACATCGCCCGGGAAATAATTATATCTGTAGGAAGGCTCATTTTGATTAGAGGTGCATGATATTTTAACAGAATTTGGGATCTATTTTGCGTAGTATAAAATGGGTTCAGGGGGATTGTTGGTGGGGCAAAACTTTTTTTTTTTTTTTTTTTGCGGAAAAAAGCTTTATGTATTAATCGTGAGGAATACACTCAGTTTGGATACAATCCCGAAGGAACCTGGGAGTAAAATTAACCCATAAACACTCGAGGGACTGCTGTAACGCATTTTCATATATCACCGACACCGTCTTAGAGTGTCGCCTCATTTATGTGCAGATTCTGCAAGCCATTGCGGTGGCTGAGAGGATCCTGAAACATTTTCTTTGAGCATCCCTGTTGGATACCAAAGAATTGTGTGACTACGTGATGTAACTTTGTTGACTACGACCGTCGCTTAATATTTTCCACTATGGAATTCTTATTTATATATATTTGTTGTCAGTTGAGATCCAGTGATTTCTAATGAGAGTGCATTTTGCAACTCCATATACGGAAATGTAATCACCAGGCGAACAAAAAATTGATGGTACATTTACATTAGGTAACTAAAATGGAGAATCAACAGGTAACTAAAACTACAACCAAAAAAATTCAAGTCTTAAACCACTTGTGTTTTGAAGCCTTTGTTTCCTATAATAAAAAAGATTCAGTAAAATAACATCTCGCTAGATTGTTGCAAGCCTGTTCTGGAGTACTAGCATGTTGCTGACTTGTTAAATATCTTGTCATCCAGACCTATTCTCACAGATTGACTTTGAGAAATGAAATTGATTTAGCAGTATGAACATCATAATAAGTCCCTAGAGGATTCACCATTTCATGCAGATGCAACGATGTTGCTCCTACACTCAATTTCTTCAAAAAAAAAGGTGGAGGGCATCACAATATTGTCCAAATTCGATGATACCTTCTTAGAGAAGATAACAAATGCAAAATCATTGGCGAATATACTTTCGGTTGCTATTGTAATTATGTGATTTTTTTTGTGAAACCGTGCTCCAGCGCGCAAATTTAGACAGACGTGTGTTGCACGTGAAAACTAACTAGTGTCAGAAAACACAAAAGAACTGATCCACAAAGAACGAGGTGCTCTAAAAACCTCGGGCAGGCACGGCTCGAGCCACCCTATATACAATTGACACAATGCCAGAGAGACCTACGTGCCCGCACATGAAGTGATAGATAAAATAGTTGCACCCAGAAATGAGGCAAAAGAGTCAAGGAGAGGAAGAACGGGGTAACCAAATGTTGATAACGTCACCTGGTAGGATCACAGTCCCAGGATTCAACGATTTTTCTCATACAAATTCAGAATTCAAACGACACGGGAGAGCATTCCAGCTTCATATATGTTCCGAATTACTCAATTTGAGTAACAATTTCTGCAGACATGACGATCATGAAACCACACCCAGATACGAACATCATGGTCTAAAATGTCGCTATCACCTATAATCAATTGAACATGGGCACTAAAAAGAATAGTGGTTCTAAAATTCTAAAAATTTCGATCATCTATGTACCAAAGCTGACAAGACTCCCCGGGGAAAAAAACCAAAGAAAAAAAAAAGACAACAGTGAAATGCACAGTTATAGGCCACAGCTTGTCGACACGACCAATGGAAAGTGCTTGCTCAAGGTTCCCAACAGATTTTCCACAGGAAAGGGAGCTCCCAGAACCAACACGGCAAGCTTAAGCAAAAACTGCAGGTCCCTGTTGAGCAAAAAAGGAGAAAAAAAAGTGGAATTGGAGCATGAGAAACAACAAACAATGCTGTGACACAGTAAGCTGGCAGATCGACTTAAATAATGCATACTGATTAGCTTAAGAATGTCTTTTGCCAAAGAACATTTATTTTAGAAATAATTCTACCTTTCACAAGGCCACTTATGTTAGCCAAGAGAGAACAAAAGCAAATAAAGGTATTACAATTATCACAGAATCACATTCCGCTAATATCTCATAACATAGTTGTCCATTACTATGTTGCTTTGCTTCTTTGGTGTGTCTTGTTTGTTCCCTTTGTTGAGAATTTATCTAAGTGGTTGTTCTTTTCTAATCAGGGATCAGGACCGAATCTACTATCTACGATCAAAAATATGATGTTTGCTTGGGAATGTTAAGGAGAACAGAATAACCCTTGATGGAAACAAATTGCACGCACTGCTTCAAGCCTAGAACGATGTAGGTTAGCTCCCAATCCTATGTGCACTGGAAGGAGCAGTATTATATTTCAATCATATGTTACTCAGCATGCCAGTTAACCATAATGCAAATGAAGTTCTGCTTCATCACAGTTTGGACAAAAAATGCAGAATGCAGCTCTTAAGCGTTCCTAAATATCTTCAAATAGCACAGCTTATCTTTCTGGTCATAAATTTAGCTGATAAATTTACTACTGACTTACTTTGGCTGATATATTTGACACAGCTAATTGGAACTTTTCTCTTGTTCTTGAGCCAGCTACATGACCAGCCTTGGCGACTTTGCTGAAGGCCCCATTCAGCCAGCTTGTTCCAGCAGACACATACCTAAAAGTAAGGGAAATGATAGCAAAGGATCAGCGATACAAGACATAATAAAATCACATCATAAAGGACTCCATCTGTTACTCCAATTCTCCAAAGGTGTACTTGTTTTACAAAGGTCCAAGATTTCATCAAATATACAATTAAAGCAAGTCTGACCTCACAAAAACTTGCTCATCAGCTTATATAAAATACACATACAAATCAATGAACTGAACAATAGCAAAAGCATGGCAGAGAAGACAGACCTGTTGGTTTTCACAGCAGAGCCTGTATCATTTAGCTTGCGCTCTGCAGCCAGCAAAGCAGCCATTGTTTTGTCAGAAACTTGCAACCTTTGGTCCACAGTTTTCACCTTTTCATTTACGACTGATATCCCAGTGTTTAACTTCTCCGAAAGGCCAACACGCCTATCAAATGAATTGATCTTAGCAGTTGCATTGGCTCTTAACTGATGTTTCTCGTCAAATGATTTAGCTTTGTTCACAGCATCTTGTCGAATTGCTGACCCCCTTGCAATCACTGTTGTCATGACATCATGAGCCTTGCTCGCATAAACTCGGCCATTAGTGGGACTTGCATTGGCCTACATGACAGGATCATACTTTTTAAATCAGTACCAAGGATGATCCACTACAATAACATATGGCAGGTAGCCCAAGGTTTCCATTTCTTCTTTGGACAGATTTTCATACTCTGGCCCCTGATTGATGGGAAGTTCATGATAATACCAAAGAGGGGAAAGAAAAATAAATGTACTGGAATTCAAAGGGACCTCAGTAGACTGTTCCAAATCTGCAGTAGGAGCTGTACTTGTCACTTCATTGAACACAAGTTGCTGCATGATTTTAAAAATAAATATCTCTATTAAAAAAGAGGAATCAAACAGAGTACTAACATTTATGTAACATAAATTAGTTGAATAGTGCACCTGCTCATTAACAGGGATGTAGATATAGTCATCAGCAGAGGTTATGTTCACAACTCGGTCTACAATTGTTGCTCCCTGAAAAAAGAACAAAAAATTAATGGTGTAATGTTTCATGCTAGCAAGCAAGGGAAAGCTTATCCAAAGTCTATTTGTTTTACAATTATGCAGATCTACAGAATGTTGCAAGGTGTAAAACACCAAGTGTGAAAAGTAACGGAGCTAATTTACAACTATAAACTCACTGCACCGTCACCCTGTCAACCTGGAAGGCCCAATTTACGACTACAAACTCGCAGGACCGTCACCCCAGGAGATATGCACAATTGCACATAAAAAAATAACTGGCATGGTTGTTACTTGAATTAAAGGACAAAAAAGATGACAAAGTCAAAGAGCTACAACAACAAATTCATATACTAGTATGCAGCTCGCTTCTTTGGCAATCAAACTGCAGTTAAAATACTCAAATATATATATTTTCCTTTTTCTTTACTCAAACATGGTCAATGACCTCTTACGTATCTGAACAAATAGACATGATATGGAGTGTCTTTCCATCATATCAGCAGTACATGAAGATGAAGGATGTGACAGCGCGTCATATTATTGAATAATTTAAAAAATCAAATTCAAATGTGATTTTCAATCGAACAAATCAGTATGAACACATGTCCTTTTCTATGTTATGTCATGTTTTCGTGTATTCTATTATGAAATAAGCTCACAGTGCCAAACAGAATGCATCCACAGAAAAGTCGACTAGGGTGTTTATCCAGTTTCAAATTAGTAATATTCTCCCAAGAGTTTATGCAGGTCTAGAGAATGTAGCAAGGCGTAAAACACAGAGTGTGAAAATAGACTAAGCTAATTTACAGCTCCAAACGCACTGGACCATCACCCTGTCAACCAGGAAGGCCCCTTGATTGGAGCAAGGACATATGATCATGTGCACATGGAGAAATACCTGGCATGGTTGTTACTTAAACTAAAGGACAACAAAGATGACGAAGTCAATGAAAGCAGCCATTAAAATAATCAAATATATTGATTTTCTTTTTCTTTACTCAAACATGGTCAGTGACATCTTACATATTTTAACAAATAGACATGATATGGAGTGTCCTTCCATCATATTGCCAGTACGGACATGACGATGCACCATACTATTGAATAATTTAAAAACAATCAAATTCAAATGTGATTTTCAGTTGAACAAATCAGCATGAACACATGTCCTTTTCTATGCTTTGTCATGTTTTCCTCTATTCTATTTTGAAATAAGCTGACAGTGCAAACAGAATGCATCCACGGGAAGAACTCGACTAGAGTGTTGATCCAGTTTCGAATTAGTCCTAAGCTGTACATCCACGTCAACACGTCAGTTGTCCCTAAGCGCAATCTATCGCAACGATAACAACAACAAAAGTGTCTTCCTAATTTTCCTTTCCAGCAGAGAAGGCTTCGACAATATTGATACCAGCCGACACAGAATTAGGCTCTCCTTCAAGTCTCTGCATGTGCCATAACAGGCAAGCAGCAGCTACCTAACGATACTATTCAGAGTGGGGCGGCGCACAAAAACCATTCGTTGCAGTAGTACCAATTGAAAACCGACCAGAACCAGATTGCAGAAGGGAAATTCAGTCCACGGATGAAGCAATTCAAGGCGGTGAGAGGCCATACCGAGAGCAGCAGCGCGATCTCGAGCGCCTTGGGATCCTTGAAGGTGACGTAGGCCGTCCTCCCCGTGGGCGCCCCGTCACTGCAGCCAGCCACAGACGAGAGAGGCACACAATGCGGTCAGGCGGGACGAATTAAGTTGGGGGGGAAACGGCACAGGAAGAAGGTATCAGCGGCGAGGGCGCGGAAGCGAGCGAGTGACTTACGTCCTGATGTCGACGTGCTCGATTTCGCCGGAGAAGGAGAAGAACTCGCGCACCTCGCGCTCCCCGGCCAGATCTGAGATGTTCCGCACCCGCACCGTCCTCACGGCCCTCCTCCCCTCCTGCAAACCATGGGTAACGGCCCGTCAGCGAACCCACGCCCTCCAAAAAAAAAACACCGCCGCCGACTCCGCCGCACGGAAAAACAGAGACAGCAGCAATGACGACTCACCTCCATGGCGCGGCGCCGGGAGAACAAGAGAATAAGCGACGAAACCGAGAGTAGACCGCGAGTCCGGTAGGCAGGAGGATGCGCAGAGGGGCAGCGGGCGGGCGGGCAGGTGGTGGTTGGGTAGGGTTTGGTGCTCGCGCGGGGGGGCGATTTGTAATGGCCTGCGGCTCCAGCTGCTAGTACTTTTCTCGAGCAGTTCGCGTGGCGTGCGTGTGCGTTGGTCGCCGAGAAAGGCTAATCAACGAGTCGAACCGAACACCCCCTACCCGGCCCGAAGCGAATCACCCATCGTGCCCTCGGATGGAAGGGTTTATTACCGCGAGAGGGTACTGGGAGTGGGAGAGGATACGAGGGGTAGAAGCGTCCGTTCAGGAGGCTGGTCTTACTTGGGCGACATGCTGGCAGCTGAGTTTGCTTCGCGGCGGCGCCACCTCTCGTGACCTGTGAGGTTTGTAGTTTAATTTTGTTTTCTAATCTGATAAAAGTGATTAGCGGGGCCAATAATGACGCGGCATCGGGTGGACCAGTGGGCCGAGGGGAGCGGACTAGTCTAGTCGTCTGGAGACGAGATGGGCGCGCGCGGGGCCACCGATTTCGATTTGATTTGGTCAAGTGTCGTGCTGGTGGTGGTTACCCAGGCCCACGGACAGCTCGGTCGGGGGCCAAGTGGCGCCTCCATCCGTCAATCTCTCTCTGTGCCCCCTGGAACGGAATGTTGACACTTGCGTCGAGCATGTGAAGTTTGCACTCATGCTGGGTATCTTCTCCTCTCCCTGGTGTGTGGACCCGACTCTCAGTTTTCCGTGTTGATCTTTCCTGTAGTTTTCAGCTTCAGTGAACACCCTCACCCGTAAGGAAAGTGAAACGCGTATGCATTCTTTTTCTATTCTGGAAGATGGCCACGTTTGAGGGCGTGTTTGTTTGCAGCTACGTTAACAGAAATGGTAATGTAATCAAGTCACGGTGGTATTCCGGTGTAACTAGACGCCTTGCCGCGCCCGTCCATATTTGAAGAAATGGTAGATATGGATTACAAACTTTTGGGCATTAGAAATATGTGTTCTATAATTAATATATGAACGAAGGTCAGCTCTCATGCACCATGGTAGATGTACCATCCCCAAGAAATAGTAGTACTATAGAATAGAACATAAAAAAATAGAAGATAATAATACATAAAAAAATATGTTCGGAGAGAGTAACACACTAATCAATCATTATGCATAAGGGTACATGAGGTAAGAGGTAGAGGCTAAAATTTACGAAGGAAAGTGAACCGAGCTAGAAAAATAAAAAGTTAAGAGTGTGTGCAGTGTGCTCTTTTGAGCCATAGCTAAGAGAATCTTTCTCTTTTAGACATATGTCTAAACACTGGAGAGCGTGAGTCTAGCTAAATTTTGTTACACACTGAGTCTAGTACTAGACATATGTCTAAGGGAATCAAATGACAAACAGTCCCACTCGTCAGTGTATGATAGATATCTTTTATTGTTACTTTTTATTCTATTTGACGGGACCCACGTGTGTGCTAAACGCTGGAGCATATTTTGTTTTCTTAGACTCAAGTCTAGCAAATTTCTTAGCGTGTGTGTCTAGTCGTTCTCACGCTGTACATGCTCTAACACTTCCTGTATAACTTCAAATCCAATAGATAGGCATGCGTCTAGATTAGAATGCTGAAGACAACGAACTTGAGAAGGGGGGTGTTCCTGTCGACGTCCGTGGCATCTACCAGATCATGCACCTCCTCCATTGAACGGCGTGGTAGGTTGTCCATATCAGCGAAATAACAAAATAAGTATTCTAAACGAACAAAAGTTACAAAAAAATCAATGCAAATTTGAATTGTAATTACATTATTGGAATTATAGGACCGACGGATTGACACACGACTGCATGAGGAACCTTGGTAGGAACTATTGCAGGTACAAGGCATCCTCTCATTTTAAATTAGGTGTTTGTTAGTTTGGGAATCTGTAACTTGAAACCTTAAACCATATTTGGATAAGAGGATGTACTTAAGGCATTGTTGTTCTTTTAGGAGTTGGCATGATTTTGAATAATCTTTTTTTAAGCAATTGATCTTAGTTTGTACTTTATATAAGCAAATGAGAGAATAACGGGACATCTAAAAGTAGGGGGTCAGCCACAGTAACTTAGCATTGACAACCAAAATATTATAGCAATTTATCATCTAATGTTGACTGATATTGTTCCAAACCTTGTAATTAATATCCACAATAACAAATTACATAGAAATTAAAAGGACATCTGAATAATGTTGAGATTTGTCGGGGGGCTACCCCCGAGTAGGGGTAAGGCTGGTGAGAAATGGAGATTCAGGATACTGGTTACCGAGTTCAGCCGTACCGAGTAGGTACTGGCCGGATAGGATGGTACCCGGCCGGATAGGGTGCTATCCGGCAAGAAGAACAAGATACCAAGGGGAAGATTCGAGCAAGTGTCTGGGTCATCCGAGTAGCTCTTTGATGATCCGGATAGAGAAGGCAGCAGGTCTACCGGAGGCAAAGTCAATGAAGCCGTTGGGTGAATCTCGCGTATCCAGGGACACTACAGGTGTGCGGTTCAACTTACTAGGCGTGTGATGATGTGTATCCATACGTGGGCACAGTGTGCGGTATGGGTGAGGCCATGTCATGTCACTGACAAGGGGGACAGGACATGTCAGCGTCCCAACCGCGAAGACTTTTGACGACTGTCAGCGAGGGCACGGAGGAGTACGGTATGGCACAGTGTGTAGTCACCTAATCAGTACTTGCTTACGTAGAGGTAGTAGGTGGCCACCAGTATATAAGGTGGTCTCCTCCCTCCTGCGTGAGGGTCGATGAATCTGAGGTTTGGCTTAGCTAGGTGAAGAGAGAAAAGCGGTAGAGAGGTTCTTCTTCCTCTAGCTCCTTGAGCTTGAGGAACTCTTGTACTCAGCACACAGATATACACAGAGAGAGGCAGGAGTAGGGGTGTTACCTCCACACGAGGGGCCCGAACCTGGGTAGATTGTGGTGTTTGCAGTGTTTGTGAGCGCGCCAGTTAGGCGTGCGATCCCTCCCCGGATACCTACAGCGTCCATCGGCCCCAACCTTAAGCCATCCTATGGCATCTGTCTTCTCCACACCACGACAGTTGGCGCCCACCGTGGGGCCAGTGGCGGTGTTGGCTGGGGTTTCTATCCGGACGGGACCCGTTTCTCGTTCGGGGGAGCGCGTGGTTTGTGGCCTTGTCCACAGATTCGGCTCTCTCGACTTCGTCACTGACAACGCGGGTGATTTCTGCGGCAGGCCCGTGCCTACAGGCGGCTTCGTCGTCAGCTTCAGCGCGCATCTGGTGTACATCGCCACCACCGTCATCCGTGAGTACCCCGGGGTGGTGCTCGTTGCTGCTGACCCTCCTGTCGTTCTCGCCGTCCGCGGCAGCCAATCGGCGGCTCTGCGGGCAGCGTGGAGGTGATGATGACCGGTCCGGTTCCTGCTGCCGGGAAAGACGCGCCCGCTGCGCCTGAAGTTGTTGACGAGCCGGCTGCTCGTCCGAGTCATAAGCCATACGACAGGCCCCAGAACCAACCGGGCTACAAGGCTCCTTCTACATCGACAGCGATGCCGGCGCCTCTTGCCGGTGTCATCGAGAATCTGGGCATGCCTCTTGCCACGGATGCGGATCCGGCGGTGTTGAGGGTGCAGCTCGAGGAGCAGTGCCAGGCCATGCTCCAAGAAGACCGGGAGATGGCAAAGGTCAGGCTTGAATTCACTCTTGACCAGAATGAGTACAATAGGGCTCATGGTTTTACTCCGGTTGCAAAGAACCCGGCGCAACTTAGGTGCCGAGTTGGCTAGAGATGGTAGAGCTGCTAGCAAGTCTGCTAGTTTGACCTCGGTTGATAGGACTAAGTACAGTACTCCTGCTAATACGCTTAGGGCGGCAGAAGCAGTTGATGCCGAGTTGCCGCACCTGACTGGTGAGGCTAGCATTAGGCAGCAGGACCGGCTCAATGAGCTTGTTCTAGAAGCTGGTAGGCAGAATGAGGCATTCCGGAAGGCGAATCCGGCGGCAGGTGCCTCTCATGTTGTTCAGTCGCATGGAATGAAATCCGGAGGCGAGGCCTCCTCACCTCTTCCCGGTGGTAGGAGATCTCCGAGTGTGAATTCTGGGAAACATAAGCAGATGCAGATGTACGACCCGGCTGTCACCAGAAAACAGCAGGTTGTAGAGCGGCAGCCCGGCCAAGAACACATTGTGCAAGGTGGTGGCCATGCTACCGCCCGATTTCACCAAGAGGGGAAAGGAGGCAACCGAGATGGTCCATCTCGGCACCCGGTAGCCAACCCGGTTCAGCCTTGACCCGACGCAGGTCCTGTTGTTCAGCCGCAAGCCATTGCCGTTGTGGTCAACCCGATTCCCCAACCCGGTGCCGCGCGACAGGACAGATACAATGATGGGTACTCGGCGATGGAGCTGGCCGGGTACCAGAGAAATGAGAGGTATGATGATGGAGGAATTGGATCTCGGTTGGGGGCACGTGTGCTGCAGCCGAGTGACGCGAGGTACAAGCTGGACAAAATCTATCAGTCTGAGCAGATGGAGCGGGCAGGCCCGTCGGGACCTCTTTGTTTTTGTCCTAGGATCATGAATGAGCCTACTGTGCCAAAGTTCCAGCTCGCAAGAGGAAGCAAGACCTATGATGGGAGCACCAAGCCAGAGGACTGGCTGAATGACTATGTCACTACCGTGCACATTGCCGGTGGTAACCGCATGTGGGCGGTGAGTTATGTGCCTTAGATGTTGGAAGTCCCAGCCCGTATCTGGCTCAACAACCTGCCTAGAGACAACATCAATTGTTGGCTTGATTTCTCGGAGACCTTCATCAGCAACTTCACAAGCACCTACAAGAGGCCAAACCGGCCACAGCAGCTCTCGGCGTGCAAGCAGAGGGAAGAGGAGACTGACCGAGAGTACTCACTCGGTGGAGTACTTTTAGGAACACCTGTGAGGGTGTGAATGAGTCACAGGCTATAGCCTGGTTCGCTCAAGGCTGCCGACATGGCAGCATGCTGTGGCAGAAGTTACAAAGGGAGATGCCGAGTACGCTGTTATGTGTTGTTGGGAACCCCAAGATGAGGGTGTGATGAGCACAGCGGTAGGAGTTTTCCCCTTAGTTAAGAACCAGGGTTATCAGTAGGAGAAAGAGAATCTTCGGAAGGTTGATGCCACTGACGGTGGTGCTGGCGCTTCACCGGTGTCAGCAACAACGTGGAACCTGTACACAACACAAGCAAAATACTTTGCCCCAACGGTACAGTGAGGTTGTCAATCTCACCGGTCATGCTGAAAACAAATATTAGACGTATAGTATGGAAAACAATGTATGCTCGAAGTAAATAAAGAAAGCAGGAAAATGTTATGGTTTGTTTAATAGTGTGAAAAATGGACCGGGGTTCATAGTTTCACTAGTGGTGTCTCTCCATAAAAGATAGCATTCTGGGTGAACAAATTACAGTTGGGCAATTGGCAAATAGAGGTTGCACCGTACTGCACAATATAACATGAAGATTACTATGGTATTTAGTGCGGGCATTACAACAAGATACATAGACCGACATCCATCTGCATCTATGAATGATAATCCACCCTCAGGTTATCATCTGAACCCCCTTAGGTATTAAATTGCAAGCAACAGATAATTGCATTAAACAAAGTGTGTAATGTAAGCAATGATTATGCACGCGGGCACTCTCACCGATGTTTTCTCCCTAATGACAACATCACATCCTCCCCTTTCACGTTTCTGTCGCTCGAGCAAGGCAACAAAGAGGCATGAACCCACTATCAAGCATAAATACTCCCTCTTGGAGTCACTAGCAACTACTTGGCCAAAGCAACCACTAGCAACGAAAAGCATGCAAGATCACAAATAACATATGCAATGAAGACTATAATCAACTTGGCATAAGGTCAATATTCATTGGATCCCAGCAAACACAGTGTATTGAGTTACATAAGATCAGTCTCGATCATGATAGGCAGCTCACGAGATTTAAACATGGAGGCATATGAGGAGGAGACAACCATCTAGCTACAGCTATGAACCCGTAGTCCATGGATGAAATACTCACGCATCACTCCGGAGGCAGGCATGGTGATGTAGAAGCCTCCGGTGATGATTTCCTCTCCGGCAGGGTGCCGGAAAACAGCTCCAGAACCCTCCTGATCTAGGGTTGACGGTGACGGTGGCTGCGGAACTTTTTCATGGATTTTGATCAGGTGCCTAGGGTTTTCCATCCCGGGGGGGCGTAAATAGGCAAAAGGGCAAAGGCGGTGGAGCTCCAGGGCCCCACACCCATAGGTGGGGGACCCGCGCCACCCTATGGTGTGCCCCCCCCCCTCGTTGCCCCTCTTCGACTCCTCTTCGGTATTCTGGATGCTTCCGGGGGAAATAGGACTTCCGGGCTTCGAACTTTCCAATTCCGATAATATTTCCAGAACAACTTTTCTGAAACTAAAAACAGCAGAAAACAGGGAACTAGCTCTGTGGCATCTTGTCAATAGGTTAGTCCAGACAATCGATAAAAATGACATAAAGAAGGGAGAAAACATGTAGCAATTGGCATAATATCATCATGGAGCATCAGAAATTAGGGATACGTTTATGACATATCAAGCATCCCCAAGCTTAGTTCCTACTCATCCTCGAGTAGGTAAACAATAAAACAATAATTTATGAGGTGACATGCTACTAACATAAACTTGATCAATCTAATGTAAAAGCATATGCACGCTGAGATCATAAAACTTTAAACACAGGCATGATAAATAAAACTTTAATAATAAAGCATAGCAATTACTTTGCATCACTAAGAGTAACTCAAATAAAGGATCGTGAATAATAATGCAAAGAAAGGTAGACGTTTGTTTCAAGTATAGAGAAAGCATGACAAAGTGATATTTCGATGGTCCTTAAGAGTGGGGCAAAACATAAATGCCAGGACACCTTCAAAGTTCATGAGGAAGACTAGAAGAAATAATTTAAGCACAAATGATATCGCATCATGAGGTAATTATTGATGCTTATGGGACAAATGCACATAGAACTCAATATGGCAAAAATGCTCTCTCAACTGTGCATAGAGTTAGAAGATGGAGACTCAACATAAAAGTAAAAGAAGGGCCCTTCGCAGAGGGAAGCAGGGATCAACTCATGTGCTAGAGCTTTTTATTTTATAAATAAGAGGTATTAAAAGTTTGGCACTCCTCTCATCCATCTTTCACAAACCATGGCTAACCGAATCCTCGGGTGCCTGCCAACAATACATACCATGGAGGAGTGTCTATATTTTGGGAGATGTATGCTAATGTCGACGAATGGTAAACAGAAAATACAGTACGTCACAAGCCAACTGGATTCACAAGAGCGGCTCACATGGTGAAGGACGCAACTGGTGTAGAAGGTCATCCCTCTTTCTCTTTTGTTTACAGAATTATGCTTTGACTGATAAATCAGGGGCAAAAATAGTGAAGAGAATTTGTTTGCATTAATTTGGGGTTGGGCACCTCGCTGCCAGCTCTTCTATCATTTGGATAAGCGGATGAAGCCACTAGTCCAGGATGTAAAATCCAATCAACAAGTGAGATAAAGATTCTCTATTTACGTCCTCATGAGCAAAAACAGGAACATAAAGCAAGAGTAATTTTGAAGGTTTTAAAGGTAACACATGAGCAATTTACTTTGAATGACAGTTAAATACCACATGTAGGTAGGTATGGTGGACACAATGGGAAAAACTTTGGTTTAAAGGAGTTTGGATGCACGAGTAGAGCTCATACTCAGTACAGGTGGAGGCTAGAAAAAGAGTGGGAGCGACAAATCAAGAGAGCATAAGAGCCAAAATAATGCATAGCGACATAAGCATAATTAATTAAAACATAAGCAGTATCACAAGTTCAAAAACTAAGTGGTCATGGAGGCTATTCATGACTGGTTTGTAGTCATAAACATGGTGTGATCATGCGCCAAGTCAACCAAATAAATCATTCGAAAGAGAATACCATATATTTGTTTTACTATGACAAGAACAACTCATGAATCTTTCAATACAAATTAAACACTCTCATCTATTTGAGGCTATTCATGCTACTCAATAACCACAAGGATTTAAAACTAAAATAACATTTATCATGGCATTAAAAAGTCCTAGCCACAGTCTATACAAGCTTCTACTAGTACTGTTATAAATTCTACTTCAAGCAGCAGTTTTATTTCTCCCAACAAGCACCACACAAAACATGTTTTAACAAAAATACTCTTTATGATACAGAAAGCAAACATGATAGTACTCACATAACACTACTAAAACTAACAGCTCTAATAAGAGATGCATGCAAAACAGGAGCTAAATAAATGCAGCAGTTAGACAAAGATTAAGAATACAACGTATTCTCATGAAAAAGCGGAGCGTGTCGCTCTCCAATAAAACAATGCTGGGGTCCAAACAAGATTATTGAAAAAGTAGAAACAAACTGAAAGCAAAAGCAAAAGAAAACTGAAAACAAAAATAAAAGACACTCCAAGCAAAGCATATAAGATGCGACCGAATAAAAATATAGTTTCACTAGAAGTGACCTGATAATTTGTTGATGAAGGAGGGGATGCCTTGGGCATCCCCAAGCTTAGACACTTGAGTCTTCTTGGAATTTTCCTGAATGTACCACCGGGGCATCCCCAATATTAGTCTTTTCACTCTTCTTGATCACATCATATCATCCTCTTCTCTTGACCCTTGAAAACTTCCTTCACATCAAAATTCTCACAATCTTCATTAGCAACGTTAGTGCAATTGAAATAATAAATTCACATGGTTCAGTTTCAACACAAGTATAACACTCGAAAAACCATTAGCTACTTTCACAACTTCTTTCAAAACTCTTTTTATCAAAAGAACACCAAAAGAAAGAGATTAAGATGCAAATGCGATAAATGGCAGAAATGTGTCAAAACAGAACAACAGGTAAAGATCGATTTTTTCAAAAATCTTCTGTTTCTCAAATAAAACAGTGGTATTCTAAGAAAAGTTGCGTATATAACTCAGGATTAAGCAAAAAAATCTCAGGTCATTTTGAATTTTCTGTGATTTTTAATGGAATTAACAGTGGACAGCAGAAATCTGTTTTCTGCGCAAAAATCCGAAATATAGTGTCAACTTTCTACTAGAGGCTTTACTTGGCTCAACAAAAACATAAAAGAAAAGATACAGCAGGGTTGCTAAAGAAATAGAAAACACCCAGGTGCAAAGCACACCAAATAAAACGGAAGAAAACTGAATGAAAACAGAGAAATAAAACGGGTTGTCTCCCAGTAGCGCTTTTCTTTAACGCCTTTCAGCTAGGCCTAAAAGATCAACTCAGGTATTTTCAAGTGAAGAATCATCAACATCATATTTTTCTCTAATAATAGAGTCAAAGGGTAGCTTCATCTTCTTTCTAGGAAAGTTTTCCAACCTTTCTTGAGGGGAAGTTGATATTTAATACTCCCCTCTTTGATTTCAATAATAGCACCAACAGTTCTAAGAAAAGATCTTCCCAAAACAATAGGACAAGAAGCTTTGCATTCAATGTTCATAACAAAAAAATCAACATGGTAAAGGTTATTATTAAGCATAATAAGAACATCATCAATTCTACCAAGAGGTTTCTTCTTAGCATTATCAGCAAGATGAACATCCAAATAACAGTGTTCCAACGGTGGTAAATCAAGCATATCATAGAGCTTTTGAGGCATAACAGAGATACTAGCACCAAGATCACACAAAGCATTGCAATCAAAATCATTTACTTTTATATTAATAATAGGCTCTCAACCATCATCTAATTTCCTAGGGATAGATGTCTCAAGTTTCAACTTTTCTTCCCTAACTTTCATGAGAGCATTGGTAATATGTTTAGTAAAGGCCATATTCATGGCACTAGCAAGATTTTGTAGAAACATAATAACTTAAGATATATTGCAATCATCAAAATCAATATTATTATCATCAAAAGTAATGGAACCATTATCTCCCATATCTCTAAAAATTCCAACACTTTTATCAGAAGTAATTTCAGCAGTTTGAGGCAATTTAGCACGTTTCACCAAAGGAGTATGGACTTTATTAACACCAACTACTTTACCATTGATAGTAGGAGGTTTACTAGCACTTGGAACTTCAGTTTTACTAGTGGTTGTGATAGTACAAACTCTAGCAATATTATTCTTGCTAGCTAATTCATCTTCTCTTTCCCACCTAGCACGTAATTCAGCCATCAATCTAACATTATCATCAATTCGAACTTGGATGGCATTGGTTGCAGCAAAAGTATTATCTTCAATGGTTTCAGTTTTAGCAGCCATTTTATTTATCCAAGAAAATTGTGCCTCTGACAGGGCCGAAATACTAATCTCGGCACTAGAAATTTTTACCTTGCAAACCAGAGATTTCTCTATTCAAATTTCCAATTTGTTGGCTAATAGTTCTCAACATAGCAGATTGTTCTTTCCTAGTTTTAGTAAAAAACTTATTTTGTTCATATTGCATTTGCATAAAGTTCTTATTTTCTTTTTCAACTTCTACAATCCTTTCCTCACTATGCATTACAGATCTACCATAAGAATAACCACTACCACTATTAGGAGGATAGGGCTTATAATTGTTTCCACCAATATTATTTCTATAAGCATTGTTGTTAAAATTATTATTTCTAATAAAGTTTACATCAACATGCTCTTCTTGAGCAACCAAAGAGGCTAAAGGAACATTATGTGGATCAACTTGAGCTTTACCATTAACAAGCATAGACATAATAACATCAAGCCTTTCACTCAAAGAGGAGGTTTCCTCAACATAATTTACCTTCTTACCTTGTGGAGCTCAGTGGGCCACTCTGAATAATTTATCATCATATCATCAAGAAGCTTTGTTGCATTGCCCAAAGTGATGGACATAAAGGTACCTCCAGCAGCTGAATCCAATAGGTTCCTTGAGGAAAAATTCAGCCCTGCATAAAAAGTTTGTATAATCATCCAAGTAGTCAGTCCATGAGTGGGACAATTCTTCACCATAGTTTTCATTCTTTCCCAAGCTTTAGCAACATGTTCATTATCAAATTGCTTAAAATTCATTATGTCACTTCGTAGGGATATAATCTTAGCAGGAGGAAAATATTTTCCAATGAAAGCATCTTTACACTTAGTCCATGAATCAATACTATTTCTAGGCAAAGATAGCAACCATTCTTTAGCTCTTCCTCTCAAAGAGAAAGGAAATAATTTTAGTTTAATAATATCTCCATCTACATCTTTATATTTTTGCATCTCACATAGTTCAACAAAATTATTAAGGTGGGCAGCAGCATCATCAGTCCTAATACCATAAAATTGTTCTTTCATCACAAGATTTAATAAAGCAGGTTTAATCTCATAGAAGGCAGCAGTAGGAGCAGATGGAGCAATAGGTGTGCAAATAAAATCATTGTTGTTTGTGCTAGTGAAGTCACACAACTTAGTATTCTCAGAAGAACTCATTTTAGCAGAATAAAAGCAAGCAAATAAATAACAGCTATGAAGTAAACTATTTTTTTTGTGTTTTCAATAAAGAGAAGCAAAACAAGACAAAAATAAAAACAAGACACTAAAAAAATAATGAGGTTGAGAGTGAGAGACTCCCCTTGCCATAAGACTTTTTATTCCCCGGCAACAGCGCCAAAAAATCCTTGCTATGTGTTGTTGGGAACCCCAAGATGAGGGTGTGATTAGCACAACGGTAGGAGTTTTCCCCTTAGTTAAGAACCAGGGTTATCAATCCAGTAGGAGAAAGAGAATCTTCGGAAGTTTGATGCCACTAATGGTGGTGTTGGCGCTTCACCGGTGTCAGCAACAACGTGGAACCTGCACACAACACAACAAAAATACTTTGCCCCAACGATACAGTGAGATTGTCAATCTCACCGGTCTTGCTGAAAACAAAGATTAGACGTATAGTGTGGAAAACAGTCTATGCTTGCAGTAAATAAAGAAAGCAGGAAAATGTTGTGGTTTGTTTAACAGTGTGGAAAATGGACCGGGGTTCATAGTTTCACTAGTGGTGTCTCTCCATAAAAGATAGCATGCTGGGTGAACAAATTACAGCTGGGCAATTGAAAAATAGAGGTTGCACCGTAGTGCACAATATAACATGAAGATTACTATGGTATTTAGTGCGGGCATTACAACAAGATACATAGACCGACATCCATCTGCATCTATGACTAATAATCCACCCTCAGGTTATCATCCGAACCCCCTTAGGTATTAAGTTGCAAGCAACAGATAATTGCATTAAACAAAGTGTAATGTAAGCAATGATTATGCACGCGGGCAGTCTCACCATTGTTTTCTCCCTAATGGCAACAACACATCCTCCCCCTTCACGTTTCTGTCACTCGAGCAAGGCAACAAGGAGGCATGAACCCACATTCAAGCATAAATACTCCCTCTTGAAGTCACTAGCAACTACTTGGCCAGAGCAACCACTAGCAACGGAAAGCATGCAAGATCACAAATAACATATGCAATAAAGACTATAATCAACTTGGCATAAGGTCAATATTCATCGGATCCCAGCAAACACAGCATATAGAATTACATAAGATCAATCTCGATCATGATAGGCAGCTCACAGGATCTAAACATGGAGGCATATGAGGAGGAGACAACCATCTAGCTACAACTATGAACCCGTAGTCTAGGGATGAACTACTCATGCATCACTCCAGAGGCATGCATGGTGTTGTAGAAGCCTCCGGTGATGATTTCCTCTCCGTCAGGGTGCCGAAAAATAGCTCGAGAACCCTCCTGATCTAGGATTGACGGTGACGGCGGCTGCGGAACTTTTTCGGGGATTTTGATCAGGTGCCTAGGGTTTTCCATCCGGGGGGGCTTAAATAGGCGAAAGGGCAAAGGCGGTGGAGATCCAGGGGCCCCACACCCATAAGTGGCACGACCAGGGGGACCCGCGCCACCCTATGGTGTGGCCCCCCCTGTTGCCCCTCTTCGACTCCTCTTCGGTCTTCTGGGTGCTTCCAGGGAAAATAGGACTTCCGGGATTCGAACTTTTCAATTCCGAGAATATTTCCAGAACAACTTTTCTGAAACTAAAAACAACAGAAAACAGGGAACTGGCTGTGTGGCATCTTGTCAATAAGTTAGTCCGGACAATTGATAAATATGACATAAAGAAGGGAGAAAACATGTAGCAATTGGCATAATATCATCATGGAGCATTAGAAATTAGGGATACATTTATGACGTATCATACGCTCGTCGAGACGATCAAGATTGCTGATATGTATGCACACGGTGACCCTACTCAGCCTCTGCTCGATTTTTTTGAGCCGAGAAGAAGAAACCAAGGCAACGACAGTGGAAGGCGAAATGATCGCCATGACTACCGGAACAAGAGGAGATATGACCGTACGGATATCCGCTACGGATCGGATCATGTGGCTGCAGTTAATCAGAATCAGCCCGCTGCCGGGAGCAGCGAAAGGCAAAAAACTGCTGGAGCCCAGAATGGGCAAAACCAGAATCAGGGCTAGGACTTCAAGAAGCAGTACAATGACACTAACCAATCCGAAGAGACTCCTAGGTTTATCTTTGAGACCATGAAGGAGGGGCCATGTAGTTTTTATACTCGGCATCCGAGTAGGCCAGCGAATCACACCACTCGGCAGTGCAGCTGGTGGGACCGGATCAAGAGCGAGGGCTTTGGCCAATTGCCTCCTCCTCCTCCTCTTCCGCTCTCAGGTTCTAATGTGCAGCCTATCCAGGCAGCTGCTCCTAGGCTAGCCGAGAACTAGCGAAGGGAGAACGTGAACCAAGTGGCACAGGGGGCCAACAACAACAACTCCCGCAACTACAACAACTACAACAACAACAATCGCGACAACAACTTCAACCGGAACAACAACAACAAGAATGACAATGACAATGGTGGTGGTGGAGACCGGAATCAGTATCAGGAGCATCATGAGAGCTATATGGTGTTCACCACTGAGCCGGATGACAAGCAAAGCCAACGTAGGCGGGCGATGGAGGTGAATGCAGTGGTGCCGTATTACATGCATTGGTGCGACCAGGACATTGTCTGGTCCAGAGCTGATCATCCCAAGATCATGCCCAATCCGGGTACCTATGCTCTGGTGGTGGACCCAACCTTCCTTGGGTCCAAGAAGAATGTGAAGTTCAGCAAGGTGCTGATTGACAACGGCAACATCATAAACATTTTGTACCAAGATACTATGGAGAAGCTAGGCGTTGCCGAGAACCTGCTGCTACCCAGTCGGACCACGTTCCATGACATTGTGCCGGGGGTGTCTTGTGCTCCCATTGGCCGGATCTGGATTGATGTGCTCTTCGGCACGAGGGATAACTGCCGTACTGAGTGCCTGCAATTTGAGGTGGTTGATCTTCAGAGCCTCTATCATGCCCTTCTCGGCAGACCTGCTCTGTCCAAGTTCATGGCCTCCACCCATGCGGCGTACCTGAAGATGAAGCTTCCCGGTCCCAATGGCATCGTCACCATATCGGGCGACTACAAGCGCTCTCTGGAGTGTGCATCTGCCGGATCTCGGCTAGCCGAGTCCATGGTCATCGCGACCGAGAAGAAGAAGATCCATGAAGTGGTGGCCCTGGCACAGTCATCTCAACTCAGTATGCCAGGCATGCCGAGCTCTCAGCATGGAGCCACATTCCAGGCCCCCCAGGAGACAAAGAAGGTGCAGATTGACCCAGAGTTCCCGGAACATGTTGCCATCATTGGTGTCAGATTGGAGGAGAAATAGGAAAGCGTGCTCATCCACTTCCTCCGTGAGAATCGGGATGTCTTTGCATGGTCCAATTAGGATCCACCGGGTGTCCCGAGGGAGTTGGTTGAGCACTCTTTACATGTACAGCCGGATGCCAAGCCGGTAAAGCAAGCTATGCGCCGCTTTGCGGCAGAAAGGAGGAAAGTCATTGGTGACGAGATCACAAGGCTGTTAGCAAGTGGATTCATCATGGAGGTGCTGCATCCGGATTGGCTGGCCAATCCAGTCATGGTTGAGAAGAAGAAGGATGATCCCATGGTCGTTGTGGTGTGGCGCATGTGCGTCGACTACACCGACTTGAACAAGGCCTGCCCCAAGGACCCATTCCCACTACCTCGGATAGATCAGGTGATCGACTCCACTGCCGGGTGCGAACTTTTGTCTTTTATTGATGCCTACTCTGGTTTTCACCAGATTCCACTGAATTCGGCTGATCAAATAAAGACTGCTTTTATCACCCCCTACGGGGCTTATTGCTATCGTGTCATGTGTTTTGGGTTGAGAAATGTTGGGGCCACATACCAGAGGTGCATGCAGAAATGCCTGCATGAGCAGATTGGCAAAAATGTGCAGGTGTATGTGGATGACATAGTCATCAAAACCAAAGAAAAACACACACTGCTGAGTGATATTGAAGAAACATTCGCAAGCTTGCGAAAGTACCAGATGAAATTGAATTCAACCAAGTGCACCTTTGGCGTCCCGGCTGGCAAGCTACTCAGCTTCCTTGTGTCTAGTCGAGGCATTTAAGCCAATCCTTCCAAGATAAAAGCTATAGAGAGCATGTCTTTGCCAGGATCACTGAAGGATGTGCAGAAATTTACCGGGTGCATGGCTTCCCTTAGCCGGTTCCTTGGAAGAATGGGTGAGAAGGCCTTGCCTCTGTACCAGCTCATGAAAAAGAGCGACAAATTCATCTGGACCTCACAAGATGATGTGGCGTTCAAGGATCTCAATACCATGCTGGGTACCGCTCCCATTCTGGCGTCTTTCCTGCCTAAGGAGCCAATGTTGCTCTATATTGCAGCTACCAACCGGGTTGTGTGTGTGGTGGTAGTTGTGGAGCTAGAAGAAGAAGGCTAGACGGTGCAAAGGCCGGTGTATTATCTCAGCGAGGTGCTATCCAGCTCAAAGCAAAATTATCCTCACTATCATAAGATGACTTATGGCGTCTACCTGGGTGCCAAGAAGCTCAAGCACTATTTCCAGGAGCATCCAATTACAGTGGTGAGCACTGCTCCCATCTCGGAGATTATGGGCAACAAGGATGCAAGTGGCCGGGTAGCCAAGTGAGTAATTGAGCTAGCCGCTTACACCCCGTTGTATGCGAGAAGAGAAACTATCAAATCCTAGGCTCTGGCGGATTTCTTTGTTGACTCGGCCGAAATGCAGTATGAGCCTCCATTGCCGGAAACAAATTTCTGGAGGATGCATTTCGATGGCTCCAAGGTAAAAGAGGGACTCGGTTCCGGTGTTGTACACACCTCACCCAAGCAGGACGAACTCAAATATGTCCTGCCGATACATTTTCCGGCATCCAATAATGTTGTCGAGTATGAAGCCCTGGTCCATGGCTTGAAAATATCCAAGGAGATCGGTATCCGACGGATTGTATGCTATGGCAACTCGGACCTGGTGGTTCAACAGGTCTCGGGGACTTGGGACGCGTTGGATGCCAATATGGCGTCTTACCGGTTCCTCGTACAAAATATGTCCGGATTCTTCGATGGGTGTGAGTTCCATCACATCCACCGAGCTGAAAATGATGCAGCGAATGCTCTATCCAAGTTGGGTTCTTCTCGGCATTTCATCCCACCAGGAATTGCTCTGGAGCATTTGAGGAAGCCCTCTATCAAGCCCTCACCCAACTCGGAGTCCATATTCATCCCGGCTCTGCCGGATTCGAAAGCTATTTTCCCATGGAGATTGACTGGAAGAGCTCAAAGGAGAACCCGGGGACTGCCTCGGTAAACCCGGGGACTGTCGCATTCATCTCGGGGATCATTTCTCAATACTCGGGGACTCGTCTCCACCTCGGATCAAGTCATGGTTGCTGATCCAATGGAGGTGGATGAACCAGTCTTTCCTACTCGGACTACACCAAGCTGGGTTGTGCCCATATTGTCCTTCCTTATGGATGGCACTCTGCTGAGTGACGAGGTCACAGCCAGGAAGATACAGAGAAGATCCAAGGGCTATACCATCATCAAAAAAGAGCTACACAAGAGAAGTGTCACTGGCGTACTCCAACGCTGTGTTGAGCTAGAAGAGGGAGAAGAAATTCTCAGAGAAATACACCAAGGGGAATGTGGGCACCATGCCTCATCCCGGGCCCTAGTCAAGAAGGCTTTCCAACATGGATTCTTTTGGCTCACTGCCATGCAACAAGCTGAAGACCTAGTGAGAAAGTGCAATGGATGCCAGCGATATGCAAGCAAGATTCATATGCCAGCTTCCGAGTTGAAGACAATCCCTATCACCTGGCCTTTTGCTGTTTGGTGCTTGGATATGGTGGGCCCTTTCAAGCCAGCTCGGGGAAACATGACTCACATCCAAGTCATGGTTGATAAATTTACCAAATGGATTGAGGTGAAGCCAATCCGGAAGTGTGATGGAAACACAGCAGTGAGCTTCTTGAAGGGTATTATCCTGAGATATGGCTACCCGCATGGGATCATCTTGGATAATGGAACAAACTTTGCTGAGGGAGCCTTTGCTCGGTTCTGTAAGGAGAAGCGGATCCGGCTAGACATTGCATTAGTCGCCCATCTGGCTTCAAATGGGAAAGTTGAAAGAGCAAATGGCATGGTCCTATTCGGAATAAAGCCAAGGCTAATTGAGCCATTGCTGAAAACACCTGGGTGTTGGCTAGACGAGTTGCCGACGGTGTTGTGGAGTCTAAAGACTACCCCTAACCGATCAACCAGATACACACCATTCTTCCTGGTATATGGAGCAGAGGCCGTGTTTCTCACTGACCTTGAGCATGACTCACCGAGAGTGACCCTCTATACTGAGGCAGAGGCAAGAGAAGCCCGAGAAGATGGTGTTGATTTGCTCGAGGAAGCAAGAGAATTAACTCTATCGCAATCAGTTGTATATCAACAGAATCTGAGACGCTATCATAGCCGGAAAGTAAACCCAAGGGTTTTCCGAGAAGGAGACATGGTGCTTAGGCTTGTGCAACGCACCGCCGGGATGCACAAACTTTCCCCTTTGTGGGAAGGGTCTTTCATTGTGAGCAAGGCTCTGGACAATGATGCGTACTACCTCATTGATGCACAGGCACCACAGGGCGGATAAATCCGGAGAGGAATCCAAGCGCCCCTGGAATGTAGCTCTACTCCGCCGTTTTCATTCCTAACAAATCATTGTATGTATCTCCTTAACCAAGTTGAATTCCAAGTCGGCACTCCGAGTTTGAACTCGGGGACTGCGTGTGCAAAAACTTGCTCTGTGTCATTTACTTTCTTGCTTTGTCTACTCGGTTAGTCAACTCGGAATTTCATATGCAAGTCTAGTAATGTGTCTAAACCTAAGGGCCAACTCTTTGACTCTGCTGTTGTCCGCAACCCGGCTTCATGGCAAGCAAGAGAACAAGCCAAAGGTCAATGAAGACACAAAAAGCTGCTAAGGAAAGAAAGAGCTTATCAACCGAGTTGAGTGCTTTTTTCTTGTGTTTTTTCGGCTAAGTGTTGGGAAGTCTTAATTTCAAATCTCAAAATTGTTAAGTATTAGAAACTCGGTTTTTGAAATCTTGTGACTCAACTACCAACAAGCCACAAGTGGCAGGTAAGAGCAAAGATAAAAGAGCTGTGTGGATAAGAAAAGAAACTCGGGGACTCAGAATTAGCGCAATACGGGATTGAGACAGTCTTGCTAAAAACTTAATTAAAAACTAAGTAGCACACGCGAAATATTAATTGTTGGATACATCTGCACCCGGCATACCGGGGATGTGATAAAAGTTTGAGACTGAGCAGAGCAGGAATTTAAGCCCCAGTCAATGGAGTGGTGGTTGCTTCAGCTCCTACCGGGTCGGAGGACTCGGTGGTGGACTCGGAGGCGACAGTTGCGGCAGGGGTTGCGGAGCCGGCAGTTGGTGTAGGAGGCCCGGATGCGGTGTTCTCGGCAGTGGCCTCCGATGCGCTCAGCTCGGGAGCAGGCGTCTCGATCATCATCTCGGTGGTGACAACTTCGGAAGAAGCAGCCGGCTGCTGCTCGGCTTGGACCTCCTCGACCACCTCCTCGGATCCATCTTTTGGCTCGGACGCTGCCTGGTCGTCCCCCATCTCGGTTGCCTCCTGGTCATCGCCCTTCTCGGACTCCTCGTCGCCTGCCTCGTCCTGCTCGGCCTCCTCATCGCCCTCATCGCCATCTTCATCATCAACATCATCTTCGTCGCTCTCGACGTCGGTACCCGGCTCCGTGGGGCCATCGATATATGCCTTTGTATCAGCATATAAGGCTAGCCGGTAAGCCGTCTCCTGGCGGCGCTGGATAAACTCCTCCTGATTGGTCCACTTGGAGTCGTTCGGAGCTTCTTGAGCTTGCTGAGGTCGAGGTTATCGTACCAAGACATCACGAAATGAAGAGCTTCATCTGCACCAGCCCGGGCTGCTGAGGCGCGCCACTTCTTCTGTTCAACCTTGATGTAATCCAAGTTGGAGGCCAGCTTGTTAATCGTGTTCGGGGGCTCGACATCCGGCCAGAAGACCTTGTGTAGGCGCATGCCGGTGGACACAATGGTGGTACCCAGGCCCTTAAGGGAGTGAACTCGGGTCTTGATGCTTTCAATCTGGTCATCAATCGTGACCGAATCAGCAACATCGTGGCCAAGCTCCTTCCGCAATTCCCTGACCTTTGCCACAGCTTGGTCAGCGCTCGAGTTGAAATCTGGGAATGTCCCTGAGAGAGGCGATACTGGAAAGAGTCAAGAAGAGAAACCAGATAAGAGAAATGGGAGAAGAAAACCAGGATAAGAGAAACCGGATAGAGCAATTTGAAAAAGAGCATGAACTTACAGCACAGTTCCATGACAAGATCCTTAAGCCGGCCGGTCCATCCTGCAGCAAGGGCGTGCTGCTTGTCCAGTAGACCACGGGAGTTGACCAGCATGCTGTCGAGGTTGGCGTTTCGTGCCTTGAGGGACTCAATCTCCCTTTCTAGTTCAAGCTTCTCGACAACCGCCTGGTTCAGCGCCTCGGTCTTGTCAGTCCTGGCTTGCAGCGCCATCTTGATTGCTTCAGCCAGCTCATGCTTCAGTTTAAGCACATGATCCTTCTCAGTGGCAAGGTCTGCCTCTAACTTGGTCTGGCTGGCCTGCACTTGCTGCTGCACCTCGGCTGGAGTGACACGCCCTTGGTGTTGATCAAGGAATAGTTGGCGTTTCTCTGGAAGGAGGCAGTCCGGTCAGCAACACAATGAGAATACGAAAACTGGATAAAAGAAAGGTAGATGCAAATTACTCTCCAGAGCCAAGATTTTGCTCTGTGCTGACTCGCCAACACGGTACATTCCTGGTGCTTCTCGGCAAAGGCCTTGTGCTCACCTGCAGAGAAAGTAGAGTTAACCAGATAGAAAGAAACAGGCGTACACACAAAACGCACAAACAGAAAATGTTACACTTACTCTCCAAGGAGGAGATCTTGGTAATGGCATCCGTGAGCTACTTCTCCAGAATAGCTGTGAGTTGGGAAACATAAAACGGGTTAGAAAACTGATGCCGAGAAAGCATTTGCAGTAACTCGGCAAGAATAAAATTTACCTCTTTGGCCACGCTCCTCCTGCAACTCCCGGTTCTGCTCCTTGACGTTCCAGTGAGACCAGAGGAGCTTGCAAAAGACCCTGGCCCGAGTTTCAGTGCATTCCTGAAGAGAAACAGATACAAGGTTAGTGGTAAGATTCGACCCGAGTAAACTTCAACTCGGTCGAGTATTGCCTACTCAGCCCAAATCTCGGGGACTGGATGGTATATGAAATATGGATAGAAAAGATGGCAACTCGGAAAATCTGGATTGGAGAGAAAGTACTTACCCGGGAGGTGTTCTCGGCGTCTTCGGCAGCAGTGCGCAAGCAATACATCTTGTGCGCCAGAGTGTTGCTGGATGCGGCAACAACCATAGAGATGGGGCCGACATCGGCATCGTTCCAGGCTTGCCGGTAGTTATCCAGATTGCCCAGTTTCTTGCCGCTGTACTCCGCATAAATATGACCTATATGGTCTAGCGTAGCATCTATGTCTTCACGCAGCTCATAAGCAAGCTCTGTCAACTGCGTATCCGGCCTAATGGTCAGAGTGCCGGCCTTGGTCTTGGATCCAGTTGTGCCGGTTTTCTTCTTCTTCTGCACTTGATGTTGCTGCGCCCACTGTTTCTCCTCCCGTTGCTGCCGTATCTTATGCTCCTTCTGCAGCTTTTCCCAGTGAACGGGAACCCTCACAGTGGGTTCAGCTGTGCCACCGCTGCTCGAACCTGCAGCCAGTGTTTGCGAGGGCGCAAACTGAAGCTGTTGCTGCACTTGCTGCTGGGTGCGTTGGGCAGGGATGCTCCTTGTGGGCGCCATGTCTTTGCTCGGAAGTGAGGGGTGTGATGGAGGGATGATAACCCGGTAGCCCAATTCCAAGGTGTAATTCGGCCCAAAGGACGCTACGCAAGACCCGGCTAAGGATAAAAGAACTTCTAGAAGGCCCAAGATTGTAGGCCTTGTAACCCGGATTGTGGGTTACGATAAGGAAAGTTAGGGTTTCGTACATAGTGTCCGGGTAGGATTCAGGGTGCACCTTGGAGGGCAAGCCAGGGGGTCGGGTGCTTTATAAACCGGCCCCTAAGTTAGGTTAATTGAGATCTAAGAGCCCTAGCAATATCGCTTGGTATCGAGCATCCAGTGTAACACGAGAGTTGAGTTAATATCTTGAGATCGGAGACTCGGCGACTTGATTGCCGGCTACCAGATCGAGTTCCATCATGTTTTCCTCTGAGCTAAACCCTCTCCCAAACGCATGTGTCGTCTTGCCCCAAGATCAGTTACCCCCGGTAACGTCTGCCGTGATTATCCCACGACAGTTGGCGCCCACCGTGGGGTCTGCGTCCAAAGGTGTTTACATCACGGGAGAAGCTCGGAAGAATATGGAGAAACTAGTCATCGGCGAGATCTACATCAACCACGAAGGAGAGAAGATGGTGGACGATTCCGGCTGGGGACCAGAGTCGGAGCACCTCGAATCCGGATCTATTGTGACAATCGGCCAAATCAGCATCTTCATCGGTATGGTACGTACATCTGGTTTTAAAGGACAATATCATGTGCATACTACAGGAACTTCTAATAAAGACAAGAAGATACTGAAGCAAGCGGTAAACTCGGTTTCCTCGGCCGTTCCGAGATATCTGAGGTGGTCAGAACAAGATGTAACATGGAGCAGAAGAGATCATCCGGAAAGGATAGAGCACCCGGGAGTTTTAGCATTGGTAGTTGCACCACAGGTTAATGGTTATGAGTTGAAAAGGGTCATGATGGACGGTGGAAGTAGTATCAATATCTTATATTGGGAAACTTTTTTACGCATGGATCTCAAGGAGTCTCGGCTACAGAAAAGCTCAACAATTTTTCATGGGATAGTGCCGGGTCACTCAGCATGCCCCGAGGGGAAAATCGCGTTGGAAGTAGCTTTTGGAGAATCAAAGGATAATTATCGAGTCGAGTGGCTCACTTTCGAGGTGGTCAAATTGCGCAGTCCTTATCATGCGCTGTTCGGAAGGCCGGCTTATGCTAAATTCATGGCTAGGCCGTGTTATGTATATTTACAGCTAAAAATCCCGGGTCCTAAACAAACCATCACCATACATGGGAGCCGGGATATAGCAGCTGAGTGCGATGAAGGAGATTCGGTAATGGCCGAGCAGGCTTGCAGAAAGGAGGAACTCAAGTACTATCGGTCTCAAGTAGACCCGGATGACAGGACAGCATTGAAAAGGCCGAATACTGAAGACGAAAGAGCAAAATTCAAGGTAGCGCAGCATACCAAGATGATAGCTTTTGTTGAAGGTGATCCCTCTAAGAAATTTACTATAGGATCTAACTTGGACAGCGAGCAGGAGAAAGCACTTGTGGAGTTTATTCGTTCTAACGTGGACGTATTCGCCTGGACGCCTAGCGATATGCCGGGTATCCCCACAGAATTGGCAGAATACAGTTTGCACGTAGACCCTAAGTCGAGGCCTGTGAAGCAGGGCCTAAGGAAGATGAACGAGGAAAGAAGGAAAGCTATAGGAGAAGAAATCGCGCGGCTGCTGACAGCCGACTTCATTATGGAAGTATTTCACCCGGATTGGTTAGCAAATCCGATTCTCGTGATGAAAAAGACCAATGAGTGGAGGATGTGCATTGATTTTACGAGTCTCAACAAGCATTGCCCAAAGGATCCGTTTGCGTTACCAAGGATAGATCAGATCATAGACGCGGTAGCTGGAAGTGACCTATTATGTTTCCTGGATGCATATTCCGGGTATCATCAGATTAAGCTCAAGAGGGAGGTTTGGGAGAAAACATCATTTATAACCCCTTTTGGGGCCTTTTGTTACAAAACTATGACGTTTGGATTGAAGAACGCTGGCGCAACTTATCAGCGGTGTATACAGAAGTGCTTTGAGGATCAAATTGGACGCAACGTCCATGCTTACGTGGATGATGTGGTTATCAAGACCAGGAAGGCAGAAACATTTATCGACGATCTAAAGGAGACGTTCAAGAACTTGAGGAGGTATCAGATGAAGCTTAACCCAACGAAGTGTGTATTTGGAGTTCCAGCTGGAAAGTTACTCGGCTTTATCGTTTCCGAGAGAGGAATTGAGGCAAACCCAGATACAATAAAAGCTATCCAGAATCTGAAAAAGCCGGAAAATTTGAAGCATGCTCAAAAGCTCATGGGCTGCGTAGCAGCCTTGAGCCGATTCATATCCAGACTCGGAGAAAAAGCAATACCCCTGTACCGGCTCTTGAGGAAATCCGATAAATTCGTGTGGGATCAAGAGGCGGATGAGGCGTTCGAGGCATTAAAGAAACAGTTGTACGAAGCACCAGTCCTAGCGGCCCCGGGTCCTAAAGAGCCCATGTTGCTGTACGTAGCAGCGGGCCCCCGAGCCGTTAGTGCAGTAGTTGTTGTGGAGCGTAAAGAGGATGGGAAAGGTTACCCGGTCCAGAGACCGGTTTATTACGTCAGCGAGGTATTATCAGAGGCAAAGCAGCGCTATCCGCACTGGCAAAAACTGGTCTTCAGAGTCTTCATGGCCAGCCGGAAACTGAAGTCGTATTTTCAGGAGCACCCCATAACAGTGGTAAGTTCGATACCAATGTCGGATATCATCAGAAACTCAGATGCAACAGGAAGAATAGCCAAGTGGGGATAGAAATGGGGGATTATCACATCAACTACGAGCCCAGGTCAGCAATCAAATCTCAGGCTTTGGTCGATTTCGTTAATGACTGGACACACACATGCATGACCACCATGGCTCTAAACTCCGACTCTTGGATTATGCACTTCGATGGATCCAAGCAATACGAGGGATCAGGAGCTGGAGTGGTGCTAACATCACCCAAAGGAGACAAATTGAGTTACGTGCTACAGATTCATTTTGATTGTTCCAACAACGTGGCCGAGTATGAGGCTCTATTGCACGGCTTAAAGGTAGCCAAGGAGATGAGCATTAAGAGGATACGATGCTTTGGAGATTCGGACCTTGTAGTACAGCAGGTATCAGGAACTTGGGATAGAAAGGACGCAACTATGGCAGCATACCGCAGAGAGGTTGACAGGGTCACAAGATGCTTCTCCGGATATGAGGTGGAGCACATAGACAGAAGAAAGAATGAGGCAGCAGACGCCCTCGCTAGACTCGGCTCGCGTAGAGAGCCGGTTCCACCTAACGTCTTCCTGGATGAATTATGGCGACCATCAGTTAAAACCGAGTCTGAGGAAGAACTGGCGAGTCAAGACCCAGATTTGGAGCTCGTGGCCACCGTACGCGCTGTTCCCGAATGGACAGAACCATTTTTGGCCTACCTATCACGAGGCGAGTTACCACAGCAGGAGGTGTTAGCAAGGCAAATTTTGAGAAGAGCAAAGGGATACTCTATCATCAATGGGGAGTTATACAAGAGAAGCGCAGCAGGAGTCTTTTTGCGCTGTGTAGCACCAGAAGAAGGACGACAGATTCTTAAGGAAATCCATGAAGGTGATTGTGGGCATCATGCATCCACAAGATCCCTTGTGGCCAAAGCTTATCGACACGGATTTTTCTGGCTCACGGCGCTAGCAGATGCGGAGCGATTAGTGGCAAGGTGTGACGGATGTCAAAGGTACGCTCGCCAAACCCACGTGTCGGCTATGGAATTACGGACAATTCCGTTAACTTGGCCGTTCGCTGTTTGGGGTATGGACATGGTTGGTCCCTTTCACATGTCACCTTGCAAGAAGACACATCTTTTGGTGGCTATTGATAAGTTTACCAAGTGGGTTGAGGTTATGCCAGTCACCAATTGTGAAGCAGTTACAGCAGTCAAGTTCCTAAAAAGAATTATCTATCGGTTTGGGTATCCCCACAGTATAATTACCGATAATGGAACCAACATGTCCCTTGGCGCAATGGAGAAGTTTTGCGGTAACAATGGAATCCGGCTTGACGTAGCATCAGTGGCTCATCCGCAGGCCAATGGACAAGTGGAAAGGGCAAACCAAGAATTACTTCGTGGACTAAAACCACGACTGCGAGTCCCTTGCGTTAGGGCTGCGGGTGCATGGGTCGAAGAACTACCTTCCGTGGTCTGGGGTATTAACACTACACCTAACAGATCTACTCAGATGACACCATTCTTTATGGTCTATGGTGCGGAAGCAGTGCTGCCGAGTGATATTATTCATGATTCACCTCGAGTATCAGCTTACGTCGAGGTAGAGAACGAGAAGACCCGGCAGGATGCCGTAGATATGTTAGAAGAACACAGGGAACAAGCCCTGGAAAGATCAGCCATATATCAGCAAGATTTACGGAGGTATCATAGCCGGCGCGTGAAAACCCGGGTAATCCAGGAAGGAGACTTGGTTCTACGCCTGGTACAGTCAAACGAAGGAAAACACAAGTTATCACCACCATGGGAAGGGCCGTTTATCATAAGCCGGAATCTGCACAACGGATCGTATTACCTGATAGATGCAAGGGAAGAGTCGGCTACAGTTAATGACACCGCCTGTTCCACTTCGTCTATGCAGGAAAGAGACAGACCATGGAACGTGGCTCAGCTACGTCCCTACTATACTTAGCATAGACTATATTGGCAAACGGAGTTGCACGATGTAACAGGCGGCAGGTTTCAGACACACTCTTTTCCTATCCAGGGCACCCTTGGGGACTGGGTGGGTTTTTAATGAGGCGGCTTGCTGACCCAACATTCTCATATCAAGAAAAGAAGTGGTTATTCTCATGTTCTTTAATCTCAGTACGTTGCATATATATAGGTCTTGGGGGCTGATTGCTTGAATAGCACAGTTGCAAACTCAATGACCCGGCCTTGATGCCTATGAGTTATAAGGGCCGATTACTCGCAAACGAGTACGGCTGCAATCTTATAACCGGACAAAGGAGCCAAACTTTCTTGACTTTTCTTACTTAAGCTCGATGTGACTCGCAATAAAAGTGGCATGATTTGCTCGCTTACGATTACAATCAGCCATGAAGCCCAATGGGACTTGCCTGACCCTGTTTTCGTATAGATGTAGCAACATGGTATCCACGCGAAAGCCGGCTTATAGTACAAGATAGCCAAAAGGGTCATCTAAACCACAAGTTATGCAGAGTACAAATCTAATAGCCGGAAACTCAACGTTTATCAAGCATAACTTCATTACCTATGTGAAACGGCTCCGAGTCTGGGCTTAGCAAACAACAAACTCGTTCTCTTCGAAAAGACCACATATCCCAGACTCGGAAATTCGGGTCTTGGCGATTCGGGATTTTGGAAAAAGAAAAAGTTGCTAAGGCTCAAAAAACCCAAACATCCGAGTCTTGGGGACTTGGGGACTTAGAAGCAAGTCCGCTCGTCAACACCCATGAAACTCGGAAACCGAGTCTCACAAAAGGGATCGTAAAGAAAGTCGGATATCAAGAACAAGTTGACTCAAAAGTGGGTAAATATAAACGATCAGAAGAAGCACAAAGTGTATCAAGAACCTACAGTGCATTACAAACTTCGGTAAATAGTATCAAAGGTGCACAGGCGCACCATCCAAAAATAGCTGTTTTAACACATCGGCCGACTGACGCGTATGAAGTAGTATCCGGTATCAGTCGGCGTTCTAGGCCGCGGCGTCCATCTTCGCCTTACCCTTGCCATCACTTGGGGTAGCAGCAGCACCCGGATCAGCAGTACCGGCTCGCGCAGGAGGAGGAATGACTGGCGTGGAGGTAGCGGGCGCAGAATCGGCTTCAGCCTTCTTTTTGGCAGCCTCCTCCCTCAACTTAGCAGCTTCCTCCTTCCATCGGGCCAGCATGTCATACGGCTCGGGAAGATCCGACTTAACCGCTTCACCAACAGCATCATATGCAGGAACGAGGGAATCGACATCTAAGCCGTCAGCAATCACGCTGGCCGGGTAACGGACCTCCTTCTGGACGGCCTGGAAATCCTTCACGGAGAACTTGGACCCATCAAGCTTGAATTCCGGGAAACCGCCCATAAGCTTGGCTAGCTCGAGCTTAGGGAAGTAAGCCTTGGCAAGCGCAAGCCCCCGGGTTACTCCAACTCGGCAGGACGAGCGTTTCCAGTGCCAAATCCACTCGGGGATAGTGGAGCAAGCGTCTAGCATTCTCTTCAGGTCGCCGTGCCCTTTACCCGGCCACCGTATTTCTTGAAGGATCCATTTGGTTCCGGCGCATAGCTGCCGGATAACGCTCTTGATAGTTTTCAGCCTGGCAATATCATCCTCGTCCGGCATCACTTCATCCGGACCTGCAGAAAGAAATGGAAACATGAGTAAGGAAACTCCGGCTATTTATCAGAAGGACAACCCGGATGAAGAATCGTACCAAGCAAAGCACGATACGTATCAGCAATTTGAACAGAAAGGCTCGTTAGGTCATCTTCTGCTGTGTGAGCCCTCCGCCTATATTTCTTCATTATCTTCCCACTCCTCCTGGCTTCAGCCTCGGCCTCCTCACGCAGAGCCACCTCCTTTTCAATGAGCTTGGTGGCCTTTGCCAGTTCCTTCTCAGATTGAGTCACGAAGGACTGCACGGATGCAAGGAAGGATTAGCCGGGTAAAGGGGCAAGTTATCAGTCGCTTATACCGTAAAGTTCCAAGCAAATTGTGAATCAATTCACTCGGAACTTGGGGACTAGATAAGGACACAAGCAATATTAGTCGGGTTTACCTCGTGTTTGGCTATTAAAGCCTCCAAGATGTTTTCTTCATTAGCCCTCAAAGTGCGCAGGGTTTCGAGCATCTAGGCAAACGTCAGGTCCTCGGGTCGGACACCAGAAGAGCCGGCAGCCTGGTCGCCTGATGAGGGAGCTTTCCCCGCCCTTGGGGTCGAGACCCGGACAGTCTGGGTATCCGGGTTGGGAGAACCCATCCTCGTGTCCGGAACCTCGATCTCCTCGTCCACTGGTTCGGATGACGCGGGAGAACCGACGGCTTGGTGAAGTGGATCGCCCAAGGGGCCTTGTTCCTGGTTGTTCTCAGTATCACCGCCAGTTGCGGCGTCTATGTTCTCAGTCGGCTTCTCCGCCTCCCGGTTATCCATCTCCATATTCTCCGGGTCACTAACTGTGACTTGAGCGCTAAAGAAAGGGAGGAAGAGAAGTTAGCAACAGCAATTGAAAGTTATCAGGTATGAAAGGATGTCGTATAATAAAGGCTCACCCGGTATTTACTGCGTAATCAGGCGGGAGTTCGCTGCTGGAAGCAGATGAAGCCGCCAAAGGGACCAATAGTGGGACCTGGAATTGCCCCGCGAGTGGGTGATTGGGAGATGGATGGCGCTGAGGAGATTTGGAGGGGCGAGGAAGAGGAATATCGGCACGGAGGTTTGGCGAGGAGGAGATACCCGGGTTAAGGGGATCGTCCCCTGGTGAACTCCGGGTCACTCTGCGCTTGGCCGGGATAGAATCCTTCAAGTGCGATGAGTTAGATAGTCGTTGGTTAAGTCTGTGCATGTTATCAAAAGAATAGGGTTCGGAAGACATGGTGGAATAGGGAACCTTGCGCACCACTCCTCTGGTTTTCCTCTTGACCCCGACTGTTATTTCTGGATCGGACTCGGTGGCCACCGGGTCTTCGTCATCATTCTCATCCTCGTCCTCTGGTCCTACAAGCCGAGTATGTGCCGATGGAAAAGGTTAAAATAAGGAAATTTATGCAAATAAAGATGACGTAAGATTCGGATAATTATCCTCATCAGTATCAGCCGGTTCGTCTTCCTCCTCCGGGTCTCCGGCAGCAGGAGAAGTTTCAACATTCCAGAAAGGGTTATCAGCGTGAGAGAAAAACAGGAAGGTGGGAATCAGCAATTGCGTCAAGTTGAAGACGTATGAATAAAGTTGCATATGCCGAGTCTTACCGTTGGGGCCGGGTTTTCCCGGGTAAATGGCGGCAACCCGGTAATGTTCTTGATCACTTCCAGCTTTTCCATCAAGAAGCCTTTGATGGTTTTGTTGGTGTCGCCGGCTGCAAAGCTCTTGGTGGAATATCGGAGTGCATCCGTGGCATGCCCCGAGTACTCACACATCGATTTGGTGCGGATAGAATTGGGTTGGATCCGGAAATCAACCCAAGTTTTCACTAGATTGAGCCCAAGAAGGCCTTGGGCGGAGAGGACGGCTATTCTAGCTAGTGAAGGCAGGATTGCTTCCCTGTCCGAGTCAGGGGCGAAAGCATTGAATTTCTCGGAGATATCAAGGAGGCCTTCTGAGTAACCCGGCAACCTCTTTTCGCCAGGTGGGGAGGTGTCCCGGCAATAGAAGTATGAGAGTTGCCAGTGTTTGACGTGTGAATTAAGAGTAAGAGGTGGCATTAGAGAATTCTTGCGGCGCTGGATAGAGACTCCGCCGCAAGCAAGAAGTGCTCCGTCGCCGCTTTCGCGGCACGGTTTGCACTGGAAAAGTTCGGTGAAGAGAGCCAAACTTGGTGGGGTGCACAGGTATGACTCGGACAGAACAATGAAGTGGGTAATATTCAACATAGAATTAGGCCCTATGTCGAATATCCTGAGGCCATAATGGCTCAGGACCTCACGAAAGAAAGGGTGACCCGGAGGACGGAATCCCCGGGTCACGTGCTCTATAAAACAGATTACCTCATCCTCGGCAGGTGTGGGACGGGTCTCATCACCCGACGCCCTCCAATGAATGTCCTTCTGAGAAGGAAGGACCCCCAACTCGGCCAGCTCGTCCAGCTTGGCCTTTGTGACTGTGGATCGCCCCCAATTGGCGGATATGGATTGGGTTGTCTTCGCCTGGGCCGGCTGTTTCCCTTGCCTTTTGGGAGCCATGGGATCAACCTGCAAAACGCAAGGCAAAAAAGTGCAAAAAATAAGACTCGGAAACCATGGGCTATTCGAGTATCTGCGAGTGGTGACAAGAAAGTACGGAAGTTAAGCATTATCCGGGTGTCATTTTAGAAGGCAAGGTTACAAATTATCCGGGTATCAAGCATCATTATACAAACTATGGGGTACTTACGTATTCAAAGGTGTTTGAGGAAGACGGATGTCGGATATATACTGAATAGGGGTATAGAAGATGGTAGACAAAAGAGCCGGACTACCAGGGTGGCCTACATGGTAATGGGCTTAGGTCCATTGGGCGGCCCAGTAGTCCGACGCGCAGAAGCCGGATTCTAAAAGAACCCGGATCACGGCCCGCGTGATCTGGCTTGGAGGAGAAGACGGATTCCTTACTTTCCAAGTTACAAGTTAAACGTAGTCTTCTAGGTTTCTGGTTCTGTAAGCCCTAATCCGGCTATTATATAAAGCCGGACGGGAGATAGATTTCATAAGTTCTTTTAGTTCCAAGGTTCTAGGTTAAAGCTTAAGCCTTGCGCAACTCGCCGAGAAGTTCATCCTCGACGAGTAGCTGGATCTATTCCTTTACATTGTAACCTTATTATACGGGCTTTAGTCCCACATAGTGAGAAGTGCAGGAGTAGGTACGCCGTACTGTCGCGACGTACCGAACCTGGGTAAAATCCCGTGTTCTGTGTTACTACGCTATCCCGTTACCCCACGTCTCTACCGTAGTCTCATGGCACCCCAGTCTATGAAAACTACTACGATGTCTCGACAGTTGGCGCCCACCGTGGGGCGAACGACGTCAGGCGTGAAGTTCCGATCTGGGATACTAGGCGGAATTGGAAGATCGATCACTGTCGGAAGCTTGGAATTCGACGACGACGTCGGGCGCTTCCTCGACAACGGATCCTACATACCGGCGCAAAACCACCTGGTAAGTGCCTGCGTTTTACCAATTGGATCTGCTAACATCTTTATCGGATTAACCGCGGAAGCAATGGGGTTTTGCGGTGAAAGCAATTATTTCCCACCCGCCCTATACCCAGTCGAAGACGACTATGATGCCGGATTTTGCTCAGATCGCCGACAAAACAGTGATACGCACTTTATCGGCATGGTGCAATCCGAGATCGCCGAAAACACGGATGACGGAAATCCCGTGCAAGAGGCAGACAACAATACACCCGTCGCAGAGACGGAAGAACCAATACCCGTCACAGAGACGGAAGATCCGACATCCGTCAACCAGACGATGAACTCGGAAACAGAGTCCGTGCTTGCCGCCATTGAGGCGAGATTGGAGTCGGAAACCGGATCGGATAACTTCGAATCCGAAGACGAAGATGATGATGCCTTCGTAAGAAAAGTTAAGTCCTTTCAAGAGGGATTCCATGAAGTGCTAATGGCAAAACCAGCTGATACAACGGGTGCCGATAGCCAGGAAAGCCCTAAAACCCCTCCGCCAGCAGAGGAGAGGGAAGACGGAGAAACTTCTCCGATATTCCCTAATGTCAAGGAGATGACAGAGGACGAACCTGTCAAAAAACCTCCGTCTTCCAAGAAAAAGCACCGTGCTTCTAAAAAACTCCAGTACAAACTCCGTAAGAAAAAGTCAGCTGATCTCGCTGATGAAAACCTGGAAGTTGGAGATATTAGTGGCACAAAGCCTACGGAAAAGAAATCTAAGGAAATCACTGCTCCGCCAATGACAGAACTGGAAGAGCAAGAACTATTACAAACTCCAGTGGGACCCAATGAACCCCCTGAGATGCTGGAAGCCAGGAGACAAGCTTTCCAACGGCAACAGCAACAACTGCTTAGATCTCGGCAACATCTCCAACAAACCCATAATGACATCAAAATTATGAAGGAAGAAATTGAGGAGTACGAGAGAAAGCATAGATCTGCCTTAAAACCTACGAGGTTACCCGGAATTGCAAAACCGGAAGAACTGCCGCCGAAAGAAAGGTTCTATAACCAATCTTGGCAAAAGCAGTTAAATGGCAAAGATGCCAAGGGCGAACCAATATACAAAACCGCAGCTGAAAACGCGGAAGCAGCGTTCGCCATCCTGAACAATGATCTGTACTCCAACGGGGAAAAACTCCAAGGGGTGTATGCTTTCCTAGGAAAAGCATTACAGCAGCAACAGCGAGGACAAGAGCGATCAGGGAGGCTGCATGATAATTCCGCCCTCTGCAAAACTGTTACTTGCGCTGCTGGAGCACCTGGACCGGAAGAACCCGGAGATTCGGATAAAAAAGAGGATCCGAGAAAAGACAAGAAAAACCCCGACAACCGGGACGCAGCGTCTAGAACCGGACCTCATCTCCCGAAAGATGGATATAAACCACACGATCGGGAAGACAAACACCGGAATGAAGGCAAAATAATGCCACCTCCGAGAAACCCAGCTGAAAAAGCTGGAAGATACGATACGCCTCACAGACGTGAAAGATCTCGGACACCGCCCAAAGATAAGGAAAGGTATAGGAGCAGGACTCCACCTAATCCCAGAGGGCGTGACAACGGAAGAGATAGAGATAACCTCGGAAAAACGCGTCCGCGCAACAATGGAAAAGAAAGGAGCAGATCCCCTTCTGTCCATTCAGCCGGGAGATATTCTGCACATATTGATAGGGCAGAAAAGGATGATCTATACTTTGGTCCTAAGTGTTTTACTGACAGGATCCGAAGGATAACCCTGCATTCTGGCTTCGCCAAAGTTGGTCCAACCTACCAAAAATATACCGGCAGTACAAACCCGGATACCTGGCTTTCAGATTATTACACAGCCGTCCAGATCAACAACGGGACAGACCTGGAAGCTGTCAAGTTTCTTCCCCTAATGTTGCTAGACGGAGCCAGAGATTGGATTAATGGTTTACCATCAAGAACTGTCGACGGTTGGGATGATATGGCGAGAGTATTTACCCAGCATTTTAGGGGAACATACAAACGCCCAAATAGCATCAACCAGCTGAACCGTTGCACCCAATTTGAAGACGAACCATACGTGGATTTCATCTCCAGATGGACTGCAATGAAGAATAGTTGCTCTGGAGTAACTGACGTACAAGCAATGCATGCTTTCGTCAATGGCCTAAAACCCGGACTTGTACCGTTCATGGTTGGTTCTAAAAAGCACAAAGATCTCGGATCTATGCTTACAACCGCTAATGAGCATGCTGCAGCCGAAGATGATATTAGAGCAAGAGGAGGCAATATTGAGTCACTAATACTGGCCAAGAAAACACCTCGTTCTGATAAAAAAGGAACTCCGGAGTCAACAACAAAGCCCAAGGAGGTTAACTTAGCCTTTGGAGGAGAAAAAGGGAACAAGTGGAAAGGCCGCAGTCCGGATCCCATCAATTACACTCCTGAGGAATGGGAGAGAATTAAGTCGGAACCCTGCGTCCACCACTCTCAGTTTGGGAAACCAACCCACACGAACGCGCAATGCCGGCTAAACAAGCATATGAAAGGCAATGCAGGATCCGGAAATAAAGGGAAGGGTTCCAAGAGGAAACCTGCCAAACAAAAGCCAAAGGCTGAAAAAGAAGACAGTGAATCGGACACTGATGATAAAATCCAGGAACAACAGCGAAAAGGCGAACCTAAATTTCCGAGAGTTGACGGAGAAGCAATGCTAACTTTCCTAGCAACCCCGTCAGCAAAGGTGGCCAAAAGGACACTTCGAGAAATAAACGCGGTTGTTCCTGCAACCCCAAAATTCTTGAAGTATTCCAACACACCGATAATCTGGGATCAGTCTGATCATCCCGGAAATATCCCTGAACCCGGCACACAAGCTCTTGTTGTAAGCCCTATTGTTCAAAACACTAGGCTAAGAAGAGTGCTGATGGACGGAGGATCCAGCATCAATATAATGTACCTGGATACACTGAAGCACTTGAAGATATCCGAGTCCCAGCTCAATTACAGCAATATACGCTTCCATGGCATCGTTCCTGGCAGGCAAGCACGATCCCTAGGAGAAATTTCCCTAGATGTCACCTTCGGAGATAAAGATCACTTCCGGCAGGAAAAAGTATCCTTCGAAGTTGTGCCGTTCGAGAGCGTGTATCACGCAATACTCGGACGTCCGGCTTTCGCCAAGTTTATGGCAAGATCTTGCTACATCTACAACAAGCTGAAGATGCCAGGACCCAAAGGAGGAGTAATCACCATTGCCGGTGATTTCAAGCTGGCAAATGAGTTGGAGAAGCAAAACGCCCTTTGCGCTCAAAGAGTTATAGCTCAGGAAGAACTGAAGGAGTTAGCCAAGGAGGTATCGCCGAAAGAAATGCCGGCAGGAAAAGAAACTCGGAAGCCAACAGATAGCTTCAAGGCATCCGAGAATACAAGACAGGTAATCCTAGATCCCAAAGATCCGACAAAATTCGTCGTTGTTGGGACTGGGATGACCGACAAATAGGAAGGCGAGCTCATCAAGTTCCTCCGTGAGAACTGGGACATTTTTGCCTGGTGTCCAGCCGACATTCCAGGCGTACCCAGGGAACTTGCTGAGCACCAACTCAAGGTTATTCCCGGATCAAAACCCGTAAAACAAGGTCTCCGTCGATTTGACGGAAGAAGACGGAAGGCTATTGGCAAGGAAATTATCCGGCTTTTAGCAGCGGATTTCATCAAGGAGGTAATCCATACTGACTGGTCCGCAAATCCGGTATTAGTACCGAAGAAAGACACAACTGGTCTCAGAATGTGTATAGATTACACAGGATTGAACAAGTTATGTCCGAAAGATAGGTTTGCGCTGCCGCGAATCGATCAAATAATAGACGCCACTGCAGGCTCTGAGCTTTTATGCTTTTTGGATGCATACTCCGGGTACCACCAAATACGCATGAAAAAGGAAGATCAAATCAAGACTTCTTTTATAACCCGTATGGGACGTATACTACGTAACATGCTTTTGGCCTGAAGAACGCAGGTGCAACCTACAGCGTTGCATGCAACGTTGTTTGCATAGTCAGATTGGAAAAAACGTCCATGTTTACGTGGACGATATTGCTGTCGTAACCAAGGAAAAAGATACACTCCTTGAGGATTTGCGAGAAACTTTCGAAAACTTGCGCACTTACAAGATGAAGTTGAATCCATCTAAGTGCGTATTCGGGGTTCCCTCAGGAAAACTTCTGGGTTTCATCGTTTCTCACAGAGGAATAGAAGTTAACCGGGAAAAGATCAAGGCAATCTTGAATATCTCAAAGCCTACATGTGTAAAAGATGTCCAAAGATTGACGGGGTTCCGCTGCAGCCGTCAGCAGATTTATTAGTCGGCTGGGGATAAAGCCTTGCCACTATACAAACTGTTAAAGAAATCCGACAAGTTCGAATGGACAGAAGAGGCCGATGCAGCGTTAGCCCAATAAAAGAAACCTTGATGAACGCTCCCATCTTGGCATCTCCCAAAGATGAAGAACCCATGTTACTATACCTTACGGCTACTAGTCGGGTTATTAGCGCGGTAATCGTCGTGGAACGGACAAAAGAAGAGCAAAGCATACCAGATCAACATCCGGTATACTACATAAGTGAAGTCTTCTCCGAATCCAAACAAAGATACCCGCACTATCAGAAACTGGCATATGGCGTATTTTTCGCATCCAGAAAGCTGCGCCATTACTTCCAAGGACATTCTATAACAGTGGTATGCAAAGCACCACTAGGAGATATTATAAACAATGCGGAGGCAACCGGCCGAGTAGCTAAATGGGGCATCGAGCTGGCAGCTTTCGACATTAAGTATCAGCCAAGGACGGCAATAAAATCCCAGGTTTTGGCAGATTTCGTCGCCGACTGGACAGAAGCAATGGAAAATACACCGATGCCAGAATCCGAGTACTGGATCATGCACTTTGACGGATCTAAGATGAAGGAAGGAGCTGGAGCCGGCGTAGTTCTAAAATCTCCAAGGGAGACACAATGGAGTACGTATTGCAAATACACTTCAACGCCAGTAATAATGTGGCAGAATACGAAGCTTTGCTTCATGGCTTGCATATTGCAAAAGAAATAGGGGTAAAACGCATCTTGTGCTATGGAGACTCGGATTTGGTACAACATCAGCTCAACCAAACCTGGGACGCGAAAAGCCCCATAATGGCCGAATATCGGAGAACGGTGGATGAGTTTGCCATCTGCTTCTTCGGGTTCGAAGTCCTTCACATAAAAAGGGAGGAAAATTGGAACGCGGATGCGTTAGCCCGCATGGGATCAGAGAGAGTAAAAACTTTACCACCAGGGGTATTCGTCCAGCATTTGCATGAACCATCCATAAAAGGTGGAGACTTTGATTACCCTTTAGCATCTGAAACAATTGAAGTCATGTTCGTTAAACCGGATTGGACAATCCCGTACCTAAACTTCTTAGTCAATCAGAAGTACCCGGAAGGAGCAGACGAAGTCCTGCAAAGGCAAATACAGCGTCGATGCAAAGGATACGTAGTGATCAACGACCACTTATACAAACGCAGTACTTCTGGAGTTTTTCTGCGGTGTATTTCACCAGAAGAAGGAAGAGAAATATTGCAAGAAATCCATGCCGGCGATTGCGGACATCATGCTCAATCAAAAAGCATAGTCAAAAAAGCATTCCGTGCAGGGTTTTTCTGGCTAACATCCATGACAGACGCCGAACGCATAGTGAATACATGCGAAGGATGCCAATATTACGCCAAGCAGACCAATTTGCCGGCCCAAGCACTTAAAACTATCCCTATCACATGGCCGTTTGCGGTCTGGGAGCTAGACATGATGGGACCGTTCAAAACTGCAAGAGGTGGACTTACACATCTACTCGTAGCAGTAGATAAGTACACAAAATGGGTGGAGGCTAAACCCATCAAAAAGCTGGACGGCGCAACTGCCAGAAATTTCATTATCGATTTAGTAATGAGGTATGGCGTCCCACACAGCATAATAACTGATAACGGGACAAATTTCTCCATTGGGTTGTTGGCAAAATACTGCCAACAAACGGGAATTCGCTTGGATCTTGCATCTGTGGCACACCCGCAATCTAATGGACAGGTTGAAAGAATGAATAGCTCAATCCTGCAAGGAATACGCCCAAGACTCGAAACTCCTCTTCATAGAGCAGCTGGAGCATGGGTAGAAGAACTACCTTCCGTATTATGGAGTATTCGAACGACGCCAAATAGGTCAACTGAGCAAACCGCGTTTTTCCTAGTTTATGGTGCGGAAGCTATGCTTCCAACGGACATGATCCATGATAGCCCAAGAGTGCAAAATTTTGACGACTCGGATGCCGAGGAAGCACGACAGGATGCTGTCGATCTCCTAGAAGAGGAACGAGAACTTGTGCTTCAAAGATCCGCCATCTACCAGCAAGGCTTACGACGTTATCACAGTCGTAAAATCAGGCATCGTTCTTTTAAAGAAGGTGACTTGGTGCTGAGACTGGTGCAACAAAGGAAGCACAAATTGGCCCCCGTATGGGAAGGACCATTTGTCATCAGTAAAGCCATGAAGAATGGATCATATTATCTTGTCGACATTCGAGATACGGAGGATGATCCCAAAAAGCCGAATCGCAAAAGAAAGAGAAAAATAGATGCTGAACTAGGAGAGACAAATAGGCCTTGGAGTATCCAGCAATTATGTCCCTTCTACACTTAGTTCAATTTCTATGTAAACATCTTTGAGATCATGAAATAAAGTTATCGGAGTTCATATTCATTATAAGTACAAAATATTTCCGTTTTATCTATTTCCCAATGATCTTACAAATACTCAATGTTGACCCGAATTGTGCCTGCGTGCTCGGTGTTTAAAAGCTGAATGATTCGGCCTATTAAAGGTTAAAGGAAACTCGGATTGTGCCTGCGTGCCCAAGTTTCAGAACAGTTCCTTGTTTTCTCTAAGTTTTATCTGATTGTGTGTATGCTGGGTTACTGGAACTAGTTAGTAAAAATGCCTTTAGCATGATTCATGTTTTCGAGTTTCAAAAACTGCTTGGTTCGTCCCCAGTTACTCGGCACGATTCATAATGCTATTTGAGCCATTTCAAACACTAAGGCCAGTTAAAGCATATATACCAGATTACTTAGAAGATAAAGGAACAGCCAAACCCGAAAAAACTTTGCAAGAAGGTTGAAATCGCAAAAGGCGGAGTTCTTGTTCCGACAAATGACATAGAAGTATTACAATATGAATTACATTGTAAATAAGCTACTATACGCATCCATCATCCAGGTTAAGTGCGCCCCCCTTAAATTTCTGAGTCTTCATCACTGCCATCATTCTCGGGGGCTGCGGGCACTTCTTCTTCTGGATAAGTAATGGAGATATTTACCATGGAGGCAATCTGCGTGGCATGGCCTTCAACTTCTTTAAAGATTGCATTTATTTGTGCTTCTGAGCATTCTTGAGGAATACCGGATGCTACACGCCAGGATTTTGCATCAGGGTAGTGTAAGCGCATGAGGCCAAGTGCCATTCGCGCACCACCCCGTGCAGCAGAGCGAAGGAAAGATTCCTTCGAATTTGCTACCTCCATGATGCCATCCGGAAGTCGGTAAACTTCTGAAAATTGTATATTGCTTGTGGGCAGGAATTTACTAATTAAGTGCATTCCTGCATTTCTGATTGAATTCCATATCTTCCCAAAGGCCCGGATCTTTTCCGTCCGAGAAATCCCTGGAAAATTTCCTGCTTTTTTGACAAAGGCAAAGATTAGAAAATACAAGAATATGACATGAAAGTATTGGTAAAAGAAGTCAACTTACCAAGAACAGCGTCAATTTCATCGCTTTCTTTCATACGAGGAAATAGCATACTTTCTAAGTCATTGATAATAGATTTATCCTCTGCTGCCTGCAAAGAAGCCTTGGATTGCGCAATCCCAAGGGCTAGATTACTGGCTTCCAGTTCTTCTCGAACTTTTAAAAGTTCACTTTGAAGATTGGAGTTTTCTTCACGAAGTTGAGAAAAATAAGCAGCGTTTGCTGTGAGTTTCTTGGCTTTAGTTAAAGCAGCTGAAAAGTAGGGATAAAATAATCCGACATTACGGCAAGATTTAGGAATGATTTTCCAGCAAAAATCAATAAACACGAAGTAAAATACCGGTGGCTTTGGATAATTGCTTCTGAGTCGACGCCAGTTCGTTGCTTTTTGACTCAATAACAGATTGAAGTGTTTTTACTTCTCTGCTTTTGAGGCTAAGTTTTTTCAAAACTTCCACGTTTATGGCATCTGCGGAATGCTGAAACATGGAAATGAAAGCCAGATGCTTAAGTTTGAGCAAGCATACAAAGAATCATTAAGAAGAAATTAGATTTTCAACTTAATGATTGGGGGCTAGAGGTATTACCTGGCTCATTTCTCGCAAATCAGTTAATGTCTCCTTGAATTCTCTGGCATATTCCATGAAAAGAATTCCTACATGGTGAAGGCCGTCGTGTATAACCTGGCGGGGCGAGAATGCGATATTGTTGCGGATAACTAATCCATTTTGTGGCCAAGGGCGAACCAGAGGCGCAGGAGCAAAAAACTTCTTAGCTTCCGGACGAATATATCCGAGTTCGTCGAAAGGTTCTTCTTTCACCCGGATATCATCTGGAGCAGGAATGGATTCGTTTCTGATGGGTGATTGAAAATTTCCGCCCATTGGCATATTCGTTTTCCCCCTTTTACCCGTAGCTGCAGAAGGAAATTCTTCTTTGATAGTAGTTTGCCTCTTGCGCTTTTGGTTGTTGTAAAACTCAGCATATAATTGGCTGATTTCAGCATCAGAAGCAAGATCATTTTCTCCAAGTTCGTCAAACTAGGAAAGAATTAACAGTATGTTAAAAATGAAGAGAGAAGATAATCTGAGGAAACTCAGAAACAAGGGAAGAAAAGTACCTTAGGAACCAGATTCTCCGCATGATATATGGCTAGACTTTCTTCAATCTGGCTATTGGCGGCAACTATCTGATGAAGGCGTTCTATAAAATCCTTCTTGCTAAAGGACCTATCGGTGCCTCTCATGCTATCTTCCGGTCCCGTGTACTCACAAAGAAGTCGGGAACGAAGGGATAAAGGTTGTACGCGACGTCCAAACCAGCATAACACGATATCCTTCCAAACCAAAGGTGGTTGAGAAGAAGAAAGTTTGGCAATGCGACGCTTTATTTTCATCAGGCTTTCAGGCAAATCCTCTGTTATTGCAAGTGTCCAATTCTCATGAGGAATAGCAGCAGAATTAACAAAGGGAGGAAGTCCGGTTTCTTTGTTGGGGAACGGAATGTCTTGGTGATAAAAGAAAGAACCTAGCCAAGATTGGTCAGGTTTCGGCATTCTTATCTTTGGATACCATTCTTCCCTAAAGTTTCTGAGGATAAAAGATATGGTACCACAGATGGGCGAAACACCGTTTGTGATGTTATGTTTTACCTCGAAACAATAATGCCAGAAGTCTAAATTGGGAGTTATTCCAAGATACCCTTCGAAAAGAGCTTGGAAACTAGCTAATTGGAGGATGGAATTTGGAGAGATATTATGTGGTTGAACACCATAAAAGTTGAGGACGTCTAGGAAAAAGGCGGAAGGGGGAAAACCCATACCTCTCGTGATATGAGAGGTGAGGAGGACGCGTTCTCCTTCCTTTGGCTTGGGCTCTGGCTCATTCTTCGAGATCCGCCATTTGCCTTTAACTATTAATCTATCCCTTGACATCCGACAAAGGAGGACGAGTGAAGTATCACTCTGATTCCAAGTTCCGACAAATTCTGCTTCTTCATCAGCTCCGGCGGAGAAGCGCTCGGTGCCACGAGAGGGAATCTTGGCTCTCGCCGTCTCCGGTGCAAACGGCGGGGATGTTGTGGTGCTTGAGCCCGCTACGTCCGCGGCGGCGGAAGCATTTCCTCCGCCCGCCGCGGATGCCGTGGTTTTTTCCGGCCCGCCGCCGGCATGCTTGGGCGACCCCAGCTGTGGATCTAGGTCGCCCAACAGCTCGTCGATGGAGGCGCGAGCCGGCGAGGATGACGGAGAGGCCATCGTTTTTGGTGGCGAGGGAGCGCTCCGGCGTGCAAAGGGCTCGTCGGGGCAAGGTTTAGTTCTAGCTCTCGTGCTCGCGTTTGCGTCAATGGCGTGGGCAGTGAGGGAGTGAGGAAAGATTTCCGGTGACGACGAGGACGGCTATTTATAGCCTAAAAACCTCTAGATACGCGCCAACGGCTCTTTTGACCGTTGGATGTTCGACGCGTGTCGCTCGCCGGAAAATCCGGGAAACGGAACGACAGAGGAATGATGGCTATCTCCTCGTTTCTCGTGAGAATCTGTCAGAGATACGTTGCAGGGTTTCCCGCGTGAAACCGAGCGGCGCTTGCGTCAGCATGATTAAGGCGCTGATGTCACGAGTTCCTTTTCCGCGAAGGATCGCAAGAAGAAAAGCCGGATTTTCATAGTTCCGAGTTTTATGTTACCATCTCCGTCAAAAGGAAAGAAGAAAGAATCAAGACTGCTGAATCAAGTTTTCCCGGACAAAATGTATTTGACGAAAGGTGGAGTTTCAGAGTTTTGATCCTTCCTGGGGGCTACTGTCGGATATATACTGAATAGGGGTATAGAAGATGGTAGACAAAAGAGCCGGACTACCAGGGTGGCCTACATGGTAATGGGCTTAGGTCCATTGGGCGGCCCAGTAGTCCGACGCGCAGAAGCCGGATTCTAGAAGAACCCGGATCACGGCCCGCGTGATCTGGCTTGGAGGAGAAGACGGATTCCTTACTTTCCAAGTTACAAGTTAAACGTAGTCTTCTAGGTTTCTGGTTCTGTAAGCCCTAATCCGGCTATTATATAAAGCCGGACGGGAGATAGATTTCATAAGTTCTTTTAGTTCCAAGGTTCTAGGTTAAAGCTTAAGCCTTGCGCAACTCGCCGAGAAGTTCATCCTCGACGAGTAGCTGGATCTATTCCTTTACATTGTAACCTTATTATACGGGCTTTAGTCCCACATAGTGAGAAGTGCAGGAGTAGGTACGCCGTACTGTCGCGACGTACCGAACCTGGGTAAAATCCCGTGTTCTGTGTTACTACGCTATCCCGTTACCCCACGTCTCTACCGTAGTCTCATGGCACCCCAGTCTATGAAAACTACTACGATGTCTCGACAACGGATGATTGCCCATGAATCTATTGCAAGCAAAAGAACCGGAGGAAGAGGATTTTCCGGGTGTCAATGACATGCGCGGAAAATTGGAACGAAATGGATCTAGGTTGGAAAACTTGCGGGCGATTCTACGAAGAAATTAATGGTTAATGATGATAGGAGAATGATGTATGGCTGTCAATCAAAGCTATTGGAGGATTTATCGAGCATCTAAAACGACCCGACCGAGCGTGACAGGAAGAATTGCCCGCGGGTTGACCTAGATCTAATCTAGAGTAAATCAAGGGATTGTGAGGTTGAATTGATGGGTACGAGAAACTTACTGAAGGGGATTGGAGTAGCACGCAGCGGCGGTGAACGACGCGGTCTAGATGATCCCTCGCAACTCCCGGCGGTCCGGATGAAGGTATGGCGACGGAGCTCGGCGGCGGCGCAGAGTGGCGCGAGGCTGAATGTGGCCGTTGGCGGCTTGGCTCTGGCAAGAGGCGTGAGGTTTTTTCGCAATGGTGTTGCGCAATCACGAGAGAAGGGGAAAGGAGAAGAGTTGGAATGGATTGTTGGAAGGTTGGGTTGTTTCTCGGGCACCTATTTATAAGGTGCGGATGGATAAGATCTAGGTCAACGGGAGGGAGCCGGAAATTTTGGGATAACGGTTGCATGCGCGGATTTTGCGAGATACACTTTAAGTGCTGAACGAAATATCCGGACGAAAATAGGAAGTAGATCTTCTCCGCGACATCAGGGTTAATTATCAAGCAAAGTAAGCTGGATCTTTAACATTCTTATTAAGGTGTTAACCCGGAAAACTAAGCAACGTACTTGGAGGAAACCGGGTTACTATATGGCCACCGTGGAGTTAGGCCTAGCTGTTTATCAAAGCAATTTAACCCGACCTCCATTGAACTTGTAAGTTTGATAGTTTTGCAGGGAATAGCGTGCGCTTCAAAGAGGATCTTGTGAAGCCCAAGCTATTCTGGGGACTACTGATGGAGGGATGATAACCCGGTAGCCCAATTCCAATGTGTAATTCGGCCCAAAGGACGCTGCGCAAGACCCGGCTAAGGATAAAAGAACTTCTAGAAGGCCCAAGATTGTAGGCCTCGTAACCCGGATTGTGGGTTACGATAAGGAAAGTTAGGGTTTCGTACATAGTTTCCGGGTAGGATTCAGGGTGCGCCTTGGAGGGCAAGCCAGGGGGTCGGGTGCTTTATAAACCGGCCTGTCGGATATATACCGAATAGGGGTATAGAAGATGGTAGACAAAAGAGCTGGACTACCAGGGTGGCCTATAAGGTAATGGGCTTAGGTCCATTAGGCGGCCCAGTAGTCCAACGCGTAGAAGCCGGATTCTAGAAGAACCCGGATCACGGCCCGCGTGATCTGGCTTGGAGGAGAAGACGGATTCCTTACTTTCCAAGTTACAAGCTAAACGTAGTCTTCTAGGTTTCTGATTCTGTAAGCCCTAATCCGGCTATTATGTAAAGCCGAACGGGAGATAGATTTCATAAGTTCAATAAGTTCCTTTAGCTTCAAGGTTCTAGGTTCTAGCTTAAGCCTCGCGCAACTCGCCGGGAAGTTCATCCTCGAGGAGTAGCTAGATCTATTCCCTTACATTGTAACCTTATTATACGGGCTTTAGTCCCTCATAGTGAGAAGTGCAGGAGTAGGTACGCCGTACTGTCGCGACGTACCGAACCTGGGTAAATCCCGTGTTCTGTGTTTACTACGCTATCCCGTTACCCCACGTCTCTACCGTAGTCTCATGGCACCCCAGTCTATGAAAACTACTACGATGTCTCGACAGTTGGCGCCCACCGTGGGGCAAACGACGTCAGGCGTGAAGTTCCGATCTGGGATATTAGGCGGAATCGGAAGATCGATCACTGTCGGAAGCTTGGAATTCGACAACGACGTCGGGCGCTTCCTCGACAACGGATCCTACATCCCGGCGCAAAACCATCTGGTAAGTGCCTGCGTTTTACCGATCGGATCTGCTAATATCTTTATCGGATTAACCGCGGAAGCAATGGGGTTTTGCGGTGAAAGCAATTATCTCCCACCCGCCCTATACCCAGTCGAAGACGACTATGATGCCGGATTTTGCTCAGATCGCCGACAAAACAGTGATACGCACTTTATCGGCATGGTGCAATCCGAGATCGCCGAAAACACGGATGACGGAAATCCCGTGCAAGAGGCAGACAACAATACACCCGTCACAGAGACGGAAGAACCAATACCCGTCACAGAGGCGGAAGATCCGACATCCGTCAACCAGACGATGAACTCGGAAACAGAGTCCGTGCTTGCCGCCATTGAGGCGAGATTGGAGTCGGAAACCGGATCGGATAATTTCTCCGAAGACGAAGATGATGATGCCTTCGTACGAAAAGTTAAATCCTTTCAAGAGGGATTCCATGAAGTGCTAATGGCAAAACCAGCTGATACAACGGGTGCCGATAGCCAGGAAAGCCCTAAAACCCCTCCGCCAGCAGAGGAGAGGGAAGACGGAGAAACTTCTCCGATATTTCCCAATGTCAAGGAGATGACAGAGGATGAACCTGTCAAAAAACCTCCCTCTTCCAAGAAAAAGCACCGTGCTTCTAAAAAACTCCAGTATAAACTCCGGAAGAAAAAGTCAGCTGATCTCGCTGATGAAAACCTGGAAGTTGGAGATATTAGTGGCACAAAGCCTACGGAAAAGAAATCTAAGGAAATCACTGCTCCGCCAATGACAGAACTGGAAGAGCAAGAACTATTACAAACTCCAGTGGGACCCAATGAACCCCCTGAGATGCTGGAAGCCAGGAGACAAGCTTTCCAACGGCAACAGCAACAACTGCTTAGATCTCGGCAACACCTCCAACAAACCCATAATGACATCAAAATTATGAAGGAAGAAATTGAGGAGTACGAGAGAAAGCACAGATCTGTCTTAAAACCTACAAGGTTACCCGGAATTACAAAACCGGAAGAACTGCCGCCGAAAGAAAGGTTCTATAACCCATCTTGGCAAAAGCAGTTAAACGGCAAAGATGCTAAGGGCGAACCAATATACAAAACCGCAGCTGAAAATGCGGAAGCAGCGTTCGCCATCTTGAACAATGATCTGTACTCCAACGGGGAAAAACTTCAAGGGGTGTATGCCTTCCTAGGAAAAGCATTACAGCAGCAACAGCGAGGACAAGAGCGATCTGGGAGGCTGCATGATAATTCCGCCCTCTGCAAAACTGTTACTTGCGCTGCTGGAGCACCTGGACCGGAAGAACCCGGAGATTCGGATAAAAAAGAGGATCCGAGAAAAGACAAGAAAAACCCCGACAACCGGGACGCAGCGTCTAGAACCGGACCTCATCTCCCGAAAGATGGATATAAACCACACGATCGGGAAGACAAACACCGGAATGACGGCAAAATAATGCCACCTCCGAGAAACCCAGCTGAAAAAGCTGGAAGATACGATACACCTCACAGGCGTGAAAGATCTCGGACACCGCCCAAAGATAAGGAAAGGTACAGGAGCAGGACTCCACCTAATCCCAGAGGGCGTGACAACGGAAGAGATAGAGATAACCTCGGAAAAACGCGTCCGCGTAACAATGGAAAAGAAAGGAGTAGATCCCCTTCTGTCCATTCAGCCGGGAGATATTCTGCGCATATTGACAGAGCAGAAAAGGATGATCTATACTTTGGTCCTAAGTGTTTCACTGACAGGATCCGAAGGATAACCCTGCATTCTGGCTTTGCCAAAGTTGGTCCAACCTACCAAAAATATACCGGCAGTACAAACCCGGATACCTGGCTTTCAGATTATTACACAGCCGTCCAGATCAACAATGGGACAGACCTGGAAGCTGTCAAGTTTCTTCCCCTAATGTTGCTAGACGGAGCCAGAGATTGGATTAATGGTTTACCATCAAGAACTGTCGACAGTTGGGATGATATGGCGAGAGTATTTACTCAGCATTTTCGAGGAACATACAAACGCCCAAATAGCATCAACCAGCTGAACCGTTGCACCCAATTTGAGGACGAACCATACGTGGATTTCATCTCCAGATGGACTGCAATGAAGAATAGTTGCTCTGGGGTAACTGACGTACAAGCAATGCATGCTTTCGTCAATGGCCTAAAACCCGGACTTGTACCGTTCATGGTTGGCTCTAAAAAGCACAAAGATCTCGGATCTATGCTTACAACCGCTAATGAGCATGCTGCAGCCGAAGACGATATCAGAGCAAGAGGAGGCAATATTGAGTCACTAATACTGGCCAAGAAAACACCTCGTTCTGATAAAAAAGGAACCCCGGAGTCAACAACAAAGCCCAAGGAGGTTAACTTAGCCTTTGGAGGAGAAAAAGGGAACAAGTGGAAGGGCCGCAGTCCGGATCCCATCAATTACACTCCTGAAGAATGGGAGAGAATTAAGTCGGAACCCTGCGTCCACCACTCTCAGTTTGGGAAACCAACCCACACAAACGCGCAATGCCGGCTAAACAAGCATATGAAAGGCACTGCAGGATCCGGAAATAAAGGGAAGGGTTCTAAGAGGAAACCTGCCAAACAAAAGCCAGAAGCTGAAAAAGAAGACAGTGAATCGGACACTGATGATAAAATCCAGGAACAACAGCGAAAAGGCGAACCTAAATTTCCGAGAGTTGACGGAGAAGCAATGCTAACTTTCCTAGCAACCCCGTCAGCAAAGGTGGCCAAAAGGACACTTCGAGAAATAAACGCGGTTGTTCCTGCAACCCCAAAATTCTTGAAGTATTCCAACACACCGATAATCTGGGATCAGTCTGATCATCCCGGAAATATCCCTGAACCCGGCACACAAGCTCTTGTTGTAAGCCCTATTGTTCAAAACACTAGGCTAAGAAGAGTGCTGATGGACGGAGGATCCAGCATCAATATAATGTACCTGGATACACTGAAGCACTTGAAGATATCCGAGTCCCAGCTCAACTACAGCAATATACGCTTCCATGGCATTGTTCCTGGCAGGCAAGCACGATCCCTAGGAGAAATTTCCCTAGATGTCACCTTCGGAGATAAAGATCACTTCCGGCAGGAAAAAGTATCCTTCGAAGTTGTACCGTTCGAGAGCGTGTATCACGCAATACTCGGACGTCCGGCTTTCGCCAAGTTTATGGCAAGATCTTGCTACATCTACAACAAGCTGAAGATGCCAGGACCCAAAGGAGGAGTAATCACCATTGCCGGTGATTTCAAGCTGGCAAACGAGTTGGAGAAGCAAAACGCCCTTTGCGCTCAAAGAGTTATAGCTCAGGAAGAACTGAAGGAGTTAGCCAAGGAGGTATCGCCGAAAGAAATGCCGGCAGGAAAAGAAACTCGGAAGCCAACAGATAGCTTCAAGGCATCCGAGAATACAAGACAGGTAATCCTAGATCCCAAAGATCCGACAAAATTCGTCGTTGTAGGGACTGGGATGACCGACAAATAGGAAGGCGAGCTCATCAAGTTCCTCCGTGAGAACTGGGACATTTTTGCTTGGTGTCCAGCTGACATGCCAGGCGTACCCAGGGAACTTGCTGAGCACCAACTCAAGGTTATTCCCGGATCAAAACCCGTCAAACAAGGTCTCCGTCGATTTGACGGAAGAAGACGGAAGGCTATTGGCAAGGAAATTATCCGGCTTTTAGCAGCGGATTTCATCAAGGAGGTAATCCATACTGACTGGTCCGCAAATCCGGTACTAGTACCGAAGAAAGACACAACTGCCCTCAGAATGTGTATAGATTACACAGGATTGAACAAGTTATGTCCGAAAGATAGGTTTGCGCTGCCGCGAATCGATCAAATAATAGATGCCACTGCAGGCTCTGAGCTTTTATGCTTTTTGGATGCATACTCCGGGTACCACCAAATACGCATGAAAAAGGAAGATCAAATCAAGACCTCTTTTATAACCCCATACGGGACGTATTACTACGTAACCATGCCTTTTGGCCTGAAGAACGCAGGAGCAACCTACCAGCGTTGCATGCAACGTTGTTTGCATAGTCAGATTGGAAAAAACGTCCATGTTTACGTGGACGATATTGCTGTCGTAACCAAGGAAAAAGATACACTCCTTGAGGACTTGCGAGAAACTTTCGAAAACTTGCGCACTTACAAGATGAAGTTGAATCCATCTAAATGCGTATTCGGGGTCCCCTCAGGAAAACTTCTAGGTTTCATCGTTTCTCACAGAGGAATAGAAGTGAACCCGGAAAAGATCAAGGCAATCTTGAATATCTCAAAGCCTACATGTGTAAAAGATGTCCAAAGATTGACGGGTTCCGCTGCAGCCGTCAGCAGATTCATTAGTCGGCTGGGGGATAAAGCCTTGCCACTATACAAACTGTTAAAGAAATCCGACAAGTTTGAATGGACAGAAGAGGCCGACGCAGCGTTAACCCAGTTAAAAGAAACCTTGATGAACGCTCCCATCTTGGCATCTCCCAAAGATGAAGAACCCATGTTGTTATACCTTACGGCTACTAGTCGGGTTATCAGTGCGGTAATCGTTGTGGAACGGGCAAAAGAAGAGCAAAGTATACCAGATCAACATCCGGTATACTACATAAGCGAAGTTTTTTCCGAATCCAAACAAAGATACCCGCACTATCAGAAACTGGCATATGGCGTATTTTTCGCATCCAGAAAGCTGCGCCATTACTTCCAAGGACATTCTATAACAGTGGTATGTAAAGCACCACTAGGAGATATTATAAACAATGCGGAGGCAACCGGCCGAGTAGCCAAATGGGGCATCGAGCTGGCAGCTTTCGACATTAAGTATCAGCCAAGGACGGCAATAAAATCCCAGATTTTGGCAGATTTCGTCACCGACTGGACAGAAGCAATGGAAAAGACACCGATGCCAGAGTCCGAGTACTGGATCATGCACTTTGACGGATCTAAGATGAAGGAAGGAGCTGGAGCCGGCGTAGTTCTAAAATCTCCCAAGGGAGACACAATGGAGTACGTATTGCAAATACACTTCAACGCCAGTAATAATGTAGCAGAATACGAAGCTTTGCTTCATGGCTTGCATATTGCAAAAGAAATAGGGGTAAAACGCATCTTGTGTTACGGAGACTCGGATTTGGTACAGCATCAGCTCAACCAAACCTGGGACGCGAAAAGCCCCATAATGGCCGAATATCGGAGAACGGTGGATGAGTTTGCCATCTGTTTCTTCGGGTTCGAAGTCCTTCACATAAAAAGGGAGGAAAACTGGAACGCGGATGCGTTAGCCCGCATGGGATCAGAGAGAGTAACAACTTTACCACCAGGGGTATTCGTCCAGCATTTGCACGAACCATCCATAAAAGGTGGAGACGTCGATTACCCTTTAGCATCTGAAACAATTGAAGTCATGTTCGTTAAACCGGATTGGACAATCCCGTACCTAAACTTCTTAGTCAATCAGAAGTACCCGGAAGGAGCAGACGAAGTCCTGCAAAGGCAAATACAACGTCGATGCAAAGGATATGTAGTAATCAACGACCACTTATACAAACGCAGTACTTCTGGAGTTTTTCTGCGGTGTATTTCACCAGAGGAAGGAAGAGAAATATTGCAAGAAATCCATGCCGGCGATTGCGGACATCATGCTCAATCAAAAAGCATAGTCAAAAAAGCATTCCGCGCAGGGTTTTTCTGGCTAACAGCCAAGACAGACGCCGAACGCATAGTGAATACATGCGAAGGATGTCAATATTATGCTAAGCAGACCAATTTGCCGGCCCAAGCATTAAAAACTATCCCTATCACTTGGCCGTTTGCGGTCTGGGGGCTAGACATGATGGGACCGTTCAAAACCGCAAGAGGTGGACTTACACATCTACTTGTAGCAGTAGATAAGTACACAAAATGGGTGGAGGCTAAACCCATCAAAAAGCTGGATGGCGCAACTGCCAGAAATTTCATTATTGATTTAGTAATGAGGTATGGCGTCCCACACAGCATAATAACTGATAACGGGACAAATTTCTCCATTGGGGAGTTGGCAAAATACTGCCAACAAACGGGAATTCGCTTGGATCTTGCATCTGTGGCGCACCCGCAATCTAATGGACAGGTTGAAAGAATGAATAGCTCAATCCTGCAAGGAATACGCCCAAGACTCGAAACTCCTCTTCATAGAGCAGCCGGAGCATGGGTAGAAGAACTACCTTCCGTGTTATGGAGTATTCGAACGACGCCAAACAGGTCAACTGAGCAAACCCCGTTCTTCCTAGTTTATGGTGCGGAAGCCATGCTTCCAACGGACATGATCCATGATAGCCCAAGAGTGCAAAATTTTGATGACTCAGATGCCGAAGAAGCACGACAGGATGCTGTCGATCTCCTAGAAGAGGAAAGAGAACTTGTGCTTCAAAGATCCGCCATCTACCAGCAAGGTTTACGACGTTATCATAGTCGGAAAATCAGGCATCGCTCTTTTAAAGAAGGTGACTTGGTGCTGAGATTGGTGCAGCAAAGAAAGCACAAATTGGCCCCAGTATGGGAAGGACCATTTGTCATCAGTAAAGCCATGAAGAATGGATCATATTATCTTGTCGACATTCGAGATACGGAGGATGATCCCAAAAAGCCGAATCGCAAAAGAAAGAGAAAAATAGATGCTGAACTAGGAGAGACAAATAGGCCTTGGAGTATCCAGCAATTACGTCCCTTCTACACTTAGTTCAATTTCTATGTAAACATCTTTGAGATCATGAAATAAAGTTATCGGAATTCATATTCATTATAAGTACAAAATATTTCCGCTTTTTCTATTTCCCAATGATCTTACAAATACTCAATGTTGACCCGAATTGTGCCTGCGTGCTCGGTGTTTAAAAGCTGAATGATTCGGCCTGTTAAAGGTTAAAGGAAACTCGGATTGTGCCTGCGTGCCCAAGTTTCAGAACAGTTCCTTATTTTCTCTAAGTCTTATCTGATCGTGCGTATGCTGGGTTACTGGAACTAGTTAGTAAAAATGCCTTTAGCATGATTCATGCTGTCGAGTCTCAAAACTGCTTGGTTCGTCCCCAGTTACTCGGCATAACGATTCATAGTGCTATTTGAGCCATTTCAGACACTAAGAACAGTTAAAGCATATATACCAGATTACTTAGAAGATAAAGGAGCAGCCAAACCCGGAAAAACTTTGCAAGAAGTTTGAAATCGCAAAAGGCGGAGTTCTTGTTTCGACAAATGACATAGAAGTATTACAATATGAGTTACATTGTAAAGAAGCTACTATACGCATCCATCATCCAGGTTAAGTGCGCCCCCTTTAAATTTCTGAGTCTTCATCACTGCCATCATTCTCGGGGGCTGCGGGCACTTCTTCTTCCGGATAAGTAATGGAGATATTTACCATGGAAGCAATCTGCGTGGCATGGCCTTCAACTTCTTTAAAGATTGCATTTATTTGTGCTTCTGAACATTCTTGAGGAATACCGGATGCTACACGCCAGGATTTTGCATCAGGGTAGTGTAAGCGCATGAGGCCAAGTGCCATTCGCGCACCACCCCGTGCGGCAGAGCGAAGGAAAGATTCCTTCGAATTTGCTACTTCCATAATGCCATCCGGAAGTCGGTAAACTTCTGAGAATTGTATACTGCTTGTAGGCAGGAATTTATTAAGTAAATGCATTCCTGCATTTCTGATTGAATTCCATATCTTCCCAAAGGCCCGGATCTTTTCCGTCCGAGAAATCCCTGGAAAATTTCCTGCTTTTTTGACAAAAGGCAAAGATTAGATAATATAAGAATATGGCATGAAAGTATTGGTAAAAGAAGTCAACTTACCAAGAACCGCGTCAATTTCATCGCTTTCTTTCATACGAGGAAATAGCATACTTTCTAAATCATTGATAATGGATTTATCCTCTGCTGCCTGCAAAGAAGCCTTGGATTGCGCAATCCCAAGGGCTAGATTACTGGCTTCCAGTTCTTCTCGAACTTTTGAAAGTTCTCTTTGAAGGTTGGAGTTTTCTTCACGAAGTTGAGAAAAATAAGCAGCGTTCGCTGTGAGCTTCTTGGCTTTGGTTAAAGCAGCTGGAAAGCAGGGACAAAATAATCCGACATTACGGCAAGATTTAGAAAAAACTTTCCAGCAAAAGTCAACAAACACGAAGAAAAATACCGGTGGCTTTGGATAATTGCTTTTGAGTCGACGCCAGTTCGTTGCTCTTTGACTCAATAGCAGATTGAAGTGTTTTTACTTCTTTGCTTTTGAGGCTAAGTTTTTTCAAAACTTCCACGTTTATGGCATCTGCGGAATGCTGAAACATGGAAATGAAAGCCAGATGCTTAAGTTCGAACAAGCATACAAAGAATCATTAAGAGGAATTTAGATTTTCAACTTAATGCTTGGGGGCTAGAGGTATTACCTGGCTCATTTCTCGCAAATCAGTTAAGGTCTCCTTGAATTCTCGGGCATATTCCATGAAAAGAATTCCTACGTGGTGAAGGCCATCGTGTATGACCTGCCGGGGCGAGAATGCGATATTGTTGCGGATAACTAATCCATTTTGCGGCCAAGGGCGAACCAGAGGCGCAGGAGCAAAAAACTTCTTAGCTTCCGGACGAATATATCCGAGTTCGTCGAAAAGTTCTTCTTTCACTCGGATATCATCTGGAGCAGGAATGGATTCGTTTCTGACGGGTGATTGAAGATTTCCGCCCATTGGCATATTCGTTTTCCCCCTTTTTCCTGCAGCTACAGAAGGGAATTCTTCTTTGATGGTAGTTTGCCTCTTGCGCTTTTGGGTGTTGAAAAACTCGGCATACAATTGGCTGATTTCAGCATCAGAAGCAAGATCATCTTCTCCAAGTTCGTCAAACTAGGAAAGAATCAGCAGTATGTTAAAAATGAAGAGAGAAGATAATCTGAGGAAACTCAGAAACAAGGGAAGAAAAGTACCTTAGGAACCAGATTTTCCGCATGATATATGGCTAGACTCTCTTCAACCTGGCTATCGGCGGCAACTATCTGATGAAGGCGTTCGACAAAATCCTTCTTGCTAAAGGATCTATCAGTGCCTCTCATGCTATCTTCCGGTCCCGTGTACTCACAAAGAAGTCGGGAACGAAGGGATAAAGGTTGTACGCGACGTCCAAACCAGCATAACACGATATCCTTCCAAACCAAAGGTGGTTGAGAAGAAGAAAGTTTGGCAATGCGACGCTTTATTTTCATCAGGCTTTCAGGCAAATCCTCTGTTATTTCAAGTGTCCAATTTTCATGAGGAATGGCAGCAGAATTAAGAAAGGGAGGAAGTCCGGTTTCTTTGTTGGGGAACGGAATGTCTTGATGATAAAAGAAAGAACCTAGCCAAGATTGGTCAGGTTTCGGCATTCTTATCCTGGGGTACCATTCTTCCCTAAAGTTTCTGAGGATAAAAGATATGGTACCGCAGATGGGCGAGACACCGTTTGTGATATTGTGTTTTACCTCGAAACAATAATGCCAGAAGTCTAAATTGGGAGTTATTCCAAGATACCCTTCGAAAAGAGCTTGGAAACTAGCTAATTGGAGGATGGAATTTGGAGAGATATTATGTGGTTGGACACCATAGAAATTGAGGACGTCTAGGAAAAAGGCGGAAGGGGGAAAACCCATACCTCTCGTGATATGAGAAGTGAGGAGGACGCGTTCACCTTCCTTTGGCTTGGGCTCTGGCTCATTCTTCGAGATCCGCCATTTGCCTTTAACTATTAATCTGTCCCTTGACATCCGGCGAAGGAGGACGAGTGAAGTATCACTCTGATTCCAAATTCCGACAAATTCCGCTTCTTCGTCAGCTCTGGCGGAGAAGCGCTCAGTGCCACGAGAGTGAGTCTTGACCCCCGCCGTTTCCGGTGCGAACGGCGGGGATGTTGTCGTGCTTGGGCCCGCTACGTCCGCGGCGGCGAAAGCGTTTCCTCCGCCCGCCGCGGACGCCGTGGTTCTTTCCGGCCCGCCGCCGGCATGCTTGGGCGACCCCAGCTGTGGATCCAGGTCGCCCAAAAGCTCGTCGATGGAGGCACGGGCCGGTGAGGACGACGGAGAGGCCATCGTTTTCGGCGGTGACGGAGCGCTCCGGCGTGCAAAGGGCTCGTCGGGGCAAGGATTCGTTCTAAGCTCTCGTGCTCGCGTTTGCGTCAATGGCGTGGGCAGAGGGGGTGAGGAAAGGTTTTCGGAGACGACGAAGACGGCTATTTATAGCCTAAAAACCCTCTAGATACGCGCCAACGGCTCTTTTGACCGTTGGATGTTCGACGCGTGTCGCTCGCCGGAAAATCCGGGAAACGGAACGACAGGGGAATGATGGCTATCTCCTCGTTTCTCGTGAGAATCTGTCAGAGATACGTTGCAGGGTTTCCCGCGTGAAACCAAGCGGCGCTTACGTCAGTAAGATTAAAGCGCTGATGTCACATGTTCCTTTTCCGCGAAGGATCGCGAGAAGAAAAGCCGGATTTTCGTAGTTCCGAGTTTTATGTTACCATCTCCTTCAAAAGGAAAGAAGAAAGAATCAAGACTGCTGAATCAAGTTTCCCGGACAAAATGTATTTGACGAAAGGCGGAGTTTCAGAGTTTTGATCCTTCCTGGGGGCTACTGTCGGATATATACCGAATAGGGGTATAGAAGATGGTAGACAAAAGAGCTGGACTACCAGGGTGGCCTGTAAGGTAATGGGCTTAGGTCCATTAGGCGGCCCAGTAGTCCAACGCGTAGAAGCCGGATTCTAGAAGAACCCGGATCACGGCCCGCGTGATCTGGCTTGGAGGAGAAGACGGATTCCTTACTTTCCAAGTTACAAGCTAAACGTAGTCTTCTAGGTTTCTGATTCTGTAAGCCCTAATCCGGCTATTATATAAAGCCGGACGGGAGATAGATTTCATAAGTTCAATAAGTTCCTTTAGCTTCAAGGTTCTAGGTTCTAGCTTAAGCCTCGCGCAACTCGCCGGGAAGTTCATCCTCGAGGAGTAGCTAGATCTATTCCCTTACATTGTAACCTTATTATACGGGCTTTAGTCCCTCATAGTGAGAAGTGCAGGAGTAGGTACGCCGTACTGTCGCGACGTACCGAACCTGGGTAAATCCCGTGTTCTGTGTTTACTACGCTATCCCGTTACCCCACGTCTCTACCGTAGTCTCATGGCACCCCAGTCTATGAAAACTACTACGATGTCTCGACACGGCCCCTAAGTTAGGTTAATTGAGATCTAAGAGCCCTAGCAATATCGCTTGGTATCGAGCATCCAGTGTAACACGAGAGTTGAGTTAATATCTTGAGATCGGAGACTCGGCGACTTGATTGCCGGCTACCAGATCGAGTTCCATCATGTTTTCCTCTGAGCTAAACCCTCTCCCAAACGCCTGTGTCGTCTTGCCCCAAGATCAGTTACCCCCGGTAATGTCTGCCGTGATTATCCCACGACAGGGTGTGCCACTGTTGCTCCTGCTGGAGCCCCGCGTGTGGCCGTATGAGCTGTGCTCGTGGTTGTACGTGTCTTGATGGTCTTTGCAGGGGCAGTCTCGGCTGTAGCCGTAGCCTCCAGAGGAGTGGGATTTCTCGGTGGAGTTGGCGGCGTGGCTCCTGCTGTTGCTCGAAGAGGTTGTTGCTGCACGGGTGGTGGCCGCTGCTTGGGCTGCTGCTCAGGCTGCTACTGCTCGGTCTGCTTTGCAGCTTGTTGACGGTGTAGCTCTTCTGGTGGTGGCTGATGCTGTTCGGTGCTTGGCTGTGGTGGCTATGGTGCAGGTTGCTGGTCGGGGGTGGACTCCGGCTGCTCCGAAGCCCTTTCAGTCTCCATCTCGGCGCCGGTGTTGTCAGTGCCGAGTTCTTGGTTTTCTTGGTCTGGAGGAGGCAACTCAGTCCTCTCCTCAGGCTCGGCCTCTACGTCATGGGGATCGAGGTCCACAACCTCTCGAGGGGTACTCGGCCTTGGGGGGGTGCCTCAGGGGCATCAGCGTCGAGTGAGTCGCTAAAGGAAAGAAGGAAGAAGCAGAGGAGTAGGAAAAATGCAAATACAAAGCATACGGATTGAAAAAAGGCGGAAAAGGCAAGAAAAACACGAAGTATGGAGCATCTCGGGAAAAGCTTACGCATCCTCGGTCGGTCGTTGTGGCCTCTTGTTGCGTAACGCAGTGGACTTGGTGATCTTCCTCACGCCCTTCTTCTGTCTTTTGCTGGTGGCGGGCTCGACGACTCCACTTCCGAATCGTTTCCTCGTCCCGATGGGGGCAGCGATAGACACGGGCACCGCATCAATCGGTTCCTCTTCCATCTCGTCTGGAGGCAAGAAAAAGAAATGAAACGGTGAGACCGGGAAGAAGCCGGAAAGCATCTGAGAGCATATAGTAGTGGTCTCTATCACCTTATTCATCCTCGGACCAGTCCCGGATTGAGGTGGAGATTCGGGACTTACCGTCTTGGCCTAGAGGAGTGACGAGCGGGATGCAGAGCGTCTCTTGGACGTCGAACTGCTGCTCGTCGTCCTCAGTCCGGTCTGGCTGCTGGTTCCGCTCAAAGACTGCCTTGTCCTCCTTTTTCTGGCGAGGAATGACCAGTAGATGCAAACACAAAGCATAAGGAACTAGGTATACTCAGGGAACCGGGTTGAGCCTCTACTCGGTAGGGCATGCAAACACAAAGCATAAATGGCTAAGTCCTATAAGGAGAAACCGGGTTGATCCTCTACTCGGTAGAGCATGCAAACACAAAGCATAAATGGCTAAGGCTACCCAAGAGAATCCAAGATAAGTGCTACGCGGTAAAGCATGAGAAAACAGAAAGCAAGAGTAACTAAGTACATACAGAAGGAAACTTACTCGGGGGGCTGGCCGATCTCGGCTGAAGGGCGCGAGGCTGTAATCCCAAGTATCCGAGAGGGTAGCCTTGAGAATGGAGCGGGCCCAGATGGCCACTTCCTCCTTGCTGAGCTCGAAGGTCGTGGTGCGTGTGCAGTCCCGGGGCCCGCCCATGAAGCACATCTTGTGTGCTCGGAGTTGGAGAGGGAGAACTCGGCGGCTCACCCAAGTAGCAATCAGGTCATTCGGCCGGAGTCCCAGCTCGACCAGCTGCTTCAGCCGGCTGTCCGCATAGTTGACATCCGACACGGTCTTCTTGGGGTTGTACCCCCAATTCTTCATGGAGGTTGGAGGAACATTCTCAAAGGCAGGAAGCCAGATGAGATCCACTGGCGCTGCGCCTGCTTCCGGACTGGGATTCTTCACGTAGAGGAATCCCCTTTGCCATTTCCGGTAGGTATCCTGCCCTAGAACCCGGGGGTAAGCGGAGGGAGTCCGACTGACGATCATGGCCGTGCCGGTTTGGGTCATGACTTTGGGGGCATCTGGATTGGCTTTATTTGGAAGGACTTGTTGGCGGAAATGAAAGTACTTGGCCCAGATGTCTACCGTGGGGTAGACACCGAGATAGGCCTCGCAACAAGCGACAAAGGTGGATAGCATTGCAATGGCATTCGCCGGGAGATGGTGTGGTTGCAAGCCGAAGTAGGGAAGAAATTGTTGCATGAATTTGGATATTGGGAGGCCGAAACCATGTTTGAAGTGGCTAAGGAATACTACGTACTCACCGGGTTGGGGTTGCGGCTCCAACTCATCGTCGGGTGGCCTGCAGATGACACCGGGCGCTACCCTGCGAGTATTGACCAACCATTGGGTGTCGCTGGCGGTCACGTCTGATCCCTCCCAGTTGGCACGGGTGGATGCAGGGCCTTCAAGATCCAGATCGGCGACGGCCTCGAGCGCCATTGGTGCAGATCCGGATCCGGATGTATCCGGATAGCGCGAGGGCGAGAGGAGAGGCTCGGGCTGCAGCGGTCATAGAAGGGTCGCGGCGGCGCGGAAGACAAACGTCGTGGCGTGTCTCCGGCAAGGAAAAACTCGAAGAAGAAGGAGCGGGGAGGTGAAGACATACGGTGATGGTGGCGCGAGGTTGATGATGGTCGCGCGTTGAAGTGAAGAGCTTGAGGCTCGGGCGCACTCCGGCGAGCGTGGCGCGTGATGGTGCCTTGTCCTCTCTCTGCGCGCGGCGTGACGGCGTGCGGTGGCGCGCGACGGAGCGATGCGCTCTGTGCGAGTTCGCGAGAGGAAGGAGAAAGGAAAGGGGGAAAATGACGAGGAAGACGAGGCAACGGGCGGCGCGGGGGTATTTATACCCCCATAGCGCAGTTACTGCGCGGTATCCATTGTGGCAAAGATCGTGGGTGCGTGGGGGGTTACTGCGCCCATTAGTAACACACATAGCGATTAACTCACGCGTAACGGGCGCAATCGATCCCACGCCATGCAACATGGGTACTCAAGTGCTCTGTGTGATGCGAATCGACGGCGAGTGGGCCTGGTGTGCAGTGGCTCGCGCAGCTGGAGCGCGTGCAGTGCAACCGCACTGGACCCGAGGCGACGTGGGTTGTGTCCTCACGCCACGTGTAGAGCCTTACACGCAAAGATAGCAAGATGTGCTAGTTTAAGCGGCAAAGTTCTGAAAAAATGGCTAAGTGTTGGTATCTCGGCACAATCCAGAGCGAGGTATTCTACTCGGTTGAAAGAAGAAATCCCCTCAGGCGATAAAGGATCGGATCCGAGTTCAGATGGTACTTGACCGAGTTAAGGTGCCAACTCGGCTGTGTTATTTGAAGAAGTTTGATTTAAGCTGGCACGACCCAGCGTCCGAGTTCACCGGACCATACCAGCTTCGGGGACTAATGTCGGGGGGCTATCCCCGAGTAGGGGTGAGGCTGGTGAGAAATGGAGATTCAGGATACTGGTTACCGAGTTCAGCCGTACCGAGTAGGTACTGGCCGGATAGGATGGTACCCGGCCGGATAGGGTGCTATCCGGCAAGAAGAACAAGATACCAAGGGGGAGATTCGAGCAAGTGTCTGGGTCATCCGAGTAGCTGTTGGATGATCCGGATAGAGAAGGCAGGAGGTCTACCCGGAGGCAAAGTCAATGAAGCCGTTGGGTGAATCCCGCGTATCCAGGGGCAGTACAGGTGTGCGGTTCAACTTACTAGGCGCGTGATGATGTGTATCCATACGTGGGAACAGTGTGCGGTATGGGTGAGGCCATGTCATGTCACTGACAAAGGAAGACATGACATGTCAGCGTCCCAACCGCGAAGACTTTCGGCGACTGTCAGCGAGGGCACGGAGGCGTGCGGTATGGCATAGTGTGTAGTCACCTAATCAGTACTTGCTTACGTAGAGGTAGTAGGTGGCCACCAGTATATAAGGTGGCCTCCCCCCTCCCGCGTGAGGGTCGATGAATCTGAGGTTTGGCTTAGCTAGGTGAAGAGAGAAAAGCAGTTGAGAGGTTCTTCTTCCTCTAGCTCCTTGAGCTTGAGGAACTCTTGTACTCATCACACAGATATACAGAGAGAGAGAGGCAGGAGTAGGGGCGTTACGTCCACACGAGGGCCTCGAACCTGGGTAGATTGTGGCGTTTGCAGTGTTTGTGAGAACGCCAGTTAGGCGTGTGATCCCTCCCCGGATACCTACAACGTCCATCGGCCCCAACCTTAAGCCATCCTATGGCATCTGTCTTCTCCACACCACGACAAGATTGGTCCAGCAAAAGAACATTATTTCACTATTAGAAGAAGATTATCTAGAGCAGAAAAATGTTTTTCCATTAGCCTTAGGGCTTTCTTGTGATTTCTGGTGGAACTCTTGGCAGAGTTAAGCATGGCACTATTAGCCATGGCATGCTTGGCCTTGTGAGTTAGGAGCAGCACATATGGCTGCAATAGGGGGCTTTTCCTTTCCAGTTTTAGGAAACTCTGGCTCTGTTCTTTCTCAGATGTGAAGCTCTCACTGTTGTTTGTGGGATCTAGAAACCTCATGCTGGTTTGATACCAGGTATTACAAGTTAATTTTTTCCAGGCACCCAAAATAAGCATGCAAACAATCAATTAGCAAAGTATCACGTGACATGTAACTTGTTTTTATGGAAATATTATTCGATAGTGACATCAAGAATCCTCATGTTTCATACCCGCTAGTTCCATTTCGAAAATACATGCTAGTTCAGGCACACAAGAAATTGCACACATGAAGATAAATGGTGATATGTACCTTTTTTTTAAAGTGGTATTCTACAACTGGGATGCAAATCAGGCTTTGTTGAAACCTACCAGAAAGAGAAGTTATTGGTCTAAAACAGTCATTGTACCCTAATCATGTACTTGAGAATGTTTAGGAATTTTATGCTAGTGGTGTATATCGTGTGCGACGCATGAACTGGACACTAAAAAACAGAGCACAGACAGCAACATAATAAGGGAGAAGTAATCCAACATGCATAAAAACTGAAGAGATAACACAAAATATAAAACCAGTTTAAAAGGTATTTCTTGCAGGCTGGAGTTGTTGACACAAAGAGCACATAATACAGAATAAGCAGTATACTTAATGGGGTGAATTATCACCATATCAGTTAATCTTCTCCTTCTTTGAAAACATGCTTTTCTACCCCATGTTAGATTAACTGCACATCATAGATTCTTTGCCAGCTGAATCATAGCATGATCCTACGAACGATGGACTGATAAAAGAAACGGCCAATCAGGCACATTAAGGAAAGGAGAAGAATTGAGACGAGATCTTTCAGAAGCAAGAATTCAACCCAATGACAAGACCCGTTCCACATATAATTATGCTACATCTGCTTGTCAAGCCCATGCTGAACCCTCACAGCTTAGTTGATCAAGACTGAGCCCATATGACTAAATGTTGCACTGGAAGCAATATAAACTTGGGGGACATCATAATCACTTTGTTCCTCGATGGCATTCCTCAAGTGAACACCCGTCGAGGAGACACTCAACTCTCATCAACCATACAACCAAATCCACCCAGGTGGTTCATTGAAGTTGTTACTTAGAATTTTCCACAAGATTGAGTAAAAGCAAATTGTAACATTGCATAGCATCTGTCAAGTTCTAAGGCTATAAAGATAAGGTAAAAGAGATAGCTACACACTACTAGGATAATAGCATAGCATAATATAACTTAGTAAAATTTCCTATCATGCAAACTACTCAAAAATAAACTAATGCATATAGAAAATAATGGGTGGATGGATGGTGTGTTACTTGCCTTGTGGAAGTTGGTGAATAAATCACACTATATTCACAAAAGATCGTTGCTTTCCGTACGATCTATACATTGAAAACAGTAACAAAATAAACAAGCATACTAGAAATCAAACACACAATTGAAGAAAACATACAAAGCAATTAACATATCAAAAGGGGTTTAACCAAGTTGGCTAGGACAAGGTCAAGGTTTGAGTTTTCAAAGATTCATTCTCTCTTGATTCAATACTTAATAAGGAAGTTCCATGTGTTTACTTGGGATGGAAGTTCCAAGAGTTCACCAAGGGTGATCATATCACTTCTTCAACTAAAGTAACACATTACAATGTGTAACACTTAGTCATTTTCATCAGGGCATTTGAGTGATCTAAGTTAGTATTTCCATTTTGGGTTAGGGTAGGTCTAGGTTCAACTAACTTCATAGTAAATGACAAATTTAGATAATGTCTTGGGATTTTCCATTTAGGCCAAAGGTTGGACAAAAGCAACTTTCTAACTGTTCAACTTGTATGGATTGCTCCAAGTCTTCATATGCTTGTCTTCTTGAAGATCATCTTCATGCTTCTATTGTAGTTTCCTCCTTGTTGTGAAGCCTCCCTTGAACCTCATAAATCTTCATGGTTTTCACTTCACTAGTTGGTTTAGGTATGGGATGGGTACAAACTAAGGGTTGATCTTGATCATATGTGAATATAACTAAGTCAAACAAGCAAATGAGAAGAAAAGATAGAAAAAGAAAATGGGTTGGTCTTCTTCTTGATCTCTTCATGAATTTTCACTTCCTTGCGTTGCTTCTAGTTGTTGTGGATTCCAAGTATTTCTTCAAAATTTCTTCAATGGCCTTCCTTGTAGTTCTTCATGCAAACATCTTCCTTGTACTTGAGTCTTGGTTTCCACTATGCCATCTTGAAGAATTTTGGAACATAATAGAGGAGTTGAGAGGTAGATAGAAAATAATGGTACTAGTGTTTTTTTGGTTCACTAGTTGGAAATTTATAAGTTTGAACCTCACTAAGGACTTAGCCTTGGTCCAAAATAGCCACATCACATAGAACAAAAAATGCAAAATATTTTTTAAGACAAGGGTAGCATGATGTGAAACATATGTGTGAAAAATTGGCATGGAAATGATTCTAGGATGGTAAAGTGGTGGGGATACTGATCTCTATGGTATAAGATTACCAAATGAATCAACTTTGCTTAAGAAAACATTTTCTAATTATTTATAGAATTTAAATTATGTCTAAATACCCAAATGGCAATCTAAATTCTAAATCAATCATAAAATAATCTAAACATGATTTTGGGTTGTGGTTACTGTTAGTACACATTATAAGGATCCCAAAAATATTTTGTTTCCAAAAATTGGATTTATAGAATTTGAATTATGGCAAAATTCATCAAACAAGCACTTTTGGAAATGAACAATTTTTAAATGGTCAAATTTAAATTTGGCTAGTGCCAAAAGATTCTACAGATCCATAGGATTTCAAAAAGTCCAAGTTTGCTAATTTTAGAGCTATGGTTGAAAAGTTATAAAGGTTCTAAGTTGGAGGGTGTTTTCTGCAAAAATTACCAATTAATTTTAATTCCGGAAAATATTTGGATAAGACTGGGCCACGTGGCTACTTTCTACTGGCTGTGTGGACGTGTTGACTTGGAGGTTTCCTATTAGCATGTACCGTTTCAAATAAGTGATCTATTGTGAGCCGCTCGATTCAGATCCAAGGGTTGGGGAGGGCTAGGGTTACCTCGGCGATGCAGTTTCCACCAGAGATGGGGGCTGCGACGGTGCTCTGGCGTCCCGTGGCTCAAAAATCGATGGTGGCACCGTTCGAGTGGCGCTCCAGGCTTGGCGAGTTGATGAAGTGGCGCGGGAGGTCACATAGATCCTGATGGCCACGTGTCGGAGTCCCTCTCTTCCCGGAACGGCGACGGTGGGAGGCTGGAGAAGGCACGGGCTCCGACGGCCTCGGGATTGCACGGCGGCAACTATTCTATGGTGGAAAAATCACGGGAATTGTTCACTAAGAAGCACTCTGCTACGAGGAAACGAATAGGGGTAGTTGCAGGCTCGAGAATCACCTCAACTCACCGGAATCGGCAACATACGACCGACGTGCTTCGGCAGCTAGAGGCGTGCGCGCGCGTGCCGGAGAGGCTAGTGCTAGTCGCGGAGGTGGCGTGGACGAGCGCGTGTAAAGCGACCGACCGCCATGGAGGAAGGCTGGGCCGAGTGCTCGTGAGCGGTGATCCCAGACACGGGCTACCATGGACGAGGGACGTGAACTCGGTGGCTCATGCGGCCTTCCTCTGCACGGCCTGTGACACCGAGGTGCACAGCGCCAATCGCGTCGCGCCACAGCCGCACACGACTCGCCACGCCTAAGGTCGTCCGCGACGACAACGTGTCCTGGACATCATCGCCAAGATCCTGCGTGTCAACGGACGATCCCGCGATAACGGCGTCGGTGACGCGACAACGGACGACGAGGCCGGCCAGAAGGACGCAATACGGCCGGGCGAGGCGCTGCTCGAGGGCTGGGCCATGGGTGTCGTCGCGCCGGGTGGGCAGCCCCGCGTGCGCTCCCGTACGTTGCCGCGGCGGCTCCACGGGCAGAGACGGACTTCGCGAGCAATCTTGGCATATTGAGGGCACAATCGGCAGAGAAGGGGGAGGGGAAACTATGAGTAGGGAGAGGGCTATAAGGATCCAGGTGATACGTCATAAACGTACCCTTAATTTATGATGTTCCATGTTGTTTTCATGTTATTTCCTACATGTTTGCTATACACTTTATGTCATTTTTATCGATTTACGGGACTAACCTATTGACAAGATGCCATAGAGCCAGTTCCCTGTTTTCTGTTGTTTTTAGTTTCAGAAAAATATACCACTTTGTCCCAAGAAACACCCGAGGCCGCCGTCATCGTCATCCCGAGATCGAGAGGGTTCTGGAGCTCTCCCCGGCACCCTGTCGGGAGGGGAATTCATCATTGGAGGGGTCTACACCATCATGCCCTCCTCCGAAGTGATGCGTGAGTAGTTTATCTCTGGACTGCGGGTCCATAGTAGTAGCTAGATGGTTGTATTCTCCACTTTGTACCTCATGTTTAGATCTCGTGAGCTGCCCTACATGATCGAGATCATTTTTATGTAATGCTACATGTTATGTTTGCTGGGATCCGATGAATCTTGAATGCTATGTCTTCTGATTATCAAATGTATCATGTTATCTTCATGCATATGTTATTTATGATCTTGCATGCTCTCTGTTATTAGTAGATGCTCTGGCCAAGTAGATGCTAGTAACTCCAAGAGGGAGTATTTATGCTCTATAGTGGGTTCATGCCTCCTTTGCATTTGTGCTCGAGTGATAGAAATGTGACGGATGGAGGATGTGTTGTTGCCATTAGGGAGAACACAACGGTGTTTACTTAGTTTACATTGTTTACATTACACACTTTGCTTAATGTGATTATCTGTCGCTTGCAACTTAATACCCAACGTTTGTTCGGATGATATTCGGAGGGTCGATTATTAGTTATAGATGCAGTTGGATGATGATCTATATATCTTGTTGTAATGCCCGCATGAATCACATATTAATCTTTATGTCTTGCATATGCACTACAGTGCAGCCTTTGTTCCTGTCAATTGCCCAGTTGTAATTTGTTTACCACACATGTTATTTATCATTTATGGAGAGACACCTCTAGTGAACCGTGGACCCCGGTCCATTTTCTCATTCTGATAATACACACACTGCTTCCACTGTTTTCACACTGCTTCCACTGTTTTCACATTGTTGCTCTTGTTTTCATATTGTTCTCATACTGCTTTCCACACCATACATTTAACCTTCTTGTTATCAACAAAATCGGTGAAGATTGACAACCTCACTGCTTCGTTGGGGCAAAGTGAATTGTTTGTGTTATGTAGGTTCCACGTTGCTGCTGAACTGGTAGTGCGCCCTGGCATCTCAGCTGCATCAATCTTCCGAAGTTACTCCTTCCTCCTACTGGCCGATTGAACCTTGGTTTCTTTCTGAGGGAAACCGTTGTTGTGCTCATCATATCTTCCTCTTGGGGTTTCCCAACGAGTGCAAGACCTGCACCATCAAGCTATTTTCTGGCGTCGTTGCCCAGGAGGAAGAAATTTCTGCAAGGGGAGTCTCTCACTTCCAATCTTTTTTTGCTTAGTTTATTTTATTTTGTCTTGCTTGCTTCTATTTATCAAAAACACAAAAAAATAGTTCTTATTCTAGTTGTAGTTTTATTCATGTTTTTAGTCTTGTTAAAATGACTACTCCCGAGAACACTAACTTGTGTGACTTTACTAGCACCAAAAACAATGATTTCATTAGCACACCTATTGCTCCACCTGCTCCTACTGCTGATTTTTATGAGATTAAGCCTGCAGTATTAAATCTTGTTATGAGAGAGCAATTTTCTGGTGTTAGTACTGATGATGCTGCTGCCCATCTTAATAATTTTGTTGAACTATGTGAGATGCAAAAGTATAAAGATGTAGACAAAGATATTATTAAACTGAAATTGTTTCCTTTCTCTTTGAGAGGAATAGCTAAAGAATGGTTGCTATCTTTGCCTAGAAATAGTATTGATTCTTGTACTAAGTGTAAAGATGCTTTCATTGGAAAATATTATCCTCCTGCTAAGATTACATTTTTAAGAAGTAGCATTATGAATTTTAAGCAACTTGATACTGAGCATGTTGCTAAAGCTTGGGAAAGAATGAAATCTTTAGTAAAGAATTGTCCCACTCATGGACTGACTACTTGGATGATCGTCCAAACCTTTTATGCAGGTCTGAATTTTCCTTCAAGAAACCTTCTGGATTCAGCTGCTGGAGGAACCTTTATGTCCATGACCTTGGGGGAAACAACAAAGCTTCTTGATAATATGATGGTAAATTATTTTGAATGGCACACTGAGAGGGCTACAACTGGTAAGAAGGTAAATTCTGTTGAAGAAACCTCCTCTTTGAGTGATAGGCTTGATGCTATTATGTCTATGCTTGTTAATGAACATGATCCTATTTATCCAAATAATGTTCCTTTAGCCTCTTTGGTTGCTCAAGAAGAGCATGTTGATGTGAAGTTCATTAAAAATAATAATTTCAACAGTAATGCTTATTGGAATAATTTTGGTAGCAACAATTATAGGCCATATCCTTTTAGTAGTGGTAATAATGATAGAACTGGAATGTTCAATGAAAGAATTTCAGAAGTTTAAAGAGCCACTAAAGACTTTATGCAAAAACAATATGAGCAAAATAAACTATTTACTAAGACCATGGAAGAACAATTTGTTATGCTAAGAAATACCAGCTATCAACTTGGGAGTTTAAATAGAGAAATATCTGGTTTGCAAGTTAAAATTGCTCATGTTGAAACTTCTATTTCATCCATGTCTGAAGCTCAATCTTTTTTGATCAATAGAATGAATGCTAAAACTGAAACAATAGATGAGAATCCTTTTGCTGATACAAATGCCATCCAAATTCTAATTGATGACAATGTTAGGATGTTAGCTGAATTGCATGCTAGATGGAAAGAGAAGATGAAATAGTTAGGAAGAATAATATAGCTAATGTTCGCACCATTATCACCACTAGTTAAACTGAAGCTTCTCATGCTAGTAAACCTTCTACTATCAATGATAAAGTAATTGGTGTTTGCAATACTCCCACTTCTGCTATTAAAAATGTAAAACTGCCAGAAACTACTAAAAATACTCCTGATAAAAGTGCTGAAATTTTTAGAAACATGAGAGAAAATGGTCCCATTACCTTTGATAAAAATAATCTTGACTTTGATGTTAGCAAAATAACTGAAGTGATTAAGTTCCTACAAAATCTTGCTAGTTGTCCTAATGCCAGTACTATGAATATCACTTTCACAAAACATATTATAAATGCTCTCATGGAAATTAGAGAGGATGAATTACGATGTCAAGCCTCTATCCCTAGGAAGTTAGATGATGGTTGGGAACCCATTATTAAAATGAAAGTAAATGATTTTTATTGCAATGCTCTATGTGATCTTGGTGCTAGTATCTCTGTTATGCCTAAGAAACTTTATGATATTCTTGATTTGCCACCTTTGGAGCACTATTATTTGGATATTCGTCTTATTGATAATGTTAGAAAGAAACCTTTGGGGAGAGTTGATTATGTTCTTATCATGGTTAATAACAATCTTGTTACCGTTGATTTTGTTGTCTTGAATATTGAATGCAATGCTTCTTGTTCAATTGTTTTGGGAAGACCTTTTCTTAGAACTGTTGGTGTTGTTATTGATATGAAAGCGGGGAATATTAAATTTCAATTCTCACTCAAGAAAGGTATGAAACACTTTCCTATAAATAGAATTAAGTTTCCTTTTGATTCTATTATTCGAACAAATTATGATTTGTATGCTACTTCACTTGAAAACACTTTATTCCACTTTTCTGGGCCTAGCTAAAAGGCGTTAAAGAAAAACACTTCTTGGGAGATAACCCATGGTTTTATTTTTGCTTTGTTTTTCTCTGTTTTCTTTGATTCAAGGGGTTGTATACTTCTGTAGCAACTCTTTTGTGTGTTTATTTTCATGTTTTAGTTGTGCCAAGTAAAGTTTCTGACGAGAGTTGGAGTTGGTTTTGGATTTCTGCGCAGGAAATAGATTTCTGCTGTCCACCGTAAAAAATCGCATAATTCAAAGAAAGATAAAAATTACATGAAATTTGTTGTGCTTATTCCACAGCTAATCTTGCAACTTTTTCGTTCTTCAAGTTTTTATATCTGAGCAACGTAAGTGCCCCGAAAATCCCGTCTTTACAGACGGTTCTGGTTTTGGCAAATTCTGCCATTTTTCTTGCATTTGCTCTTTTATGATGTCAAGTGGATTTCTTTGCTTCACAAAATATCAGTGGCTGTAGCTAATGTTTAAAAGTATCAATATCACTTGTTCCCATACATAAACCATGGATTTTTTATTGTTTCATTAACCCTCTAATGCGAATTACTCTTTGAGTGTGGTGTGAAGTAAGTTTTCAAGGGTCAAGAGAAGAGGGTGGTATAATGTGATCAAGAAGAGTGCAAAGGCAAATATTGAGGATGACCCCGTGGTTCATCCCAGAAAATTCTAAGAAGACTCAAGCATCTAAGCTTGGGGATGCCAAAGGCATCCCCTTCTTCATCAACTATTTATCAGGTCACTTCTAGTGAAACTATATTTTTATTCGGTCACATCATATGAAGTTTACTTGGAGCGTCTATTTGTTTTTCTTTTGTTTTAATTTGTTTTCTTTTGTTTTCCTTGCTGAAATAATATATTTGGACACTAGCATTCCTTGTTTGGGATAGATACACGCTCCTCTTTTTCGTTTGAATACTCGTTATGCTCGTATTCTTAGTTTTTTTTTCTAGCTGCTGCAAAATTCATGTTTAGCTCTTGTTTTCATTGCATCTATTATTCAGAGTTGTTAGTTTTAGTAGATTTATGTGACTACTCTCATGTTTGCTTGCTTCATGATTTAGAGAGTCTTTGTTAAAACGTATTTTGTATGGTGCTTGTGGGGAAAAGAAATTGCTGCTTGTAGTAGAATTCATAACGGTGCAAATAGAAGCTTGTATAGACTGTGGCTAGACTTTTTCATAACATTCTAGATGTTATTTTAATTCTAAAACCTAGTGGTTATTTAGTAGCGTTATTTGTATCAAATATCTGGGAGTGTTTAATGTGCCTTTGAAAGAATCATGAGTTGTTCTTGTCATTTTGAAGCATAAATGTGTGGAGTTCTCCTTTGGATGTTTTATTTGGTTGACTTGGCGCATGCTCACACCATGTTTATGACTATGAACTAGTCACTTATAGCCACTATGATCATTTATTTTTTGAACTTGTGGTACCACTTGTGCCTTGATTAATGATGTTTATGTCTCTATGCATGATCATGGCCTTTATGCTCTCTTGATTTGTCGCCCCCAGTCTTTTGCTAGCCTCCACCTATACCGAGTATGAGATCTACTCGCGTATCCAACTTCCAAAAACCAAAGGTTGCCAATTGTGTCCACCATGCCTACCTACATGTGGCATTTAACTGCCACTCCAAAGTAAATTTCTCATGTGTTACCTTTAGAACTTTCAAAATTACTCATGTTTTAGCCCATGAGGACGTAAATAGAGAATATTTATCTCACTTGTTGATTGGACTTTCACACCTTGGACTAGTGGCTTCATCCGCTTATCCAATTGATAGAAGAGCTGACAGCGGGGTGCCCAACCCCAAATTAATACAACAAATTCTCTTCACTATTTTTTGCCTCTGATTTATCAGTCAAAGCATAATTGTGTAAACAAAAGAGAAAGAGGGATGACCTTCTACCTAGATGCGTCCTTCTATGGGAGCCACTCTTGTGAAGTCTATTTGGCTTGTGACGTACTGTATTTCTGTTTACCATCCATTGACATACGCATACACCTCTCTAAAAAATATTTTCAATACCTTTTTTTAATAAAATAAAAAACTCTACACATGAGTTGATCCCTTCTTCCCACTTCAAAGGGACTTTCTTTTACTTTTATGTTGAGTCTCCATCTTCTAACTTTATGCACAATTGAGAGAGCATAGTTGTCATTCTGAGTTTAATGTGCATTTGTCCCAGAAACATTATTAATTGATTCATGCTGTGTTATTGTTTGTTCTCTAATTATTTGTTCTAGTATTCCTCATGAACTTTGAAGGTGTCCTGACATTTATGTTTTGCTCCACTCTTAAAGACAAGCGAAATATCACTTTGCCATGTTATCTCTATGCTTGAAACAAAAGTATATCTTCCAGTGCATTATTATTCATGATCTTTTATTTGTGTTACTTCACATGATGCAAGGTGATTCTATGCTTTATTGTTAAAATTATATTTATCATGCTTGTGTTGAAGTTCTATGATCTCAGCTTACGTATGCTTTTACATTATTGATGATCAAGTTTATGTTGGTAGCATGACACCTCAGAAATTATGTGTTTTTATCGTTTACCTACTCGAGGACGAGTAGGAACTAAGCTTGGGGATGTTGATACGTCGTAAACGTATCCTTAATTTCTGATGTTCCATGTTGTTTCCATGTTATTTCCTACATGTCTGATATACACTTTATGTCATTTTTATCGATTTCCAGGACTAACCTATTGACAAGATGCTACAGAGCCAGTTCCCTATTTTCTGCTGTTTTTAGTTTCAGAAAAGTTGTTCTGGAAATATTCTCGGAATCGGAAAATTCGAAGCCCGAAAGTCATAGAATTCCCGAAGGTTCCACGGAGTCCCGAAGAGGCCCGGAGGGGGGCCACACCATAGGGCGGCGCGCCCCCTGGCTGCGTCTGGGGGTGGTGTGGGCCCCTCGGGCGTCCACCGCCATTGCCCTTTCGCCTATTTATTCCCCTGATACGACAACCCTAAAAATATACCACTTCATCCCAAGAACACACCCGAATCCGCCGTCATCGTCATCCCGAGATCGGGAGGGTTCTGGAGCTCTCCCCGGCACCCTGCCGAGAGGGGAATTCATCACCGGAGGGGTCTACACCACCATGCCCTCCTCCGAAGTGATGCATGAGTAGTTCATCCCTGGACTACGGGTCCATAGCAGTATCTAGATGATTGTATTCTCCACTTTGTACCTCATGTTTAGATATCGTGAGCTGCCCTACATGATCGAGATCATGTTTATGTAATGCTACATGTTGTTTTTGCTGGGATCCGATGAATGTTGAATGCTATGTATTCTGATTATCAATCTATCATGTTATCTTCATGCATATGTTATTTATGATCTTGCATGCTCTTCGTTATTAGTAGATGCTCAGGCCAAGTAGATGCTAGTAACTCCACGAGGGAGTATTTATGCTCGATAGTGGGTTCATGCCTCCTTTGCATCTATGCTCGAGTGACAGAAACGTGACGGATGGAGGATATGTTGTTGCCATTAGGTAGAAAACAACAGTGTTTAATTAGTTTATATTGTTTACATTACACAGTTTGCTTACTGCAATTATTTGTTGCTTGCAACTTAATACCCAACGTTTGTTCGGATGATATTCGGAGGGTGGATTATTAGTCATAGATGCAGTTGGATGACAGTCTATGTATCTTGTTGTAATGCCCGCATGAATCACATAGTAATCTTTATGTCTTGCATATGCACTACGGTGCAACCTTCATTTCTGTCAATTGCCCAGCTGTAATTTGTTCACCACACATGTTATTTATCTTTTATGGAGAGACACCTCTAGTGAACTATGGACCCCGGTCCATTTTCTCATTCTGATAATACAAACACTGCTTCCACTGTTTTCACACTGCTGCTCCTGTTTTCATACTGTTTTTCACACCATACATTTAACATATTTGTTATGAGCAAAACCGGTGAGATTGACAACCTCACTTCTTCGTTGGGGCAAAGTGAATTATTTGTGTTGTGTAGGTTACACGTTGCTGCTGAACCGGTAGTGCGCCCTGACATCTCAACTGCATCAACCTTCTGAAGTTACTCCTTCCTCCTACTGGTTGATTCAAGCTTGGTTACTTTTTGAGGAAAAACTGCTATTATGCGCATCTAACATCCCAGTGTTTGGGAGGTTATAAGGATCTAAATTTAATATGTGCATTTGCAAAGCATGCATCTAAAAGTACGGGAAATTTTGGCGCGAAAGTTTAAACAAAGCAAAGTGACCAAAGTTTCACTTGACATGATGAAATAGGTCTAGTTCATCTAGTCAGGAGTACATTTGGAGTGATCTTCATAACATAGCATTTCTACAAAACCCAAATCATCTGGTTACACAAACCATAATGGGTTGTGACCAACACAAACTCTCACCAACCATAACCACAAGTCTATAAGTTACTTGGGATAATCACTAGGTATCTAGAACTCAAAGAGGGGTGAGTATCCATAGCACATAACTGATGATCATACTTTCACCAATGGGTAACGCATAGTTGAACCATCTCATCAACAGAGATGTGATCTCCGATAAAACAACAACTCCCTAATTTATCAATTCATTTCCACAACATCTCTATAAATCATCTCATAACTACAAGGTGAACCATCACAAGTAAAAAAAAACAAAGTTTTAATAGAACATAAGTGATACAAACAAGGCATAACTTAAAACCCACAAGTGGGAAATGATATATTAATTATATTAACATATTTATCGAATATGTACATATCTCATCAACTATAAAAGAAGTCCCTAACAGAAGAATCAAATCTTCTTCAAACACTGTTAAAACCCTTGATCATCACATATGATATTCCCAAACCTCTATATCTGTATTATGAATGACAAAGTTAATAAAGTGATTAATATAAAGTAAATCATTCTACATGTTTCAAATCTTCTCTAAATTCATTATGCAAGAGAAGCAACCCACAAGAAAGGAGGAACTACCACAAGAAGATCTACAGAAGGATTCTTTAGGTTGTCTTAGAAGTGCTAACTCAATCTATCCTAAAGAATTTGGAAAATCATACACCAAGATCAATTCTTATTAAACTATCTAGAAACAATGTGGTATTATAATGTTGGTGTTATCTAGAAACTTGAACCACACATACAAGTTATAAGTAAGGAAGAAACCAAGATAAGGAAGAAAACAAGCAACATGTTGAAATCCAAGTGTTTGATGTTATATAAGAATAATTTGATTACAAGGTCAGATCAACCTTGTGAACAGAATATTCATGTAAGCATTAAAACAGCTGAGTTTCAATTCTATTTTTCATCATAATTGAATACACCGTAAGAAGGAAATGGTTATGGAATCAAATGAACTCATCTCATCAGGAGCTACAAGTTACTACTGGAGTTAGTATCTGGGGACCACCTCATATATCCTATCAGCTCTAGTAGTGAAATTCTTAAGTCAAGAGACCATCAATGGATGATATTGCTTGCTAAGTATAAAGGCCATTTCTGAAGACAAGTGGCAACTAGAGAGAATAACATCAAGCAACAGAAGACCACAAGAAGCAACACTGCCTCAGTAAGGGGTCATAAGAAATTATCCAGTGAATCATTAGGATATAATAGAGAACCAATAACCTCTGTCAAGCTCATAAGAGATGATGAACTTATAATAATATATTTAATGAAACAATTATCAAGTATGAAATAATAATCAACCATTGCATCCACATGTCTTTGATATGTGGAGGTAAATGGTAACAAGCTTACTTGTTTTCGAGATCATTTTCATATATAAGATTAACAAATGATATAAAAAAACTCATCTATATATAACCATGTAAATGATTACATGTTCTAAAACAACATTGGATATTATCCACATTTGGAAACTGGTGGAAAACAAACAAATAAGATTTCAAAGCCACTCAAGTTTCCATTTAATCAAGTACTAAAAGCAACAAATCTTTCTTTCACACACACTTAATAAATTTCAACCAAGCTTGCGAAGAGTTTCATTTAGGAGAATAACAAAGTTGTAAAAAGAAAAACAAGTCCCTTCACCCATTAAAATCATTTGGTATGTCATGGAATACAGTTCTCTATTAAGTGATTTTCATTTCAGTACACAGAAACAACACCAAGTCATGTTACCAAATTATTTCCCTAAAAGAATTTGTATCTAAAATGGTCCAATTAGAACACACCACTTGGTGAACCATATGTGTGTTGTGTAAATATGATATTCATGCCTAAAAATAAATTTTAAAGCCATTTAATAAATTAAATGGAGAGAAATAACAAAAATCACTTAATCTAGCATCCTAAATAAAAAATACAAATATTCTTCAAATTCGCCAAAACAAAACATGGTGAGATGTGAAATTTGATAAGGAATTCAAATATGATTTTTAATAATTTTTATCTTCACAAAAAGGCCCTGAAAATGTATGTTTCTTCTCAGTTTTAAGGACATAAGGACCTAGTTGTAAAAAGTAGAAACCTCAGGGGGTTATTGAAAATCTCCTTTTTCTTTCTCTTTCTTCTTCCTCTGCCAGAAGGCCGCCGTGTCGACGCCGGCTCTGCCACGTCTTGCCAGCCGTCGTGCGTGCGGATAAGAGTAGAAGCTGCCGTGATCCTCTCCTCTACCTCCTCTCTCACTTGCTTTCCTCTCTCTCTCTCTCTGTGAAGAACCCGAAAGGCCGAAACCCTAGCTCTCGGTCCCTGCCGCCGCGCCATCGACTCCGGCCATCCCGGGGCGAATTGGGACTGCCCAGAGGTCGACCTCGACCTCCTCTACCACCTCATCCAGCGCGGATGGCTGGAACAATGGGAACCCGACGAATCGAGCTCTTCTTTTCCGACACCAGCGCCGGGTTCCGTGCAAGCTCGGGTCACCGTCGAGTCTTCTCCGGCCACTGCGATCCCTTCTCTGCATTCCTGGTGAGCAGGAGAATCTCCAGGACCTTTTTGTTTGTCCCCTCGAGGTCCCTAGCGTGCTACCACCGACCACTGTCACCGCCGCCGCATAACCTCGCCGCCGATGATGCTCCGGCGACCATATGGTCAAGCCACAGCCACCCCTAGGTTCGCCTCGATTAGTTCTATCTCAACATCCCCTCAATTCCACGATTCAACCAACGAATCAATCGAATTCTAGAGCAGCAGAGAGATTCCTCTATGTGTGATGTCAAGATGACATCACTGTGAGGTCATAAGCTTGCTTTATTATTTTCAGAAAATGATTACTAATTCCAGAAAATAATTGAATATTGGAAAAATCCATATCTCTTATTTAGTTAATCAGAAAAATATAAATAATATACCAAATTAATCAGAAAAACATAATATAAATGTTTATGAACTTTTCAAAATATTTGATTAAATTTAAAAATTAAATATTTTTGGATTTAAATTAAATCATTAAAATTTGAGAAAAGGAGTAAATAATTCATAAAATTAGAAAAACATAAGTTATATACCAAAATGCTTCAAATGACATATAAAACTCATCTATGATGTTTACAAAGTCATTTGACCAAGTTTTCATGGGTGCAATATTTTGCCTAATCATTTAATTCATTTAAAATTAATAAATTAATATTTTAATAAAATATTTTCTGAAAGCATTGAATGTTACATCAAATTAAAGAGAAAGGTATTTACAATTCAAATATGTCAAATATTAAACATTTTGTTTAACTTATAAAATTGTTTCAAAGGGTATAATGGAATTCTATAATATTCCATTATAACCAGAAATAACTACCACCTCATCATTTTCCTTACTAATAAACCTCATGTTTTCACACCTACTAAAACCTATCATAACAAGTCATTAGCAAGTACTGTGATGATAGAGTTAGCTGTATTAGTTCATCATTTTCAATTAAACTCTTTGTCATACGCTCTACATTTTTTTGAATATAAAACAAAAATGTGACTGTTATCTTTTCAATAGTTGTTTCCCATGTGTCACTGTCTTATTGCCTAACCAAGTAATAACCACTTCTAACTAAACATGATAACAATTTTTTGCTAAGTAAAAGTGAAACACGTGTAAGTCTAAATGAAGTAATAACCACATCACCACAAGTAATGAAACCATTCACCTAAAACCCGTGTGATTAAGTTATCGTATCGATCATAGCTTACACTTGTAAGATGGGGTGTTTTCCAGGGTATGTTGCGATGCATCTCATTATTATGCATATATCATCTTGGCAATGTTTCTGTAGTCCTTACCAGGACTACTTTGCTATCTTTGAGATGCCGGGATTTTCTACGAGACCCTCGAACCCGAAGACATGGTTTATTATTGTTATTTCACTCTCAGGCAAGTTCATCACTTGCTCACATCCATTGAAGTACTTCATAACAAACTAATTGCAAAAACCCTATCGTATTATCACCTACTCTCAAAAGAATACATGATCCTATTTTTACAATAATATGACTAATTGAATGACTACCCGAGTGGTAGTGTTATGTTTGGTGGGCGGATGGAACCATGGTAAGATGAATAGATCAAAGGAAGGTTCCATCTGCACGGGAACGTATTACCTAGGAAATAATCACAACTGCCGTCAGGATTCTTGCGCCGTAAATTCACGTTAACCATGGGTCTTCTATGGGGGCAGTAAGTCAGCTGTGATCTTTTCTCGTTCGCATGTCAACGGGCTGCCAGAGACGTACGTTGTAGGTCTTGCAAGACTACATGCACATGGGTGGGATCCCTTAATTCCCACGGACTCTGCGGGTCTATGATGGTCTGCGAGGGGCACGTAGATATCCATCGTGAGGGGTGGAATCAGGCGTTCAACCTGCTGGCAGAAATGGGTGGGCATGCGTTGTGCGGAGAAGCATGGTTTGGCTTGGACCAACAACCGGGCCCCACACCTGAGTGGGAGTGGACAAGAATGTACACCTGTTTGTGCAACATGGTCTTGGTCGTCCATGGGTAAAGTAACTCACCTCTGCAGAGTGTAAAAGGATGCGACATGTTACCCCTTGTTCCGGGAAGGAGCTGCAAACGCCGCAGGAAAGGCAACCCCATGAAGTTCTAGTCCTGTGAAGATCTGGTGGGCATAGTTTTCAGAAGTAAAATAAACCTCTTGAAGAAAGCTTTACAAAACCTTTCATTAGCTTATGACTCTTGTGAGTCTAAAGCTGTAGTTAGTGCATCAAGCTATCCTCTATATATCATGAACTTGCTGAGTAACGTTCGTTACTCATTTGTTCCCGTTTGACCCCTTGCTTAGAGTTGAAGCCTGATGGAAGTCGTCATCGTGAAGCATCGTCATCAACAACGCTGATGGAGGAGAAGCTATCAAGGTGTAGGTGGAGTCCATCCTTGGAGGTAGTTGTTATAAACCATAGCTTAGGGTTAGCATCAGCCGTAGTAGGTTAGTTCTGAGCTTGAGTTCTTCTCCAGCTTGGATCTTTGAATTGCTTCTTCTGATGTTTCATTTGTATGAGATCTTCTTTGATTCTTCAAAGAGATTCTTGAGATTTTGTAATGAAGTTTGTATCCTATAGTTTTTCCTGGTCCTGCTATGTTTCTGTTGTACTACTCTGAGGGATGTAATATTCACGGATAAGTCCTTCTGTGAGTATTATGTCATCGACTTGCGCACTACACATGAAATGGTGTGCTGGGTCATCACAGATGGTATCAGAGCAAAGCGACCTTAGGTTTAAAACATTTTAGGAGATCTGTAGGTTGGTAAAGATTATAGGAAGCCATCTTATCTAAACCAAATTTCCTACAACTATGAGAATCATTCACTTGAGAATGATATGATCATACTTGTATAGAATATTCTTACCCAACTTGAGTAAACCTACTTAACTATTTTCTTTATACCTAGGTATGAATAGTTAGAAGTCTAGCATGTATTAGTGTTATTGTGAAAAGGAGAGTTCTGACATGGTCAAAGATGATTAAGTCAAAGTGGTGATTACCCCATTCTATGAGTGAATAGGATGGAGTAGAACCTAGTATAGAGTAAGCATAGGAAGCATCGGTAAGGTATGTTTAAGAATCATGAGAGTCATTAGACCATGGTAACTACGGGGTATATACCATATCCTTAGTTATCAAGTCCATAGGTGAATCATTATAGTATAGTATGGAACTAGGAGAAGGCATAAGCATTGATGGAAGCTACATTACTACTCTTAAGGTGTGATCAACATCATGAAGGATCAACAAATGCCATGAGAAGACTATCGTGATCAAGATAGAGGACTTTAGTTGTCACGATAATTAGTTCTATATGGAATCAAATTAGACAACAACTACTATAGGATCATTTTGTCTTGGTTTATTCCATTGCAGTAAGGCATGCAATTGGAGTAATTATCAAGTCAAAGAGTGGTTGTGTAGAATAGAATTAAAAGGTACTATCTACCTACTTGTAGTGTATAGCATTCAAGAGCCTTGGTACTTGAGATGTTTTACTCTAAGTACTTTTATTTCACGGGCTTTTGATGCATGAGTGATAACTGCATTTGAGATTTATTGGATCTTATTGGGATCTTTGATTGACTAGATCTATACAGGAAGATTGAACTTGATGTGAATATGCATGTGCAAACACTGAGTTCTATCTTGATGTTACTGGTCTAGAGGGTATAGGATTAGTATGAGAGCGGTCTAAAAATTTCAGATGATTGGAGCAACTACCAAAGCTCTGGAAGACCAGAAAGCCAAGAAGGCAGAAATCAAGGAAGCATTGATGGGAATGGACCACATTCCACAATTTACTTGGAGTTGGTGAGATACTTCATTACCACATGGAGATATACAACAAGTGATGAGAAAGAAAACACATGAGTAGTTATATCTTAGAAGGAACCATGTAGAAGTTCGATAAATAAACTCATAGAGTCATTCCGTAAAAGTTGAAACCCAATGATATAGAAGGACCATAGGAAGTAACCAGTAGAATAGGTTATAGCAACCTATAGGAAAGATTTAAAACTCGAGAAAACTCGAAGATATTTTCACTAATAAGTAAGTCTAAATCAATGTACACTGCGTTGTACAAGTTTCTTTGCGCAGTATTCCTTTTGAGACCATTAGCTTGAACCAAATGGAGTCCTAAATATAGACAATATCCAGTGTACCGGAAGAATTTTATTGGTTATTCATCACTTGGTGGACATACCAAATGTTCTTCACAAAGTTATGAGATGTAGGAAACCATACATATTCATCGGAGAACGAAACTTCGTATCCACTATGTGGTGGAAATACCACGTGTTCTTCGTAAGACCATTAGGAAGGCTTAGTAACAAAATAGAGTTGTTATAACAACATGCAAAGTATTAGATTATAGTACAAGACAGTGGAAGGTGAACAATCAATACAAGAGGCTACACATGCCAAGGACAACACAAGAAAACAATTGTGAAGATTCAATGGTCTACAAAAGTTCTCTCTACCTATCTTTACGTGAGAGAGGTTGAACTTCGGGACGAAGTTCTTGTTAAGGGGGAGATACTGTAACATCCCAGTGTTTGGGAGGTTATAAGGATCTAAATTTAATATGTGCATTTGCAAAGCATGCATCTAAAAGTACGGGAAATTTTGGCGCGAAAGTTTAAACAAAGCAAAGTGACCAAAGTTTCACTTGACATGATGAAATAAGTCTAGTTCATCTAGTCAGGAGTACATTTGGAGTGATCTTCATAACATAGCATTTCTACAAAACCTAAATCATCTGGTTACACAAACCATAATGGGTTGTGACCAACACAAACTCTCACCAACCATAACCAAAAGTCTATAAGTGACTTGGGATAATCACTAGGTATCTAGAACTCAAAGAGGGGTGAGTATCCATAGCACATAACTGATGATCATACTTTCACCAATGGGTAACGCATAGTTGAACCATCTCATCAACAGAGATGTGATCTCCGATAAAAACAACTCCCTAAGTTATCAATTCATTTCCACAACATCTCTATAAATCATCTCATAACTACAAGGTGAACCATCACAAGTAAAAAAAAGCAAAGTTTTAATAGAACATAAGTGATACAAACAAGGCATAACTTAAAACCCACAAGTGGGAAATGATATATTAATTGTATTAACATATTTATCGAATATGTACATATCTCATCAACTATAAAAGAAGTCCCTAAGAGAAGAATCAAATCTTCTTCAACCATTGTTAAAACCCTTGATCATCACATATGATATTCCCAAACCTCTATATCTGTATTATGAATGACAAAGGTAATAAAGTGATTAATATAAAGTAAATCATTCTACCTGTTTCAAATCTTCTCTAAATTCATTATGCAAGAGAAGCAACCCACTAGAAAGGAGGAACTACCACAAGAAGATCTACAGAAGGATTCTTTAGGTTGTCTTAGAAGTGCTAACTCAATCTATCCTAAAGAATTTGGAAAATCATACACCAAGATCAATTCTTATTAAACTATCTAGAAACAATGTGGTATTATAATGTTGGTGTTATATAGAAGAATTTGGAAAATCATACACCAAGATCAATTCTTATTAAACTATCTGCCACGTCTTGCAAGCCGCCGTGCGTGCGGATAAGAGCAGAAGATGCCGTGATCCTCTCCTCTACCTCCTCTCTCACTTGCTTTCCTCTCTCTCTCTCTCTCTCTGTGAAGAACCCGAAAGGCCGAAACCCTAGCTCTCGGTCCCCGCCGTCGCGCCATCAACTCCGGCCGTCCCGGGGCGAATTGGGACTGCCCAGAGGTCGACCTCCTCTACCACCGCATCCAACACGGATGGCTGGAACATTGGGAACCCGATGAATCGAGCTCTTCTTCTCCGACACCAGCGCCGGGTTCCGTGCAAGCTCGGGTCGCCGTCGAGTCTTCTCCGGCCACTGCGATCCCTTCTCTGCATTCCTGGTGAGCAGGGGAATCTCCAGGACCTTTCTGTTTGTCCCCTCGAGGTCCATAGCGTGCTACCGCCGACCACTATCACCGCCGCCGCATAACCTCGCCGCCGATGATGCTCCGGCGACCATATGGTCAAGCCGCAGCCACCCCTAGGTTCGCCTCGATTAGTTCTATCCCACCATCCCCTCAATTCCACGATTCAACCAACGGATCAATCGAATTCTAGAGCAGCAGAGAGATTCCTCTCTGTGTGATGTCAAGATGACATCACTGTGAGGTCATAAGCTTGCTTTATTATTTTCAGAAAATGATTACTAATTCCAGAAAATAATTGAATATTGGAAAAATTCGTATCTCTTATTTAGTTAATCAGAAAAATATAAATAATATACCAAATTAATCATAAAAACATAATCTAAATGTTTATGAACTTTTAAAAATGTTTGATTAAAATTAAAAATTAAATATTTTTGGATTTAAATTAAATCATTAAAATTTGAGAAAAGGAGTAAATAATTCATAAAATTAGAAAAATATAAGTTATATACCAAAATGCTTCAACTGACATATAAAACTCATCTATGATGTTTACAAAGTCATTTGACCAAGTTTTCATGTGTGCAATATTTTGCCTAATCATTTAATTCATGTAAAATTAATAAATTAATATTTTAATCAAATATTTTCTGAAAGCATTGAATGTTACATCAAATTAAAGAGAAAGGTATTTCCAATTCAAATGTGTCAAATATTAAACATTTTGTTTAACTTATAAAATTGTTTCAAAGGGTATAATGGAATTCTACAATATTCCATTATAACCAGAAATAACTACCACCTCATAATTTTCCTTACTAATAAACCTCATGTTTTCACACCTACTAAAACCTATCATAACAAGTCATTAGAAAGTATTGTGATGATAGATTTAGCTGTATTAGTTCATCATTTTCAATTAAACTCTTTGTCATATGCTCTACATTTTTTTGAATATTGTCGTGGTGGTATCACGGCAGATGCCATGGGATGGCTAATGTGTTGAGGCCGATGGACGCTGGAGGTGATCGGGGAGGGATCACACGGCGAGTAGCCGCGTGTAGGATGTCTGAAGCACTGCAAACAACCAGATCTTACCCAGGTTCAGGGCCCTCGTGTGGAGGTAACACCCCTACTCCTGTCTTTCTCTCTATATGTGTGTTTACCGAGTAGCCACAGTACAAATCAGGCCTTCAGCCGAGTAGCCATTCTAGCTCTCTAGTTCTCTCTAGTGTTGCCTCTAGTAACAAATGATCTCTCGCGTAACGTCCCTCGTGCAGGAGGGCGCAAGGCACCTTATATACTGGTGCCCAGCCGAATAGAATAAGACTATAGGGTACGACTGATGGGACAGGCGCACTGCAGAACAGAGCACGCTTCCGGCTTCTCGCTGACGCGGGCGCCGTAAGTCGTCCCGCCGTTCGGAGATGGGACCTGTCCACCTTGTCAGTGATATAGGGTAGGCCCCTGGCCCTGTCATGTCCCCTCTGTCAGTGACAGGACTTGACAGGCGCCTACCGCACTGTAGCCACGCCGCAGCGCGGATAATCACGCGCTCTGTAAGTTGAACCGCACGCTGGTACGGACGCAGGATATGCGGGATCCCTTGTCAGAACGGCTCCATTGACTTTTGGCCCGAGTAGGAAAGCACTCCCTCTACTCGGACCAACTCCTTTACTCGGACGAACATAACTTGCTTGATTTCTCCTCTTGGCCATTGGCTGGTACGGCCGGATAGAAACCTACCGGGTAGCAAGTACCGGGTAGCCATCTACCCGGTCAGACAGCACCTTGACCTTGCCTTACCCCTACTCGGGGGTAACCCCCCGACATTAGTCCCCGAAGCTGGTAGAGTCCTGCGAACTTGTTCACTGGGCCCTGCCAGCTTAAAACAAGAACTGTCTCCATGAACGAGCAACGACGAGTTGCACTCCAACTCGAACCAGTAACTCCTTCTCGAATCTCTACAATTGTACTCATGAGACCACCTTCCTGGTAGCTGAGTAGAGCAATTTCTCTCCTGAGCTGCTGAATAGAATAACTTGGTGAAATTTTGAACTCGCTCCCGCTGAATCGGAGCGAATCCACCTCTGCGTGTCGCTACGGGGCACGTGTCACACCCTTGTGCCCCCGACGCCTCGGTGCCTGGGATGCAGCAGGCCACGCGCCAATAACTGCAACCCTGGCCCACTAGCCTGTTAAGTCACCTCAACCGTACTCAAGTGCCCACGATCTCGACGTGGGATTAACTGTGCCGTTACGCGCGCGATATGCGCTGTGTGCGTTTCTAACGGTTGCGCAACCCACGCCGCACGATCTCTGCACACGATCAATCCACGATTAATCCACTAGTAACGGCAACTCGAGGGGGAGAGATAAATACCCCCTCGACGCTCCCTTTTCCTCTTTCCTGCTCATTCCAATCCCGCGCCCCCTCGCCTCTCCGCCACCGTCGAGCACATCGCCACCGCAACCACTTGCTGCGCCGCTGCTCCACGCGCCGCAAAAGAGATAGAGAGCAACTCCTCCACCTGTTTCCGCCTCCAATTTCTCACAAGTTCTTCCGCTTCCATGGCTCCCCGCGGAGACGACGATGCGGCAGCCCGCGCCGGCTGGGAGGGATCTGAAGTCACGGTGGAGGATTGCCAGTGGCTTGTCAACACACGCCGCGTCCCTCCCAGCGTCGTCTGCCGGCAGCCAGGTACCGAAATCATCCCCAAACCTGAGGAGGGCGAGTACGTCGTCTTCCTCGCTCACTTCAAGCGCGGCTTTGGCCTCCCCATCTCTGAGTTCTTCTCTGAGTTCCTCAAAAACTTCGGCCTCCAGCCACATCATCTTCCACCCAACGCCCCCGTAATGCTATCCCTCCATGCCGTGGTATGCGAAGCCTTCTTAGGCGTCTACCCAACCATCCACACTTGGGCTAGGTATTTCTTCTTCCGTAAACAGAGTATTCCCAATCCGGGGAACACCGAGAGCGCCCGCGCGATGACGCAGACGGGATGCGCCATGATGCTGCAGCGCACGACTGGCCATCACCCGCGGGTTAAGGGACTGGAAACTGTGCGCAAGTGGCAGCGCAGTTTCCTATACGTGAAGAACGTCGCCACGGAAGAGGGGAAGCCGATCCAGGACCGGATAGGGCTTCCAAAGTTCAAGAACGCAAGGCCAACCCAGCAGAACTGGGGCTACCACCCTAAGACCACCATCGAGGATGTCGTCCAGGTTGAGCGGCGCCTGGCCGAGTTGCAGGATGAGGGATTTCTCTGAGACGACCCCATCGCGTGCTGGATTTCACGCCGAGTACTCCCGCTCCAGCGTCGCTCGCACAAGATGTGCTACATGGGAGGAAGCCGAGACTGCACAAGGACAACCACCTTCGAGCTCAGCAAAGCCGAGGTGGCCATCTGGGCTAGATCCATCATGCAAACCTCGCTCTCCGACACCTGGATGTATGGCTTTGAGCCGTATAGCCGCCTCAAGCCCATTGGAAAGGTTAGCCTTCTGTGCTTTGTTTCTGCACTTTGATACCGAGTAGGTGTCTTCTCAGCTTATGTATGCTTAGTCTTTGCATGCTGCACCGAGTAGAACCTCACAAATATCCTGTTGGCTTTATATGCTTTGTGTTTGCACGCCATGTCAAATAGAAATCCTTAGCTGAATATGCTTTGTGTTTGCATGCTATTCCGAGTAGAACCCCTTAGCTTTATATGCTTTATGTTTGCATGTTATGCCGGGTAGAACTCCTTAGCTTTGTATGCTTTATGTTTGCATGCTATGCCGAGTAGAACTCTCTAGCTCAGAACTTAACTCACTTGTGCTATCTGTTTGCCTCTACAGCACATCGATCGCCAGGGAGAAGAAGATATTGAAGTCTTTGAGGGCAATTGGTCGGATGACCGAGAAGAGGACGATGAGACCGCCTATGACACTCAGGAAACCCTATGCATCCCTCACGCCAATCAGCCTGGTAAGAACCAAGTTGACGCGTCTATTCGGGACTGGTCCGAGGAAGACGAAGGTGACTAAGTTCACCTCTCTGATCGCGAGTAGCGCACTCTGATTTCCTTTTCTGTTTCTGAATTCCTTTTCTCCTCTACTCTGTAGAGGATCCTGAGCTGGACGAAGACGAGGATCCCCTGGAGGTTAAGCCCCTATCTGTGGCTGCTCCCACAACTCGGAAGAGGGTGGGCAGTGGTGCCCAAGAACCTGCTCCGAAGAAAACCAAGAAGACGGACAAAAAGAAAACCACCGCCAGAAGACAATCCCCCACCACCAAAGGGTAAGTTACTCCATCCAAATACCAACTCATCACTGCTTCTTGCTATGCTCTTCCGCTTCTCCCTTTTCGAACTATTTCTTTCTTCCAGCACCCCTCTGGACGCTGATGCCGCTGCAGGCCCCGCTCGCCCCAAGAGAAAGGCCGTCGTGGACCTCGACAAGCTCGTCGATCTCTCAGAGGAGGAAGATGAGCCAGCTCAGCAGGACAGGACACGTGCGTCCTCTCCCATTCAGTTGGAAGAAGATACCGGCGCCGAGAACATGGGCTCTGGTGATGAAGTTGATGATGAGAACCTGGAGCAGCAGACTGACGCGCATCAGACTGCGCAGGATGCTGCTCACACCGAGATGCCTCCCTCTCCCCCAGCTGGATAAGCTGGGGAGAAAGCTGAAGAAGATGCCGAGAACCAAGACCGTGCCGCCCTGGAGCGGCAAGATGACAACCCCAAGCAGCAGGACTCCCGTGGCCGGGCCGTGGGTAGAAGAAACAATAGACAACCTGATCCCGCTGCCGAGCAACGGGTAGAGAAGACAGTGGTGGAGCCCGCCGGCCGGAGCAAAGCGCAGCCAGACGCTGCGCCGGGTAGCCGGACCCCTGTGCCGCCTACCCAACAGGCGACTCCACCCACTGCTCCAATCCCTCCACCAACCAAGACTGCATCCGTGACCACTTCTCAGCAAGTGACTATGTCTGCTTCACGCCAACTGCCTCCGTTCTCTTCTCAGGCGGACACCGCTCCTAGCCCCAAGAAGGCTACCAAGCTTGAAGCTGCGCCTACACGGAAGAATCCACCGCGCAAAGTTGCACAGGCCGGGGACCAGATGCCACCACCCAAGCCACCGCTTGCGCCAGCCGGGAAGCCGACAACAAAGAGCACACAACTCACCATCGGCGGGCCCACCTCTAGCAGCAAATCGGCTGCTGCTGGATCTGCTGGCCCTGGCGAAGGGCCGAGTGCCGGAGGTGCTATCCACGCACAAGCTAGCTGGCCACAATACCTGCTGGAGGTATCTAAGCAACATGATATCTCACTGGCCAAAGGCGAGAAGAAGCTTTCTGCCTTGAAGGGAGGTCATGCCAAGGCTGTCGATGTCAAGTCCAAAGGCAAGGGACCAGCACCAGTTCCTGAGCTCCACTCGCGTGAAGCCGAAGAGGATGAGATCGAGTCACAGGGCCTGACCGCAGTCCTGGACCGGGTAGCATTTGTGGACAAGGTTTGGGAAAGCGATGCTCATGGCGTCCCAAAGTGGAATGGCCTTACGCTGGGTCCAGTTGACCACTACCGCGTCGATTGGAACAAGGCCGATATTGGATCTGTTCCAATGACCATCGCCTCCCCCACCTGCACTCTGGCCGGGAAGTTGTTCTGCCTCCGCAAAGCCGCCGAGGACGTTGAGCAATCATATGCTATAAGTTTTTTTTTCCTTTCTTGCTTTTTCCGAGTTGCAGTTTCTCTGTTTCTCTTCTCTTCTGTTTTGTTCTTTGCCTCTTTGCATCTTTACCTCTTCACCTCTTAGCCATTCCCCCAGTCCCCGAGATTCGGGCCGAGTAGGCGAAAACTCGACCGTTTTGCCGTCTACTCGGGGCAAATCTTCAAAAAATACTTAGACTTTTTTCTCTTCTCTTCCACGGAATAGCCTCCTCAAGAGGACAAAAGTGTTCCGCCGGCTGCTCTGGAACCATCGCATTGCCAAGGACCGCCTCGAGGCTCTTGAAGCCGAGAAGAGGGATAGCGCAGCGATGGAGCAGGCGGCCTTGGACAAAACTCTCCAGATTTCTGAAGTGGAAGGTAAGCTCTCAGCAATTCGGTTTGTGCGTTTTGTGTTTACGCCCGTTTGTTTGCTTTTTGCTTTAACTTGGTTACTCTGCAGGCAAGCTCAACGAACTGATGGATAAGCATCGCGACTGCGAAGTCTTTGCTGCTTCTGCCCAAAGCAAGATTGCCACTCTCGAAGGTGAGTTGCCTCCCTTCTCTGCACATGTGTCTCTTTTTACTCTGTTACTTTGCTGACGCTGCTGTTCTTCTCGCAGAAGAATACAAGAACTTCTAGGAGCAGCACCTGAATTGCCTCATGCCCGCCGAGGTGCGGCAACAACTGAAAACCCGCGAAGCTGAGCTCAAGAAAGAGCGTCTCGCCGAGATGGCGGAGTTTGAAGAACTGCATGTTAAGCTGAAAACTGCTCTCCAGGATGCCCTCGACCAGGCTGCCGAGAAGCAGGAGGTCAATAAGACAGCCGCGGCCAGAGAGAAGACGCTCGAGATGGAACTCTCGATGCTGAAGAAGCACAACGAGCAACTCATCCTCCAGATCTCCAACGCACGCAGCATCGAAGACAGGCACATCGCTGACGAGGAGGACTGGAAAATCAAGCTGGGGGCCTTGCTGGTGGATCTTGAACGTAAGTTTTCTCTTCTCTGCACCTGGCTGTTTCTCTTCTCTGCCACCCTTTCTAACTCTTATTGGTTTCTCTTCTAGATATCTTCCCTGATCTCCGCGCCACTAGCACGCCTGCTCTGGCGAAGGCAAGGCAACTCCGAGCTGAATCCGGGATGCCTGTCGACACCAAGTCCACCATCAACGATTACCTCCTGAATATCAAAACTCAACTCCGCTCCCTCAAGGGCTTGGGCACCACCATGGTGTCCACTGCATACAAGCTGCATGATCTGTTCTGGCCGGATCAAGCTGCGCCAGACAGCTTCAGTGCTATCGCCGAGAAGCTGAACGGCGTGAAGGCCGAGTTGAAGAAGTGGCGTGCCTCTGCAGCTCGGGCTGGAGCTGATCAGCTGCTGCACTTCATCACCAGCTGGTACGAGAACCTCAATCTCAAGAGGATCCTCGTCATGCGTGAAGACTCCAAGTGGACCACCAACTCCGATTGCGTTACTCGCCGGAAAGCAGTGGCCTACGAGATAGCCTCCTATGCTGACACCGCCACCTACATCGACGGCCTCCCCGAGCCAGATACCGAGCCCGAAGATGAGGACGATGAGGATGAAGAAGACACCAAGTTGGAGGACTTGAGCGTGTTTGAGCAGGACGTAGCGAAGGGAGCCGTCGAGAAGGGGAAGGCCAAGGTTGATGCAGAATCCGAGAAGCCGCAACCCAACGCTCAGGAGGACACCATCACCACCGAGATGGTGATCTAGCAAGCGACTCCCGAGTTGGGCGCGACTAGCGCCTTCCCGATGCCCGGCTTCCAGTCTGCTGCATCTACCTCTGCCACAGATCCCATCTCGGTTGCCACTGCAACCTCAGAACCAACTGCCAATGCCAACTCTGAAGCTGATGCTGACAGCGCCAAGGCGGACGACACCGCCGCTACTAAGGAGTGAATCCTGAAAAACTTTTATCTTGAACTTTGATCAGATCCCCGGGATGCCGGGTGCAAATGTATCCATAATATTAAGTCTTTGTTGCTACTCAGTTTTAATTTAGTTGAAGTTCTTAGCAACTCTGGCTCAATGCCGGGTTGCGTTAATATGCAAGTCCCCGAGTTGCATTTTTTATCCACTCTTCCTTTTTATCTCAGCTCTTACCTGCAACTTGTTGCTTTTTTGGTAGTCGAGTCACAAGAGTTCAAAGTTGGAGTTTCAAATACTTAGCCACTTAGAAAAATCATAGTAACGCTGCCCACCACTTAGCCGAAAAGAAAGAAAGCAGTAAATAATACTCTATTCGGTTGCCACGCGTTTCCTTCCCTTCGCAACTTTTCATGTGTTCATTGACCCTTTGGCTTGTTCTCTGGCTTGCCATGAAGCCGGGTTGCGGACAACATCAGAGTCGTAGAGTTGGCCCGTGGGTTTAAACACACTACTTTATATGCTTTTGAAATTCTAAGTGGTTCAACCGAATAGACAAAGTAAGAACAAGATAGACACAAGGAACAATTTGGACGAGGGCAGTCCCCGAGTTCAATTTCAGATTGCCGAATAGAATTTTAACTCAGATAAGAAAGTACATACACAGTTTGCTCATGAGTGAAAACGTCGGAGTAGAGCTACATTCCAAGGGCGCTTAGATTCCTCTCCAGCTCTATCCGGCCTGTTCTTCTGGGGTGCCTGTGCGTCAACTAGATAGTAGGCATCATTGTGCAGAGCCTTGCTCACAATGAAAGGCCCTTCCCACGGAGGGGATAGCTTGTGCATCTCGGCCGTGCGCTGCACGAGCCTAAGGACCATGTCTCCTTCTCGGAAAACCCTTGGGTTCACTTTCCGGCTATGATAACGCCTCAAGTTTTGCTGGTAAACAACTGAACATGATAGAGTTAGCTCTCTTGCTTCTTCTAGCAGGTCAACGTCATTTTCTCGAGCTTCTCTAGCCTCTGCCTCAGTGTAGAGAGTTACTCGGGGCGAGTCATGCTCTAGGTCAGTGGGCAACACGGCCCCAGCTCCATATACTAGGAAGAATGGTGTGTAGCCGGTTGACGGGTTAGGGGTGGTCCTTAGACTCCACAACACCGCTGGCAACTCGTCTAGCCAACACCCAGGTGTTTTCAGCAGTGGCTCAATCAGCCTTGGCTTTATGCCGGATAGGACCATGCGATTTGCTCTTTCAACTTGTCCATTGGAGGCGGGATGAGCAACAGATGCAACATCTAGCCGAATGTGCTTATCTCTGCAGAACCTTGCAAAAGCACCCTCAGCAAAGTTTGTGCCATTATCCGTGATAATGCTGTGCGGGTAGCCATATCTCAGGATCACATCCTTCAGAAAACTCACAGCAGTGACCCCATCGCACTTCCGAATAGGCTTCACCTCAATCCACTTGGTGAACTTGTCAACCATGACCAAGATGTGAGTCATGTTGCCTCTAGCTGGCTTGAAAGGACCCACCATATCCAAACTGCAAATGGCCAAGTAATGGGAATGGTCTTCAACTCGGAAGCTGGCATATGAATCTTACTTGCAAATCTTTGGCAGCCGTTGCACTTTCTGACAATATCTTTAGCTTGCTTCAAGGCAGTGAGCCAAAAGAAGCCATGCTGAAAAGCCTTGTTGACCAGAGCCCGAGAAGAGGCATGATGCCCGCATTGCCCTTGATGTATCTCCACCAGAATTTCTTCTCCTTCTTCTGGCTCTACACAGCGCTGCAGCACACCAGTAGGACTTCTTCTATGCAGCACATCTCTGAAGATAGTATAGCCCTTGAATCTTCTCTAGATTTGCCTCGCGGTAACCTCATCACTCAGCAAGGTGCCATCCTTTAGAAAGGATAATATGGGCAGAGCCCAACTCGGTGTCTCCCGGATGGGAAACACTGGTTTGTCCAATTCCATTGGATCATCCACCACTTCTTCTTCTGAGTTGGGGACGAGGTCACGAGTCCCCGAGCACTCGGCAAGGACCCCCTCAATGAATGCGACAGTCCCCGAGTTGGGAGGGGCAGCCCCCGAGTAAGAAGGGACAGTCCCCGGGTTGCGGGTGCCAGTCCCCGGGTTGGAGACGGCAGTCCCCAGGTTCTCTTTTGCAACCTCCCAGTCAATCTCCATGGGAACAACTTCCTCGCCAGGCAGAGAAGGAACGAATATAGACTCCGAGTTGGGGGATGGCTTGATAGATGGCTTTCTCAAATGCTCCAAGGCAATCCCAGCCGGGATGTATTGCCGAGAAGACCCCAACTTGGACAGCTCATCAGCTGCTTCATTCTCTGCTCGGTATATGTGTTGGAACTCGCATCCTTCAAAGAAACCAGTCATGGTCTGCACCAGAAACCGATATGATGCCATGTTGGCATCCAGAGCATCCCAGGTGCCTGATACTTGCTGCACCACCAAATCCGAGTCGCCATAGCATATGATGCGCTGCACGCCAACCTCCTTGGCCACCTTCAAGCCGTGTACCACAGCCTCGTACTCTGCTACATTGTTGGATGCCTTAAAATGGATTTTCAGCACATACTTGAGTTGATATTGCTTGGGTGACGTGAGCACCACGCCAGCACCAAGGCCTTCCTTCACTTTGGAGCCATCAAAATGCATCTTCCAGTAGTTGGCTACTGGCGAAGGAGGCTCATACTGCACCTCAGCCCAATCCACCAGAAAATCTGCTAGGATCTGTGACTTGATGGCTTCTCGTCTTGCGTACGAAGGAGCGTACGCGGCTAGCTCAATCGCCCACTTGGCTACTCTGCCACTTGCTTCCTTGTTGCCCATGATATCCGAGATGGGAGCAGAGCTCACCACTGTGATGGGATGCTCTTGGAAATAGTGCTTCAGCTTCTTGGCGCCCAGGTACACGCCGTAAGTCATCTTCTGGTAATGCGGGTAGTTCTGCTTGGAGCTGGACAACACCTCACTGAGATAGTATACTGGCCGCTGCACAGTCTTGCCTTCCTCTTCTCTCTCCACCACAATCACAACACTGACCACTCGGTTAGTTGCAGCAATGTACAGCAACATTGGCTCTTTGGGTAGCGGACTAGCCAAGATGGGAGCGCTACCCAGCATGGCTTTCAACTCCTTGAATGCTACATCAGCTTGCGGTGTCCAGACAAGCTTGTCGCTCTTCTTCATCAATTGATACAGAGGCAAGGCCTTCTCGCCCATTCTGCCCAGGAAGCAGCTCAGAGAAGCCAAGCAACCAGTGAATTTCTGCACATCCTTCAGTGATCTCGGCAAAGACATCCTCTCTATAGCTTTTATCTTTGAAGGATTGGCCTCAATGCCCCGACTGGATACCAAGAAGCCGAGTAGCTTGCCAGCCGGGACGCCAAAGGTGCATTTAGTCGGGTTCAGCTTCATTTTGTACTTGCGCAAGTTGGCAAAGGTTTCCTCAATGTCACTAAGCAGAGTATGTGTTTTATTCGTTTTGATGACAATGTCATCTACGTACACCTGCACATTTTTGCCAATTTGATCATGCAAGCATTTCTGCATGCATCTCTGATAGGTAGCCCCATCATTCCGCAACCCAAAGCACATGACACGATATCAATAAGCCCCGTACGGGGTAATAAAGGCAGTCTTTATTTGATCAGCAGGGTTGAGAGCTATCTGATGAAAACCAGAGTAGGCATCTATGAAAGACAAAAGCTCACAAATAGCAGTGGAATCGATCACCTGATCTATGCGGGGTAGCGGGAATGGATCCTTGGGGCAGGCCTTGTTCAGGTCGGTGTAGTCCACGCACATACTCCATGCGGTATCGGCCTTGGGTCCTCCTTCTTCTTCTCAACCATAACCGGGTTGGCTAGCCAGTCCAGATGCAATACCTCCATGATAAAGTTGCTTATCAGCAACTTGGTGATCTGATCACCGATAGCTTTCCTCCTCTCATCACCAAAGCGGCGCATAGCCTGCTTAACCGGCTTGGCATCATGCCGCACATGTAGCGAGTGCTCAACCAACTCCCTCGGGACACCCGGCAAATCCTCATTGGACCAGGCAAAGACGTCCCGATTCTCACGGAGGAAGTGGATGAGCTCGCTTTCCTATTTCTCTCCCAACCCGGCGCCAATGATGGCAATACGGTCTGGGAACTCAGGATCAACCTGGACCTTCTTTGTCTCCTGGGACGCCTGGAACGCAGTCCCGTACTGGGAACTCGGCATGCCAGGCGCACCACCTTGCGCTGCTTGCGCCATAGCCACCACCTCATACATCTTCTTCTTCTCGGCCGCAATGACCATGGATTCCGCCAGCTGAGAACCAGCAGAGGCACACTCCAAAGACCTCTTGTAATCACCCGAGATGGTGATGACTCCATTGGGACCAGTGATCTTCATCTTCAGGTATGCAGCATGGGTAGAAGACATGAACTTGCTAAGAGCAGGCCTACCGAGTAGAGCATGGTAGGGGCTCTGATGATCAACTACCTCAAACTGCAGGCTCTCGGTGCGGCAGTTCTCCCTGGTACCGAATAGAACGTCTATCCAGACGCGGCCGATTGGAGAGCAAGATACCCTCGGCACAATGCCATGAAAAGTAGTCCTGCTGGGTAGCAACATGTTCTCGGCCATTCCGAGCTTCTCCAGTGTGTCTCGGTACACGATGTTGATGCTGTTTCCGTTGTCGATCAGGACCTTGCTGAACCTGACATTCTTCTGAGTACCCAAGAAGGTGGGATCCACCACCAGAGCATAGCTACCCGGGTTGGGCATCACCCTAGGATGATCAGCTCTGGACCACGTGATCTCTTGGTTGCACCAGTGCAGGTAATGAGGCACAGCAGGGATCACAACATTGACCTCCATCGCACGCCTGTGCAGTGACTGCTTGTCGGCGGGCTCGGAGGTGAATATCATGTAGCTCTCATGGTGTTCCTGGTACTGGTTGCGGTCTCCACCACCATTGTTGCCGTTGTTGTTGTTGCCTTGGTTGTTGTTGTTTTTTTTGTTCCTGTTGTGGCGGGTGTAGAAGTTGCGGTTGTTGTTGTTGTAGTTGTAGTTGCGGTTGGCTCCTAAAGCCACCTGGTTCACATTCTCTCTTCTCGGGAACACTGCAGGCCTGGGAGCAGCTGCCCGAATAGGCTGCACATTGGCATTCGCAGCTGGCAGAGGAGGAGGAGGAGGCAGGTCCTCGTTCTTGATGCGGTCCCACCAGCTGCACTGCCGGGTAGTTTGGTTGGCTGGCCTACTCGGATGCCGAGTATGGAAGCTGCATGGCCCATCCTTCATGTTTCCGAAGACAAAACTCGAGCCTGAATCCGAGTTGCCGCCACCCTGCTGGGGAGCAGTGTAAGGTTTCTTGATGCCTTGGCCCTGATTCTGGTTTTGCCCGTATTGGGCTCCAGCAGTTTTTTGCCTTTGGCTACTCCCAGCATCCGTGGTCACAGCATTCACCTCCTTTGGATCATACCGAGTATCAATCCGGTCACCTCTGCGCTTGTTGCGGAACTCATTGCGCTTGTTGCTGTTGTGGTTCCTTCTCGGCTCAGGAGAGTCCATCAGAGGCTGAGTAGGATCTCCTAATGCATACATATCTGCAATCTTGATTGTCTCAGCGAGAGTACTCGGCATCTCTCGCTGCAGCTTCGGCCACAACATGTTGCCATGCCTGTAGCCCTGAGCAAACCAAGTAATAGCCTGGGCCTCATTCACACCCTCACAGGTGTTCCTCAAAGTACTCCACCGAGTAAGATACTCGCGGTCGGTCTCCTCTTCCCGCTGCTTGCAAGCGGACAGCTGCTGCAGCCTATTCGGCCTCTTGTAGGTGCTGGTGAAGTTACTGATGAAGGCTTCCGAGAAGTCAAGCCAGCAGTTGATACTGTTCTTGGGCAGATTGTTGAGCCAAGTCCTAGCCGGACCTTCTAGCATCTGCAGCACATACCGCACATCCCATCTCCGGTTGCCGCCTGCAATGTGCACGGCCGTGACGTAGTCACTCAGCCAGTCTTCTGGCTTGGTACTGCCGTTGTAGCACTTGGTCCCCCTGGCCAGCTGAAAGTGGTTCACAGATGGCTCATCCATGATACGATGACCAAAGCATTCTGGGCCAGGTGGCCCCTTGTTCTCGAGCTGCGGGGACAAATTGATCCGGTCCAGCTTGTACCTTGCATCGCTGGGCTCCAACACGCGGTCACCCACACGATCAGCGATGTTTCTTGGGTCAGCGTACCCGGCCAGCCCCATGGCCGAGTAACCATTATCATGTCTGTTCTCCTGCACAACTGCAGGCTGCACCACCGGGTTGGCTGCTGGCGCAGCCGCACGTGGCTGTGCTGCAGCTGGCTGCTGCGTCCTCTGCCGAGTAGGCTGAGCGGCAGGACGCCGAGAAGGTCCCTCGTTGCCTCCATCTTGCCTCTTTCTGTGAGCTTTATGGGCTTGATAGCCCGCTCCTGCAGAGTTGTGTTTCTGACCGGGTTGCCGCGGCACAACGTGTTGTTTCGCGGCGACAGCAGGGTCGTACACCTGCATCTGTCTGCTCTTTCCAGAGTGCACACCCTGGTCCCTCTCGTTAGCGGGAAGCGGCGATGAGGCCTGATCCATTGATCCGGCCGCTCGCGAGTGCACAACCTGAGAAGCGCCAGCACCCGGATTGGCTTTCCGGAACTGCTCATTCTGCCGGCTAGCCTCTAGCACTAGCTCATTAAGCCTCTCCCGCTGCCTAGCGCGCGCGTCGCCAGTAAGATGCGGCAACTCAGCAGCCACTGCCTCTGCAGCCCTAAGAGTTTTGGCGGGGGTGCTGTACCTAGGCCTATCAATAGTGTTCAGACTAGCAGATTTGCTAGCAGCCCTACCATCTCTAGCCAGCTCAGCGCCTAAGTTGCGACACGTAAAGCCTACTTTGCTAGGCAGCCTAGCAACAGGAGTAAAGCCATGCGCTCCGTTGTACTCATTTTGCGCAAGGTTCAGCTCAAGCCTAACCTTTTCCAGCTCCTGGGTCTCAGCTAGTAGCGCCTGGCGCTGCTGCTCGATTTGCGCCCTCATGGCGGCGAGTTTCGCCTCGGTGGGTTGCGGCATGCCCAGCGGCATGGTGGCGCCTGCGCGAACAGCCGGGATGACCGCAGAGGTGGAAGGAGGCAGGTTTGAGTCCTTCTCGTAGGGCTTGTGGACCCTCGCACCCATAGGTTCCTCGATGACACCAGCGGCAGCGGCTGCGCCCTTCCCGGCATCGGTAGCCGGGCCTGTCATCATCACCTCCACGCTGTCCTCAGAGCAGCCAGTTGGCTTTCCGCGGGTAGCGAGCACATCAGGAGGATCTTCCGCGACGAGCACCTCCTCCGGGAACTCGCGGATGACGGTGGTGGCGACGTAGACCAGGTGCGAGCCGAAGGAGAGCACCGAGCCGCCTGCCGGCATGGGTCTACCGCCGAAATCTCCGGCGTTGTCGGTGACAAAGTCGAAGGAGCCGAATCTGTGGACAAGGCCACAGACCACGCGCTCCCCAGTAGCAGAAATGAGTCCCGTCCAAACATGGACTCCAGCCAGCGTTGCTGCTGGCCCCACGGTGGGCGCCAACTTTCGTGGTGGTATCACGGCAGATGCAATGGGATGGTTAATGTGTTGGGGCCGATGGACGCTGGAGGTGATCGGGGAGGGATCACACGACGAGTAGCCGCGTGTAGGATGTCTCAAGCACTACAAACAACCAGATCTTACCCAGGTTCAGGGCCCTCGTGTGGAGGTAACACCCCTACTCCTGCCTTTCTCTCTATATGTGTGTTTACCGAGTAGCCACAGTACAAATCAGGCCTTCAGCCGAGTAGCCACTCTAGCTCTCTAGTTCTCTCTACTGTTGCCTCTAGTAACAAATGATCTCTCGCATAACGTCCCTCGCGCAGGAGGGGGCAGGGCACCTTATATACTGGTGCCCAGCCGAATAGAATAAGACTATAGGGTACGACTGATGGGACAGGCGCACTGCAGAACAGAGCACGCTTCCGGCTTCTCGCTGACGCGGGCGCCGTAAGTCGTCGCGCCGTTCGGGGACCTGTCCACCTTGTCAGCGAGATAGGGTAGGCCCCTAGCCCTGTCCTGTCCCCTCTGTCAGTGACAGGACTTGACAGGCGCCTACCGCACTGTAGCCACGCCGCAGCGCGGATAATCATGCGCTCCGTAAGTTGAACCGCACGCCGGTACGGACGCAGGATATGCGGGATCCCTTGTCAGAACGGCTCCATTGACTTCTGGCCCGAGTAGGAAAGCACTCACTCTACTCGGACCAACTCCTTTACTCAGACGAACATAACTTGCTTGATTTCTCCTCTTGGCCATTGGCTGATACGGCCGGATAGAAACCTACCAGGTAGCAAGTACCGGGTAGCCATCTACCCGGTCAGACAGCACCTTGACCTTGCCTTTAGTACTTGCCTTACCCCTACTCGGGGGTAACCCCCCGACAAATATAAAACAAAAATGTGACTGTTATCTTTTCAATAGTTGTTTCCCATGTGTCATTGTCTTATTGCCTAACCAAGTAATAACCACTTATAACTAAACATGACAACAATTGTTTGCTAAGTAAAAGTGAAACACATGTAAGTCTAAACGAAGTAATAACCACATCACCACAAGTAATGAAACCATTTAGCTAAAACCTGTGTGATTAAGTTATCGTATCGATCATAGCTTACACTTGTAAGCTGGGGTGTTTTCTAGGGTATGTTGCGATGCATCTCATTATTATGCATATATCATCTTGCCAATGTTTTCTGTAGTCCTTACCGGGACTACTTTGCCATCTTTCAGATGCCGGGATTTTCTACAAGACCCTCGAACCCGAAGACATGGTTTATTATTGTTATTTCAATCTCAGGCAAGTTCATCACTTGAAGCTCAGGCAAGTTATCGTATCGATCATACCTTACACTTATAAGCTGGGGTGTTTTCTAGGGTATGTTGCGATGGATATCATTATTATGCATATATCATCTTGCCAATGTTTTCTGTAGTCCTTACCGGGACTACTTTGCTATCTTTCAGATGCCGGGATTTTCTACGAGACCCTCGAACCCGAAGACATGGTTTATTATTGTTATTTCAATCTCAGGCAAGTTCATCACTTGATCATATCCTTTGTATTACTTCATAACAAACTAATTGCAAAAACCCTATCGTATTATCACCTACTCTCAAAAGAATACACGATCCTATTTTTATAATAATATGACTAATTGAATGACTACCCGTCAGGATTCTTGCGCCGTAAATTCGCGTTAACCATGGGTCTTCTATGGGGGGAGTAAGTCAGCTGTGATCTTTTCCCGTTCGCATGTCAACGGGCTGCCAGACACGTACGCTGTAGGTCTTGCGAGACTACATGCACATGGGTGGATCCCTTAATTCCCACGGAATCTGCGGGTCTATGATGGTCTTCCAGGGGCACGTAGATATCCATCGTGAGGGGTGAAATTAGGCGTTCAACCTGCTGGCAGAAATGGGTGGGCATGCGTTGTGCGGAGAAGCACGGTTTGGCTTGGACCAACAACCGGGCCCCACACCTGAGTGAGAGTGGACATGAATATACACCTGGTTGTGCAACATGGTCTTGGTCGTCCATGGGTAGAGTAACGCACCTCTGCAGAGTGTAAAAGGATGCGACATGTTACCCCTTGTTCCGGGAAGGAGCTGCGAACGCCGCAGGAAAGGCAACTCCATGAAGTTCTAGTCCTGTGAAGATCTGGCGGGCATAGTTTTCAGAAGTAAAAGCAACCTCTTGAAGAAAGCTTTACAAAACCTTGCATTAGCTTATGACTCTTGTGAGTCTAAAGCTGTAGTTAGTGCATCAAGCTATCCTCTATATATCATGAACTTGCTGAGTAACGCTTGTTACTCATTCGTTCTCGTTTGACCCCCTGCTTAGAGTTGAAGCCTGATGGAAGTCGTCATCGTGAAGCATCGTCATCAACAACTCTGATGGAGGAGAAGCTATCAAGGTGTAGGTGGAGTCCATTCTTGGAGGTAGTTGTTATAAACCATAGATTAGGGTTAGCATCAGCCGTAGTAGGTTAGTTCTGAGATTGAGTTCTTCTCCAGCTTGGATCTTAAAATTGCTTCTTCTGATGTTTCATTTGTATGAGATCTTCTTTGATTCTCCATAGAGATTCTTGAGATTTTGTAATGAAGTTTGTATCATATAGTTTTTCCTAGTCCTGCTATGTTTCTGTTGTACTACTCTGAGGGATGTAATATTCACGGATAAGTCCTTCTGTGAGTATTATGTCATCGACTTGCGCACTACACATGCAGTGGTGTGCTCGGTCATCATAGCGCATCATACCTTCCTCTTGGGGTTTCCCAACGAGTGCAAGACCTGCACCATCACCAGGGAGGGGCATCAAATGGAGGAGTTTAAACACGCGAATTCAACACGGATTAATTCACCCAAAACGGGGCAGTTGGTGTTTCTGAGATTGAAGACGAGGATGACGTCATCAATGACATCAGCTTGGGTCCCGTGCGTCGGCCGCAGAGAGAGAGAGAGAGAGAGCGAGGGGCTGAGGCGGGCTGCTGCATTGATGGGCCGCTGCTGGGCTTCTGCGCTACGCGGTGAAGCACGTAAGGTAGCGGGTTGGGCCGACTGGTCGGTTGCTTTGCTGCTTTTTTTGTTCTTTTTTCTTTTTATTTTGCTGTTTTATTCAGTTATCCATATAAATTACCTCAAATTAATTTCTAAAGTTTTGTAAAAATATAATCTTTCACATAATAATATTTATTTGGTCTTTCCACACATTTAAAAAAAAATGAATTTCATTATAAGAATAAACCACTAATAACAACTTAATGTCATTTTCCAAATAGAAAAAATAATTTAATTGAAAGTATGTCATTTAGTGGCATAACACATTTGAAAATATTGTTCCTCATAGTCATTTAACTTATTTTTCATAAACAAAATACTCCATGAAAACACTTTATTGGTTGGAATTTGATATAGTAATTGAAAAATGATATAGTTAATTTTGACTTTGATAATATTTTTGTTAATCCTATAATTGAAAGATGAATTATTATTGATGTATAGAAGTTGAAAACAACTTTTGGAAAACATATTGTTTAGGAAAACATTTTATGGATAGGTGTGTAAAAAGGGAAATGAATACTTTGCATAGATATTTATTTTGAGAAAGATTTAAAGTTTAGTAAACCGAGGCATTTTTGGATTATCATTTTCAAAAACATTAGAATAACAATATTATTTCTTTTGTGTTTTATTTTAGTTGTTTTTGGTGGCTTGCTCTAACAAGATAAACAAAAGTTTTAATTTTTAGTGATCTTTGAACTTTCCAAAAATTAGGGATGTTACCGTATTCATATTCTTCTTGGAAAGTAGGACATGCGGCTTCTTCTCCAAGACGGATCACGTATTGAGCCGTGATCCAATTTTTTCTAAAATCCGCATTCCTGTGCGTCGGCTTATTGGGCCGCCCAATGGACCTTGTTCCATTACCTGCGGGCCACGCTAATAATCCGGCCTTTGGCCAATGTCGGATATACCCCCATTTGGCATATATCCGACACTAGTCAATAAGTTAAATTGATGGCTAGCCATTCAATGACGAGAATTGCTGGATAGCACGAAAAAGGAGCCGAGAAAGTAAAACGAGTTCCGACTAATTCATTGTCTAAGCATGTGGTTAGATTCCTAACATGACCAATTCTTAAGAACATGGCATATTGGACATAATTGTTATAAAGTAGTATGAGCATTATAACTTTTTAAATAAGTGAATACACTTTTTACCCTCTGGTTATGCATACATGACACTTAATTAAGATTACGTGTCATATATGCATAACTAAAGGATAAAAAGTGGAATTCACTCTTTTAAATATATTTTTTAGTCTATCTAAGTCTCAATCACCCTGGAAAATTGCAACTAGAGTTTCCCAAGTGACCGAGACTTAAAAAATCCAAGTCAATCGAGATTTTGCTAAACCGTATCTATATTGGTTACATGTATTGGATTCTCTAAAAAGCATATAACAATTTTGCGAGGTGTTACTATCATTGTTCAAAATATCGGCCGATAAGCTGATGAATCGGCCAACGAGGTCAGAAGATAATATAAGTGAATGTCGTTGCTATTTACCAGTCTGGCCGAACTGATATTAATCGGTAAATCTATGTGACCCAACCGATTTAGCTCTATTTTTTTTTTGGTCGAGTTTTTTTTCTAGCCTTGATGCCTTCTATTTGTGTAGATGGCTACTTCCGTCACACCTCAGGTCGCTTAAGAGGAATACAGACGACATGGCCTACGAGTTTGCTACTTGATTTTTGTTTTTTGTTTTGTTTTGTTTTAGAATTACTACTTCTTGTGGTGGAGATATAACTAATCATGTGTAAGTTGTTAGCATATGTAGCGACACTTAATTTGGATCTTAGGAGTATTTTTAGTGAGATTTGAGAATTACTACTCTCTCCGATTCATAAAAAATATCGCTCATTTTGTACTAAGCTCCCCAAACTTTATACTAACTATTTTTGAAGAATAATGCGTCAGGCCCAGACTGTGTAATCTCACAGCCGAGCCGTAAAGGACCGAAGGCCGCCAATTTGAAGGCCCAGTAAAGCATACGATGTGGATCACAGAGGACCAGAAAACTTTCAGCCCAAACCTTAACGAAAGCAGAGGAGCGCCGCCGCCTCCTCTCCCCTTCCCCAACGCCGGCGTCGCCTCTCTTCCCACTCCCTCCCCTCTTCCAGCCATGCCCGCGCCGCAGAAGTAGAGCCCAACCAACAGTAGCATGCGCCGCGGCTTTCGGCGCGGGCTGGGCATCTTCCTCGTCCCACTCCCTAGCCCACTCAGCCGGCCACCGCCGCCGCCGGCCCCTCTCGCGGCTCTCCTTCTCCTCCCGCGTCGCCTCGATGCCTTCTCCCTTCGTTCCTTCTGCAGCTACGGCGGAGGGCGCGCCGTCGAGCAGTTCTCGGACGACGAGTACGACCACGAGTATGAGGACCACCGGGTACTCCCACTGCGCTACGCAGCTCTATTTGTTGCTCGCCGTTAACTTCATTCCCTTTCTTCGTCTCGTCCGCTTCCTCACACCAAATGCTAACCGCAGCCGTCGTCGTCGGTGGCGAACATCGACGAGTGGAGGTGGAAGCTGAACATGCTGCAGCGCAACGCCGAGGAGCAGGAGATCATCTCCAGGGACCGGAGGGATCGCCGCGACTACGACCAGATCGCCAACCTCGCCAAGAGGATGGGGCTCTACAGGTTCAGTTCTGTAACTTTACTAGTCCCGGTTCTTATAATTCCGTATGCAACCACTGAAACGTCCATGAATCTTTGACAGTGAGCTGTATGGGAGGGTTATTGTTGCCAGCAAGGTCCCACTGCCGAACTACAGACCAGACCTGGACGACAAGCGTCCACAAAGAGAGGTGATCCTGTGCAATCCATTGGCAAGATATTAATATCTTTCTCTAATTGCAAATGCATGGCATTTTAATGGCGTGTATGTGCAGGTGGTGATCCCACTAAGCTTGCAGAGGAGGGTTGAAGGACTTGTTCAGGAGCACCTTGACCGTGCGCTCTTGCCATTTGATAAAGATGGTGGCAAGAAAGAAAGTGGTTCTGAGCAATCCGAGCCTGTGAACTTGGATGAGAAGCAGGATCCTCTGCTCGACCGATCGGTCATGGAGAAGATCCTTCAGAGGAAGAGTATTCGGATGCGCAATTTTCAAAGAAGTTGGCAGGTATGGTAAACTGTAGAGAGTATCTGAATGCCACATAGAAAGAAACAAAGGATGATTTACAAATAACCTTCTGCAGCATTTATTGAATGTTCATTCATATTTATATTGGATGAAAAAATTCATCTGCTTTTAATTTAATAACAGGAATCACCTGAAGGTGTTAAGATGGTAGAGTTTCGGAAATCACTCCCAGCATACAAGGAAAGGGAAAGGCTTCTGGCAGCCATTGCACGCAATCAGGTACACATTGTCTGGGAGGAACTTATGAGATTTCTGCCTCAGTGGAACACGCGTCACAATTTTTTTCCGACCTTCTATTTATCTGAATATTCATGTGCAATGCCAGGTTATAGTTATTTCTGGAGAGACAGGGTGTGGCAAGACAACACAGTTGCCTCAGTTTGTGATGGAGTCAGAGATAGAATCTGGTCGAGGGGCCTTTTGTAACATAATATGTACACAGCCACGAAGAATATCTGCAATGGCCGTTGCAGAAAGAGTATCCACAGAAAGGGGAGAAAACCTTGGTGAATCGGTAAGATGGGACTTTTGATTTGCTACCTTTTATTATTGTGTCCCATCTCCATTGTAATTTTTGGCATACAACACTAGTTTTTTTAATAGGTTGGCTACAAAGTTCGATTAGAGGGAATGAAAGGAAAAGACACACATTTACTTTTCTGCACCAGTGGTATTTTACTGAGACGATTGCTGAGTGACCGCAACTTGAATGGAGTGTCTCATGTATTTGTTGATGAAATACATGAAAGAGGCATGAATGAAGGTTAGGTCTCAAGATCTTATAATTTTCTTTGCCCTTACTAGATTTCATTTTATTTCAACCTATGACAGTAGTTAAGTTGTCCTCTCATTGGTCTGTCAGATTTCTTATTGATCGTCCTAAAGGACCTATTGTCACGGCGCCCCGATTTAAGGTTGATATTGATGAGTGCTACATTAAATGCGGAACTGTTCTCAAGCTATTTTGGAGGAGCGCCAACTATCCACATTCCTGTGAGTTATTTTGTCAAATGTAAATTTATGTCACACTTATGTGCATAATGCTCGTCTGCTAGCTACCTCTGGTACAACTGTAAGTGCTCTTACATCCATTGTAATCTTCCCTTGAACGGTAATTCAGGGATTCACACATCCAGTGAGGGCGCATTTTCTGGAAGACATATTAGAGAGGACAGGCTACAAGATGACGCCAAGTAATCAACTTGACGATTACGGCCAAGATAAAGTCTGGAAGACTCAGAGACAGCTATTGCCTAGAAAAAGGAAAAATCAAATTACTACACTTGTCGAGGTATTTGTCCTATATAGAGATTAATGAGTGCAATTATTTCTCAACATTCTTGAGATATTGTTATTGTATTATGCAGGATGCTCTTCAAACTTCGAACTTTGAAACCTATGGCTCAAGGACACGTGATTCTCTGTCAAACTGGAATCCTGATTGCATAGGATTTAATCTCATAGAGGCTGTTCTGTGCCACATATGTCGCAAAGAGCGTCCTGGTGCAGTTTTAGTTTTCATGACCGGATGGGATGACATTAGTTCTTTGAAGGATCAACTAAAGGCGCATCCATTGCTAGGTGATCCAAATAGAGTGTTACTGCTTTCATGCCATGGTTCCATGGCTACCTCTGAGCAGGTAATTGATCCTATTTTTTGCATTTTTTAAAATTGAGATGAGATTGCTTTGTGATGCTAATTGTGTCATTGGATCTGAGATACCTCTTCTATTGCCTATTTGTATCTCATACACACAATTCTTCTTGTTTACTAGTTCAATGGCGTGCCTATAGAATTATATCTGTAGCATTGTGTGTGTATCATTTAATCTGTTGCCATTCCCCATTCACCTCTAAATTTAATATTATGTTTTTTCGCAGAGGCTAATATTTGATAAGGCACCTCCTAATGTTCGAAAGGTAGTACTTGCCACTAACATGGCAGAAGCAAGTATTACAATAAATGACATTGTTTTCGTCATGGATTGTGGAAAAGCAAAGGAAACCACATACGATGCTCTAAACAACACGCCCTGCTTACTCCCCTCGTGGATTTCAAAGGCTTCTGCCCGCCAGGTGTGCTTCTCCTTTGATTTTTTGGTCTCTTCTTTGGTTGACAACACTTTGCTTCAATTCAATCTTTGGTAAAAGTCACGTACTTGGACCCACAAGCACAAGCCTTTTCCTTAACTCAAAGCATTGTTTACCTTCTGTATGTTATGTATAGACCACCAGTGAACTCTTCTTGTCTTAGCTGAGTTATGTATCATTGTCGTTATTATCTTACCATCTATTTGTCTGCCATTAACTATTTTCTGTGCCTGCATGAGGTCATGAAGACATGCTTAATATTCCTTTCTGGCCATATGAGATCATATTATGAAGAAATTTAGCCCATTAATTTGTATCAAGCCCAAAGGATTTTTTAGCAAAACTCCATGATTTCCTTTTGCTCGCTTAATAATGGTATTCTTCAACAAGCACGTTCATGTTCCCATTCCTCTCATGAAGTTGTTTTAGTCAAGGCATGTTTTTATTCTGCTTCGGTGGTCGACTTATACTTATCAATGGTAACAAGCAGGATTTTTCTTAACAATGGATGCAATTCTTTTGTATAACAGTGAATGTATCTTGGCCATAACCTCTTGATTGCGATATGATCACACTCAATACTTTTGCTTACGAAGCATCGTTCTTTGCTGCAATTCTCATGTTTCCCCGCAATATCTTCATGCAGAGGAGGGGCAGAGCTGGTCGTGTCCAACCTGGAGAATGTTATCATCTCTACCCTAGATGTGTGTATGATGCATTTGCAGAGTACCAGCTTCCGGAGCTTCTTAGAACTCCTTTGAATTCCCTATGTTTGCAGATAAAAAGTTTGCAGGTTGGCAGCATTGGGGAGTTCCTGTCAGCTGCTTTGCAGCCTCCAGAACCACGAGCTGTATGTGTTGAACCTATACTTTAGCATCTATGTATTCCTTTTGTTTCTTTGCCTTTGCGTCTACACGATTTCGTTCTATCTTGTAACTTTGATATTTCTTGGGCTCTTACATAGCTTATAACTCTACGGTTATTGTTTTAAGTACGTAATGAAGGGTTCAGTTTTATCCTTTGCATTTTCGTGTTCTGACCACATGATAAACATGTAGGTCCAAAATGCCGTGGAATTCTTGAAGATGATTGGATCATTAGATGAAAATGAAAATCTTACTGATCTAGGTATGTCTTATTCCTGGGAAGACTTCGTTTTGCAAATTCTACCTAAACATTGGCACTCAAACGCATTCAACTTTGTAGGAAGATTCCTCTCCATGCTTCCAGTTGATCCAAAATTGGGGAAGATGCTTATAATGGGTGCAGTTTTTCGTTGCATTGACCCTGTACTTACTGTGGTTGCTGGATTGAGTGCCCGGGATCCTTTCCTGTTGCCTCAAGACAAAAAGGATGTATGGCTTTTTAACTTCTACTTTCTGACTATATCTTAAATACTAATTTTAGTTGTGAAATGATTCTCTTCCGTAAGAAATTTTGTGAGAAAATTTGGGAAGAACTAAATACCACCAGTACATGCACATGGTTACTAGTTCTCCCTTGACTATGTTTTGTTCATTCCCAAGCCTTTTGTCTTCGTTTAACTTAGAAGGCTTAGTTTGAAGTTTTTTCTTTATTATTAGTTGGCAGGAACTGCAAAATCAAGATTCTCAGCGAAAGATTATAGTGATCATATGGCCCTTGTTCGAGCTTATGAAGGATGGAAAGATGCTGAGAGGGAAGGATCTGGTTATGAGTATTGCTGGAGGAATTTCCTTTCTGCTCAAACACTACAAGCCATTCATTCTCTTCGAAAGCAATTCAGCTATATCTTAAAGGATGCTGGCTTGATAGACTCTGATGCAAATATAAATAATAGTTTGAGCCATAATCAATCATTAGTCCGTGGTGTCATTTGTTCTGGGCTTTTTCCTGGGATATCATCTGTTGTGGTAAACAGCCGCTAACAATATCCAATTCAATTGGTATTAACAGAAGACAGTACAATTAATTGTTTAGCATTTCTTTGCAGCATAGAGAAAACTCCATGTCCTTCAAGACCATGGATGATGGCCAGGTTCTTGTTTATGCTGTAAGTGCACGCAGGAGCTTCCTGAGATGCTCATCTACAACCCCCTGTTTAATACATCATCTTTCAGACATGTTGATGTCTGAGTACCCTGACATTTCTGTTCTTTCAGAATTCTGTGAACTCCAAGTACCAGACCATCCCTTATCCATGGCTGGTCTTTGGTGAGAAGGTGAAAGTAAATGCTGTTTTCATCCGTGATTCAACCGGAGTATCAGATTCCATACTGATCTTATTTGGTGGCGCTGTTAGAAAAGGAAGCGTGGTATGTTGCAAATTCTGTCAAATGTTGTCTTCGCATTTTGCGTTACACCCCTTCTAACTTGTGTCTTATAGGCTGGGCACTTGAAGATGCTTGATGGTTACATTGATCTATTTATGGATCCCAGCCTGTCTGAGTGCTACTTGCAACTTAAAGAAGAGCTTGATAAACTTGTACGCAAGAAGGTTAGTTATGCTGAAAGCTGTTTTATCCGAGTCAGCAAATTATAACTAATAAATAATCATCGGTGAAACTTTTAGACACTACAATTACATTCCTCCGCCATTTCTAGTAGCTAGCAAGAAAAAAAAAATGATTATACTGTTTATCACGATGTTCTGAATGTAAAGCATGCGTTACTTTATATATAATTGCCCACAAATAAGAAATAAAATACAAACTTGTCGAGCATTGTTTTTGCTTGTTTTTTGGTTTACCATGTCCAGTATATATATTATTGTGCGTCTAATTTGGCAATGTTTCTAAATTCAGCTTAAAGACCCAACCTTCGACATTCACAAGGAAGGCAAGTACATCTTATTCGCTGCACAAGAGCTTGCTGCAGGCGACCTGTGCGAAGGAAGGTTTGTGTTTGGCCGAGAAACGAGGCGAGCTAGGCTCGGGGAGAACGAAGACGGCAAAAGCAACATCATAAAGGATGGAATGAACCCAAAGAGCCTGCTGCAGACCTTGCTGATGAGGGCAGGCCACACCCCTCCCAAGTACAAGACGAAGCACCTCAAGACCAACGAGTTCAGGGCCATGGTGGAGTTCAAAGGGATGCAGTTTGTCGGGAAGCCCAAGAGGAACAAGCAGGTTGCGGAGAGGGACGCAGCGATCGAAGCGCTGGGATGGCTGACGCAGACGTCCGGCACGAAGCTCCAGGACGAGGGCGACGACTCCCCGCTCGACCTGACTGATAACATGCTTAAGCTGCTCAGCAGACCGAGGAAGCACACCAGAAATAATAGTTCGAGGAAATGATTTTTTTTTTTGGTAAGGTTTGGCTCATAGACCCCTGACGGTTTAACTGATGCCGCTGTCTGTTGACGGTATTGAGCACCGTGACCCCCACCCAGAACAAAGGTCTACCGAACTTATGCAAGTGGGTCGGTTTTCAGCTGCTCTCCTGACGACAGGGCGATGGATGATCGCTTCATAAGCATCTTCTTTTTGGTTGGATTCTGGTGTGCACGCTATATGCGGCACCTTAAAAAAAATGAGTTAATTATCATCGTTGCAAAGTTTGAATTTTGTATCGTTTTGTAAATTCGAAGAAGGTTTTGTATAGTATTTCATGTGTATACAGCTACACGATATGAAGTGCTAATTTGTTCGGGATAGAAAAGAAAGCCTCTGTATTTTGTTAGACTCTGTTGGTCCTTGACGCAGTTTACCATCTTGGTGGATGAGCAGATGTACTCAACAGCGACTGTAGCTGCACTTCGGGATACTAGAAAAAAAAAGCCTGAATTGAGTGTTCTTGTTTGTAAGAGAAACCTGGGTTGAGTCTTTTTCTCCAAAGAAATACCAAAGTTTGAGGCCGTTTAAGACTGATGGACCATAATAATTCTTGTTTGCTGAAACTTTTTTTTTTGGCTTATTTTATCACTTGGTGAACCTTTTCTCTCTCTTTTCGTGGTACATTTCCATCATATTTCACAAATACTAGTTTAGCTCTCCAAATTGAGTCTCCTGTCGCTGGAAGGTGGCTTCAATATAATACGGTTATGCGGCGGCTGTGTTCTCTCCGTCTCTGACGTCGTATGACTACTACATCAACAGCATCACAAGAGTAATTTAAATACGGAGTTTTTTTTTTTTTGGAGAGAAACAAAAATTGTACACGTTACAGAGTAATCGAATCCCATCTTTCCTTCCAATTATCCTAACTACACCGTTTGTACTACTACAATATATATATATACTCTCTTATCACATGTAAACGTTTAAGGGTCTTAAAAATCACTAAAAATTAGCGTAAAAAATCACTAAAATTACGGGACGATGATCATGGGCCTGTGCAGTCGACGAGGACCCACCAATGAGGCTCAGGCCCACTGGCTATAGGCGGCGACCCGCTCCATGAAAGCAGGAGGCGGAGGCCGGAGAGAAGGGGAGAAGAAGAGCACGAATTGACTGCTCGCTCGGCTCGGCTCATTCCGCAGGCGGTGAAGAGAAATCCTCCTCCTTCCCTCCCTCCCTCCCAGAAGCGGCCGGGGGGATCGTTCGTTCCCCGGCGATGTCTTCCAGCAGGTTCTCGCCGGCGCTGCAGGCGTCGGATCTCAACGACTTCATCGCCCCCTCGCAGGACTGCGTCATCTCCCTCAACAAGAACTCCGCCGCCAGCCGCCTCCCGGTACCGCCCGCCCGTCCCCCCAAATTGTTTCATTGTTTCCATTCTTTTGCCCTAGTATTTGGCCCTGGGGCTGCTTCGCCTGCCCTCCTCTTCGTTGCGGCAGCGGCAGATAGGAGCGCGGGGTTGACGTTCGCGCAGCATGTAGTATTTTTTTATTTTCATGCTTTCGAATGGTGGTGTGCGCTTATTAATTTTCGCGGTATGATATGAGCAGAGAGGACGAGGAAATTTGAGCGCGATTGAGTTCTCCCTTATGCTGTTTTGGTTATCTTCGGAAGCGACCAAGGGAATTGGGGCTAGTTTAGCTTAGGGCTTGCTTCAATATATTTTGGTTCGGGTCAATTGGATACAGTGTGGATTCAAATTAAAATACGTTCCAGCTTCCAGCCGGAAGGACTGTGTCCGTTTAGAAAGGGTATCCAAACAAGCCCACGTTCTTCATCTCTTCCCAATCCTAAATATAGTATATGCCGCATCGATCAGAGATCCTTCCATGGAAACTGGAATAGTTAGATCTTAAGAGTTTCACACCAGAGAGCCATGTCAGCTCGTTTGAACCGAGCCAAAAGTTCAGTATCAGCTTTTAGGTGCAAACGAAAGTCAAAATGTATCCTCAGTTTCCAGTGAGATCACCGGTTTATCCCAACTTGTTGCATCGCATAACAATATCTGATAGCACCGCTTCATAATTAACAGTTATGTGAATGAATCATCTTTGTGATTTTGGACATTGCAACAGGCACTCACTTGATGAATCATAGTGCTTACCAGTTTCCATCTCTTTTTTACTTACTGTAATATGTCATTGAAGAAAATGCTACTCCTTATATCACAACCAGAACGATCTGCCTGCCATGTTCTACTTTGCCAAACCAATTCGAAAGTACTAACTCCATTTCGGCACGATTAAACTAATAAATTTGCTTCACATTAGCACAAATAGAACTTCAGAAATTCATATATCCCTGACACTTCTGTTTTACAGATTAAAAAAAAGGAAGTTGTGGTGAGTACAAAACCTCCAGAAGAATCAGTAAAGATTTCACTTAAGGACTGTTTGGCTTGCAGGTTGTTGCCAATTTCTTAATCCCCACCGCAACCTTAAAACAGCTATCTGTCAAATGTAAATAGTGCTGACGGCTTCATTTGATCTCATAGTGGTTGCATAACATCGGCAGAGACAGTTATGCTTGAGAAGCAAAGCTTGGATGACTTCGTTACTCGCATCAACTCTGGCAAAGCTGTCATCGTATCTGTGTCACCTCAGTCAAGAGCATCACTAGCTGCATTCTTTGGTCTTTCTCAGTCACAGGTAAATATGTGCTTCGCTTGTTTACTACCCAGTAAAAAGTAGCATCCTACGAGTTGTTCTGTAACATTTTCCACAAATTAGCATGTTACCACTCTAGCTGAGCAAAAATTACAATATTAGTATGATAACGAAAATATAATGTATTTTCAGGTTTTCAGAAAACTAACTGCACTGTTCAAGTCGATGGGTGTAAAGGCGGTGTATGACACAAGCAGCAGTCGAGATCTGGCCCTAATTGAAGCATGCAATGAATTTGTTTCACGCTACCAGCTAAATCAATTATCTGGTAGCAAAGAAGCTGGAACTAGTCTTCCTATGCTTTCATCTGCATGCCCAGGTAAAAGTGTTTGCAGGAAATATTGGCTACCTTTTCCACTATGTAATTTACTGTATAAATTAGTTGCATATCATCTGTAAATATGTTAATCTCATGCTCTTTACAGGCTGGATATGTTATGCTGAAAAGACTCTTGGTTCATATATCTTGCCCTACATCTCATCTGTAAAGAGTCCCCAACAAGTGATTGGTGCAGCTATCAAGCATCATATGGTTGAAAAACTTGGTCTCAAGTGAGTAATTTTCCCTAGTTTTAAGTATAAAGGTGTTATTTCTGCTATTTTTTCGGGCTCATTCAAAATTGGTCTCTTTATGTACCACCCAAATTTTGTATTAGTCTTCTTGTGTACTTGCCAATTCTTTGTGATGCAAATTCGAAAGTTACCTTTACTACCACATATTTGCAAAAAACTGTAGAAGATAAGATCTTGCAAGTATATTTCATGATAAATCTGGAATTTTCTGGTGGCCAGTCCAAATATCTAAAAGACACTTCCGACTTTGGCACTTCCTTTTACCATAGTGCAGAGGGAGTGTCGGTGAGATTAGGATTTTTTCTGGTCTATTTCCCGAGCATGTAGCATTTTCCATTTGCTGGCTGGATGATTGTTTCAAATGAACACCAGTCTAATTGTGAGCTGTCACTTTGTAATATTTTTACTTCATTGTGTTGTGTAGGCCGTATGATGTTTATCATGTCACTGTGATGCCATGTTATGACAAAAAACTGGAAGCTGTCCGGGACGATTTTGTTTTCTCAGTGGAAGATAATGAAATTACAGAGGTGGACTCGGTATTGACAACCGGTGAAGTGTTGGACTTGATACAGGTTACTAAGTTATTTCCTGCTCTTGCCTCTATTTCTAAAACTCTGAGACACTTATATTACTTTCATGGTTGTGCAGTCAAAATCTATTGATTTCAAGACAATGGAGGAATTGCCTTTGGACAGATTGTAAGTTTCTTGTGTGCTTGATGTTCTGTACCTCCGAACGAAATTCGAAGTTCGAATAAAAAATGAAGAGAAAGAAAAAATTATATTATGTTCAACTGGTACTTTAGCAAACTTGAATTCAATCACTTGTTGAGAAAAGAATGATAGAATATTTTTAATGTAGTTATGTACTCCCTCCATATCAAATTATAAATGCATATTTTAGTTGCTTTAGAGACGGGTTTGGCCACCAGTTACTATATTATAGTCTGCAGTTATGTGACATAAAATTGATGTTATTAGATTTGTATTGAAAGTACTTAAGAACATGGTCTGTTATGTTTTTATCATAAAAACCATGTACTAATTGAGTAATTTTTAGTCAAAGCATACAAGGAACAATTTATTCTTTATTTTCTGGGAATTCACATTTACTTTCATTGCAACACCAGATTAACAAATGTTGATGATGATGGCCATCTATACGGGGTTTCTGGTGGCTCAGGTGGTTACGCAGAAACCATCTTCCGTTATGCAGCACGTACACTCTTCAACAGAGAAATAGAAGGTCCGCTTGATTTCAAAATATTGCGGAATTCAGATTTCCGTGAAGTTACACTGGAGGTAATTCTTTCCTAATCCCAGGTTGTCCTGCTGAAAGCCATTCTCGCCGTGGCCTTTGGATCTTTGTGTATAAACTCCTGCTTATGCTAACAGGTGGAGGGCAGACCTGTTCTGAAGTTTGCCCTTTGTTATGGGTTCAGAAACCTACAGAACTTTGTTAGGAAGATTAAGATGGGCAAATGTGAATACCACTTTATTGAAGTTATGGCTTGCCCTTCAGGTACTCTATTTATGGCACTGTGTTTCACGGTCGCTTTTAATAACCTGTTTCTGGGCTGTAGGATCTAGATACCCTGCTATACACTGATTACTACCCTGCAGGTTGTCTGAATGGGGGAGGTCAAATAAAACCTGTTACAGGCCAATCTCCCAAGGATCTCATCAAACAATTAGAGAGTGTATACATGCAAGATGTAAGTTCTAGCATGCTTGCTACATTTCATGTTGTTTGTAAGGGCCTTGCTTCTGTTTGTGATTCTAATTCTATATCCATAATGACCCATTCAAAATGCTTCTGTTTGTGATTCTAATTCTATATCCTTAACGACCCATTCAAAATTTACATCCATCTTATAGTAGATATCCAAGTTACTATAGCACGACATGTTATTCTGCTGTGTTCTCTGGTATACTTTTGCATCTTAGGTTGTTTGGTAGGATATTTTTGCCCATTTAGGAATAAGATAGGCACTACTCTCTGTGTACTTTGTTTACTGTTTCTGTTGGGTTTCATATCTAGCCTACCACAACTTGCTTGGGACAAAAGGGTCTGTTGCTGTTGTTGTAGGAATAAGAGATGCACTCTGTTGAACTGTTAGTGCCTGTTACACCATCCCATTGTAGTTCTGGGAAGCCGTGAATAATTTCTGAACTCACAGGTCATTTGTTGTGATTTATCATCGTCCTCCAGCTTTTGATGACATGATGTTCTCCTCAAGTCAAGTGAAAAATAACTGTTTTTTACTTCTAGAATTTTGCCGCCAGCGCTCATATCTGTTTTTTTACTTTTGTGTCAGTCATGTGCCATGACTAACCTCAAACCTTTGTGTACCTAGGTATCAATCTCAAGCCCCTTTGATAACCCGATCGCGAAAAGATTATACGACGACTGGCTCGTGCAACCTGGTTCAGAGAATGCAAAGAGGTATTTGCATACGCAGTATCACCCCGTGGTGAAAAGTGTTACCTCTCAATTGCAGAACTGGTGATACCGGTGAACTCAGGTCTTCCAAGAAGCCAAGAGGAACACAGTCCACACCGAACAAAGCCTTCGCGACACAGAAGATTACAGCGGTGTTCTGCTCGAGGGCGAATGAGTTTTGCTAGTCTATAGGTTTTCACCTGCTTTCTTGGTGATGTTGTATACTGTACTACCTCACACGAGAGAGTACAAAATAACACTTGGAACTGTAACATGTAAAAATGAACAAAATAGTTGCTGATCTTCTCAGCTGATAATTTATGCCACCACTGTCTTGTTTCTTGTTTGGAGCATTGTTTTTTGTGTACCGCACATCTCTTTAGGCTTCATTCGATCTGTGTATATCAGGGCATCCGCAATAGGTTGTATGATACATCATATGATAGAGTAGCCAACTCATCAGCCAACAATGTATCATACAACAATTGCAATGGTTTGTTGGAAGAGTTGTTGGTAAAGTAGTACATTCTAGCCAATCATATACTCCCTCCGTCTCAAAATAATTGTCTCAAGTTTGTCTAAATATGGATGTATCTAGACATATTTTAGTATATAGATGCATCCATATCTAGACACAGTTGAGACATTTATTTTGAGACGGAGGGAGTAGTTATTTTAGTGGGACCAAAGAAGAAAAGTATCTTGGCATGCGTGCTACCTTGTTGGTTGCATATCATACAACTCATATTCTCTTGCCTCATTATTACTTGCCATGTAGGCATTTTTCTGAGTTGGCATTGCTATCTTACGATGACATGTACACTATTGGAGATGCAGTTTTCAACGCTTGCAACATAATGTTGCGAAATCATTCGTTTCTGAATAACAGCTCGCTGGAACACCAATCATTTTTCTCTTCGTTATTATAGTACTTGGATACAGTTGTCGTTGACATTTTTTTGATGGTGATGAAAGACACCAAATTGGGCTTCTCAATCTACAATGATTGGATACAGTTTGTCGACAAACCAAATCGGACTTTGCGAAAGAGGATTAAGAATTGCAAAAAAAAGAATGAGAAGACGAATTCCCCACTGTGCTGCGATAAATTAAACAAGCCTTGCTAAATTACAAAAAATGAGAGCAATTTCTTTTTCCAAAATGACGAAATGCATTGCTAGTAGATATTGTCGTGCGAATCTTTTTCCGTGCGAATCTGTTTTTTGTTACAGGATCATGTCGGGGATGGTCTCGAGCATGTAGGTGAACAGGCCGCCGAGCAGGAAGATGAAGAGGAACGCGAGCCCGACCTTGGCGAGGTACGCGGAGGTGCCTTTGTTCATCAGCGCCTCCCTGTCGCGAGCCGCCTTCGCCTCGCCGCCTCCCTTCTTCTGCGAAGCCATCACCACCGCGATCCACACATGAATTAGTTATGCTCATGGCCATCTGAACTTAATTTGTATTCGTATAATCCGAGAGGGAGCATACCGTGTCGTCGGCTGGCGGCGCGTCGTGGTTTCCTGGCGCGTCCTCCTCGGTGACGGTCTGGAGCCTCCAGCCGCGGCCGTAGTCGGCGAGGGGCGCGGTGGGGCCGAAGCAGACGGGCTCCTCGCCGTCCTTGGCCGCCTCCACGTGCAGCGCCGCCGGGGAGCCCGGGGCGAGCTTTCGGTTGACCGCGTGCAGCGCGTAGCGGGCGGTCGTCCCGGCCGCGAAGCGACGGACCTCGCCGGAGCTCCTGCAGGTCACCTCCAGGAACTGCAGAACAAAATTACTTGTTCAGGTCTCAGAGAGAGAATCTACAGTAGAAACCAGAGATAGGAGCTGGACGGATTGGATTTACCGGAGGGGGAGGAGCGATGCCGGAGCCTTCCTTGTGCGCTGCCTCGTCCGGTCGCGGCGGTTTGCTTGCCTCCGGATTTGCCATGTTCGCGGGCCGGCCTGGAGGAGCAGCCGAGCAGAGGAAAAGAAGAAGAATCCTGCTTTGACTTTATTTTTTGTAGGTTTATAGTTGAGACTTGACATAAGTCTATATCGGAAGTGCCTTACGTACGACGTTTTCTGTCCGATGCTCGTACGACACAACGTGGCTAAATCTGTACTCTTAACTGCTCATCTGCTGGGACAAGGAAGGCCACTGATGCATGTCTGATGCATTTTTGAGCATGCGTCGTACAAAAATCGGATAAAATTCGTCGTACGTATAGCACTTCTCAGTCTATATTCCCCCTTAAACTTTTTCAAGTTTAGATTAACTCCAAACCCGGCCAAAACACCCTTCCAAATCTTAATACGGAGTACTAGAGACTCGTAATTGTGCCATGTATGATAAATGCTAATGTGAAGAAAAGATAAGGAGCAGAAGAGAAAAAAAAACTAAGTCAGGCTAAGGACATCTCCTACTGGCCTGCTCATTTGCCCCGGACATGTCCGTTTTGAGCAGGCTGGACCGAAACCAGGCCCCTACGGCACTGCTCATACGGACCACGGCCCATTTTTTGTCCCCGGATGCTCAAATCCAGACCAAATTTGGTCCAGTTTTGAGCAGTGTCGGACAAATCGGGACAGCAATATGTGTCCACAAACCCCACCGTGGCCCACAAAAAAGTGCCACACATTTTGCCATTTCCACTCCCAACCCCATCCGCCTCCGCTGCTCCACTGCCCTAGCCATGGCCGACGCAGCAGCAGCCGCCGCCACCGTCGCCACCGTCGCCACTGACCTACTCGCCCCGGCCTGTCCGGCGACGGCCCTAGCCGCCGCCCCGCCGCAGAAGCCGAAGCTGAAGAAGCCCAAGGACGCGCTCGCGGAGGCGCGGACGAAGGAGGAGTCGACGAAGAGAGCGGACCGGAGGAGGAGGGTGAAGGAAGAGAAGGCGGCGCCGCCGCCGATGGAGGACGAGCGGACAAGGATCGCCCAGGCCGCGGCGCAAGCCGCCATTATCATCTTGGGCATGCAGCCGCCGCCCACCATGAACGTGGCTCCGGCACAAGCATGCATCTTGAACGCCTCAGCGGTCCGGCCGCGGATCGTTCTCCTCGACGCGCGCCCAAGGACGAAATCGCCCGCGCTGGCGTACGGGTACCTGCCCGGCCGTGACCCGACGCCGCTGCCCTTCTTCTCGGTCGACATGGAAGACTCATCGCCGGCCCGAACCAGGGTCTCGATCGACCTGAACACGGCGCCCGTGTCCGGCATGTCGACTACCCCGTCGAGCAAAGGTGGCCACCGTCCCTCCCGGCCGTCCTTCCGGTGCCACGCAACCTGTTCGACGAAATGCAGGACATGGAAACGCAGGCGACGAACTTGACAAGGGAGGAGGGCGAGGGGTTCATGGCCAACATGATCAACGAGGATGGCCAGGCGAGCTGCGTCCACGCGGGGGACGAGCTGTACGAGGAGGACGAGGAAGTCGAGGCCAACGACGAGCCCCACATCGACGACATGCCCATGTTCATGGACGAGCTCACCCAGCAGGCCAAAGCGGCGAGGAAGAACGTGAAGCGGGGCGCCAGCTTCACCGAGGCGGAGGACGAGTGCCTTATCGACACATGGATGGAGGTGGGACAGAACACCATCGTCGGGGCCGAGATGAAGGGCAACGCCTATTGGAGGAGGATGCACAAGAACTACTAAGAACGGGCCGTCCTTCCCCTGTACTCCATGATCACCACAAGGACCGAGGCCTCTATCCAAAAGAGGTTTGGGCTCATCTCGTCGGAGTGCAGCAAGTTCACCGGCTCCTTCGAGCACGCTGTGGCCTGGCCTCAAAGTGGCATCGGCATCGGTGACTTGGTGAGTGGCCATACGTCCCTGTCCTTCATTTGCATTGGCCATAAGTTCCCATGTCCTCCAATGCCCCTTTTTGTGTAGGCTTTTCAAGCGTTGGAGGTGTACATGGCCGAGCATTGGGGCAAGTCATTCAACTTCGTCCATTGCTACCGGAAGATCAAGGACAACCAAAAATGGAAGGAGCTCCACAACGCCCTCAAGAAAGGTGTGGCCATGCCGGGTAGGGTGCCGCCAATGGCTACGGGCCAGGCCGCCGATGGCACGACAAGTGAAAGGCCAAGGGGCCGAAGCAACTCCAAGCTCGACCTCAAACGCGATACCACGACCATCGCATTGCAAGAGACACTCAAGGGTTTCATCTCGCAGAAGGACAAGACCAGCGACAAGAAGGACGAGAGGGACGAGAAGAAACGCCGGGAGCGAGAGAAGGTGACGAAGAACTACTTCATCGTGCAAACGAAGAAGCTTGAGATAGAGGAGGAGAACGCGAAGACAAGGGCCATGGAAGCCGCGATCACTGCCATGGAGGCCGAGAACAAGAGGAAGGAGGTCGAGCTCGCTCTGGCCGCCCAAGAGGCACAAATCATGGCCATGGACCTGAGCCGCCTCACCCCGAGGAAGAAGGCCTACTACGAGAAGAAGCAGCAGCGGTACATAGAGGGCGAGGGGTGATCGCCATGGCCTCGACCGTGGCCGGCGCGGCCTGAACCGTGGTCGGCGTCGCTTTTATACATCCTGGCCCTGGGCTGGCATGGCCTCACCTGGCCGTCTGAACCTTGCTCAAACTGTGGCCGACATGGCCTGATCGTGGCCGATATGGCCGAACCATGGCCTCTTTTTGCATGTGCCAATATTCTTTTGCTATATATTTAGGGAATTTTGGTATTTTTGTATGTTCCAATTTGAATTGTGGCCACCATTTGAGCAGCCCCGTAGGGAGCAGTGGCCAAAACTGGCCGGACAGGGTCCCGGACGGCTGCTCAAATAGACACAACAGACACGAAATTGGTCCGGATTTGAGCAGCCCCGTAGAAGTTGTCCTAAGATTCCACTTTATCATATTTATACACGTCGCCACATTGTCGAGGCATAAATTCGCCCGCCCAAAATCGCCATGATCCTACAACCACGCAAGCGAGCGCTCATGTCACCAAATGCTTACTAGGCACTAGATTTACCCGGGTTCATTCGAGCAACGGAGCATAGCAATGATGGAAGTGAGTCACTGTTAGTCTACCCTCTACTCTCCCTAGTTAAAACAATGAACTAAGTATCCTAATGGTAACCAAAGTGCCATCGTTAGAGTAGAGGAATAAGTAGAGAATCCTGTAATTTTTTTTTTTGAAATGGAAAGCCCAGCCTCTGCATCAGATTGATGCACACGGCTTTTATATTAATAATAGGTCTCAACGTTACAAAACAAGTAAACAAAAAACAGCTCAACGATCTGCCAAAGTGGCTACAAAGACCAGCCACCTAAAAAACATCATTATTTTGCAAACCATTGTAATCTTCCATCACGCAACCAGCCACCCTGTCTGAAGATAGTCCGTACGACCGCCATCAGTCGAGAACATGCTGCATCCAAACGTCCACGATGGTCTGCTGGCAGTAGATAAGACCACATATGGATCCAGTGTGTAGCCCGATGAATCACCTGCAAAAAATGTCCCACCACAAAATTGTTAAAAATTACATCGTTTCGGTAATTTCAAATTGCCCAAACAAAAGCACATACACCAATGCGTATACTAGCTTTAGTAGATTTGTCAGTCCCATTCAGCCATGTCCCAAACATGTGATTAACACTATTAGGTGGAGTGATGCTAAAAGTAAAGTGGACTAGTCTCCAAATTTTTCTAGCAAAATCACAGTGAACAAATAGGTGATCAACCGTCTCATCAGCATTGCAAAAAACACATTTTTAGATCATGTCCATCTCCGTTTATTCAAATTATCCTTAGTGAGTAACTCTTTTCGAAATAGAAACCACATAAAGATATTAATCTTTAGTGGTACCTTCAATTTCCAAAGATACGTATGTAAAAATCTCGTGTCCACATTCATAATCTCCTCATACAACGATTTAATAGTGAAAACCCCTGAGTTTGTCAATTTCCAAGAAAAAGAATCCTCCTCTTCTGACAGAGAGACGGCCATCGGTCTCTCTACCATGTGTAACCAGTCAACCATTTATCCCCATATAAAGACCGCCTAAACTCAATATTTAGACGTTCATGACCAAGAATATTCGCAACTAACACGTTCTTATTACGCACAATATTATATAAAGAAGGATAATGAACAGCAAGGGAACTCCCCTGCAACCATGGATCCTCCCAAAATCTTACGCTCTGTCCATTGCCTAGAGTGAAAGAGACATTCTTTCCAGAAAGGGGAATCAGTAGGTTTAGCCTCCACCTGTGTGAGAGGCTTACCCATTATGTACTTATTATGCAATAACTCGTGCCAGATGCCCTCTTCAGTTAAAAGTTTAAAGAGTCATTTACTCAGTAAACATTTGTTTTTAACATCAAGACACTCAATGCCTAGACCACCTTGGTCCTTAGGGCGACAAACAATGTTCCACTTGGTCAACCTGTATTTCTTTTTTGGTTTGATCTGATTGCCAGAAGAAACGAGATCTATAAAAGTCCAATCTCTTTTTAACCCCAATGGGTAATTCAAAGAAAGAGAGAAGGAACGTTGGTAAACTAGATAAAACAGAATTGATAAGCACCAAACGATCTCCATATGATAGCAATTTGCCTATCCAAGAGCTCAGATTTTTCTCAAACCGAACTTCCATCGGTCTCCATTCTTTATTAAGTAGTTTACGGTCATGGATTGGTATGCCAAGGTATTTGAAAGGTAGAACACCCAGTTCACACCAAAAAATCCTCCGGTAGTGACCCTCACAGTCTTTGGCTTTCCCAAAACAAAAGATCTCGCTCTTATTAAAATTTATTTTTAGCCCTGACAATTGTTCAAAGATGGACAGTATTAATTTCATATTAACAGCCTTCTCTAGGTCATGTTCCAAAAACAATATAGTGTCGTCTGCATATTGAAGGATTGAAACCCCTCCTTCAACAAGGTGAGGAATCAAACCTCCGATCTGACCATCATATTTTGCTCTTCCTATTAAAATAGCAAGCATATCAGCCACTAAGTTAAAAAGGATCGGTGATAACGGATCACCCTGTCGTAAACCCTTTAAGGTCTGGAAATAATGACCAATGTCATCATTTAGCCTTATTCCCACACTACCTCCTTGCACAAACCTGGCTATCCAATCACACCACCTAGGATCAAAGCCTTTCATACGTACAATTTGCTGCAGGAATTTCCAGTTAACCTTATCATAGGCTTTCTCAAAAAAGCAAAACACTATCTAATTTCTTCCTTTTTAGCTCGTGAATAGTTTCGTGTAGGACTACAACCCCTTCTAAGATATTCCTACCTGGTAGGAAAGCAGATTGAGAAGGGCGAATAACTCTCTGTGCAATAGAAGTTACTCTATTTGTTCCTACTTTCGTAAATATTTTAAAGCTTACATTTAACAGACATATATGTCTATATTGTTCAATCCTACTTGCATCTTCCTTCTTAGGAAGAAGGGTGATCACTCCAAAGTTCAATTTGAACAACTCGAGATCCCGTCCATGCAATTGATTAAACAAAGCCATTAAGTCGTCCTTAATGACTCCCCAGAAACGTTTATAAAACTCCGCAGGAAACCCATCTGGACCCGGGGGTTTATTTAATTCCATCTGAGAAATAGCGTCACTCACCTCCTTTTCTGTAAAAGGCTGTGTGAGGAACCTATTCTCTTCCAGGGATACCTGAGTAATATCATCAACACTCATCTCATCAAGCGAGACACTAGATGGATCCGATGCTCCAAACAGTTTTTTATAATACTCAGAGATAAAGACCTTCAAATTCTGTTGACCCACAATAGTACCTTCCTCTTGCTCTAATTGAAAAATTCTTTTCTTTCGATGCCTACCATTGGCAACGAGATGAAAATAACGTGTGTTGTTCCCTCCTTCCTGAATATGTTTTACCTTCGCACGTTGAGCCCACTTAGACTCTTCCTCACGACGAAGTTTAGCAACATATGCCTCTGCATTTGCTCTAGCAACCCGCTCTGATTCGGACAGAGGAGTGCATTCGGCCTTAACATCTAACTCATTAATAAGCAGCAAAAGCTTATCTCTGAGCCTCTTATATTCACCTGCACGATTCTTAGCCCATCCTCTTAGAAAACTGCGAAGATGTCTAATTTTTAATTGCCATCGTTCTATCGGAGTGGATGCAGCAAGAACTGATTCCCACTCCACCTTGACCATCTCAAAAAAACCCGGTTCCTTCAGCCAAGACAACTCAAATGAAAATAACGACTTATTTCCTCTATGAGCCGCCGACCCCGAGTCTATGAGTAAAGGGTTATGATCAGATCCTGCTCGTGGCAACGCCTGCACAGTCACAAGTAGAGAATCCTGGTTGACTAATATTTTCCATAGGTTTACAAGAGCATATGCACCTGCACCCCAAAGCATCCAAAGACCCATGGGGATGGCAGACACAAAATCGGCGCACATGAGCACCACATGATGGACCCTATAAGACAGGACTACACAGCGGCGCTAATTCGTCGCTCGGAGCGGCGGTTTCTGATATGCATACATGCGGGTGACATCAGCGATGACGTTAGTTTAGATTCCTCCCACCAATTTTATTAAAAAAAAATTATCTCTCAATTCGATAATCCGATTGAAAATCCGTTTTCACCACTGTGTTAGTCGCGACGAGATCTACGAAACTAGATCCCATGTTGCCATGTTCTGACCACTTTTTTTTTCGTCAGCAGTTACCAGATTATTATCACTAACCTATCAGATTATAATAACTTAGTTATCAGGTTGTCTGACGTCCTTCTTCGACAATGTAATAGTGCATGAAATTGTTTTGTGTGGAATGATACCATCTTTTAACTCTTCCATATGTCTGGACTCTTCCTCTCTAGCTATGCACATCACTCAAAATGGCTACAATATATATATAATTTATCTGATAACCATGTACAATTATTGTGATAACTGTGCAATATTAATCTAATAACTATAGTATTGCAATATGGTAACTAGTGTGACTGATAAAATACTTCACACCCGATATATAGTTGTGTTTGAATGTCAAGTATGGAAAAATTTATTTGATAACCATGTAAAATTATCGTGGTAACTATTCGTTGCTAATGTGATAACTGCCGTGACAAAAAAAAATCGTCGAAACATATTAAGATGGGATCTAGATTTGAAGCTCTCATCGAGACGAACTTAGCGGTGTAAACAGATTTTCAATCAGAATAGCGGTTTAGAAGATAAATCATTTTGAATTTTCGATTTTAGTAATTAATGCGCCGATATCATCTATGATGTGGCAAACTGCTGCATGGATGCATGTGCTCTCCCCTATAGGAAAAAAATCCCTAGCAAACAGTCGCCGCTGCAAGCCACGCGAGTACGACGCCTCTCCATAGATTTTTTGGTCCGACACCACCCAATGGGCCTCCAAACTAGGGGGTGGACTAGGGGCACCTGGGCATGGACAGTACATTCGACAGGCAGGCCCCGCGCATCATTGACACAAGCCAGACGTCAGCGAGGCCACTATCTCCTCCACCGTGTCCTTGGTTTTTCTGTCTGTCGATTCGCGACACCACATCCATCCCTTGTCCTCCCTATACAACAGTGCCCCTTTTGTCACCGCATCCACGGAGCAGTTCTGCGTGTGGCTAGCATCGTCGTCGCGGTCGCCAGCAAGTATCTTCGCACCGGTACGTCAAAGTTCCCGCTCGTGGCCGCTCGCAAGCTATTCGGCAGTTTGCTAACTACGTTCAAAATTCCTTTTGCTTGTTCGTAGAAACGCGATGGATAGCGACGATGAGTTTATGTTTCACGTAATGATGAAGGAAGAAGTCCTCCGAGTCGTTGGTGAAGAGACTAACATGGTTCTCGCTGTTCTGCTTGCCGCGCAAGCGGAGCTTGAAGCGAATCCCAACATGGAGCATCGAGAACTGGAAGGCTGGCCAAGAAGAACCGGTTTAGGACCACGGGCCATGTGCTGATTTACAGTGATTATTTCTCGATGACTCCGTCAAACACGATTTTGATTTTTGTAGGCAGTTTAGGATGCAGAGTGAAGTGTTCATGAATATTGTGCATGGCATTCGAGATTACGATGACTACTTAAAGCTGAAAAAAGATTACACCACTCTTAGGATTATCATCAATTTAGAAATACACCGCTGCTTCTATGATCCTCCCTGTCGCCGGCTGGGATTCTCTGAATTAGGTCAGTCATTGTCAGCTGGGTCCCTCAGCTGGTGGGTCCCACGGACCAGTGACTCAAAGTAGGGAAAAGTTAGAGGGCAAAGTCAGAGAATCCGTGCCGCCCTGTCGCGATCCCCCTTCACCTCGCCGCCTTCCTTCTTCTGCGAAGCCATCAGCACCGCGATCCACACAGGAATCAGTTACGCTCATCAGTTCTTCATGGCCATCTGAATTTAATTTGTATACTCCATCCGTCCCAAATTAAAGTTGGACAAAAGTAGATGACGGAGGAGTACTACAATTCTGAGAGGGAACCGTATCATACCGTGTCGTCGGCTGGCGGCGCGTCGTGGTTTCCTGGCGCGTCCTCCTCGGTGACGGTCTAGAGCCTCCAGCCGCGGCCGTAGTTGGCGAGGGGCGCGGTGGGGCCGAAGCAGACCGGCTCCTCGCCGTCCTTGGTGGCCTCCACGTGCAACGCCTAGCAGGCGGTCGTCCCGGCCGCGAACCGATAGACCTTGCCGGGGCTCATGCAGGTCACCTCCAGGAACTGCAGAACAAAATTACTTGTTTAGTCAAAGAGAGAATCTACAGCAGAAAGTATAGATAGGAGCTGGACAGACTGGATTTACCGGAGGGGGAGGAGCGATGCCGGAAGCGTCCTTGTGCGCTGCCTCGTCCGGTCGCGGCGATTTGCTTGCCTCCGGATTTGCCATGTTCGCCTGCTGGATGAGCAGCCGAGCAGAGGAATAAAGAAGAGAATCCTGGTTTACGAAATTTTTCAATAGGTTTAAAGAGCAGCTGCTACGGGCACCCCAAAACACCCCCACAGACCCCATTGTCACGCTTTTTTTTTTTTTGACAAGTAACAGGACTTTATTGATTAACTCACATTAATACAAATAGTTTGCCGGATGCATTCCGGAATAGAAAGGAAAACCTCACTAGAATTAACACTAACACAAGACTTAGCTAAAGCATGAGCAGAAACATTGAGAGCACGCCCCACATGGACGAAGGATGAAGAAGTGAACACACTGGTTAAGCTTTTAATACCACTAACCAGAATGCCCACCGAAGATCTATCCATTGCCGTAGAGTTAAGGCGTTGGATCAACGAGAGACAATCAGACGCGAAAATCGCCTTGTCATAGCCCCTCTCCACTGTAAACTCCACAGCTCGCCGAAGGGCAAGGGCTTCAGCTTCCTCGGGAGTTCTGATTCCCAGGAACACATGCCTGCACGCTGAGGCAAAAGAGCCACGATGATCTCGAATGACCACCCCCGCCCCCATCTTCAAATTGACCTAAAAAATGGCCGCATCAGAGTTGACAAACACCGTTCCCGGCGGCAGTGGAGACCAAGCAGCTGGGGTTTTTGGTTCACACTTGGAAGCCAAAGAACGGGTAGGGGCTTGTGAACGGATGAGGTCAACGTATGCGAGAATTCTCGCACTTGTCCCAGTAGGACTAGGTTTCGCTGTGGAGTTCCGAGCTTCATTCCTTGCGTCCCACACGTGCCAAAAGGTGACGGCCAGTACAGTTGCTTGGAGCTCGTTGGATCTCTCGAGGAAATCGAAGAGCCATTGTGCATGGGTACCAAAGCTCTTACGATCCAGCTTGAGATGAACACACCGTTTCACCTCTCTCCATACCACTCGAGCGAACTGACAGGTGAGGAGAGCATGCTCTATACTCTCCAATCTTCCACAGAACACGCACGGACCAGTGTCAGGTATCCGTCGTGTCAGAAGCTGAACGCCGCTTGGAAGACAGTTATGTATGAACCTCCATAAGTGGATTCTCATTTTACCCGGCGCGTTGATCTTCCAAAGACGCTTCCACTGATCATTGTTATCCATCCCATTGGAACTCAAACCACAACCAGTACCGCTACGCCAAGAAAGAAAACTCGCAGACCGAGCCAAGTTATAGCCAGACCGAACTGAATACGTACCATGTCGAGTATATGGCCAGCAAGGGAAGTCACCTTCCATGTCGTTGGAGATCGGTAGCTGTAGTATCTGGTCGGCTATATTCGGTGCGAAGAAAGCATGCACATTTTCATGATTCCATGCATCGCCTCCATCCACCATCAGGCACCGTACCGTGGCCTGGCTGGGTATAGGAGATAAAGATCGAAGGACATCCGGAGGAAATCGGGGTATCCAATTGTCCCTCATAATCTTCACCGAGGCCCCATCCGCGATAGCCCATCTTATGCCTTGATACAGTAGGTCCCTTCCATGTAGTATGCTTCTCCAAGTGAACGATGACGACCGCGGTTTAAGAGCGTGCCAAAAGTTCGTGTTTGGGAAATACCTGCCCTTGAGAACGCGGGCGCAGAGGGAGTCGGGGACCGTGAGCAGTCGCCACCCCTGCTTGGCTAGCATGGCCTGGTTGAAGAGGCCGAGATCACGAAATCCCATTCCTCCCAAAACCTTGGGTGTTGACAGCCACTTCCATGATCTCCAATGAATTTTCCTTTTACCTTCCTCAATTCCCCACCAGCTATTAGCTATGGCCGATTTAATCTTGTTGCAAATAGCTAAAGGTAATTGGAAACAACTCATGACAAAGGTAGGGATGGCCTGAACCACCGATTTCAGCAGAGTCTTGATGCCAGCCCGAGAGAGGGGTCTCCCCGAAATTCCATTAAGATATTTCCATACCTTGTCATATACAAAGCTGAAGGTAGCTATAGGACCACGCCCTACAGAAGTTGGCATACCGAGGTAGAAATCGTTCAGATCCTCGTTTTGGACTCCCAACTTGACATTCACTGAATTTTTCACTTGATCAGACACATGGTGACCAAAGAAAACCGATGATTTCTCCAGATTAATAAGTTGTCCAGAGCCATCACAATAACTCGTGAGAGTATTCTTGAGAGCATCCACACTCTTATCATCACTCTTCGCAAAGAAAATGCTGTCATCTGCAAACAGTAAATGGGATATAGAGGGACCAAGTCTACCATTGCGAATACCATAGAGCTCACCTCGGTCCTCCTTTCTTTGCAGTAAACATGACAACCCTTCCGTGCATAAAAGAAACAAATAAGGGCTAATAGGATCTCCCTGACGAATACCTCTAGAAGGAACCACCGGTTCTGTCAGTTCTCCATTAACTTTGACAGCATAACGGACGCAGGTCACACACCGCATCACCGATTGGATCCAATTTGAGTCAAAACCGAGCTTACACAAGCAACCATGCAGGTAGGCCCACTCCACCCTATCGTATGCTTTCATCATATCAATTTTGAAAGCAAAGAAAGGTTTCTTACTTCTTTGGTTGCGTATAGTATGTAAGCACTCGAAGGCAATGAGGGCGTTATCAGTGATCAATCTGCCAGGGACGAAAGCACTCTGTTGTTCTGATATGATCTCCGGTAGAATCACTTTGAGCCGGTTTGCCAAAACTTTGGAGGCTATTTTGTAGAGGACATTGCACAAGCTTATTGGGCGGAATTTTTTCAATTGCTTTGGCTTGGCAACTTTCGGAATGAGGATGATGATGGAATCACAAAGCCCTTCCGGAACTTCTCCTCCACATAAGAATCCCCTCACAGCATCACAAATCTCTGTTTTAAAAAATTCCCAATGAGTTTGATAGAACAAAGCCGGGAACCCATCCGGTCCCGGTGCCTTGGTCGGCCCCATCTGAAAGAGAGCTGCACCAATCTCCTCATCAGAATAAGTTTTACAGAGATCCAAATTCATTGCAGCAGTCACTTTCGTTGGTATAGCATCAAGGACTGCATCCATAGACACACACGGGTTAGCTGTAAATAGTTGTTCGTAAAAACTATGAACCAAACCTTTGATTTCCCCTTGTGAGTCACACTTTGAGCCATCATCACGGACAAGAGAGGATATCTTGTTGGTGCGTTTCCGTGCTGATGCCTTTGCGTGGAAGAAAGAGGTATTACGATCCCCCTCTCGAAGCCACTCCACCCGTGAACGCTGCCGAGCCATGATCTCCTCGCACTCAAACAGGTCACACAATTTCCTCTCAATATCTCTTTCCAGCTGGACATTGTCATCCGAAACCGGCTGGCCTCGGAGGTAGTGAAGTTGTTGCTCCAGCTTTCGGATCTTCTTATGGACCGAACCGAAAGTGGCCCGGCTCCAATCAGTCAGCATCGGCGCCATGCGGTTAAGAGTGTCCCACGTCGATCGCAAGGTATGCTCCCCCCACCACACCTGGCCCATGCACGCTCCAGCGTCTCCTTGTAGTCCGGAGCCCGCCGCCAAATTGCCTCGTATCGAAACGAATGCGATACAGGAACTTCACGGCCCCTCCTCCGATCAACCGCGAGAGAAATCAACAAAGCATAGTGGTCGGAAGAAGTGGTGATAATATTGCTAACCGTACACTCTCCAAAAAGGAGTGAGAAGGCATTGTTTGCCACCGCTCTGTCAAGTCTAACTTTTACATGAGTTTGAGCGTCTTGTTTGTTGGACCATGTGAATTTTGGTCCATCAAAACCCAGGTCCATAAGACCACAATCTTGTAAACAATCTTGGAAGGCAGTAATCTGTGACCCTGTGCGATCCCTAGGGCCCAGGTGCTCGTCAAGACTACGCACTTCATTAAAATCCCCGCAACATATCCAGGGGCCAGTCCACGAATTGCTCATCGAACGGAGAAGGCTCCAGAACTCGTGCCGCAGCTCTCGTCTAGGCTCTCCATAAACAAAGGTTGAACGCCATGTCTCCCCTCCTTCCGGTGTGATCAGAGCATCAATACATCGACAAGTAGACCCCTGAATAGAGACAGACATCGTAGACAACCAGAAAAGGGCCAGTCCACCACTTTGCCCCAAACTGCTAACAGCAAAACAACCAGAGTATCCCAATGACCACATAAAGTTCCTTACTCTGGAATCCCTCATCTTTGTCTCGGCTAGAAAGAGGAGGGCGGGACGGTAGGACTTCACTAGCCAGCGAAGTTCGCCAACTGTCGCGTCCGTCCCGAGACCGCGACAGTTTCAGCATAACATGATCATAGCGTGCGGCGGGACTCATCAACAGAGCCCGCCAGATCCGCCGATCGATCACCACCCACCTTCTTCAGTTTCTTGTTCGAGTCACAGCTACCATCATCACCCGTGTCTGCTTCAATGGCGTTGTCCAGGACAGGCCCAGCTTGGTGCAGAACTAGAGCCAACGTATCAGCCCCCTCATCGCGGACAATAGGCGATTTTTCACGGTACACTTGGACAGATTTCCTCTTCTGACCAATCGAGAGCCCTTCCCCTCCCGGGGCTGACCCCCTTGGCTTGCTCGGGCCTTTACTAGACCGAGCAGTGTTGGCGCGAGCTCGCTGCTGTGTCTTCTTCTTCACCGGAGAGGAGACTTCCGACGAATCTCCTTTTCCCTTCTTGTTAGCAGCCGCGCCACTCTGTGTGTCCGACAGACCAGCCCTGTCGTTTGGGACTTGAGGTGAAGACCGAGGCTGGTCCGCTGAGAAAGAATCACTCGACGACCTCGGGCCCGGGTACTTCTTCTTTCTATCATCAGGGGCACACAGTCTTTCAGCAGCATAGGGTAGTTTCCCCTCGACAGCACGTTCTCCCGGGTTCGGGCACTCCATAGAAGAATGACCAATTAAACCACAAGAGAAACAGTAGTGCGGTAGGTGTTCGTACTGCACTTCGAACCAATCCGTCGCGTTCCGGCGTTGAGAGGACACCGTGACTCCCCTCATAAGAGGTTTATCGACGTTGACCTCCACCCGGACACGCATAAAACTGCCCCAGCAACGGCCGGTGGCATCACAATCCACCACAGGGATACTCCCCTCCAAGCCTAGAGATCCAGCAATCAGAGTTCCATGCTTCTTGTTCATGTAACCAAAAGGAAGATCCATGATACGCGCCCAAATTTTCATGCCGTTGAAGACCATGTCCTTCGGCCTCATGTCAGGATCAAATTCGCGGAGCAACACCGCGTGCTTTCCTACCACCCATGGCGGTCCCTCCAGCACCCGGGTTTTGTCCACCTTTGCTCCAAACTCGACGATGAACAGGTTGTCACCCGCCGGATTCAGAGCCAACCCACGTGGGTTACCCCACGCCGGCCTCAGCGCAGCGACAATCGTGCTAATATGAAGCTTGTTTGGGGACAGCACTTTGCCCACCAGCGCCCACTTCGAGTGAACCGGCGTCTCCTCCGCCGCATCATCCAGCACCACCACAGTTGCCTCTGCCGCCGTTAGCCGGAGACGCCCCATCATCTCCGAGACGTGATCCTCGGAACCGGGCGCCGCCGTGTCGGATGGAGGTGCGGCCTTCTCCCCCACCGAACTACCACCTGCTCCAACTCCTGGAGATGAAACCAATGCCTTTGCCTCGCCGATCGCTCCAACCATGTCTGCCATCCTCGCACCCCGATCTCAACAGCCACACCAAGGGCGGGTAGCGATACAGGGAACGCCCCTTGATCACCCCGAGTTGGCGCAGAGAGGGGAGAAGGACGAGCAGGTCGAGGCGGAGGACTGGGAGAGCACCTGAGGAGATCGCACGCGCGAGGAGCGACTCAGACGTGGTTTCTAGCCCTAGGTAGATGCGATCGCCATGGCTGTCGCCCTAACCCTAGAGAGAGAAAAAACTCGGCTCGGCCTACCTAGGCTAGCTAATGGACCGGGCTGTCACGCTGGGAATGGTGCGGGTGGGAATGGTGATTTTGGTGCAGATTATGCTATGGCTTTAATTGGTTTGGGCTGAAACGGTTTTAATACTGAATTGGTTTGGAGCGGTGCGGGCTTGCCAGGAAAGCAGGCCGGGGCGGTGCGGTGTGGTGTCAAAAAAAGAAAAAGGAAATGGGTTCAACCCATGGGTTTGACCCGCAGAATCCGTTCGGGGCCACGTACGTCTCCAAATTCCCCTTCTTCACATTGGAACGATTCCATCGCTCGACCTCACCTCTGCCTTTCACTGGATGGGCATGGCCGCCCCCATCTCGCCTCGTCCCTTGCTCTCTCCACCTGCCGACGACCTAAGCCATGGTCGCGCCCTCCTGCCTCCTTCCTCGATCTCCACAGCCAGGCGTCCTCCTGCCTGCCTCTACCGGCCATGGTCGCGCCCAAGCTGCTCCGGCCATGGTCGTCCCCAAGCGCCTCTGGCTCCGCCTCCCGCAAAAACGTCGAGGTCGGGTGGACAAGTACAACGGCGCCGGCGACGGTGGCTCCTGCGTAGCCCTTCAACCTCGACGGACAGGTGTCCAGGCCCCAAACTCCACAACCGCGCCCGCTGATTTCCCATCTTCCTCCCATAGTACTACTTTGGTTTGCTGCGTGGGCTATGAAATGGCTTGAAACCGCAAACATCCGATGGATTGGTGCGGTTTGGGGCAAAAAGAACTGCGGGGCGGTGCGGATCGGTTGTCGTTGATTAAAAAGTGGGTTGGTGTGGTATGATGGTAAGATAATTTTCGCGATGGACTGGCGCGGGTTTGGTGCGGGTCTCTCCCCATTCCCAGCGTGACCCCATTGGGTGGTCGACACAAAATCGGGACACAATGGGCACCCAAATGGTGAGCTCCATAAGATTTTTGGTCCGCCACCACCCAATGGGCCAATAGGCAAGTCCTGCGCGTCGTTGACACAAGTCGGATGACATCGAAGCCACTTTCTCCCCCAACAGTGTCTTGACTTTCCTATCCGGCGATTAGCGACACCGCCGTCGCTCCTTGTCCCCCTATATAGTGTCCCCCTTTTATTGCCGCATCCACAGAGAGTTCTGCGTGTGGCTAGTGTCGTCGCCGCCGGTCCCGAGTAGTTGTTCTACTGCAGACGTATCTTCGCATTTGTATGTCAAAGTTCCCTCTCATGGCTTCTCGCAAGGTGTTCGGCAGTTTGCCAACTATGTTTAAATTTCCTTTTGCTTGTTCGTAGATACGCAATGGATAGCGACGATGAGTTTATGTTTCACATAATGATGGAGGAAGAGGCCCTCCTAGCCGACGTTGAAGAGAACACTATGGTTCTCGCTGAGCTTCTCAAGGCGCATGCGGAGGTTGAAGCGAATCCCAAACGTGGAGGGTCGAGAGCTGGACGGCTGGCTAACAAGAACCTGTTTATGTCCACGAGCCATGTGCTGCTTCATAGTGATTATTTCTCGATGACCCCAGCAAACAACAATTTTGATTTTCGTCGGCAGTTTAGGTTGCAGAGGGAAGTGTTCATGAATATTGTGCGCGATGTTTGAGATTACGATGACTACTTTCAGCTGAAGAAAGATTGCATCGGCCTTTTAGGATTCTATCAATTCATAAATGCACTGCTACCATACGTATCTTGCATATGGAGCTCCTGCGGATTCTTTGGACGACTAATTCCGCATGTCCGAAAGCACAATTGTTGTTGCAACATACAAGTTTTGCAAAACGGTGAAAGCATTGTTCAGACCAATCTATCCGAGACAACCAAATGCAGAAGATATCCGAGACAACCAAATGTAGGAGACACGACTCGGCTAATTGCTCAAGTGAAGCAAGAGGATATGCTGGGATGCTTGGGAGCATCGATTGCATGCATTGGAGATGGAAGAATTTCCCATTCGGTTGGATGGGATGTATAAAGGAGGACATCTTCGAGCATGCCATGCTGTATTTGAAGCGGTTGCAGATTATGACCTTTGGATTTGGCACACACTTTTTTGGCATGGTTGGTTCTCACAATGATATCAATGTGGTGCAACGATCACCGGTATTTTCGAGACTTGCTAATGGCCAAGCTCCGGAGTACTACTATGTGATCAATGAAACTGAGTACAACAAGGGGTACTACCTAGCAGATGACATCTATCCTCGGTGATCGACATTTCTGAAAACAATTCGTAACCATGTTGTCGAGGCAAACATTGACTTCACATCCAAACAAGAAAGTACCCGAAGATATGTGGAACGAGCGTTTTGTGTGCTTCAAGCCAGGTTTTCGATTGTCAGGTGCCCTTCGCTATTTTGGTTGCTATAAAACATGTGGGAGATCATGAATGCGTGTGTTATCATGCACAACATGGTTATTGAAAGTGAGCGCAATGCTAACGTGGTGTTCAGTGAGCCGTATGAGTACCATGGCCCCCTTACCGACCCACATATGGGCGTGCCGATTGAATTCAATAAGTTTCTTGCAATTCATGGTCAAATTCTTAATGAAACAACTCATACGAACTTGTAGAGTGATCTAATCACCCACTTGTGGGCGCATCAAATAATTGAAGAGGTTGACTAGAGGGGGGGGGGTTGAATAGGCAACTAATTGTTTTTTTACTTTGTTTTTCAATTTAGGCTTGCTCATATATAGATTGTCTAGATCATGAAACTAAGTGAACAATCCTATATGATGAGTATGTTGGAGATATATGCCCTAGAGATAATAATATTCAGCTATTATTCTATCTCCAAGTTCAGAATTAAGTTTATGTCATCATGTCTTTGTGCGGGTGTGACATGAACATACAAGAGTTCCTAATCTTGTATCTAAGATTAGCTTATGGTTTGTGAGATGGTCACATTTTCCTGACCATGGACTTGGTTAAAAGTCAGAATTAAGTTTATGTCATCATGTCTTTGTGTGGGTGTGAAGACATGAACAAACAAGAGTTCCTAATCTTGTCTCTAAGATTAGCTTATCGTTTGTGAGACGATCACATTTTCTGATAATGGACTTGGTTACAAGGCTAGCAAAACATAAGAGTTTATTGTTAGGGTAACAATAGTACCGCACTGACCCAAGGATATGATCTTGCTAAAGGAGACTAAACAATTGTAATGTATTTTAGAAAAGTAGATATGAAGTTGCCATTTACTATAATTCCTATACTATGAGAATATCTAATGACCACATGATCAAAAGTAATGATTTGGATGTCACCAGCCGTCTTGCCGTAATTGGGGATCATAACAGTAATGTCTAGGTATAATCTAGAAAGTGTAATGGAACCGGAATCGTTCAAGACTAGTACTTAACTCCTCTAGGCGATAGTGAGGTACATGCTTAGGGCCCTCTTAGTATCATCGATGTCAACCAATCGTCTGGCTAGACACAGTGTGATTTATCACAAGTACATTGTGATATTAATGAGAAAAGAGGACGACATCGGTAACGAGTTTTATGTGTTATGATCAAAGAGTTTGATCAGATCAAATCACATAGTCTCACCTCATGATATCATTGGTATGGTGAAGTTAATGGAATACATGCAATGACTAAGTTATAAGGTTTACTCTTTCTTTGTGAACACATATGAGCCATGATGGGCGTCCACGGTCCCGCTGTTGGTTATTGTTCGGTAAGTTCCCGAACATGTTTGTGTGTTATCGAGTCTTTACAGGTCACATGTTTAAGCCGTGCAAACCTTTAATTGAGATAAATAATATAATGTTATTGGTTTTATGAATGTTCAATGTCGATACGATGTCACAGAAACAAGAAACATCGTTTGATAATAACGATGATTTTATCTATTGGGTTTATATAGTTCCGGAAGAGTTTCAGAGCACTTTCTATAAAAGGGGGGTGCCAAAAGGAAAACAATTCCCCTCATGTCCGCACCCTAGAAGGGGGCTGCTGGGTGGGCCCTAGTGGCTTCACATGTTGGTATTCACCATCCCAGTTTTTTTTCTGAATTTATTGGAGAGAAAAAAGAGAAAATAAAAAGAAGAAAAAGGGAAAAGAAAAGAGGGAGGTGGAGTTGGACTCCACCTTGCCCAATCCGAGTTGGGCTAGGGGAGGGGTGCGACCACCTCCTCCTAGATCAACTATGACTCCTCCCTCTCTTCTTTGGCAAGTCTTCCCTCCCTCCCACTATATAAAGAACCCCAATGCTCAAGGCAAAACACACAATTGGCTCTCAAGCCCCCTCTCTCTATAGTAGAATTAGAGGGTCTAATTAGAGCTTCTAATTAGATTGCCTCTAGTTGAATTAGAGCCTCTTGCAATTGGGTTTTGAGGTGTTCTCTCCCGATTAGATCGAGCTCTAATTCTAGTTCTCTCTCATGTGTTGAGAAGCTTCCAAATTCATATAGCTCTAATCCGAGTTGATCAGTGCTACCAATTAGTAATGACGGAAGGATGTCTCTCATCGTTGGTGCGGAGTTCTGGACGGCGGAGCGCTGACGGGTTGAGAGTGTATGGATGCACACCATAAGAGGGATTACACGTGTGATCATTGACGAGGGAAGCTTAGCGACATCCCTGCAACTAGGCCTCATTGTGAGGATATACGATCATTCAGATCTCTTCTACGACTACATCGAATCCGCTGCTCGGTGAGTCGTGATCTTGATTTTGGAGGATTACGTAGGGAATTTTTTTAAAATTCTGTAGTGTAGACCAACATTGGTATCAGAGTGTACTATGCGTAAATAAGATTGAATCAAGAGCACAATTTTGTGCAGGTATTGCATAAGCTTGTGCAAGTACGTTAGAAATCTATCTAATGTTCAGTTTATTTCCGTTGTTTCCCAATAAGTTGTGTTTGTTTTGTTTCCAACGGCATGGTGTGACTTTTTACAAACTTCTGGCAATCTTGGTACACTTGAGTTTCCCCTGGCATATCTCGCTTGATCCGAAGAAGTGCTTCAATATATTTGGATCGCACCATAGTTGGTCTCATAAACGGCATGGTGGAAAGGGAATGTGAATTGGATTCACACGGGGGTCATGGTTATGAATACATTTAGATTGAGGCTCAAGACGTTTTCGTAATGTCTCTGTTTCAATCACACCACAAAGTTAATCTAGCAATGATATTAAACATACCTCGAATTACGTAGGTGATGACGATAGTTGATCGTAGTACCTACAACCATGCTAAAACTTGCAAACAAAACGGTAGAGACGTCTAACTTTGTTTTGCAGGGTATGCGTGTGGTTTGGTATAGCTATCTTGTTGATGTGTTTTGACATGATGGAAAATGCGAAAGGATTGTCATTGTTCGACAACGACAATCAGGTGTTCATCGAGGAGCTCGGAGGAAGTACATGATAAGATAAAGTGGTCATTTTTGTATCGTGGAAAATCTCGAAGCAATTTTCACCGTAGCGGAATATCCTCAGATTTTTTGCTATGGTGAGAATAACGTGATGCGGAGGGTTACTCCTAGATTGGCCCGATCTTCACGAATCGACGAAGAACACAAAGAACGCTCAAGAACACGATGAACACGAAGAACACGAGAGGGGGAATCAAGGGGGGAATCATGGGCAATCGCAAGGAAACACAAGGGAGATAACTAGTAAGAACCGAAGAACCCCAAATCTCCCGTCAACTAAACCCCGAGGGCTGCCTACGGGACGATCGATCCCACTGAACTCACCTTGATTGAAACCGCTTCACACCCGTAGCCGGTCCACTACGCCAATAGAACCTCAAGATAATCGAGAGGAAGATTGGACAATCCTTGATTGAAACCCAAAGGGAGAGATCAAGTAATTGGATGAATCTTGATACGATCCTCGACGATGTCGGAGGAGTAGCCTTGATACGTTACTAGGTCAAACCATAGGAGTAGTTCCTCAAAGAGGGATACAAGAGAGCTGAGCTCCAAATGTTCTAAATTCAACTCTAAAAACCTAGATCTAGCTCGGGGTCGTCCTTATATAGCCGGGGGTCGAAGTAGGTGAAAACCGGGTCGAAAAGGCGTCATTTGCGTGCATTTCGGGTCCACGCCGACCTGGGAGCCGGCCTGGCCGGCCACGGGGCCGGGGTGGAGGCAGAGGGGCCCACCGATCCCACGCCGGCCTGGGGCTGGCCTGGAGCCCGGCCTGGGGCCAGGGTGGGGCGCCGGGGCCGTCCTGGGGCCGGGGTGGGAAGGAGGCAGGCCGACCTGGAGGCCGGCCGGTTCTGGAGGGGGTCCGGCCTAAGGGGGGGCGAGGCCGGCCTGGGGCCGAGGTGGAGGCCGGCCCCCTCGGTTGGGTGCCCGGCCTGGGGGGTGGGGGTGGCCGGCCTGGTGAAAGTGCATGGTGCCCCATATGTGGTTTTGGTAATTACTGACAATCCCTATGGACTAACGTTTGCATTGAATTATCCTTGTAGTTCTTGTTCATAGGAAATAATGGAGTTCATGTGTTGAACTCTATTAGCTTCCTTGATGGCCATTGTTATATTCAAGGATTTATATGAAGAATGGTCATGGTTTGAGTTGAGGTTATTGCTAGTGTGTCTTGAAGAAAAGTATTATGTTATCCTTCATGGTTATCTTCAAGACATCATCATTTGAAGTGAGAAGAAAAGATACAAGGTTGATCAAGCTAGTGATCAACACGCAAAGCTACACGATGTACCAAGTGGGATTGTGTATCTCATGGTATGGTAAGAAATTGTCAATATAGCTTTGTGATCTAACCCATATATGTGTGTGTGGCATCTCTATGTGTGGTTAGGTATCTTTCCATGGGCATGAACAAAAAGGTAGATTTCATATAGCCCATGGTCTATGTCATCGTCGAGCGATGTTCGTCACCTAGCTTGACGTGGAAGCTCAAGTGAAGCATCTAGAAGAAATCCTATGCTTGAACCTTTCCATCCATATGGAGATTATGGTCAAGTGAAGATGTTCATGTGATAAGCTCTCTCATATTAGCTTATGGGGGAGCAATTCACAATCTTCACGAAGCGAAGCGCAATCAAGAAAGGTGGTCCAACTTGAGGTGATTAAGATCGCCATCATCTAGCTCAATTGGATTGCGCAAGGAAAAGGTATGACTTATATAGGGTTTCTATTTTACCGGTCTCATTATGCTAGTTGGGAGACCGGATTATAGGATAGATAACCGTACTATCAAGAGGGGCTCTTGAATGCATATCTTGATCGTATCTATCGTAGAGAGCTCAAACCTTTGCATACTTGGCATCATCCTTCTTGGTTCTTATTTGGGTTTTCTACATGTAAGGTTTTAGATCTTTTCATGTTCTTCATGTCAAGCTCAAGTTCATCAAAAATGGATTTCGTATGAAAAACTTATCGCATTTTTGTTGTTGGAGGTTTCTACCGGTTGTCCTTTATTGATAGGCCAAACCTTTCATCATTTGGTTTTATATTCCCATTTGGACTATGATGTTTCTCTGCATATTATTGTATTGCTCGTCGTTGCGATTTCAACGAGCCCAAGAACATCGAAAACGGAGTCCGGATGCAAAAGTTATGACCGTTTTCATATAGGGTGTTCTGCAGTTTTTTTCCACCAGCGGAGGCTCCGGTGGTAGCTCCGCCGGAAACCCCTTCGGTTTGAAAGTGGCGGAGGTTCCGGTGAAACCACCGGAGGCTCCGGTGGTTGGGGCATTTTTTCAGCCATTTTGATGTCCTAACTCATCCGGGGGGCGGAGGTTCCGGTGGTTTCACCGGAGGTTCCGCCCCTGCGCGAATTTTCCTCCAACGGTTGGATATTTGGGTGACCTATTTAAGGGGCCTTCTTCCCCAATGGTTCCCCAACCTTTTGGGCAAGTTTGACCTCCATTGTTGACCTCCAAAAGCTTGCTCTCTCTCAATCCCTCCAATGATTCTTGCTTCCACTTGAGGGAAAAGAGAGAGGAGATCTAGATCTACCACTTCACCAATCAATCCCACCTCTTTGTGAGGGGAATCTATTGGATCTAGATCTAGGGATTCATTTGTTGTTTTCCTTGTTCTTCCTCCTTCCTCCCTCCATAGCATTAGTTGCTTTGGTGGGATTTGGGAGAGAAGTTCTTGACCACTTTGTGTGTTCTTGCCATTGCATTAGGTGCATCGGTTTGAGTTCCCCACGAGATTCGTGAAAGAGAAGTTCGTGAGCTTGTTACTCTTGGGTGCTTGGTCACCGGAGAGATTGTTCCTCTTGGGTGTATTGAGCACCCTAGACGGTTAGTGCTTGGGGCTTCCACCTTGTTGCAAGAAGCTTCGTTGAGAGCCTCCAATTGAGTTGTGGAGATAGCCTCAACCTCGTGTAAGGTTTGGTCAACGCCTTCAAGTCGACCTCATAGTGGAAACGAGCATCTCCCTCACCGGAGAAGCTCAAGGAGAATAAGGTGTGCACATCCGTGCTATTGAGGAGCGCCTAGGTGGCTCCCCACCTCTCCAACGAAGACGTACTTCCCTTGGGAAGGAACTTCGGTAATCACACCGGTGTCTCCTTGTGCTTCGGTTATCTCTACACTCTAGCTCGTTACTTATGCATTTACCTTTGTGATAGCCATCGTGCTTGAAGTCATCTATCTTGCTATCTCATAGTTGTATGTCATGCCTAGCATAAGTTGTTGGTGCACATAGATAAACCTAGCTTGCATAGGTTTTGTGCTTGATAAATTAAACGCTAGTTTTATTCCGCATTTACTCAAGCCTAAACCGTAATTATTTTAAAGCGCCTATTCACCCCCCCCCCTCTAGGCGGCATCCTTCTACTTTCAATTGGTATCAGAGCCAGGGCTCTCATTGTTAGGCTTCACCGCCTTGAGAGTAATGATGTCTCTTAGTGAATTAGTGCAAGATCCCACATTTCATTTTGATGGCACAAACTATGATCTTTGGAAATTTCGCATGCTCATTTATTTCCGGGTCATGGACCCACACATGGAGCAAATTGTAGAGATGGGTTTTTCTCCTCCGAAGGATCCTCAAAATCCAACTTTAGAGGAAGAGAAAAACTTATCTCTCGATGCTCTTGCTATTAATGCGTTTTTCCTTCTTGTGAGCCTTGTAGTTATTAAGCCACTTTTTCCTATTCGGAATGCTCATGAATTATGGACAAAGCTTCAAGATAAATATGGAGTGTCCAATATTATTGTGGATGATTGCTCTCCCTCCATCTCCGGTCGTGATGAGTTCTCAACTTCTTCTACTTCACCAACATGTGGTAAGCCACAAACTAATGAGATGGTGAGTAGTGATAGGTTTTGCAATAATGATAGTGAGATTATTATTGATGATCCTTCATCTCTATCTTATTGCAATGTCTCATCTTTAGACTTAAACACAACTAGCACAAAAAATGTTTTACATGCTTGTGTTGATAGTCTTTGCATATCATGTCGTCATTGCTTGACTAAATCTCATGATGATATGATTGCTTTATCTTGTTCCCATGATAAAAATGATTGTGTTTCCTCTAGTATTTGTATGGCTAACAATTTAAAGGAAACTCAACTCTCTATGGAACAAGATGTGGACTTGAGTGGTGCCTCAAGTAATGATTCATCATCATCTACCACATTTTGCCTTATGGCCAAGGATTCAAAGGTATCTTCAACTTTGAACCCCAATATATATTATGATGATAGTAGTGATGATGATGTTGGTAAGGAAGATGATGATGAGTCTAAGAAATTACGCTTATGGTTCGCAAGCCTTGTTGGTGAGACCAAAGAAAATGTGAATGCTCTCCTAGAACAACTTGATGAGGCTAACTCTCTTGTAGATGAAAAGGAGGATATCATCGTGACTTTCGAAAGTCATAGTGGTAGTCATTCTATCAAGGACAAAGAGCTTGAAAAGTCTTTTGAGAAAGAGCGGTCCCTTAGATCTTCTCTTGAAGAGAAACTATATAGTCTAGAAGAAACATATGCTATTAGCGTTTCTAAGCTTAGAAGGGACAATGAGTTATCTCTTTCGCTTGCTAATGAACTCAAAGCTAAAAATGTTGATGCTTGTGCTACTAACTCTATTTCTTGTGAAGCATCCACATTAAAGGAGAATGTTGAGCTACGGGCTCAACTTGAGTTGCTAACTAGTAATTATGGGAAATTGGAAGAAACTCATGAAAAGCTCTCAAGCTCTCATAAGGATCTTCTAGTCTCCCATGAGAGTCTAAAATTAGCTCATAAGGCTATGTTAACTAAGGTAACATCTTGTGAGCCTCATGTGGACAAAGGCACAATATCTACTCTAAATGCTATATTGCCTTGTGCTAGTCCTAGTAATTCATCCTCTCATAATGTTCCCACATCTTATGATGAATTGCTTTCCTTACCTTGTTGCTCTAATAATGATGCATCTACTTCCTCTAGCCCTTGTGTTGATACTAACCATGTAGAGGAAATCAAAGAGCTCAAGGCCCAAGTCACTTCATTGGAGAAAGACTTGGAGAAGTGTCATAAAGGGAAGTCCACACTTGATAATATGTTGAGTGTCCAAAAATCCCCCAATGACAAGAGAGGACTTGGATTCATTTCCAATCACAAGAACAAGTCCAAGGTCGACAAGAAGAAGGGCCATGAACAAGTCAAGAATTTGGCGAATATTGTTTGCTTCAAGTGCAAGGTTGAAGGGCATCATGTTAGATCATGCCCTATGAAGAATAAGAAACTTAGCGAGAAGCAACAAGGGAAGCGGCCACAAGTTCAACCTCAATCTCAACTTCAAGTTGAAGAAAGGCCTCTTCCTATGAAGACTCAAGCTAATGCTTCTCAAGTTGAGAAATCAACTAAGAAGAATGGAAGGAGTCGTTGTTGCTACTTATGTCGTGAAAAGGGCCATCTTGCTTCTTCATGCACTAATGGTACATTATCCAACCCTATCATAATTGATGATGTGTATTCCATTCGGAAGGATGATGTGGGCAATGTGTTTGCCAAATATGTTGGTACTCAAAGTGGTGTCAAGAAAAGAACCATTTGGGTTGCCAAGCCTATTGTGACTAACCTCTTAGGACCCAACTTTGTTGGGGACCAACAAGCTCAAACTTGATCAATAGGTGTTATCGGAGGGCATTGGAGACTTGGCTATATCATGAAGAATTAAGGGATCTTCATCACGTATATTTTCCTTAAGCCAAGTCATTTGGATTATCACGTCTCTATCACATATTCCATGCTCCTTCTTGCGGTAACTTGTGTTATTACATTATATATATACATTGAAAGTTGCTTGCCCCTTTGCATATATTGGTTTTGTACCTTGCTTGTATTTTGTATATTTTGTGCTTAATACTTACTTATCCTTGAGTAATCTAGTATGTGTTTGTCGGTTCGCACAAAATGTATGTATGAGTTTGCTTTGAGCCTAATTGCATCTTGTGTGTATCTTATTTGGCTCTTTTGAGTGATTAATGGACTATCCCATTTTGGGAGAGTTATATGCCTTTGGCACTTCACAATCCCAAAATGTGTGTACATGAGGAATACCACATAGTGTTGATATTTCAATATTATCTAGTCTCTATGTGGTATCTCATACTCATGAGAAATTAAAATTCTAATGTCTATTAATTATCTCAAGTTGGTTTTTGTTTGACTCTTGCTAAGAAAATACGGATTATCACATTATGGGGGAGTAATATGTTTGTGCATATTACAAGCCTAAAGAATGTGAACATTTAAGGTTTTGCCACGTAGAATTGATATTGTTAATTATCTTATTCCTATGTGGCATGTGTGCTCAAACTAGTTCCAATTTTCTTAAATGATTTTATTTGCTCATCTTTTGGTATCTTATTCGTGAAAGAGTTTCTTGGTGCGGTTTTCCACAAATTAGCACTAGAATTTACCTTCTCGGGAACCGGTTGCTTCTTGATATATTAATTATTTCTTTGCATGATCATTCGACTATTGAAGCCACCAAGAATCTCTATTTAAGTATGGTGTTTTCATTCCTATCTTTTACCACATACTTATGTTTTGTGAATATGATTGTGAACAAATATACCACCGAGAAATATCTCCATAAATCTCTTGTCTTTGACAAGTTATAATAATTTGTGGTAAGTTTATTGATCATATTTACTTTGTCCATTGCTCTAAAATTGCCTTGTTTCTTGCCAAGGATTTGTTTGGTTCAAACTCCTTTGTGTCTTCCTTACTCTACTCAAAATTTGTTTTATGCTTTATTGAGTTAGGAAAAGCAATGATCCCATTCGTGTGCACTCTTATTCAAAGTCATACTTCTTTGTGTTGCATTTCTTGGGAAGCTATCCTACATTGAGTAGAACACAATTCTTTAATTGGTATTGCATCTTATTGCTTTTCTTGAGCTTGACTAGTGTTTGAATAATATATATGGAGAGTAATGATTCCATTGCGTGCATCTTGTATTCAAATGCAATATCATAATTAATGCACTATTATTGGAAGAACTATCCTATGCGTGTTTGAACACTTGTTGTCTTGAAATTGGTATTTTATCCCAGTGACTTGTCTCTTTGGAAGACGAACATTTTTCGTCTTGGTACTTTGTGTGCCATCATGAAAAGTGTAGAGGGTTTGTTTATTCGTTGATGTTTTTCTTTTGTTATCTTCTCTATTTGATTTCCTAAATCATGTGTTGGTTTGGGGTTTTGATATAACTTGGACACTTTGTTTGATTTTATCTCTTGTGAGTGCCTTCTTTGTTTTAATTGGTATTTTGTCCTATTTGTATCTTGTTTGGTTCTTGAAAGTTTTGTGCATGTATATTTACTATGTATATTCTTTGACATGCTTAATTTCGTTGATCCAATATATAGGATAAACTCCATCAAATCCTAAATGGCTAAGATGCGCATACAATTCAAATTCATATTAATATGCATATACTTATGTGGAGTTTGTCTTATGTATTGTAGTTGTTCTAACTACTTTGGACCCAATAAGTTTGGGAACCATGTTGTACTTGATTTTTGTTTTTAGGTACAATGGAGATACATTGGTTGCTTGCTCCATTCATAAGGAAGGTGTTCTCACCATCATATCATAGGAGTCAAGCTACGATGATTATCAAACTCGCATCCTCTTCATCACAAATGTCGTCTCGGTAACAAGTATCTATTCCATGCATACATTTTTAGCTTTCAATCTTGTGTAGGTTGCATCTTGACATGAATTCCATTTGTTGCATTTCATTTGGCTCTTGCAAATGTCTTATCAAAAACATATTTATTGCAACTATGAGTAAGCCGGGATGATTACATACTAAGGGGATATTTATAATCAATTTCATGATTCACCAATCCCAAGTATATTAATCTAGTAACTTCTACTTTAAGTCTCTCATATGCAATATTTATGAATTCTCAAAAACCATTTGAATCTTTTGTGATATGCGTTACCTTTCTCGAAGCATTCCAACTATCACTTTTCCCTTGTGATATTTGTGATGCTTTGATGAGTTTATTGTTTGTCCATCTATATCCCCTTAAGATTAAACTAATCCTAGTGCTTTGCTTTCAAACAAAAATCTTATTGGTATATTTATGAACCTATCTTGGATATCATGTTCTTTACCCTTGTACCTATTTTTGTGTGTGCATATTTCTTTGTGGATATATATCTTTGTGATTGGTGTCCACTTAGAAACTTATACACACGAGAATAGTTACATCTTTAATTGATATTCTATTTCTTAGTGACCATGTTTTATTGCTTTAGATTACTTGGTGGTTCCTAGAAGGCACAAGCTTTTCTTTTTCTTTTGGTATTCCTTTGGCATCTTATAAAGCTTGTGGACATATGTGTTTTATCATTTGTTGGTTTGTGTGTATGGGAAAGACATGATATGCACTATGTGACTCATATATTTAAAGACTATGATGAAGCATTGCTCATCCTATTAGTCTCCTACAAATGTCCTTCCTTGTCATACTCATCTCTTTCGGTTGAGTAAATCTTTACTTGTCGCTTCTTGATCTTAATTGCTCAACTCTTGTTTGTTTGCAAGTTGCTTTGCTCCATTTCCTATCTATTCTCTTGCTCTTGTTTGTGTTCAAAATTATCTAGAAGGGAGTGATGATTCCATGTTGTGCACATTATATAGTAATTCAAATTTAACATTGTGCATGTACCTTGGGGAGTTCCCTCTTGATTTTCTAGAACACTTGGTTGATCTTATCATAATATTCATTTTGGTCAATCGTTTTTTCGGATCCTTTGGTTGGTTGCTTCTTTATGAAAGTATCCTTCAATTTGACTTTTCTTGTAATTCTTTGGATCCTCAATATAGTTTGATCTCCCTCCATCTATTCCTAGTTGGATACATGCTCTTGATTTCACTCATATCATGAGGAATGCATACACTATGGGGGAGCTCTTATTATATTTGCCTTCTAATCTTTTTTTCCCATCTTGGCAATGGATGCCAATGGGGGAGAAGTTTAGAGGGTTTAAGGGAATTTGGTTCTATGCTTTAGTTTCGTTCTTAAGCATTTGCCTTCCATGCTATTTCATCCTTGCTCTTTGTGTTTTGCATGGTTGCTTAATTCATCATATAAACCCTCATAAAAAGGGATTGTCATCAATTACCAAAATGGGGGAGATTGAAAGTGCATGGTGCCCCATATGTGGTTTTGGTAATTACTGACAATCCCTATGGACTAACGTTTGCATTGAATTATCCTTGTAGTTCTTGTTCATAGGAAATAATGGAGTTCATGTGTTGAACTCTATTAGCTTCCTTGATGGCCATTGTTATATTCAAGGATTTATATGAAGAATGGTCATGGTTTGAGTTGAGGTTATTGCTAGTGTGTCTTGAAGAAAAGTATTATGTTATCCTTCATGGTTATCTTCAAGACATCATCATTTGAAGTGAGAAGAAAAGATACAAGGTTGATCAAGCTAGTGATCAACACACAAAGCTACACGATGTACCAAGTGGGATTGTGTATCTCATGGTATGGTAAGAAATTGTCAATATAGCTTTGTGATCTAACCCATATATGTGTGTGTGGCATCTCTATGTGTGGTTAGGTATCTTTCCATGGGCATGAACAAAAAGGTAGATTTCATATAGCCCATGGTCTATGTCATCGTCGAGCGATGTTCGTCACCTAGCTTGACGTGGAAGCTCAAGTGAAGCATCTAGAAGAAATCCTATGCTTGAACCTTTCCATCCATATGGATATTATGGTCAAGTGAAGATGTTCATGTGATAAGCTCTCTCATATTAGCTTATGGGGGAGCAATTCACAATCTTCACGAAGCGAAGCGCAATCAAGAAAGGTGGTCCAACTTGAGGTGATTAAGATCGCCATCATCTAGCTCAATTGGATTGCGCAAGGAAAAGGTATGAATTATATAGGGTTTCTATTTTACCGGTCTCAATATGCTAGTTGGGAGACCGGATTATAGGATAGATAACCGTACTATCAAGAGGGGCTCTTGAATGCATATCTTGATCGTATCTATCGTAGAGAGCTCAAACCTTTGCATACTTGGCATCATCCTTCTTGGTTCTTATTTGGGTTTTCTACATGTAAGGTTTTAGATCTTTTCATGTTCTTCATGTCAAGCTCAAGTTCATCAAAAATGGATTTCGTATGAAAAACTTATCGCATTTTTGTTGTTGGAGGTTTCTACCGGTTGTCCTTTATTGATAGGCCAAACCTTTCATCATTTGGTTTTATATTCCCATTTGGACTATGATGTTTCTCTGCATATTATTGTAGTGCTCGTCGTTGCGATTTCAACGAGCCCAAGAACATCGAAAACGGAGTCCGGATGCAAAAGTTATGACCGTTTTCATATAGGGTGTTCTGCAGTTTTTTTCCACCAGCGGAGGCTCCGGTGGTAGCTCCGCCGGAAACCCCTTCGGTTTGAAAGTGGCGGAGGTTCCGGTGAAACCACCGGAGGCTCCGGTGGTTGGGGCATTTTTTCAGCCATTTTGATGTCCTAACTCATCCGGGGGGCGGAGGTTCCGGTGGTTTCACCGGAGGTTCCGCCCCTGCGCGAATTTTCCTCCAACGGTTGGATATTTGGGTGACCTATTTAAGGGGCCTTCTTCCCCAATGGTTCCCCAACCTTTTGGGCAAGTTTGACCTCCATTGTTGACCTCCAAAAGCTTGCTCTCTCTCAATCCCTCCAATGATTCTTGCTTCCACTTGAGGGAAAAGAGAGAGGAGATCTAGATCTACCACTTCACCAATCAATCCCACCTCTTTGTGAGGGGAATCTATTGGATCTAGATCTAGGGATTCATTTGTTGTTTTCCTTGTTCTTCCTCCTTCCTCCCTCCATAGCATTAGTTGCTTTGGTGGGATTTGGGAGAGAAGTTCTTGACCACTTTGTGTGTTCTTGCCATTGCATTAGGTGCATCGGTTTGAGTTCCCCACGAGATTCGTGAAAGAGAAGTTCGTGAGCTTGTTACTCTTGGGTGCTTGGTCACCGGAGAGATTGTTCCTCTTGGGTGTATTGAGCACCCTAGACGGTTAGTGCTTGGGGCTTCCACCTTGTTGCAAGAAGCTTCGTTGAGAGCCTCCAATTGAGTTGTGGAGATAGCCTCAACCTCGTGTAAGGTTTGGTCAACGCCTTCAAGTCGACCTCATAGTGGAAACGAGCATCTCCCTCACCGGAGAAGCTCAAGGAGAATAAGGTGTGCACATCCGTGCTATTGAGGAGCGCCTAGGTGGCTCCCCACCTCTCCAACGAAGACGTACTTCCCTTGGGAAGGAACTTCGGTAATTACACCGGTGTCTCCTTGTGCTTCGGTTATCTCTACACTCTAGCTCGTTACTTATGCATTTACCTTTGTGATAGCCATCGTGCTTGAAGTCATCTATCTTGCTATCTCATAGTTGTATGTCATGCCTAGCATAAGTTGTTGGTGCACATAGATAAACCTAGCTTGCATAGGTTTTGTGCTTGATAAATTAAACGCTAGTTTTATTCCGCATTTACTCAAGCCTAAACCGTAATTATTTTAAAGCGCCTATTCACCCCCCCTCTAGGCGGCATCCTTCTACTTTCACCTGGCCGGCTCCCAAGGCCGGGGAGGGGTATTCCCCCCAACTTCTCCTCCGGAGCTTCGAATCCGACGCCGTCTTCACCTCTCTTCTTCGTATTTTCTTGCGCATCGTCTCGGGTACTTTCCGGTGCCTCCGTGGTGGGTTTGAACCTGAGCACGCAAAGTGTGGAACCATGAGGTAGCGCACCATCCTCCACGTGACCGAAAGTATAGAACGAGAGGAGCGAGTTCACCTTATCCTTGATGGCCTTTGCGTGTGATCTTGTCATCGGTACATTTGGTGGAGTTGGTTGGGCTACATCATCTCCCCCCCTTGAAAAAGAGTCGACCTCGACTCGGCGTCGTCTTCATCACTTGGGTAGCCATGGAAGGGAGAGATGTCCTTGACATTGAAGGAGTTGTGGACGAGGTACTTGGATTCCGGTAAGTCGAGCTTGTAGGCGTTGTTGTTGATGCGCTTGATGACCTTGAAGGGGCCGTCGCCTCTTGGCTTGAGCTTGGAGTTGCGCTCTTCGGGAAAACGGTCCTTGCGCAAGTGTAGCCAAACGAGGTCACCTTCTTGAAACACCATTGGTTTCTTGTTCTTGTTCACTATGGCGGCTCGGTGCTCGGCGTCCTTCTCAAGGGTAGCTCGTGTGGAGTCATGTAGCTTCTTGATGTAGTCGGTGCGTTTGTCAATGTCCATGTTCGCTCGCTCGCGTAGAGGCAAAGGAAGTATGTCGAGGGCGGTGTTGGGGTTGAAGCCGTAGACGATCTCGAAGGGGCTCTTCTTGGTAGCTTGATGTAGAGCACGGTTGTAGGCGAACTCGGCATGTGGGATGCATTCCTCCCAATTCTTCAAGTTGGGCTTGATCAATGCTCGAAGTAGTGAAGAGAGTGTGCGGTTGACGACCTCGGTTTGTCCATCCGTTTGCGGGTGATAGGCGGTGGAGAAGAGTAGCTTGACGCTGAGCTTGGCTATCAACGTCTTCCAAAAGTATGAGGTGAACTTGAAGTCGCGGTCCGAGACAATGGAAGTAGGTACACCATGGAGACGCACAATTTCCCTGAAAAACAAGGTAGCAACATGTGAAGCATCATCGGTTCGGTTGCAAGGAATGAAATGTGCCATCTTAGAGAAACGATCCACAACTACAAAGATTGAATCCATGTTGGTTTTAGTTCGTGGAAGTCCTAACACAAAGTCCATGATAATATCACTCCAAGGTGCATGTGGGATAGGCAATGGCATATAAAGACCATGGGGGTTGGAAGTAGACTTAGCTCGGAGGCATGTAGAACATCTCTTGACGTGTCTCTCAACGTGATGCTTCATCTTGGGCCAATATTAATGGTTGGAGAGCATGTCGTAGGTCTTGTCGCGTCCAAAGTGCCCCATGAGACCTCCTTCATGTGATTCCTTCAAGAACAACAAGCGAAGAGAGGACTCGGGAATGCATAGTTTGTTAGCCTTAAACAAGAAACCTTTGTGGAGATAGTAGTCATCAAACCCTCGGTTAGGCAAAAATTTCTCAAAGATAGGAGCAAAGAAGACATCGGAAGCATATAAGTCTTTGATTTCATCCAAACCAATTACATTGATGTCAAGGCGTGTAAGAAGACACTCTTTCCTAGACAAGGCATCCGCTACAACGTTCTCTTTACCTTTCTTGTACTTAATGACATAAGGAAAAGATTCAATGAATTCTACCCATTTAGCATGCCTCTTGTTCAAGTTAGCTTGGCCTTTCAAATATTTCAATGATTCGTGATCGGAATGAATAACAAACTCCTTATGCCAAAGGTAGTGTTGCCAAACTTCTAGCATTCGAACCAAAGCAAATAGTTTCTTATCATAGATTGGGTAGTTTAGCCTAGCGCCATCTAGTTTTTCACTATGGTACGCAATGGGACGTCCATTTTGCATGAGAACGCCACCAATGCCTATGCCACTAGCATCACATTCAATCTCAAAAGTTTTCTCAAAACCCGGTAAGACAAGCAAAGGAGCTTCGGTTAGGCATTTCTTAAGTGTGTCGAAAGCTTTTTGTTGCGCGTTGCCCCAAACAAAAGGTACATTCTTTTTGGTAAGTTCATTCAAAGGGCAAGCAATTGTTGAAAAATCTTTGACAAAGCGGCGATAGAAACCGGCAAGGCCATGAAAGCGCCTTATCTCACCCACGGATGTAGGGTTAGGTCAATTACTAATTGCCTCAATCTTCTTGTTGTCTACTTCAATACCATTGGAAGAGATCACAAAACCCAAGAAAACAAGCTTGTTGGTGCAAAAATTGCATTTGGAAAGATTTGCGAAAAGTTTTGCTTTGCGAAGAGCCAACAATACTTGTGAAACATGATCAAGTTGATCCTCCAAAGATTTGCTATAAATGAGAATATCATCAAAGTAAACCACAACAAATTTTCCAATGAAAGGACGCAAGACTTCATTCATGAGACGCATAAAAGTGGAAGGAGCATTTGAAAGACCAAAAGGCATAACAAGCCATTCATACAAACCAAGTTTTGTTTTGAAAGCCGTTTTCCATTCATCACCTATGTTCATACGTATTTGGTGATATCCACTTTTAAGATCAATTTTTGAGAAGATGGTAGCACCACTCAGTTCATCAAGCATGTCATCGAGCCTAGGAATAGGATGTCTATATCTAATGGTGATAGCATTGATAGGACGACAATCCATGCACATACGTGAAGTAGCATCTTTCTTAGGAACAAGGATAACCGGCACGGCACAAGGGCTAAGGGATTCGCGGATAAAACCTTTATCGAGTAGTTCTTGAATTTGGCGTTCAATCTCCTTAGTCTCCTCGGGGTTGGTGCGGTATGGAGCACGGTTTGGAAGTGGAGAACCCGAAATGAGGTCAATGCGGTGCTCAATTCCTCGTAGAGGAGGAAGGCCCGGAGGGAGTTCATCGGGAAATACATCTTGAAATTCCTGCAACAAAGGCAACAAAGACGGAGGAAAATTTCTCATTTCGTTAGTTTCAAGGGCTTCCCCTTTGCACAATAGTACAAAGTAGGGCTGGAATTAAAACTCAAAACTCGCGAGTTAAACGAGTAGCTCGCAACTCGACTCGGCTCGGCTCGAACTCGTTGTCCAACGAGCCGAGTCGAGTTTTCATTTTCGACAGTAAACGAGTTCAAGCTAAACGAGCCGAGTTTACGAGTACTCGTTTAGCTCGTTTAACTCGGTAAAAAGAGTTTCTAATGATATTTTTATATATGTGAATTTTTTTTTACTGATTATTGTAGTTTATTTACTACAAATTATTTTATGGTGACATATTTTCATCGGTCATTGTGATGATTTTATTATACATGCCCCAAATAATAAAAATAATTATATATATAATATATAATGTCGACTTTTATAATTTTACTAAATAAAAAAAAAGTTAAACGAGTAGCTCGCGAGCTACTCGCGAGTTCACCGAGCCGAGCCGAGTTTTTATTTTGGACTCGTTTGTTGAACGAGTCGATCCGAGCTCGACTCGTCACTTGACCGAGCTTGAGCGAGTCGAGCCGAGCTGACTCGGCTCGGCTCGAATTCCAGCCCTAGTACAAAGTGTAGTATGGTTGGGTCATCTCGTAGCTCTCGCATCTCTCTTTTGGTGGCAAGCAAGGCAAGGCCTTTGGAAGCACTCGAAATTTTGTCGCTCATGTTTGGCTTGTGGCTCTCACTCTCTTTTAGGTGGACCACTCTCTCACCGCTCATCTCACTAGACTTGAGCTCTTCTTGTTTGCGTGCAAGTGTCTTGGTGTTGTCGGCGATCACTTGGCTAGGAGACATGGGACGTAGAACAAAGGCTTGTTGTTCCACTTAAAGCTATAGTGGTTGGTACGCCCATCATGCATAGCACTCTTGTCGTATTGCCAAGGTCCGCCAAGAAGAAGATGACACACGGTCATAGGCACAACGTCACACTCCACCGTGTCTTCATATGGACCAACCTTGAAGTGCACGGAAACCGTGTGTTGAATCTTGAATGAGCCGGAGTCACTAAGCCATTGGACATGGTATGGATGCGGATGTCTCTTGAAAGGCAAGTGAAGTTTGTCACAAAGTTCTTTGCTAGCCAAGTTGTGGCAACTACCACCATCGATGATAACTTTGATGGATTTGCCATTGATACCGGCTCTAGTTTGGAAGAGATTGCACCGTTGATCATGCTCATCTTGAGGAGAAGAAGAGAGGACTCTTGTGACCACGAGAGATGGGTTCTTGTCCTCATCACAATACACACTTTCTTCATCTTCATTGGGCACATCCAAAGAATTTAGAGCCACTTGATGCATAGCATAGTATTCACCCTCACTCATGGAGTCACGTTCACCATATTGATTGACTATCATGATCATCTTGTGGGAACACTCAAAGGACTTGTGTCCACTACCACCACACTTGAAGCAAGTAATAGTGCTTGACTTGACTTGAGGAGCACTTGAATAGGAGGTGGAAGGTACTTGCTTCTTGAACGGTTGCGAAGACTTGTTGGGAGCACTAGAGGCTCGAGTGTTGCTCTTGTTGGTAGTAGGAGTAGTTGCTTGTGTCACTTGTGTCGAAGAGGAAGGTCTTGAGTTGAAGAAAGCCTTTTGCTTATTGTACTTGAGTTCTTCCGCAATTTGGCGTTCCGCCTTGAGAGCTTGGTGGACAAGGGCCACAATGTTGTCATATGGTTGATACTCGACGATCTTCCGTATAGGAAAGTTGAGGCCATTGAGGAAGCGGGCCATTGTTTGCTCTTGAGATTCCATCACATGAGCACGTATCAAAGATGTCTCCATTTCCTTGTAGTACTCATCAACGGACCTCAAACCTTGACGAAGTTCTTGTAGTTTCTTGAATAGGTCACGCTTGTAGTGTGGAGGAACGAAACGAGCATGCATGAATTGCTTCATCTCATTCCAAGTGGCAATAGGAGAAATGCGGTTGCGGACTCTTTCGGCTTGTAGGCGATCGCACCACAAGAGTGCATATCCTTTAAATTCCAATAATGCTAGAGCAACCCTCTTCTTGTCGGTGAAGTTGTGAATGCCGAAGATCTTGTCTACCTTGAGAGCCCAAGCAAGATATTCTTCGGGGTCATTCTCACCATTGAACTTTGGGACATTGAAACGAAGAGCACTCATGTTGTTATCTTCTTGTTGACGCTGGGGACGCTCATGGTGTCGCTCATGGGGATCTTCATCATAGACGGGGGGTGAATCATCATAGGGGTCATCCTCATTGTCTTGACGGTGGGGATCATGATGGGGAGGATGACACCGGTGGTCATTAGGTGGTGGTTGTTGATGGTGACGGAGTCTTGCTTCGCGGCGTTCACTATCATCATTGTCATTGCGGTGATGTCGAGGACGTTCTTGTTGTTGGCGTGGCGGAAGCACTTGTTCATCACGAGGGTGTTGAGGACGATCATGTTCTTGGCGGTCATTGTTGTTGAGACGCGCATTACGCCTTGGCGGCCTTCGATGTTGATGAGCACCTTCCACGAAGTCATTGTGGCCATAGTCTTGAGCGTGGCCTTGAGGAGGTGGATGATGATGTTGTCAAAGGTCCGGGTGTTGCGGTTGTTGAAGAGGGTCACCACGGCCTTGGCGATGTCGAGGTGGTGGTGATGGCGAGCTATCTTCATACCAATTGCGTCGCGAAGCTTGTTGAGGTTGGGGAGGAGGTGGATGTGGTTGTTGATGTTGTCCACCCTCCTCCAAGTTGTTGTTGCGATCATGGCGATCATGGCGACGAGGTTGGTGAAGATCTTGATTGTGGTGGCTTGAGCGACGAGACCTTGAGGACGATGATGAATGACGGCGATTGGCAAGATTAGCCAAGTTGATGTTAATGCGCGTCATTTGATCATTCAATCGAGTCTCTTGCTCTTGGAGTCGATGCTCATAGCGTTGCAATCCATCCTTCACGAGTTCGCGGAGTCGGAAATGGTCATTTCGTGTGACGTAGGTGGCGTTAGCATTGATGTTGTGGAATGGGTTGCCTTCATCTTCCGAACTCGGACTTGAGAATATTCCTTCCCTAGCCATCTCAAACACACAAGGGTGATATAGAAGAAATTGATGTCTCACTTACCCAACGTTACCTTTTTCGTTCGTATTGAGGCTAGTGGACGAGCCAAGGTGTAGGGCGGTATGTCAAGAGCGAATCCAAAAAGATCGAAATAAACCGTAAGCAACAACACACACACTTTATGTGGAAGACAAATGGGTTAGGAAGAGTGGCGAGGAAAAATCGACAAAACCGAAGAAACGTCTATTGTAAAGCGTGGAGAAACGTCAAAGACAAGTTAACACAAAAACCAAACCTAGTGGATGGAAATATGGTGGAACACACACACACAAGGGATAAATGGGGTTATTGCGGCCAATGGACGAGCGAAGACGAAATGAACCTAACGAAGACTAATGCTCAATGCCACACTAACACAATGAGGACGCTAGCTCAAACCACAAATTTGAAAAGGCAACAAGATTCGCACCGTGGAAATCGGTCACTCTTTCTCTTTTGCGACGCAATGCTACACGTTCCTACAATGGAAAGCAATTGGCACCGATCCTTTGCTTCTTTTTCTATCTTCTCCTTTTCTTTTTTTTTTGATTTTCTCTTTTTTTATGGATTCCAAAGTGCCAATGCCTACTCGTAGCTAATCTCTCACAAGCGCCAACTTCGCACTCTCGATGCCACAAATGCGATACCAAGCGGTGTAAAAAGAACTAGTCCGAATAGGTAAGTAACACAATGGGGTGGGGTGGTTCAAGCGGAAGCAAGTTATACCTCTCTTATTGATGATCACGGACTTGCGGCCGTGGGGAAGTCGATGTCGTGGCGATCCGTTGATGTGGAAGCGTAGGTGATGTCGTGGGCGTCGCGTAGCACTTTGTTGCACTCAATTTGGATCACAAACGACAAAGAAAAACAAGTTCCAAAATCTGTCGGAAAATCGAAGAGCTGAAATTTTCTGAATTTTTGGCTCAAATTCCAAATTCCTCAAAATCAGGATTTTTTTTTGGGCGAAATTGGAAAAATTGGCTGAATAGAAAGATGTGGTATGGTGTTTGGCAACAAATCTATGAAGAAAAACCACGAAAAACTCAACGAATCAACAGATCGGTCAAATTTCCTTTTGGCTATTTTTTGATGATTTTCGAAATTTTGGTGGATAGAAGAAAAATTGGTGGATGGGGAGGGGTGTGGGTGTCGGATTCGTGTCAATCTAGCTCTGGATACCATATGATGCGGAGGGTTACTCCTAGATTGGTCCGATCTTCACGAATCGACGAAGAACACAAAGAACGCTCAAGAACACGATGAACACGAAGAACACGAGAGGGAGAATCGAGGGGGGAATCATGGGCAATCGCAAGGAAACGCAAGGGAGATAACTAGTAAGAACCGAAAACCCCAAATCTCCCGTCAACTAAACCCCGAGGGCCGCCTACGGGACGATCGATCCAACTGAACTCACCTTGATTGAAACCGCTTCACACCCGTAGCCGGTCCACTACGCCAATAGAATCTCAAGATAATCGAGAGGAAGATTGGACAATCCTTGATTGAAACCTAAAGGGAGAGATCAAGTAATTAGATGAATCTTGATACGATCCTCGACGATGTCGGAGGAGTAGCCTTGATATGTTCCTAGGTCAAACCATAGGAGTAGTTCCTCAAAGAGGGATACAAGAGATCTGAGCTCCAAATGTTCTAAATTCAACTCTAAAAACCTAGATCTAGCTCGGGTTATCCTTATATAGCCGGGGGTCGAAGTAGGTGAAAACCGGGTCGAAAAGGCGTCATTTGCGTGCATTTCGGGTCCACGCCGGCCTGGAAGCCGGCCTGGCCGGCCACGGGGCCGGGGTGGAGGCAGAGGGGCGCACCAATCCCATGCCGGCCTGGGGCTGGCCTGGAGCCCGGCCTGGGGCCAGGGTGGGGCGCCGGGGCAGGCCTGGAGGGGTGGCCGGCCTGGGGCCGGGGTGGGAAGGAGGCAGGCCGGCCTGGAGGCCGGCCAGTTCTGGAGGGGGTCCGGCCTGAGGGGGGGGGGCGAGGCCGGCCTGGGGCCGAGGTGGAGTCCGGCCCCCTCGATTGGGTGCCCGGCCTGGGGGTGGGGGTGGCCGGCCTGGCCGGCTCCCGAGGCCGGGGAGGGGTATTTCCTCCCCCAACTTCTCCTCCGGAGCTCCGAATCCGACGCCGTCTTCACCGCTCTTCTTCGTATCTTCTTGCGCATCGTCTCAGGTACTTTCCGGTGCCTCCGTGGTGGGTTTGAACCCGAGAACGCAAAGTGTGGAACCATGAGGTAGTGCACCATCCTCCATGTGACCGAAAGTATAGAACGAGAGGAGCGAGTTCACCTTATCCTTGATGGCCTTTGCGCGTGATCTTGTCATCGGTACACTTGGTGGAGTTGGTTGGGCTACATCATAACGGAGATGAAGGATCCTCATTGGAGATGCGTCAAGAATCCCTAAAGAACAAAGGCTACACCGAACCACACAAATTATAATTTGTTTGGGATGTTTATCATTTGTTGATTACACCTTAATTGTGCAGTAGTAATTTATTAGGGTGATTCCTCACTTCAAATATCAAGGTCGTTCGTGTTCTCCCATACAGTAGCAACCGTCATAACAGACTTGGGTTTGCGTCCATCACCTGTATCCAAGCTGGGTTAACACATTATTATCGTATGCATGAGGGTATGGATTGATGACTTGTATCCAAGAATCAGTCCGTACATGCAACGTCAGATGGTTGACTTGATGTTCAAAAATAACCAGTTATGATCTCGGAACACATACATTGAAAGATGAGCGAGAATCACATTGATTGATTTGCATAGTGGCCTACCCTTTAGGTTGTGATAGGTTGAGATGTATCCATCCTTCTTGTCATAATTTACTGGGATCTCGTTTCACTGAAAATTGACTATGAGGAATATAAGTTTCAGTGGGAGCTTATCTTAATTTCGATTTTATTGAATTAAGTAGTAGCGCAAAATAATTTGGATCTCGTTAAAATCATAAGTCTGGATGACTTGTTTGGAACAAACAAGTTAACTAAGGAAAGCATGAACTTCCATGATTGAGTTCACAATTGAGAGCTATTCTCAGAGGTCTTGAGATAGAGCATGTGCTGGACACTAAAGTTCCGGCACCCGATGGAGAATATTCTCCATTAGGAGATGAGCAGTATCAAGTTTATGTTATCATGCTAGATAGGGTGAGTTCTGAGCTAGGCGATTGTTACCCACACTATCGCCTTTTCTGTCTCATGGAAGCATTAATGGATCGGTTCTCCATGCAAGTCAGTCATGGTCGTCATAAGCTCAATGCTGAACTGTTAAGGTGCAAACTCACGTGCCTTGGGCAATTGAGAGAGCACAAGGGCAAGTTCATAGGGATACTTCATACGCTTAAGGACATTGATTTTCCGATTCTATAAAATCAAGAAATTGACACACTCCTCATGTCACTTCCATCATATTACTTTGGTTTTGTGGCTTGCTACAATCTTATGGAAGTAGAGAAGACAGTTGAAGAAGTCTTCCAGATTCTCATGTCAGCTTAGATGGATATTTTTCATTCACACTATGGTGACTGCACCAAAAGAGAAAGACAAGTGGCACGTCCACATGAGGTATAAGGAGTTATACCAGTCATTGACATTTTCTTGTCTCAAAGATTTTGGTATTGGACACTAAAATTTCTCAATTTGCAATTTATTGCAGAGTGAGAAGGAACAGAGGAAAGAGAGGTGGAAAGCGTGGAAGACGCATTTAATGGCGCCAAACCAGCTGCATCATGTATGGAGTCCAAGTCAATAGAGAGGATCAACAGTAGGACTTCGAATAATAGTTATTTTGAGTTTGATAATTTTGTAATGGATATTTATGTTTATGAACCTTGTTGAGTTTGCATTAAAAAGTATGTATGGAAATTCCAAACGTGGGAATTCAAAGTTTATGATATTTTTTATTGTATTATGTCAATTAGTTTTATTATTTAGTATTGAAATATTTTGATTCAAATTATTACATAAGTTTGAGTAATAGTTTTATTGTTTGTTAAATAAATTGGAGATAAGTCTTTTATTTGATTTATCAAAGTTGAGAGACTATCTCCTAAATATTTAATAATGCCAAAATCCATTAAGTGTTAGGAACTTGTGAATTTCGAAATTCACATAAGGGATGGATGTTTTCTCAGTTGACTGAATATTTGATGTGATAAGTTAATCATATTGATGAAGTGGAATGGATGAAATAATTGAAGTTTCAGTGTTTCATAAAAGTCAGTGGAAGTATTTTGAATAAAAAACTGAGATCAAAGAAATTTGGTTGAAGTAGAAATGACTCAATAGAAATTACAACATGATTGACAAAGAAAGTTTTCTTAGTCATAATTACTCATGATGAATTTTGAGAGACTCAAAATCATCATGATAATGAAATATTTGTAAGATAAGGATTTAAGCAATGTTATAACTTTCAAATGTTTTTGTGTGAAAAAGGCGATAGCGTGAAACAAAAATAATTCTCAAACCTACTAAGAAATTATTTCGTTTATTTGTTAAAGTTGGAGAATTGTCATTAATTAGCTTAAGAGTTATTTTTAATGATATTTCCAAGTAATCAATATTGCTCATGTTTGATGCATAATTGATTAAAGGGTTTTGCACAAAACCAATATATTTATTGGTAGTAAATTTCCACCTTAACTCCAAGTGTTTTACACGTTGGATTTATGAGAAAAGTGTCTTCTCAGTATTGAGAGGTGGAAATTATATTAAGTTAAGACTGAGAATCTTTGGAGAAATAATGGAATGAAAGGGGAAACATGCAAATGTTTCCAATTCATCTCCTCATCAGGAATTTATGTATGAAATACATAAATTTCAGACTTAATATTTGACAAAGGACATGTGAAGAATTTGATGTAATATTCACTTTGTGATGTAGTCATCAAAATTCCAAGACAATGACCATGATGTGCAAAACAAAACAAACAAGTCAATAGAATATATATATGATATTTGAATTGTCATATACTCCCTCCGTTCAACAATAGATGACTTCCACTTGTCTAGAAGTGGATGTATGTAAAGACTAAAACGTTTCTACATACATCCACTTATAAACAAATGAGAGTCATCTATTGTTGAACGGAGGGAGTAGATCCATAAGAAGGTAGATATTCATGTTTGACTCCAAATTTTTATCTTGGCAGTAATAAGAGTGATTTTAAATCGTAGGAATATGAATATTTTTACACGGAAAAATAGATATGAATACCCCTCCGTCCACTTTTATAAGGCTCACTTCTTACTATTGAAATGCTAAAAAGTGTGCCTTACAAAAGTGGACGGAGGGAGTATTTTATATTCATAAAACTAGTATCGATAAAATTGTTTTATCAAGTATGAATAAATGATAACGATGTGTTGAAACTTATCATATAAATTGCTTTGAGCTTATTGGATCAATTATCAAATTTATTTGCTAAATGTAATTAATTTTAGATTACTCAAGTGATTTAAAATATTACAAGTATGAGTATTAAGTCCGTCGTGTTAATGAAATAAGATGATCATATTTTTCATTATGTAAAGCGAAGAGACTTAAAATTCAGTGGGAGTTGATTATGATCTTTTAATTTGGCTGGGACTTACCGAAAGCAAGTTGCCTCATGAAATGATTTAAAAGGGTTTTAAATAAACAGTCAGAAAATGTGTTATTAAATTCGAGATCTATGAGATAGATTAAAGAGTTTAATAAATATTAATATGATGGGTATGCTAAACGTAATTCTGAAAGGAATTTCGAATTGCATTTAAACAAGTCCGAATAACTAAGCCAAGACACGGATTTCCGAAACGTCTACCCGCTGCAGTTGAGAACCACATTTAAACAAGTCCTTTTTTTTTGAAATTTTTAAACAAGTCCGTTATCGGCAAGAGATGTTTGGAAGTTCTGTACCAGCAGTTCACATGACTGGTATTGCAAGTCCGTTATTGCAAGTTCAGAGTGGCTTGCGCATAAGCAGGGGAACACACGATGGAGCAACAATTAACCGAACCAGGAGATCTCGACCGCTGACAATGTGATTGTAGGCAGTTCACTTCCTATATACATGGAATCTTGTCGGCGACCATGGCCGTGGGGAAGGCAAGAGCGGAGCGTTGGTGTGAAGCGGGCGACGCGATGGAGAAAGTCGACAACCATGTAATTTTAGGTCTTTTAAATACAAAATTCTTGCTTAACCATAGATATACTCAGCATCTTTATCATAAGATTCAGTACCTCGTCCCCAGTACCTCATTGCCCTGGATGCTTCAGCCTTATATAGCTGTGTTCCAATGTTGTGAAAATAAATTACTCAGGCCCTCGTGCATCAGTAGGGAGCATCTAAAAACGATAGTCGTATCATAAACATAGCAACTAGATATGGTAATACTACGGAAATCCCTATGCATGGCTACACAAACCGGAATAATCAATAAGCATGAGACCATGAGTTCCAAGGGATATTTTCCATAGCATCATGTACATCAGATTTTTTCATGGATGCACGTACAAGTGAAATACAGAGAGAGAGAGGAACACGGTGGATGGCTGAGGTAGCTGTCTGCTGTTGCAGTGTCCTTTCGATCGTCGCCGGTGCAGCTGCAGCACACCGGTACACCACGTATTGCAAACAGCAGAACGCCACCACCAACAATTTAGAAAACAGTTCATGGAATAATAGTTCAGACCAAACCAGGTTAGTTCAGTTTAAAAAAATCAGTGCAAATCAGTAATCTGCTTCACAGTGGTTGGAGGCTTCCGCACCTCTCTCGCTCTGAACTTCAGAGTTCATCCATACTTCTCTGCTTAACTAACTGTACATAGAAAGTTCATCGTCTGAACTTCCTGGTTTGAGACACTGAACTATACAATTCATCTCAACCGAGCCATGTGTGGGGTGGCGTTGGTGGCCATCAGATAGGCGGGCTTCAGAGTGTGGAGCTGATGTCGCTCAGAGCAGCGCACCTGAGAAGTCGTCGGGAGCAGCGGCGGAGGGGGTCGCAGTGGGGAACGCCGGGGAGCCGGTGTAGGCGGGTGCAGAGCAAGCCGTCGTGTTGGCCGACGGTGGGGATAGGCCGCCTCGGGGAGTTCTAGACCTCCAATCAGGCATGAATGGCATGCAGCAAGGGACGCTGTCCGGCGGCGCGCATGATGTTGGATCGCCGGCTGCGCGCAGAGAAGCGGGGGCTGGGGGATCTCACCCCGACAAACATGAATCAGACGCCTCACCACGGTAGTTCACCAATGCGGCCCGCGTCTGAATCCATGGCTGCCGCCGCGGGGGAGTCTCATCAGTCTGATGACTGCCCCTCCATCCTCCTTCCCAAAGGCCAGTGGCTAGAGTGGGGACTGGGGACTGGCCGGAACGGGGCTGTGGACGCAGTGGTAGACCGAGAAAAAGGATCGGTGGTAGCTGGCAGGTGACTTTGATCGGGCTCGGGATAAGGCCATCTCCAACAGTCCGTAGGATACATGTCGGTAAACTTTGCCAACTACTAAATAGATATGTATCTATATATATACTAAAGAATGTCTAAATACATCCATATTTAGATAAATATAAGTCATCTAATTCTGGTCAGCGGTGGAGCTAGAGTATACACCCGGGTGCCTAGAGGGTGCACGAACAGATTAAAATCATTATTAGGGGTGCATATGTGGTGAAAAAAAATGCTAATTTACAAAGAAATTTATTTCCACCCGGTGTCCTGTGCACCCTCAAGGCTGCCTGTGGATCCGCCGCTGTATATGGTATTGTGGCAAGAAATAAATAAGGTAAAAGATGAAAGTTATACTCCCTCCGTCCTGATGTATAGACACAAAACGAAAAGCAGGTTGTCCCAGAACCCTCTTTCTCTAGGAGCAATTAATCTTAAATAATACTCCCTCCGTTTCATAATTTAAGACATTCTAGCCAACTAAATTAGCTTGCTAAAAAAATTATATTGTGGAACAGAGGGAGTATTAATTAGACCGCGTTTTCTCTCTCTTTCGAAATTTGCTCCTATTTTATGGGATAAACGTTGCATGCATGCATGTGTGAACCGTGAACCAGAACGGGAATTTTGGAAGGAAAGAGGAGAAGACGTGCTTACTGGTCCGTCTTAATTAGCCACAAACCGTTCCGTCTACTCAGAGTAATTAATGCGCCGGGAGAGAAATCATGCCCTATTGGCAACTTGGTCACATAGATTTTCGTTTTGTGCTCTATACATCAGGACAGAGGGAGTATGTAGATTAATCAACAACTCTTGCACAAGCTCCGAGATAAGATAGAGAAAAAGCACATTTACTCTCTCTTCTCCTATTGGACAATTCATATGCGGCCATTGAACTAGTTGTATGATATCATGTTGGTTGATGACATGGACAATTTTACCAACATGACTACATACAAACTATTGGAGATGCCCTTAGAATGTGATTAGGACGGGTTGTGTTCAGAATAAGAAGCTCTTCAGGATTGGGTGTTGCAGAATAAGCCTATTCTAAAACACTAGAGGGGGTTATATATGCATATAGTACAGAGCTATTTAGAAACCTCCTTAAAAGGTTCCTAAATATCTATTCATAAACTACTCTTGGTTTTTAGACAAAACCCGACACGCATTCATAGCCCAACCCCACCCGAAAAACCTCGACCCTACTCCCACCCTTCTTCTCCAACACGCCAGCCGTCCGGCTCACCTGCCTGCTAGCCCCGACGTGCGGCCTCCAGCCTTCGGCCTTGCGCTCCATCGGCGTCGCGCCTGCTCTACATCCTACCTGGAGAACCACGCTCCCCGATCCATCTACAACCTTGCGAAGCTGCCTCGCCGGGATCCCGTCGTCATAGCCCCACAACGCGTCGCCCATGCCCCCTTCTTCTCCGCCGTGCAGCTCTGCCCTTGCCCTCCGTCACGCAGCCCCGCCTCGTTACCCGTCACGGCTGTCCTCCAAACCTCGTCGAGCAACCGCACCTCCGCGGGATCCGTCCGTTCTACATCCCGCAACACGGGAGTTCGTGGCGCGGGAGTTCATGTTGATGCCCGCCCAAACCTCGTCCCTTCTCGTCGGACCTCCTGCGCCCCGACGATGGCCCTACTCACCGGACCTGGACACGAAGCAGGCACGCGCACCGTCGTGCACTTGCTCGGTCGCTCGATTGTCGCGGGAATCCACATCTGCTGCCACCGACAGTCCACAAGTTTTGTGAAGTTCAGTTGAACGATGTCGCGAAGTCTAGTTCAGTAATGACATGAAGTACGGTATAGACCTTTTGGGAAGTCCAGTTCTGCGTGGAAGTTCACTTTGTACCGTACAACAGTTCACATCAAACACGCAAACAAAATCGAAGTTCACCTTGTATATGGCAGAAGTTCACATCGAACACGCAAAAAAAAGTTTATCTTGAACTGCGGAAGTTCACTTTGTATAGCGTGAAAGTTAACGTCGAGCATGCAAAAAAAAGTTTACTTTATATCAGATGGGAGTTCACATTTGAACATGCAAAAAAGAAAAGTTCACTTTGTAAATCACGGAATTTCAATTTCTACCGCATGGAAGTTCACTTGGACGCGCAGAAGTTCACCTCGCACACGCAAAAAAAGGTCCACTTTGCACCCGCACGGAAGTTCACTTTGCTGTCGCGTAGAATTTCGCTTCGCACCCCGCACGGAAGTTCACTTTGGGGTCGCGCGGAAGTTCACTCCGTGAATAGTAATTTAGGAACCATCCTAGGTCCTTAATAGTTATTGAGAAACTAGTTTCTAAATAGCTCTTATATATATAGAACGACTATGATCATAGATCTTATACTGCTTGTTCCATGATGGTGTGATACCTCCTATCTTGTTTTTGATTAATTTTTCATTAGTTCAAGTGATAATCATGATTTATTTTGGTGTGTCGTGGCAATCAAATGAATTTTAGGGATACAATGAAAAACAAACTAAACCAACTTATCAATACTTTATTGATTGTTCTTGATGAACTGAATCAAGGTTCACAAAGACTATTCATTCACCTTGAGAAAATATTTCTAGACATACATATCATAACTCATTCCAGACACTTCTTACTTCTTTACGCAACAACAGGAGCTACCGCTGCCTCCACCGCAGCCGCTCTTATCCTTGTCATAACCTTGGAGAACACAATAAGCCTTGCATGCGATGTTTCCATTTTCTCGGTCCGGGAGCGAGCAATACTCCACACCTTTACACATGTGAGTTGTACCTATGCACAAGGCACACCAGAGATGCCTCAGTTAACAAATATAACCAACCGGAAAATATATGTTTGTGTATCCAAATACAAGTGCAGAGATAATGAAAAAACGAACAACCATACCTATGTAGCTGTCTTCTGCATGAACAGAGAAGAAAGTGGTGGCCATGAATACAAGAGCTACGAAGCATAGGGCCCGTGTGTAGTTTCTCATACGTGCCATGGGTAGCAACTCCTTTTTTCTAGTGTTGTTGGTTGATTTTACCGAAGTCATGTTCTTTGCTTCGTTGCTAGTGTTTATATTGAGGGAAAGTAAGCAGTCGTGGAGATTAATATGAAATAAAAACTTAGAGTGAATTTATTGATTGCCCTCTATAGTTTTGCAGTATATCAATGTCACTTTGTATAGAGGTTTGCTATAATCTCCACAAATAAATTTCTGCCATTTTATCGCCTTATGTATTAACACTTCCTTACCTTGTGTTAATGGTTCCTTATCCTTGCTAACACATGATTGGTATCTCAACCTATCATACATGTGGTGTATTTATCACATGGGACCAGTGTTGTATGGTGCTCTCACCCACACTAACCGATACAAGAAGTAGAGTTGTCCATGCGAGTATGATTAAAACAGAGAAAAAATGCAAGAAACTAATTAAGAGTGAGACACAATGTTTTCATGTTTTATAACAGATGTATAAATGAACATGTAAACCAATAAAATTAATATACGCCACAATACGTCCGGGTTTAACGCACAGTTTCGTACCGTGGTAGGCAGTCACTTTTCCTTGCAAGCTTACCACATCGATGGTCTTGTCGATTGTTGTGAAAGCCATGTCACGGATTGCCTCTGTGACATTTTTGAGGAACCGTCTTGGTTTCGTGACCGAATAGCCCGACCCATGGCCCACACAGCTCGTTTTTCCATGATGGAAATAACCTTCATGGTTTTGTGAAGGGTACGTTGCATAGATAACAAAAATTTTCCTACGCGACATTAACTCGAAGGGCCAAGATCTAATATAAGAGATGAAAGATAACAGGGAGAAAGAGTCTAAGGAAAACATACCCTCGAAGACTCTAAGCGTTACGAGATTAAATCTCGTTGTTGGCGTAGTCGTACTAACGCCGATCCCGAGACCGAGAAGATATGCACCGCAATCCGGCGATGCCTCTATGATCGGTCACACGTTCAGTTCGATGAAGACCTCTGGTCCCTCGATCCAGCGGGTCAGCGGAAGTAGAGGATCCCCCGGAACTCTAGCAGCACGACGGCGTGGTGGTGGTGAAGAATACCACGGTCAGCGCTTCGCCAAGCGGGAGACCATGAAATGGAGCAGCGGGTGGAGAGAAAGGGAGGTGAGAAAAGTGTGTGAGGTGGGGGAGCTCTCACCCTCCTTTTATAGGGGAGGGGGAGGTAGCCCGAAGGGGGTGCGGCCAGCCGTGGGGTGCCGCCACCTCTTCCCCCTTCATGCGAGTGGAAGCTCCACTCACACCCACTCATGCTCCCTTAAAACCCCACTTAGAAAATGCAAAGGTTTTTTTCTTAATAAATAAATAAAACATTTTTATTTCTTTATTTTAATGTTAGTTAATTCCATTAACAAACATTTGCATATAGCACCTCGAATCATTTGTTAATTCTGTTAACAACCATTCGACAAAAAATCCTTGAACATTTTCAATTTTCCCCGAAACAATTTCGGTGTTGTCCAAAACATTATTCGATATTCCGTATCCTCTGAAATGCGTCATCGAACCTTAAGTGTGTCACCCTACGGTTCGTGAATAACATAGAAATGATCGAGACTCCTCTCCGATCAATAATCAACAGCGGGATCTGGAGATCCGTGATGACTCCTATATATTCAATGATGAATCTCGTGATCATGTGAACCATCAACGTCGTAACTAATTCCCTTTGTCTCGCGGTATTTTACTTGTCCGAGATCTGATCATCGATATCAACCATACCTTGTTCGATCTCGTTACCGACAAGTACTCTTTTACTCGTTCCGTGATATGAAATTATTGTGACCTAGTCACATGCTTGCAAGCGGTGTCAATGTGATATCACCGGGAGGGCCCAGAGTATATCTCTCCGTAATTTTGGATGGAAAAATCCCACTCTTGATCCATGAGAATAAACTAACACTTTACGAATACCTAACACCACCTTTATAGTCATCCTGTTACGGTGTGACGTTTGATGTCATCAAAGTACTCTTTCGTTAGTAGTGATTAACGTGATCTCATGGTCTAAGGAATAAGGTTACTTCGAACGTAAGACATAACAAGATAAAATAAATGACTTGAGCGTACTTAGTTTGGGTCTATGTTCATCACATCATTCTCCTAATGACATGACCCCGTTATTAACAACATCCAATGTTCATGATCAGGAAACCTTGATCATCGGTTAATCAATGAGCTAGTTAAAAGAGAGGCTTTACTAGGAACGATTGTTTTTTTATTAAACACACATGTATCAACGTTTCCGATTAATACAATTCTAGCATGAGAAATAAACACCTATCATAAATAAGGAATAACATAATAGTGTCAACCATCGTTGTCGAATCTCTGACTCTACAAATCCCTTAGGTGACCCTATCGGGTTTCGACTAGGAGAATTCATGAGCGCTGGTGGAATCGTCGGCTAGACAGGGGGCGAGATTTACCCAGGTTCGGGGCCCTCGTAGAGGTAAAACCCTTACTCCTGCCTCTTGTCGATCTGTATTGATGGAAAGATCGGTTACAATGATGGTGCTCGAATCGAGAGTAAGGTCTCGAGTTCAAGGTTTCGATGGTGAGGTGTTGCTTGGTCCTCTCCGGGGGGGCTCTCCTGGCCTTATATAGATGGCCAGGTCTCGAATCCTACCCGGAGAGGACTCGAACTCTAACTACGTCGGTTACATGTTTTCCTATCTTAACCCGCAAGTTAGCGCGGGTGGGCTTCACGTGGGCCTTCTGGAGTATTCCAAGGGCTCCTCTTCTTGGGTCTTTAACCTTGGGCCTGAGAGGGGGTGTCCTTATTTGCAGGGTCCAGGATCCATATCTTCGTCAGTAGCCCCCGAGCGTTTGCTCGAGTGGGATTTTTCCAGTCGAGTAGACGGTCAAACCTTTCTTGATCTTCCTTTCTTATGGATAACCATCTTGGTTGTTTCCTGTTTAAAGGGTGTGTTCCCTGTGTAACGAGTCTTCATGCTCGAGTGTCGAGCAGCATAGATGCCTGTTTTTGCGGCTTTTATCGCAGAAGGATGTGGCACAGTAGCTTGGCTCTCCTGAAAGATCAGGGCCAATTAATTGCGACTAGGGCAAAAACATTCCTGGCCTACACAGATTCGAGACCTCCGGCTCGAACCCGATAAGGTGATTGTTGCGACTGAGCCGTTGTGGACTTATCGAGTCGAACTTAACCTATGGGGGTACCCGGCGCGTCCACTAGGATTTTTCTTCGTGTTGTTGACACGGAATCATACCGGAGGACACAACTTTCGAGTGCGATTCCAGGCCCTTAAGAGAGATCTTTTTGGGTCTTACCTTCATATTCGAAGAATATGACATCCGGATGTGCCTAGTCGGCTGAACAATCCAGGTTTTTATGATGTAAAAATATCATGTGTGAAAAGAGGTAGGTTCTGCCTACCCGAGTGATTTTTTGAGCTTCATACGAAAGAATTTTCGTGCTGAGGAAAGTTATGCCCATATGAAAGAGTTTTCATGTTCAGAATGTCGTGCCCGTACGAAAGAGTTTTCGTGTATAGGGTATTTATCTTGTTTTAAAGAGGTTTTGCTCCATGATTTGTTCACAAAAGGATCGCCTTTAATCGAAGGAATTTCGTACGAAGCTGTTTTCGTGTTTGAATTTTCCACTCGAAGATTCTTGAGTTTGATGATGCGTGCCATGATGTCATGGCGCACTTTTCTCCTCCCGATGGGACGTGACGGAGTGGTAGCAGATGGGCTGGCCCACCTAGTCAGCTTTTTGACCGGGAAACGAGACGCCGCTCCCGGTTTTTACGCGAACGGTGCAGTAAATGCGCACGATCTTCTGTTAAGATCGTGGCACGGAACAGCGTTCACCGTCTCTTCGTTTCATCTTCACACGTGGTGGCTGCGAGAAGCGCCACGTAGCGCATCGAATGGCTGGGACTGATCCGCTCCGTGTATAAGTACGGGACTTAGTGCTGCGGTAAAACTTTCCCAGCCTTTGTCTTCAATCCATCTCCTTCCTCGCGCCCATCTTCTTCCTCGTGCTCAAGCTCGCGCTGTCAACCATGGCTGGAGGCAAAAGACGTGGCGCAGCCACCTCCGCAACCGGAGAAATCTCCGCGCAACCTGCGCCCCGAGCTGGCGACTGGCGTTCGCCCAACACCACCGCGAAGAGCATCAAAGAGATGAAGCGGGAGGGGCTGCTGCCGGCGGAAGCTGAGAAGCGGGTGCGCCTCGGGAAGAAAGAAGAGGTACCAAACCCGCAGTCGAACGAGCGCGTGGTCTTCGTGGACCACGTGTCTCGGGGTCTCTCCTTCCCTCTCCATCCTTTCCTTCTCGGGTTGCTGTATGTCTATGGCATACAGCTTCACGATCTTCCTCCGAACGCGGTGCAACACATATCGGGGTTCATTGTGTTCTGCGAATGCTTCCTTGGCATTCGCCCACATTGGGCGCTCTGGAAGGCCCTCTTCAAAGTTCGGATCTTCCGCGAGAAATCGCGGGTAGACTCCGAGCCTAGCGAGCCGCTACGCACAGGTGGCTTCGGGATCCAAGCGCGACTGGAGAGCAGCTACTTTAGTATGCACTTCATCGACTTCGCCCAAGGCTGGCGGAAAAAATGGTTTTACGTCATCGACAACAGCTCGGGTGGGATCGTAGAATTCCACCCGTTCGCTGTTTTGAAGAGGCGGAAGTCCTGGGCGCACAAGCTGTCAGCCGAAGAAACCCAGGTCGTTACGCCCCTACTCGCAAGGGTGTACGCTCTCCGGGATCAAACTGCTGGAGTTGTGCTCAACGGGCTGCACCTGGCGAGTATTTTTCTGAAGCGCAGGATCCAACCTCTGCAGCAAAGGCCTTCCACCATGTGGGAATACCAAGGCTCTGAGGATCCTAGTCGAGTGAGCCGCGAGGAGCTTTCGAACGTTGAGTTCGAGAAGAAAATCGCGGCTATCACTAGCTTGAAGGTGGGGGAGAAGTTCCCCGACTGCACAGTCGAAGCCTTCGACGCTTCGAAACCTCCACCAGCCGCGGTTAGTTTACCCTTCCTGTCTTCTATTATTTTCTTCTTTGCTTTGAGCTTTAGTCGATTGAATTTTTCCTTGCCTTCTTCTGCCTTCTTTGTAGAGCCTAGCAGTGGCGAACTGCTACCCGCCAGTTGCGGGAGAGGACGCCTTGGAGTTATTGGCGAGTCACCTGGACGGCTTAGCCGATACCAGTGTCGCCGATGCTTCTTCAAGCTCGGAGGACGATTCTTCGGATGGTGCGGAGGGCTCGAATGGCGGCCTCCATCACCACAAGCGTCGTCGGGTGGATGACAACGAGGCTACTTCCAAGGATAACTCCTTGGAAGAATCGCCTGGGAAGGCACCTATCTCCGCGACTCCACTTCGCTCACTCGCCCCTTCCCCTTCGTTCCCAGTGATCGCGCCCGCTTGGAACACGGATTTGCTGGATGAAGATGAAGACGATGAGTAAGTTCTTCTCCTTGTCCTTAGTCGAACTTTTTTTCTTTGCACCTATGTTGATGTTTATTTGTTGCAGTATGCAAACCATCAGTCCTCGCAGGTACGCTTCTTCCGTTCCTCCCGAAAAGAGGAATAGAGCAGGAGCTGCGGGTGAGACTCCCACTGCTGGCGTCCAAAATTTTCCCAGTGCAGCCCCCTATGCGGCGACTGTGGAACGTGAGGCTCCTAGTTTTGCCGCCAGGACTTCTGCTTCGAAAGAGGTAACGGACAGCTCCACAGATCCCCTCTCCCGCGCCACGGGCCAGGTAAACTTTGTCATCTGTCATGATATTTTTATCGGGTGCACGACAGTGCTCCCGATGGGAGTAGCCCCCGAGGCTGTAGTCGATTGCGTGCGGTCGGCTACAGGCTCAAAGCCTTGTCTTTTTCTTCTTCTTGATTTTATCGGGTGCACGGCAGTGCTCCCGATGGGAGTAGCCCCCGAGGTTGTAGTTGATTGAATTTAATCGGGTACAGGCTCCAGTTTATATTTTCTAATTCTTCTACCTCTGCACTTTTGTAGTCGCTTGTTGACTCTCTTGCGGCGATTGGCCGCCGAGTTGTTCTTGCCGAGTCGGAATGTGAGTCGCTTCGATCAGACCGCAGTCGACTCTGCACCGGGAACGAGCTTCTTAAGAGTAAGTCTTATCATCTTTTCTTGTTCTTATTCTTTCCTTAATTCTTGATTTCTGAAAAGTGTCACTATGCAGCTCGACTCGAATTTTCGGAGTCCGAGAAGGGCAGTCTCTCTGAGCGGGTAACCACTCAGGAGGCTGATCTGGCGGCCATCCGACAAGAACTGGAGACCTCCCGCATGCGATCGGAGGATCTTGAAAGGCAACTCGCGGATGCGCGGAAAGCTCTAAAGGATCAAGAGGATGCTGGAAATAAGGCCGATGCTGACCTTGTCACGTTCCTCCGTCCCCTTGCTGAGCGTCTCACGGGTAAGTGATTTAAGCTCTCGCGATTTCATCTTTTATCCCGCTGAGCTTGCCAAGTCTTGACGTTCTTTTCTTTTGCAGGTCTTCTGGATGTTCCTCTGGAGATCCCTGGGACCCAGCGGGTAGACGTGCTAACCGACACTCTTGCTCAACTCAAGAGGCACGCCGAAGGGGTTTGCTCCTTGATTGGCGATGCCACTCACGTGTTGACGCAACTGCACGGTCGCTTCCTCGCCAATGCTGCTCCTCCATCCGCGCTAGACGATTTGCTGAAGATCTTTTCGAAGAGGAATCTCTTGGATGCCTACGCGGTCGCCCAGTCGGAGTCTGGCGCAAAGACTGCGATCCAGCTCGCGCTGGCGCATGGAGTCACTGGTTTGGAGGAAGCCTACTCGGCTCTTCCAGTCGACCCCTCCACGGGCAAAAAGGTACGGCTCTCTCGTTTTGGCGAGCAAGCCGCCATCCTTGCTCGGAAGCTGTCTGAGCTATTTGCTCGACTCACAGGAGGGCGACTGCCGCTAGCGGGAGCACCACTGTAGCTTCGTAGTTTTGTATCTCTTTTCCGTCTTGACTGTAATGAACCTTGGGATGTATTCCCGTATTGTCTTTTAATCGAAATGTTTGTCTGGAAATTACTTCTTGTAGTTTGTGTATTCTCTCCCGATGGGAGTAGCCCCCGAGCACTCGTCAAATGTGCGACTAGAGATACTTCGAAATAGGGCGTCTTACTTCTTTCCTTGTACTCTTCCAGGCTACTGGGTTTGTCGCAGAATCCTCAGGTGGACTTGCTGCCCGAGCTGATCCACTTGTTGCCGCTGTCGGGACTTTGGCGGGTCTCCGCGATCGTGTAGCCGATGGCGAACGCAAGCTGAAAGTGTTGCGTGGGGTAACCGATGTGGCGAAGCCCAAGCAAAAACTGGCGACTGAACGCGAACAGTTTGTGATGGACGAGCTGGCTTCCCTTGCTAGGGAACTATTGTGTAAGTAATACAGCCCCCAGGTCTTCTTTGTCTTGTTTCCTTGTCTGATCACGCATATTTTTCTTCAGTTGTTAAACCAGATGATAGGGAGGAAAAACAGTGGGTAGAAAACCACATTCTTCAAGAAGCTGGCAGCTCAAGGCCTCATGCGAATAATTTTTGGTCTGATCGCAGCCGAGGTTTTGTGTTAGCTACTTTAAAGTTTCGTGTCTCCCAGATAAAAGTTCTCGTGAGTTCTTTTCACGAAGTCTTGATCGCGATAAACGCTGCATTCTACCCGCTTGAAAGGGGTCCTGAAGATTGGAGGTATCTCCTTGGGCTCTTCGGGCAAGAGGGAGAAATTCGCGAGTGCGTGCGCAACCAGATGATTTGCGGCGCGGTGGTGGCTCTCTCCTTTGTCCGAATATGGCATCCTGAAGTAAATTTTAACTCCGTAGCTAGGCTCCCAGATGGCCCAATCAATGATATTTCTCCGCATTACGATGTTGTTCGTCCTGCAGCGGAGAAAATCATTCGACTGACCTCTAAGGAAGTAGATAGAGTGTTGGCGACTGAGAATGCTTATCGCCATGATTGATTGTTGAATGTGTACATTCTGTGATGCTGTATAGCTTGTAAAAACTGTTTATAAGGTGTGTAACCTTGTGTGTATAAATTTTCTTGTGATGCTTAGTTGAAGGCTTAGCCCCCGTGTGTTTATGGGGTGTGTACCTGTAACTATTTAGCACGTAAGAAGAGATAATCTTCGAGTAAATATGGTTGAGAAACCATGTATTTTATTGCTATGACTGAGAAGTCATGTATTCGGGCTACAAGAGTGGCTAGTATAGCCTTATTTGTTGTAATAATAAGTAAATCTAGGGATAAAATTTGCGGAGGTGTGCGATATTCCAAGGATTGGAATAGATTCCTCCAGTCGATGGGTTCTTCAGCCTGTAGGCTCCGCCTGGGATGGCTTCGTGTATGATGAAGGGTCCTTCCCAGGGTGGCTCGAGCTTGTGTCCTTCCTTCTGCTTGAGCCGCAGCACTAGATTGTAACATCCCAAGTCTGAAAAATAGCCTTTAGAATGTTTGCTCTCTGTTATTTTATGTTTTGCATCATGGCATCATGTTGATTGCAATTGTTTTGTTTGTTTTCCATTTGTTTTCCTCTGTTTTCAGTTGTTTTCCAACTGTTTTCATTGGTTTTCCTTTGTTTTCTATTTGAATTTCAACTCAAATTTCAAACCCTTTGTTTCATCCTTGTGATGTTACAATTTCCAAAGTGAGAGTTCAAATAAAAACAACAAATTGTTATCATGTTATTCCATAAGGAATCAACTAATAAAATGGTGCCTTATTTCCATTAATTATTTTCCAATGTGATTTCAAAGGCAAAGCAAATCTTTCAAACAGAACCCAACTTGGAGTTATAAAAATAATGACCAAAAACATTTTATACTCTTGTTTCCAATTAAAACATTTGGATCAATCTATTAAGATGTTGGATTTAATCAAACCATTACATTCCAAATCAAATTTCAAACTCAAATCAATTTTCCCAAAACAGTAACCTTTTGAATCCATGAAGTTCACCACTAATTGGAATTCCTTAAATCATTCTAAACCTTAGGGGAAACCCTATTGAAATTGCTTTGTTTTCCTAATATTAATTAATATTGGAAATTTCATTCAATTTGGTTTCAAATATAAACAACATTTTAAATTTCAAACTTTTAAAAATCCACCTTGGCAATGGGTTGCTATTGGTATAAACAACCTAATCTAATTTTTCCAAAATTTTTACCACCTTAAAAACCAAACCAATGTTCCTTTTGCTCTTGCTACAAAAAAAAAACAAACAAACAAAAAATAACAAAAGAGGAGAGGAGAGAGAGCACCCAGGCCCACCCCTTTTCCCCCTTTGGCCCAACTCCATTTGGCCCAATGCCCCTTCTCTGTTGTCATCTTCCTCCCCACGTCACCCCCCCTGTACGAACCCCTCCACCACCAACCGATCCCTCCTCCTCCACTGGATGTGCAGCCGTACCATGCCTCTCCCTCCATAAAGCTCCCCTCCCCCCTCTGCAAGACCTAGAAACCCTAGAGCCCCTCTCCCTGCGCCGCCAACTCCCCTTCCTCTTCCCCAAGTTCTCGGTTTCCTTCTGAACCTCACCACTGAACCCCTTCCATGGCCGAGACTTGGCCTCCTTGGCGCCACCGAGGTGGCCCTCTCCGAGGATCCCCGAGGGCGGGAATGGAAACGGTGGAGCTCCAGCATCCGCCCCGTCCCCTCGGCTCGAGCCGGGAGGGCCCCCACCGCCGGCGCCGTCCGCTCCATCGCCGGCCCGACGCCACCTGCACCAACCTGTCCGCCCGCCTCCATCCGCTCGAGGACACCAAGTTGAGGTGCGCCTCCTCCTCCCCTCGCTCCGCTCGCCCCCTCCTCCTCTCTACCCGCACCAGCACAGCACCCCCACGGCGCCTCCCTAGTTCCTCTCCGGCGAGCAGCCGCTGCAGCCATCGATTGTTGCCATGTCGATCTCTGTACTGTTCGGTTCAGTTAGAAATTCAGTTTCATCCCGCAACCATACCTTATACCCCCCCGAGGCCCCTACCTATCACAACACAGAGCACTAGCCCACTGGTTCCACACCCCTTGGCGCAGTGGGAGGTCCCAGGGTCGAATCCCACCTCCTGCAGTAAACCACCTCTTTTTATTTTACATGTTTTTGGTCACAAAACTTTCTGGTATTCACCAATAGGCCCCTGGTAATTAATCTAGCCCCTGGAAAATATTTTCTAAGTCCCTAGTGCAGTAAAAATGGCAGATTTGCACCCAATTTTGGAAATTGCCTAAATAAATCATCCTAACTCCAAATCCAACATTTTTTATATGTTTTCAATACCAAATTAAATGTTCTATCCAAATATAAAATTTGTTTACTGTTTTGAATATTTTAAATTTGTGCAATATTTGAAAACTTGTCAAATTCACTTAAACTTGCAAAATTCATAACTTGTTCATAAAAATTCCAAATTTCACAAACCAAATATGTTTTACAATCAATTTTTCATGTACTTTCCAAATATAAATTTTGTTTCATGTTTTGAATAATTAAACTTGGTTAAATAATTTAAATCTTATTTAATTCATTTAAAATTGCTAAATTCCTAACTTGATCAAAACAAATTCTTTTGGGACATATAAAATATATTTTCAAACCATAAAAGCATAACATTTTCAAATATGAACTTCATCTAATGTTTTGAACAAATAAAAACTCAAATAAGTTCATGTTTGAATTAAATTCATTTAATTCTTGCTTAAACTTGTTTAATTCATAAATAATTTATTTGGAATCCTTTTCCAACAAGTGAAACATGCAATCCACCTAAAATTTGGTGTTTTTCTCAAATACAAACTTTGTTATCTATTTTGAACAATTAAACTTGAAGAAAACAACAAATGCTTGTGTGACACCTTTAAGTAACCAAAATTTCCTAACTTAATGAATGAATTTCCAAACTTATTAAACCTTATTTCCATTTGGTTCTATTGTTGTTATTTTCTGTTTTCCTCATCCATGCATCATGCTAATCCACTTTCATATAATGATTAGTTGTAAAACAATTAATTCAACCATAATTCATGGGCTTTCCATATGCAATCCAATTGCATATGGGTCCATTTAATCCTGTTTCTATCTTGTCAATTAGTTTATTTTGATGCATCTATTAACTTGTCATGCATCATATTTGATTGTGCACTATGCCATGGTATTGATTGTTTATATTTCTGCATTGTTTGTTTGCTTCTTCTCGGATACACGACGACGTTGAGACCGACGATACTTACGACACCCCTTCTAAGGAGTTAGCTCAGTACCAGGCTACTGGGTTTTGCAGGCAAGTTATCACTCACATGAACCATTGTGTTCCTTTCAACCTCGGTTACCGATACTTTCCGTTGTTCTTTTCTGCTAGCCTTAGTAGTAGTTGTTTCTGTTACGAACCCATCACATGATACCCTGAACCCTGATATTGCCTCACCTCCATACCTACAGCCATTGCTTGTGCCTGTTCTTATCTAGCATGTTTAGGTTTGCTTTTGCTCGAGCCTGTTGTCGGTTACTTCTTTTACTATCGTGCTATTATTATTGTTACCGTTCCGGGGGCTCGAATATTAATCAATCAATCCTGTTAATGCTACTGTTAATAATAATTTGATGATAAGGCACCGGCAGGAGGCCCTTCGTGGTTTTGAGGCCTGCTAGTGTCGACCCTAATAGGAAAAGGGTCTTGTCTACTGATCCATGATGAGCGCACTACCCGCATGTGGGAAGCGAGTATGGGCGCCCCCCTCAACTGACTCGATTCGCATCTCGTCCAAATCGCCGTACTAGTTCGGGTGTTCCATTTGCTGCATCATATGCAGGTACGAACCCTTGGCGCCAGGGTGGAACTTTCGTAGTCGGCATTTAGGGCGGCGTGGTCTTCCAGTGCTATGAGGGTCCTCCTTTTCTTCGGGGGGCTCGATTAGCCGCGCACGCACAGCACGCGGTGCTTTGGGCTTGATGCGAAGAAGGGTTGGTTGTGTAGAGTACCTCGCTTGGTGGGTTAGCTCCCCATCTGGCGGGTTATTCTTGCGTGTACGGCTAAATTGGTGCAACCCTGCAGGGATAATCTTCTCGAGAAGCCGTGTTTTCCGCGGTTATGGATTACTTGGTGAAAGTACTGGCTAACAAGTACTCAGGACAACTTCAACATAATGATTAACCATGTTACACCCAATGAATAACAACTTGACTAGTAATAGGCTTATTGACACAATAACTTGATTCACCTTTAAGACAACTGTGTGAGTTATCCTCGGATTGCTTCTTCGGATAAGGGGCGAGATCCAGGATGGGTTTGTTTGAAGTTATCTTTCAGTTGGTTACAATCCTCGATCTTATCTCCTTTCTGTTAGTCGGAAGTGGTAGACTGTCCGTAGTTGGTTAGCGCAGCCAGTTGCAGCATCTTTTATATCCCCTCTCTTCCGTTGAACCCAAGGCATCGGTGCTTGGTGTTGACGGGTTACACTTTGGTGAACTGTGAGTCTTGCTTGCCAGTACGTTTATGTACTGACCCCTTTGGGGCTGTGGTTTCCGCAGACCTACGTTTCCGGCGATCTACATGGTGGCTACTACGTGGAGTATGACGAGACTGCTGATGAGTAGATAGCGGACCCGGGCAGGATCCGAGACTTCGTGGATGGGCTCCGTCTGTTTGTTTCCGGCCTCTTAGGCCTATTTGGTCCTTGTCTGTACTCAGACATGTTGAATGCTTCCGCTGTATTGTAATGATGAATTGTTGGGACATGTGTCCTCTGAATGATTGTATTTGCTATCTCTGCTCTAATAAGAGCTATTTGCAAGTTATTTCAATCTTTTGTGTCGTAGAGATCTGTTGTGATATCACTTGTTAAACGCCGTTGACGTACCATGTGTGTATGGTTTGAAGTACGTCGATGGAAGTGCCTTTGATCTCTAGTGGATAGTTTACATCGACGATGGAATAGCAGGGCTTGTGTTGTCGCGCATAAGCGCAGGCCTACCAGGAAGCTGGGACGTGGGAGCAGTTATGCCCCATAATCCAAGCATCTGCTATCCAGTTCGTACGGTGAGTATCCCCTAGAAATCAGGGTGCGACAAATGGTATCAGAGCCTGTCTGCCTGTAGGATCCCTTTTTACTGGTCGCAGTTGAGTCTAGAAACTATTTTGTAGCTATATAAGAAAAATGGAACGTGAGAGTAGGAATTCTGTTCTTTTTCTTCTTTTCCCCACCCTCCCTCCCTTTTCTGGTAAGGAAGTGCAACGTTGATTTTCTCCCTTCTCAGCTAAACTTTCAAGTTAGGATTTCACGTGTTTTGGGTTCTCCGTAGTACCTCAGGATTTTGATCTCGTTTTCCCCGGTGTTGCTTCAATATCCTGTTCTTTTAAAGAACCTTTTCGTCCGTTCAAACCTTGTTGTTGTTTTCCACTTCAAATCTTCTACCGGCGTCTAATCAAAACTGACTCGTAAACTCTTATCCAGTTAAAGTGTTATTTCATACCGGAGAATCACATTCCTTTGTGTCAACAATCTTTTCCACAACATACAACCCAATTCTGGTTCCACTAAGCAATCAAATCACCGTTCACTCTCCGGAATCTCAAATGTTGACTTCCAACATAAGTAAGAACAATCCAATTCTAATGGGAGGCCACATATTCCTCGTTACTCTCATGTTGATGATTCTGACATTGATGTCATTCTTGGTGTTGCATTGATGTCAATAACTCTGTTCCACCCTTATTACAGATAGTCTATTCTCCAAATGGATCAAACTCTACTCAGCTTTACACCCTCAATACAAAACCTTTCCCTTTACTTGAAAATGTTCCGGTGGTTTCCAAATTCCCTGACGTCTATCCAATGTGCACGATGTGTTTCACGTGTCACAGCTCAAGAGGATCTTCCCAAGAAGTATCCGGACCTTTTCTTTTCTCAGTAGGAATCTCGGGGCGCGATTCCTTCAAGGGGGGGCGTTTTGTAACATCCCAAGTCTGAAAAATAGCCTTTAGAATGTTTGCTCTCTGTTATTTTATGTTTTGCATCATGGCATCATGTTGATTGCAATTGTTTTGTTTGTTTTCCTCTGTTTTCAGTTGTTTTCCAACTGTTTTCATTGGTTTTCCTTTGTTTTCTATTTGAATTTCAACTCAAATTTCAAACCCTTTGTTTCATCCTTGTGATGTTACAATTTCCAAAGTGAGAGTTCAAATAAAAACAACAAATTGTTATCATGTTATTCCATAAGGAATCAACTAATAAAATGGTGCCTTATTTCCATTAATTATTTTCCAATGTGATTTCAAAGGCAAAGCAAATCTTTCAAACAGAACCCAACTTGGAGTTATAAAAATAATGACCAAAAACATTTTATACTCTTGTTTCCAATTAAAACATTTGGATCAATCTATTAAGATGTTGGATTTAATCAAACCATTACATTCCAAATCAAATTTCAAACTCAAATCAATTTTCCCAAAACAGTAACCTTTTGAATCCATGAAGTTCACCACTAATTGGAATTCCTTAAATCATTCTAAACCTTAGGGGAAACCCTATTGAAATTGCTTTGTTTTCCTAATATTAATTAATATTGGAAATTTCATTCAATTTGGTTTCAAATATAAACAACATTTTAAATTTCAAACTTTTAAAAATCCACCTTGGCAATGGGTTGCTATTGGTATAAACAACCTAATCTAATTTTTCCAAAATTTTTACCACCTTAAAAACCAAACCAATGTTCCTTTTGCTCTTGCTACAAAAAAAAAATAAAACAAACAAAAAATAACAAAAGAGGAGAGGAGAGAGAGCACCCAGGCCCACCCCTTTTCCCCCTTTGGCCCAACTCCATTTGGCCCAATGCCCCTTCTCTGTTGTCATCTTCCTCCCCACGTCACCCCCCTGTACGAACCCCTCCACCACCAACCGATCCCTCCTCCTCCACTGGATGTGCAGCCGTACCATGCCTCTCCCTCCATAAAGCTCCCCTCCCCCCTCTGCAAGACCTAGAAACCCTAGAGCCCCTCTCCCTGCGCCGCCAACTCCCCTTCCTCTTTCCCAAGTTCTCGGTTTCCTTCTGAACCTCACCACTGAACCCCTTCCATGGCCGAGACTTGGCCTCCTTGGCGCCACCGAGGTGGCCCTCTCCGAGGATCCCCGAGGGCGGGAATGGAAACGGTGGAGCTCCAGCATCCGCCCCGTCCCCTCGGCTCGAGCCGGGAGGGCCCCCACCGCCGGCGCCGTCCGCTCCATCGCCGGCCCGACGCCACCTGCACCAACCTGTCCGCCCGCCTCCATCCGCTCGAGGACACCAAGTTGAGGTGCGCCTCCTCCTTCCCTCGCTCCGCTCGCCCCCTCCTCCTCTCTACCCGCACCAGCACAGCACCCCCACGGCGCCTCCCTAGTTCCTCTCCGGCGAGCAGCCGCTGCAGCCATCGATTGTTGCCATGTCGATCTCTGTACTGTTCGGTTCAGTTAGAAATTCAGTTTCATCCCGCAACCATACCTTATACCCCCCCGAGGCCCCTACCTATCACAACACAGAGCACTAGCCCACTGGTTCCACACCCCTTGGCGCAGTGGGAGGTCCCAGGGTCGAATCCCACCTCCTGCAGTAAACCACCTCTTTTTATTTTACATGTTTTTGGTCACAAAACTTTCTGGTATTCACCAATAGGCCCCTGGTAATTAATCTAGCCCCTGGAAAATATTTTCTAAGTCCCTAGTGCAGTAAAAATGGCAGATTTGCACCCAATTTTGGAAATTGCCTAAATAAATCATCCTAACTCCAAATCCAACATTTTTTATATGTTTTCAATACCAAATTAAATGTTCTATCCAAATATAAAATTTGTTTACTGTTTTGAATATTTTAAATTTGTGCAATATTTGAAAACTTGTCAAATTCACTTAAACTTGCAAAATTCATAACTTGTTCATAAAAATTCCAAATTTCACAAACCAAATATGTTTTCCAATCAATTTTTCATGTACTTTCCAAATATAAATTTTGTTTCATGTTTTGAATAATTAAACTTGGTTAAATAATTTAAATCTTATTTAATTCATTTAAAATTGCTAAATTCCTAACTTGATCAAAACAAATTCTTTTGGGACATATAAAATATATTTTCAAACCATAAAAGCATAACATTTTCAAATATGAACTTCATCTAATGTTTTGAACAAATAAAAACTCAAATAAGTTCATGTTTGAATTAAATTCATTTAATTCTTGCTTAAACTTGTTTAATTCATAAATAATTTATTTGGAATCCTTTTCCAACAAGTGAAACATGCAATCCACCTAAAATTTGGTGTTTTTCTCAAATACAAACTTTGTTATCTATTTTGAACAATTAAACTTGAAGAAAACAACAAATGCTTGTGTGACACCTTTAAGTAACCAAAATTTCCTAACTTAATGAATGAATTTCCAAACTTATTAAACCTTATTTCCATTTGGTTCTATTGTTGTTATTTTCTGTTTTCCTCATCCATGCATCATGCTAATCCACTTTCATATAATGATTAGTTGTAAAACAATTAATTCAACCATAATTCATGGGCTTTCCATATGCAATCCAATTGCATATGGGTCCATTTAATCCTGTTTCTATCTTGTCAATTAGTTTATTTTGATGCATCTATTAACTTGTCATGCATCATATTTGATTGTGCACTATGCCATGGTATTTATTGTTTATATTTCTGCATTGTTTGTTTGCTTCTTCTCGGATACACGACGACGTTGAGACCGACGATACTTACGGCACCCCTTCTAAGGAGTTAGCTCAGTACCAGGCTACTGGGTTTTGCAGGCAAGTTATCACTCACATGAACCACTGTGTTCCTTTCAACCTCGGTTACCGATACTTTCCGTTGTTCTTTTCTGCTAGCCTTAGTAGTAGTTGTTTCTGTTACGAACCCATCACATGATACCCTGAACCCTGATATTGCCTCACCTCCATACCTACAGCCATTGCTTGTGCCTGTTCTTATCTAGCATGTTTAGGTTTGCTTTTGCTCGAGCCTGTTGTCGGTTACTTCTTTTACTATCGTGCTATTATTATTGTTACCGTTCCGGGGGCTCGAATATTAATCAATCAATCCTGTTAATGCTACTGTTAATAATAATTTGATGATAAGGCACCGGCAGGAGGCCCTTCGTGGTTTTGAGGCCTGCTAGTGTCGACCCTAATAGGAAAAGGGTCTTGTCTACTGATCCATGATGAGCGCACTACCCGCATGTGGGAAGCGAGTATGGGCGCCCCCCTCAACTGACTCGATTCGCATCTCGTCCAAATCGCCGTACTAGTTCGGGTGTTCCATTTGCTGCATCATATGCAGGTACGAACCCTTGGCGCCAGGGTGGAACTTTCGTAGTCGGCATTTAGGGCGGTGTGGTCTTCCAGTGCTATGAGGGTCCTCCTTTTCTTCGGGGGGCTCGATTAGCCGCGCACGCACAGCACGCGGTGCTTTGGGCTTGATGCGAAGAAGGGTTGGTTGTGTAGAGTACCTCGCTTGGTGGGTTAGCTCCCCATCTGGCGGGTTATTCTTGCGTGTACGGCTAAATTGGTGCAACCCTGCAGGGATAATCTTCTCGAGAAGCCGTGTTTTCCGCGGTTATGGATTACTTGGTGAAAGTACTGGCTAACAAGTACTCAGGACAACTTCAACATAATGATTAACCATGTTACACCCAATGAATAACAACTTGACTAGTAATAGGCTTATTGACACAATAACTTGATTCACCTTTAAGACAACTGTGTGAGTTATCCTCGGATTGCTTCTTCGGATAAGGGGCGAGATCCAGGATGGGTTTGTTTGAAGTTATCTTTCAGTTGGTTACAATCCTCGATCTTATCTCCTTTCTGTTAGTCGGAAGTGGTAGACTGTCTGTAGTTGGTTAGCGCAGCCAGTTGCAGCATCTTTTATATCCCCTCTCTTCCGTTGAACCCAAGGCATCGGTGCTTGGTGTTGACGGGTTACATTTTGGTGAACTGTGAGTCTTGCTTGCCAGTACGTTTATGTACTGACCCCTTTGGGGCTGTGGTTTCCGCAGACCTACGTTTCCGGGGATCTACATGGTGGCTACTACGTGGAGTATGACGAGACTGCTGACGAGTAGATAGCGGACCCGGGCAGGATCCGAGACTTCGTGGATGGGCTCCGTCTGTTTGTTTCCGGCCTCTTAGGCCTATTTGGTCCTTGTCTGTACTCAGACATGTTGAATGCTTCCGCTGTATTGTAATGATGAATTGTTGGGACATGTGTCCTCTGAATGATTGTATTTGCTATCTCTGCTCTAATAAGAGCTATTTGCAAGTTATTTCAATCTTTTGTGTCGTAGAGATCTGTTGTGATATCACTTGTTAAACGCCGTTGACGTACCATGTGTGTATGGTTTGAAGTACGTCGACGGAAGTGCCTTTGATCTCTAGTGGATAGTTTACATCGACGATGGAATAGCAGGGCTTGTGTTGTCGGGCATAAGCGCAGGCCTACCAGGAAGCTGGGACGTGGGAGCAGTTATGCCCCATAATCCAAGCATCTGCTATCCAGTTCGTACGGTGAGTATCCCCTAGAAATCAGGGTGCGACATAGATCTCCAACCGCGAATGCTCTGTGGCGTATGCGGCGACTGTGATAGTTTCGCAGTGATTGCTGATATACTGCGGATCTTGCAAGCGCGATGTCACGCATCTCGTCGAGTGCATCCATATCTTCCGCGAGTGCCTTGTTGGAGGTTTCTTCGCTGTAAGCCACAACTCGTGGGGCGCTGAATCTAACATCCTCGGGTAGGACTGCTTCTGCCCCGTATACCATGAAAAATGGTGTGTATTTTGTGGATCGGTTTGGAGTTGTGCGGAGGCTCCATAGTACGAAGGGTAGCTCTTCTGCCCAATATCCTGCGGCGGGGTGTAGACGATCGAGTAGGCGTTTCTTGATGCCAGCCGAAACTAAGCCGTTGGATCTTTCGACTTGACCGTTCGTTTGCGGGTGGGAAACTGAAGCAAACTTGAAGTTGATGCCCTTTTCCTCGCAAAACTGTTGCGTTTCCTTTGCTGTGAAGTTTGTACCATTGTCTGTAATGATGTCGTGTGGCACGCCAAATCTGTATACAATGGAGTCGAGGAACTTGACGGCGCATTGGGCGCTAGCCGAAGTTACTGGCATGGCCTCGATCCATTTGGTGAACTTGTCGACTGCGACCAGCAAGTGTGTATATCCGCCAGGCGTGGACTTGCGTAGTGGTCCAACCATGTCGAGCCCCCATTGTGCGAAGGGCCAGGCAATGGGTATCATGTGCAATTCCGTAGCAGGTGCATGTGGTCTTGGTGCGAATCGCTGGCAAGCATCGCATCGCTCGACCAGGTCCTTTGCATCGGTAGCTACTGTTAGCCAGTAGAATCCTGCTCGGAAGGCCTTACCCATGATTGTTTTCCAGCTAGCATGATGTCCGCAGTCTCCTTGGTGGATGTCCTGGAGTAATTCTTTGCCATCTTCGGGTGCGATGCAGCGCTGAAGTATGCCCGAGATGCTTTGCTTGTATAATTCTCCATTGACTACCCGAAAGGATTTGCTGCGTCTCATTATTTGTCGAGCCTCGCGTGGATTGGCCGGGAGCTGTCTGTTGATCAGGTAGTCGAGATATTTCTGCGTCCAGACTGGCTCGACCAGGAAAACCTGTCGTGATATGTTATGGGTAAGCTCGATAATGGCGATTTGCGGGCTGACCTCTGTTTCTGGCACTGCGGGTGTTTCTGCAGCTTTCTTGACTTTGACTGATTGCTTGATCATCCGCTCGAAATATATTCCTGGCGGTATGGGTGTATTTGTGAAACCCATGTTTGCCAGCCTATCTGCTTCTTCATTGCTTGATCTTGCAATGTGCTTCAGCTCGCACCCTTTGAAACTTCCTTCGAGTAGAATGTACATGTCGCGATACGCGACCATGTTTTCAGCAATTGCATCACATTCTTTCATTGTCTGCTGCACAATGAGATTGGAGTCGCCATAAATCATTAATCGAGTAGCTCCACAGGTGACTGCCATCTTCATCCCATGCAAAAATGCTTCATATTCTGCGTCGTTGTTCGATGCTGGATCATCTGGTGGAAAGTCCAATCGTAGGACGTATTGCAGCTTGTCTCCCTGAGGCGATATGAGGACAATTCCATCTCCTGCTCCTTTGTTTCTTTTGGACCCGTCAAAGTACATTATCCAATTGCTCGTGTACTCAGGTGGTCCGGGCGTTTGTAGTTCTGTCCATTCGCTTAGGAATTCCACGAGTACCTGAGATTTGACTGCGTTGCGCCCTGCATAAGTGATGTCCCAGGCGCCCAACTCGATGCTCCATTTGGCTATTCTTCCGGATGCCATGGGGTTGTTCATGATTGTCCCGAGTGATGCGTCATTAACCACTGTGATGGCGTGTTCCTGGAAGTAGTGCTTGAGCTTTCGGGCTGTAAGAACAACTCCGTATGCGAGCTTCTGGTAATGAGGATATCGTTGTTTGCATGGAGAGAGCACTTCGCTAATGTAATAGATTGGTCGCTGAACTCCGTACGCTTTGCCCTCGTCAGGTCGTTCGACTACGATTGTTGTGCTGATGACCTGGTTTGTGGCGGCTAGGTATAAGTAGAGTGGCTCCCTTTCTTGCGGTGTTGCAAGGACTCGCCTACTTTGCAACGATCGCTTTAAGTCCGCGAATGCTTGCTTAGCTTCCGGTGTCCACTCGAATTTGTCTGTCTTCTTCAGCAGCTTGTAGAAGGGTAACGCTTGCTCTCCCAATCGTGCGATGAACCTGCTCAGGTGAAAGTTCAATATGGTCAACTAGAGGGGGGGTGAATAGGTGACCTACAAATTTTAATTCTTTTTCACTTTTAATGGGGCTTTTAAGAAAGTAAATGCTTGATTACCTAAATGTGCAACTAAGTGAGAACCCTAGGTGATACAAAGCAAGTAGCAGCGGAAATAAGGAACGGTACAAGATGACAACAAGTGAAAGCACGGAGACAAGGATATGTTTCCCGTAGTTCCTTCTTAAAAGAAGTACGTCTACGTTGGAGAGGTGGGGAGCCACCTAGGCGCTCCTCAATAGCACGGATGTGCACACCTTGTTCTCCTTGAGCTTCTCCGGTGAGGGAGATTCTCGTTTCCACTATGAGGTCGACTTGAAGGCGTTGACCAAACCTTTACAAGGGGTTGAGGCTACTCCACAAGTGAGATGGAGGCTCTCAACAATCGAAGCTTCTTGCTACAAGGTGGAAGCTACAAGCACTAGGGTTTCCCTTGGATGACAAAGCAACCAAGAGATTACAAGATCCCAAGAGTTGTGGTGTGGGTACACACGTTTTGGCTTGGTGGAAAGGTAGATCTAGTCCTCCTCCATGAGATCCTTGAAGGGCATCGAGTTTGGTTGGAGGAGGAGGGAGATCGGGGCAATTTGAGCTCTACAACAATGGAGGAGAGAGAGAAATGGACGAGCTACCTATCTAGAGGAAGAAGACAGCTATTTATAGGCTCCTCCAAATTCTGACCGTTGCAGTCCTGTGGGACCGGAAATTTCCGGGGTAAAGGCCGGAATATTCCGGTCTGAGTTGGCCGGATATTTGAAAACTCCGGGGGGCGGATAATTGAAATATCCGGGGGCGGAATTTTCCGCCCCAATACTCCGCCCCCATTTCTGTGCGCAGGCACCAACATCTTGAAGAAAACTGCTAAGGACCAAGGGCCGGAGATTTGCTCCGGAAATTTCCGGGGCAAATTTCCGCCCCACCTTCTGTGCGCGGGCAATAAGAAGTAGACCAATTTCTGCTAAGTCCTTGAAGGCCGGATATTTGGCCCGGAAATTTCCGGGGCAAATTTCCGTACTGGCTTCTGTGCGCGGGCAGTGTGAGATAGACCAATTTCTGCTAAGTCCTTGAAGGCCGGATATTTGGCCCGGAAATTTCCGGGGCAAATTTCCGTACTGGCTTCTGTGCGCGGGCAGACAAACACTTAGTCGTTTTCGTGGAAGCCAGAAAGGAGGCCGGAAATTTCCGGTTGGATGGCCGGATAATCCACCACATAAGTCCCGGAATTTCCGCCCTATATACTGAAAAATCCGGTGGCTGAATTTCCACAATAGAGAGCTTCTCTTTGATCTTTTGACAAGAATATACTGATGATCATCTAGGACAATAGCTGCACAGACTGAACCACATTGTTAGATAGGAGATATCCGTGTTAGCATCATCACCAAAATCATTAGAGGGATCATGAGCTTTCAATCTCCCCCTTTTTGGTGAATGATGACAACACGGGTATTTGCAGGGAATAAAGCTAACAATGCAGGATATGAAAAACATCACAGATAGCATATATAGGAGACATGCCTCCCAATAATAATAGTTCAACATAAAGGACGAGTGCGGTAGAACGAAGTTCGAAAAAGACGCACGAAAAACGGAAATGGCAACGAAGAACAAACGAAACCCTCCCAAGCAAATCCCCACGATCATCTAATTCTTCTCCCCCTTTGGCATCAAGACACCAAAAAGAGAAAAGAGATAGCTACGTCCCATGGAGCACACTCTAGGCCTGGGTGTCCTCTTCGTCCTCTTCAGCTCCACTGTCGGTGGCAGTTTCCATGTCCTCATCTTCATCAACACCAATATCCCAGTCAACGTCACGGTTGTTCCAGTTCTTGTAAGCAACCCGAGGGGGAGGAAGAGGTGGTGTTGTAAGAGCAACGAGTCTCCATAAGTGGACGCAAACCAAGAACCTCAGCAAGCTGAACAAAGGGGTTGAAGTAATCTGGGTTGGCAGCTAGATGAGCAAAATTGATCACTTTCATGGGGCACACTTGTTTGCTCATTACGGTGTACACTTGCTTGAAGAGGGTCTCCTGCTCGACGTGCCAGAAGCACGAGTCAATAGTGGGGTCCTGAGTACCCTCCGTGTACCAAGCCATGTTACGCCATGCCTTAAACTCAACAATGGGCATGGTGCCCACGTTGAGAGTTGCCTTGCCTTGCTGCCTACCAGCTCTGCGAGCAGCCCGATCAGCCTCACGTTGCTGCTCATATGCGCGCTGAGTATCTCTTTCACGCCGGCGAGTCTCATTGTCTTCTACAAAGGTCCCCTCCTCATTTTCTGTCAGATGACGGAGGCGTTTGCGGGAACTGAGCAGCTTGCCAGACCTAGAGGTGGAACCATCTGCGAGGAAAGCAAATAGAAAACCAAGGAAAAGCAAACAAACATCAAACACGGGGGCTCACGAAATGAGGAATGGAATATCGTGGAGTGAGGGTGAAGATTCAGTATAGGCCGGAAATTCCGGTCATGAACACGGAAATTCCGGAGGACGGAAATTCCGGCCTGAGGGCAAATTTCCGGGGAGCGGAAATTCCGGCCCTGGGCGGAAATTTCCGGCCTGCGGGATTTTCGAATCCAGATCTGAATCTGGGCCTATAACGAATCTGGAACAGGGGATCTAGTACGAGGATGAATAGATGATACTTTGTGTGAGCAAAGAACCATGCTAGAACATGAAAAACCCTAGATATAGTGAGAATGCATCTACTCAACCCAAAATTTGCGGAGAAAACGAACACGTACCAGGATCCATGATCAAGAAAGGACGTGCGGTCTCTTGATCCGCAAGGGAAGAGGAGAAGATGAGTAGGGGAGGCAAAGAGGCCTCCCGGAAGTCTTGGAGGCGGCGGCGGCTAGCTGGGGACGAGTGGAGAGACGAGGGGAGGGAAGCAACGCGGACTGCTCCCTCCCGTCGTCCTTATATAGTCCCCGACCAAGAGCACCGGAAATTTTCGGCATTAATACCGGATATTCCGGGCCCCGGAGATTTGGGCCGGAATATTCCGCCCAAATATCCGGTGTGCCTTCTGCGAGCGGGCACGCTGGATAGTTGGGGGATTATTCGAGTCCAAATCTTCCTCCGGAAATTTCCGTGGCTTAAGACACGGAATATTCCGGACCCCGAAAGTTTGGACCGGAAATTTCCGCTGAAATTTCCGGTGTGCCTTCTGCGAGCGGGCACAGCGAAAGTTAGCGAAATTTCTGAGTCAAACGTCGGAGGGCCGGAATATTCCGGTCCTGAGCCGGAATTTCCGGAGTGCCAATGCCATCCAAGATTTGTGGAAGATGGATCAAATCGTGAGCCTCCAAAAATGCAAAAAGACACAAACAATCAAACAAATACGAGGAAAACATCAAACAAAACACATTCAAAAAGGAAAAAGTTGGTGGCCGGAGCCACCGTGTTTGAGTGACACCAAGGAGCCGCGAAGATGTATCTTGGACTCAAGAGTATCACTCACGTTTTAAGCACAATAAGTCACGAACTGACTAGATATGCATTACGTTTTGATTGTTTTACGCATGATAGGTGGAGTGTTTGTTCATGAGTTGAACTACGCTCCCCCTATGTCCATGCCTACATCTAGACTAGATAGCACATATAGTGAAGGTACACATGCAAGGGTTCAAGAGAAGTTAGACGCATCGATCACATTTAGTTCATTCCTCAAACCCCGAAATCTTGGTTCATCAAGGGCCTTCGTGAAGATATCCGCGAGTTGATCCTTGGTCGCAACATAGGAGAGGTCAATATCACCCTTCTCAACATGATCCCGAATGAAGTGATGCCGTATCTCAATGTGCTTCGTCTTGGAGTGAAGAACGGGATTGTAGGCGATCTTGATGGCACTCTCATTGTCGCACAAGAGAGGAACGTTGTCGAAGAGGATGCCATAATCTCTCAATGTTTGCCTCATCCAAAGTAATTGAGCACAACAGCTAGCCGCGGAGATGTATTCGGCCTCAGTGGTGGAGAGAGAAATGCAGTTTTGTTTCTTGGACGACCAACATACCAATGAGCGGCCAAGAAATTGACAACTTCCGGATGTAGATTTCCTATCCGTCTTCTCTCCTGCATAGTCCGCATCCGAATACCCAATGAGCTGAAAGCTTGAACCCTTGGGATACCAAAGACCAAAGTTTGGGGTATGAACTAAATATCGAAAGATACGCTTAACCGCTTCAAGATGACTTTGTCTTGGGGAGGCTTGAAACCTTGCACATTTACCAACGTTATACATAATATCGGGTCTAGATGCACAAAGGTAGAGCAAAGAGCCAATCATGGAGCGGTATACCTTTTGATCTACCTCTTTACCATTCGGATCGGGTTTCAAATCAACCGTCGTGGACATGGGAGTCTTCATAGGTTTAGCATCATGCATATTGAATCGCTTGAGCATATCTTGAGTATACTTGGCTTGCTTGATGAATGTGCCTTCGGGATGTTGCTTGATCTCAAAGCCAAGAAAATACTCCAATTCTCCCATCATAGACATCTCGAACTTGTCCGTCATAAGCTTGCAAAACTCATCATTGAAAGCAACGTTAGTGGAACCAAAGATGATATCATCCACATAGAGTTGGCATATGAACAAGTCACCTCCGACCTTTTTGGTGAAAAGGGTGGGATCGATTAAACCAACATTGAACCCTCGATCTACCAAAAACTCTTTAAGGTGTTCGTACCACGCACGTGGAGCTTGTTTAAGCCCATATAGCGCCTTATCGAGTTTGTAGAAATGATCGGGGTGGTTGGGATCTTCGAAACCCGGAGGTTGCTTGACATAAACCAACTCATGGATGGGACCATTCAAAAAAGCACTTTTAACATCCATTTGTTGCAATTTGAAGTTATGATGAGAGGCATATGCAAGTAAGATACGAATAGATTCAAGACGAGCAACGGGAGCGAATGTTTCACCGAAATCGACACCTTCGACTTGAGAGAAGCCTTGAGCCACCAATCTAGCCTTGTTGCGGATGACGATGCCGTCCTTGTCTTGTTTGTTCTTGAAGATCCACTTAGTGCCGATGACGTTCTTGCAATCCTTGGGCCTTGGAACCAATTTCCACACTTTGTTGCGCTCGAAATTGTTGAGTTCATCGTGCATAGCTTCAAGCCAATCTTGATCTTCAAGAGCTTCATAGACCTTCTTTGGCTCAATGTGCGAGACAAATGCATGAGCTTTGCTAAAGTCCGCTAGTTGCCTCCTTGTGACGACCCTTCCACGAACTTGTCCAAGAATCATATCCTCCGTGTGACCGGCACGAGCAAGATTATCTAGCCTTCTCTTTGCTCTACGATCTAGCATCTCCTCCAAACTTTCCTTGGATAGGACTTGATCATCACCTTCATCATCGGAGACATGTCCACCTTGGTCTTGATCATTGATGGGAGGTGGATCCCTTATGTGATGAATTGTATCACCACCATGTGTATCTTGTTCTCCATTATGAGCTTGGCCTTCATCATGAGCTTGGCCTTGAGTGTTTGCTTGGCCTTGAGGTGAGGCATGAGGGCTTGGTGCATCTTGTTGGGTAGCATGGTTATCAATGGATGTAGTCAATGGCTCCACTTGAGTAGAGCATAGTCCTTCTCCCTCTGTCATCCGGTTTTCCTCAATGGGGATTATTTCACCAACCCCCATTCTTCTTATGACGATGGGAGGAATTGCATCTCCTACAAAACCATGATCTATACGGCCCCCTTGGGACCCATTATCCTCATCGAACACCACGTCTATAGCTTCTTCAACTTGTCCGGTGGATTTGTTGTAGACTCTATAGGCGTGAGAGTTTGTGGCATAACCAACAAAGATACCCTCATAGGACTTAGTCTCGAACTTTGACAAGCGTTTCCCTCTTTTGCGAATGAAGCATTTGCATCCAAAGACCTTGAAGTATGAAACATCCGGCTTCTTGCCCGTGAGAATCTCATAGGGGGTCTTGTTCAAAATCTTGCGGAGATATAATCGGTTGCTAGCATGACAAGCGGTAGAGACGGCCTCGGCCCAAAAGTTGTAAGGAGAAGAGAACTCCGCAATCATGGTACGAGCCGCATCCATAAGAGTCCGATTCTTTCTCTCCGCCACACCATTTTGTTGAGGAGTGTAGGGAGTGGAATATTGATGAGCAATGCCTTCCTCACTAAGAAATCCCTCAACGGTGTAGTTCTTGAACTCGGATCCATTATCACTCTAGATAGCCATGATGCTTGTATTATGTTGTCTTTCCACCAAAGTGATGAATTCGATGACCCGCTTTTGAGTCTCACTCTTTCTCTTGAAGAAGTACACCCAACAATATCGTGAGTAATCATCCACAATCACCAAGCAATACTTCTTGCCTCCAAGACTATCATATGATAGAGGACCAAAGAGGTCCAAGTGAATGAGCTCGAGGATTCTCGATGTAGTGATGTTCGTCTTGGTGGGATGTGCTTCTCCATGTTGCTTTCCTAGAACGCAAGAGCTACACACACGATCTTTGGCAAACTTAGCATTTGTTAGTCCTAGAACGTGATTGCCACTTTGAAGGTCATGCAACGTCCTCATATTGGTGTGGGCTAACCGGCGATGCCATAGCCAACCCACATCAACTTTAGCCATTAGGCATGTCGCGGCACACGTGTCTCCTTTGGAGAAGTCCACTACATACATGCCGTTCTCGACATGCCCAACAAAGGCTACTTTAAGAGTCGTTTCCCAAGTGACAATCACATTCTCTTTATTAAAGAAAGAGGTAAAGCCACTTTTAGCAAGTTGAAGAACCGAGATGAGATTGTAGCCAAGGGACTCAACAAGAAGAACATTCTCAATTGACAAGTCATTTGAGATTGCTACCTTGCCTCGTCCCAATACCTTTAGTTCGGAGTTGTCACCAATAGTGACGCAATTGAGATGAGGTAATGGAGGATGAATATCACTCATTGCGTCATTGCTTCCGGTCATATGTTGGGATGCACCACTATCCACCGTCCATTTGCTCGAACCGGAAGCACTTCCCTACAATAGATTAGTTGCTTGATTTAGGGACCCATCTTTGAATGGGTCCTCTCATGTTAGCGACAAGGGTCTTAGGAACCCAAATACTCCAATGATAATCATCACCATAAGAAGTACCAACATATTTAGCATAAACATGACCATCTCTAGATTTCATAAGAACATAAGATGGATTATATTTCCCGGCAAAGTTATTGTGAGTGGTGCTCCCCCTAGAGGTCTCACCACCCACCATGGTGTTGGTCTCCTTCCCTTTGGTCACCTCTCCCTCTTTCACAAATCTTACTTCTTGTGAGGAGGAGGTGACTCTCTTCTTGTTCTTCTTCTTGTACTTCTTCTTTGACTTGGCTATATAGCCAAGTCCCTCCTTTCCATTGTTGGCACGTTGAGAAGCAATCTCATGGGAACTCTTCTCATTTCCTACAAGATTAGTTGTACTCCAAGCATTGCTAGACAAGACATTCAAGCTAGAAAGTGAAGTGGATACAACTTGCTTGTTTGATTGTTGAGCTAGAAGATTGTCACGAGATTTGGTTAACTTGTCATGAATTTCCTTAAGAGACATGAACTATTTTTCAAGTTTTTCATAACGAGTACCAAGTTCCTCGTGAGCAATTCCTAGCTTCAATTCTTCATGCTCAAGAGTTTTAATTAAGGCAAGAGATTGAGCATTTTCCTTCCTAAGCTTAGAGACACTTATGGCAAAGTTTTCTTCAAGGCAAGACAATTTCTCCTCAAGTGAGGCACGAATGGAACGCTCATTATCAAGTGCTTTTTCAAGCTCTTGCTCATTGCAAGTGTGACCTCCATGGCTTTCTAAGGTCATGATGATCTCCTCCTTTTCATCAACAAGAGAGTTAGCCTCATCAAGTTGCCTCAAAAGGGAGTTCACCTTTTCCTTAGTCTCACCCTTAAGGCTAGATAGCCATATGCTTAACTCATTAGACTCACTATCCTCCTCACAATTATTTTCAACACAATCCAATAACGAAGGAGGGTTAGTGACAATGGTCTTAGAGTTGGGAGAGCATACCGAGGTGGCTTTTGCCATAAGACATGTAGGTCGGGTAGCCACATTCTCATTGGGGGATTCGAATAGAGAGATCGAAGGTGATGATGCGGTGGCCTTGGCGATGTGAGCAACTCCAACTACCTCATCTTCTCCTTCATCTCCGGAGATGTAATTCTCAAGAACCGCCCCTTCTTGTACGTAGAGAGCTCTTGGAACCTTCCTTGCAAAGTTCTTGTTTTGAGGAGGCTTGGTCTTGTTCTTGCGAATGAGCTTGCCTTCGTTTTCTTCTCTTGGCTCAAAGGGGCACTCCTTCACGAAGTGGTTAGCGCTACCACAATTATAGCATGTCCTTGGTCGCTCCCCCTTCTTCTTGTAGTTCTTGTTTCGTGGAGGCCTTGGAGATCCGGTCTTGTGAGCTTCCCATCTCTTCCAATATCCATGCATAGCAAGGGCAATGCACTTGTGAGCTCCTGTGTAAGTATCTTCATAGTCTTCCTCATCATCATCATCTTCTTCACTTTCATCAACTCGAGCCATTGCCTTTGACTTTAATGCAAGGTTGGGAGACTTTCCCATCCCTCTAGAGCGAGCTAGAGCATCATCCGCACTCTTGTGAGAGAGAGAGATTGCGATGAACTCACTAAGAACACCTATGGAGTTGAGAGTATTGTAGTCCGCTCTTGTCCGGATGCTAGTGGCGAGATTCTTCTCGAAGGGTGTGATAGCCTTGACAAACTTCCTCTTTATCCATTCATCCGTGATCTCTTCCTTGCCAAAGTCTCTCAGTTGATTGGCGAGAGTGACAACTCGTCTATAGAGCTCTTCAGGAGTCTCATCCTCTTGCATAACGAAGTTCTCGGAGTTGTCAATGGCCACATCATACTTGGAGGACTGAATACTAGCATTTCCTTGAAACAAGGTATCAAGTTTGTCCCAAGCTTCCTTGGCGGTCTTGCAACCGCGAATGTGAGTGAGATGCTCCCTTGGGAGAGCCTTCTGGATAATAACAAGAGCAGTTTTGTTGAGTTTTTTTTTTTTTTTGCGATAAAACTTCCAATCTATTCATCATCTGTCATGGCAGTGCAAAGAACACCAGAAATAATATAAATTACATCCAGGTTCGTAGACCACCTAGCGACGACTACAATCACTGGAGCGAGCCGAAGGCGCGCCGCTGTCATCGCCGCTCCATTGCCGGAGACGGGCAAACCTTGTTGAAGTAGACAGTCGGGAAGTCGTCGTGCTACGGCCACATGGGACCAGCGCACCAGACCAGCAACCGTCGCTGATGAAGAGAAGTGTAGATTGGAAGGATCCAAACTGTAGACACACGAACGCGGATGAACAAAAACTAGATCCAAGAGGATCCAACAAAGACAAACGCCGACCGGATCCCACGAGATCCGCCGGAGACACACCTCCACACGTCCTCCGAGGACGCTAGACGCGCCATCGAAACGGGGGCTAGGCCGGGAGATCCTTATTCCAACTCCAGGCAGCCGCCGCCTCGCTGTCCTGAGTAGAAGACAAACCCTAAAAAAGCACAAAAAAACACATGGAAACGGAGCCCTCCCGCCAGCAAGTACCGAGATCCACCCAGTCTCCATGGCCCTGAGGCCACAGAAGACTAGGCAGATCGGCGGCCGCCGCCGGCAGGAGGCGTGAAACCCTAGTCGCCTTTTTTCTTAGGAGCACGAAGGGGTACGTTCTAGCTACCTCAGTTTTGTTGAGTTGAGATTCAACATCCTCCCTTGGAGTCAAGTTGCTTGGATCATGAGGATGAAACCCATGGATCACGCTTCTCCACAATGCCGTACACGATCCTGAGATGTGAGATTCCATTTCAAACTTCCAAGAGGAAAATTCGTTAGTGTTAAGGATGGGTGGAACTCCAACATTAAGGATGTGTGGCATGGAAACGATTGGGTGGATGGAATCATAGTTTTGCGGTGGTGGAACTTTTGAATTGGACCCCGAACCATTAGCCGTTTGAAACTTGGAGCCACCGTCACTCTCCTTAGCTTTGGCTTTACCCTTTTGTGCGGCTTTAGCCTTAGCTTTGGCAATGTTTTCTTCGATTTCGGAAATGTCCGGATTTGTTTCCTCATCCGAACTATCCTCGTCGGTGACATGGGGAGAGTGAGACGGCTCCTTGGTTCTACCCATCATGTTCTCCAACATCTTCTTGATGGAGGAGACCTCCGAGCCCACACTAGAGCTAACCTTCGACAATTGGGTTTGTATGGTACAAACCGTTGTCTCAAGGTTGGCTATAGTGTCGGCCATTTTGGAGAGCTCCTCCTTAGAAGTTTCGGGAACATCCCCGTTGACCATGATTACTCTTAGGCGGTTAAGCCCGATAAAAGAGCCGAGGCTCTGATACCAATTGAAAGTTCAATATGGTCAACTAGAGGGGGGGTGAATAGGTGACCTACAAATTTTAATTCTTTTTCACTTTTAATGGGGCTTTTAAGAAAGTAAATGCTTGATTACCTAAATGTGCAACTAAGTGAGAACCCTAGGTGATACAAAGCAAGTAGCAGCGGAAATAAGGAACGGTACAAGATGACAACAAGTGAAAGCACGGAGACAAGGATATGTTTCCCGTAGTTCCTTCTTAAAAGAAGTACGTCTACGTTGGAGAGGTGGGGAGCCACCTAGGCGCTCCTCAATAGCACGGATGTGCACACCTTGTTCTCCTTGAGCTTCTCCGGTGAGGGAGATTCTCGTTTCCACTATGAGGTCGACTTGAAGGCGTTGACCAAACCTTTACAAGGGGTTGAGGCTACTCCACAAGTGAGATGGAGGCTCTCAACAATCGAAGCTTCTTGCTACAAGGTGGAAGCTACAAGCACTAGGGTTTCCCTTGGATGACAAAGCAACCAAGAGATTACAAGATCCCAAGAGTTGTGGTGTGGGTACACACGTTTTGGCTTGGTGGAAAGGTAGATCTAGTCCTCCTCCATGAGATCCTTGAAGGGCATCGAGTTTGGTTGGAGGAGGAGGGAGATCGGGGCGATTTGAGCTCTACAACAATGGAGGAGAGAGAGAAATGGACGAGCTACCTATCTAGAGGAAGAAGACAGCTATTTATAGGCTCCTCCAAATTCTGACCGTTGCAGTCCTGTGGGACCGGAAATTTCCGGGGTAAAGGCCGGAATATTCCGGTCTGAGTTGGCCGGATATTTGAAAACTCCGGGGGGCGGATAATTGAAATATCCGGGGGCGGAATTTTCCGCCCCAATACTCCGCCCCCATTTCTGTGTGCAGGCACCAACATCTTGAAGAAAACTGCTAAGGACCAAGGGCCGGAGATTTGCTCCGGAAATTTCCGGGGCAAATTTCCGCCCCACCTTCTGTGCGCGGGCAATAAGAAGTAGACCAATTTCTGCTAAGTCCTTGAAGGCCGGATATTTGGCCCGGAAATTTCCGGGGCAAATTTCCGTACTGGCTTCTGTGCGCGGGCAGACAAACACTTAGTCGTTTTCGTGGAAGCCAGAAAGGAGGCCGGAAATTTCCGGTTGGATGGCCGGATAATCCGCCACATAAGTCCCGGAATTTCCGCCCTATATACTGAAAAATCCGGTGGCTGAATTTCCACAATAGAGAGCTTCTCTTTGATCTTTTGACAAGAATATACTGATGATCATCTAGGACAATAGCTGCACAGACTGAACCACATTGTTAGATAGGAGATATCCGTGTTAGCATCATCACCAAAATCATTAGAGGGATCATGAGCTTTCATCAGGGCGGCCAGTCGTCCTGCAAGCTGTTGGACTCCGCGTAGATTATTTGGCTCCTTCATTGTCAAGATTGCTTGTATTTTCTCTGGGTTGGCTTCGATGCCTCTGGCGGATACCAGGTACCCGAGAAGTTTCCCTGCTGGAACGCCGAAGACGCATTTTGTCGGATTGAGCTTGATCCTGTATGCGTTGAGGGCGTCGAATGTTTCTCTAATATCCTCGAGGAGTGTGATCTCAACTCGAGTCTTGATGACTATGTCGTCAACGTACTCTTGTACGTTCTTGCCAATGAGCTTGGCGAGGCATTTTTGCATGCAGCGCTGGTATATTGCGCCTGCGTTCTTGAGCCCGAAGGGCATTGTCGTGTAGCAGTAGACACCGTGAGGTGTGATGAATGTTGTGTTTTCTTCGTCTTCCCTTTTCATCCGGATCTGATTATATCCCGAATAGGCGTCCAGGAAAGAGAGGCGTTGGCAGCCTGCCGTAGAATCCACGATCTGGTCGATTCGCGGGAGGGGAAAGTTGTCCTTGGGGCAGTGCTTGTTTAACGACGTGTAGTCGATGCATACCCAAAGGATGTCCGTGTTCTTTTTGGGGACCAGCACCGGGTTTGCTAACCAAGTGGATATCTTGATCTCCCTGGTGAATTTTGCTGCTAGCAATCTGTTTACTTCTTCTCCAAGTGCCTTCTGCTTAGGTTCTGAAAATCTTCGAGTAGTTTGTTTGATGGGTTTGGCATCTGGAAAGACTTCGAGTGAGTGCTCGGCAAACTCCCTGGGTATTCCTGGCAAATCTGATGGCTGCCAGGAGAAAATTTCCCAGTACTCACGGAGGAGTTCGACGAGCGCGCTTTCCTATGCTTGCGGAAGGGTGGTGGAAACCAGCGCCGTCTTCGCAGAATCTGTCGGGTGCACTTGATGCTTTCGAGTGTCACTGTTAGCGCTGAACTCCAGTTTAGGCGCGTTTTTCTTCGTGAGGGGCATCACGGAGTGATCCGTGGTTTTTGCCAGCTCTTGAAGTTCTTCTTGCATCCCGAAAGATTTTGCAATCTCATTGAATTCAATGCCGCATTTGTTGGATTTCTGAAAGTCTCCGTCGATGGTGATTACGCCATGTTCTCCAGGTAATTTGAGCTTCAGGTAGGCGTAATGCAGTACTGCCATGAATCTGGCGAATGTTGTTCGGCCAAGAATGGCGTGGTACTGCGAAGGCCAATCGACAACTTCGAAGTCGAGGAATTCTCTTCTGTAGTTGCTCTTGGTGCCCAGCACAACTTCTAGGTTGATTGCTCCGAGTGGACGGATTGCCTTTCCTGGAACTATCCCGTGGAAGGATGTTTCTGATTCCTGGAGGCCGTCCCAGTTCCTGTTCATCCGACGGAGTGTATCCGCGTAGATAATGTTGATGCCACTGCCACCATCCATGAATACGCGGGCCAAGTCATAGTTGCCAATTTGTGCTTGGATGACGAGGGCGGCGTGTCCTGGTCGATAGACTCGTGGCGGGTGGTCCTTCATCGAAAATGTTATTGGCTGGTCCGCCATCTTCAAGTATTCCGTTTTTGTTGGCGGTGTCTGCACGGCCATGCACAATTGCCTTGTGTTAGTCTTCTGAGCTCTGCGGGATGGACATACCTTCTGGATCATCGCGAGTTGTCCTGCTGGATTCGGGTACGCGTTGGCTCCGGAGTTTTGTGCTGGTGGTGCAGGTAGCGCAGCTAATGCCATGTTTGGATTTGCTGGTGGAGGTGGGGGTTGTGGCGGCTGGAATCCTTGGTGACCTCCTCCTGGAAGCGGTGGGTAATTTTGCGTGTTTGCAGATCTTTTCCTGGCGAGTGCTTCTGAGATATCAATAAACTTTCGGCAATCCTTTAGGAGGTGTGTTGCCTTAGTTTTGCCCATGCGTTTATCTGTAAATAGATGTAGCGAGCAGTATCTATCGAGGTCTTCCTCGGGTGATTTTTCTTCAGCCTTTGGTCTCCACTCGTGATTCCCACGGCGACCGGAGTCGCGGCTTCGCGTGAATTCCGCTGCGACCAACTCCTCTCTGTCCTCGTGATCGTAATATTTTCTCCTCTTCCTTCGGCCATGACGGTCTTCATCATGCGCAGGTGATGAGGCCCTCTCATGCGCACCGCATCTTCTCCGTTAGCCCATTTTTCGGCTATGTTCATCAGCTCCCCAATAGTCTTGGGTGCGGCTCTGCCCAGTTCTTCTCTGAAAGTTGTTCTTCGGGCGGCTTTTGCGAAGGCTTCAGTCGCTACTTCTTCCGAGATGGTTCCTGCGGTATTCTTGAGCGTAGTCCATCGCTGGATGTACTCGCGGGTGGATTCGCCACTTTTCTGCTTGCTTGCTCGCAGTTCTTCAATGGTGGCCGGCCTCTTGTAAGTCGACTGGAAATTTTTGCAGAAATCGCGGTGCAAATCATCCCACGATGCGTAGCAAGATTTTGGTCGTCTCTCCAGCCAACTGCGAGCCGCGCCGGTGAGATGCAAATTGAGGTATTGCATAGCCGTGTTTTTATTCCCACGTTGGCATTTTACTGCCGTGAGGTAATCGCTTAGCCATTGAGAGGGCTCGAGTGAGCCGTCGTACTTCGTTACTTCCGTGCTAAGCTTGAATCTTTTGGGTAGGGGCGCCTCGCGGATACTGCGGGCAAAGCAGAGAGCGCCGCAGGTTTCGTCATCAGAGGAGCCGGACGAAGAGCACTCGCGATATCGCGAAGCCCTCGCCTTATCCACCCTTTTTTGAGCGATATCTGATTGCGCGTCGTACTCTGGCCGGTCGCGGTCAGTATCTTTCCTTGGTTCCTTGCTTCGCTTTCGCGAGCGGCTGCTATGATGCCGCGAGCTTTTGTCTCTCGGACTGCCTTCGTTGCTACTTCGACTGTCATCACGGCGCCGTGCTTCTTTTCCTCGACCACGACATGGTGACCTGTCCCTTCTTGGCAAAGAACGCCTACGTTTGCGGGATGCTTCTCTATCCTTGTCTTTCTCCTTCTCATGTTCCTTCTCCAGCTGTTCTGCGGCCTTCTTTCGATCATAAGCGGCGAGCCATGCGGCCGCCAGCCCTAATCCCTTGCGCACTTGTTTATACTGTTCCGCCCGAGGATCGCTTTCCATCGGTTGGTTCATCTGCATGTAAGTTGCTGCGGCTAGAACCGCGGCAGCAGGAGTTTGCGGGTAGACATTGCCATCGCCGTCGACTCGCATGAGAGAAGGAGTGATTGATCTGCTGGTTCCGGCTAGGGACTCATTGTTCCTGGATGTAGATGCGTGTCCCTTCCTCGCGGGTCGGGTTCCAACCGAGGGTGTTATGGACAGCCCGGCTCGCCTTTGGCTCGACTCGTCCGCCGCTCTTCTTCTGCGGGCCAGATCTATCCGAGCGTCCTTGATAGTCGTGGCTGCTCTCACTAGGTGATAGTGGTAGGCAACCATGTCTTCGTGTGAGGCCCCGGATGCGGGTGGCTTGCTCGTTCGCATAGCCTCCTTTGCTCGGTTCCAGGATTCCCGTGAGACGCCGATTATGTTGCGCTCTGCCGCGCTGTGTTCTGTTTCCGAGGCTTGTTCCGATCCTGCCATGCAGACTTGAGCCAGTCGAGGCTCGTGCGTCCTAGGCGTAGGTCGGAAGTTTCTTCGAATTATTGATGGTTCCTCTGTCGAGAGGGTATGGTAGTCGTTGGCGTTGAAGCGGATGGACTCGCCGCTTTTCTCCAGATGACGGCGTGAGTCGACAGCTCCAGATTCAGTTTCCGATTCATCCGAGAAGTGGAGGATTCCGTCCCTGTTGGTCACGAATTTTAGGCTCCCGAATGTCAGGGTGACGCTTTTCTCCAGATCCTCGAATACCGGGCGCGATTCCGGCGAGTGAGGTGTGACCACGACAGATCCGATCCGTATAGGATTGTTCGGAGCCGTAGTCGATGGTTTCCAACGAGAGTGCGCTGTCGATGAAGCCAAAGATGCCGGTGATCCAGCGCCCGTCGTTCCCACAGACGGCGCCAATTGTCGAATCTCTGACTCTACAAATCCCTTAGGTGACCCTATCGGGTTTCGACTAGGAGAATTCATGAGCGCTGGTGGAATCGTCGGCTAGACAGGGGGCGAGATTTACCCAGGTTCAGGGCCCTCGTAGAGGTAAAACCCTTACTCCTACCTCTTGTCGATCTGTATTGATGGAAAGATCGGTTACAATGGTGGTGCTCGAATCAAGAGTAAGGTCTCGAGTTCAAGGTTTCGATGGTGAGGTGTTGCTTGGTCCTCTCCGGGGGGGGGGGGCTCTCCTAGCCTTATATAGATGGCCAGGTTTCGAATCCTACCCGGAGAGGACTCGAACTCTAACTAGGTCGGTTACATGTTTTCCTATCTTAACCCGCAAGTTAGCGCGGGTGGGCTTCACGTGGGCCTTCTGGAGTATTCCAAGGGCTCCTCTTCTTGGGCCTTTAACCTTGGGCCTGAGAGGGGGTGTCCTTATTTGCAGGGTCCAGGATCCATATCTTCGTCAAACACTTTATTATTGCCTCTCGGGCATATTCCCTTCAGTCTCCCACTTGCACTAGGGGCAATAATCTATATTACATAGTGATGAATCTAACATCCATGGAATTCTGGTGTTTATCATGTTTTGCCTTTGGGAGAGGTCTAGTCAACGGATCTGCCACATTCAGATCGATATGTACTTTGCAAATCTTCACATCCCCATCCGTGACATGTTCACTGATGGAGTGAAAATGACGCTTCATATGCTTAGAATTCTTGTGAGACCTTGGCTCCTTAGCCCTAGCTATGGCACCATTGTTGTCACAATAGATAACCATTGGATCCAACGCACTCGGAACCACACCTTGTTCGGATATGAACTCCTTCATCCAAACTGCTTCTTGTGTTGCCTCCGAGGCATCAACATATTCCGCTTCTGTTGATGATCCCTCTACCACAGATTGCTTGGAACTCCTCCAGCTTACTGCTCCTCCATTCATAACAAAAACGTACCCGGATTGTGACTTAGAGTCATCCGGATCAGTGTCGAAGCTAGGATCGATGTAACATCTTGCGAAGAGCTCTTCTTCACCGCCATATACGAGAAACATGTCCTTAGTTCTTCTCAAGTACTTAAAGATATTCTTGACCGCCGTACAGTGTTTCAATCCTGGATCGGATTGGTACCTTCTAGTCAAACTAATAGCATGTGCCACATCTAGTCTTGTACATAGCATAGCATACATGATAGAACCTATGACTGAAGCATAGGGAATCTTATTCATTATCTCTCTATCTTTTGTTGTAGCTGGACATTGAGTCTTACTCAACGTCTTGCCTTGCAACATTGGTAAGAACCCCTTCTTACTATCTTCCATTCTGAACTTCTTCAAACTCTTGTCAAGGTATGTACTTTGCGAAACTCCAATTAAGTGTCTTGATCTATCCCTGTAGATTTTGATGCCTAATATATAAGCTGCTTCACCGAGGTCTTTCATTGAAAAACTACTGTTCAAATAACCTTTTACGCTTTTAAAAGTTCTATAGTACTAGAAATGCTACAGAGCTCTCACTCACTTTCTTGTAGATACAAGCTTCTCCGTATGTTTGGAAAAATCCAAACCCTTTGATCACCTTATCAAAACGGAGGTTCCAACTCCGGGATGCTTGCTTCAGTCCATAAATGGAACGTTGAAGCTTGAATACATTGTCAAAATCCTTAGGATCAAAAAAACCTTTGGGTTGCATCATATACAACTCTTCCTCAATGTCGCCATTAAGGAACGCCGTTTTGACATCCATGTGTCAGATTTCATAACCGAAACATGCAACAACTGCTAACATAATTCTAACTGACTTCAACATCGCTACTGGTGAGAAAGTCTCATCGTAGTCAACTCCTTGATTTTGTCGGAAACCTGTTGCGACAAGTCGAGCTTTATAGACGGTCACGTTACCATCAGCGTCAGTTTTCCTTTTAAATATCCATTTATTCTCAACGGCCTTGCGGTCATTGGGTAAGTCCACCGAAGTCCAAACTTGGTTTTCGTACATGGATCCTATTTCGGATTTCATGGATTCAAGCCATCCGTTAGAATTTGGGCTCATCATCGCTTCATCATACGTCGCAGGGTCATCACTTCCATCAACCATGAAGTTTAAGACGGGATTCCCATACAGTTCAGGAGCTGTACGTTCCATACTTGACCTGCGAGGTACGGTAGTTTCCTCTTCTGAAGTTTCATGATCTTGATCATTAGTTCCCTCTTCAACTGACGGAGTCGGCACTAGAACAAATTCCGGCGCTGCGCTACTCGCCATTCCAAGAAGAGAAGGTTTAATAACCTCATCGAGTTCTACCTTCCTACCATTCACACCTTTCGAGAGAAACTCATTCTCTAAAAAAGATCCATTCTTGGCAAAGAAAATATTTCCTTCGGATCTGTGATAGAAGGTGTACCCTATTGTTTCCTTAGGGTATCCTATCAAGACAAATTTTTCCGCTTTGGGTTCGAGTTTATCAGGTGTACCCTATTGATGATGATTCCAAAATGTCAATGCCTACTCAAAGCTATTCTCTCACAAGAGCCAAACTCGCACTCTCGATGCCACTTATGCGATGCCAAGCGATGTAAAAGAGCTAGTGTGAATAGGTAAGGTACACAAAGGATGGGGTTAGTTCAAGCGGAAGCAAGTTATACCTAAGAGGTGGATGATCACGGACTTGCGGCCGGTGGATGATCAGGACTTGCGGCCGGTGGATGTCGATGTCGTGTTGATGCGTTGATGTAGTTGCGTAGGCGATGTTGATGGCGACGTGTAGGAACTTGTTTCACTCAAATCGGAGCAATGACGACAAATAAAAACAAGTTACAAAATCTATCCAGAAATCGAAGAGCAGGATTTTTCTGAGAATTTTGCTCAATTTCAAAATTCCTTGAAAATCAAGAAACAATTTGGACAAATTTGAAGAAAGTGGCTAAATAGAAAGGTGGGGAATGGTCTTTGGCAACAAATCTACGGATCAAAACCACGAAAAACTCAACAAATCGATAGATCGGTCGAAAGCCCTTTTGGCTATTTTGGTGAGATTTTCGAAATTTATGGTGGTAGAAGAAAAATTGGTGGAAAATGAGGGGTGTGGGGGTTGAATTCGGTTAAACCTATCTCTGATAGCAGATTATGCGGAGGGGTTAGCTCCTAGTTGGCCCGATCTTCACGAATCAATGAAGAACACGAAGAACGAACGATGAACACGAAGAACACAAAAGGGGAACGAGGGGGAATCGAGTGAAATCAAGGGGAAACATGGGGAATCGAGGGGGGATAACTCGCAAGAATCGAAGAATCCCAAATCTCCCGTCAACTAAACCCCGAGGGCCGCCTACGGGATGATCGATCCAACTGAACTCACCTTAACGGAAACCACTTCACACCTGTGGCCGGTCCACCACGCCAATTGAACCTCAAGGGTTAGTTGAGGAAGATTGGACAACTCCTAACTGAATCCCAAGGGGAAAGGATAGGTATTCGGATGAATCTTTATACGATCCTAGATGAATATCATAGGAGTAGCCTTGATACGGTCCTAGGTACAACCATAGGAGTAGCCTCAGAAGAGGGATACAAGAGCAATGCTCAAAGTTCTAATTTCATCTCTAAACCCTAGATCTAGCCAATAGAGTCCTTATATAGCCAAAGGGGTAGGTGGGGGTGAAAAAGGGGAATATTTCCCCAAATCTTGCAGTCTTTAGGGGGGCGGCCTGGGGGTGAGGTGGCAGCGCAGGGCAGCCGGGGTGGGGGCCGGGCAAGGGGTGGCCGGCCTGTCACCTGGGGGGAGCCGGCCTGAGGCCGGGGTGGAGGCCGGCTCCTTCTGTTGGGGGTCCGTCCTGGAGGGGGAGGGGAGCCGGCATGGCTGGGGGTTTGAGGCCGGCCCTCCCGTTTCCTTCCTTCTTCTCCTTCGCGACTCCTTTGTTGATGCCGTCTTCTCCTCCTTCCTTGCTAGCTCCTTGTGCATCGTCTTGGGCATGTTCTTGGGCATACGTGGTGGGGTCACACCTGAGCACAGAGAGGGTTGTTCCATGAGGTAGCGCACCATCCGCCAAGTCACCGAAATCATGACGCGAGAGGAGTGAGTTCACCTTGTCATGCATGTCCTTTGCTCGTGATCATGTTATTGGTCCACTTGGTGGAATTGGGTGGGCTGCATCATCTCCCCCCCTTGAAAAAGAGTCGACCCCGACTCTCCGTCGTCTTCATCACTTGGGTATCCATGGAAGGGAGAGAGGTCCTTGACATTGAAGGAGTCATGGACGAGGTACTTGGATCGCGGTAAGTCGAGCTTCTAAGCGTTGTTGTTGATGCGCTTGATGATCTTGAAAGGTCCGTCGCCTCTTGGCTTGAGCTTGGAGTTGCACTCTTGTGGTAAACGGTCCTTGCGCAAGTGTAGCCAAATGAGGTCACCTTCTTGGAACACCATTGGCTTCTTGTTCTTGTTCATGACGGAGGCTCGTTGCTCGGAGTGCTTATCGAGTGTAGCTCTTGTGGATTCATGTAGCTTCTTGATGTAGTCGGTGCGCTTGTCAATCTCCATGTTGACTTGCTCGCGGAGAGGCAATGGTAGTATATCGAGTGTGGTGTTTGGGTTGAAGCCGTAGACGATCTCGAAGGGGCTTCGCTTGGTAGCTTGGTGTTGTGCTCGATTGTAGGCGAACTCGGCATGAGGGATGCATTCTTCCCAATTTTTGAGGTTGGGCTTGATCAATTCTCGAAGGAGTGAAGAGAGCGTGCGGTTCACCACTTCGGTTTGTCCATCCGTCTGTGGGTGGTAGGCGGTGGAGAAAAGTAGCTTGACGCCAAGCTTGGCCATCAACGTCTTCCAAAAGTAAAAGGTGAACTTTACGTCGCGATCCGACACAATGGAAGTGGGCACACCATGTAGACGCACAATTTCCCTGAAAAACAATGTAGCAACATGTAAAGCATCGTCGGTTCGGTTGCATGGAATGAAATGTTCCATCTTAGAGAAACGATCAACAAAGACAAAGATGGAGTCCATATTGGTTTTGGTTCGTGGGAGTCCTAACACAAGTCCATACTAATATCACTCCAAGGTGCGTGTGGGATAGGCCATGGCAAGTAAAGACCATGAGGGTTCGAAGTAGACTTAGTTCGGAGACATGTAAAACATCTCTTGACGTGTCTTTCAACTTGATGCTTCATCTTAGGCCAAAAGTAGTGGTTGGAGAGCATGGCGTAGGTCTTGTCACGTCCAAAGTGTCCCATGAGACCTCCTTCATGCGATTCCTTCAATAACAACAAACGAAGAGAGGACTCCGGAATACACAATTTGTTAGCTTTAAACAAGAAACATTTGTGGAGATAGTAATCATCAAACCCTCGGTTAGGCAAGCATTTCTCAAAAATGGGAGCAAAGAAAGCATCGGAAGAGTATAAGTCTTTGATCTCATCCAAACCAATCACATTGATGTCAAGGCGGGAGACACTCTTTTCTAGATAAAGCATCTGCTGCAACATTTTCTTTATCTTTCTTGTACTTAATGACATAAGGAAAAGACTCAACGAATTCCACCCATTTAGCATGTATTTTGTTCAAATTAGCTTGGCTTTCATATATTTCAATGATTCATGATCAGAATGAATGACAAATTATTTATGCCAAAGATAGTGTTGCCAAGCTTCTAAGACTCTAACCAAAGCAAATAGTTCCTTGTCATAAATTGGGTAATTTATTCTAGCGCCATCTAACTTCTCACTATGATAAGCAACGGAACGTCCATTTTGCATAAGAACGCCACCAATTCCTATTCCACTAGCATCACATTCAATCTCAAAGTTTTTCTCAAAATCCGGTAAGACAAGCAAAGGAGCTTCGGTCAAACATTTATTGAGGGTGTTAAAATCTTTTTGTTGTGCATTTCCCCAAACAAAAGGTACATTTTTCTTGGTGAGTTCATTTAAATGGAAAGAAATTATGGAAAACTTTTTCACGAAGCAGCCATAGAAACCGACAAGGACATGAAAACGGCTTATCTCACCCATGGAAGTAGGGTTAGGGATATTCCTAATTGCCTCTACTTTCTTGTTGTCGACTTCAATTACATTTGAAGAAATCACAAATCCCAACAGAGCAAGATTGTTGGTCCAAAAATTGCATTTGGAAAGATTGGCAAAAAAATTGCTTTGCGAAGAGCCAACAATACTTGAGAAATATGATCAAGGTGGTCTTTCAAAGACTTTCTATAAATGAGGATGTTGTCAAAGTAAACCACGACAAATTTTCCAATCAAGGGGCGCAAGACTTCATTCATAAGAAGCATGAAAGTTGAAGGAGCATTCGAAAGACCAAAGGGCATGACAAGCCATTCATACAAGCCAAGTTTTGTTTTGAAAGCTTTTTTCCATTCATCTCCTATGCTCATGTGAATTTGGTGATAACCACTTTTAAGGTCAATTTTGGAAAAATATAGTAGCACCACTTAATTCATCAAGCATATCATGTAGCCTAGGAATGGGATGTCTATATCTAACGGTGATAGCATCGATAGGGCGACAATCCATGCACATGCGGGAAGCATCATCTTGCTTGGGAACAAGTATAACCGAAACGTCACAAGGGCTAAGGGATTCACGGATAAAATCGAGTAGTTCTTGGATTTTCCGCTCAATCTTCTTAGTCTCCTCGGGGTTGCTGCGGTAGGGAGCACGGTTTGGAAGTGGCGCACCCAGGATGAGGTCAATGCGGTGCTCAATTCCACGTAGGGGAGGTAGGCCCGGTGGTAGTTCTTCGGGAAACACATCCTCAAATTCCTGCAACAAAGGCAACAAAGACGGAGGAAAGCTTGTTATGGCGTTAGTTTCAAGTGCTTCCCCTTTGCACACGAGGACAAAGTGAAGGATGGATGGGTCATCTTGTAACTCTTGCATCTCCCTTTTGGTGGCAAGTAAGGCAAGGCCTTTGGGAACACTCAAAACTTTTTCCACTCATATTTGTCTTGTGGCTCTCACTCTCTTTGAGGTGGACCACTCTCTCACCACTCATCTCACGAGATTTGAGCTCTTCTTGTTTACGTGCAAGGGTCTTGGCGTTGTCGGCGATCACTTGGCTAGGAGACATGGGGCGGAGCACAAACGTCTTGTTATTCCACTTGAAGCTATAGTGGTTGGTACGCCCATAATGAATAGCACTCTTGTCATATTGCCAAGGTCGTCCGAGAAGAAGATGACACACGACTCGAGTTTGGAAGAGATTGCAACGTTGGTCTTGGCGTTAGTGGCAACTACCGCCATCGATGATAACCTTGATTGATTTGCCATTGATGCCGGCTCGAGTTTGGAAGAGATTGCAACGTTGGTCATGCTCATCTTGAGGAGAAGTAGTAAGGACTCTTGTCACCACTAGCGATGGATTCTTGTCCTCGTCGCAATAGCTACTTTCTTCCTCATCATTTTGCACGTCCAATGAATTAAGAGCAACTTGGTGCAAGGCATAGTATTCGCCTTCACTCATGGAGTCACGGTCACCATCTTGGTTGAAAATCATGATCATCTTGTTGGAACACTTGAAGGAGTTGTGTCCACTTCCTCCACATTTGAAACAAGTGATAGTGCTCGACTTGACTTGAGGAACATTAGATCTGCTGGTAGGAGACGCTTATTTCTTGAACGGTTGTGGAAACTTGTTGGTAGCATTAGGATCTCTAGAGGTGTTCTTGTTGTTGGTTGGTGTAGTCACTTGTGTCATTGGAGACAAAGAGGAGGTCCTTGAGGCAAAGAAAGCCTTTTGCTTGTTGTACTTGAGATCTTTCGTAATTTGACGTTCGGCCTTGAAAGCTTGATAGACAAGGCCAACGATGTTGCCATATAGTTGATACTCGACAATCTTCCTTATGGGATAGTTAATGCCATTGAGGAAGCGGGCCATTGTTTGCTCTTGGGATTCCATCACATGAGCTCGTATGAAAGAGGTCTCCATCTCCTTGTAGTACTCATCAACCGACTTCAAACCTTGTCGAAGTTCTTGAAACTTTTTGAAGAGATCACACTTGTAGTGTGGAGGAACAAAACAAGCATGCATGAATTGCTTCATCTCGTTCCAAGTGTCAATAGGAGCCATCCGTGCGACAATATTTTTCCCGATGGACCGTCGGGAGATTTCTCGTCGGACAGTCTGCCGCATGAAAAACAACAAAGAGTAGTTTACCAAAAACGCGATAATGTTTGCGTCCGAACTTCATTTTAGATGAATTTGGGATTGTTTTGAAACTAACAAAAAGATCTCTAGCTCCTGACACCGATAAAAACTAAATTTTACCAAAGGTGTATAAGACCAAAAGGGAGGACGTTTGACCTCTACAAAAATGAATAACCGGTTAAACCCCCTATACCAAAAACACGATAGTTTTCTCATACAAAATCTATTTCTTTGTTAAACTTGAGCTTGTCATGAATATAAGAAATATTATACAACATCACACATATAAAATATAAATACAAAACAAAGAACGTTGATGCAAAGAATGCAAAAGTTTGAGCTTTCCACAAACAATGCGAGGAAGCTACTCACCGGAGAGCCCCCCTTAATTGAACGACTATCAATCCTATAACCCGATCTCCCAACAACCACCTTGATATCAATAAAATATAAATCCCGTCAAGTTTATACCTTTGCCTTATGTAATCCACTTGAAATAGATGATCATGATGATTATGCCGCCTTATGATGGAACACATTTCTTGGTTTCATTCGATTGGTGAAGATTTGCAAGGTTCTTCGTGCTAATTATGGTAAAGCCTCATTTAGGAGTATATTCACATGTCCATGCACACAAAGGGTGTGTTTGGTAGACTGGCTAGACACATAAAATATCTCCTCACCCAGTTTTTAGGTATTTTGTAGCCTGGTTTGTTCTTTGGGACATGCCCACCTCATAAAAAAAAGGCTCCTCAGCCATACCCAGTTGGGAAGTAGAAATCGAGCTTCAAAACCCGGCCAGGACGAGCTCATCCAAAAAATTCCGCGTGTGGGCCCCACCAGCGCGTCGGGACGCTAAACACTTCTGAAAATCATGGCTAGTTCCTCCATCCTATTCCCTCGTCAATGCTCAGCGGCAGGCCTTACAGATCATCGTCGGTGCGGCCCTCGCGCTAGACCTTCAGAACGAGGCGACTGTCCAGGGTGCGACGAGGTGTGAGTGATGAAGAACCCGCCAGCCGACCACTCGTGCAGGAGTATGTCGGCCGCTGGTGCAGGAGCTTGTGAGTCACGAGGCTATTGCAACAGTTCGTCAGCCGTTTCGAGACGCGTTGGTGAGCTACGGTATGTAGCGGCCCAAGGGCGGCAAGGACTCCTCCATGGACTCCACCGACACCGCCTAGCTCCTCCCGGCGCCTTCTAGCTCCGCCCAGCGTTGCCGACTGGATACTCCCATATGCCGTGGAGGATGGGGTTGGTCCGGAGGACCCGGTTGCTTTTTAAATTTTCTTTCAGGGTCCTTTGTATAGTAATTTGGAACTATTTGTAATTTTTGTTCCCAAAACCTATTCTCAGCATGTCCTAGTACATACAGGCTACCAAACAGCATCTCATGCCAACATGGCCCAACACATACATGCCACCAAACACATAACTAAATCTCAGCCCAACCCGCCCCAGGTCAACATGTCTCTATTGGAAAGGTATGAATGGACACACCCAAAGTGGATGGCAAGCCTCAAGCATGCGATATTTGATATTATCATCTTGAACTTTCACTTCTCAACCTTGATGACTATGAACACTTGATGTCATCCACTCATGGGCTATAGGATATATTTCTTTTGATGCGAACCCATGAAAAGATACCCAACCACATATTGAAACACCCAACACATATATCATGGGTTAGCTAAGAAATCACAATTGAAAATTCTTACCATACCACATGATTACCTCATCCCACTTGGTAGATCATATATGATTTGAAAGTTGATCAACTTGACTACAATCTTTCACTGTGACTTGATCAATCTCGTATATATGATTCTCTATTTATTATGTGATGTATTGAAGGTAATCATGAACGAGAACACAATCTTCATTTCTTCAAGAAACAACCTGCCAAAGACGGAACTCTTACATGGACATTCTTCGGATCACACCTTGAACACCACTTTGGCCATCACTTGACCTTCTTCATTCTCTATCACAATATATTGAGATAAACAATGAAGTCTTCACGTGCTTGTATTCTCCAAGCCTTGGTTAACCAGGGCTCAAAATATGATCCATCATAACCTCGATTTAGAGCCATATCTTGAATTATTTTCTTGTAGTAAAGCTCTCAAGATTTTTTATCCTCTAGGGGCTTAACACATAAGATAGATCATGGCTTCTTTGAGTTCCATACAAGAACTAATTCTTCATTTCTTCTTCTTGATCATATCATACTCTTCTATTCTCACCGATGATATTTATGCCAATACTCAATGTATATCGTAAATTTTATGGCATCTAACCTTTAATCCAACACATGTACTTGAAGCACTACCTATGGAAAATCTCTTCAAATGTAAATCAATGAAACCATTAGTCCATAGGGATTTTCAATAATTACCGAAACCACACATGGGGGATCCATGCACTTACACCTATTCAACACCCTTGTACTCAACCTCTTGATCCTTTTAATTGGTATCACAAATTTGTCTATTTATTAAGGACTTCACCGGATAAAAAGGAGGATGACTCACTCATATGATGAGGAAGAGCAGGAAAGACTTAAAATTTTCGCACAAGTCATAAAATATAAGGAACCTATCACTATGTGCGCCATTTTGGAGAATGCTAAGAAATTAGAGGAACGAATAAATGTTAAAATTACATTTTCATGTTTATCGGCTAATAGTGGAGAAGTTGGTTAAGATTAAATTCTATTCCTATGCATGGCCCTCAAGTTCTTTACAATATTTTTTATGATTACCACAACATGAATTACTTGTATAACAATGCAACACATATCAAAAATCCTCATCTAAACAACCTAGGGCCACCTCCATTATTATATAGTACCCGTTTTTTATAATTGGAAAACTTCTATGAAGTCTCATGTGTGCAGCTCAGCAGTGCAACTATGTGTTGGATATATGCCCAAAAGTACATAATATTCAATTATTATTTTATTTCCAAGTTTAGAATTAATTTTATGTCATTATGCTACAACAACAATAGCTCTTGAAAAGTGAGTTTTCAAAGGAAGATCTGTGTGCGGCTGTGAACACATTAAATAACAAGAGTTCCTAATCTTTTCTCTAAGTTTAGCTTATGGTTTGTGATATGATCATGTTTTCCTAATCATGGACCTAGTTTAAGTTTAGCAAAATATAAAAGTTTATTGTTAGGGTAACAATAGTACTAAACCGACCCAAGTATATGATCTTGTTAAAAGAGACCTAAACAATTGTAATTTATTTAGCAAAGTACATGTGAAGTTGTCATTGACTATAATTCCTATACTATGAGAATATCTATTGACCGCACAATCAAAATTTATGCTTTGGATGTCTTCATGTAGCGCCCTACCTTTTAATAAAGATAGAACACATGTGTATCATGTTATTCCCGGGATCTCTGATAGCATACACATGAAAAAAAAATGAAATATTCATTGCAATAGCATCATTCTACATCGTTGATCCAGTGGATATGAAATAAAATAGTCTTACAAATGGTATAGTCAACATGGACTAGCCCAAATAACCAGGTTTCAAAGTAAACACAACCGGAATAATTCATCAATAAACCTTCTTCATCTTCATGCGCCACAGGAAACACATGTTGGCGATAGACTCGAGATCCCAAACAAAATCCTCACTCGTCAGCAGATTTATCTGCATGTTGGAATATGTAGCCCCCACGAGGGAGGAAGTTAGTACAAACAATGTACTAGCAAGGGACAGTTGTATGGTGGCAGTTTTGAGGAATAAACTAGCTACATGATATTTGGCTCGTGGAGTCTGGGTTGTTTGCATAAAGCCAGTTTTGTCCTATATTTGATAAATCATTCTAAATCATTGGAATTCAACATGGGTACACACACCATGTAGTTTGATAAAGGCATCATGGGTAGACACACCATGAAGTTTGATAAACTCATCATGGGTAGACACACCATGAGTTTGAAAAGTCATCGTGGGTAGACACACCATGAAGTTTGATAAAGTCATCATGGGTAGACACACCATGAGTTTGAAAAGTCATCATGGGTAGACACACCATGAGTTTGAAAAGGTAGCACAGAAGGGTAGACACACCATGTGCTCTAGGAGGAGGTTTCTACGAGGTTTTAATTCATTCAGAAAAGATGAGGAGATACTTCAGCACCAACTCTGTCTAGTTTGCTCAAATTTCCCATAACCGGGGACACGGCTAAGATCTTAGTTTTTGACTCTAGAGAGGTTGTGCACTTTCACCTTGAGACTCATCCTCCCCGACGGAATAATGAGACGCGATCTTTGGGAGGAGGGATTTAACCATACCAGCATGAATCGATGCTCCTAAAATTCTACCACCCCATGTCATACAACAGGATGAACCCCCACAACTTACTTAATCTTGGCAGAGTCCATATTACCTCAAGGTTGCACTTGAAGCTAACTATACATTGAAGACCTACATATCTCTTTATTCCTGGGTGGCAATCCACAAGTGTACTCTCAGGTGACAACCACCACATACCATGGCCATGGGAGTGACCCAGGTGACAACCACCATGGACATGGCCCTGAGTAGCCATTCAACATAAATCAAGGAATTACCAACCCACCCAGGTGTTTCATTGGGTTGTTAATTTTCAAAGTACCACAACCCAACAAGTGACAGCAATAGTTGTGATATTATTCTAGTATAGCTAAACTAGTACCTAGCAGGGGTTTCAGGTTGGCTACACACTACTAGGTGTTCTGAGCATAACATATACTTGGAAAATAATTAAATTACCTATGATGCATACTACTGATAACACTAATGCAATTGAAAAAAAAGTGGGACATGAGTATCACTTGGCTTGTGGAAGTTGGTATAGAGACACTCTCTTTACAAATAGAACGTTGCTCTCCGTACAATTTAAACAATACAAATAAATAACAATAAACAAGCAAGTCACCAACAAACAAACAAATACAACAAAATACAATACAGAAGCATAACCAGTTATTCAACTTGATTGGTGTTACATGTACAAGTATTTTACAGATAATTAAATATGCAAAAAGAATTATGATGAGATGGTTATTTTTTGGTCTTGTATGGACAAGTTCAAGGTTTATCACAATAATTCAATTTACAAAAAAATATATGGTAAAAGGGTTCAGTCCTAGCTACTAGGGTATGGGTTGGTAAAGGAATATCACTTCACTCAATATACAAAACAATTGTATGTGATAAGGTTTAGGGATTAAGAGTTTTAGAAATCAAAACCATGACAAACATGATTTAATCCATGGCTTCGGGTACTAGGGTTTCAAGAATTCACAACATGACTTGTAAAATTACAAAGGGTCTTGGGTTATTGGTTTCTGGTCCAAAATTTATTGTCACATGTGTTTAACATGAAATGCGTGTTGGTTTTGGTCAAAATGATCATACCACAATTTTCCTAAAGGGGTTTTTTCACCAAACAACACTCAATTTATAATGGCTGACTACTATGGATGGTTTATATGACAAGGATCGCATGGAATGGGTTCTCTGGTCACATATAGTTTGGGTACTGGTTTCTATGGTCTAAGGTTACTAAATGGAACAATTTTATAGAAGAAACCTAATTAAAATTATTTATAGAATTAAAATTAGGCGCAAAATACTCAAATGGTTATTTAAATTCTAAACTACAATTTAATTGGTTCAATTATTATTTTGTGACAGAGGGTATGAAAGTACACCTCCTAAGGATTCCAAAAATATTTTATTTAGAATTTTTTATTTGTAGAATTTGAATTATGCCAAAAAAATCATCAAACAACCCTATTTGAATTTGAACAAAATTTAAATGGTCAAATTTGAATTTGGGAAGTGCAAAAAGTTTGTACATGTTGTGCTGATCTCAAAAAGTCTAAGTTTTCTAAATTTGGGCTTATGGATCAAAAGTTATGATGGTTACAAGTTGGAGGGACTTTTCTATAAAACTGCCAACTAATTTCTATTCGGGATAAAACAGAAAAACAGCTGGAACACGTGGCTAGTTGTGATTGGTCCAACCTGCTGAAAGGGTGCTTGCGTGGCGCTGACGGGGCAATGCTGACTGTGCAATGCCACGCGGCGACCTACTCCTCGCCCGTACCCCTTCGATTAGAACTTCTAATCGTGGTCTTTCGTGCAGATCCGATGGTACAGAGAAGGAAGGGAGCTCACTGGAGGTGGGGGGCGGCCGGAGAATGGCCCGTGGCGGCGCGTTGCTCGAGAATTCACCCGAGATGGAGCTCCGGCGGTTGTCGAACTCAACGGATGCGATGGCTGGCTTCAGCGCGGGACGGCGAGCACGATGGTGGTGATGGATCGCGCGAAATTCTTCTCGCACGGTGGCGCGCGGTGGACGGAGGGCAGTAAGGATCCGGTGAGCTGCAGGAGGTCACGAGGCGGCCGTCTCTGTGCACAAGAAGGTTGTCAAGGGGGTTAGGAGGATGCTTGGCGTCACGGCGAGTCGCCACGGTTCGATTGGGGCGGTTGAGACTCGCCGCAGTGCCCTGAATCGGAGGTTTACGGCGACGGGGCCGTGCAACTCCGGCGAGGGATCGTGGGAGATGGGTGGAGGGATTTTCGGAGGGGTGATACGTCGAAAACGTATCTCCTTTTCCAAAAACGTTTCTTACTGTTTTCCTCTAAACTTGTGTGTTTTGAATGCAACTAACACGGACTAACGCTGTTTTCAGCAGAATTACCTTGGTGTCTCGTTTTTGTGCAGAAAAATCAACTTTCGGAAAATTGCCCAGAAAAGACCATATTGGTCTTAAAACACCTGAAGACCCCGGGAGCGAGAAGGGGGCCAGGAGAAGAGCCAGAGGGGGGCCAGACCACCCCCTCGCGCGCCCCCCTAGGCCGCGCCACCTGGTGGTGTGGGCCACCCAGAGATCCCCTCGGGCTCCCCTTTCGACTATATATTGCCTTCAACCCTAAAACCCGAGGGGGTTTGATAGTTTTCCAGAAAGAAGCCCGTAGCTCCGCCGCCATCGCGAATCCTTTTTCGGGGTTCAGAAACTCCGTTCTGGCACCCTGCCGGACCGGGGAATTGGAGGAGATCATCGCCATCGTCATCACCAACGCCTCTCCATCGACCATCCATGTTTCCCCCATCCATGTGTGAGGAATTCCCCCGCTGTAGGCTGAAGGGGATGGTAGGGATTGGATGAGATTGTTCATGTAATAATGTCGTGATTGTTAGGGCATAGTTCCTAGTATCCTCTATTAGTGTTATTGACATTGTTGCAACTTGTTGTGCTTAATGCTTGCCACTTTGGGCCCGAGTGCCATGATCTCAAATCTTAACATGTTATTGAATCACGATGATAATTATTGTTTCTTGATCATACCTGCAAGTTGTTTACACATATCATTGTCCGGAACCCGAGGCCCCGAAGTGACAGAAATCGGGACAACCGGAGGGGATGGCTGTGATGTGAGGATCACATGTGTTCACTGAGTGTTAATGCTTTTCTCCGGTGTTTTATTAAAAGAAACACCTTAATTACCAGTAATTCCCTTGAGGCCCCGCTAAAAACAGGGTGGTAGGACAAAAGATGTTGTGCAAGTTCTCATTGCGAGAATGTACGACAATTTACGGAACACATGCATATGGTTACTTAGTGCTTGGATGCTTTATCTTATTTATCTGCAATGACCATGTCTTGATTACTATATTAACTATCTTATCCATGCAACACATGTTCATCTATCCCTATGCCTACAGTATTTAATCCCGTTGTTTACTTCAAACACTAATGCTGCTGTTTTCATACCACTACTGCTATTATTTCACTACTACCGCTACTATAAAACTGTTACTACTGATAAACCACCCCGAACAAGTCCACTTTCAGGTGTAGGTGAATTGACAACTCACTTCTTAAGGCTCACAAATATTCTTTGGCTCCCCTTGTGTCGAATCAATAAATTTGGGTTTTACTTCCCTCGAAGACTGTCGTGATCCCCTATACTTGTGGGTCATCAAGACTATTTTCTGGCGCCGGTGCCGGGGAGCATAGCTTTATTTGCGAGCTCACCGGAGAGTACTATTATCTACTGCCAATCATTCATCATGGGTAAGACTCGTAATGGAATGGTTCCTATATTACCATCCACTACAAGAAGAGGTACAACTCTGAACACCTCTATTGCTCTTGATTCAACGGTTGTTATGAGTAAACTGCTTACACCACCACATACACATGCTACACGTGCTACTTCTGCTGAATCTGAAAATACTTATGATACTTTTGATGATTCTTCTACTGTGCTTGATGAGAGTGGTTCTCTCGGTCCTTTCTTAGATGCTACTATTGCTAAAGCTAAAAATATTGCAAACACTGAAACTCCTGATAAAAATCCAGTTACTCCTGCTGTTTCACCTGAGCTTAGAGAGAATCCTAGTGATGATTTTGATGATTTCTATATTGAACTTAATAATGATATTATTGATGAAATACATGCTATGAAGGATAAATATGCTGTTATAAGTCTTATTGAGAGTCGTGTTGTTAAATATAAATTATCTCCTGATGCTAAGTTTGCCACCTCTCCTATTAATATTAGTGATAAGGATTATGATTTCTCTCTTGATTTATCTTATATATCTATTGTTGAGAAAGAACCTTTTTGTGGTACTTAAAATGAAAGTGCTATGAAACATACGAATGAGATCTCCTATTTGAGTAGTTTATTCTCTGATGGTCTGAAGAAACGTAGCTACTTTGTTGCTAAAATATCCCCTTTCTCATTAAAAGATGAAGCTAAAAATTGGTTTAATAATTTGTCTCCGGGATCTATTGATAGTCCTGTTGATTTGGTTAATGCTTTCTTTCAGAAATATTTTCCTGCTAGTGCTCAACATACTGCTTTACAAAATATATTTAATTTCAAGCAATTGGAAGGAGATAAATTGCTTGTATCTTGGGGAAGGTTATGTTCTTTAGTTAGGACTACACTTGGGCATAAGCTAGAAAATAATGAACTTATTGATATATTCTATAATGGACTAACTGTTGAATCTAGGACATACCTGGATAGTTGTGCTGGTTGTGTTTTCAGGCAAAGAACTCCAGATGAAGTTGAGAAATTAATGGCTAAAATAAGCCAAAATCATGATGATTGGACTATGGTTGAGCCTGAGCCGACCCCTACTCCAGTATCAACACCAACACCAACACCTAAGAAGAGGGGAATGATTGAATTAAATGATGAAGTGATGAGAGAAGCCAAGAAATATCTTAAAGAGAGGGGTATTAAATCTGAAGATGTGAAGAATCTTCCACCTATAGAAGAATTATGTAAGGGAATCCCTCACTAATCCACCATTGAGGTACACTCTCTCCAACATTTTGATAGTAGAGATATTCCCTATAATAAACCTCGTGATCAATGTTTAGATGAATTTGATAATTATGTTATTAATCAAGATAATTTTAATATGAGAGTGCAAAATCACCTACTGGAAAACTCTAGAGGTATTGATAATTTGCATGGTATTATAGAAACAACCTCTAATCATGTTAAAATGCTTGTTAAACATTTTCAAATGGTTCAAACTCAAATTGATCAACTTGCTAAAGTGCAAAAAGATTTGCTAGTTAATGCTTCTAAAAAAAACATGCTTATGAAATAAGAACTAGAAGTGGTATTGCTACACAAGATCCTTTATATCCCGAGGGACATCCTAAAAGAATTGAACAAGATTCTCAGCAAACTAATAATAATGTTATTCATACTAAGAAGAAAACAAGAAGAAACATAAAACTGCTGTAGAATCCTCTGAACTTGCTAAAGATCCTAATAGTATATCTATCTCTGATGCTGAAACTGTAAGTGGTAATGAAAAGAATGATGCTTCTGATAAATAAGAAATTGAAGAGGAACCTAAAAAAGAAAACTAAAAATACAAAGTACACTAAGGAAGATTTTATTGATAATAAACATGGCAATGAGAGAGAACCTTGGGTACAAAAAACCAATGCCTTATCCTAATAAGAAACATAAATCAAAAGAAGAAGAACACTATAAAAAATTCTATGAATGGATGAAACCTTTGTTCTTGCAAATTCCTTTAACTGATGCTATTAAATTACCTCCTTCTGCAAAATATATGAAAGATATTTTCTCTAACAAAAGTAAGATTCCTAATGAGTGAATTTCCACTATGCTTGCTAATTACCCTTTTAATGGCAAGGTTCCTAAGAAACTTGGCGATCCAGGTATACCAACTATTCCCTGTTCTATTAAAAAGAAATTTGTTAGACTCCTCCTAGAAAAATTAATACCAACTGAGATATCTTTGCAAATGGCCCATAAGTCTACTGCTATTCCTGTGGGTATATGTGAGGATGTTCCTGTTCAAGTTGCTAATAATTGTCTGGTATTAACTGACTTTGTTGTGTTGGAAATGCTTGAAGATGATAATATGTCTATTATTCTTGGAAGACCTTTTCTTAATACTGCCGGGGATGTTATTGATTGCAATCAAGGAAAAGTTACTTTTAATATTGATGATAAAGAGCACATTGTTTATTTTCCCAAGAAGATTGATAAGAAATATGGTCTAAATTCAATTGAAAATATTCAGACCATCAAGGTTGGAGAATTTTATTGTCCCATTCCAGTACCACCGAAAGAATATGAAATTATTATGATTGGTACTATATCTATCGAGGTTGAGGTAACATAATTATTTAGTGATTAGCAAAGTTTTGCTTCATATGAAAATTGTTCTCGTAACACGACTTGATCACCCTTGTTAACAAAATGATTTTGAATGAAAAGGACAATGTTTTCACCTTCCCAATTATGTTTTCACCATGTTTACTTCTGTTATCACATTGCTACTTGAGTACAATCATGTTTTCCACTATCCCTATGCATGTTTTCCTGACATTTTCACTCTGATTTATGAGGATATGCATGTTTTCACCACCCATACTTTTGTTTTCACCACTACCACCTTTGTTTTATTTGGATATTCTTCTATTAGAGTGTCATAGAACCTTTCTAGTGCTGGTTTTGGTTTTGTTTTCCAACTTTTCACTTTCGTTTTCTTGGTTTTTATTAATTATTAAAATTCTGAAAATACCTCAAAAATAAAGTTTCTCGAAAAATTCCAGAAAATTTATAATAATTTTTTACGTAAAAAATGAGGCAGAAAGCCACCTGGGAGGCCCTAGGGGGACCCGCTAGTCAGGCACACCATGGGTGGCGCGGCCAGCCCCTGTTGGCGCCAGCACATGGTGTGGGGCCCCCTAGCCCCCCACTAACTCTCTCCCCTGCCAAAGTCTTCTCTCTCACCTCCCAAACTGAAAACATTTCCTGGAACCCGTGTTCTTGTTGTTCTCCCTCTGGATTTTTGATCTCCTTCTTCAGCCCATCATTTGTGCGGAGATTTGGTGTGTTTGATCTCCGATATGTGACTCCTCCGATGATCCAAGTAGAATTTTGTTTAGTGAAATATTTCTTGAGTATTTTGGTACTGTAGGTGACATCTTATGTGAGTTTGCATGCTTGATTTGAGTAGAAATAGTGTATTTTTGATCTATGTTTAGCTCTCATACAAGTTCCTATGGTAGTTTCCACTGTATAGTTGTTTGAAATTAATTTTTGTGATGATTGCTGAAAAATTTCAGAGATGGAGCACAATGTGTATCAACTAAACCAGCATGAGTTGGATTTTCATGAGGTCATGCTCGTGCACCGCGAAGAGAGAGTGTTCCCATCAATTTATCCGTGTCAGGAATTTATGCGGATTATAGGAATTTTGCAGGATTTCAACACTCTTGTGCAGAATGCAGGCTTGGACCGTTTCATTGAGGATGAACTTATCCAACATGTGAAAGTAACTATGTATGTGGTGTAGGATTTTTGTTTTAAATGGTCCTCAACTAACCCAATGGTCCACTACAAAATTTAAAATAGAGTTGTGAGCCTGCCTTTCAGTGATTTTTGTGCAGCTATTAGGGTACCAGAGTGGGGTTCTTGTGAGAAGATAAGTGGGCAGCCTAAACCACTGCTGGAATTATATGGGGAGATTTTCCAAGGCAGAAGATTCATAGGGGATAGTGGTAAAATTCAAGAAATTCAACTCCCTAGCATTCGATACTTTGCCTATTTTATTTCTAAATGTGTGTTAGCTAGAAAAACTGCCAACTAGCTATCTGTCTATGATTTGGCATTTATTGCAGCTGCCTTAAGATGTGATAGGTCTTATAACTTTGGCACTTTGATTGCTTGCCGTCTCTAACATAACCGTGAGAAGAGCGGAGTTTGTGGAGGCCTTATTGCCTCGCTCTTGCTAGCTTTGCATTGTTTGGAGCCACACCCTCTAGACTTGCAGTTTCCTATAGAGAGGATTGATCTTGTTTCCAAGGTTCAACATAAGTTTCTTTCTACCCATGCTCACTTGCACAACTTATCTTTTGAAATAACTTTCTCCAAACAATCCAGGTGGAGAGTTTGTCGGGGGGTTACCCCCGAGTAGGGTAAAGGCAAGTGCTAAGGGCAAGATTAGAAGAGACGTTTGGCAGAGTAGCTGGCTACCCGGTATTCGCTACCCGATCGACTGCTATTCGGCCGTACACACTGATGGCCAGGAGAAAGAATCAAGGAAGTTATCCTCCTCCGAGTAGAGGAAGTGGTCCGAGTAGAAATGGCGGTTTCCTACTCGGGCCAGAAGTCAAAGGAGCCGTTCTGACACAGGATCCCGCGTATCCTGGGCCCGTACTGGAGCACTGTTCATCTACAGAGCGCGTGCTTATCCGCGCCAGGGTGTCAGCAGGGTGTCGCAGGTTAGGGGGGCCTACCCTGTGATGGTGGCAGTGATAACAGATCAGCTTCTTGGTTTTGCACAACGACTTTCCACACAAGACAAACCAGGAAGCCAAAGGTGTCAGCGGGAAGCTGGAAGTGTGCAGTGTGCACACTATGTCGACATCTGTTTGTACTTTTCCCTATTGGATGTATCCGGCTGGGCACCAGTATATAAGGTGCCCTGCCCCCTCCTGCGCAGGGGATCCAGAACCGGTTCACATTCTAGACCTGTATCTTCATCTAGAGAGAAGGGTGGCTACTCGGCTGTAGGACAAACTGTACTGTGGCTACTCGGTGAGACACAAATATAAAGAGAGAAAGGCAGGAGTAGGGGTTTTACCTCCACGCGAGGGCCCTGAACCTGGGTAGATCTTGTTGTTTGCAGTGATTGATTCATCCCACACGCGGCTACTCGCTGCGTGATCCCTCCCCGAGCACCTCCAGCGTCCATCGTTCCCACATCTTTAGCCATCCTATGGCATCTGCCGTGACACCACCACGACGGAGTTACTAAAACTGTTAGGAAAGTACTTTTGTCTGCACGGGAATTCCATATCAACACCCCGGTTATGACTATGTGCCCGCTGCATCATCTTCCTCTTATGCGCCTGAGTACGACCATGCGAGGGATGACCCACCACAGTGGGGATACTTCACGCGCCATGATTGATCTCCACTTAGGCCAAAAGCCTAAGCTTGGGGGGAGGTATACCGACATCACACTCATTTATATATCATGTTTTGTCGGTTCTTTGTGTATCCATGTTTCTTTTCTTTCGATTCTTTTTGTTTCTTTCGCTTGTTTTTGTTTCCTTCGCTTGTTTTCGTTTCTTTATTTTCTTTTGTTTTTATTGTTTTGTTTTCGCTTTCCAAAAGACAAAAAGACCAAAAATATTTCTGTTATTTCTCTCTATTTGTTTTTTTAGTTGGTTTGCTTTATCCTTTAGTTGCAGCTTAACATTAAAAAACCCAAAAATATTTTGTTTTGTTTGTTTGCTTGTTTTCTTTTATTCTTGTTTCATTTCAAAAAAACAAAAAGATTTTCCTTTGTTTGCTTGTTCTCTTTTGCTCTACTTTAATTGAAAAAACCCAAAAATATTTGTGGTTCTTCTTTTGTTTTGTAAAGTTTGCTGCAGAGTTCAACAGTCGTCCATGACTTCGTTGGAGCTTGGTTTCCATTATATATAATTCGAACCACAAGTGAAGAGCAATAATGACGATCTATGACAATTCAGGTTGTGGTGACTGGTGAGAGTCTGGTATGAACTCTATTTGGTTTCATTTTTGTACATATATCCATCCATGTGAGCATACTTAGTTTGTTCGTATAATATATGTGACTTAATGGCTGCTTAATAGTTCGTGCTCTCTCATGTTTTGGTCCAATTTATTAATAGTAAATGACCTGTCGTATAAATATTTGTTCGCATTGTTCTATTCGTAGAAGGGTATGACATTGTGGTAGCCTCCTCTGACTGTTTCATTTGAATCGAGTTGGCACATGCTCACGCATGCTAAGACTGAAAACAAAAGGTCAATAAGCCTCGATGATTTATTTTACCTCATAGTTCTAGTATCAATTTAATGCCTCAGTTAATTTTAGTGTCGCAAACATGATTATTATAGTTGTTGCTCTCTTGATTGTCGTTTCCCAATCTATTGCTAACCTCCACCTGTACTGAGTATGAGCTCTACTCGTGCATCCAACTCCCTGAAAACCAAGTTATTCCATAAAGTCCACTATAAACTCCCATGTGGTATTTAACTGCCACTCCAAAGTAAATTTCTCATGTGCTACCTTTAAAACTTTCAAAATTACTCCTGTTTTGTGTTCTTGTTTTTGCTCATGAGGACGTCAATAGAGAATCTTTATCTCACTTGTTGATTGAATTTCACACCCTGGACTAGTTCATCCGCTTATCCAATTGATAGAAGAGCTGGCAGCGGGGTGCCCATACCCAAATTAATGCAAACAAATTCTCTTCACTATTTTTGCCCCTGATTTATCAGTCAAAGCATAATTGTGTAAACAAAAGAGAAAGAGGGATGACCTTGTGCCCAGATGCGTCCTTCTTATGGGAGCCGCTCTTGTGAAATCTAGTTTGCTTGTGACGCACTATATTTTCTGTTTACCATTCATTGACACTAGCATACACATCTCTCAAAATATAGACACTCCTCCATGGTATGTGAATGTGATTGTTGGCAGGCACCCGAGGATTCAGTTAGCCATGGTTTGTGTAATATGGATGGGAGGAGTGTCAAACTTTTAATACCGCTGTTTAATAAAATAAAATCTCTAGCATATGGGTGATCCCTGCTTCCCTCCGCGAAGGGCCTTTCTTTTACTTTTATGTTGAGTCTCCACCATATTCTTTGAGCACTTTTTTGAGATCATAATTTTCATTGTTAGTGTGATGTGTTTGCCCCAAATCACGGTTGATTGTGATATAACTTTGATACTTGTATCTTTGATATCTTTACTTCTAGTCTTCCCTTGAACTTCAGAGGTGCCCTGGCATTTATGTTTTGCCCCACACATAAGGGCAAGCGAGATACCACTTTATTAGATCCTATTATGAATATTACAATCTTGCAAATAGTTATGCTTCATGTTGTTTATTATTAATATGTTGTTATCTCTTCATGGTTTGCATAGCTATTAAGTGATAGTATCTCGCATGTATCTTATCATGATCATAATTAAGTATTTGATCATATAGTGAGTATATTTACATCATATGAAACAAATGTGTTCGTAAAATTCTTTTATCGCACTCAGTTGTCACTGAATTGCTTGAGGACAAGCAATAAGCTAAGCTTGGGAGGAGTTGATACATCGAAAACGTATCTCCTTTTCCGGACACTTTTCTTATTGTTTTCCTCTAAACTTGTGTGTTTTGAATGCAACTAACACTAACTAACGTTGTTTTCAGCAGAATTACCTTGGTGTCTCATTTTTGTGCAGAAAAATCAACTTTCGGGAAATTGCACAGAGAAGACCCCATTGGTCCTAAAACACCGGAAGACCCCGGGAGTCAGAAGGGGTCCAGGAGAAGAGCCAAGGGGGGCCACACCACCCCCTGGCACGCCCCCTAGGTCGCGCCACCTAGTGGTGTGGGCCACCTAGAGACCCCCTCGGGATCTAATAAGCCTAGGCTTGGCATCTTTATTTTCCATAAGGTACTTAATAGCAGCATGATCAATATGAGTAGTAACTTTCGAATCAACTATATAAGGTATAAACTTATCACAAGCAAAAACTACAGCTAGGAACTCCTTTTCAGTGGTAGCATAATTCTTTTGAGCAGAATCAAGCGTCTTACTAGCATAATGAATAACATTCAACTTCTTATCTATTCGATGTCCAAGAACAACACCTACAACCAGATCACTAGCATCATACATAATTTCAAAGGGTAAATTCCAATCAGTTTGTTGAACAATAGGAGCAGAAATTAAAGCCTTTTTTAGAATTTTGAAAGCTTCTTTGCAATCATCATAAAAAAGGTACATCTTTGTGGATAAGATTAGTAAGAGGCTTTGATAAGAGAAGTTTTTAATAAATCTCCTATATAAATCAGCATGACCAATAATACTATGAATACCTTTTACATCCCTGGGACACGGCATTTTCTGAATTCCTTCAACTTTAGCTCTGACAACTTCAATACCTCTTTCAGAACAATAATAGGTGCATACAACTCATAGATATGATATAAAACAACATTTATATTCATGAAAACACAACAAGTTTAGATCTGAAATCATGGCACTGGGGCCTAAGTGAGAAGCATTAAACACTCCAAGCTGCAACAACGATAATTAACATGATCAATCTCATCCAATCCTACCATCCTCTCTGCCTACAACAGGCAATTACTCACAGGTCGAAGGGGGTCATGTATTGTTTATGGATAGGCATTGGTGATGACGATGGCGACGATCTCCCTAGAATCTGGGTAGGGGTTTTACCTCCACACGAGGGCCTGAACCTGGGTAGATCTTGTTGTTTGCAGTGATTGATTCATCCCACACGCGGCTACTCGCTGCGTGATCCCTCCCCGAGCACCTCCAGCGTCCATCGTTCCCACATGTTTAGCCATCCTATGGCATCTGCCGTGACACCACCACGACAGTTGGCGCCCACCGTGGGGCAACCAGCGGCGCTGGCTGGAGTTCACGTTCGGACGGGATCCATTTCTGCTACTGGGGAGCGCGTGGTTTGTGGCCTTGTCCACAGATTCGGCTCCTTCGACTTCGTCATCGACAACGCCGGCGATTTCGGCGGCAGGGCCATGCCGGAAGGCGGCACGGTGCTCTCCTTCGGCTCGCACCTCGTCTACATCGCCACCACCATCGACCGCGAGTACCCCGAGCAGGTGCACGTCGCGGAAGATCCTCCTGCTGTCATCGCGGCACGCGGAAAGCCAACTGGCTGTTCTGCGGAGAGCGTGGAAGTGCTGATGACCGGCCCGGCTATCGCTGCTGGGAAGGGCGCGGCCGCATCCACGGCAGTCGTTGAGGAGCTTGTTGACACGAGCGAGCACCCGAGGACGCACAAGCCCTACGACGCGCCTCACAACATCCCGGGCTACGTCCCTCCTTCCACGACATCGACGATATCGGCATCCGCTGTGCGAGTAGGCATGCCGCCTCCCACCGAGCTCGAGCTCATGACCATGAGGGCGCAGCTCGACCGGCAGCGCCAGGAGCTGCTCGCCGAGCAGGCGGAGCTGGATAAGGTTAGGCTTGAGCTTAACTTGGACCAGAACGAGTACAACAGAGCTCACGGCTTTACGCCTGTAGTGAGGAGGCCTGCCAAGGCAGGGGCTACGCGCCGCAACCTAGGCACCGAGATGGCAGCAGTTGGAGAAACTGCTGGCCAAGCTGCTAGCCAAAACACCGCCACCACCAGACCCAAATACAGCACCCCCGCCAAAACCCTTAGAGTTGTTGAGGCTGTAGCTGCTGAGTTGCCGCATCTCGCTGGCGACGCGCGCGTTAGGCAGCAGGAGAGGCTCAATGAGCTAGTGCTAGAGGCTGCTAGGCAGAACGAGGAGTTTCGGAAAGCCAACCCGGGTGCTGGAGCTTCTCAGGTGGTGCATTCGCATGCGGCCAGATCTAACGATCAGGCCTCATCACCGCATCCCAGCCGTGAGAGGGACCGAAGTGGGCACTCTAGCAGAGACAGGCAGATGCAGGTGTACGACCAGGCTGTCACCGCGAAACAGCACGCTGTGCCGCGGTAGTCCGGTCAAAAACACAACACTGCAGGAGCAGGCTATCAAGCCCATAAAGCTCAAAGCCAGGTGCGAGATGGAGATCGTCCGGGCCCTTCTCGGCATCAGGTTGCTCAGCCTACTCGGTAGAGGCAGCAGCCGCGTGCGGTTGTGCCAGCCGCCAACCCGGTGGAGCAACCTGCAGTCGTGCAGGTGGACAGATATGATGATGGCTACTCGGCTATGGGTTTGGCTGGCTATGACATTCTGGATCGCGTGGGTGAGCGTGTGCTGGAGCCTAGTGATGCCAGGCACAAGCTGGACCGGATCAGCCTATCCGCGCAACTCGAGAGCAAGGGGCCGCCTGGCCCAGAATGCTTTGGCCCACGCATCATGACAGAGCCATCCGTGAAGCAGTTCCAGCTCGCTAGGGGGACCAAGTGCTATGACGGCAGCACCAAGCCGGAAGACTGGCTCAATGACTATGTCACGGCCGTGCACATTGCAAGCGGCAACCGGAGATGGGCCGTGCGGTACATCCCGCAGATGCTAGAAGGACCAGCAAGAACCACTGGTAGAAAATAGGCATATAGTCCCGGTTCGCCAGGGCCAAAAGTCCCGACCGAGCAACCGGGACTAGCTATGCGCGACTAAAGACACCCCCCTATAGTCGCGCCGCTTACGAACCGGGACTAAAAGCCCGGCCACGTGGGCGGGTGGCGGAGCCGGGGGCGGAGGACCTTTAGTCCCGGTTGGCCACCTGAACCGGGACTAGACTTTATTTCGTTATTTCCATAATTCATTTGGGTTTCTAATTATTTTTCACACCAATTTTTCTCTCCCTTTTTTTTCACTCCCTTTTTTCACTCCCTTTTTTTTTAAGAATTTGTATTATTTGCTTACCGTCTAACTACAATTATCTCTAGTCGAATTACTTACTCATGGTCAAACTTCCCGCTCGGTCACCCATCCTCCCACTACTCTAGCACTAGCACGCTTAACTTCCGAGTTCCATACCGTCCCGCATCCAAGTGTTTTGCACGAATGTATGTGATAGTAGTATCATATCAATCTTATTAACATGTTGGTCGATGCCACATTTCTTTATTGTTTGAATTTCAAATAAATCTTTTAATAAACAAAAGTAATGATGTAATTAATAATTTTGAATAAATAAATAAACATTAACTTTTTAATTTGTATTATTTCTAAAAATACTATTAATATATCAAAATATTCAGAAAATAAAACTAATTCATTTTTAAATCTTAAAAAATACAAATAATATATCAAAATATTCAGAAAATAAAACTAATTCATTTTTAAATCTTAGAAAATACAAATAATATATCAAAAAATTAAGAACAATAATACTAATTCATTTTAAAATCTTAAAAATACAAATAATATATGAAAAAATTAAGAAAAATAATACTAATTCATTTTAAAATCTTAAAAATACAAATAATATATCAAAAAATTAAGAACAATAATACTAATTCATTTTAAAATCTTAAAAATACAAATAATATATCAAAAAACTAAGAACAATAATACTAATTCATTTTAAAATCTTAAAAATACAAATAATATATCAAAAAATTAAGAAAAATAAAAATAATTCATTTTTAAATTTTAAAAATTACAAATAATATATCAAAAAATTAAGAAAAATAATACTAATTCATTTTAAAATCTTAAAAATACAAATAATATATCAAAAAAAATTAAGAACAATAATACTAATTCATTTTAAAATCTTATAAATACAAATAATATATAAAAAAATTAAGAAAAATAATACTAATTCATTTTAATACTGGATGAACAGATATATAGAAACTGTAGTTTTTCTGTTTTGTTTTCTTGATGTGTTTTTGTTTGTTTTCTTGATGTGTTTTTGTTTTTGCTTGTTTATTTTCTTGATGTGTTTTTGTTTGTTTTCTTGATGTGTTTTTGTTTTTTGCTTGTTTGTTTTCTTGATGTGTTTTTGTTTGTTTTCTTGATGTGTTTTTGCTAGGAATTAATATAGAATACAACACAATCACACATTCATAACATAGTCTTACGATATCACACATAACACACAAACATAAGTCAATACTAATAAGATATCCATTACATATATATACTAAGATACCCATTACATGCATATATATCGGACGCCTACATCTATGGCTCCGTCGAGTAGATGCGGAACAACTCGTAGGAGACATATGCATCTATGGCTGCATACTTGACGTTCGTCATGTCCAGTGGGGTCTTCTCCCAATAGAAGTGATTGCTTCGGGGGAAACCAGACTTCATGGATTCGTAGCCCTCGTGGATGAGGGCAGTTGCCATGCGAGCCATCCCGGTCTTTGGCCCGTTCAATTGGATAAGATCCTGAAGATCAATGTAGTGATCTTCAGGTATCACAATACCCAAGCGCCTCAACTTCGGACGGTCTTGCGTAATGTCAACGCTGCAAAAGTCATATCCCTTGTTGACAAGAAAATCAACAAGGGCCGAAGAATGCTTCGAACTACTGCAACAACAAAAATATCAATGTGTTAGATATGTTGCAACACATGTATTCTTCACATGCAACAAACAAATCGAAGATGCATGCAAGATTGGACGTGTGCGTTACCTTGACCATTGGAAGATCAAAACCGACTCCTTGTACGCAATCTGGATGACGGCAATATCCCGTTGATCCGCCGTATATTCCAGATCAAGCCCGAAGAACCGGTGTTCATCGGGAGAGGAGGAGTAGAGATTGGTCAAATAACCAAGAGCACCGGCCAGTCGATCGCAACTGTTGGTGTAGCACACGTTCAGAAGCTTGCCGCATGGTGTCGTACCACTGTATGTCTCCCAAACTTCAGCCATGGTGGTGTGCTTGGAGAAGATCGAAGAGATGGAAGACACAGAGAAGAGAGGAGGAAGAAACAGAGAGACTCCGACGCGCACTGTGGAATGGCGCCCTTCTGCCTCGCTCCCGAAATAAAAACCGCCGCGCGGGAGGCGAGCAATTTGATCTTTAGTCCCAGTTGGCCACGCTAACCGGGACTAAAGGACCAATAGTCCCGGGCGGCCAGGTCAACCGGAATTAATGCCCTCCACGCGCCTCAACGCGCTTCCCAACCCGCGACGTATGACCTTCTGTCGCGGGTCTCCTCCCGACACGGGACTAAAGACTCATTAGTCACGGTGCGCAACGTTTGGGGACTGATGGGGGCGTATGGAAGGCCTTTTTTCTACCAGTGAACTTGGCTCAACAACCTGCCCAAGCACAGCATCAACTACTGGCTTGACTTCGCGGAGGCTTTCGTCAGCAACTTCACCAGCACCTACCGGAGGCCGAATAGGCCGCAGCAGCTATCCGCTTGCAGGCAGCGGGAAGAGGAGACGGACTAAGAGTATCTTACTCGGTGGAGTACTCTGAGGAACACCTGTGAAGGTGTGAACGAGGCCCAGGCCATCACTTGGTTTGCGCAGGGCTGCAGGCATGGCAGCATGTTGTGGCAAAGGCTGCAGAGAGAGATGCCGAGTACTCTCGCTGAGACCATCCGGATTGCGGATCAGTACGCACTCGGCGACCCAACTCAGCCTCTTCTCGATGCTGCTGAGCCGAGAAGAAACTACAACAACAACAACAGCAAGCGCAATGAGTTCTGATGGAGGGACGATAACCCGGTAGCCCAACGCCAAGGTGTAACTCGGCCCAAAGGACGCTGCGCAAAGACCCGGCCAAGGATAAAGGAGCTTCTAGAAGGCCCAAGATCGTAGGCTTGGTAACCCGGATTGTGGGTTCCGATAAGGAAGTTTAGGGTTTTGTAAGCAGTGTCCGGGTAGGACTCAGAGTACGCCTTGGAGAACAGGCCAGGGATCCGGATGCTTTATAAGCCGGCCCCTAGGTTAGGTTTAGAGATCCAAGAGTTCTAGCGATATCACTTGATATCGAGCATCCAGTGTAACGCGACAGTTGAGTTAATACATCAAGATCGGAGACTCGGCGACTTGATTGCCGGCTATCAGATCGAGTACCATCATGTTTTCCTCTGAGCTAAACCCTCTCCCAAACGCCTGTGTCGTCTTGCCCCAAGATCAGTTACCCCCGGTAACGTCTGCCGTGATTATCCCACGACAGTTGGCGCCCACCGTGGGGCTTGCGTCCAAAGGTGTTTACATCACGGGAGAAGCTCGGAAGAACATGGAGAATCTAGTCATCAGCGAGATCTACATCGACCACGAAGGAGAGAAGATGGTGGACGATTCCGGCTAGGGACCAGAGTCGGATCACCTCGAGACCGGATCTATCATGACAATCGGCCAGATCAGCGTCTTCATCGGTATGGTACGTACTTCCGGTTCGATCCCTGACGACTTTGGGTTTGATTCTGTGTCAGGGAAGACCGCCTATATCCAATCAGATGGAGAAGAATCAGTTGGGACAACGGATCCAATGGAAGAACCCACCACGAAGAGGGAACAGTCGGAGGAGCCGGCATGGACCCCGCGTGGCCGGGTCGAGAAAGAAGGTGATACCGAGTCTATCCTGCGCCTGCTGGAGAACCGGTACGAGGAAAATAGCAGCGAAGAGGAACAGTATGAATTCGCGCCAAGCATTGTGCGCCAGGTTGCGGTTTACATGGCTCCCGCGACCAATCTCAACCAGGAGAACGTAACCGCGGCCGCAGCTGGGGCCGCACAAGCGTCGACCCGGCAGCAGGGACCGGCTGACGGAAACCCGGTTTTGGCCCAGGTTGACGGAGAGTCGGCATCGGTTACCAGTCAAGCGGCGGAAAACGAGTTACACGCGAACACGTTTGGATTCCTAGCAAACCGGACACCAGGAGCGGGTCCTTCCAATCCACAACATCCGGCCCTGTTCGACAACAATCTGATTCTAGATCCGACAGTTCTTGCCACAGTTATCACTCCAGAGAACGCGGCGGAACGTGTTAGGGATTTGGACGTAGCCCGTCGTGCATTGGAGCAGTAGAGAAGGCAAGTAGAAGCAGAAAAGCAAGGGATGGCCACACGCCAACGTGAGCTGGATGCACTGGAAACCCGACTCCGAGAGGAAACAACTAGAATACATCAAAGGCATCAAACCAGATTACCAGCGTTAGGCGGAGTTATAAATCCGGCTACACTATTTATCACACCTCAAGATCAGCTGATTCCACCGGTGAACCAAGGAACTGCATCTCAACCAGCAATTGCGGGAACACAGCCGGCGAACGTGCAGGCCGGGTTACCCTTACCACAAACTGGAGTTACAACAGGCAATGCAGTACCCCCGCCACCATCGTCGCGGTTTCACACACCGGCGGGTCATTACAACAATCCCATGGATAACGTGTACGCGGCAACGCTTGCATTGAATCAAATCCCCGTGAGAGAGTCACCCCACGCAGAGGAGACCCGGCGGGCGATAGATATGCTGCGCACTGCGGTAGCACAACAAGTTAATTACCCGGATCACAGAAGTGGAATGCATGGGACACCATATATCAGCCAACAACGAGGCAATACCGGCAATATCCAGACGAGTTCGGCACGGCGGAGGGAAGAGCAGCTGCAAATGCCGCCTCCTCCACACATTCAGGCAGTACCAGCAGCATCAGCAGCACAGGCCATCGTGGACAATTCCAGAGCCAGGAGAGCCGTGGCCGGGTCTGCAGTACATGGGCCACCAGCAGTACCGCGTCCAGCTGTACCCCTTGCAGGATCACACGTTTCCCGAGTAAGACCAGCTTCGACCATTCTTGCAGGACCTAAGTGTCTTTCGGATAGCATCAGGGATGAACCTTACCCGGAAAAGTTCAAAGAACCGGGTAAAGTAGTGAATTATGAGCCGACTATGGATCCGGAAACATGGTTGAGCAGTTATGAGATGGCCATGTCAATTCGCAATGCGTCCGAGAATCTTCAAGCCAAATTCATGTATTTAATGATGTCGGAGGGAGCAGCAAAGCTATGGTTCACTAATCTACCGGAAGGATCTATCAAGTCATGGGGAGAATTGAAAACTGCGTTTATCAAGCACTTTCACGGGACGTGCAGAAAGTTATTCACTATCGATGACCTAGAGCGATGTGTTCAGAAGAAGGGAGAATCGGCGCGCAGCTAGGTGCGCCGGGTTATGGAAATACTTCATTCATCTACAGATATTCAGCCCAAGGATGCGTTACAAGCTATGGCAAAAACGTGCAAGTACACACCTTTAGTGCAAAAGTTAAGCCGCATGAAATCTAGTCGGAATGCTTCAGAGGTCACGATGGGGGAACTGATGGATGCATGCAACAAACACGCGGCAACGGACACTACAGAAGAGGAAGCTGATGACAAAAAAGCAAAAGCGAACACAAGTAATAATGGAAGAGCCGGCAATGGATCAGCGCCGGGTAATAACGGAAACAGCCAGAACAAGCGCCCGTTTGAGGGAAGCTCCAAGTTTGTCGCCAGCACAGAAGCCGGATCTTCAAGACCCAGGGCAGAAGGAAATTTCAATACTGGAAATCACAATGGAGGAAACTATCAAGGACCGCCAAGGCCGAGTAACAATTGGGACATCTTCAGAATGGCATGCCCAAAACACAGCAGGAACGGTAGGCCGGCTAACCACTCCTTGGAGCAGTGCGCCGACCTACAGAGATGGAAGAACGAGGAAGTGAACAGAGCCATGCGAGGCGCATGTCGGGGAGGAGGACCAGGTCCAGGTGGAAACCCGGGCAACGGCCCACCTCCAGCCGGTAACCCGGCAGCAGGAAGTCAGGGTAACAACCAAGGGGGAGCCGGAGGTTTCCAGGCTAACCCCAAGCAGTTGGGTCAATATCACGTGCATACTATAGGAAATTCTAACAAGTTCAAAAAGATACTGAAGCAAGCGGTAAACTCGGTTTCCTCGGCTGTGCCGAGATACCTGAGGTGGTCAGAGCAGGATGTAACATGGAGCAGAAGAGATCACCCGGAAAGAATAGAACACCCGGGAGTTTTAGCGTTAGTAGTTGCACCGCAGGTCAATGGGTATGAGCTGAAAAAGGTCCTGATGGATGGTGGAAGTAGCATCAATATCCTATATTGGGAAACCTTTTTACGCATGGGTCTCAAGGAGTCTCAACTACAGAAGAGCTCAACAATTTTTCATGGGATAGTGCCGGGTCACTCAGCGTGCCCCGAGGGAAAAATCGCATTGGAGGTAGCTTTTGGAGAATCGAAGGATAATTATCGAGTTGAGTGGCTCACTTTCGAGGTGGTCAAATTGCGCAGTCCTTATCACGCGCTGTTCGGAAGGCCGGCTTATGCTAAATTCATGGCTAGGCCGTGTTACGTGTACCTATAGCTAAAAATCCCGGGTCCTAAGCAGACCATCACCATACATGGAAGCCGGGATATAGCGGCTGAGTGCGACGAAGGAGACGCAGCAATGGCTGAGCAAGCTTGCAGAAAAGAAGAACTCAAGCATTATCGGTCTCAAACAGACCCGGATGACAGAACAGCATCGAAAAGGCAGAGTACTGAAGATGAAAAAGCAAAGTTCAAGGCAGCACAAGACACCAAGATGGTGGCTTTCATCAAACATGATCCCCCCAAACAATCTGCCACAGGAGAAGAAATCGCACGGCCGTTCACAGCCAGCCGCATCATGGAAACACCTCACCCGGATTGGCTAGCAAACCCAGTACTCATAATAAAAAAGGCCAACAAGTGGAGAGTGTGTATCGATTACGTCAGTTCTGGACAGACTCCCAAGAAGAACTAAAACAATGTAACGGGCAGCAGGTTCCAGACGCACTCTTTTCCTATCCAGGGTACCTAAGGGGACTGGAAGGTTTTTAATGAGGCGGCCTGCTGACCCAAAACTTTCTCGTATCAATAAAGAGATGGTTATCAAGTCTTATCTTGTTATGATCTTTACTTCGGTTACAGGTAAGTATTATTTATTGCTACCAGTACATCAGTATCATCAGGTATGTTGCATATATATAGGTCTTGAGGGCTGGTTGCTTGAATAGCACAGTTACAAACTCAAAGACCCGGCCTTGATGCCTATGAGTTATAAGGGCCGATTACTCGCAAACGAGTACGGCTGCAATCTTATAACCGGACAAAGGAGCCAAATTTTCTTGACTTTTCTTACTTAAGCTCGATGTGACTCGCACTAAAGTGGCATGATTTGCTCGCTTACGATTACAATCAGCCATGAAGCCCAATGGGACTTGCCTGACCCTGTTTTCGTATAGATGTAACAACATGATATCCACGCGAAAGCCGGCTTATAGTACAAGATTGCCAAAAGGGTCATCTAAACCACAAGTTATGCAGAGTATAAGGCTACTAGCTGGAAACTCAACGTTTATCAAGCATAACTTCAATACTCACGTGAAACGGCTCTAGGGCTTGGGCTTAGTAAAAAACAATTTGTTCTCTGGAAAAGACCACACATCCCAGACTCGGATTTCGGGCCTTGGGGACTGGGGATTTTGAAACAGAAACAAGTTGTTACTAAGCTCAAAAAACCCTAACATCCGAATCTTGGGGACTTGGGGACTTAGAGAAAAGTCCGCCTGTCAGAACCCACGATGCTCGAAAACCGAGTCTCACAAAAGGAACCATAAGGATAGTCGGATATCAAGAATAAGCTCAAAAACCAGATAAATATCAATTTCATCCAGAGGCCAGAAGAGGCACGAGGTATATCAAGGAATTAAAGTACGTCACAAATCTCGGTACTAGTATCAAAGGTGCATAGGTGCACCAACAAAAATAATATCTGTTTCGAACAAGAGCATCGAAACGGCCAAGGTATCGTGATGGCATTTGTTTACTCGGCTTGTTGAATAGGGTCCACACCCTTGCCCTTGCACTCCGGGTCTTGGTCCTGGGCTTCCTCTGTAGCTCTCCCGGCATCGTCACCCGGATTCTTCGCATCAGGATGGACAGGCGGGAGGACAGCCGGTGTAGAGGTGGTTGGCTCTGATCCTAACTCGGCCTCCCTCTTCGCGGTTTCTTCCCTCCTCCGGGCGGAATCGGCAGCCCATTTCTCCAAAATGTCGAAGGATGGGGGTGCTTCCTCCTTCACGATTTTGTCGTCAGCATCGTACGAACTCATAAGCGTACGAAGATCCATACTATCGGCCAAAGTGGTTGCCGAGTGACGCACCGCGGATTGTACGGCCTTGAAGTCCTTGGGCCCAAACTTGGAGCCATCCGCTTTGAATTCTGGAAACCCGGATATAACCTTTGCCGGCTCAAGCTTAGGGAAGTAAGCCTTAGCTAGCGCAAAGGCTCGGGTCATACCAATCCGGCATGCCGAGCGCTTCCAGATCTCGATCCATGCGGGCACGGTGGAGCAGGCTTGGATAAGATTTTCTTCACCCGGATATACCTCAGTTGGCCACTTCACGGCATCCAATATCCACTTGGTGCCGGCAAAGAAAGTCCAGAGCACAGTCTTTAAAGTTTTAGCCTTTGCAACAACATCTTCTTCTGGGGTTGCAAAGTTAGCACCTGCAGTTGAAATAAAGAAAGGCCATATCAGTAAATCCGAGTATCATGTAACAAAACAGAGGCATGAAAGCAGTCAGCAGCAAGAAACTTACTAAGCAAGATACGATAAGTATCGGTAATTTGCTCCAACAGCTTTTTCAGTGCGGTTCGAGCAGTGGTGCACCTTTTCTTATATTTGGAAACATTTTTCTTCAAAGTTTCCACTTCATCCTCAAGGGCCTCTCTCCGCTTTACCTCGGCAAGCAGCAGTTGTTCGGTCTTGAGCAAAAGTTCATCAGACCGGGTGGCCTGTGCCTGTGAGAAACCAAAGTATGAGAATTAGTCGGGTATCATGGCAAGCCGAGTATCGCGCAGAATACTGAGCACAATTTCAACAAATTATACTCGGCACTTGGGGACTAGATGGATAAGAAGAGATATTAGGTTACAGTACCTGGTGCTCCGCTGCCATGCGCTCTAGAACATCTCTCTCCGAGGCCTTCATAGCAAGGAGAGCGCTCATCATCTGGTCAAAAGTATCATTGCCCAAATTAGAAGACCCGGGATCTTGGGGACTTGGAGAAGGGACTTCCCTCTTGGTGAGAGAGGGTATCCGGGTCGTCCGAGTATCGGAGTCTGGTGCTCCTTCTCCCGCGCCCAAGTCTGCAGCTTCTTCCTCCTCGAGTACGTGCGAGGCTATGGGATACTCGGCCTCTCGGTCGGCTGGGTTTATTGGTGGCACTTGTTCTTCTCCGCCAGCTGCGGCATGCATATCATCAGTCAGGTTCTCCTTACCCGGGTCGTCAGTTTCCATATCATATTGGTCGCTGATAGTGATCGTGGCCCTACGGGCAGTATAAGTAAAGCAGTTAGCATACAACTGGAAAAAAGTGATGAAAAAACGGTAAAGCATCAGGAAAGGAATTTTACCCGGGATTCACCATATAGTCCGAGGGGAACTCGCTGCTGGACCCGGACGAAACTGAAAAACATTGAGCAAGACGTGGAATTGTCCCGTAAGGGGATGGTTCGGGAAGACTTTGATACTTAAGAAGGGATTAAGAGAATACCAGCGCGTCGAGCCGGAGACGACGAAATACCCGGATTAAGAGTGCCATCACCTGGAAAGTTCCGAGTTATTCGACGCTTGGTCACGAACGGTTCCTTCAAATACGACCAAGTGGATAATTTCCGGTTTAGCTCGTGCATGTTATCAAAGAAATATGGTTTAGAGGCAAGGAAAAGGTATGGAACCTTGAAGACGACCCCTTGGGGTTTTCTCTTTGCTCCGACCTTGACTGTTGGCTCAGCGTCGTCCTCGTCACTCGCTGACTCCACCTTGCCTTCAGTTTCTTCTTCGTCGTCCTTCTCTTCTTGTTCTGAAAGTTATCAGGATTTACAATCGTAAAATGAAGAACGAGCAACAGCGATTTCAAAAAAGCTAAGTGAAACTCGGAATGTACCTTCATCCGAGTTAACGGCGTCTTCTTTCTCCTCTGTAGTTTCAGAGCTAGGAGGAGTTTCAATCTTCCAAAAAGGATCATCGGCCTGAGATGAAGATATAAGAATAAGGGTTATTGGCCATATCGAGTGGAAAGTGTGAAGGTAAAGATATGAAAGCCGAGTCTTTACCTTGGGGGCCGGGTTCTCACGCGTGAAGGGTTCTAACCCGGCTATATTCCGAATTACCTCCAACTTTTCTGTCAAGAAGCTCTTGATAGTCTTGTTGGTGTCTCCGGCTGCAAAGCTATTGGTGGAGTATCGGAGCGAGTCCGTGGTATGCCCCGAATACTCGCACATTAACTTTGTGCGGATGGAGTTGGGTTGGATCCGGAAATCGACCCAAGTCTTTACCAGGTTGAGCCCGATGAGACCTTGGGCCGAGAGAATAGTTATTTTGGCCAATAAAGGTTGAATTGCCTCCCTGTCCGAGTCAGGGGTAAAGGCGTTGAAGGTCTCGGAGATATCGAGGAGGCCCTCTGAGTAACCCGGCAACCTCTTTTCGCCGGGTGGGGAGGTGTCCCGGCAATAAAAGTATGAGAGTTGCCAGTGTTTGACGTGGGAGTTAAGAGTAAGAGGTGGCATTAGAGAATTCTTGCGGCGCTGGATAGAGACCCCGCCGCAAGCAAGAAGTGCTCCGTCACCGCTTTCGCGGCACGGTTTGCACTGGAAAAGATCGATGAAGAGAGCCAAACTTGGCGGAGTGCACAAGTATGACTCGGAAAGAACAATAAAGTGGGAAATATTTAACACAGAGTTAGGCCCTATGTCAAATATCCGGAGGCCATAGTGGCTTAGAATATCTCGAAAGAAAGGGTGACCCAGAGGACAGAACCCCCGGGTTACGTGCTCCACGAAACATATTACCTCATCTTCGGCAGGTGTGGGCCGGGTCTCGTTACCCGGCACCCTCCAATGGATATCTTTTTGGGAGGGGAGAACCCCTAACTCGGCCAGTTCTTCCAACTTGGCCTTCGTAACAGTGGATCGCGCCCAGTTGGCGGATATGGAATTAGTGGTCTTGGCCTTGGCTGACTGCTTCCCCTGCTTTTTAGGAGCCATGAGATCAACCTGCGAAACACAAGATCAAAGGGTACAAGAAGTAAGACTCGGAAACTATGAGCTGTACGGATATTTGTGAAGCGGTATCGAGAAAACATGGAAGCTAGGAGTTATCCGAGTATCAAGAATCAGAACAGAAGTTATGGGGAATTTACGTGTTGGAAAGTGTTTGAGGAAGACGGATGGTTTCCCATATATCTACTGCAAGCAAAAGAGCCGGAAGAAGAGGATTTTCCGGGTGTCAATGAGGAGTGCGGAAAATTTGGGCGAAATGGATCTAGATTGAAAAGTTTGCGGGCGATTCTACGGAGAAATTAATGATTAACGATGATAGGAGAGTGGTGTGTGATCATCTGTTGAGCTATTGGAGGAGCTAGCAAGCATTTAAGTGGCCTAATCCGGCGCGGCAAGAAAAAACGACCCGCGGATTGACCTAGATCCAATCGGGAGTAAATCGAGAAATTGCAGAGATAGATCAACGGGAACAGAAGGCTTACTGGAGCAGATTGAAGTAAAGCTCGCTGGCGGCAAATAGCGCAGTGTTGGTGCCCCTTTGCGATTCCCGGCGGGCAGGCCGAGGGCGCGGCGGCGGATCTTGGCGGCGGCGCAGGGCAAACCGTGGCGGAGCGTAGCCGGCGGCGGATTGGCTCCAGTGACGTGCGCGGGGTCTCCGTGACGGTGCTCTGCGAGCTTGAGCGCGGAAGCAAAGAGAAGGAGGAAGAAAGGGAAATGAACCGTTGGGGGCTAGGTTATCCCCTGAGTACTTATTTATAAGGTGCGGGCGGATAGACCTAGTCCAATGGGCGGGAGCCGGAAATTTCGGGATAACGGATACCTGCCCGGATTTTTTGAGATATGGTTTAAGTGTTGGACGGGATATCCAGACAGAGATAAGGTGGAGATCCTCTTCGCAATATCGGGATCAATTATCGAGTAAAGTAAGCCGGATCTTTGACGTTCTTATCAGGGCGTTGACCCGGAAAAAGTAAAGAAGGACCTAGAGAAAGCCGAGTTACTATATGGCCACCTTGGAGTTAGGCCTAGCTGTTTATCAAAGCACCTTAACCCGGCCTCTATGGACTTGTACGTTTGATATTTTTGCAGGGAATAGCGAGCGCTTCAAGGAGGATCCCGTGAAGCCCAAGCTATTCTGGGGACTACTGATGGAGGGATGATAACCCGGTAGCCCAACGCCAAGGTGTAACTAGGCCCAAAGGACGCTGCGCAAAGACCCGGCCAAGGATAAAGGAGCTTCTAGAAGGCCCAAGATCGTAGGCTTGGTAACCCGGATTGTGGGTTCCGATAAGGAAGTTTAGGGTTTTGTAAGCAGTGTCCGGGTAGGACTCAGAGTACGCCTTGGAGAACAGGCCAGGGATCCGGATGCTTTATAAGCCGGCCCCTAGGTTAGGTTTAGAGATCCAAGAGTTCTAGCGATATCGCTTGATATCGAGCATCCAGTGTAACGCGAGAGTTGAGTTAATACATCGAGATCGGAGACTCGGCGACCTGATTGCCAGCTATCAGATCGAGTACCATCATGTTTTCCTCTGAGCTAAACCCTCTCCCAAACGCCTGTGTCGTCTTGCCCCAAGATCAGTTACCCCCGGTAACGTCTGCCGTGATTATCCCACGACAAGTTCCGCAACAAGCGCAGAGGTGACCGGATTGATACCCGGTACGACCCAGAGGAGGTGAATGCTGTAGCTACCGGAGCTGGGGGTAGCGGCAACTCGGGTCCGGCACCGAAATTTGTCTTCAAGGACATGAAGGATGGCCCATGCAGCTTCCATACTCGGCATCCCGCTAGACCCGCCAACCACACTACTCGACAGTGCAGTTGGTGGGAAGAGATCAAGAATGAGGGCCTACCTCCTCCTCCTCCTCTGCCAGCTACGAATACTGCGGTGCAGCCTGCTCGCGCACCCGCTACCCGGCCTCCAGCTTTCCCGAGAAGAGAGAATGTGAACCAGGTGGCTTTAGGAGCCAACCGCTACTTCAACAATGATGGCTACCGCAACAACAACAACAACAACGACCGCAACCGCAGCTACAACAGAGGCAACAACAACAGAGGCAACAACAACAATGGTAACAATAGCGATGGAGGCCGCAACCAGTACCAGGAGCATCACGAGAGCTACATGATCTTCACCTCGGAGCCCGTCGACAAGCAGTCTCAGCACAGGCGAGCCATGGAGGTCAATGCTGTGATCCCTGCTGTTCCTCACTACATGCACTGGTGCAACCAAGAGATCACGTGGACCAGAGCGGATCATCCTAAGGTGATGCCCAACCCGGGTAGCTACGCTTTGGTGGTGGATCCCACCTTCTTGGGTCCCGAGAAGAACGTGAGGTTCAGCAAGGTACTGATCGACAACGGCAGCAGCATCAACATTGTGTACAGAGACACTTGAGAAGCTCGGTATAGCTGAGAACATGCTGCTACCCAGCAAGACCACTTTCCACGGCATTGTGACGGGAGTCTCTTGTTCTTCAATGGGCCGAGTGTGGATAGACGTGCTATTCGGCACCAGGGAGAACTGCCGCACAGAGAGATTGCAGTTTGAGGTGGTTGATCACCAGAGCCCATATCACGCCCTACTCGGCAGGCCCGCTCTGAGCAAGTTCATGGCCTCTACTCATGCCGCGTATTTGAAGATGAAGATCCCTGGTCCCTATGGTGTGATTACCATCTCAGGTGATTACAAGAAGTCTATGGAGTGTGCCTCTGCTGGTTCTCAGTTGGCGGACTCTATGGTGATTGCTGCCGAGAAGAAGAAGATGTACGAGGTGGTGGCTATGGCGCAGTCCGCGCAAGGTGGTGCGCCTGGCATGCCGAGTTCCCAGCACGGGACGGCGTTCTAGGCGTCCCAGGAGACGAAGAAGATCCAGGTTGACCCTGAGTTCCCCGACCGTGTTGCCATCATTGGCTCAGGGTTGGGGGAGAAATAGGAAAGCGAGCTCATCCACTTCCTCCGTGAGAATCGGGACGTGTTCGCCTGGTCCAATGAGGATCTACCAGGTGTCCCGAGGGAGTTGGTTGATCACTCGCTACATGTGCGTCCTGACGCCAACCAGTGAAGCAGGCTATGCGCCGCTTCGGAGATGAGAGAAGGAAGGCCATCGGTGATCAGATCACCAAGCTGCTCATAAGCAATTTCATCATGGAGGTGTTGCATCCAGATTGGCTAGCCAACCCGGTCATGGTTGAGAAGAAGAAAGAGGACCCAAAGGCCGCTACCGCATGGCGCATGTGCGTCGACTACACCGACTTGAACAAGGCTTGCCCCAAGGATCCCTTTCCGCTACCCCGCATCGATCAGGTGATCGATTCCACTGCTGGTTGTGAGTTGTTGTCTTTCATAGATGCCTACTCTGGTTTTCATCAGATAGCTCTCAACCCTGTTGATCAAATAAAGACTGCTTTCATTACCCCGTACGGGGCTTATTGCTATTGTGTCATGTGCTTTGGGTTGCGGAATGCGGGTGCTACTTACCAGAGATGCATGCAGAAATGCTTGCATGATCAACTCGGCAAAAATGTGCAGGTGTACGTAGATGACATTGTCATCAAAACGAATAAAACACATACTCTGTTTAGTGACCTTGAGGAAACTTTCGCTTACTTGCGCAAGTATAAGATGAAGCTGAACCCGAGTAAATGCACCTTTGGCGTCCCGGCTGGCAAGCTACTCGGCTTCTTGGTATCCAGTCGGGGCATTGAGGCCAATCCTTCAAAGATAAAAGCTATTGAGAGCATGTCTTTGCCGAGATCCCTGAAGGATGTGCAAAAATTCACTGGTTGCTTGGCATCTCTGAGTCGTTTCTTGGGCAGAATGGGCGAGAAGGCTCTGCCTTTGTATCAATTGATGAAGAAAAGCGACAAGTTCGTCTGGACACCGCAAGCTGATGTGGCATTCAAAGAGATGAAGGCAATGTTGGGTAGCTCTCCCATCTTGGCTAGCCCGCTACCCAAGGAGCCAATGCTGCTATACATTGCTGCTACCAATCGCGTAGTCAGTGTGGTGATTGTGGTGGAGCGAGAAGAGGAAGGCAAGAGTGTGCAGCAGCTAGTGTATTATCTCAGTGAGGTGCTGTCCAGCTCCAAACAAAACTACCCGCACTACCAAAAGATGACGTACGGTGTGTACCTCGGCGCCAAGAAGCTAAAGCACTACTTCCAAGAATATCCCATCACAGTGGTGAGTTCAGCTCCCATCTCGGATATCATGGGCAACAAGGAAGCAAGTGGCACAGTAGCCAAGTGGGCAATCGAGCTGGCCGTGTACGCTCCCGCGTATGCGAGAAGAGAAGTCATCAAGTCTCAAATTCTGGCGGAGTTTCTTGTGGATTGGGCTGAGGTGCAGTATGAGCCTCCTACTCCGGTATCCAACTACTGGAAGATGCACTTTGATGGCTCCAAAATGAAAGAAGGCCTTGGCGCTGGCGTAGTGCTTACGTCACCCAAGCGAGATCAACTCAAATATGTGCTGCAAATCCACTTCAAGGCATCCAACAATGTAGCAGAGTACGAGGTCGTGGTGCATGGCTTGAAGGTAGAAAAGGAAGTTGGTGTGCAGCGCATCATATGCTATGGCGACTCGGATCTGGTTGTGCAGCAAGTTTCTGGTACTTGGGACGCTCTGGATGCCAACATGGCATCATACCGCTTCCTGGTGAAAACCATGACGGGATTCTTTGAAGGCTGTGAGTTCCAACACATCCACCGAGCAGAGAACGAGGCAGCTGATGAGCTGTCCAAGTTGGGGTCTTCTCGGCAGTACATCCCGGCTGGGATTGCCTTGGATCATTTCAGAAAGCCATCCATCAAGCCATCCCCCAACTCGGAGTCCATTTTCGTTCCTTCTCTGCCTAATGAAGAAGCAGTTCCAATGGAGATTGACTGGGAAGGTGCAAAAGAGGACCCGGGGACTGTAGTCTCCATCCCGGGGACTGGCGCCTGCAACCCGGGGACTGCCCCTCCCTACTCGGGGACTGCCCCTCCCTACTCGGGGACTGCCCCTCTCAGCTCGGGGACTGTCGCATTCCTTGAAGAAGTCCTTGCAAACCGTTCGGGGCTGCAGAGAGTCAACCCCAACTCAGAAAAAGAGACAGTGGTGGCCGTTCCAATGGAAGTGGACGAACCAGTGTTCCCCGCACGGGAAACACCAAGTTGGGCTATGCCCATATTATCCTTTCTAAAGGACGGCACCCTCCCAGATGATGAGGTTACCGCAAGGCAGATTCAGAGAAGATCCAAGGGCTACACCATCTTCAGAGAAGTGCTGCATAAAAGAAGTCCTACTGGCGTATTGCAGCGCTGTGTGGAACCGGAAGAAGGAGAAGAAATTCTGGTGGAGATACATCAAGGAGAATGCGGGCATCACGCCTCTTCTTGGGCTCTAGTCAAGAAGGCTTTTCGGCATGGCTTCTTCTGGCTCAGTTCTTTGCAGCAAGATGAAGATATCGTGAGGAAGTGCAACGGCTGCCAGAGATTCGCAAGTAAGATCCACATGCCTGCTTCCGAGTTGAAAACCATTCCCATTACTTGGCCATTTGCTGTTTGGTGTCTAGATGACTCACATCTTGGTCATGGTTGATAAGTTCACCAAGTGGATTGAAGTGAAGCCTATTCGGAAATGTGATGGAGCCACTGCTGTGAGTTTCCTAAAGGATGTGATCCTGAGATATGGCTACCCGCACAGCATCATCACGGATAAAGGCACAAATTTTGCTAAGGGTGCCATGGTGAGATTTTGCAGAGATAAGCATATCCGACTAGACGTCGCGTCTGTCGTGCATCCCGCCTCCAACGGGCAGGTGGAAAGAGCAAATGGCATGGTGCTTGCAGGCATAAAGCCAAGGCTGATCGAGCCACTGCTGAAAACACCAGGGTGTTGGCTAGACGAGTTGCCAGCGGTGTTGTGGAGTCTAAGGACTACCCCTAACCGGTCAACCGGCTACACACCATTCTTCTTGGTTTATGGGGCTGAGGCCGTGTTGCCAATTGACCTAGAGCATGACTCCCCCCGAGTAACCCTCTACACTGAGGCGGAGGCGAGAGAAGCTCGAGAAGATGACGTTGACCTGCTAGAAGAAGCAAGGGAGCTTACTCTGTCACGATCTGCTGTTTACCAGCAAAACTTGAGGCGTTATCATAGCCGGAAAGTGAACCCAAGGGTTTTCCGAGAAGGAGACATGGTGCTTAGGCTCGTGCAGCGCACAGCCGGGATGCACAAGCTATCTCCTCCATGGGAAGGGCCATTCATTGTGAGCAAGGCTCTACACAATGATGCCTATTACCTTGTTGACGCACAGCCATCCCAGAAGAACAGGCCGGATAAAGCTGGAGAGGAATATAAGCGCCCCTGGAATGTAGCTCTACTCCGTCGCTTTCATTCGTGAGCAACAATGTGTATGTGCTCTCTTATCCGAGTTAAACATCTACTATGCAATCTGAAATTGAACTCGGGGCCTGCCCTCGTCCAAACTGTTCCTTGTGTTTACTCTGCTTTATTTTGTCTACTCGGTTGAAACACTTAGAATTTCAAAAGCATGAAAAGTAGTGTGTTTAAACTCACCGGACACTCTGCGACTCTGCTGCTGTCCGCAACCCGGCTTCATGGCAAGCCAGAGAACAAGCCAACGAGTCAATGAACACATGAAAAATTGCAAAGGAAAGGAAGCGTGTGGCAACCGAGTAGAGCGTCCTTTACCACTGTTTTTTGTTAACTTTTTTCGGCTAAGTGGTGGGTAGCGTTACTATGACTGTTTCTAAGTGGCTAAGTATTTGAAACTCCAACTTTGAACTCTTGTGACTCGAATACCAAAAAAGCAACAAGTTGCAGGTAAGAGCTGAGATAAAAAGGAAGAGTGGATGAAAAATGCAACTCGGGGACTCGCATGATAACGCAACCCGGCATCAAGCCAAAGTTGCTCAAATTACTAAGTATAAAACATCAAAGGGGAATAAAACTGAGTAGCAACGCAAAGGATAATTGTTTGATACATATGCACCCGGCATCCCGGGGATCTGATAAAAGCTTTAAAGCATGAGTGTTTCAGGAGGTAACTAGTTCGAGGTAGCGGTGTTCTCCAAGTTGGCATTGGTGGCGTCCGCTTCGGGGTTGGCAGCAGCTTGATCTGAGGTGGTGGTGGCCACCGAGATGGGGTCCGTAGCGGATGTAGAGGCATTGGACTGAGTGCGGGGTAGCGCCGTGTCGCCGAGTGCCGCACCAGAAGATGAGCCCAGCTCGGGAGCCGCACCCTGGGTGGCGTCCTGGCTCTCGGTTTCCTCGTCGCTACCCGCGGCAGCCTTGACCTTCCCCTTCTCGGAACCGGTGTCTTCAAAGCAGCCCAAGTCTTCTGACTCGGTGTCCTTGTCGTCATCTTCATCCTCACCCTCGCTTTCCGCCTCGGTGTCAGGCTCGGTGAGGCCATCGATGAAGAGCGCGGTATCCGTGTAGGAGGCGATCTCGTACGCGACTGCCTGGCGGCGAGTCATGCACTCGGGATCTTTCTCCCACTTCGAGTCCCGGCGCATCTCGAGGATGGTATTAAGATTTAAATTTTCATACCAACTGCAAATGAAGAGGAGCAGCATGTCGGCGCCTGCCCGAGCTCCGGATGCTCGCCATTTCTTCAACTCGGCTTTGACACCGTTGAGCTTCTCGGTGAGCGCGCGGATGGTTTTTGGCAAAGGATCTTGGGGCCAGAACAGCGCATGAAGCTTGAAGGCGCTGGACGCCAAATCGGTGCCCAAGCCCCTAAGACGCTGGACCTGTCCCTGCATGTTCGTGAAACTATCCTCAATCGAAGACTTGGTGTCCATGGGAAGTCCCTTCTCAATTCGAATTTCTTGTGCCTTAGACAGGGCAGGTTTGCAAGACGAGCAGAGGTCGGGGAAGATTTCTTAAAATGCTATCAGAAAGGATTAGAAATGGAGGCAGAGAAGAGATGCAAATCAAGCCACAGAGAAGAAGAAGGAAACAGGAAGGTGCAGAGAAGCGAGAACTTACTGTTCAGATCGGAGAGTAGCGATTCCAGCTTCCTTCTCCATGCCTCCTCATCAGCAACGTGCTTCTCTTCAACCTTGCGGAAGTCGGACAGCTGGTTCATGAGGTCCACGTTGCTCTTCTTCAGCACCTCGTTTTCCAACTCGAGGGCCCTCTCCTTGGCCTTAGCCGCCGCTTTGATTTTGTCCTTCTCGGCGGCCTGGTCTATGGCGTCCTGGAGGGCAGCCCTCAATTGGACTTGCAGCGGTTCCAACTCGGTGACGTGCTTGTCCTTGAGCTCTGTTGCTTGGCTTTCCAAGTGCTGCTTCACCTCTGCAGGCTTCAGGCAATCAAGATGCTCCTCGCGGAACTTCTTGTACTCTTCTGTGGACAGAAACAACACGATAAGCAGAGTAGCCAAGAGAAAGGAGAGAAACAACTGAGAAGACGGCAACTCACCTTCAAGCTCCTTGATCTTGCTTTCAGCAGAAGCAACAAAGACATGGAAATGTTTGTGCTCCTCTGCCATCGCCTGAAATTTGCCTGCAGAGTAGAAGGAGTTAGAGCAAAAAGCAAATACGGGCGTAAACACAAAACGCGTTAACCGAATAGCTAGAAGCTTACTCTCGAGATCCGACAATTGGAGGGCGCGATCCAGGGCAGCTTGCTCCGTCTCAGCATCAGTTTTGCGTTCTGCTTCCAGGGCCTCAAGGCGCCTCTTGGCGATGTAGTGATTCCAGAGCAGCCGCCGGTAAAGGGTTGTCCGCTTCAAGAGGCTATTCTGTGAAGAAGAAAGAAAAGGAGTTAGACAGTGTTTTGAAGATTTGACCCGAGAAGACGGCAACTCGGTTGAGTACCCGTCTACTCGGCCCGAATCTCGGGGACTGGGTAGTGGATAAGGAGAAAATGAAGGACAGAAGGGAAGAAAAGTACAGAAGAGAAGAAAGGTTGCAACTCGGAACAAGCAAACGGCACTTACAGCGTAGGTCTGTTCGAGGTCCTCGGCAGCTTTGCGGTGGACATACATCTTCGCGGCCAGCGTGCTGGTGGTGGACGAGATGGTCATGGGATTGTAGCCCATGTCCGCCTTGTTCCAATCAGTGCGCCAGTGGTCCAGCGGGCCCAAGGCCAGGCCATTCCAGGTCTTGTTGCCAAGGACCTCGCTATTCCACTCAGCTTCGATGAAGCCTACCCGGTCGATCATCTGCTCGAGCCCCTCGGACACCACCTCAGTCTCTTGGACCTCGCGCGAGTAGATCGAAAGGGCCTTATTCTTACTCGGCAACTTGGAGTCCACCGCCGTGGCCTGCTTGCCCTTCGTAATGGCGAGCCGATGCTCGGTTTTGTTCAGATTGATGCCATATTGCTTGCCCATCTGCACCATGTAGGGCAGGTAGCTAGGCGATTCTTGAGCGCTTGATCCCGCGGCTGCGCCTGCAGAGTTGCCAGAAGCGCCAATGGTGAGCTGCCCAGTCTTCGCGGCAGGCTTCACGGGTAGTTTCGGTGGCGGCATCTTGGCAGCATCCAGCGCAGCATTGCGTGATGGGTTCTTGCGGACTGGGGCATCAGGCTGGATGGCCTGCTTGCCGGAGGCATCCGTCTTCTTAGTGCTCTGCTGGGCTGAAGGGCTTGATGCAGTCTTGGGCTTCTTCGCTGGCCGCGGAGGGCTTGGTGCAGTAGGTGGAGCAGCCTGCTGGGTAGGCGGCACAGGGGGCTGGCTACCCGGCGCAGCGTCCGGCTGCGCTTGGCTCTGCAGGTCGTGCTCCACCGCAGTCGTATCTACCCGCTGCTCGGCAGCGGGATCTGGTCGTACATCTCCTTGTTCTTCTACCCGCGGCTGGGCCGCGGGGTCATCTTGAACAGCAGCCTCAGCTTCCGGCTGCTCCAAGTTCTCTTCCTGCCGCTCAAGGGCGGCGTGGTCTTGGTACTCGGCATCCTGTTCGGTATTCCCCATAGCTGAGGCTGCTGGGGGAGAAGAGGGGGTCTCGTCTTGAGCGGCATCCTGCGCACTTTGTTCTGCGCGGGCCTGCTGCTCCGTGTCCATGTCTTGGACACTAGCGCCTGTGTCCTTGGCGTTGGTGCCTTCTTCTTCTTCTTCCGCGGGAGAGGGCGCACGCGTCCTATCCCGTGCTGCTGGCTCATCCTCATCCCCATCAAGATCAATGAGCGACTCGAGGTCGATGGGTGATTTCTTCTTGGACTTGGCGGGAGCCGCAGCAGCATCGGCGTTCAAGGGATCACCGAAGAAGAAAGGGGATTCAAAAAAACAGAGGAGGGGAAGAAGAACGCCGAGAAGCAACAACAAGACATAGGTTAGAGGGAAACTACTTACCCTTTGCGGGTAGGGAGTGGCCTCCTAGTGGAAACCTTCTTCACCTTCTCGGGCTTCTTGGCCTTCTTGGCAGCAGGCTCCTGGGCACCGCTACCCGCCCTCTTCCGGGTAGAAGGAGCAGCCACCGCAACCGGATCGACGTCAAGGACGTCCTCGTCCTCCTCGTCCGCATCGGCGTCATCTGCAGAGTAGAGGAGAAGAATCGGTTGAGAAGCGGAAAGAAAAATTAGATCGCGCTACTCGCAATTACAGAAGCGAGTTCAGTCACCTTCTTCATCGTCCTCGAACCAATCCCGAATGGACGCATCGACGTGGTGCTTACCCTGCTGTTCGGTGCGAGGGACGCAGAGGGTGGCCTGGGTGTCATAGGCGGTCTCGTCGTCCTCTTTTCGATCTGGGTCCCAGTTGGCCTCAAGGCGCTCCTGGTTCTCAGCGAGCTGGCGGTCAAGGTGCTGGAAATGCAAACAGGCAATACAAATCAGTTGAGCAATATAAGGAATCCTACCCGGTATGGAATGCAAACACAAAGCATATTTGGCTAAGGTGCTTTACTCGGCATGGCGTGCAAACACAAATCACATAAAGCCTAGCGGATACTAGTGAGTGCTCTACTCGACATGGCGTGCAAACACAAAGCACATAAAGCCTAGCGAATACTAGTAAGTGCTCTACCCGACATGGCGTGCAAACACAAAGCACATAAAGCCTAGGAGATACTAGTAAGTGTCTCTACTCGGTGCAGCGTGCAAAGACTAAGCATACTAAGCTGGAAAGCCACCTACTCGGTATCATGGTGCAGAGATAAACCATAAAGTGCTAACCTGTACGATTGGCTTCTCGCGGCTATACGGCACGAAGCTGTATTGCCAGTTGTCGATGAGGCCGGTGCTCATGATGGAGCGCGCCCAGACGGCCACGTCCGCGTTGTTCAACTCGAACGTGGTGGTCCTCGTGCAGTCTCTGTTGCCTCCCATGTAGCACATGAGGTGCGCACGGCGCTGTAGCGGGAGCACTCGCCGAGAAATCCAGCAGGCGATGGGATCGTCGCTTTTGAGCCCCAACTCCCTCAGCTCGGCGAGGCGCTTGTTGATCTGGGAGATATCGCCTTGCAGCGGTGGCTTGTATCCCCAATTCTGCTGAGTGGGCGCCGTGTTCGTCCACTTGGGAAGCAAGATGCGGTCCACGATCGGCGCTCCTTCTTCATCAGGAACGTTCTTCACATAGAAGAAGGACCATTGCCACTTGCGCACCGAGTCGAGCCCCTTGATGCGCGGGTGAGGGGTGGAGCCGCGCTGCAGCATCATCGCGCTTCCGGTCTTGGTCATGCTGCGGGCGCTCTCCGTGCTTCCCGGCTTGGTCACGCTCTGCTTCCGGAAGAAGAAGTAGCGCGCCCCAGTGTGCACCGTGAGGCGCACACCCAGGAACGCCTCGCACACCACGGCGTAGTATGCGAGCATCACCATCGCGTTGGGGGGCAGGTGGTGCGGTTGGAGCCCGAAGTGGTCGAGGAAGGACTTGAAGAAATCGGAGACAGGCAGCCCGAATTCTCGCTTGAAGTGAGCGAGGAAGACGACGAACTCGTCCGCTTCCGGTGCGGGAACGAGCTCGCCGTCCGGTTGCCGTCAGCGCACGCGGGGAGGAACGCGGCGGGTGTTTACCAGCCACTGGCAATCCTCCAGCGTAACCTCGGATCCAGCCCATCCGGCGCGGGCGTCATCGTCGCGGGCCATCGAGAAGAGAGATTTGGTGGAGATTCGTGGAAACTTGGTGGAAATTGCTAGCCTTCCGGCGTCGCAGGGAGCAGCGGCGTGGCGAGATGCGTGGCGGCGGAGCGCTCTGTGGCGGCGGAAAGGCGGAGAGGCAGGAAGTGAATGAGACCAGGAAGGGAAAGGAGAAGTTACCGAGGGGGTATTTATCCCTCCCCTCGGGGTGCCGTTACAGGCGGAGTTAGTGGGATCAGTTATGCACGGAGATCGTGCGACGTGGGGTGTGGGCCGGTTAGAAACGCACACAGCGCAGGTGGCGCGCGTAACAGCCGCAATCGATCCCACGTCGAGATCGTGGGTAATAACTGCACTTGATGGGACCTAACGGGCCGGTGGGCCCAGGTTTCGATGATGGGCGCGTGGCCTGTCATATCCCGGGCACCGAGGCGTCGGGGGTGCGAGAACGTGACACGTGCCCAGTTGCAGTGCGGAAAGGTGGATTTGCTCTGCCACGCCGAGATTCTGTTCAAAATTTCACAAAGTCATTTTACTCGGCGATAGAGAAGAGAATTGTTCCTATTCGGAAGAGGAGAGACTCGAGCCAGAATTGAGGGCTACTCGGAGGTTCTACTCAGCATCATAAGGTTCGAAGACAATATTGGTTTTTAAGCTGGCAGGGCCCAGTGAACAAGTTCGCAGGACTCTACCAGCTTCGGGGACTAATGTCGGGGGGTTACCCCCGAGTAGGGTAAAGGCAAGTGCTAAGGGAAAGATTAGAAGAGACGTTTGGCAGAGTAGCTGGCTACCCGGTACTCGCTACCCGGTCGACTGCTATTCGGCCGTACACACTGATGGCCAGGAGAAAGAATCAAGGAAGTTATCCTCCTTCGAGTAGAGGAAGTGGTACGAGTAGAAATGGCGGTTTCCTACTCGGGCCAGAAGTCAAAGGAGCCGTTCTGACACAGGATCCCGCGTATCCTGGGTCCGTACTGGAGCACTGTTCATCTGAAGAGCACGTGCTTATCCGCGCCAGGGTGTCAGCAGGGCGTCGCAGGTTAGGGGGGCCTACCCTGTGAATGTGGCAGTGATAACAGATCCGCTTCTTGGTTTTGCACAACGACTTTCCACACAAGACAAACCAGGAAGCCAAAGGTGTCAGCGGGAAGCTGGAAGTGTGCAGTGTGCACACTATGTCGACATATGTTTGTACTTTTCCCTATTGGCTGTATCCGGCTGGGCACCAGTATATAAGGTGCCCTGCCCCCTCCTGCGTGGGGGATCCAGAACCGGTTCACATTCTAGACCTAGATCTTCATCTAGAGAGAAGGGTGGCTACTCGGCTGTAGGACAAACTGTACTGTGGCTACTCGGTGAGACACAAATATAAAGAGAGAAAGGCAGGAGTAGGGGTTTTACCTCCACACGAGGGCCCTGAACCTGGGTAGATCTTGTTGTTTGCAGTGATTGATTCATCCCACACGCGGCTACTCGCTGCGTGATCCCTCCCCGAGCACCTCCAGCGTCCATCGTTCCCACATCTTTAGCCATCCTATGGCATCTGCCGTGACACCACCACGACGGAGTTACTAAAACTGTTAGGAAAGTACTTTTGTCTGCACGGGAATTCCATATCAACACCCCGGTTATGACTATGTGCCCGCTGCATCATCTTCCTCTTATGCGCCTGAGTACGACCATGCGAGGGATGACCCACCACAGTGGGGATACTTCACGCTCCATGATTGATCTCCACTTAGGCCAAAAACCTAAGCTTGGGGGAGGTATACCGACATCACACTCATTTATATATCATGTTTTGTCGGTTCTTTGTGTATCCATGTTTCTTTTCTTTCGATTCTTTTTGTTTCTTTCGCTTGTTTTTGTTTCCTTCGCTTGCTTTCGTTTCTTTATTTTCTTTTGTTTTTATTGTTTTGTTTTCGCTTTCCAAAAGACAAAAAGACCAAAAATATTTCTGTTATTTCTCTCTATTTGTTTTTTTAGTTGGTTTGCTTTATCCTTTAGTTGCAGCTTAACATTAAAAAACCCAAAAATATTTTGTTTTGTTTGTTTGCTTGTTTTCTTTTATTCTTGTTTCATTTCAAAAAAACAAAAAGATTTTTCTTTGTTTGCTTGTTCTCTTTTGCTCTGCTTTAATTGAAAAAAAACCAAAAATATTTGTGGTTCTTCTTTTGTTTTGTAAAGTTTGCTGCAGAGTTCAACAGTCGTCCATGACTCCGTTGGAGCTTGGTTTCCATTATATAAAATTCGAACCACAAGTGAAGAGCAATAATGACGATCTATGACAATTCAGGTTGTGGTGACTGGTGAGAGTCTGGTATGAACTCTATTTGGTTTCATTTTTGTACATATATCCATCCATGTGAGCATGCTTAGTTTGTTCGTATAATATATGTGACTTAATGGATGCTTAATAGTTCGTGCTCTCTCATGTTTTGGTCCAATTTATTAATAGTAAATGACATGTCGTATAAATATTTGTTCGCATTGTTCTATTCGTAGAAGGGTATGACATTGTGGTAGCCTCCTCTGACTGTTTCATTTGAATCGAGTTGGCACATGCTCAATCATGCTAAGACTGAAAACAAAAGATCAATAAGCCTCGATGATTTATTTTGCCTCATAGTTCTAGTATCAATTTAATGCCTCAGTTAATTTTAGTGTCGCAAACATGATTATGATAGTTGTTGCTCTCTTGATTGTCGTTTCCCAGTCTATTGCTAACCTCCACCTGTACTGAGTATGAGCTCTACTCATGCATCCAACTCCCTAAAAACCAAGTTATTCCATAGAGTCCACTATAAACTCCCATGTGGTATTTAACTGCCACTCCAAAGTAAATTTCTCATGTGCTACCTTTAAAACTTTCAAAATTACTCCTGTTTTGTGTTCTTGTTTTTGCTCATGAGGACGTCAATAGAGAATCTTTATCTCACTTGTTGATTGAATTTCACACCCTGGACTAGTTCATCCGCTTATCCAATTGATAGAAGAGCTGGCAGCGGGGTGCCCATACCCAAATTAATGCAAACAAATTCTCTTCACTATTTTTGCCCCTGATTTATCAGTCAAAGCATAATTGTAACAAAAGAGAAAGAGGGATGACCTTGTACCCAGATGCGTCCTTCTTATGGGAGCCGCTCTTGTGAAATCTAGTTGGCTTGTGACGTACTGTATTTTCTGTTTACCATTCGTTGACACTAGCATACACATCTCTCAAAATATAGACACTCCTCCATGGTATGTGAATGTGATTGTTGGCAGACACCCGAGGATTCAGTTAGCCATGGTTTGTGTAATATGGATGGGAGGAGTGTCAAACTTTTAATACCGCTGTTTAATAAAATAAAATCTCTAGCATATGAGTGATCCCTGCTTCCCTCCGCGAAGGGCCTTTCTTTTACTTTTATGTTGAGTCTCCACCATATTCTTTGAGCACTTTTTTGAGATCATAATTGTCATTCTTAGTGTGATGTGTTTGTCCCAAATCACGGTTGATTGTGATATAACTTTGATACTTGTATCTTTGATATCTTTACTTCTAGTCTTCCCTTGAACTTCAGAGGTGCCCTGGCATTTATGTTTTGCCCCACACATAAGGGCAAGCGAGATACCACTTTATTAGATCCTATTATGAATATTACAATCTTGCAAATAGTTATGCTTCATGTTGTTTATTATTAATATGTTGTTATCTCTTCATGGTTTGCATAGCTATTAAGTGATAGTATCTCGCATGTATCTTATCATGATCATAATTAAGTATTTGATCATATAGTGAGTATATTTACATCATATGAAATAAAGGTGTTCGTAAAATTCTTTTATCGCACTCAGTTGTCACTGAATTGCTTGAGGACAAGCAATAAGCTAAGCTTGGGAGGAGTTGATACATCGAAAACGTATCTCCTTTTCCGGACACTTTTCTTATTGTTTTCCTCTAAACTTATGTGTTTTGAATGCAACTAACACTGACTAACGTTGTTTTCAGCAGAATTACCTTGGTGTCTTATTTTTGTGCAGAAAAATCAACTTTCGGGAAATTGCACAGAAAAGACCCCATTGGTCCTAAAACACCGGAAGACCCCGGGAGTCAGAAGGGGTCCAGGAGAAGAGCCAGAGGGGGGCCACACCACCCCCTGGCACGCCCCCCTAGGTCACGCCACCTAGTGGTGTGGGCCACCTAGAGACCCCCTCGGGATCTAATAAGCCTAGGCTTGGCATCTTTATTTTCCATAAGGTACTTAATAGCAGCATGATCAATATGAGTAGTAACTTTCGAATCAACTATATAAGGTATAAACTTATCACAAGCAAAAACTACAGCTAGGAACTCCTTTTCAGTGGTAGCATAATTCTTTTGAGCAGAATCAAGCGTCTTACTAGCATAATGAATAACATTCAACTTCTTATCTATTCGCTGTCCAAGAACAACACCTACAACCAGATCACTAGCATCATACATAATTTCAAAGGGTAAATTCCAATCAGTTTGTTGAACAATAGGAGCAGAAATTAAAGCCTTTTTTTAGAATTTTGAAAACTTCTTTGCAATCATCATAAAAAAAGGTACATCTTTGTGGATAAGATTAGTAAGAGGCTTTGATAAGAGAAGTTTTTAATAAATCTCCTATAGAAATCAGCATGACCAATAATACTATGAATACCTTTTACATCCCTGGGACACGGCATTTTCTGAATTGCTTCAACTTTAGCTCTGACAACTTCAATACCTCTTTCAGAACAATAATAGGTGCATACAACTCATAGATATGATATAAAACAACATTTATATTCATGAAAACACAACAAGTTTAGATCTGAAATCATGGCACTGGGGCCTAAGTGAGAAGCATTAAACACTCCAAGCTGCAACAACGATAATTAACATGATCAATCTCATCCAATCCTACCATCCTCTCTGTCTACAGCAGGCAATTACTCACAGGTCGAAGGGGGTCATGTATGGTTTATTGATAGGCATTGGTGATGACGATGGCGACGATCTCCCTAGAATCCTCGGCCTAGCAAGGTGCTAAAACAGGAGCTTTTGTCTCCCGAATTAGGTTTCGGGTGCGGCGGAGCTGTGAATCGTATGTGGGAAAATTATTCAAGGGTTTTCGGGACGAAGTGACCTATATGCAAAAGGGGAGGCCTGGGGGTGGTCCCATGCCATGAGGTGACTTGCGGGCGCGAGCTAGGGGGTCGCGCCTGGAACCCCTCTAGTGACCCCAGGGCCCCCTCCAGCTGCCCTTCTGCCTTCGGGAGTCTTCTAGTGAAAAATAATTTATGTAATTTTTTGGAAATTTGCTGGAAAAGTTGATTTCTGCACAAATAGACACTGAGGATAATTCTGTTGAAAACAGCGTGAATCCGTGTTAGTTTGACCCAAATCATGCAAATCGGAGGGAAACAACAAGAGAAGTGTTTGGAAAATCAGATACGTTTCACACGTATCACCCGACCACCAAGCTAAGGGTTTGCAACTAAAAAACCCTAGCCATCATTGTATTGTAATCCTCTCAAAGCAGTGCAAAACGCACAAACAGAAGTAGGTTTTTACCTCGCCAAGAGGGGACGAATCTAGGTAACTCGTGTGTCGCTCTCTGTCGTGCGCCCCTCGTTCGTCTCCTCGCCTGGCCTCTAGGAGTATTGAACGAATCATATCCAGCTCGCCCCCTTTCGAATCATGGTTGGCTCGGGTCGAAGAGGGGCGGTGTCCCTACCGGGCTCATCGTCACTTGCGGGATAGGCGGGAAAAATTTCGGGCTGCCACGTGGATGAGCTCAGTCGGGCTGAGTAGCGAAGTTCACTGCGAGCTTCTTTCTCAGGCATGGCCGAGAGATGTTTTTCTGTCGAGTTGGGCATAGCTCAGACCACAAAAACAGGGCTACCAAACAGCCACATCTTGCTTGGGCTGGGAATATGTGAGTGGAACCAGCCTACCAAACACCCTCGGCACCACAGCCCACATGCCCTGCTCCATTCAATACTTTCCGCTCAATTTGGATTGCACCGTGAATGACCGAATAAAAACATTGGGCCAGCAGATCGGCCCAACAATGGTCGCATTGGTCCGTGTCCCGGATCATCACGACCCGCGGCCGCACCGATTCGTTCGCCGCGATCGCGCCTGCTGCTTGTGAGTGTGCGAGTGACCGGCGCCGCTCCCCGCAAGAGCGGCGATGGGCAAGGGCGGTGGCTGCCTACCCAGCAAGAGCCAACGCGTCCCATTCCCCCAGCCACCGCACCGGCGCGAGCGCACCTACATCCCGCCCTCCGTCGTACCCCGGCCGCCGCGCCCGGTCCGCATCTACGTTGTCTTCTACTCCATGTACGGCCACGTGCGGCTCCTGGCGCGCGCCGTGCAGCGCGGGGTGGGCTCCGTCCCGGGCGCCCTCGGGATCCTGCTCCGCGTCCCGGAGACCCTTCCCCGCACCGTGCTCGCCCGGATGGGCGCGCTGAAGGCCGCCGCGGAGATGGAGGAGATCCCCGTGGCGGACCCCGAAGGCCTCCCCGACGCCGACGGGTTCCTCTTCGGCTTCCCCGCGCGGTATGGCTCCATGGCCGCGCAGATGCAGGCCTTCTTCGAATCCACCGCGCCGCTCTGCGGCCACCAGCGCCTCGCCGGCAAGCCCGCTGGCTTCTTCGTCAGCACCGGCACCCAGTGCGGCGGCCAAGAAACTACCGCGTAAGTCCTCTTACGCCGCCGCCGCAAGATCCCGTATTTCGCCACCGGCCTTCGTAACAGACAATTTTCGTATCTCTGAAGGTGGACGGCGATCACGCAGCTGGCGCACCACGGCATGCTATTCGTGCCCATCGGCTACACCTTCAGAGAAGGGATGTTTGAGATGGAGGAACTCCGCGGCGGATCGCCGTACGGCGCGGGTATCTTCGCCGGAGACGGCTCCAGGCCGCCCAGTGAGCTGGAGATCTCCCTCGCCGAGCACCAAGGCAAATACATGGCCACGCTGGTCAAGAAAATGGTGCACGGAGTCGATGCCAGCTGATGCTCTGTGTAGCGTTGTGTTCTGTAGTTGTACAGAACAGCAATGACATGGGTTTGAGAATTCAGTTTAATTAAGTTCATGGGTTGGAGTATATATATAGTTCATTACAGAATTAGAGAGAAAATATTGATTTACATAGGCCACACCCTTCACATAAATAGGGAAAAGTAGAACCAAAAACACAATAAAAACACCCTCCTGGACATCACCCTCTACCAGCAACACAATATGAATCCCGGTCCCCGGCAACACATTGAGAATTCAGCTGCACCGCGGTCAGAAATTCAGCTGTGTCTGTCAAACGATTATCTGTATTCTCCGGTCAGCAAAGTTCAGAAAATAGTAAACGGGGGATAATAAGAAAGTATAGGATCCAAGCTGGATACAATACAAGCCAACTGCAATTATACTAAACTCATACACGGTTAAATTATCTCAGGAATTTTAAAAGTTAGAGAGTCTCTCATCAATGAATAGTACATGCATTGATGAGAGACTCTCTAACTTTTAAAATTCCTGAGATATTTTAACTGAGTATGAGTTTAGTATAATTGCAGTTGGCTTGTATTGTATCCAGCTTGGATTCTATACTTTCTTATTATCCCCCGTTTACTATTTTCTGAACTTTTGAGAAAAACTAACTCTTCCTTCAGGAGTCAGAGCTGCAGCTAGGTCAAACCATATTGATCACAGGTGCATCAGATGTGGTCAAGACGGAACATATTTCAGCTTTTCTTTTCTTGCCATTTTGTTCATGGCAGACTGGTTCACCTCTCCTTTAGGACTAAGAATTGATGGTCTCACTCAACAAGGAATTACTCAAGTGGAGGTATCTATTTAGTATATCAGGAACATATACAAAAATGATAACTCTATAGCCTTAATTTTTTCCATCTTATGGGACATTTGGAAAGCAAGGAATGACCACCTTTTCAATAAAAAAGGCCTGTAGTCCTTTGCAGGTTATATTTGCAGCAAAAACTCTTCTAAATGCAGGTCATCCCAACTAAGTGAATGCGCCTGGAGCTCAAAATATGAAGCATCCTGCACCACCAACTTCTTTTTCTATTGACGGGACAAGAATGCTGCAAGGACCAAACATCACTGGCATAAGGATGATTCGAAGAAGGCGATCCTCATCAAGGCTACTTATGTTTCCAATTCTGCAATGCAGGCAGAGGAGCAAGCATTGGAGCTGGCTGCTCTAATTGCTATACTTGGGAGGTTCATCAACCCAACTTCTTGACTGATTGTCAGGTGCTTGCTGAAGCCGCAGCGAGGAAGGCCCCGTTGAAGTTCCCCGGTCATTGGGCGATAAAACGGCCAAATCTGCACCAGTTTCTGCATTACACCCTACATTCAGATGCCAGGATCTTCAAAATAAAGAGGGAGCACAATAGAACAGCGAAGACAAGCTCAAGATGCCTACAATCTTCATGATGTGGTCAATGCTTCTATAGTTGCTTAAGCACAAAGCATAACTCTTTCCGGTGCCCTATAAAAGCTTGCCATCAGCTCACGAAATGTGCAATCCTGCACATTGATGTTAGTAACCTGTCTTTGAAATACAAAATTAATCTTTAGTTGCCAAAAAAAAAAAAACTCAGGCGTGCCCATCCTCACAACCGGCATCAACTTTCAGGTGGTTCACAGTAAAACAAGGTACAGATGGTCCGCCATACTTCACACCTAAATAAATTCAAAAATTTGGAGATTCTGATTGTACAAAAGAATGTCCGGGAGAAGAGTTTAGGGGGCCTCTTCAGCCCCAACAAATCTAACTTTGTCCGACAACCCTCATACAACAAATGTCTGGCCTACTCTTTAAGCCTGGTAGCTATGCTAACACGTCTCAAACCTAACCGGCGCTCATTTCCAACTCATGGGAGCAATCTTGACCGAAAACCGAGTTTTGAAATTCAGCTTGTAAAATTGATCACATTTCACTTCTTGGAAGGAGTAGCATTCGCCTTGCTCTGCCTCGAGCTTGCTTGGGGTTCCGTCACTGTCTTGGATGAAGAAGAGCCATCTATCAGTTGGGGATCCTTCACTGTCTTGGATGAAGGAGCGCCATTTATCGCAATGTTCCCCAGCTCCGTGGCCATAGCATCTCTTGCATCGTCATTCTCTTCCTTGTGGTTCTCTGGAGGAGCTCCCTCAACCGGATTCTCTGCGGAGTCTGGCAGCACTTTGGGCTGTCGACGAAGAGGTCCGGCGTCAAACCACGGATGCTGAAGCAACTGGGCAGCTGTAGGACGCTTCTCCGGAACAAAATCAAGTATTGGGACAAGAAAGTCTGCCATGGCAGTGGCATCTATGGCGCTGAATTCATACTTCTCAACAAGCACCTTGCTGAGAGGCCAGAACCGCAAGCGCCGGATGTGCCTCAGGTCCCCATAACGGTTGAAGTAGTCTCGTGAATGCCGACCACCCAAGGCAATCTAAGAAATACAAGTTCCAACTTGTCATATAGCACGAACTAAGAACAATTATAGCATTTGCAAATAAATAAAAATGCAAACACCCTTTACCCTTCGAGGCATCATTCCAAGTAGCTCCATCATCAGCGCAAGGTGATCCTGCTTCAAGAAGGAATTGCTCAGAATTAACTCCACACAGAGTAAATCAGACCATTTCACAAAAAAATAACATGTCATAGTTTAGACCCCTTTTGTTTCGTATTGTGTTTCCAATAGTCCCATGGTTGGCAACATACAGAGATTATCTACCATACTTTTCAAGGAGGTCTTTCTAAATGAGATTCCAAAGAGTTTCAATTATATATGCACTGGAGCTCAGCAGTTGAGCAGTGAAATTTGCCGAGGTCAATGAAGTAGATCGAACAGCACAGTGGATTTGGTTTCAGCTTAACTCAAGCAATTATAGTTTTCACCTAGTTGTCCATATCATGGTATTTGCCGAGGTCAATGAAGTAGATCGAACAGCACAGTGGATTTGGTTTCAGCTTAACTCAAGCAATTATAGTTTTCACCTTCTAGTTGTCCATATCATGGTACAGTATGTACACACAGAAGAAGTTCACTCAACATGTTGAGAATACCTAAGTGAAATATCAAAATCTAAGTTCAGCCTATGTTGTAAAAAATCATTGTTTCCAGAAATTGCAAGAAAGAAATAACCTGGGAATGGTGACTATTTCATTATTAAAATCATGGCTTCGTAAGCAGATCGGTATTACATTATGAAGTGATACAGTCATACAGCTAAGGAACCGCAATTACTGTGTAAAGCAGCGGATAATGACTTGTGCACTCCCAGTACCAACCAAACTACATGTACCTCTTTCAAGCACAAGCCCAGTTCTCATTAAAACATGGATGAAGTTACGCTTAACTAAAACCAGAAGAAATGTAAAACAGTATGGCAATAGCAATGTGAGTTTATTTTAACTATAATTATTTAAAATTTGCAACAAAAAAGAACCTGCTATAATTATTCAAAATTTGCAATAAAAAAAGAACCTGCTATGAGGGACTTATTTTCAAGTATAGTTCAAAGGAGTAAATGAAAGGTACGGAAACAAATAAATAGTACGGGATGTAGGTATGACCGAGTCAGTTGTTTAGGGCAATAACTACCCTTAAGTTAAAAATGGGGACAGCATTTACCAGGCGATAAACAGGGTGGAAAAATAGGTAATGTTGAAAGTACTTCGCTGAAACTTCAGAGTGAGAAATAAATAGATATACCTCATCCCTGTCAAAGTTGTCTCCACTATGCGGATCAAAGAGTACATCCCCTGAGGCAAGTTCAAAGCAAATGCATGCGAATGACCACAGATCAGCAGATGTAGAATACTTGGAGCCCAGAAGAACCTCAGGACATCTGTACTGCCTTGTTTGGATATCATTTGTGAACTGTTTGTATGTCCAACATGCATTTCCAAAGTCGACCAGCTTGCAGCCAAGGTCAGCCTGCATCGCCATCCTCTTTCTAGTCCCTTTGCTACCCCGCCTACTTCCTCCTCCTCTCTTTCTGTCTCCATCCTGGCTAGGACTGCCCTCATTTGTTGTACCCAGATCTCCCCTATCATCTGACTCATCCGTGTCCGCGGACGCCACTGTCCCATTGCCTTCTGAAGTTGAAGCAGCTACACGCTTGGCTTTCTTCCGGATCTTCTTCTTTTGGCTCTTACTGAGGCCACTATTCACCGATGGTGTGGGTGCCTTTGGAGATGGCTCGTTGATCTTTGGAGCAGGCATCACCAGTGGCACACCTGACTTCCGGGGATCCTTTGAGGGGTCAATGGTGGACACGAGCAATATATTCTCGGGCTTAAGGTCAGTATGGATAATGGAAAGCTCGCGGTGGAGATAGTCAAGGCCAATGAGCACATGCCGGCATATCTCCTTAACCATTGGAAGTGGAATGCCACGATAGTCCGTGTACTTTATCAGGGTGAGCAAGTTATCCCCGAGAAACTCAAACACCATGCACACATGGCTCCCGTTAGGGCCTGAGTGCTTGAAGTGGTCAAGAAGCTTAACAACACACCGGGAGTCATCAGGGTCACCATCGGCAATCTGCCTCAAGATCTTGATCTCATCCATGGCAGCCTCTGTGTAGTGTTGTGCGCTCTTCTGCACCTTGAGGGCCACATACCTCTGCACATACCGACAACAAAATTCAGAAAAAACTGTACAGAGACAACCTGAACCTCTAGCACTCTAGGCAATAGGGGCAAAAAATAATCAATACATCTAGTGCGGGAATGATATGATTGACGAACAGGACTGTAATTATGAGAAAAGAATTTCGCATGTCTGCCTATGCTCTAAGGAAAAGGAACGAACAGTTGGTGGGCAGGCGAACCGCTCCATCCAGATCGACGTTTACTCGCATATCATCGCGAATCCTAAAAACAGTAGAACGATTCAAGAGAAGATTTCGAGACGGCGGGATTAGCACATACCGAGTGGGCGGTGTCCCAGGCGAGCCAGACTGTGGAGAAGTGGCCCCAGCCGAGCTTGGACTGCACGACGTAGGCGCCGTGCTTGAACGTGTCGCCGGGGCGGACGGCGTGGTACCCGCCGCGGCGGTAGTCCTCCGTGCCCTCGTCCTCCGACGTGTAGTCGCTGCTGTCCCCGTCCCTCTCGGCCGCCGCCTCCGCCTCCGCCTCCTCATCCGCACGCCGCCGGCTCCCCGCCTCCTCCGCCCTGCGGCTCGATGCCGGAGCCTCCTCCATCGCGGGGGAACCACGGATCTGGGAGCGCGGGGACTAGGGTTTCGTTTGGCGCCGCTTTTCTGGTGGGAGGCGGTGGCGCTGGTCCGTCTCTCTCCCGCTGCTGCCTCTGGCTGCCCCCTTCCCTGGGGCTCGAGCGCCGTTTTATTATTATCTGCGGGTGCGGGACGACTCGATTAAATCACTAATTAATCCCTGACGTACTACGATCTTTTTTGCTGATATTTGAGAGGGCAGATCTAACTAATATCCTATGCAACGTGGAAAAAAATATATAACTTGATCGAGATTTCTTATGTCAAACTCGATTTGTAAAATCTTTCTCCGTTCCTATTTATAGGGGTATAGTATTTCAGGAAAAGTCAAATTTAATTATCTTTGACCAAAATTTTGGTAAAACCTATCAATATTTTTAATATTAGGGAAATAAAATCTAAAAATAAATTTCGCGAAGGATCTAAAGATACTGATTTGATATTAAAAATGCTAATAATATTTTTTTTAATCTTGGTTAAAGATAATCAAGTTTGATTTTCTGGAAAAATATTACCCTTTATACGTGAACATAAGGAGTATAATTTTATTGTATTACATAATGCAAGTTGCACAACCAATAATTTTGGGTTTTTTCTAGAACAAGAGGTAGGTCGACCTAGGACCTAGATGCTATATTTCATCGGTGCGCAAATTACAGCAAGGTCCAGATATGAAATAGAAAATACAATCTGGACCTAAACTTTTACAACAAGAACCTTGAAAGAAGACTGAGAACAACAATCGGGTCCCTAGCCCGTCAAGAGCTCGACGCCCACGGCAACATCATAGACGTCGGGGCCAAACCACGTGGCTCCACAACACTGACAAATCCATGGACGGTATTGAAGATCCTCCAAGGTAGTTTACAGTAAGGAGGAAGCACACCAAAGCTTAGCATGAGGGTTGCCATCAACATGTAGATAAAGCGGCAAGACTAGCTCGTCATTGCGAGTCTGATGCGAAGCTCTTAGGAGACGTCACATCTACCGTACCACCCCACTGTATATCAGCCCACCGGCTGTCACGGAGGGAACCTTCCGCTCGTCAGTCACCTCGACAGAGAAGAGGGAGGCCGCACACCACCAGCTTCTAGGAGGCAGATCCACCGACGTGCTTATTGAAGAAGGTCGTGCAAGATCTGTTGTCGTCACCAATCCACATCTCGAAGGCTTGATTGAAAGCATCACCCGAACGCTCTCGACACCACGTCGCGTCCAAGCATGAAGCCTCCACGGCATAGCACCAAAGGCCACGTAGGACGCAACACAAACCCTAGATCTACACCTAGCTACAAACCCTAGATTATCTGTATAGGTTCGACACCGCATCCTTATTGGCCCTGAGCAACAGCGCCGCCGGAGAAGAGAGAGGAGCGAGCGAGAGGCCCTAGGATGACTCTCAATGGGGGCGAGAGCGGGGACATGAGAGAGAACGAAAGGGTGAAATGATCCCTTGCCAAAAAATTATTGTGGCCTAAAGTTGGCAAAATCAAAGAAACAAATGTTTTTGAATTATTTTTTATATAATGCAACTCTGCTTCATCGATATTTATTAAAAAAAAACCCACCACAAATCCGAAAAAGTGGAAGCATCCTATATTAGAATCAGCCCTACACATAAATACACACAAAAAACAGGTAAAACAAAGCATGGATGCCAAAAGGTGGCCAGAGCAAGCACCAAATACGTTAATTATTTTATTCATCTATGTTTTTCATCAGCCGAGTTTTCTCCCGGTCGCCCTGAATTTTTTCTATTCTTTCCTATCCATACCTTCTCGCGTATGCATCTTCAACCATCTGTTTGATCTTCTTTACACTATCGTTAACTTTCTTTGATGTGGTTCTTTCTACAATATTGCCTAGTGATTACATTGTTGCAAAGGTCGTATGTATCAACACTAGGTTCAGATGGGTATTTGTTTCTTAAACTAGTTTCATTCCTTGTTTTTTATATATTCCAGCAAACAACTCAGGCACAAATCATATTGTCTATACTTTCTAGGGTTTGACTAGATCTAAGGCACAAATGATGACATTGCTAGATCGGGGGACCTTTTTGCCAACAAAAGATAATGTTGTTGAAAGCGCATGTCTCCTCTAATGATTTTGGTGGTGATAACAACACGGGTTATTCTACTAACCTCGTGTCTAAGTGTTCACAACTGGCATCATAGTCTTTATAAAGAACAGCAGAAAACGCTATGGAAAAACTCACGCAGGAAATTCTGAAACAGTTGGTATTATTTGAGTCCGAATATTTCAGGACGCAAGACCGGAATTTCCGGTGCCTAAAGGGCGGAATTTCCAGGCCTTACCCCTGAATATTCCAGCATGTTTGAAGACCGACTACTAAGGAACTGAGCGTCCAAACTGCCCGCTCTCGCATGCCGCGGCGGAAATTTGCCCGGGGTTCTTTCCACGAAGAGGATGCGTCGTTGTTGCCCGCTCTCTAGAATGGGGGCGAAAATTTGGCCGAAATATTCCGGCCACCGGATTATTGAAATATCCCCCCCCCCCCCCGACTTTTGGAAATATCTAGACCACTGCCCCCGAAATTTTTGGTACTTATACCGGAATATTATGGCCCTGGAAGACAACAACGGCTAGAATTTGGAGGATGCTATAAATGTTTGTCTTCTTCCTCTAGACAGACAGTTCGTCCATTCCTCTCTCTCCTTCATTGTTTGAGAGCTCAAAACGCGTAGATCTCCCTCCTCAATCAACCAAACTTGATGCCCTTCAAGGATTTGGTGGAGGAGGCCTAGATCTACATCTTTACCAAGCCACAAATCGTTTTCCCCTACTTTTCCCCTTGGGATCTTGTAAAATATCTTGATTGCCTTGTAATCCTAGAGAAATTCTAGTGCTTGTAGCTTCCACCTTGTTGCAAGAAGTTTTGGATCGTTGAGAGCCTCCAACTCACTTGTGGAGTAGCCTCAACCATGTGTAAATGTTTGTTCAACGTCTTCAAGTCGATCTCATAGTGGAAACGAGAATCTCCCTCACAGGAGAAGCTCAAGGAGAACAAGGTGTGCACATCCGTGCTATTGAGGAACGCCTAGGTGGCTCCCCACCTCTCCAACGTAGACGCACTTCTCTTGGGAAGGAACTACGGGAAATATATCCTTGTCTCCTTGTTTACACTTATGATTATCGTGTGCTTTTCATATTACTTCCGTTGCGTACTTGTTTCTTATCACCTAGGGTGTTCATATAGTTGCACATCTAGACAACCTTGCCTTTTACTTGTTAAAGTCTATCTAAAAGTGAAAAAGAATTAAAATTTGTAGGTCGCCTATTCAACCCCCCCCCCCCCTCTAGTCTACCATATTGTACTTTCAATTGGTATCGGAGCCTCGGCTCTTATATCGGGCTTAACTGCCTAAGAGTATTATGGCCAACAGAGATGATTCCGAATCTTCTAGGGAGGAGCTCTCCAAAATGGCCGAGACTATAGCTAACCTAGAGATGACGGTTGGAACCATTCAAACCCAATTGTCCAAGGTTAGCTCTAGTATTGGCTTGGAGGTTTCCTCCATCAAGAAGATGTTGGAGAACATGATGGGTAAACCTAAGGGGTCCGTGAATTCTCCACATGTTTCCGATGAGGAATGTTCGAAAGAGAAAACTATTCCCGATAATAACGAAATCGAAGAAAACATTGCCAAAGCTAATGCGAAAGCTGCACAAAAGGCTAAGGCAGAGAAGAATTCCGGAGGCTCCAAGTCTCAAATGACTACTGGTTTGGGGTCCAACTCAAGAGTTCCACCACCTCAAAACTATGACTCCATACATCCAATTGTATCCATGCTACACATTCTTAATGTTGGACTTCCTCCCATGCTTAACACTAATGAATTATCTTCTTGGAAGTTTGAGATGGAGTCACACATTTCTGGCTCTTGCACCGCCTTGTGGAGAAGTGTCGTCCATGGGTTCCATTCCCACGATGCAAACAACTTGACTCCTAGGGAGGATGTTGAATCCCAACTCAACAAGACCGCACTTGTCATCATTCAAAAGTCTCCCCCGAGGGAGAACCTCACTCACATTCGTGGTTGTAATACCGCCAAGGAAGCTTGGGACAAGCTTTACACTTTGTTTCAAGGAAATGCTAGCATCCAATCATCCAAGTATGATGTTGCCATTGAAAAGTCCGAGAACTTTTTTATGCAAGAGGATGAGTCTCCCGAGGAGCTATATAGAAGATTTGTCACCCTTGCAAATCAATTGAGGGACTTTGGAAAAGAAGAAATTTCCGATGAGTGGAAAAAGAGGAAGTTTGTGAAAGCAATTACACCCTTCGAGAAGAACCTCTCCAGAGCGGACCACAATTCCCTTAACTCCATTGGTGTCCTGAGTGAATTCATCGTCATATCCCTATCACACAAGAGTGCGGATGATGCTCTTGCCCGCTCAAGAGGAATGGGAAAGTCTCCCAACCTAGCTTTGAAGTCAAAGGCGATTGCTCGAATTGAAGAAGTTGAAGAGGATGATGATGAGGAGGAGGACTATGAGGACACTTACACGGGTGCTCACAAGTGCATTGCTCTCGCTATGCATGGGCATTGGAAGAGATGGGAAGCTCATAAGGCCGGTTCTCCAAGACCCCCTAGAAACAAGAACTATAAGAATAAGGGGGAGCGACCAAGGACATGCTACAATTGTGGAAGTGCAAATCACTTTGTCAAGGAGTGTCCTTTTGAGCCAGGAGAGGAAAATGAAGGCAAGTTTGTTCGCAAAAACAAGATCAAGGCTCCACAAAACAAGAACTTCGCTAGAAGAGTGCCAAGGGCTCTTTATGTTCAAGAAGGGGTGGCGTTGGAAACCTATATTTCTAGAGATGAAGGAGAAGATGAAGTTGTAGGCGTGGCCCATGTTGCCATAGCTACCGCCTCATCTCCATTGGTCTCTCTATTTGAATCCCCCAATGAGAATGCGCCTATCCGACCCACATGTCTCATGGAAAAAGCCACTTCGGTATGCTCTCCCAACTCCAAAACCATAGTCACTAATCTTCCTTCATTATTGGATTGTGTTGAAAATTCTTGTGAGGAAGATAGTGAGGCAAAAGAACTAGGCATTTGGTTGGCTAGCCTCAAAGGTGAGACTAAAGAGAAAGTGAATGCCCTTTTGCGGCAACTTGATGATGCTGACTCTCTTGTAGATGAAAAGGAAGAAATTATCATTACCTTGGAAAGACATGGAGATCACTCTTGCAATGACAAAGAGATTGAAAAGGCTCTTGAAAATGAGCGCTCCATTAGAGCTTCTCTTGAGGAGAAACTATCTAGTCTTGAAGAGACTTTTGCTATGAGTGTTTCCAAGCTTAGGAAGGATAATGAACAGTCTATTTCTCTTGATAAAACCCTTGAAAATGAAGAGTTAAAGTTAGGAATTGCTCACGAGGAACTTGTTGATCGTCATGAAAAACTAGAAAAGGAGTTCATATCTCTTCGAGAAATTCATGACAAGTTAACCAAGTCTCGTGACAATCTTCTAGCTCAACAATCTAATAAGAAAGTCATGTATCCTTCATCTACTAGCATTAGTACCTTGCCTAGAAACTCTTGTGGTACAACTAATCTTGTAGGAGGTGAGAAGACTCTCAATGAGGTGATGATCCCTCAAAGAGTCAAGAATGGAAAGGAGGGACTTGGCTATGTTGCCAAGTCAAGGAATAAGAACAACAAGAAGGTAACTTCTCCTTTACAAGAAGTTAACTTTGTGAAAGAAGGAGAGGTGATCAAAGAGAAGGAAACCAACACCATTGTGGGTGGTGAGACCTCTAGGGGGAGCACCACTCACAATGAATTTGCTGGAAAATATAACCCATCTTATGTTCTTATGAAATGTAGAGATGGTCATGTGTATGATAAATATGTTGGTACTTCAAATGGTGATGATTATCATTAGACTATTTGGGTTCCAAAGACCCTTGTTGCTAACAAAAGAGGACCCATTCAACGATGGGTACCTAAATCAAGACACTAATCTCTTGTAGGGAAGTACTTCCGGGTCGGGCAAATGGACGGTGGATAGTGGTGCATCCCAACATATGACCGGAAGCAAGGACGCAATGAGTGATCTTAATCCTCTTTCACCTCATATCAATTGCGTCACTATTGGTGATAACTCCGAGATAAAGGTATTGGGACGAGGCAACGTAGCTATTTCAAATGTTTTATTAATTGAGAATGTTCTCCTTATTGAGTCTCTTGGTTACAATCTTATGTCGTTCTTTCAACTTGCAAATTGTGGCTTTACCTCCTTATTTAATAAGGAGAATGTGATTGTCACTTGGGAAACGACTCTTAAAGTAGCTTTTGTTGGGCATGTCAAGAACGACATGTATGTAGTGGACTTCTCTAAAGGAGACACGTGTGCTGCAACATGCCTAATGGCTAAAGTTTATGTGGGTTGGCTATGGCATCGCCAGTTAGCCCACCCCAATATGAGGATGTTGCATGACCTCCAAAGTGTTAATCATGTTCTAGGACTAACGAATGCTAAGTTTGCCAAAGACCATGTGTGTAGCTCTTGCGTTCTTGGAAAGCAACATGGAGAATCTCACCCCACCAAGACCACCATCACCACTTCGAGAGTTATTGAGCTTATTCATTTGGATCTTTTTGATCCATTATCTTATGATAGTCTTGGAGGCAAGAAGTATTTGCTTGGTGATTGTGGATGATTATTCAAGATATTGTTGAGTTTATTTCTTCAAGAGGAAGAGTGATACTCAAAAGTGAGTCATCGAGTTCATCACATTGGTGGAGATCCAACATAATGCAAGCATCATGGCAATCTGAAGTGATAATGGCTCCGAGTTCAAGAACTACATCGTGGAGGAATTTCTTAGTGAATAGGGGTTTGCTCATCAATATTCCACTCCCTATACCCCTCAACAAAATGGTGTAGCGGAGAGGAAGAACCAGACACTAATGGATGCAGCAAGGACCATGATTGCGGAGTTCTCTTCTCCTTACAATTTTTGGGTCAAGGTCGTCTCCACCGCTTGTCATGCTAGCAACCGGTTGTATCTCCGCAAGAACTTGAACAAGAATCCTTACGAGATTCTCACGGGCAAGAAGCTGGACGTATCATACTTCAATGTCTTTGGGTACAAATGCTTCATTCGTAAGAAAGGTAAACGCTTGTCAAAATTCGAGACCAAATCTTATGAGGGTATCTTTGTTGGATATTCCACAAATGCTCACGCCTATAGAGTCTACAACAGGTCCACTGGACAAGTTGAAGAAGCTATAGACCTGGTGTTTGACGAGGATAATGGGTCCCAAGGGGCCGTATAGATCATGGTGTTGTAAGAGATGCAATTCCTCCCATCGTTATAAGAAGAATGGGGATTGGTGAAATAATCCCCATTGAGGGTTACCGGATGACAGAGGGAGAAGGACTATGCTCTACTCAAGTGGAGCCATTTACTACACCCATTGATACACAAGCTACACAACAAGATGAACCAAGCCCTCAAGCTAATAACCAAGGCCAAGCTAATGATCAAGATCACTCTATCAATCAAGGCCAAGCTATCAATCAAGGCCAAGCTAACAATGAAGGACAAGAACAAGACTCTCATGTTGGTGAAAGAACTCAACCAATAAGTGATCCATCTCCCATCGATGAACAAGGACAATATAAAGATGGACATGACTCCGATGATGAAGGTGATGCTCAATCTATATCCAAGGAGACTTTGGAGGAGATGCTAGCGCGTAGAGCAAAGAGAAGGCTAGAAAATATTGAGTGTGCCGGTCATACGGAGGACATGATCCTTGGACAAGTTCGAGGAAGGGTAGTCATAAGGAGGCAATTGGCGGATTTTAGCAAGGCATATGCTTTTGTCTCTCACATTGAGCCCAAGAAAGTTTATGAATCTCTTTAAGATCAAGATTGGCTCGATGCATGATGAAATCAACAACTTCGTGCGCAACAAAGTATGGAAGTTAGTACCAAGGCCCAAGAATTGCAATAACGTCATTGGCACAAAATGGGTGTTCAAGAACAAGCAATATAAATATGGCATCGTCATTCACAACAAGGCGAGATTGGTGACTCAAGGTTTCTCTCAAGTCGAAGGCGTCGATTTCAGTGAAACTTTTGCTCCCATAGCTCGTCTTGAATCAATTCGTATCTTGCTTGCATATGCTTCTCATCATAATTTCAAACTACAACAAATGGATGTTAAAAGTGCTTTCCTAAACGGTCTCATTAATGAGTTAGTATATGTCAAGCAACCTCCGGGTTTCGAGGATCCCAACCACCCGATCATGTCTATAAACTCGATAAGGCACTCTATGGACTTAAACAAGCTCCACGTGTGTGGTACGAGCACCTTAAAGAGTTTTTAGTGGATCGTGGGTTCAATGTTGGTTTAATTGATCCCACCCTTTTTACCAAGAAGGTTGGAGGTGACTTGTTTATATGCCAATCTATGTGGATGACATTATTTTTGGGTCTACTAACACCAAGTTCAATGAAGAGTTTTGCAAGCTACGACGGATAAGTTTGAGATGTCCATGATGGGCGAGTTGGAATAGTTCCTTGACTTTGAAATCAAGAAACACCCCGAAGGCACCTTCATCAAGCAAGCCAAGTATACGCACGACATGCTCAAACGGTTCAACATGCATGACGCCAAGCCTATGAAGACCCTAATGTCTAAAACCCTTGACTTGAAACCCGATCCGAATGGTAAAGAGCTAGATCAAAAGGGTATACCGCTCCATGATTGGCTCATTGCTCTACCTTTGTGCATCTAGACCCGATATCATGTATAGTGTAGGTAAATGTGCAAGGTTTCAAGCCTCTCCGAGGCAAAGTCATTTTGAAGCGGTTAAACGAATCTTTCGATATCTAGTTCATACCCCAAACTTTGGTCTTTGGTATATCAAGGGTTCAAGTTTTTAGGTCATTGTGTATTTGGATGCGGACTATGCGGGAGAGAAAACGAATAGGAAGTCTACATCCGGGGGTTTCCAATTTCTTGTCGCTCTTTGGTATGTTGGTATTCCAAGAACTAAAATGGTACCGCTCTCTCTACCACCGAGTCCGAGTACATCTCCGCGACGAGTTGTTGTGCTCAATTGCTATGGATGTGGCAAACTTTGTGAGACTATGGTATCGACTTCGACAAATTACCTCTCTTGTGCGATAACGAGAGTGCCATCAAAGAGGAATAGAAGTAAACCCGGAAAAGATAAAAGAAATCTTAAACATTAAAAGGCCTACTTGTCTAAAAGATGTCCAAAGATTGACGAGTTCTGCAGGCGCTGTAAGCAGGTTCATAAGACGGCTTGGTGACAAAGGTATGCCATTATACAAATTGTTGAAGAAATTCGACAAATTTGAATGGAAAAAAGAGGCAGACAAAGCATTAACCCAGTTGAAAGAAACTTTGATGAAAGCTCCGATTTTGGCATCCCCAAAAGAAGAAGAACCCATGTTACTATACTTAACAACAACTAACAGGGTTATAAGTGAAGTGATACTTTTGGAAAGACGGAAAGACGGACAAAGTATTCTAGATCAGCATCCAGTATACTACGTCAGTGATGTATTTTTTGAGTCAAAACAAAGGTATCCACATTATCAAAAGCTGGCATATGGCGTATTTTTTGCATCTTGAAAACTCCATCATTATTTCCAAGGACATTCCATAACAGTGGTAAGCAAAACACGACTAGGGGATATTATAAACAATGCAGATGCAACAGGCAGAGTGGCCAAATGGGGCACTGAACTTGCTATGTTCGACATTAATTACCAGCCTCGGACGACAATTAAATCCCAGGTGTAGGCAGATTTCATAGATGATTGGACAGAAGCAATGAAAACACACCAATGCCAACTCGCCGGGAAGTTCATCCTCACCGAGTTAGCGAAACCATACTCACAATTGTACTCTGTATACTTCAGGCTTCAGCCTTGATTTTAGTGGGATTGCAGGAGTAGGAACGCCGCCTAGTTGCGGCGTACCGAACCTGGGTAAAATCGTGTTCTCATTTTAAGTTCTTCCACGTCCCCCGCGGTTCTACTAGTAGGATTATGGCACCCCCATCCATGATCCTTACTACGCAGTCTCGACAATCGCCTACAGCCCCGTCCTTCACTCCAAGACGGAGCACATTGAGATTTGACATCATTTCATTCGGGATCATCTTGAGAAGGGCGATATTGATCTCTCTTATGTCTCGACCAAGGATCACTTGCGGACATCTTCACAAAGGCCCTTGATGAACCAAGATTTCAGGGTTTAAGGAATGAACTAAATATCATTGATTCGTCTAACTTCACTTGATACCTTGCATAGATACCTTCATTACACGTGCTATTTAGGTTTGGATGTAGGCATGGACATAGGGGGAGCGTATTTCAATTCACGAGCCAACACTCCTCCTATCATGCACAAATCAAAACTTCATGCATATCTAGTCATTTTATGACTCATTGTGCTTCAATGTGAGTCATGCTTTTGGGCCCAAGATATATCTTCGCGGCTCCTTGGCATATACTCAAACACGATGGCTTTGACCACCAATATTTTCTCTTCAATGTTTTGGTTGCATCTTGTGTTCCTTTTTTGTGTTTTCGTTGCAATGTTTTTGTTTTTCGTGTTTTGGTGGCTCATGTCTTGACTTTCCATCCCTTTGCAGAAAACTTTTGTTTGGGAGCCCGGAAATTCCGGCCCAGGGCCCGGAAATTTCCGGCCACCTGATCTTTGCCCCTGAAAAATCCCCAATTTCCTCCGTGCCTGCTCTCTGGACACGGTGATACGTCTCCAACGTATCTATAATTTTTGATGCTCCATGATCATATTTTACCAATTGCTACTTGTTTTCTCCCTTATTTATAGCATTTTTATACGTTTTTCGGGACTAACCTATTAGTAAGATGCCAAGTGCCAGTTCCTTGTTTTCTACGGAAGCATCCAGAACACCGAAGAGGAGTCGAAGACGGGTAAAAGGGGTGCCATACCATAGGGTGGCACGGGTCCCCCTGGCCGCGCCACCTATAGGTGTGGGACCCCTGGAGCTCCACCACCTTTTCCCTTTCTCCTATTTGATCCCCCCGGATGGAAAACCCTAAGCACCCGATCAAAAATCCCCGAAAAGTTCCGCAGCCGCCGTCACCGTCAACCCTAGATCACGGGGGTTCTGAAGCTGTTTTCGGCACCCTACCGGAGAGGAGATCATCACCGGAGGCTTCTCCATCACTGTGCCTGCCTCCGGAGTGATGCGTGAGTAGTTCATCCTTGGACTACGGGTTCATAGCTGTAGCTAGATGGTTGTCTTCTCCTCATATGTCTCCATGTTTAGATCTCGTGAGTTGCCTATCATGATCGAGATTGATCTTATGTAATTCTATATGTTGTGTTTGCTGGGATCCGATGAATATTGAACTTATGCCAAGTTGATTATAGTCTTTATTTGCATATGCTATTTGTGATCTCGCATGCTTTCCGTTGCTAGTGGTTGCTTTGGCCAAGTAGTTGCTAGTGACTCCAAGAGGGAGTATTTATGCTCGATAGTGGGTTCATGCCTCCTCACCACCTTGCTCGAGTGACAGAAACGTGAAGGGGGGATGTGATGTTGCCATTAGGGAGAAAACAACGGTGAGAGTGCACGCGTGCATAATCATTGCTTACATTACACCCTTTGTTTAATGCAGTTATCTGTTGCTTGCAACTTAATACCTAAGGGGGTCGGATGATAACCTGAGGGTGGATTATTAGTCATAGATGCAGATGGATGTCGGTCTATGTATCTTGTTGTAATGCTCGCACTAAATATCATAGTAGTCTTCATGTCATATTGTGCACTACGGTGCAACCTCTATTTTTCAATTGCCCAGCTGTAATTTGTTCACCCGGCATGCTATCTTTTATGGAGAGACACCACTAGTGAAACTATGAACCCCTATCCATTTTCCACACTATTAAACAAACCACAACAATTTCCTGCATTCTTTACTTACTACAAGCATACATCATTCTCCACACTATACGTCTAATCTTTGTTTTCAGCAAGACCGGTGAGATTGACAACCTCACTGTACCTGTCACGGGATAATCACGGCAGACATTACCAGGGGTAACTTACTTTGGGGCAAATCGACTCTAGTGTTTGGGAGAGGGTTTAGCTCAGGGGAAATCATGTTTTCTGGTGATCTGGTAGCTCGGGTTGTAATGTCGTCGAGTCTCCGATCTAGGGTTACAACTATCAGCTCTCGTACCACTGGAATACTCGAATAGCTGGAAAACTCTTGGTCTCTCTGTTCCAGGAACCGGTTTATATATTACCCGTCCCTCTGGCTTCTTATACAAGACATACCCTGAATCCTACCCGGAATACGCACATAACCCTAACTTTCCTAATCTTAGCTCCCAAGGTACGGTTTACAAGATCCACGCTCCCTCTTGGGCCTTCTAGAAACTCCTCCACCTTGGGTTGGGTCTTGCGTGATTTCCTTCATGCCGGGTTTCACCCAGGCATGAGCCTGCCGGGTTACCATCCCCCCAACAGTAGTCCCCAAAATAGCTTGGGCATCTTGGGATCAACCATGAAGCGCATGCTATTCCCTGCAAAACAATAAATATTCGAATTCATAATATATCGGGTTAGAATGCTTCAACTATAGCCAGGCCTGCTCTTTGGACGGTCCATATAACAACCCGGTTTTCCCCGAGCCAAGGCATCACTTCCCGGGTCAACACTCCAAAGAAACGTGACAAGACCCGGCATTCATATCCTTATCGGTCAATCCGAGTAATACGCCCGAAATCTATCTCAATCTTTATCCGGATATCTCGCAGCGATTACCTTGATACCTATCCCCAAATTTCTGGGCCGGATCAACCTCTTCCGAAAATCACTCAACTTACCGCCCAAACCCTAGGTTTTCCCCCGCGCCTATAAATTGGCCCCAGGGGGTCAACCCTAAATTTCCAACAGGCCATTTCCCCTTCCTCTTCTTCCTCTCGCTCCGCCCCCGCGCCCGCAAGCCCAATCGAGCTCGCGACCGCCGGGACTACGCCAGCACCAGCAGGCTCGCCGCCGGTCGCCGCCGCCAGTACCCCCACTCGCGCCTTCATCCACGCCATCGGAGCTCTCGAGACGGGCCGTCCCCGCCAGCGAATCGCCGCCGCCGCGCTCGCCGTCGTCCACGAATCGCCGCCGCTGCGCATTTCCCCCAACGGACCATCCCGGTAAATTTCTCTGACCATTAGATCTAGATTTCCTTCTCTTCAATCTTGCTCTAGCACTTTAGCTCAAATCTCACCTGTAGTTATCCGCCATTGCTCTATTAGCTAGGCGCGCCTTCGCAATTTCCAATCTTATATTTTTTCCACAATCGTTCTTAGCTAGATTTATTTTCCGTATCTCCTATAAGCACTTGGCCGTTTATTTCTCTCCTTTCCTAATGTATCAATTAGATGCATTCCTCAAATCCCCGAAACCCTACTTACTTGCATTTTAACTCCATATAGATCTACGCTCCATGGCTCCCAAAGCTAGTGCCAAGCTAAAGGGCAAAAACCCGGCTGGAAAGCAAAAGTCGGGTCAGTCGATTTCTGCCAATTGGGCGAGATCGACTGTTACCAAGGCCAAACTCGACGAGCTGGCCGAGTCTGGTGTCTTGCCCGCTGAGTCGGACATCCATTGGAGGACGTCGGGTGAGGAGACCCAGCCTTCTCCTGGCCCGAATGAGGTAGTTATTTTCCTTGATCACGTGATCCGGCGTTTCCTCCCCCCGGGTCACCCTTTCTTCCGGGATCTCTTAGCCCACTATAAGCTCCGGGTATTTGATATCGGACCGAATTCCATGCTAAATATTTGCCACTTCATAGTCCTCTGTGAAGCTTATCTGTGCATTTCTCCAAATCTTGCTTTATTCTTAGAATTGTTCCAATGCAAACCCTGCCGGCAGAGCACGGACGGGCCCCTCCTAGTTTGTGGAGGGGTTTCGATTCAGAGACGTAAGAATTCTCTGATGCCGACTCTCAGTCTTCACAGTCATGTGAAGCACTGGCAGAAGACATTTTTCTACTGCCGAGACACGTCCTTACCCGGCGAGAAGCCCTTGCCGGGTTTCTCTGATGATACCCTATCTCTTTCTGATAACCTAAATTCCTTCGCACCCGAGGCTGATAGGCAGTCTATCCAGCCCCTTCTCCACAAACTCGCCGTGCTATCAGCCCAAGGACTTATTGGGCTTAACTTGATAAAAACCTGGGTCAGCTGCCGGATCCAGCCAAACAGCATCCGGCCCAAGCTCATGTGCGATTACTCTGGGCACGTCACCGACTCTCTCCGATACTCGGAAAATCCTTACCCGGCCGCGGACGTAAATAAGACCATGAAGAATTTCTTGGCTGAGAGAGTTGATGTCATCAAGAGCATCGCCGGGCTTGCCCCTTTTACACGCTCTAAGCCGGCTCCTCCAGTAAGAACCGGCTATCACCCTTCATTCTGACTGATACTTCTTATGTATAGATACTAACTTTTATCTCTGCGTTTCTTACTCAGGAAACTGACGCATTCTGGAAGATTGTCACCCCTCCCCCTTCTGAAAACTCGGAGGAGGAGGAAGAGCCGACTGATAGCGATGAAGGTAATTCCGGGTCTCTGCTCAATGAATACTTTGTTAGCCTATTAGACCAAACTTCTCCTCCTTCCAACAATACTCCTCACTCACCAGCGCTAGAGGATAAAGACGACACTCAATCAGAAGAAAGTGAGGCAGAGCCGGAAGCTGAGGTCGGGGCGAAGAGGAAGACTAGGAGAGTCGCTTTCAAGGTGCCGTATTCATCCATGACCTCCAAGCCTACTCCTATGCCAATATGTGCGAACTTAATAGGCAACTAACCACTGCATACTCGGTTTTTACCCTGCAACCGACTAATATTTCCTTGTCTATTTTTCAGGCTTATGTGACCCGGACGGAGGAGATGTTGGCGAAAACCAACGAACTCCTCCAAGTTGAGACCAAACTTCGAGAGGAGCTGGAGGTCGAGGTGAAGTACCTTTCCAAGGATTGCAAGAAATACAAGAAAAAGCTCCACCACGTTGAGGGTTTACTGAAGAAATCATCAACCTTTGTTGCCAATACATACAACTCCCTAATTGGTAAACGAACCTAACTTCTAGATTATCATTCGGGTTTCTCATTTTGTAATGTTTATAGCCTGAGTCTTACCACTTTACTTTTCTCTTTATTCTGCAGGTCCGGGTGACAAAGTTGATGATGAGGGTGATATAGAGAAACTGAAGACCCTGAAAGCGGTTGTCCGGCAGTTTTCTGTGGGGACAAAGTGGACCCTTGAAGCCGTGAGGTGGTCTGGTGCTTATGGCGGTGTATCCCAGATGCTCGATGCGTGCTCTACGATCCCTGCCTGGATCGATCACTGAAAGCGCTCAGCATGCCGGGTTGGGGTGACCCGTGCCCTCGCGTTGGCCAAACCCTACTATCCTAGGCTTGAACCGGTAACGCTTGTGAATGGATTCCCTGAATTCAATACTGACGGCTCTCGATTCTCAGCAAAGGACTTCAAAGCTCTCCATGCTCAGATACGTCACTCGGCAAGCTTGATAGCCGATAAACTTGACGTGAACAAGCTTACCCCTCCATACAACGCTGAAGATAAGCCGGTACCTTTTGATCTCCCTGCTCCCTTTGATATGCTAGCCCGGTGGAAGGAGGAAATTGCCAAGAAGAAAGCCGAGGCCGACTCTGCACCAGCATCATCCACTCCGGTTATCCCTCCTCCAGCTCGCGCTGATACCATGGTTGACCCAGACATGGAGGCAGGAAAGGCTACAGAAGAAAACGCTGAAGACCCGACTGCCAAGACCCCTGCTGATGACTCGGCTATGGATGCCGAGTAAAGTTTTATCGTTTTTCGCCCAAAAACACTCATTCGGCCAATAGTCATTTTGTAATATGCCTGCTACACTTATTTATTCGGCCAATAGGCATTTTGTAATATGCCTGCTACCAAGACCCAAATTTCTGAGTCTAGGGATTTGTATTTTTAAGAAAAAGCTCCCTGTTTTTGCCAAGGCCCAAAACATATAGCTATACATATAAATTTTGAAGCTATGCTTAATACATTGTGAGTTTCCGGCTATAGCCTTTTACTCCGCATAACTTTTGGTTTGGATGACCCTTTTGACCCCCTTTGCTGTAAGCCGGCTTTTGCGTGGATACTCAATGTTGCTTATAACTCTATAAAAACAGGGTCAGGCAAGTCCCCATGGGCATCATGACTGATTGGTTTTATAGGCTAGCAATCACGCCACTTTGTTGCGAGTCACATCAAGCTTAAGCAAGAAAGATCAAGGAAGTTTGGCTCTATTGTCCGGTTATAAGATTGCAACCGTACTTATTGCAAGTAATCGGTCCTTATAACCTAATGGCATCGTGGCCGGGTCTGAGATTATAACTGTGTTATTCAAGCAATCAGCCCCCAAGACCTATATATGCAATCTATGAAAATTTTAAACCTAGTGTCCTATAACTAAACAATAAATACTTACCTGATATGGAGTAGAATAAGTCATGAAAACTTTAAAACAAACTAACCGCAAGAAAATAAAAAACAAATAATATCATAGTTTAACCATCTCTTTATTGATATGAGAAAGATTAGGTTAGCAAGCCGCCTCATTAAAAACCCTCCAGTCCCCTTAGGTACCCTGGATAGGAAAAGAGTGCGTCTGAAACCTGCTGCCTGTTTACATCGTGCAATTCAACTTGTAAACCTAGTCTATGCTAAGTGTAGTAAGGACGCAGCTAAGCTACGTTCCATGGTCTTTCCCGTTCTTGCATAGATGAAGTAGTATGGGTGGTGTCATTGACAGTGTCCGACTCTTCCCTTGCATCTATTAAGTAGTATGATACATTATGCAAATTCCGGCTTATGATGAACGGGCCTTCCCATGGTGGAGATAACTTGTGCTTTCCTTCCTTTGATTGTACTAAGCGTAATACCAGGTCTCCTTCTTGGAAAACCCGGGTTTTGACTCGCCGACTGTGGCATCGCCTCAAATCCTGCTGATATATGGCTGATCTCTCCAAAGCTTGCTTCCTGTGCTCTTCTAACATGTCCACGATGTCTTGCCGGGTCTTCTCGTTCTCCACCTCAACATAAGCCGCCACTCGGGGCGAGTCATGAATAATATCACTCGGAAGAACCGCCTCTGCACCATAAACCATGAAAAACGGAGTCATTTGAGTAGATATGTTAGGTGTAGTGTTAATCCCCCAAACCACTGATGGTAACTCCTCTACCCATGCTCCAGCAGCTCTGAGGCACCGGACTCGTAGTCGTGGTTTCAACCCACGAAGTAACTCCTGGTTTGCCCTCTCCACTTGTCCATTAGCTTGTGGATGGGCTACTGAGGCTACGTCAAGGCGGATGCCATTGTTTCCACAAAACTTTTCCATCTCTCCTAAGAACATGTTGGTTCCATTGTTGCTGATTATGCTATGAGGATATCCAAACCGATAGATGATCTTTTTCAGGAACTTGACAGCTGTTGCTGCTTCACAATTGGTGACTGGCATGACTTCAACCCATTTAGTAAACTTATCAATAGCCACCAAAAGATGAGTCTTTTTGCAAGGCGACATGTGAAAGGGGCCCACCATATCCATGCCCCAAACCGCAAACGGCTAGGTCAGCGGGATTGTTCGCAACTCCATAGCCAACACATGGGTTTGGCGTGCATACCTTTGACATCCATCACATCTTGCCACCAAGCGTTCTGCGTCCGCCAAAGCCGTGAGCCAGAAGAAACCGTGTCGATATGCTTTAGCCACAAGGGATCTTGTGGAGGCGTGGTGCCCACAATCACCTTCATGGATCTCCCTCAGAATCTGTCGGCCTTCCTCTGGTGTTACACGTCGCAAAAAGACACCTGCGGCGCTTCTCTTATAAAGTTCGCCGTTAATGATGGAATAGCCCTTTGCTCGTCTCAGGATTTGCGTGGCCAAAACTTTCTGTGATGGTAACTCGCCCCGTGACAGGTAAGCCAAAAACGGCTCCGTCCACTCGGGAATAGCACGCATTGCGGCCACAAACTCCAAATCCGGGTCTCGGTTAGCTACCTCTTCTTCAGATTCGGTTTTGACTGAGGGCCGCCATAACTCGTCTAGAAAGACATTAGGCGGGACCGACTCTCGGCGCGAGCCGAGTCTTGCGAGCGCGTCTGCTACCTCGTTCTTTCTCCTATCAATGTGTTCCACCTGATACCCGGAAAAAGACCCGGCTACCATGTCTACCTCTCTGCGATATGCTGCCATTGTTGTATCCTTTCTATCCCAGGTTCCTGAGACCTGCTGTACCACAAGATCCGAGTCTCCATAGAACCTTATTCGCCTGATATTCATCGCCTTTGCTACTCGCAGTCCGTGTAATAGGGCCTCATACTCGGCCACATTGTTGGAGCAATCGAAGTGAATCTGCAACACGTAACTCAACTTGTCTCCTTTTGGTGATGTGAGTACCACCCCAGCTCCTGATCCCTCGTATTGCTTGGAACCATCAAAGTGCATCACCCAAGACTCGGAACTTGGCATCATTATGGGCATGCTTGTGTGAGTCCAATCATTGATAAAATCAGCTAAGGCCTGAGACTTGATTGCAGACTGAGGCTCGTAGTTGATATGATAATCTCCCATCTCAATGGCCCACTTGGCTATTCTGCCTGTCGCGTCTGAGTTTCTGATAATATCTGCCATTGGTATAGAGCTGACCACCGTTATGGGGTGTTCCTGAAAGTACGGCTTCAACTTTCGGCTGGCCATGAAGACCCCAAAAACTAACTTTTGCCTGTGTGGGTAACGCTGCTTTGCTTCCGATAAAACTTCACTCACATAGTAAACCGGCCTTTGCACCGGATGATCCTTTCCATCCTCCTTGCGCTCAACTACAACCACTGCGCTGGCCGCCCGGGGCCCGGCCGCAACGTATAACAACATGGGCTCTTTAGGAGCCGGCGCTGCCAAAATCGGTGCCTCAGATAACTGCTTTTTCAGAGCTTCAAATGCCTCGTCCGCCTCTTGGTCCCATATGAATTTGTCGGTTTTCTTCAAGAGTTGGTATAGGGGTATTGCTTTTTCTCCAAGCCTAGATAAAAACCGGCTTAATGCTGCTACGCACCCCGTGAGTTTTTGGACATGTTTCAGCTGTTCCGGCTTTTTCAGATTCTGGATAGCCTTGATCTTTTCCGGGTTGGCTTCGATCCCTCGTTCAGAAACGATGAAACCGAGTAATTTTCCCGCAGGCACTCCGAACACGCACTTAGTTGGGTTAAGCTTCATCTGGTATCTCCTCGGGTTCTTGAAGGTCTCCTTTAGGTCATCTATGAAAGTTTCAGCATTCCTTGTTTTAATCACCACATCATCCACATAGGCATGAACATTGCGTCCAATTTGATCCTCAAAGCACTTCTGGATACACCGCTGATACGTTCGCCGGCGTTTTTCAGCCCAAAGGTCATGGTCTTATAACAAAAAGCACCAAAGGGGGTTATGAACGAAGTTTTCTCCCAATCCTACTTTTTGAGCTTTATTTGGTGATACCCGGAATAAGCATCCAGGAAACATAATAAGTCGCAACCTCATCTATGATCTGGTCTATTCTTGGAAGGGCAAATGGATCCTTTGGGCAATGCTTGTTGAGACTCGTGTAGTCTATGCACATCCTCCACTCATTGTTCTTTTTCAGCAATAGAACCGGATTTTCCAACCATTCCGGGTGAAAAACTTCCATAATAAAGCCGGCTGCCAGAAGCCGAGCTATCTCTGCTCCTATAGTCTTTCTCCTTTCCTCATTCATTTTTCTTAGGCCCTGCTTCACAGGCCGAGACTTGGGATCGACGTGCAAGCTGTGCTCAGCCAACTCGGTCGGAATACCCGGCATATCACTCGGCGTCCAAGCGAACACGTCTTGGTTCTCGCGAATAAACTTTATGAGTGCCTCTTCCTCCTCGTTACCCAGGTTAGAACCTATAGCAAACTGTTTGGAAGAATCTCACTCGACGAAGGCCACCATTTTTGTATCTTGAGCTGCTTTAAACTTAGCTCTCTCATCTTCCGAGTTTGGTTTTTTCAAAGCTGTTCTATCCTCCGGGTCTACCTGAGACCAGTAATACTTGAGCTCTTCCTTCCTGCAAGCCTGTTCCGCCATTGCCGCATCTCCTTCATCACACTCTGCTGCCACAGCCCGGTTCCCATGTATAGTGATGGTCTGCTTAGGACCCGGGATTTTTAGTTGTAGGTATACATAACACGGCCTGGCCATGAATTTGGCGTAAGCCGGCCTTCCAAACAGTGCGTGATAAGGGCTGCGCAACTTCACCACCTCAAACGCGATCCATTCCACTCGGAAATTATCCTTGGATTCCCCAAAAGCAACTTCAAGCGTTATTTTTCCTTCAGGACACGCCGAGTGGCCTGGCACAATTCCGTGGAAAACTGTGGAACTTTTCTGCAGCTGAGACTCCTTGAGCTCCATGCGTAGAAAGGTTTCCCAGTATAGGATATTGATGCTACTTCCGCCATCCATCAAAACCTTTTTCAACTCATAACCATTGACTTGCGGTGACACCACCAAAGCTAGCACACCCGGATGTTCTATTGTTTCCGGGTGTTCCCTCCTGCTCCACGTTACCTCCTGATCTGACCATCTCAAGTATCTCGGAACACCTGAAGAAACCGAGTTTACGGCCCTCTTAAGTATCTTTCTCTCTTTGTTAGAAGTCCCGGTAGTGTGGACGTGATATTTTTTTTTTGACACCAATATTGTGGGGGAAACCCCCACAGCCCCCCCATTTATTAATAAAATAAAAGGTTATTTACAGTTATGTACAATATATACAAGGGGATTAGGGGAGTGAATTAATCCATGATGTAAAAAAAACAGAGTTTGCACTCTTCACCCTGTAGTTAAGCAGAGTGACTTCCTGTATAAACAGGGCCTTCCAACCTCTAAAAGTTGGCTTGATGTTCTTGAAGATGCATCCATTTCTTTGCTTCCAGATGCACCAGCAGGCCAGGATCACAATCTCCACAAAACAAGGGCCAGCAAAATGTTTTCTGGCAGACATGATAGCATATGATGAGGAGCCAGGGTGCCAAGGGATCTGTAAATAATTCCGAATCCTTGTACTGAATGTACAATTGAAAAAAAGGTGCCTCCAATCCTCATGAACTTGGCCAGGACAGAGGACGCAATCAGAAGAAGTATTAATGATCCAGTGCCTACGAAGCAACATATCCCTTTTATTAATTCTATCATGCAGTAGAAGCCAAGCAAAGAATCTGTGCTTAGACTGACACTTGCTCTTCCAAATTGCAAAAGAAATTGAATCATCAGGGACATCATTAAAATGTTGCTTATAAAAAGAGCTAGGATGTAATCTGCCAGTTGAATGTGGACTCTTCCATTGATCTGTAATATCAAGTTGTAATTTAAAATGACCAATCATGCATTTCAACACCCTTAGTTCTTCATTTGCTTGAATTGACAAAGGCAAAGCAAAATTCTGGATACAGTCTGTGCAAACCAGGAAATCATTCACATACTGAAGCTTGTCCTTGGCAAAAGAGTAAAGCCTTGGAAAGGTTATCTTAAGTGATTGAGGCTGCCACTTGTCCTCCCAAAACAATGCAGTGAAACCATTGCCTACACAACATGTAGTGTAATTTCTGTAATTCTCAGATAATGCCAAGATGTTTCTCCACCAAAAAGAACCAGAATCTACCACAGCATGAGGAACAGCCTTATAATAGTAAGCATCAGTAATAAGTTGCACCCAAGGCAAGGCTTCCTGATTATAGAATTTATCAAGATGTTTAAGTAGAAGAGCAGAGTTCTGGATTTTCAAGTTAATAACCCCCAGCCCTCCCTTCTTTTTGGGTTTACACACCATATGCCAAGCTGCAAGGGAATAAGCTTTTTCCTTTCCTCTTTTACTCCACAAGCAATGCCTTCTTGCTCTGTCAATAACTTCAATGACACCAGTAGGAATAACTAGAGAGAGCATATAATAGGTTGGCAATGAAGACAAAACAGAATTCACTAGTACCAGCCTATCACCATAGGACAGAAAAGAGGAAGTGGCAGAAAGCCTCCTTTCAACTCTATCAATCAAAGGAGAGAAATCCTTGATAGTGGGTCTAGTGGTACCCATAGGCAATCCAAGATAAGTGAAAGGCATAGACCCAATTTTACACTGGAAAAAATCAGCCAGAGCACTAGCTTCCTCAGAAGTTAAATTGATAGGAATCATAGATGATTTATGAAAGTTGATTTTCAATCCTGTAAAGGCAGCATAAGTATTAAGAATGTCCTTGAAGACCTCCAGGTCTTTTTTGCATGCTGGAAGCACCACAATTGTATCATCAGCATACTGGATTATAGGAAAATCCTTTCTGACTGGGATAGGAGAGGAAAGCAGACCATCAGAGTATGCTTTATTGACTAAACTCTGTAATAAATCAGCTCCTTCAACAAAAAGAAGTGGAGACAAAGGATCTCCCTGTCTAACTCCTCTTTTGCAGTGGAATTTTTTCCCAGGTATCCCATTAAGGAGAACAGAAGAGAATCCTGAAGCTAGAATTTCTCTGACCCAATTGAGAAACAATTCTGGAAACCCTTTAAATCTCAAGACTTGTATAATGGCTTCATGGTCCAAAGTGTCAAAGGCTTTTTCAAAATCAATCTTGAGATGTGGACGTGATATTGTCCTAGCTGTTTTGGATTGGCTTGGAAACCTCCAGCACCTCCTTGATTATTACCCGGATTGCCGCCTCCTGCGTTGCCAGCGGGGGGAGGTCCGTTCCCCGGGTTTCCACCCGGACCCGGTCCTCCTCCCCGGCCTGCACCTCGCAGGGCCTTCTGTACCACTTCGTTTTTCCATCTCTGTAAGTCCATACACTGCTCCAATGAATGATTAGCCGGATTGCCATTCCTACTGTGACGCGGACAAGGCATCCTGAAGGCCTCTATGGTTAGCCGGCCTCGGTGGTCCTTGGTAATTTCCTCCGTTGAAGTTTCCTTCTACCCTGGGTCTTGGAAACCCAGCCTCGGTATTAGCAAAAAACTCGGAGTTTCCTTCATACGGGCGTTTGTGCTGGTTATTTCCATTACTCCCCCCGTTATTACCCGGTGCAGCCCCGTTACCGGGTCTTCCATTATTGTTTGCATTGGCCTTCACTTTTTTGTCCTCAACCTCCTCTTCTGTGGTGTCAGTGGCGGCATGTTTGTTGCATGCGTCCATCAACTCCCCCATCGTGATTTCTGAAGCATGCCGACTGGATTTCATGCGCGTCAGTTTTTGCACCAGGGGTATGTATTTGCACGTTTTTGCCATAGCCTGTAACGCATCTTTTGGCTGAATGTCAGTGGAAGAGTGGAGAATTTCCATAACCCGACGCACCCAGCTGCGCGCCGACTCTCCCTTCCTCTAGACACATCTTTCCAAATCATCAATCGTGAATAACTTCCAGCATGTTCCATGAAAGTGCTTAATGAAAGCTCTTTTCAACTCATTCAATGAATTAATGGACCTGTCCGGCAGGTTGTTGAATCACAACTTCGCTGGTCCCTCAGACATCATGAGATACATGAACTTGGCTTGAAGCTTTTCTGATGCATTGCGGATAGACATTGCCATCTCATAACTGCTCAGTCAGGTCTCTGGATCCATAGTTGGCTCATAGTTCACAACTTTACCCGGTTCCTTGAATTTATCCGGGTACGGTTCTGCTCTGATGGCGTCCGACACACACTTAGGGCCGGCCAGGTTGGTCAATACCGGCCTTGCCCGCGATACATGAGACTCGGCTGGCGCGGCTGGGGGTGCGGCACCTACTGCCCCTTGTACTGCTGACCCGGCCATGCGCATTGCACGGGAACTGTCGACTATCGCCTGTGATGCCGAGACTGCGGGAGCCGCTGGCCTACGAGGAGGAGGCGGCATTTGCTGCGGCTCTGCCCTCCTCCGTGCCGAGCTTGACTGAATATTCCTCGTGTTTCCGGGTTGCCGGCTGACATACGGCGTCCCATGCAAACCACTTCTATGGTCCGGGTAATTTGCCTGCTGAGCCACTGCAGTGCGTAGCATCTCTATGGCTTGCCGAGTTTCGATTTCTCGAGGCGTCTCTCCCAGTGGAATACGGTCGAGCGCTAGGGTCGCGGCGTACACGTTATCCATGGGGTTATTGAAGTGACCCGGGGGGTGTGAAATCGTGACGGTGGTAGCGCCGTATTGCCCCCAAGAGTCCCAGTGGGTAACCCGGCTGGTGCGTTGGCCGGCTGTCCCCCGAGCGTCGCTCCCTGAAACCCGGTTCCCTGATTCACAACCGGGATTTGCTGATCTTGGGGAGTAATAAACAGTGTGGCCGGCTGTAGATTTCTGCCTGCTGCCGGTAACCTCGTCTGATGCCTTTGATTGTATATCCTTGTTGTTTGAGCCTGAATTCGATCCTCCAATTCTTCCAACTCACGCTGGCGCTCAGCCATCCCTTGCCTCTCAGCTTCTACTTCCCTTCTATGTTGCTCCAATGCCCGGCGGGCTACATCTAGGTCTCGGGCACGCGCCGCTGCGTTTTCTGGGGTTATCACTGTTGCCAATACGGTGGGATCCAAGATCAAATTGTTGCTGAACAGAGCCGGATTTTGTGGACGTGAAGTTCCTGCTCCCGTTGCTCTGTTTGCCATGAACCACAAACATATTCCTATTCCGCTCACTTTCCCCTGTTCCACTAGTAACGGAGGCCGGCTCTCCATCGACCCGGGCTATGACCGGGTTCCCGTTAGCCGGTATCTGTTGTTGGGCCAGCGCTCGCGCCGCTCCAGCCGCGGCTACCGACACATCGCCCTGATTAAGATTGATAGCGGGGGCTGTGTAGACCGCGACTCGGCGCGCGATGCCTGGCGATGATTCGTATTCTTCCTCTTCGTCACTATCTTCTTCGTATCGATCCTCAAGCAAGTGCAAGATAGACTTAGTATCATCTTCCCTCATAACCCGGCCACGCAGGGTCCATACCGGCTCCTCCGGCTGTTCCCTCTTCGTGGTGGGCTCTTCCTCTGGATCGGCTGTCCCGACCGATTCTTCTCCGTCCGACTGAACGCAGGTTGCTCCTCCTGATACAAAATCATACTCAATATTGTCAAGAACAGAACCGGACGTACGTACCATACCGACGAAGACGTTGACCCGGCCGATCGTGACGACAGATCCGGTTTCCAGCAGATCCGACTCTGACCCCCAACCAAAGTCGTCCACGATCTTCTCTCCTTCAGGGTCGGTGACGATCTCACCGATGACGAGGTTCTTCATACTTTCCCGAGCTTCTCCCGTGATGTAAACACCTTTGGGCGTAGGCCCCACGGTGGGCGCCAACTGTCGCGGGATAATCACGGCAGACGTTACCAGGGGTAACTTACTTTGGGGCAAATCGACTCTAGTGTTTGGGAGAGGGTTTAGCTCAGGGGAAATCATGTTTTCTGGTGATCTGGTAGCTCGGGCTGTAATGTCGCCGAGTCTCCGATCTAGGGTTACAACTATCAGCTCTCGTACCACTGGAATACTCGAATAGCTGGAAAACTCTTGGTCTCTCTGTTCCAGGAACCGGTTTATATATTACCGGGCCCTCTAGCTTCTTATACAAGACATACCCTGAATCCTACCCGGAATACGCACATAACCCTAACTTTCCTAATCTTAGCTCCCAAGGTACGGTTTACAAGATCCACGCTCCCTCTTGGGCCTTCTAGAAACTCCTCCACCTTGGGCCGGGTCTTGCGTGATTTCCTTCATGTCGGGTTTCACCCAGGCATGAGCCTGCCGGGTTACCATCCCCCCAACAGTACCGTTGGGGCAAAGTATTTTGGTTGTGTTGTGTGCAGGTTCCACGTTGTTGCTGACACCGGTGAAGCGCCATCACCACCGTTAGTGGCATCAACCTTCCGAAGGTCCTCTTTCTCCTACTGGATTGATAACCTTGATTCTTAACTAAGGGGAAAACTCCTACCGCTATGCTCATCACACCCTCCTCTTGGGGTATCCCAACGAGTGCAAGATCTGCACCATCAAGGACTTTTTCTGGCGCCGTTGCCGGGGAGGAAGAAGTCTTCTGGCAAGGGGAGTCTCTGACTCTCAACCTCTTTATTTTGTTATTGTCTTGTTTTTATTTTTGTCTTGTTTTTCTTCTCTATATTGAAAACACAAAAAAATAGTTTACTTCATAACTATTATTTATTTGCTTGCTTTTATTCTGCTAAAATGAGTTCCTCTGAGAATACTAAGTTGTGTGACTTCACTAGCACAAACAACAATGATTTTATTTGCACACCTATTGCTCCACCTGCTCCTACTGCTTCTTTCTATGAGATTAAACCTACTTTATTAAATCTTGTGATGAAAGAGAAATTTTCTGGTATTAGTACTGATGATGTTGCTGCCCACCTTAATAATTTTGTTGAACTATGTGAGATGCAAAAATATAAGGATGTGGATGGAGATATTATTAAACTGAAATTATTTCCTTTCTCTTTGAGAGGAAGAGGTAAAGAATGGTTGATATCTTTGCCTAGAAATAGTACTGATTCATGGACTAAGTGTAAAGATGCTTTCATTGGAAAATATTATCCTCCTGCTAAGATTATATCCCTGAGAAGTGACATAATGAATTTTAAACAATTTGATAATGAACATGTTTCTAAAGCTTGGGAAATAATTAAAACTATGGTGAAGAATTGTCCCGCTCATGGACTGACTATTTGGATGATTATACAAACCTTTTATGCAGGACTGAATTTCTCCTCAAGGAACCTATTGGATTAAACTGCTGGAGGTACCTTTATGTCCATCACTTTGGGCAATGCAACAAATCTTCTTGATAATATGATGATAAATTATTCAAAGTGGCACACTGAGAGAGCTCCACAAGGTAAGAAGGTAAATTCTGTTGAGGAAACCTCCTCTTTGAGTGAACGGCTTGATGCTATTATGTCTATGCTTGTTAATGGTAAAGCTCAAGTTGATCCTAATAATGTTCCTTTAGCCTCTTTGGTTGCTCAAGAAGAGCATGTTGATGTAAACTTTATTAGAAATAATAATTTTAACAACAATGCTTATAGAAATAATTTTGGTGGAAACAATTATAAACCTTATCCTCCTAATAATGGTTATGGTAATTCTTATGGCAACTCCTACGATAGTAATAAAAGCTCTACCTCTGATCTTGAAAATATGCTTAAAGAATTTATTAGCACACAAACTGCTTTTAATAAATCTGTTGAGGAAAATCTTGGTAAAATAGATGTTCTTGCCTCTAAAGTAGATAGCGTTGCTATTGATGTTGATTTTCTAAAACTAAAGGTTTTGCCACAATATGTTAAACAAGGTAAAACTTTGAATGCCATCCAAGTTCGAATTGATGGTAATGTTAGGTTGATGGTTGAATTACGTGCTAGGTGGGAAAGAGAAGATGAATTGGCTAGAAAGAATAATATTGCTAGAGTTTGCACTATCACAAATACTAGTAAAACTGAAGATCCAAGTGCTAGTAAACCTCCTACTATCAATGGTAAAGTAGTTGGTGTTAATAAAGTCCTTGCTCCTTTGGTGAAATGTTTGTTTACCTCTGCTCCATCTGGTTGATGAATCAGAGCTGCGATAATCTAGTATGATATGATAACGTGGTGAGATGAGCATTGTGTGGTTAACCTGACTAAGGCGAGGACGGGAGGCCACTTGGGAAGTGGTTCTTTGTCCTGTACTTGCCAACCCTAGGATTAAGGTCTCGCCGCGGAAACCAAGACTGAGCGTGCAACCACACACGCGAGCCAATGAACCTCGCTCGACTAACTAACTTGTTTGGCCACATCCATGAGTCACGTAGTTTGCTATTTCCATCTGCGTGTGAGTCAGAAAACGATTTGGAGAAAAACTAGGGCGTGACCGGGACAAGTGATGGACGTACACGGATCTTGATCCCGACTCACAGAACAGGTGCCGTCAGGAGGTGGCCAACTCCCTGTTGACGGGGTGACCCTGTTTGGGTTGACTCATGGATAGGGTCGAGCAAGGTAAAGGTCGTAGCCAGCCACCCTCTGCCGCACTCCTTGGAAGAGCGTACATGTGGCGCTAAGAGTCGGAGGGTACGTGTGGGTAAAGTGTACCATCCTGCAGGGATAAATCTTTCGGAAAGCCGTGTCCACGGTTAAGGACGACTTGGTGAATGTCACGTGGCCATAGATAACTTGAACGTGACGTAAAAGATGTTGGCAATGATTGAAGGGTGCCTCCTCGGAGATGCCGAGAGGGGTGATCCTTGTAGCATGTGAGATGCTGGGAAATGATGTCGGTGAACAAGAAGATGATGATCTCAGTAGTTGAGTAGCTTTCTCATCTGTTTTCAAAATACTCCATGAGACGTGCTATTCCTCCCTCAACTTGCAAAACAAAGATTGCTTTACGCAAATCAGCCTTCATAAAACCCTTTCTGAAGATAGCAGATATATAATAGGTTAATTAAGTCTTGTTGAGTACCTCCCGTACTCAGGTTTGCTTAATTTTGGTTCAGGAGAAGAACTCCATCGGTGGTGATTCAACGTGGACATCGACGAGTAGTTTGGGGTTCCCAGGTAGCAGCCTGGAATCTATGGGCTGGGACGTCGCCTTATGTTGCGGCCTCTTAGGCCTTTTTGGTTCTTGTTGATTAGCAACATAATTTTCCTTCCGTTGTCTGATGTAATGTTGGGTCGTGTGACCTCTGCTTGTAACCTATACTATAGTAACATCTGTTTAATACAAGTTTCATGTCTAGAGTGCTGCTTTGATTGGTTGTTGGTTTCGAGCTCATTGTTATACAGTTTTGGCTATGCCTGCATAATTGTCGCAGTCGAGGGGTTGTGGAGCCGATGATCCATGTCCGAGCCCGCCTGTCGATGTGATCGTCCTGGGGTGAGGTAACCCCAGTAACCCTCGATTGTTGTTGCACTTTCTGGACATATAGCAGCTCTGTATAACTTTGGTCCCGTTTCCTCCAGTTTCATTCGATTCGTGGACGCTTTGATATGCATAGTTGGTTACGACTAGCATAGATACAAGGAGTAGTAGACTGGGGATCCGGACTACGTGCCGATGAATCCAGTTTGCCTGCCGTTGTTTGTTGCGGCCGGGGCTGGTAACCCTGAAGCCCTTGTGAGTCCATGGCTAGGAGCACATAACAGTATGTATATCTCTGGGTCCGGGGTCGTGACAAGTCCCATTACTTTTGATGATAATAATATTTATTTTGATGATTGCAATATCTCTGAAGTTATTATTTTTCTACAAAAGCTTGCTAGAAGTCCCAATGCTAGTGTCATTAATATGGCATTTACTAAACATATTACCGATGCTCTCATGAAATTTAGGGAAGAAAAGTTAAAACTTGAGACATCTATCCCTAGGAAATTAGATGATGGTTGGGAGCCTATCATTAAGATAAAAGTAAATAAATTTTATTGCAATTCTTTGTGTGATCTTGGTGCTAGTATCTCTGTTATGCCTCAAAAGCTTTATAATATGCTTGATTTACCACCGTTGGAACACTATTATTTGGATGTTCATCTTGCTGATAATGCTAAGAAGAAACCTCTTGGTAGAATTGATGATGTTCTTATTATGGTTAACAATAACCTTGCCCCTGTTGATTTTGTTGTTATGAAAATTGAATTCAATGCTTCTTGTCCTATTGTTTTGGGAAGACCTTTTCTTAAAACTGTTGGTGCTATTATTGATATGAAAGAGGGGAGTATTAAATATAAATTCCCCCTCAAGAAAGGTTTGGAACACTTTCCTAGAAAGAATATGAAGTTACCATTTGACTCTATTATTATAGAAACATATGATGTTGATGCTTCTTCACTTGAAAATACTTGATTTGCCCTTTTATGCCTAGCTGAAAGGCGTTAAAGAAAAGCGCTACCGGGAGACAACCCGTTTTATTTTGTTTTCAACCTGTTTTCTTTCGTTCTTTGTGTGCTTTGCACCTAGGTGTTTTCTATTTCCTTAGCATCCCCGATGTATCTTTTCGTTTGTGTTTTTGTTGATCCAAGTAAAGCCTCTAGTGGAAATTTGAGCCTATATTTCGGATTTCTGCGCAGGAAACAGATTTCTGCTGTCCACTGTTAATTCCGTTAAAGATCACAGAAAATTCAAAATGACCTGAGCTTTTTTTTTGCTTAATCCTGAGTTATATACGCAAATTTTATTATAAGACCATTTTTTATTTGAGCAACAGAATATTTTTGAAAAAATCGATCTTTACCTTTTGTTCTGTTTTGACATATTTATGCCATTTATCGCATTTGCATATTAATCTCTTTCTTTTGGTGTTCTTTTGAGAAAAAGAGTTTTAAAAGAAGTTGTGATAGTAGCTAATGTGTTTTTGAGTGTTAGACTTGTGTTGAAACTGAACCATGTGAATTTATTATTTCAATTGCACTAACGTTGCTAATGAAGATTCTGAGAATTTTGGTGTGAAGGAAGTTTTCAAGGTTCAAGATAAGAGGATGATATGATGTGATCAAGAAGAGTGAAAGCCTAAGCTTGGGGATGCCTCGGTGGTACATACAAGCAAATTCCAAGAAGACTCAAGCGTCTAAGCTTGGGGATGCCCAAGGCATCCCTTTCTTCATCAACAAATTATCAGATCACTTCTAGTGAAACTATATTTTTATTCGGTCGCATCTTATGTGCTTTACTTGGAGCGTCTTTTATTTTTATTTTCAGTTTGTTTTTGCTTTTTCTTTCAGTTTGTTTTTACTTTTTCAATAAGCTTGGTTGGACCTAGCATTCTTTTATTGGAGAGTGACACGCTCCGCTTTTTCATGAGAATACTTTGTATTCTTAATCTCTGTCTAGCTACTGCATTTATTTAGCTCATCTTTTGTATGCATATCTTATTAGAGTTGTTAGTTTATTAGTGTTATGTGAGTACTCTCATGTTTGCTTGCTCTATCATAAAGAGTATTTTTATTAAAGCATGTTTTGTATGATGCTTGTTGGGAGAAAGAAAACTGCTGCTTGAACTAGAATTTATAACAGTGCTAGTAGAAACTTGTATAGACTGTGGCTAGGACTTTTTCATGCCATGCTAAATGTTATTTTAGTTTTAAAACCTTGTGGTTATTGAGTATCATGATTAGCCTCAAATAACTGAGAGTGTTTAATATCTTTTGAAATATTCATGAGTTGTTCTTGTCATAGTAAAGCATCAATATATGGTATTCTCTTTTGAATGTTTTATTTGGTTGACTTGGCGCATGCTACACCATGTTTATGACTATAAACCAGTAACGAATAGCCTCCATGACCACTTAGTTTTTGAACTTGTGATACTGCTTATGTTTTAATTAATGATGCTTATGTCGCTATGCATGCTTATGGCTCTTATGCTCTCTTGATTTGTCGTTCCCAGTATTTTGCTAGCCTCCACCTATACTGCGTATGATCTCTACTCGTGCATCCAAACTCCCTTAAACCCAAGTTTTTCCCATTGTATCCACCATACCTACCTACATGTGATATTTAACTGTCACTCCAAGTAAATTGCTCATGTGTTACCTTTAAAACCTTCAAAATTACTCCTGCTTTATGTTCCTGTTTTTGCTCATGAGGACGTAAATAGAGAATCTTTATCTCACTTGTTGATTGGATTTCACACCCTAGACTAGTGGCTTCATACGCTTATCCAAATGATAGAAGAGCTGGCAGCGGGGTGCCCAGCCCCAAATTAATACAAACAAATTCTTTTCACTATTTTTGCCCCTGATTTATCAGTCAAAGCATAATTGTGTAAACAAAAGATAAAGAGGGATGACCTTCTACACCAGTTGCGTCCTTCACCATGGGAGCCGCTCTTGTGAATCCAGTTGGCTTATGATGAACTGTATTTTTTGTTCACCATTCGTTGACATTAGCATACATCTCCCAAAATATAGACACTCCTCCATGGTATGTGATTGTTGGCAGGCACCCAAGGATTCAGTTAGACATGGTTTGTGAAAGATGGATGGGAGGAGTGTCAAACTTTTAATACCTCTGTTTAATAAAATAAAATCTCTAGCACATGAGTGATCCCTGCTTCCCTCCGCGAAGGGCCTTTCTTTTAGTTTTATGTTGAGTCTCCATCTTCTAACTTTATGCACAATTGAGAGAGCATTTTTGCCATTCTGAGTTCTATGTGCATTTGTCCCATAAGCATCAATAATTACTTCATGATGTGATATTATTTGTTCTAGTCTTCCTCATGAACTTTGAAGGTGTCCTGGCATTTATGTTTTGCCCCACTCTTAAGGACTATCGAAATATCACTTTGCCACGCTTTCTCTATACTTGAAACAAACGTTTACCTTTCTTTGCATTATTATTCATGATCCTTTATTTGAGTTACTCTTTCGTGATGCAAAGTAATTGCTATGCTTTATTATTAAAGTTTTATTTATCATGTCGGTGTTTAAAAGTTTTATGATCTCAGCATGCATATGCTTTTACATTAGATTGATCAAGTTTATGTTAGTAGCATGTCACCTCAGAAATTATTGTTTTATCGTTTACCTACTCGAGGACGAGTAGGAACTAAGCTTGGGGATGCTTGATACATCTCCAACGTATCTATAATTTCTGATGCTCCATGATCATATTTTGCCAATTGGTACTTGTTTTCTCCCTTATTTATAGCATTTTTATACGTTTTCCGGGACTAACCTATTAAAAAGATGCCAAGTGCCAGTTCCCTGTTTTCTGCTGTTTTTGGTTTCAGAAAAGTTTTTCTACAAACATTCTCGGAATTGGACCCAAACAAAGCCCAAGTTCCTATTTTCCCCGGAAGCATCCAGAACTCCGAAGAGGAGTCGAAGACGGGCAAGAGGTCGGCCACACCATAGGGTGGCGCGGGTCCCCCTGGTCGCGCCACCTATAGGTGTGGGCCCCTGGAGCTCCACCGCCTTTGCCCTTTCGCCTATTTAATCCCCCCGTATGGAAAACCCTATGCACCTAATAAAAAATCCCCGAAAAGTTCCGCAGCCGCCGTCACCGTCAACCCTAGATCAGGGGGATTCAGATGCTGTTTTCGGCACCTTGCCGGAGAGGAGATCATCACCGGAGGCTTCTCCATCACCATGCCTGCCTCCGGAGTGATGCGTGAGTAGTTCATCCTTGGACTACGGGTTCGTAGTTGTAGATATATGGTTGTCTTCTCCTCATATACCTCCATGTTTAGATCTCGTGAGCTGCCTATCATGATCGAGATTGATCTTATGTAATTCTATATGCTCTGTTTGCTGGGATCCGATGAATATTGAATGTATGCCAGGTTGATTATAGTATTCATTTTCATATGCTATTTGTGATCTTGCATGCTTTCCGTTGCTAGTGGTTGCTCTGGCCAAGCAGTTGCTAGTGACTCCCAGAGGGAGTATTTATGCTCGATAGTGGGTTCATGCCTCCTCACCACCTTGCTCGAGTGACAGAAACGTGAAGGGGTGATGTGTTGTTGCCATTAGGGAGAAAACAACGGTGAGAGTGCGCGCGTGCATAATCATTGCTTACATTACACACTTTGTTTAATGCAATTATCTGTTGCTTGCAACTTACTACCTAAGGGGGTTCAAATGATAACCTGAGGGTGGATTATTAGTCATAGATGCAGATGGATGTCGGTCTATGTATCTTGTTGTGATGCCCGCACTAAATATCATAGTAGTCTTCATGTCATATTGTGCACTACAGTGCAACCTCTATTTGTCAATTGCCCAGGTGTAATTTGTTCACCCAGCATGCTATCTTTTATGGAGAGACACCACTAGTCAAACTATGAACCCCGGTCCATTTTCCACACTGTTAAACAAACCACAACAATTTTCTGCTTCTTTACTTACTGCAAACATACATCATTCTCCACACTATACGTCTAATCTTTGTTTTCAGCAAGACCGGTGAGATTGACAACCTCACTGTACCGTTGGGGCAAAGTATTTTGGTTGTGTTGTGTGCAGGTTCCACGTTGTTGCAGACACCGGTGAAGCGCCATCACACTGGAATATTCCGGGGTTAGCGGTTGGCGGCTATAAACGGCGACAGAGTGGGTTGCACCCAACCTTTTTTCACCCCTCGCCCTTCTCCACTTCCTCCGCCCCCAACTGCTGCTTCCGCCGCAAGTGCTCCCTGGGGGCTCCTCCGCCTCCCCTCCACTCCCTCTGGTTCCTCCTCTCGGATCAAGAGACTCCCACTCCCTGTTTCCTATCCATGGATCTCGGTAAGTGGCCATGTTTTCTCTGAGATCTAGGGCTTCCATTATGGTTTTTTTATGTTCTAGGGTTTGTCTCCCCGCATTCTCGTGTCCCCCTCTTCCATGGCTACACTTCGTGTATTTGTTCCTCCCTCGATATTCTCCACAGGCCTGGAACCCTAGCCCTGGAGTGATCTTTCCAAGGCCGGAAATTTCCGGTCCCGCACCGGAATTTCCGCACCCCCCCCGGAAATTTCATCCAGATCCGGAATTTCCGGCCTGCTCTGAATATTGCGGCTTGCACCATACACAAACTGCATCCAGTGTCTTCCTTCCACACTGCAAACACGAGCCCCATTTTTTATTCTTTTGCTTTTTCGTGCTCTTCTTTGCCTTTTCCTGCAGACGGTTCAATCTCTCAACCCAAAAGCACTAGCATTCGCAAGAGATATCGTCGGTTCATCCCCAATGATGAGGGAGTCTATGTGGATGAGACAGTGATTCGTTAGCGTGAGCGCGAGTATGAGCGTCAGCGCAATGTAGATAGGGTTGCTCGTCTTGCCAGCAAACAACAAGGCAAGGCGTCTCTGAATCTTTCAATTATGTCTGTGGTTGAGTTCAAGACTTGGCGCAACAAGGATCTGCTCACAGCTGGTCCTCAGGACCCCAGTCCCCACTATTGATTCTTGCTTCTGGCATGTGGAACTGAGTCTATTTACATGCAGGTCTACTCTGTCATGAGCAAGCCCGTCTGCCCCATGAAGCAGATCAACTTTCAAACATGGCCTCATTTCCTGACTACTTTGGAAACTCTATGAATATTGCTGAGGTCCTTGGTCTGTGTCCTCTGATGGAGATCCAGTGCTCCTACAATAGCACTATGATCCAACAATTCTTTGCTACTATGGTATTTGATGATTCTGAGGACATTGGCATGACATGGATGTCTGGAACGTACAAGCTCTCAGCCAACTTCCACGAGACCACGACCTTGCTTCTGAGTTAGGGTATCCTTTTGCTAGTCTTTTAGTTTCTCAGGGTGCTCGGATGCATGTCCATGGCGTGTAGTACGACAAGAACAAGTTGGCTGAAATTTATGGGGCTCGAGGCGTTGTGGGTTCCGCTAAGGGACTCATTGCTATCTATGACATCCTCCTGCGCATGTTCCGTGAGTCCATTGCTACCAGTGGTGGCAATAATGATGAGATCCGTGGAGGTTTGGTGAACCTCATGCATCACGCCTACCTGACCTTCACCGAGGGTGACCTGGAGGATACTGAAGCCCACAAGATTGATGGGATGGACTTCATCTTTCACGAGATTCACTTTGTTGTTTTCCACCGCAAGGTTCCTCCCTATGCACCCTACATCATGAAGCTCATCAAGTCTAGGTACCCTGTCAACGAGCGTGAAAGTCTTGAGTTCGACTGTGAGGCTCACAAGGACGCCAAGCTGTATAAGAAGAGTGCTAATGTTCAACAGGCAACACATGATGTTGGCGCTATAGGTCATGAACACCGTGACCCTCGCATGAGATAGGTTGCTGCTAGGAGAGGTAACAAGAAGCGCTCATGGGTTATTCATGCCATTGAGAAAGTGTTGTGCATGAATATTTACATCCACAAGGAGAACTACAATGCCTATGTAGAGCGTTGCAACATTCTCGAAAATCAGCGTGCTATCATGACTGCCCTCAACATTCCAGCTGTCCCTGCTCCTCTACCTGCTCAGATTCCATACCGCAACTGGAGCAATCGCGATGTTGATTGGGATCTCGGTATTCCTGATGATGATGGCCTAGAGACTGCTAGTGAGAATGAAGACTCCGAGGACGATCCCGAGGATGGTGCCACAGACTAGAGCTTGTTCCTTGGGACGCTAGTTCTTTCTTCTTCCTTTTTGGTATCCTGATGCCAAAGGGGGAGAAGATCTAGGGATCGGGGATTTGCTTAGGTGGGCAGCTTTTATGTTTTTTTTATTCGCTATCTCTCGTGTGCTTTTTGACTTTGTTTTGTTCGTGAACTCTTATTTGTGAACCTCTATTATTGGGAGACATGTCTCATAGTTATGCTTATTTGTGATGTCCGTCTTTACGTTTCTACCGTACGATTACATCTATGCAAATACCTGTGTTCTCACCACTCACCAAAAAGGGGAGATTGAAAGCGCATGTCTCCTCTAATGATTTTGGCGGTGATAACAACACGGGTTATTCTACTAACCTCGTGTCTAAGTGTTCACAGCCGACATCATAGTCTTTATCAAGAACAACAGAAAACTCTATGGAAAAAATCACGCAAGAAATTCTGAAAGAGTTTATATTATTTGAGGTTGGATATTTCAGGACGCAAGACCAAAATTTCCGGTGCCTACAGGGCGGAATTTCTGGGCCTAACCCCGGAATATTCCGGCCTGTTCGAAGACTAGCTGCTAAGAAACTGAGCGTCCAAACTGCCCGCTCTCGGATGCCGGGGTGAAAATTTGCCCGGAAATTTCTAGCCCCTGTTTCTTCCCACGAAGAGGACGCATCATTGCTGCCCGCTCTCTGGAATGGGGGCGGAAATTTGGTCGGAATATTCCGGCCACCGGATTATTGAAATATCCCTCCCCCCCGAACTTTTGGAAATATCCGGACCACAGCCCCTGAAATTTCCGGTACTTATATCGGAATATTCCGGACCTTCAAGACAGCAACGGCTAGAATTTGGAGGAGGCTATAAATACATGTCTTCTTCCTCTAGACAGGCAGTTCGTCCATTTCTCTCTCTCCTCCATTGTTTGAGAGCTCAAAACGCCTAGATCTCCCTCCTCAACCAACCAAACTCGATGCCCTTCAAGGATTTAGTGGAGGAGGCCTAGATCTACATCTTTACCAAGCCACAAATCATTTTGCCCTACTTTTCCCCTTGGGATCTTGTAAAATCTCTTGGTTGTCGTGTCATCCTAGAGAAACTCTAGTGCTTGTAGTTTCCACCTTGTTGCAAGAAGCTTCGGATCGTTGAGAGCCTCCAACTCACTTGTGGAGTAGCCTCAACCATGTGTAAAGGTTTGGTTAACGACTTCAAGTCGATGTCATAGTGGAAACGAGAATCTCCTTCACCGGAGAAGCTCAAGGAGAACAAGGTGCACATCCGTGCTATTGAGGAGCGCCTAGGTGGCTCCCCACCTCTCCAACGTAGACGTACTTCTCTTGAGAAGGAACTACGGGAAATATATATCCTTGTCTCCTTGTTTACACTTGTGGTTATCTTGTGCTTTGCATATTACTTCCATTGCGTACTTATTTCTTATCACCTAGTGTGTTTTATCTAGTTGCACATCTAGACAACCTTGCCTTTTACTTGTTAAAGCCTATCTAAAAGTGAAAAATAATTAAAATTTGTAGTTCACCTATTCACCCCCCTCTAGTTGACCATATTGTACTTTCAGTTGTACAACTTGTAAAATTGTGTTGCCAGAGACGCCCATCTAGTCATTTGCCATACTAGAATCTGGTTTTGGCTCTTCTTCCAATAATTATATCACTGTATCTTTGAAAATTATGGTTCAATCTCAACAAATATAACTAGTTATGATATGTCCAACGAATTTCCTCTCCCCGAGACAAAGTTCGATATATGTGTGTGAATATGCATGATCTGAACATTGGTGCGTATGCATAAGGCTAAAGACCTAAAGTCCACTTTTGGGTTCCAAATTTGAAACCTCAGCTTTTGTTTTTGTGAGTGACATTTCAGAAAGAAATATGAAACCGAAATTTTAACTAATTTGCACGCAATCATTGTGTGGAAAATACCGCAAACAAATATAAATGTCCCAAACATGCTCAAGAGTGTTATCACACATTATAAAAGAACAAAATTCTATTACGGTTAACGTAGCTAGCCTATGCGAACTAAACCACACACACTCTCTATCTCTCTAGAACTTTTGCTTTTTGACTCAAAGAATTTCCACAGGACTTTGACGGAATTACGTCCCTTGGAATATTCCTTATGGTGATTGTTCGATTGTTTGGATTAAATCCCATACATTTTTCAGTAATTCATTTGTGTACTATATTTTATAGGAAACCTAGTGTCAACTCAAACCTCTTGGTAAGGATCATTTGTTTTCCATTTGATGACCAAACAAATTTTGAGACAAACAAAATCATCCATAATTGAAATAGACATGGCACCACATTCCTGCAACTTTGTGCTGTGTTTTTGCAATCCCGGGAATCAAAGAGGCTCCTACATCCTAAACGCGGCGACAATTCCTGGGTGATAGCATGCCAAAGGCAGAATCAACGCTTCAAATTTTCACTCGGTGAAGTTCATTTCTTCACATTCTCTGATGAGGTGGTGAGATGTTTGTAGAGAATATTTGAATACGGTCAAATTAAGGAGACACTCCTATATTTTAACATCAACCGACTCTTATAGTTCTGACAATATTCGTAGTAATTAATAAAGATTAAATTCCACGTTTTATCACCAAGTTATGCATTTATAACACTAATTATCCCATCTAGTGAAAAATCGTTTAAACTACCCATTTAAAAAACTGTAGACTCTTTTTTGTATGCATTTTATTGAGCAAGGTGTGAGATGTTGATTTTGAGACTAAAAAAATATCATGACAACAAGGGGATGTCGATTTAAAACTGGACAGTAGGGCATCTCCAGTCGTCCCCCCAGAGCCCCCCAAGCGGCGTTTTTGGGTCAAAAGCCGTTTTAGCGCCGAATTCCACCAGTCAGCCCCCAGGAGCTGAAAAAGCGCTGTTTTTGCGCCGGCGCACCCAAGCCAAACCCAGCCCCTTGGGTTTGGCCTGGGGGGGGGGAGCAAAATGCCCCGCTTTGCATGCAAAAAGGAATCTTTCTCCTACGTTTGCCCCACTTTGCATGCAAAGATGTCTCTCTCTCCTACTTTTGCCTTATTTTGCATGCAAAAGCCTCCCATTTTGGCTGCTTTGGTGGGCTACGGCTGGGAAACGCGCTCCCCCCCCCAGTTTCTAGAATAGCGCCGTTTCGCGCCGCGGCGCAGAAAAAAAGGGGGTTTTTTGCGTCTTGGGGGATGCAATGGCTGGAGATGCCCTTAGCGCCCATAGCGTGCTCTACCTTTACATATTTCGACGCACCACCTGGTCCTAAAATATCGATCTGAAAACTTGTTAATTTTTCATTATCCGGTGTATTTCAAATTCTGATGAAAAAATGAACATAAATAGAACAGATACGGGGTAAAAATGGAATTCGCTCGTTAGAGCGGAAACGTCGTTGTCTAGTCCGTATCCGACCCCCGACCTACCGCCGTGATAGAATGGCAGGTGTGCCATGGCGGGAAGGCTAGGCTAGGCACTGTGGCAAAATTAGTGTCGTGGCGATGGGGTCGTTGGTGCACCAGCTGCACTTATGAACCGTCGCTGTTTTTGTCAGCGACAGAATAAACACTGCTCACGTGAGTGTGATTCGAGCGGGAGTGGCAGCGCGATACGGATGCTTCCACGTGCTGATTAACTCGTCGAATTACCAGACTTCTAGTTGGAGTACGACGCTGTCGATTCCTATGTGTCCTGTACTATAGTTTCTGCCTGCTGCATGTCTATCCATATAACTAGGCCCGACTAGCACCGGAACTAACCGAGAAAAGGCAGCCCAACACGATGTTGCTAAAATGGTTAGAAATAATATCTCTCGGAGAAAGAAAATATTACAGAAATGGCTTGAATACAACTAGTTTGTTTTTAAAACAAGACAAAAACTTTGCCTATTTCATTGATTTTTTTTTGAAGTCCCGAAGGGTTTGGAAACTGCAATAATATCGCCGGTGGGTACAGTTTTACAAGCAGGCTAACATTCCGGACCTTAGTAGTCACAAGCAAGATCCTAGGACAAAATGTAAAAATGCAACCGGGTCCCTAGCCTTCTCCACCGTGATGACTCGGACTCGAAGTCCGGGTACTTGCGCCGCCGCCGGCAACGTGCCACTTGGGGCATCGTCGGTAGGGTGTCCCGCACCAGAGGAAGAAGATACTCAGCCTCGCAGCCGAGCGCGGAGTGGCCACCATGGTCCGAGATAGCCGTGGCATCAAGATGCCACAGCTTGGGAGCTCCGCTCGTAGACGTTGCAGTTTCAGGAGCATGCAAACGAACCTGCGCTCCACCATCCCGCCGTGCTTCGACTTCTGTAGGCATAGATGCAACACTCCCTTCTTCAACGTCACCGTGACACCGACAAACAGGGGGTGCTTCCCTAGGCAGGCCCAAACCGGGGCACCACCACATCGAAACTCGAGCTGATTTGAAGAAGCACCTTCAAATATGCTCCTCTATCGCGTCGTCCACCATGGGCACTCGCCGAGCAGGAACATCTCTAGGCCTTGGTCGCCGCTCGAAGGCGACCACGCCAGGCGCCGAGACAAGACAGATGGCATACCGATACTCGCCACACAGGGACAAACTCTAGGCAAACAAATCCTAATCCTATTAAAACTACTACTGTACGGAGTGGGCCAGCACCCTAAACCATCTCCACACCAACCAACATATGCGCCGGCGGCAAGGGAGGCCAGATCTGAGGTGGAGCGGTGGACTCTCAAAGCAGAGGTAGGAAAGGAAGGACAGAACACTAGGTACTATTTATTTCATTGATTAAGAAAGTGTTTAGGTGTTACAACACGCGCCTCAAATCAAAATGGTCGAGAGAGAAAAACCTACTCTCGCGATAAAATGACACTCAAGCTATTCGCGTCTGCTGTCCCCCAAAGGACCACACTCTTTTTAATTGACAAGATTACAACAAAAGGCATGGACGCAATATTGTCGAAGACTCGTGTTCCGCTCGGTTCAAATTTCCCAAGCGGCAAGAAGCAAGGAGGCCTTTCCGCCGCCATCCATTCACCTCGCTGATGGAGCACCACCACTCCTCAACCGACCCGAATGAGATCCATTGCGAAATGTGAAAGGCTCCTAAACCGAGCCATTCCTTGAGCCCGTTCCAAATGTGGTTGTAGACTGACATTGAAACATGAGATGTGTCGCGATCTCTAGCTCCCTCTTGCAAAGTTGGGATGTGACACAACTTGGCCAACCTCTCTGTACAAGACGGTCCACTGTCCACACCTTGTTTTGGAGAATCAACCAAGCGAAGAGTTTGCACTTCGGACAGGCTCAATTTTTCCAAACCGCTAGGACCATGAAGAAACTAGGACAAGGCTCAAATTGTATCGAATACGATGTAGAGTCCAAGGTGTCGACAACAAGGTGGACCTCTTGAAGCTTGCTCCAAAGAGAGAAGAATTCCTCTATGTGCTTGGCTGAAATGACACCGCCAAGATTTAGAATAGAGATCCAAAAATCATTGCCTAAAGAATTATCTACGGTGAAATTCTTGAGCTTGGACATGGCAAGAATAGACGAAGCGATGTTCTTTGGCTTGAGGCCCGCTAGCCAAGGGGAGTGCCAAAATTTAGTGATCTTTCCATACCAACGGTGATGTTGATGAAATCGTGCCCATGTCCTTGTCATCACATGGGTGTTCCAATCCCACCCAAGTGCAGTTCGGCTCCGTCCATTCTAGTCATGGCCATCTCAACCGAAGCGCTTTAGCCAATTTCTCAAGATTCAACATGCCAAGACCTCCCATAGATTTTGTACTACAAAGCTTCTCCCACTTGATTTTGCATTTACCACCGGAGATCTTATCCGAGGCTGCCCAAAGGAAATCCCGCTCAAGCTTGTTGATGGCTGACGAAGGAATGGATATTAGACCCTGCGGGAAAGGACACCCCCATCTCCGGCCCAAGGTTAAGCCCCAAGAGGAGGAGTCCTTGGAGCACCGAAAGGCCCACACGAAGCCCACCTGCAATATCTTGCGGGCTAAGTTAGGAAACCTGTAACCGACTTAGGGTTAGAGTTCGAGTCCTCTCCGGGAAGGGTTCGAGACCTGGCCACCTATATAAGGCCAGGAGAGCCACCGGTAGAGGACCAAGCAATACCGCAATCCCAAAGCCTTGAGCTCGAGATCATATTCTCGACTTGAGCCACCATCATTGTAACCGATCTACTCGAGTAATACAGATCGACAGAAGCAGGAGTAAGGGTTTTACCTCTACGAGGACCCCGAACCTGGGTAAATCTTGCCCCCTGTTTAGCCGACGATCGCCACCAGCGCTCATGGGTTCTCCTACTCGAAACCCGATAGGGTCACCTGAGGGATTTGCCGAACAACGGATTCGACAATTGGCGCCTTCTGTGGGAACGGCGGGCGCTGGATCACCGGCTTCTTCGGCTTCATCGACAACAAATTCTCGTTGGAAACCTTCGACCGCGGCTCCGTACAATCCTATACGGATCGGATCTGTCGTGGTCACCCCTCACTCGCCGGAATATCGCCCGGTATTCGACGATCTGGAAAAGAGCGTCACCTTGACGTTCGGGAGCCTGAAGTTCGTGACCGACAGGGATGGAATCTTCCACTTCCCGGAAGAATCAGGGTCTGAATCAGGAGCCGTCGACTCGCTCCTTTGTCTGGAGAAAAGCGGCGAGTCCGTCCGCCTCAACGCCAACGACTACCATACCCTCTCGACAGAGGAACCTTCGTGAGTACAAAGAGCTCTCCGATCTACGCCTAGGACGCGCGAGCCACGACTGGCTCAAGTCTTCATGGCAGGATCAGAGCAACCCCCGAAGACAGAACATAGCGCAGCAGAACGCGCCATAATCGGCGTCTCACGGGAAGCTTGGGATCGCGCCAAGGAGGCTATGCGAACGAGCAAGCCACCCGCAGCAGATTCACCACACGAAGATATGGTAGCCTACCATTATCATCTCGTGAGAGCAGCCGCAACCATCAAGGATGCGCGGATAGATCTAGCCCGTCGAAGAAGAGCGGCGGATGAATCAAGTCAACGATGAGCTGAGTTGTCCCTAGCACCCTCGGTCGGCACCCGACCCGCGAGGAAGGGATACGCATCAACATCCAGGGATATCGAGTCCTTGGGCGGGACCAGCAGGTCGGTTACGCCCTCCCTTATGCGAGTCGATGATGACGGGAACGTCTACCCGCAAACTCCTGCCGCCGCGGTCCTGGCTGCAGCAACTTACATGCAAATGAACCAGCCGACAGAAAGCGACCCTCGGGCAGAGCAGTACAAACAAGTGCGCAAAGGGCTAGGACTGGCAGCCGCAAGGCTCGCCTCCTATGACCGCAAGAAGGCCGCGGAGCAGCTGGAGAAAGAGAAGGAGAAAGAGAAAGAAAAAGAGGCGTCGCGCAAGCATAGGAGCCCTTCGCCAAGAAGAGACAAATCGCCACGCCGTGGTCGAGGAAAAGAGGCTCGACGCCGTGGCGACAGTCAAAGAAGCAACGAGGATAGCCCGAGGGACAAAAGTTCGCGAGGTCACAGCAGCCGCTCGCGAAAACGAAGCAAGGAGCCAAGGAAGGACACTGACCGCGACAAGTCAGGATACGACGCGCGATCGGATCTCGCACAAAATAAGGTGGACAGGGCAAGTGCAGCGCGATATCGCGAACGCTCTTCGTCTGGCTCTTCGGATGATGAAACATGTGGTGCACTTTGCTTCGCCCGTAGCATCCGAGAAGCACCCCTGCCCAAAAGATTCAAGCTCAGCACGGAAGTAACGAAGTACGACGGCTCACTCGAGCCCTCTTCGTGGCTAAACGATTACCTCACGGCAGTAAAATGCCAACGTGGGAACAAGAACACAGCTATGCAATACCTCAATCTACATCTCATTGGTGCGGCCCGTAGCTGGTTAGAAGCAAGGCCAAGGTCCTGTTACGCATAGTGGGACGACCTGCATCGCGACTTCTGCAAAAACTTCCAATCGACCTACAAGAGACCAGCCACCATTGAAGAACTGCGAGCATGCAAGCAGAAAAGCGGCGAGTCCACCCGCCAGTACATCCAGCGATGGACCACACTCAGGAACATCGCAGGAAACATCTCGGAAGAAGTAGCGGTTGAAGCCTTTGCAAAGGGCGCCCGACGAACTGCTTTCAGAGAAGAGCTAGGCAGAGCCGCACCCAAAACTATTGGGGAGCTGATGAACATAGCCGACAAATGGGCTAATAGAGAAGACGCAGTGCGCAATGAGAGAGCGTCATCACCCGCACCCGATGAAGATCGCCATGGCCGAAGAAAGAGAAGGAAATATTACGATCACGAAGATCGAGAGGAAATGGTAGCGGCGGAATTCACGCGAAGTCGCGATACTGGACGACGCGGAAATCGCGAATGGAAACCAAAGGTTGAAGAAAAAAGTCCCGAGGAAGACCTTGATGCTTACTGCTCGCTACATCTGTTTACAGATAAGCGCACGGGAAAAACCAAGGCGACGCACCTCCTCAAGGATTGTCGGAAGTTCCATGACATCCACGAGGCTTTCTCGAAGAAAAATAGATCAGCAGCTGCTCCAAATTACCCGCCACTTCCAGGAGGAGTCCACCAAGGATTCCAGTCGCCACAACTCCTACCTCCACCAGCAAATCCAAACATGGCATTGGGTGCACTGCCAGCACCACCTGCACAAAACTCCGGGGCCAATGCGTACCCGAATCCGGCAGGGCAACTGGCAATGATCCAGAAGGTATGTCCATCCCGCAGAGCTCAAAAGACTAACACAAGGCAGGTGTGCATGGCTGTGCAGACTCCGCCAACAAAGCCCGAATACTTGAAGATGGCGGATCAACCGATCATATTCTCAATGAAAGACCACCCACCACGAGTCTATCGACCAGGACACGCCGCCCTCGTAATCCAAGCACAAATTGGCAACTACGATCTGGCCCGCGTATTCATGGACGGAGGCAGCGGTATCAACATTATCTACGCGGACACACTCCGTTGGATGAACAAGAACCTGGATGGCCTTGCGGAATCAGAAACATCCTTCCACGGGATAGTTCCGGCAAAGCCAATCCGTCCACTCAGAACAATTAATCTAGAAGTTGTGCTGGGCAATAAAAGCAACTACATAAGAGAATTCCTTGACTTCGAAGTCGTCGACTGGCCCTCACAGTACCACGACATTCTTGGTCGAACAGCGTTCGCCAGATTCATGGCAGTACCACATTATGCGTACCTGAAGCTCAAGTTACCCGGAGAATACGATGTTATCACCATCGACGGAGATTTTCAGAAATCCAACAAGTGCGACATTGAGTTCAACGAGATCGCAAAGTCTTTCGGGATGCAAGAAGAATTGCAAGAGCTGGCAAAAACCACGGATCACTCTGTGATGCCCCTCACGAAGAAAAACGCTCCCGAATTGGAGTTCAGCGCCAACAACGACACCCGAAAACATCAGGTGCACCCGACAGATTCTGCGAAGACGGCGATGGTCTCAACTACCCTCTCGCAAGCATAGGAAAGCGTGCTCGTCGAACTCCTCCATGAGTACTGGGAATTTTTTGCCTGGCAGCCCTCAGATATGCCAGGAATACCCAGGGAGTTCGCCGAGCACTCACTCGAAGTCTTCAAGGATGCTAAACCCATCAAGCAGACCACTCGACGGTTCTCAGAACCCAAGCAGAAAGCGCTTGGAGAAGAAGTGAATAGATTGCTAGCTGCCAAATTCATCAGGGAGATCAAGATATCCACTTGGTTAGCAAACCCGGTGTTGGTCCCCAAAAAGAACACTGACATCCTTCGAGTGTGCATTGACTACACGTTATTGAATAAGCATTGCCCCAAGGATAACTTTCCCCTCCCGCGAATCGACCAGATCGTGGACTCTACGGCAGGCTGTCAGCGCCTCTCCTTCCTGGACGCTTATTCGGGATATGATCAGATCCGGATGAAGCAGGAAGACGAAGAAAAGACAGCATTCATCACACCACACGGTGTATACCGCTACACGACAATGCCCTTCGGGCTCAAGAACGCAGGCGCAACATATCAGTGTTGCATGCAAAAATGCCTCGCCAAGCTCATTGGCAAGAACGTACAAGTATACGTTGACGACATCGTCATCAAGACCTGAGTAGAGGATACACTCCTCGAAGACACTAGAGAAACATTCGACGCTCTCAACGCATACAGGATCAAGCTTAATCCAACAAAATGTGTTTTCGGCGTCCCAGCGGGAAAACTTCTCGGGTACCTGGTATCCGCCAGAGGCATCGAAGCCAACCCAGAGAAAATACAAGCAATTTTTACGATGAAGGAGCCAACCAATCTACACGGAGTCCAGCAGCTCGCGGGGCGACTAGCCGCCTTAAGCAGGTTTATCGCGCGATTGGGAGAGCAAGCACTGCCTTTTTACAAGCTGCTGAAGAAGACAGACAAATTCGAGTGGACACCAGAAGCTAAACAAGCGTTCGCAGACTTGAAACGATCGTTGCAAAGCAGACGCGTCCTTGCAACGCCGCAAGAGAGGGAGCCACTTTACCTATACCTAGCCGCAACAAATCAGGTCATCAGCACAACAATCATAGTCGAACGACCTGAGGAGGGCAAGGCATATGTAGTCCAACGACCGATCTATTACATAAGCGAAGTGCTTTCGCCATGCAAACAAAGATACCCTCACTACCAGAAGCTTGTCTATGGAGTCGTTCTTACAACTCGAAAACTAAAGCACTACTTCCAGGAACACGCCATCACAGTGGTTAATGATGCATCACTCGGTACAATCATGAACAACCCTATGGCATCCGGAAGAATAGCAAAGTGGAGCATCGAGTTGGGCGCTTGGGATATCACCTATACAGGACGCAATGCAGTAAAATCCCAGGTACTCGTGGAATTCTTAAGCGAGTGGACAGAGCTACAAACACCAGGACCGCCCGAGTACACGAGCAACTGGATAATGTACTTTGACGGGTCCAAAAGAAACGAAGGAGCAGGAGCCGGAATTGTTCTAATATCACCTAAGGGAGACAAGCTGCAGTATGTCCTACGATTGGACTTTCCACCCGACGATCCGGCATCAAACAATGACGCAGAATATGAGGCCCTGTTGCGTGGGATGAAGATGGCAGTCGCGTGTGGAGCCACCCGACTAATGATCTACGGCGAGTCAAACCTCATCGTGCAACAGACAATGAAAGAATGTGACGCTCTCGCCGAAAACATGGTTGCCTACCGTGACATGTACAACCTGCTCGAGGGAAGTTTCAAAGGATGCGAGCTCAAGCACATCGCGAGATCGAGTAACGAAGAAGCGGATAGGTTGGCCAACATGGGTTCCACAAATACACCCATACCGTCAGGAATATATTTCGAGCGAATAACTAAGCGATCAGTTAAAGTCAAGAAAGCTGCCGGGACACCTGCAGCACCGGAAACAGAGGTTAGCCCGCAAGTTGCCATTATCGAGCTTATTCATAATATTTCGCGACAAGTATTTCTGGTCGAGCCAGTTTGGACACAGAAGTACCTCGACTACTTGTCCGCCAAACAACTCCCAGCAGATCTTCGCGAGGCTCGACAGATAATCAGGCGTAGTAAATCTTTTCGGGTGATCAACGGAGAATTATACAAGCAGAGCATCTCGGGTATACTCCAGCGATGTATAGCACCCGAAGATGGCAAGGAATTATTACAAGATATCCACCAAGGGGACTGTGGACATCACGCGAGCTGGAAAACAATTATGGGAAAAGCTTTTCGAGCGGTATTCTACTGGCTTACAGCAGCCAGAGATGCAAAGGAGCTAGTCGACCGGTGCAACGCTTGCCAGCGATTCGCACCCAAACCACACGCACCCGCTACGGAACTGCATATGATACCCATCGCATGGCCCTTTGCACAATGGGGACTGGATATGGTAGGACCGCTACGCAAGTCCACGCCGGGTGGATATACACACTTGCTGGTCGCAGTCGACAAATTTACCAAATGGATTGAAGCCATGCCAGTAACCTCGGCTAGCGCTCAATGCGCCGTCAAATTCCTCGACTCCATTGTATGCAGATTTGGAGTGCCACATGACATCATTACAGACAATGGTACTAATTTCACAGCCAAGGAAACACAGCAGTTCTGCGAAGAAAAGGGAATCAACTTCAAATTTGCCTCAGTTGCACATCCGCAAACAAACGGACAAGTCGAAAGATCCAACGGCTTGGTTTCAGCTGGCATCAAGAAGTGCCTACTCGATCGTCTACACCCAGCAGCAGGACATTGGGACGAAGAGCTACCCTCCGTGCTATGGAGCCTCCGCACAACTCCAAACCGATCCACCAACTACACACCATTTTTCATGGTATACGGGGCAGAAGCAGTCCTTCCCGAGGACGTCAGGTTCAGCGCCCCACGAGTTGTCGCCTACAGCGAAGAAACCTCTAACAGGGCACTCGCGGAAGATATGTACGCACTAGATGAAATGCGCGATATTGCACTCGCAAGATCAGCAGTATATCAACAATCATTGCGAAACTATCACAGTCGCCGCATACGACATAGAGCATTCGCGGTAGGAGATCTGATGCTACGGCTCAAGCAGAAGGAAGGACACAAGCTCGAGCCACCATGGGAAGGATCCTTCATAATACACGAAGTTATCCCAGGCGGAGCATACAGACTGAAGAACCCGGCGACTGGAGGCATCTATTCGAATCCTTGGAATATCGCACACCTCCGCAAATTCTATCCCTAGACCTATTTTTCTCGCAGCAATAAGGCTATATTAGCCACTCCTGTAGCTCGAATACATGACTTCTCAGTCATCGCAATAAAATACATGGTTTCTCAACCATACATACCCGAAGATTATTCATCCTCACATGCTAAAAGTTACAGGTATACACCCCAAAAAACTCATGGGGACTACGCCTAAATTTAGCATCACAGGAAAATTTATATATACAAGGTTACACACCTTACAACAGTTTTTACAAACTACACAATGAAACAGGATATATACAACCAACACTTATACATGGCGATGAGTATTCTCAGCCGCCAAAACCCGATCTACCTCATCCGCGGTCAATCGAATGATTTCCTCTGCCGCAGGTCGAACAGCCCTATAATGAGGAGACATATCGTCGATTGGACCATCAGGAAGTCTAGCTATGGAGTTGAAGTTCACCTCAGGATGCCATAAACGGACAAAAGAGAGAGCTACCACCGAGCCGCAAGTCATCTGATTGCGAACACACTCGCGAATCTCTCCTTCTCGTCCGAACACCCTGAGTAGATGGCTCCAATCTTCTGGGCCCCTTTGCAGCGGGTAAAAAGCAGCGTTCATTGCAATCAAAACCTCGTGAAAAGAACTCACGAGTATCTTCGCCTGATTGACTCTGAACTTCAAGGTGGCAAGCACAAACCCTCGACTACGATCAGACCAAAAATTATTCGCGTGAGGCCTTGAGCTACTAGCTTCTTGATAGATGTGGTTCTCCACCCACTGTTTCTCATTCCTGTCATCTGGTCGAACAACTGAAAAGCAAGGCTACATGATCAAAAGAAGAGCACAAGATTAGAAAGACTTGGGGGCTGAACCACTTATAGAGCAAATCATTGGCAACAGACGCCAATTCATCCATCACAAATTGCTCACGTTCAGTCGCCAGCTTTTGTTTGGATTTAGCCACATCGGCTACCCCACGCAACGCCTTTAACTTGCGTTCACCATCAGCTATACGGCCACAGAGACCCGCCAAGGTCCCAACAGCGGCAACAAGAGGATCGGCTGGAGTAGCAGGTCCACCCGAAGGCTCTGCAGCCGCCCCGGTCACCTGAAAAATACAAGGAAGAATAAGGAGTAAGATGCCCTACTCGAGATATATTAACCACCTATTCGACAGGTGCTCGGGGGCTACTCCCATCGGGAGCACACACACTCAATCATAGGAAGCTTTTCAGCAAAACATCTCGATTCAACTATTGAAAATACGGGAGCACATCCCAGGGTTCATTACAATCGAAGCTACGAAGTACAACAGAAATAATCTAAGAAGCTACAGTGGTGCTACCACTCGCGGCAGTGGTCCCTCCCTTAGCACGGGCAAATAACTCGAATAACTTCCGAGCAAGGACTCCGGCGGCATCGCCAAAACGACGAAGCCCTACCTTTTTGCCCGTAACAGGATCAACGGGAAGCTCCGAGTAGGCCTCCTCCAAGCCAGTGACTCCATGCGCCAGCGCGAATTGGATGGCGGTCTTCGCCCCAGATTCTGACTGGGCAACCGCGTAAGCTTCAAGGAGATTGCCCTCCGAGAAAACCTTCAGCAGATCGCCCAACACGGGTGGAGACGCGACGTTGACGAGAAGGCGACCGTGCAGTTGCGTCAGCACCCGAACATCATCACCAATCAAGGCGCAAACCCCTGCAGCATGCCTCCTAAGCTGGGCGCAAGAATCTGTCAATGCGTCCACTCGAGGAACCCCAGCAAGCTCCAGGGGGACACCCAGGAGACCTAAGAACAAAAAGGGTGTTAGTCCAAAGGATCTACCAAGACAAAAAAGCAGATTGTAGATAAGTACAACTTACCCGCGAAGCGCTCAGCAAGGGGACAAAGAAAATTGACGAGATTGGCATCCGCCTTGGCGCCAGCATCCTCCAAGCTCTTCAGAGCATCCTGGGCAGCCGCAAGTTTTCCCTCGTAATCGGCAGATAACATGCGGGAAGACTCGAGCTCCTGCCGGGCAGTCGCCAGTTCTGCCTCTAGAGCTGCTGCCTGAGCGGAGGCATTCTCCTTCTCGGTCTTCAAAAATTCAAGTTGATCTGCACAACAACAATCATCAGAGTCGAAGAATTGGTGGAAAACGAACGCAATAAAGGATGGAAAACTCACCTCGAAGAAGCTCGTTCTCAGTGGTGAGTCGACTGCGGTCCGCTCGAAGGAACCCACATTCAGACTCAACAAGAACAACACGGCGGCCAATCGCCGCAAGGGAGTCAATAAGCGACTGCGAGGAACATGAAAATAGAAGAGTCAGAAGAGTAAAATTTGAGCCTATACTCGATTGCAAACATTCGAGTATAGCCTCGGGGGCTACTCCCATCGGGAGCACTGTCGTGCACCTGATAAAAAGAAGAAGAAGAAAATGTTTGTCTTTGAGCTTGTAGCCGATCGCATGCGATCGGCTACAGCCTCGGGGGCTACTCCCATCGGGAGCACTAAAGTGCACCCGATAACAAAGACAACAGAACATTAAAAAACATGCAGCGAAGTTTACCTGGCCTTGGGCGAGTGAAAGGGGATCCGCCGAGCTGCCCGACACTTCTTTTGGAGCCTTTGGAGTCGTCGCATCAGGAGCGACATTCGGAGAATTTTGGACCGTGACGGCGGTAGGAGATTCGCCTGCAGCTCCCGTTTTATTCCTCTTTTCGGGAGGAAGGGAAGAGGCGTACCTGCGAGGGCTGATAGCTTGCAGGCTGCGACAAAGACAAAGCGTCAACAAGACGCCAAAGGAAAACGTTCGACTAAAAGAACAGGGAAAGAAACTTACTCATCTTCGTCATCCTCCTCGTCCAGCATATCCGCATTCCAGGCGGTCTGGATAACTGGGAATGAGGAGGAGGGGGCGCACGTACGCAGAGGAGTAGTGTTGATGGGCTCCTTCCCGGGCGATTCTTCCAAGGAGTTGTCCTTAGAGGTGGCCTCGTCACCTTCCACTCGACGGCGTTTATGATGACCGCCACCCGAGTCCCCTGCGTCATCCGAAGAATCTTGCTCGGAGCTCGAAGAAGCGTTGGCAACACTGGTATCGGCTGGGCCATCCAGGTTACTCGCTAATAACTCTGAGGCCTCCCCACAGATACGGGAAGGTAGCAGGTGGCCATGGATAAGCTCTACAGGAAAAGACAGAAGAAATTCAGTCGACCAAAATTCAGACCAAGAAAAAATAATGAGAAAAGAAAGGCAAACTCACTTCGGATGGTGGAGGCCTTGACGCGTCAAAGGCTGCGACCGTGCAGTCGGGGAATTTTTCTCCCACCTTCAAGCTGGTGATGGCCGCAATCTTTTTCTCGAATTCGACGTTTGAGAGCTCTTCACGGCTCACACGACTGGGATCCTCAGAGCCTTGGTATTCCCACATCGTGGAGGGTCTGTGCTGCAGAGGTTGGATTCTGCGCTTGAGAAAGATACCTGCCAGGTGTAGCCCGTTGAGCACGACTCTAGCAGCTTGATCACGGAGGGATGCCACCCTTGCGAGTAGTGGCGTGACGACCTGGGTTTCTTCAGCCGACAATTTGTGCGCCCATGATTTCCGCCTCCTCAAGACAACGAACGGGTGGAATTCATCGATCCCACCCGAGCTGTTGTCGATGACGTAAAACAACTTTTTTCTCCAACCCTGGGCGGAGTCGATGAAGTACATGCTGAAGTAGCTATTCTCCGATTTTGCTTGAATCCCGAAGCCACCTGTGCGAAGTGGCTCGCCAAGCTCGGACTCCACCCGCGACTTCTCGCGGAAGATCCGAACTTTGAAGAGGGCCTTCCAGTGGCCCCAGTGTGGGCGAATGCCCAAAAAGCATTCGCAAGAATACAATGAAGCACGATATGTGCTGCACTGCATTCGGGGGAAGATCGTGGAGCTGTATGCCATAAGCATACAACAATGCCACGAGGATTGGATGGAGGGGAAGAGAAAGACCGCGCGACACGTGGTCCGTGAAGACCACACGTTCGTTCGCGTGCGGGTTGGGTACCTCTTCCTTCTTGCCGAGGCGCACCCGCTTCTCGGACTCCGCCGGCAGCAGCCCCTGTAACACCTGGGGTGTTACCCTAATAAAGAGTTGTTTGTTTTCTTTTTTGCTTGCATCATATGCATCACATTGCATTGCACCATGTTTGCATCACAACTGAAAATTCAAAACAATTTAAACTTTCACCCCTTGCTCAAAATTTCCAATTTCAAACTTGCAAACTAAACCACTCATTTGTTTTTCAATAGTTTGAAATTGTTTCAATCAAATTGCCTGTTACTAAAATTTTCCCTGTTATTAAAACCCTAATGGCAAATTCCAAACATTCAAATCAAATCAATCTTATTTATCCTATTTCAATATGGGTTTAAATATTAAAATTTTGCAAACCAATTAAATTCAATAATGTTTGTATAATTGCTTGTTGCTTATTAAATAAACTCTATTTATTTCCAAAACTCCAACCCAACCACTATTTGAGAATCACCTAACAATTTAATATCACCTTAATAATTCAAGTGGTTGAAATTAATTTGAAACTACCTTGTTGTTGTTGTTTTGCAAATTAATAAAAATCTAATTATCAAATAAACACCCCAACCTCTATTTGGAATTCAAATAACAAATTAGAAATCAATTAATATTCTACATTTTGAAGTTAATGATTAACATTACCTTTATGTGCTGTTTTGCAAATTAACAACATTTGTTTATAAAATAAAAAGAAACCCCAAACCCTCTTTCTACCTCTCTCCTTTTATCTCTTGCACACAAAAAAAAGGGGGAAAAGGAAAAGAAAATCCAAAGGAGAGGGGCAGCCCACCCCGTTTCCCTTTTCTTCCTCTCAGCCCAACTGTTTTTCTCCCCCAGCCCACTTCCCTCTGGTGGCCCAGTACCTGTTCGATCGTTGTCGTCTTCCTCCCCTCCCTGATGTCATCATCGTACGACAGCAGCAGAACCACCCGATCGATCCCTCCCCTTCTGCGATGCTTGCCGTACTAGGCTCCTGCTCCTTAAAACCTAGCCTCCCCCCTCGCTAACCCTAGAGCCTACCCCCCTCTCCTCTAACCCTAGCGCCGCTCGCTTCCATCCCTTCCACCTCCCCTCTGCTTGTCTGTTCTTCTGAACCTGCACCCACCGAAGCCATCGCCGTCAGAGCCACTGTTCCCGTCGCCCCCATCGCCACAGCTACCTCGAGGAGCAACGGGTCCCGGGAATGGAACCGGGGCGTTCCCCTGAAGCTCCTCGTCCCCTCGCCGCTCACTGGGAGCGGCCGCGGAGTCCGCGCCGTCGCCGGAAACTCCCTCCGTTTCTGCTTCGATTTCTGAACGACTACGACGAGCAGCCGCAGGTGCGCTCCGTACCCCTTCCTCCTCCCTATTGCTCCTGTACTGGCACGTCATGCACCCGAGCCCACACCCTGCACATCAACGCGCGATGGTCACGCAGGCACAAGCACCACCACCACGCGGTCGATTTTCCGTCCAGCGCTGCCGTTCGTGTTCGCTGATCGGTGACTGAATGTTTCTGACGGAAGTTCAGTTAACAGCAGTGGACTGCCTCTTATTCCAACGTACCTGTATCCCATCACAACTACAGCAGCACTCCAGTGGCAGCGACCCGCGCGCGCGATGCAGCAGGTTCCGGGTTCGATTCCCCCCCGGTGGGAATTAACCCCAAAGTTTTTTTACTCTGCTGCGCAGCGCCAATGCCCCACCCGTCATACACACTCTGGCCACGCACGCACAGCGAGCCCTGGGCCCCCCTGGCAGTGCCTAGGGCTAGCTCTTTGTGCGGTAATAATTGTTTTCCAACATTTCTGTATTTAAATCTAAATCCTTCTAAATAACAGATTAGTCCCTAAACTTAAAAAGCTAATAACTTTTGTTTTATAACTCCAAATAAAGAAAATAAAATATGTGCACTAATCTAAATTTAATTCTCTACCCATTGGTAACATTTGTTTTCTGTTTTGAAATTCCAAAATGCAATTCAAATTTGAATTCAAATAATTCAATTGTAATTTGCAACAATTCATAAATAATTCATACTAATTCCAAATAATGCAAATAAAATATGTTTTCCATACCATTTTGAATAACCTTTTCAAATATAAATTTTGTTTCATGGTTTGAATAATTTAAATTGCCTAAATAACTTAATACTTGTTTAATTCATTTAAATTTGATAAAATCATAACTTGCTCAAAATAAAATAATTTTGAACATGCAAAATATGTTTTCAAACCATCAAAGTGTGAACTTTTCAAATATGAATTTGAATTTATGTTTTGAACAAATAAAATTCAAATAATATTCAAACTTGAATTAAATTCAATTAAATCTTGTTTAATTCATAATTAAATTATCCTAATTCCAATTTCAATATTTGAAACATGTAATCCAACTAAAATTTGATGTTCTCTTCAAATACAAATTTTGTTAATTGTTTTGAACACTTTAACTTGATGAAAACAACAATTGCTTGTGTGACTTGTTTAGGTAACCAAACTTTCCACACTTAACCAATAATTTCCAAACTTGTTAAACCTTATTTCAATTGGTTCTATTGCTGTTATTTTGTTGTTTTCCTCATCCATGCATCATGCTAATCCACCTTCACCTGTTGATTAGTTGGAAAACAATTGTTTCAACCATAATTCATGGGCTTTTCATATGCAACTCAAATTGCATATGGGTCCATTTAAATCTGTTTATCATGTCAACTAGTTTATTTCTATGCATCAATTAAATTGTCATGCATCCATATCTTGATCATGCTGGATCTTTTGCCGTAGTAGTAATTGTTGCATCCGGTGTTTGTTCGAGGTTCGTTGCTTCTTCCCGGATAGGACGTTGAGATGATGTGAGCAACGACAAGTTCTGCTACCTTGCGGGATCTCAGGCAAGTATACTCACTTGCTGCCAAATGGCTGCCTTTCATCACTTGTTACCGATTCTTTCCGTTGTTCTTATTCTAGCCCGTTGATACGATGCTTGTGTCTCGATCCTATCATATTGTTTACTTTGCAGCCATGAGATAGCCTTTCCTTCCACTTCCTATTAACTGTTGATTGTTTACCTAGTTGGCCTTCGTGTCGTAGCTGCATGCTTAGGGTTGCTTTTGCTCGAGTCTGTTGTTGGTTACTTCTTTTACTATTATTATCGTTCCGGGGGCTCGATGTTAATCCATCAATCCTGTTAATGCTAATGGTAATAATAATTTGATGATAAGGCACTGGCAGGAGGCCCTTTGTGGTTTTGAGGCCTGCTAGTGTCGACCCTAATAGGAAAAGGGTCTTGTCTACTGATCCATGATGAGCGCACTACCCGCATGTGGGAAGCGAGTATGGGCGCCCCCCTCAATTTGACTCGATTCGCATCTCGTCCAAATCGCCTCATTTAGTTCGGGTTTTCCATTTGCTGCATGCATGATCTTGCGAGCCCTTGGATCCCGGGTGGAACTTTCGTAGTCGGCATATAGGGGGACACGTTCTTAGAGTGCTATGAGGGTCCATTTTCTTCTGGGCTCGATTAGCCGTGCGCCCAAGGTTCTTTGGGCTTGATGCGAAGAAGAGTTGAGTTGTGTTGAGTACCTCGCTTGGTGGGTTGATCCCCCGTCTGGCGGGTTATTCTTACGTGTACGGCCAAATTGGTGCAACCCTGTAGGGATAATCTTCTCGAGAAGCCGTGTTTTCCGCGGTTATGGATTACTTGGTGAAAGTACTGGCTAACAAGTACTCAGGACAACTTAAACCTAATGATTAACAACCTTACACCCAATGATTAACAACTTGACTAGTAATAGGCTTATTGACACAATAATCTGAACCATCATTAATTCAACTGTGTGAGTTATCCTCGGATTGCTTCTTTGGATAAAGGGGCGAGATCCAGGATGGGTTTGTTTGAAGTTATCTTTCAGTTGGTTACAATACTCGATCTTATCTTCTTTCTGTTAGCCGGAAGTTGTATCTCTCTGTAGTTGGTTAGTGCAGCCCGCTGTCGCTTATTTGCAATAACTCCTTCCTTTCCGTTGATCCCAAAGTATTTGTATCTTGTGATGACTGGCTACGCCGGTATCTTGTGAGTATGGGTTATCCACTTGCCAGTACTTAACCGTACTGACCCACGAATATTTTTCGTGGCTGCATATTCAACATTGCAGTCAACAGGTTTGAAGTCTGACGACGTTAGCTTGGGAATCCCTCCGGCTTGGCCTGGGCAGGGATTGGACGCCTTCGGTTATCTTCAGGACTCTTAGTCCAATTTGTATCTTATCCGTAGCCGGACGCTATGTTGTTTCTTCCGCTGTTATTTGGATCTTTGTATTGTATCAGTTGTATCCCTGACTCGTTTGAGTCATCTTGTAAATCTCTTTTCTGTTGTTGTTGTGGATTATTCGTGAACTGATGTATTGTTATCACAAGTGGCAACCTGGAATCGGTTATTATGTGGATTTTGGCGAGAATGCTGAAATCTGCATAGTGCCCGATCTCGGGGCGTCACAAATGGTATCAGAGCCTTGGTTCCGATTCCCGAGATTGTTTCGATACGAATGGTTATCGAAGCAACGGGTCCGCAAAGCCTGTAGGTTAACCTCGCTAACGGTCGTTGTTTCTAGAGTGTCAAAAACTATTTCTGCTAAACTATTCTGGAAAAACATCTCAATAGGATTCTTGTTTTCTCCTTATCTCTACTCTGTTTCCCCTCCCATCTTATTTGTTTTGGAGTCTTCCCCCCTTGTCTATCTTTCAAAGTGTTAGGATCCTACGTGGGTGGACGTTTTCTGAGCCTTTAACCTAATAGGATTCAATCATCGGAAGATTCCTGGTGGAAGAACATCGTCATCACTCCGAGCGAGAATCCCTTGTTAGTGGTGTCGAGGAGATCAACTGGAAGCACGAAGAATCGATAGTCGAACTTCTTTCCCCTCCCGGGTTAGCAGGTGGATTGCGAGGGCGCAATCCCTTGTTAGTGGTGTCGTCTGTAACACCTGGGGTGTTACCCTAATAGAGAGTTGTTTGTTTTCTTTTTTGCTTGCATCATATGCATCACATTGCATTGCACCATGTTTGCATCACAACTGAAAATTCAAAACAATTTAAACTTTCACCCCTTGCTCAAAATTTCCAATTTCAAACTTGCAAACTAAACCACTCATTTGTTTTTCAATAGTTTGAAATTGTTTCAATCAAATTGCCTGTTACTAAAATTTTCCCTGTTATTAAAACCCTAATGGCAAATTCCAAACATTCAAATCAAATCAATCTTATTTATCCTATTTCAATATGGGTTTAAATATTAAAATTTTGCAAACCAATTAAATTCAATAATGTTTGTATAATTGCTTGTTGCTTATTAAATAAACTCTATTTATTTCCAAAACTCCAACCCAACCACTATTTGAAAATCACCTAACAATTTAATATCACCTTAATAATTCAAGTGGTTGAAATTAATTTGAAACTACCTTGTTGTTGTTGTTTTGCAAATTAATAAAAATCTAATTATCAAATAAACACCCCAACCTCTATTTGGAATTCAAATAACAAATTAGAAATCAATTAATATTCTACATTTTGAAGTTAATGATTAACATTACCTTTATGTGCTGTTTTGCAAATTAACAACATTTGTTTATAAAATAAAAAGAAACCCCAAACCCTCTTTCTACCTCTCTCCTTTTATCTCTTGCACACAAAAAAAGGGGGAAAAGGAAAAGAAAATCCAAAGGAGAGGGGCAGCCCACCCCCTTTCCCTTTTCTTCCTCTCAGCCCAACTGTTTTTCTCCCCCAGCCCACTTCCCTCTGGTGGCCCAGTACCTGTTCGATCGTTGTCGTCTTCCTCCCCTCCCTGATGTCATCATCGTACGACAGCAGCAGAACCACCCGATCGATCCCTCCCCTTCTGCGATGCTTGCCGTACTAGGCTCCTGCTCCTTAAAACCTAGCCTCCCCCCTCGCTAACCCTAGAGCCTACCCCCCTCTCCTCTAACCCTAGCGCCGCTCGCTTCCATCCCTTCCACCTCCCCTCTGCTTGTCTGTTCTTCTGAACCTGCACCCACCGAAGCCATCGCCGTCAGAGCCACTGTTCCCGTCGCCCCCATCGCCACAGCTACCTCGAGGAGCAACGGGTCCCGGGAATGGAACCGGGGCGTTCCCCTGAAGCTCCTCGTCCCCTCGCCGCTCGCTGGGAGCGGCCGCGGAGTCCGCGCCGTCGCCGGAAACTCCCTCCGTTTCTGCTTCGATTTCTGAACGACTACGACGAGCAGCCGCAGGTGCGCTCCGTACCCCTTCCTCCTCCCTATTGCTCCTGTACTGGCACGTCATGCACCCGAGCCCACACCCTGCACATCAACGCGTGATGGTCACGCAGGCACAAGCACCACCACCACGCGGTCGATTTTCCGTCCAGCGCTGCCGTTCGTGTTCGCTGATCGGTGACTGAATGTTTCTGACGGAAGTTCAGTTAACAGCAGTGGACTGCCTCTTATTCCAACGTACCTGTATCCCATCACAACTACAGCAGCACTCCAGTGGCAGCGACCCGCGCGCGCGATGCAGCAGGTTCCGGGTTCGATTCCCCCCCGGTGGGAATTAACCCCAAAGTTTTTTTACTCTGCTGCGCAGCGCCAATGCCCCACCCGTCATACACACTCTGGCCACGCACGCACAGCGAGCCCTGGGCCCCCCTGGCAGTGCCTAGGGCTAGCTCTCTGTGCGGTAATAATTGTTTTCCAACATTTCTGTATTTAAATCTAAATCCTTCTAAATAACAGATTAGTCCCTAAACTTAAAAAGCTAATAACTTTTGTTTTATAACTCCAAATAAAGAAAATAAAATATGTGCACTAATCTAAATTTAATTCTCTACCCATTGGTAACATTTGTTTTCTGTTTTGAAATTACAAAATGCAATTCAAATTTGAATTCAAATAATTCAATTGTAATTTGCAACAATTCATAAATAATTCATACTAATTCCAAATAATGCAAATAAAATATGTTTTCCATACCATTTTGAATAACCTTTTCAAATATAAATTTTGTTTCATGGTTTGAATAATTTAAATTGCCTAAATAACTTAATACTTGTTTAATTCATTTAAATTTGATAAAATCATAACTTGCTCAAAATAAAATAATTTTGAACATGCAAAATATGTTTTCAAACCATCAAAGTGTGAACTTTTCAAATATGAATTTGAATTTATGTTTTGAACAAATAAAATTCAAATAATATTCAAACTTGAATTAAATTCAATTAAAACTTGTTTAATCTTGTTTAATTCATAATTAAATTATCCTAATTCCAATTTCAATATTTGAAACATGTAATCCAACTAAAATTTGATGTTCTCTTCAAATACAAATTTTGTTAATTGTTTTGAACACTTTAACTTGATGAAAACAACAATTGCTTGTGTGACATGTTTAGGTAACCAAACTTTCCACACTTAACCAATAATTTCCAAACTTGTTAAACCTTATTTCAATTGGTTCTATTGCTGTTATTTTGTTGTTTTCCTCATCCATGCATCATGCTAATCCATCTTCACCTGTTGATTAGTTGGAAAACAATTGTTTCAACCATAATTCATGGGCTTTTCATATGCAACTCAAATTGCATATGGGTCCATTTAAATCTGTATCATGTCAACTAGTTTATTTCTATGCATCAATTAAATTGTCATGCATCCATATCTTGATCATGCTGGATCTTTTGCCGTAGTAGTAATTGTTGCATCCGGTGTTTGTTCGAGGTTCGTTGCTTCTTCCCGGATAGGACGTTGAGATGATGTGAGCAACGACAAGTTCTGCTACCTTGCGGGATCTCAGGCAAGTATACTCACTTGCTGCCAAATGGCTGCCTTTCATCACTTGTTACCGATTCTTTCCGTTGTTCTTATTCTAGCCTGTTGATACGATGCTTGTGTCTCGATCCTATCATATTGTTTACTTTGCAGCCATGAGATAGCCTTTCCTTCCACTTCCTATTAACTGTTGATTGTTTACCTAGTTGGCCTTCGTGTCGTAGCTGCATGCTTAGGGTTGCTTTTGCTCGAGTCTATTGTCGGTTACTTCTTTTACTATTATTATCGTTCTGGGGGCTCGATGTTAATCCATCAATCCTGTTAATGCTAATGGTAATAATAATTTGATGATAAGGCACCGGCAGGAGGCCCTTTGTGGTTTTGAGGCCTGCTAGTGTCGACCCTAATAGGAAAAGGGTCTTGTCTACTGATCCATGATGAGCGCACTACCCGCATGTGGGAAGCGAGTATGGGCGCCCCCCTCAATTTGACTCGATTCGCATCTCGTCCAAATCGCCTCATTTAGTTCGGGTTTTCCATTTGCTGCATGCATGAACTTGCGAGCCCTTGGATCCCGGGTGGAACTTTCGTAGTCGGCATATAGGGGGACACGTTCTTAGAGTTCTATGAGGGTCCATTTTCTTCTGGGCTCGATTAGCCGTGCGCCCAAGGTTCTTTGGGCTTGATGCGAAGAAGAGTTGAGTTGTGTTGAGTACCTCGCTTGGTGGGTTGATCCCCCGTCTGGCGGGTTATTCTTACGTGTACGGCCAAATTGGTGCAACCCTGCAGGGATAATCTTCTCGAGAAGCCGTGTTTTCCGCGGTTATGGATTACTTGGTGAAAGTACTGGCTAACAAGTACTCAGGACAACTTAAACCTAATGATTAACAACCTTACACCCAATGATTAACAACTTGACTAGTAATAGGCTTATTGACACAATAATCTGAACCATCATTAATTCAACTGTGTGAGTTATCCTCGGATTGCTTCTTTGGATAAAGGGGCGAGATCCAGGATGGGTTTGTTTGAAGTTATCTTTCAGTTGGTTACAATACTCGATCTTATCTTCTTTCTGTTAGCCGGAAGTTGTATCTCTCTGTAGTTGGTTAGTGCAGCCAGCTGTCGCTTATTTGCAATAACTCCTTCCTTTCCGTTGATCCCAAAGTATTTGTATCTTGTGATGACTGGCTACGCCGGTATCTTGTGAGTATGGGTTATCCACTTGCCAGTACTTAACCGTACTGACCCACAAATCTTTTTCGTGGCTGCATATTCAACATTGCAGTCAACAGGTTTGAAGTCTGACGACGTTAGCTTGGGAATCCCTCCGGCTTGGCCTGGGCAGGGATTGGACGCCTTCGGTTATCTTCAGGACTCTTAGTCCAATTTGTATCTTGTCCGTAGCCGGACGCTATGTTGTTTCTTCCGCTGTTATTTGGATCTTTGTATTGTATCAGTTGTATCCCTGACTCGTTTGAGTCATCTTGTAAATCTCTTTTCTGTTGTTGTTGTGGATTATTCGTGAACTGATGTAATGTTATCACAAGTGGCAACCTGGAATCGGTTATTATGTGGATTTTGGCGGGAATGCTGAAATCTGCATAGTGCCCGATCTCGGGGCGTCACAGCCCCTCCCGCTGCATCTCCTTGATACTTTTCGCCGTGGTGTTGGGCGAATGCCAGTCGCCCGAGCGCGGTGCAGGCTGTGCCGAAACTTCTCCTGACGCCGAAACGGCAGCGCCACGTTTCTTGCCTCCCGCCATCACTGGTAAGCACGAGCTTGAGGAGAGAAGGAAGACGAGCGCGAGGAAGAAGATGAACTGGAAGACGAAGGCTGGGAAAGATTCACCGTTCCACCAAGACCCATATTTATACACGGGGCTACTCGATCCTGGCCACTCGATGCGCCACGTGGCGTCCATCGCTGCCACCACGTGCGAAGACGAAATGAGGAGGCGGTGGATGCTGTTTCCTGCCACGATCTTAACGGAGGATCATGGGCATTTACTGCGCAGTTCGCGTAAAAACCGGAAACGACGCCTCGTTTCCGGTCAAAAAGCTGACAAAGTGGGTCAGCTCTTTTGCTCTCACTCCGTCACGTCCCATCGGGAGGATAAAAGTGCGCCATGACGTCATTGCGTGCGTCATCAAGCTGGAAAATCTTTCGATTGAAAAGTTCAAAACGCGAAAATAACTTCGCATGAACAAAAATCCTTCGAATAAAAGTCTAAACACGAAAGATAACTTCGTATGGACAAATCATGAAGTGAAATCTCACAGGAAAAAATACCCTACACACGGAAATTCTTTCGTATGGGCACGATATCCCAGACATGAAAACTCTTTCATATGGGTGTAAAACTCCTAACACGAACTCTTTCGTATAGACAAGGAACTACAAACCCAAAACTGCGCGAGTAGGCAGATCCTGCCACTCATTCACACGATGTTTGCACGTCATAAACCTGGATTGTTCAGCCGACTAGGCACATCCGGATGCCATATTCTTTCGAATATGAAGGTAAGACCTGAAAGATCTCTCTTAAGGGACTGGAATCGCACTCAAGCTGCGTCCTCCGGTATGATACCGTGTCAACAACACGAAGAAAAATCCTAGCGGACGCGCCGGGTACCCCCATAGGTTAAGTTCGACTCGGTAAGACCATTACGGCCCAGTCGCAACAATCACCTCGTAGGGTTCGAGTCGGAGGTCTCGAATCTGTGTAGGCCAGAACTGTTTTTGCCCTAGTCGCAATTAATTGGCCCTGAACTTTCGGGAGAGCTGAGCTACTGCGCCATATCCTTCTGCGAAAAACAGCCATACAAACAGGCACTTTTCATTACTCGATGCTCGGGTACAAAATTCATCACACAGGGTACACGCCCTCCAAAACAAAAAACCACCAATACTGGTTATCCAAGGGTGATAGAAGCAAAAAGTTTGACCGTCTACTCGACTGGAAAATCCCAATCGAGTAAACGCTCGGGGGCTACTGACGAAGGAATGGATATTAGACCCTGCGGGAAAGGACACCCCCATCTCCGGCCCAAGGTTAAGCCCCAAGAGGAGGAGTCCTTGGAGCACCGAAAGGCCCACACGAAGCCCACCTGCAATATCTTGCGGGCTAAGTTAGGAAACCTGTAACCGACTTAGGGTTAGAGTTCGAGTCCTCTCCGGGAAGGGTTCGAGACCTGGCCACCTATATAAGGCCAGGAGAGCCACCGGTAGAGGACCAAGCAATACCGCAATCCCAAAGCCTTGAGCTCGAGATCATATTCTCGACTTGAGCCACCATCATTGTAACCGATCTACTCGAGTAATACAGATCGACAGAAGCAGGAGTAAGGGTTTTACCTCTACGAGGATCCCGAACCTGGGTAAATCTTGCCCCCTGTTTAGCCGACGATCGCCACCAGCGCTCATGGGTTCCCCTACTCGAAACCCGATAGGGTCACCTGAGGGATTTGCCGAACAACGGATTCGACAATGGCCTTCATAGTCCCTTTAGGAAGTGACAATGAGGTGAGAGGGTAGATTGCTTGCGAGATCGTCACGATTTGATAGGCTCCCCCCTTCCGACGGTGGTGAGTGGTGACATACTTCCCTTGGTCAATAGGAACCTTTCCTGCCATCTTGTCCACAATAAATTGGAAATCCACTCCCCTAAAAGGGTGCACTGAGATAGAAGACCCAAGTGGGTATATGATAGAAGTAGAAACTTTAGTGTGCAAATTTTTGGAATAAGTTGTGAAAATTCACGAATATCACAGTCTTCGCGCCTAAGTTACAAAATTTGGATGGTAATGTAACCTGAGTTATTTTTCAAAAAAAATCCAAAGCCCAAATGATTGTATTCCAAGTTTCGAAATTTACACACGCATACCACTATCTATGCTCAGCGCGCATGATTTATTTCGTGATTTTTTTAAATAGAAAAATACTCCATCCGAATCGAAATATAAGATGTTTTAGTATTTCCTATACAATATGTACCTAGACATATTTTAGTGTAAGATGCATATGAATCTACACACTAAGACATGTCTAGATACATTATCTATAAAATGCTAAAACATCTTATATTTTGATACGGAGGGAGTATATTTTTTTGCTCCCTCCATATTAACATAATCTTGGGTTCAGATGCACCCGGTTCCGAAAATTCACCCTTAAAATGCACTTGGTTCTGAAAAAAGAGATGAAATGGTCAGAACGGTGTATAATGAGTCCAGCAAAGAGATATTTCCAGCAGTTTTGTTTTCTAAAAAATAATAAATGATGCCAAAAAACTGAAGAGCTCCCGGAAAAATATCTCAAAGTCGAAGACAGAGAGAGAACTTGCAGTTCAGATAAGGCAACCGCGCGCGGTGCCACTCGTCAGAGCTGGCCATGGCATTCGGAGCTCCAACTGCCGCCGCCCCACATGGCCACGCCACTCCAGCTCCTCTCACGAGCTCATCATGGAAGCACGGTCACGGAACCGCCTGCTTCAGCTCCTCTAAGCTAATCGGCGGCGGCCAGAGGGCACGGCTCGCGACTGCAGTGCACGCACTGGCGCCGGCGACGGCGGTGCCGGCGCCCTTCCCTCCTCCGAACGCAGAGTACCTGGCCGCCGAGTTCTCCGGACACGGCGTCACCTTCGAGGCCGTGGGCGACAGCTGCGCCGCGAAGATGACGGTGCGCAACGGCAGCGCGGCGCACCTGCTGCTGCCGAGCGGGCTCGTCACGTCCTACAAGCCGGCCATGTGGCATGGCGCCGGCATGGAGGTGCTCCACACAACAGTCGGCGAGGGCGCCGGCGGGCGTCCCGTCATCCGCGGCGGCGTCTCCATGGACCTCCGATGCGTGCGCGGCGCCGCCGGGGATGCCCCGTCGTCGTGGTCGCCAGGCCGGGCGTGGTCGCTCCGGGACGTCAGGGGAGGCCCAACGGGTTCCATCGAGGTGGAGCTCGTGTCGGTCGAGCCGCCGGGGAACGGGACGGCGGAGGCGAGGTGCGTGGTGACGCTGAGCCCGGAGGCGCTGTCGTCGGAGCTCACGGTGACGAACGCGGCCTCGTCCTCGTCGCCGGTGGCGCTGTCGGGCGCCGTGTCGAACCACCTCCGCGTGAGCACGCCGGACGCCACCTACGCCGTGGGGCTCCAGGGCTCGGACTACCGCAGCAGGGAGCCGATGCTGTCGGAGTTCAGCATCCTGCCCCCGGACAGCGCGCGGTCCCAGCCTCTGCACTGGGCCAAAGGGTTCGACATGTTCATCTCCGGCGGAGGCGCGGCACCGGTGGGGCAGGAGCCGGACGGCGAGGAGGACGACGACTACAAGCACCTGACGGCGGAGCTGTGCCGGATTTACAGCCACGCGCCCAGAGAGTTCACCGTCATCGACAGGGTACGTAAGACCAAAAATCAACAAATGACAAACTGAGATGATGCGTTGCAAGAACCACGGATTCAAACTGAGATTTCGATTTCTTTGAATGCAGGGCAGGAGGAACTCGGTGTGCTTGAGCAGGAGAGGGTTCGAGGAGCTGTACCTCTTCAGCCCAGGATCCAAGTACGAGTGGTACGGGAAGTACGCGTACGTGTGCATCGGCCCTGCGATGCTGAAGCCGGTGGCTGCTGGCGCCTGGAGCTACATGGCGAGGGGCTCAGTGCATCCGCAACCCAAACCTGTAGACATAGACTGCTGCCGGAAGACGAGGATGACCTTGCCTGGACATGTCACACACACCATTGTACATATTGCTCATGAGCAAGAAAACACATGTGACATAAGTAGGTTTTGCAATTCTAGCTACAGAATTCCACTGCAATGTGCTGCAGAGTGCAGATGCTGCACCTCCAGCTCAACAAACAAAGGAGATGTAGAACCTTACGAGCAAAGATTGTGATAACACTTAATAGCCATCATGGTCAAAGTAAATGGATACCAGGTTACCAACATCCGAAACCATGAGATTGTTTACAGGGACAGGATACAACAACAGAGCATGTTACAGCTACCAGCGAATTCCATCCTCTGCACGACACTTCCGTTCTCTCCGGCATATACATTACCAGAATAAGACACACCTGGTGAGCAGTTTCAGATGAAGGAAGAGGCCATAATGTGTTCAAGTCACTCTTTAAGTAACGCCTCCTTACAGATCAGAAAGATGTAATCATGTTGACGAGCCCTGCATGTTGGCGAACGTCGAGGCCAATCGGGGGACCCGTTTGCTTCCTCAACACTGCCGAGCAAACATTAATCAATTAGCAGAAGAAGACACTTATCGTGTTAACATCTACCAAGAAATATCCAGACATGAGCATACGATGATTGATTATGAATGTACCGAAATCCAGTTATGAGCTGCTATATTTGATAGGCATGGTAAAAAGATGCCATGTGCCTTGTGACCGTTTCTGAATAGCTTGTGTTCAGCAATTGTACGGCTTTATGTGGGATTGTGGCAAGTGTAGCATGTACCATATATGTTAGTGTAACATGTGCCGGAGTACTTGATATGTCTCTACATATGTTTAATTTATAGTTGTACACTCGGTGTCTTGGTCTGCTCTATGACCTTTTCCTTTGCTTATTTATTCCTGTGGAAGGCAGCATCGCTTTTGGCGTTCCTACACTACCCGCGTGCTATATGGACGGTACAAAAGTCCGAAATTTGAAATTGTTATTTTAAGGGATCGAGTGGATGGCTTTCTAAAGAGGAAAATGTGCACTCAAAGTAATTTACTGATTCATGGAATTGCAACTTGCTTAAAACATGGCCATACATATTAACATTTGTATAAGAAGATTCATTTTGTTTCCTGAGGTAAACTAAGATTTATACAGATAAAAAAAGGTTAGTCGTACGTCTCTTACCAATTTAGAAGATCCTCTCATTGAAGATTCCTGCAAGTTGGGCAAAACCATTTCCCTTTGAATCTCGTCTCTGGTGTCAGACCAACACATGAGTAGTGGAACCATTCGCCTCCTTCACACTGTTGGGAAAACATTAAATGTTAGCACTCGGCAGAGATGTATGACGTTCAAATAAAAAGCCATAATGTATCATCATAACATAACAAGCAGATATGTAAGATTCCATCGTGCCCTTTATCTAATGCTTTTCTTTGGTAATTGTAGTTTATAACATAGAGAATTGCACATGATCACGAGGACTGATGACCAATCCTCATTCACGACCATGAATTGTTAAGAATGTTTCTCTAAGTTCAATCCTGGATGGTTGCGTAGGTTCCCTTGTCTGTTTTACGAAGAATCATTTATCATTCTGTTTCGTTCCATGGGAGGGAATACCCGGTGCATCATCACCATTAAGAGTGCCATGCTAACAGAACACGTGAGCAGTCATATACAATTTAGGAGAGCATGTACCGGATATATTTCAGTTGATTTTGAGGATTGACATGATTCAGAACAAATTATGAGGGGGGTGGAGACAGCTGTATTTCAATTTAGTATTATATATTTATTTATTTGCCGCAAGGGGAGATATGGCTGATAATGAAAAAAACTAACAGAACAGGGTGGGATTTTACTTAAAAACTATTTATTCGACAAGGCAGGAGGTATTGACAGTATTCAATAAAATTAATAGAAGAGGTTACCAAAAGTATTAAAGGTTTGGAGAAAATACCACTATGTATATTTAATTAATATAAATCCATACTAGTATGCATACTTAATTAATAAATTAAGCCATTTGGATATATACACTATCTAGAGTACTCTAAATTCTCGAAGGATACATTAGGACAGTAAATTCTATGGAGCACTATCCTTAAACTGTATACGTGTTCTTGAGTGAAAAATTATAACGCAATTAGTTTATATTTTCTGAAATATAAAACCAACTTTTAATTAACATCTTATACAGAAATTGCAAATAGTGCTAGAGTACACAAGCAAGCATAACATAGCAGAACACGATGTTATATCCTAGGAACAAAAGTACGCATGTCAAAAAAAAAAAGAACAAGAGTACACCGTGAGCACATAATCCTCATTCTGGATAACAACAGGTAGAAAAAACCACGAAGCATAGGATGACCAACCACCAGTCCAGCCATAACATCATTGTTAAAAAATAAACATAATAAGTTTGGAAAGCTCTAAAGCTTTTCTTAGGCCTGATAAGGGTAAAAACTACTAATTCAGAACACACAAGATTAACTCCTTTAAATAACTCACAGGATAAAGTGCAATTACTTAGCACCATAAATACTTACATTCTCGTTGTCACAAGCAATCATATCACCATATGAAACCTGAAATATATCAATGGAAAATAGGAAAATCCTTTCAGCGAAAAGTTGAGAAGATATGTTCAATGTAGATATTGATGCAAATAGAATTTCCAGGAATATTAACATATATAAGCTTCAAGCCTACCTGATGGCATATACAGTATGTCGGTTCATTTGGATCAATCATTGGCTCCACATCCATAGATGCAGCTGTTTTCTTGGTACTGCCTGGAGGGGGCATCAAGTCGAAGTCCATACCCCTTTCCCTCTCCCATTCCCTCTCTCTGAACTTCTTTGATGCTTGGGGGGTACTGAAACCATGCCTCCGTTTTTCATCTCTGCCACCCATTGGCATTGGAGGAAGGATTGGCGGTTCATCTGGAGGTATTTTTCCTTCTGCAAGCAAGAGAGAAACAGGGAATAAATATTAAATACTCTGATTTGATGAAGGGTTGAGGATGACATATAATATTAGTTTGATAAAGGGATTCCTAAATAATAAGTAAAAGCTGCCAAAAATTGCTTATACCTTGCTTTAAATCTTCAGCAAACTGGCCTAGGTCTTCATCCAGCCGCTTGATATGGCTCTCTATCTGTACAATAATATAGTGATCAAATATGAGACAAAATGTATGTATAAACTACTTCAGTCGCTTCCGTATTGGGGAAAAGAAGGCACATATCCACAATTCCTCAAGCTACAGGACTATTTAGAAGGGAAAAAGCAAGGAAGCAGAACCAGGTCATAAGCTTGCCGTGCGAGCAAAACTTTCTCGGTGCAGAGACTCAGCGCATTGTCCTGGCTATTTTCAACATCCTTCTTCATCCTATCCGAGGCAGCGTCCTCATCATCCACCGTGTTCGGCCTCTCGGTCCCATGGGACACTCCGAGGACATACCTAATCTGTCGTTTTGTCTGACCCAAAATGCCTGCATCACAAGTCACAAGAACATAAGATACATAACTACAAAACAAACCTGAGAAACAACACTCACCAAATCACCATCGTGTAAAATAGCTATCAACAAATAGAACGGTTATCCTCCCTGTGGGATAGTCTCCTACCACTTCTATGGCTGCTATTACAGATCAGCATAAATGATTGTTTTAGGTGTTTCACATGTTGTCTACATTCAAACTAAAATGAGTGGACATATATACCAAAATGTGTCTATATAAGCACGCGCGTGTGTGTGTTTGAATGTGGAAAAAGGCATAAAACACCTTATATAGTGGAACGGAGGGAGTAGATGATAAGGAAAAAGGATGTAATGAGAATTCATTTTCGCAATGATTTTATAGCAGATTCTCCAAAATGAATTTTCCAAAATGAAAAGGAGTAGCGAAATCATCACCATCAGCCCTCTCGTCGAGCTCGTGCATGGTGGAGAGGATCCTCTGTAGGTCGCCGGCTAGGGTGCTCGAATCTGCGGAACGAAACGAAGCCAGTAAGAACAAAAGGTCCACGGGCACCCTCGAACAAAAGGATAAGAAAATCGAATCCAGCAATCTCACACTCCAAGTAGTCATCCACATACACGCCGGTGCGAGCGATTGCCATTCCGAACGACGGGGCGAGGGATTCAGGGGCGCGGGGCTGGATTCGATTCCGTGATTGGGGATTAGGGTTTCGGAGTAAGAAGTGGGGAATCTGGCTAAAATTTAAGAAAGTTTCCGCATATGGGTGATTATGACGTCATTAATGTGGGTGGGATGGCCCGCTGGGCTTTTCTAGTCACGTGGGCCGTAGGATGCATCACTTTTATGGAATCAATCCTTTTTTTTTCGAGTATAATGTCGCTCCTAAACATGTCTATTCTAAAGTTCTTCCAATATCAGCACAATATTTGTTTGCTCTTCCTTTGCCACAAAATATTTAGCTTGCTACAACCTAATGATCTTACTCAAAACAAAGACAAATTACTATAGCTGAACGATTCTCCCAAAATAATCACGGGAACGGCTATCGAGTATAACTCGCTAGGGTTACCAATGTAACAAAAGAGTTCTTTTGTTGAGGGAAGGATATGAGCGCGGTGATATAGCTCCTGTGCACAGGGTAGACCTTTTTCTAATTTTTTAAAAGGTTAAAATTTGAAGTTTTTCAAAAAATATCATTATGAAATATCATGTATTCTGGTCTCAGCAAAAATGACAAATTTGCAGATCTAGGGCATGAAACTCACTGCCATATTCGAATCTATTTTTTTCTGAGAAAAAGTACTAGGTATTTGACATGGAAATTTTACACGCTCGTAGTAATAGAGTTAGCTACATATAGGATTTCTTTTCTATTTTTTGAACTGTTTTAAAAATACAAAAATGGGGTACTTGGAGCTCGTGCTCCATTGTGACTATTCGGAGAATGTCTCTTACTCCCTCTATCGCGCCACCGCCTCCATTCATTATTAAGTTGGACCTTTATGCGTTTAAGTATCTCGAGAAGATGAGGTAAACCCCAATGAAAGAGCATGGTGCCCCCATGTGTGGTTTTGGCATCACTTGAACTCCATGTGTCTCAGCACCATTGGGCCGAGCTTGGGCCTATAATTTGAGCCCGACGGTCGGGACGGGTCGGGCTTCATGTAAGTGTATTTTTAGGTGTAGTCGGGTCGGGCTTTCTCGGGCCCGGGCCGATTTATGCGGCCCGATAGTCGGGCCGGGCCGGGCTCGGGACTGGGATTTGCCCGTCAAAATCTTTTAGGCCCGGCCCGCACTTTGGCTAGGTAGAATCCAACAAGATCATTACTTATAATAAATATATTTGATATGATCAAGAAGAAGATCGGTCATGATAATGTTGAGCATATTGGAAGTATGTTTTGAAGACGGAGTTTGCGTGAACATTCATGTTTACCTTCAAGACATCATCATGAAGAAAGAGACGAGACATGGTTGATCAAGTCAAAGTGAAAAGAATGCATTCAAGATTGATCAACACTCAAAGTTAGCTATTGTCCATATAGCCTTAAGAACTAACCAATGATATATGTGTGTGGAGTTTCTATGTGTGGTTAGGTATCTGCTGGTCGTACTGATACGTCATAAATGTATCCATAATTTCTGATGTTCCATGTTGTTTTTATGCTATATGCTACATGTTTGCTATACACTTTATGTCATTTTTATCGATTTTCTGAGACTAACCTATTGACAAGATGCCATGGAGCCATTTCATGTTTTCTGTTGTTTTTTATTTCAGAAAAGTTGTTATGGAAATATTCTCGATATTGGACGATTTGAAAACAAGAGGTCTTAGAAAGCGCCGTCGAAGTGCATGATCCATTCTCCGGGAGCCAGCTTCCCGGGGATGGATGTCTCCTCCTCGGGGTCTTCTTCTGGTTGCGGATTTGTCCATTTTGCGTTGAATTCTGCCAGAATTCCTCCCTTGATGGTCTTGGTCGTGAGGAAATGAATCTCAGAGTGTTGAAGCTCAACAGCCCACTCCGCGACACGCCTTGTGGCGTTGGAATTTCGAAGGATCTGCTCGAGGGGAAAGGCTGACACCATAGTGATGGGGTGCCCTGATGTCTACGCACACTTCTATTCTTGTAGACAGGGTTGGGCCTCCAAGTGCAGAGGTTTGCAGAACAGAAGAAAGTTTCCCTTAAGTGGATCACCCAAGGTTTATCGAACTCAGGGAGGTAGAGGTCAAAGATATCCCTCTCAAGCAACCCTGCAATTAAGATACAAGAATATTTCCAGAACAACTTTTCTGAAATAAAAAACAGCAGAAAACAGGGAACTGGCACTTGGCATCTTGTTAATAGGTTAGTTCCGGAAAACGTGTGAAAATGCTATAAAGAAGGGAGAAAACATGCAGCAATTGGCATAATATCATCACGGAGGATCAAAAATTATAGTTACGTTGGAGACGTATCATGCCCCTCGAAGTAGTGATGAAGCTTCCTCGAAGCCACAAGGAGCGCGAACAGGAGCTTCTGCTGCACGGGATACCTCTCGCGGTCATCTCGAGGCATGGTGCTTACAAAGTAAACAGGATGTTCGATGAGAGCGACTGTAGAGGCCCCCACAGTGAGTTGTCCTGGCGCATTGGCGCTCTCCTGAGGCTGCATGAGGGTATTCTCCTTGTGTAGCTCCTCGCCTGCAACGGGATCCTCTCGGGGAGAAGCGGGTGCGGGCTCCAGGTCGGGCAGGGAAGTTCCCTTATTGTCAGTCGGCCTTTCAGCTACAAGTGCAGTGCTAACTGTCTGAGGGGTGGCCGCAAGGTATAGGCGCAGCGGCGCCCATGGTCACGGTGCGACGAGTATAGGAGGGCTTGCCAGATACTACCTCCGTTCCGCAAAAGAGGGCGTATTTTGTTTGCTTTGACCAATAATTAGTCTATTGATATGTAATTTTTTGACATATAATTAATATCATTATATTCCTATTCGAAAGTACTTCACTATGATTATGAGTTCTATCAAGTATGTCGCATATTAAATGTGTAATCCTTGGTCAAAGAGTCGGTCAAATGAAGCGAAATACACCTAGTTTTTCGGAATGGAGGTAGTACCTTTTTACCACCTCAAATGCAGCAGCTGCCTCAGCAGTCCATTTGAATGGACCCGAACGCTTCAGGAGCTTAAAGAATGGGAGAGCCTTGTCGCGAACCTGGAAATGTAGCACCCCAGTGCCGACATGCATCCTGCGAGGCGTTGCATATCCTTCAGTCATCGTGGTGGTTGCATCTCTTCAATGGCCCGAATCTTGTCGGGGTTCTCCTCGATGCCACGATGTGGGACACCAGGAAACCCAGCAGCTTCCCTGCCGCAACCCTGAATACACATTTGTCGGGGTTGAGCATAATGTTGACCCTACGGAGGTTCTGAAACGTCTTCGCAAGGTCATCGACGAGCGTGCGCTCCTCACGAGTCTTGACGATGATGTCGTCGACGTAGGCCTCCGCATTCTTCCCTATTTGCGTCCCCAAGGCGATACGCATGAGCCTCTAGAAGGTGGCTCATGTGTTCTTCAGGGCGAAGGGCATACAGACGTAGTAGAACACCCCGCAAGGCGTCAGGAAGGCGGCCTTCTCCTCGTATTCTTTGGAAATTTTGATTCTATAATAGCCTGAGAAGGCGTCTAGGAAACAGAGGAGGTCGCACCCAGCGATGGAGTCCACTATTTGATCGATCCTCGGGAGAGGATATGGATCCTTTGGGCACACTTTGTTGAGGTCGGTGAAGTCCATGCAGAGGCGTCCTCCGCCCGTATGCTTGGCGACGATGACGTGATTGGAGATCCACTCGGCATGGATGACCTCGCGAATAATCTTGGCGTCGAGAAGCTTCTCCACCTCCTTGACGATGAATTCTTGCTTTTCTGGGACCTGGCGACGGGCCTTCTGCTTGACCGGGCCTACGCCCGGATACACCGCCAGATGGTGTTCAATCACCTCCCTCGGTACACCAGGCATATCGGACGCTGTTCGGGCGAACATGTCCGCGTTTGCCCGGAGGAAGGCGACGAGCGCGCTTTCCTATTTGGGGGGCAGCCGGCCATAATGGTGTGTGTCTGCCCTGTGCCGTCGGGGTTCATGGAGACCTTCTTTTTCGCCGCCCTCTCGTGAGAGAACAACCGTTTCTTCTTCGGAGGCTCGACAGCGTCCCTGACGTTTCCCTCATCGATGGGGTGTGATGCTGCCGCCTCTTTGTAGGCGCCCTCCATGGAGCGCACCGCGTCCTTTACGTCCCCGTGAACAGTGAGGGGTCAGCTGCTCCTGGGCATCTTGACCATGTTGTACGCGTGGTACGTGACGACCATGAACTTGGCTAGCGCCGGATAGCCGATTATGGCGTTGTTGGGCAGACCGATGTGGGCTACGTCAAAGTCGATCTCCTCGGTGCGGTAGTTGTGGAGGGTCCCGAACGTGACTGCCAGCCTGACCCTCCCCAGCGGCACGGTTGTGCCGCTGGTTACTCCGGTGAAGGGCCTAATGGCCTTGAGGCGGTCACGCGGGATACGCAGCTTCTCGAAGGTCCCGAGGGAGATCACGTTGAGGTTGACGCTTCCGTCCACAAGTGTCTTAGAGACGGCGACGTGGTTGATCGTGGGGGTCCACACTAGTGGGATAGCTCCCACCGAGCCAATGGCCTTGGGGTGGTCGGCAGAGTCGAAGGAGATCTCCCGCTGGGACCACTTGAGCGACAGGGCGGCCGTTTCACCCCCACGGCAGGCGGCGACGACCTCCCTTGGTATTTGCTTGATGTGGCGCCCGGAAGGTGGGGCGAGGGACCCGTCGAGTATACAGGCGACGTGACGGGTGGTGTCGTGCATCCCCGCCGCATCGCGGCCTCCGAGTCCCATGTCGAAGCGCCAGAGAGTCACTTGACCCTCGGGCTCACCACGAGGAAGACGGCCGCAGTGGCGGGAGCGTTCGAGAAAATGCGTGTGCAGGTCCTCCCACAAGTCCACGGAGCTGTCCGGGAGGTTTAGAAACCATGTGTGCGCAGAGCCGCGGAGAGCTAGTGGAAAGTACGTCAATAGGCACCGGTCACCTCCCCAAGCAGCCCTGACTCGTGGCTGGTACTATTGCAGGAAGTCCGAGGGGGCCGTTCCCCGTGCAGCGTGCGGGAGGCGAGGCAGAAAGGCCGAAGGCCACCTTGCCTCCCACAGGTCTCTGTTGAACGCGTAGCAGCACGCTGCCCGGGCACTCGCCCGCCGCTCTCGGTAGCTAGGCCACTCTTAGACGGTGGTGACGTTTCCCGGGACAAAAGATGTCATGCCGCGCGCTCGAGAGAGCCGCTCCCGGCGCGTGCAGGGTTCCGTCGGCCTGACCACGGACGGGTCTGCCGCAGTGGAGCTAGTCCGCTCCCAGTTGGCCGATGGAGCTGAGGTGAGCTCGATGGTGCACACCAGCTGGGTATCGCCCGCGTCGAGCACGATCGGGAAGCGCGCCGGTCCTTGTGCTCTAGATAGGGCACCCTGCACGGTTACCCATGCAGGGGCCACGTCGGGTTCGCACAGAACTCGCCGGCGTGCATTATGCCCCGCCCGCGCAACGACGCGGGGGAGCGAGAATGGGAAAGCCCGAAGTGGGCGAAGTCAGTGACGAGGTCGCCAAGGTTGTTCCGCTTCCAGGACCGCGCCCTGCGGCTGGCCTGGTTGGTGCGGGAAACGACCATGGCGACGGAGATGCGAGAGAAACGCCTTAGCCCCCTACGTGGCGCGCCAAATGTCAGAGTTGTTGTTTCTGTCAACAACAGGGTAGCACTCAAAGGTTCGAACACTGGGGGCTAAACACGTTCAATCGCACCTCCGAAGACTTCAAGAGGGGAGCTCTCGAAGGGAAACCAGCACAACACGAGGGGTTTATCCAGGTTCAGGCCACCGTGATGGTGTAAAACCCTACTCCTGCTTATCTGGTTGATAGCACAGTGAGGATTACAGTACAATGGGGAGCTCTGATGATCTCTCTACCTGGTGTCTCCTCTCTTGTTATTGTTCTCTCTCTCTGTCTATCTTCTTTCTTGTCCTTCTTCCGGGGAGGTAGGAGAAGCCTACTTATACTGGCAGTCGGACCTGTTTCCCGCTCACTCGGCGGGAAACAGATACCACAAGGTGCCAAAGAGGGTAGCGCCCCATACACTACGCCTCCTGCACGGAAAAGAGCTTGATGTCTACGCACGCTTCTATTCTTGTAGACAGTGTTGGGCCTCCAAGTGCATAGGTTTGTAGAACAACAACAAGTTTCCCTTAAGTGGATCACCCAAGGTTTATCGAACTCAGGGAGGAAGAGGTCAAAGGTATCCCTCTCAAGCAACCCTGCAATCACGATACAATAAGTCTCTTGTGTCCCCAACACACCTAATACAGTTGTCAGTAATATAGGTGCACTAGTTCAGCGAAGAGAGAGTAAAATACAAGTATTATGGATGATTATAAGTGATAATAGCAATCTGAAATAAAAAATGGCAGCAAGCAAACATGTAGCCGAACTGATTGTAAACGGGGTTTCAATGCTTAGAAACAAGGCCTAGGGGATCCTACTTTCACTAGTGGACACTCTCAATAAAGATAACATAATTGAATGCATAAATATCTTCTCTTCACTATGCTACTCCGAACCACTCTCCGGTCGAATAACAAACACCTATTCATTGTGTAGGGTTGTGACAGCACTCCTCAAAGTCGCATTTCCATGTCTAATTAACCCCACGCTGTCACTATGAGCTCCCTAGAAGGTACTATACAAACACCACAATTTCATAGGGTCATCCAACACAAGATATAAATGTCATGCTAAACCATACGGTGCACACACTATCACCTTTACACCGTGATCAAGTGTCTACGAAGATATCATGACAAAACCACTTGAGTAACATAAAACATGAAGGGTAACATCTACTTATTCAACTAGATTTCAAAGCTCATGATCACATAAAGATCACACCATGGAAAAGAGATATGAAACACATAGCTACCGGTAGAGCCCTTAGCCCCTGGGGATAACTACTCCCTCATCATCAAAGGAGACAGCAACGGTGATGAAGATGGCGGTGGAGTCGATGGAGATGGCTTCGGGGGAATTCCCTGTCTCGGGAGGGTGCCGGAACAAAGATTTCTGTCCCCCAAAGCTTGTCGGTGGCGGCGACGGAGCTACCGAACTTTTCGTGGAAGGAGGCCGATATCTTTAGGGTTTTTGCGTCGAAGGCCATATATGGGGCGAAAGGGCGATGTCGATGCGTGCCCGAGGGGCCCACACCACCTCCCGGCGCAGCCAGGGGTCCACCGGCGCCAGACATGGTATGGAGGCTCCGGGGGCCCCCTCCGTGTCTCCTTTGGACTTCATTGACGTGTCGGGAATTCTAAGACTTTTGGCTTTTGAATCGTCCAATTCCGAGAATATTTCCGGAACAACTTTTCTGAAACTAAAAATAGCAGAAAACAAGAACTGGCTCAGTGACATCTTGTCAATAGGTTAGTCCCAGAAAATCCATAAAAATGACACAAAGTGTAAAGAAAACATGTAGCATATGGCATGAAAACAACATGGAACCTCAGAAATTACGGATACGTTTATGACGTATCAGTCGCTGGGGGACAACTGCGCCGTCCATGGCGTCACGGTGGGGGAGCCGGGTCACGTCGCCCTCGTCTTCTAGCGTGGACCTGGTCTTCTTGCACCAAAGAGGAAAGCCATGGACGGGGCTTTGGTGCGCGTGATGTCTACGCATGCTTCTATTCTTGTAGACAGTGTTGGGCCTCCAAGTGCAGAGGTTTGTAGAACAGAAGCAAGTTTCGCTTAAGTGGATCACTCAAGGTTTATCGAACTCAGGGAGGTAGAGGTCAAAGGTATCCCCCTCAAGCAGCCCTGCAATTACGATACAATAAGTCTCTTGTCTCCCCAACACACCTAATACAATTGTAAGTTGTATAGGTGCACTAGTTCGGAAAAGAGAGAGTGAAATACAAATTCTATGGATGTTTATAAGTGATAATAGCAATCTGAAATAAAAATGGCAGCAAACAAACATGTAGCAGAACTGATTCTAAATGGTGTTTCAATGCTTAGATACAAGGCCTAGGGATCCTACTTTCACTAGTGGTCACTCTCAACAATGATAACATATTGGAATGCATAAATATAATCTCTTCACTATGCTACTCTGAACCACTCTCCGGTCGAATAACAAACACCAATTCATTGCGTAGGGCTATAATAGCACTCCTCAAAGTCGCATTCCCATGTCTAGTTAACCCACGCTGTCACTATGAGCGCCCTAGAAGGTACTAGACAAACACCATAATTTCACAGGGTCATCCAACACAAGTTATAAATATCATGTTAAACCACACATTGCACACACTGTCACCTTTACGCCGTGATCAAAGTGTCTATGGAGATCTCATAACAAAACCACTTGAGTAGCATAACAGATAAAGAATAACATCTACTGATTCAACTAGATTACAAAGCTCATGATCACATAAAATTCACACCATGGGAGAGAGACATGAAACACATAGCTAGCGGTAGAGCCCTCGGCCCCGGGGGAGAACTACTCCCTCCTCATCATGGGTGACAGAAACAACAATGAAGATGGCGGTGGATTCGATGGAGATTGTTCCGGGGGCACTTCCCCATCCAGGCAGGGTGCCGGAACAGAGATTTCTGTCCCCCAAAAATTTTCGGCGACGGCGGTGAAGCTTCTGAACTTTTCGTGAAAAAAGGTTGATATCTTTTAGGGTTTATGCATCGGTGGCATATATATACAAAAGGGCGATGGCGGTGGGAGCCCGAGGGGGCCACACCACTAGCCGGCGCAGCTAGGGGCCCACCCGCGCGGAGGCATGGTGTGGGGGCTCCAGGACCCCTCCGGGTCTCTTTTGGACTTCCTTGACCCTCCGGTACTTCTAAGACTTTTGTCTTTTAAATCGTCCAATTCCGAGAATACTTTCGAAACATTTTTTCTGAAACTAAAAAAAACAGAAAATAGGAACTATCTTTGTGGCATCTTGTCAATAGGTTAGTCTCGGGAAATCGATAAAAATGACATAAAGTGTAAGGAAAACATGTAGCATATGACATGAAAACAACATGGAACATCAGAAATTAAGGATACGTTTATGACGTATCAGCGCGCAGCGGAGCCCTACGCTTTATACACGAGAATGGCAACTGCAAAAGTCATCTTGTCTTCTCCAGCGGCTTCATCATCCACGCAGAGGTCAGAGCGTCACCCTCACATGGGCTGTCTCCCAGCGGGTGAGGCTCCTTCCGGGAAGGAGCGAGATCGGAGCAGGACTCCTCCCAACGATGCGCGATGGAGATCCCTTGGAGGCCTTCTCTTCAAGGGGCCAGCCTTGGGGGAGAACTACCAAGGAGTTCTCCCTATCTTGTTGTATGGGTACGGACTCCTTCCGTACCCGATGGGCTGGGCCAGCAGCTGACGGCCCAGGATACCCTTGTATTCGTGGGTCCGGCAGAATCAACAATATAAGGTCTAAATTTATCACATGCAAAAACTACAGCTAATAAAAAATTTCAGTAGTAGCTCAATTCTTTTGAGCAACATCAAAATTCTTACTAGCATAATGAATAACATTCAATTTCTTATCTACTCACTGTCCAAGAACAACACCTACAGCAAAATCACTAGCATCACACATAATTTCAAAAGGCAAATTCCAATCAGGTGGTTGAACAATAGGAGCAGTACTTAAAACTTATTTAAAGTTTCAAAAGCTTCCTTGAAATCATCATCAAAAACAAAAGGTACGTATTTTTTAAGAAGATTAGTAAGAGGCTTTGATATTTTAGAGAAATATTTAATAAACCTCCTATAAAAACCAACATGACCCAGAACACTACTAATACCTTTAACATCCCTGGGACAGGGAATTTTCTCTATTGCTTCCACTGTAGCTCTGTCAACTTCAATACCTCTTTCAGAAATTTTATGTCCAAGAACAATTCCTTCATTAACCATAAAGTGGCATTTCTCCCAATTAAGAACAAGGTTAGTTTCCTCACATATCTACAAAAATTTATCAAGAATGTGCAAACAGTTATCAAAAGAAGTTCCATAGACGGAGAAATCGACCATGAATACTTCCACAATTTCTTCATAAAAGCCATGAAAAATAGCAGACATGCATCTTTGAAACGTAGCAGGAGCATTACACAAACCAAAAGGCATTCGTCTATAAGCATAAGTTCCATAAGGACAAGTAAAGGTTGTTTTCTCTTGATCTTTTTCCCTAACAACAATTTGGGAAACCCCAAAATAACCATCAAGAACGCAAAAATGAGTTTTCTTAGACAACCTTTCTAGAATTTGATCAAAAAAGGTAAAGGATAATGATCTTTCTTAGTAACTTTATTAACCTTTCTAAAATCAATGCACATTCTATAACCAACTACTACTCTTTGTGGAATAAGCCATTATTTTCATTAGGCACAATAGTCATTCCACCTTTCTTAGGAACACAATGCACAGGGCTTACCCATCTACTATCAGCAATAGGATAAATAATACACCATGAAGGAGTTTTAATACCTCATTTCTTACCACTTCCTTCATCTAGGAATTAAACAGAGTTGATGTTCAACTACTGGCTTTGAGTTTGATTCAATATTAATAGCATGCTGACATATAGCAGGAGAAACCCCTTTCAAATCATCAAGAGTATATCCAATAGCTCCACAGTGTTTCTTCAATATTTACAATAATCTTTCCTCTTCTTCACCTAAAAGTTTAGAACTAATAATAACATGATATATTTTCTTCTCATCAATATAAGCATATTTAAGATCATCAGGTAAAGGTTTTAAATCGAAAACAAGATCCTCCTTGGGTGGTAATGTGGTACCCAAATCCTCTACAGGTAAATTGTGTCTTAGCATCACTGGTCGACGAATAATAATATCGTCAATCTCATTGCTTTCTTGGTCCTCCATGTCCTCACTTTCATGGTCCTCCATGTATTGTTGCAAAGCATTGTTAGGGGAAAGAGCAATAGAAGTAAGCTGTTCAAGTGTAAAGTTTTCATTAGGCAATTCAGCTTCATAAGGAGCTCTAGCAAATTAGAGAAATTAAACTCATAAGATTTTCCATCAAATTTAGTCAATATTTTCTCCTTCCTACAATCTATAACAGCGCCACAAGTGTTTAAGAAAGGTCTACCAAAAATAATAGGACATATTTTACTAGTAGCTTTACCCAATACTAGAAAATCAGTGGGATATTTAGTTTTACCACATAAAACTTCCACATCTCTAACAATACCAATTAGAAAGACAGTTTCTCTATTACCAAGCTGAATAGCAACATCAATATCTTCAAGTTCACAAGAACCAATTTCATGCATGATTTCTTTATAAAGCGCGTAAGGAATAGCACTAGAACTTGCACCAATATCACATAAACCATAATAGCAATGATCACCAATCTTAACAGAAAGCACATGAACACTAGTTTTCTGAGGTCTATGGGGATGTGAAACAATATTAGAAGCATCCTCACAGAAGACAATGTGTCCATCTTCTATAGTTATTTGTTCATTGGGTTCAATAGGTTTCTTTATACTCTTGTTAACCACAATAGATACAATAGAATGTTCCTTTACTTTAGCAGAGAAAGGCATATTCTCAATATAACGTTCAGGCACAACAGGATTAACAACATGCACTTCTATGTTTCTAGCAGGAACACAATTAACAATATCTTTATAAGGTGCATGATATTTGTTCAACTACTTTTTATTAATATAAAGATAGGAAGCAAAGGCTTACAGTTTGCAAAAATTTGAGAATCAAGAACACAAATAGCACTAACATTATAGAAATCACCGGTTCCCATAAAATCTTTAATGCATTCATAATCGTAATTTATACGTGACTTTCTACCTTTGTCATTATCCCATCCTTCAGTATTTTCTCGAATACGATCAAGAAGGTCCCATTTATCTTCTTCCTTCATATGTGTCAATGATCCAGAAAAATAAGCATCCAATAAATCCTTATCATGAAGAGAAAGTCGCGCATAAAAATTATTGATAACAATATTACTCGGGAGGTCATGAACAAGGCATTTAAGCATCAATAACTTCATTCTACCCTAATCTTGGGAAATAATCTCTCCAACCTGAGGCCGTAAATTATATATTTGATTCCAATCTTTATGAATCTCGCTGGGACGATATAATTTCGAATAAAAGAGAGGTACAATTTCCTCCCATCTAATAGATTGACCCTTCTTCAGCATTTTGAACCATTCCGCAACCTTGCCTTTCAGCGATAAAGAGAATAATTTCCTTTTAACTTGATCCATTGTAATACCTCACACCTGAATAACTCACATAATTAATGTATAAAGAGCAAATGATCACCGGGATGGACAATTCCATCTCCATAATAACAGCTATCCATAACACGTCCAACAATTTTCATAGGTATTTATAAGGATCCAATTTAGCAGATAACAGGTCATCTACTACCCTAACAGTAATAGTAGTGCCCGTAAACAGAGAACCATATGGACTATCCATAGTAAAATAAAGCAGCAGACAGAAATGAAAACAACACACACAGTAAAAGATTCTTTTACCAATTCCACTTACCAATAGCGCTTGATGCGTGTGAACACACGTTCATTGGGAGACCCCAAGAGGAAGGTATGAAGAGCACAGTAGCAAGTTTCCCTCAGAAAGAAACCAAGTTTATACCAGTAGGAGGAAGGAGTATCTTCGGAAGGTTGATGCAGCTGAGATGGCAGGGCGCACTACCTGTTCAACAGCAACATGGAACCTACTAGGGGTGGGCATAAAAACCCGAGAAACCGAACCCGAACCGAGACCGAACCAAACAAACCTAAATATAAGGTTAATTTGTTTTTTGGTCCATATATCGGTTCCTAACTTTAGAAAATCTAAATTATATCGGGTAGTTTTGTTTTTAGTCCATGTTAACCGAACTGACTAAAAGGACCAATTCATCATGCAATTAAATATTTCTAGACCATGCGACAATCTATATCTAGGGTAATAAGTCAGTTATCCCATTAAAAAATATCTATCATTGCCAACACGATCTCCATCCAAATCCTATTTATTGCTTTCTCTTATGCAACTGCAATTAAATTTCATAATAAAGACATACCCATTCACATGTTGTGTAATACTAGCTGCCACGACAATAGGTTCACACATCCATGTCGTCCCGGTGAGGCTCCGCAACTCCATTCTCGCGGGCTGAGCTTGACAACTCCATCCTAGCGGGCTAGTAATGAAGGTGAGGCCATCTTAGGTGTGCTAGTCCAATGCTCTGCCAAGGATATTAACAACAGCCCCATGCAACCACACCCTATCTACTCATTTTTCCTATATAATTTTTTCTTTAAAATTTTCTGCATGTTAGAATCTTGGTTAATTCGGTTTAAACCGAAACCGAAACGAATTTTTGAAGAAACGAGTTGTCGGTTCCTGAAAAATGATATCTTAATTCGGGTGTCATTTTCTAATTTTTTTTTATTAAAAAACCCAAAAAACCGAACTGAAAAGGCCGAAAGAACTGAATGCCCACCCCTAGAACCTACACAACACAATCAAATCACTTTGCCCCAACGAAGCAGTGAGGTTGTCAATCTCACCGGTTTTGCTGAACACAAAGAGGTTAAACATATGGTGTGGAAAACAATATGAAAACTGTAGAAGCAGTATGAAAACAGTGGAAACGGTGTGTGTATTATCAGTATGAGAAAATAGACCGGGGTCCACATTTCACTAGTGGTGTATCTCCATAGAAGATAAATAACATGTGTGGTGAACAAATTACAGCTGGGCAATTGACAGAAATGAAGGCTGCACCGTAGTGCATATGCAATAAATAAAGATTACTATCTGATTCATGCTGGCACTACAACAAGATACATAGACCGTCATTCAACTGCATCTATGACTAATAATGCATCCTCCGAATATCATTCGAACAAACGTTGGGTATTAAGTTGCAAGCAACATATAATCGCAGTAAGCAAAGTGTGTAATGTATACAATGTAAACAAAGTAAGCATCATTGTTTTCTGCCTAATGGCAAAACACATCCTCCATCCATCACGTTTCCGTCACTCAGGCACAGATGCAAAGGAGGCATGAACCCACAATTGAGAATAAATACTCCCTCTTGGAGTTACTAGCATCTACTTGCCAGAGCATCTACTAATAACAGACATCATGCAAGATCATAAATAACATATGCATGAAGATAACATGATAGATTGATAATTAGAATACATAACATTCAACATTCATCGGATCCCAGCAAACACAACATGTAGCATTACATAAAGATGATCTCGATCATGCATGGAAGCTCACGAGATCTAAACATGATGCATAAAGTGGAGAAGACAACCATCTAGCTACTGATATGAACCCGTAGTCCAGGGATGAACTACTCACGCATCACTTCGTAGGTGGGCATGGTGGTGTAGACCCCTCCGATGATGAATTTTCCTCCCATCAGGGTGCCGGGGAGAGCTCCAGAACCCTCACGATCTCGGGATGACAATGATGGCGACATCGGGTGTTTGTCGGGAAAAAGTGGGATATTTTTAGGGTTCACGTATTGGGGGATTATATAGGCGAAAGGGCGATGGTGGTGGACGCCCGAGGGGCCCACACAACCCCTAGGCGCGGCGAACTTTTGTGAAACTCAAGAAAACAGCAGGGAACTAGCTCTGTGGCATCTTGTCAATAGGTTAGTCCCGGAAATCGATAAAAATGACATAAAGTGTATAGCAAACATGTAGGAAATAATATTAACACAACATGGAACATCAGAAATTAAGGATACGCTTATGACGTATCAACGCTTCACTCGCTGGCAACGGCGCCAGAAAATAGTCTTGATGACCCACAAGTATAGGGGGTGTATCGTAGTACTTTCAATAAATAAGAGTGTCGAACCCAACGAGGAGCATAAGGTGTTGACAAGAAGGTTGGATAGAGGATTCACTTTAAACACTAGCAGACATGTTTTTTGTGGTTTTTGATATAGCAGATAAATAAAGTGTGAATAAATAAAAGACAGTAATAATAATTGCAGGGAGTGAACCAATACTTTTGAGAGAAAAGGACAAGCCGGTTGTTTCACTTATGGTGACTAAACATTCTCGAGGACACATGAGAATCTCGTCAAGTGCTTTTGCTTCATATAGTTGATTAATAATATATATTGTTTTGATAGGTGTTGTGTGGGTGAACCTATACTAATGCACCGCCCAACTAGGACTAACACATACTTGTGATTATACCCCTTTGCAAGCATCCGCAAATAAAAGAAGTAATTAGGATAAATCTAACCCCAACCTTCAACTCTAGGATCCTACACTCCCTTGTGCATCGGTTTCCTAACGGAGGTTTAGGTTTCTGTAACTCCGGCAACCCCAAAATTAATAGCCAAATACACAAAGGTGAAGTGTCATGTAGTCGACGTTCACATGACACCACTAGAAGAATAACACCACAACTTAAATATCAAACCATATAGATATTACTTCAAAACAATTCCACTCGTAACATCATGACTTCTCCCATGTCCTCAAGAATTAAAATAACTACTCACGAGACATCATATGGATCATAACCAGAGGTGATATAATGGTAAATAACAATCTGGTCATAAAGTGCAAACACCGATAAATCTCACAAGAATCAACTACTAACAAGTAATCCACACCGGTAGATAGATCTAGTGGAAAACAACGATAAAGACCCCTAATCGTTACAACGGGATGAAGGCGGACAGTGAGGGTGATGATGCTGGTGGTGAGGACGATGATGATGATGATCTTGATGAAGCCAGGAGTGATAATGGTGATGATTTTCCCTCTCCGGGGAGGAATTTCCCCTGCAGATTTCCCCCTATCGGAGAGCTTTTCTCTCTCTATTGTTTTCCGCCCCGAGGCGGAGGCAAAATATTTTCTCGATGTTTCTGTAGGTCTTAGGGTTCCCTGGGGATGAAGTACACCCAAGGAAGGGGAAGAGGTGGGCCAGGGTGGCCACATCACCCCCAAGCGCGGCCAGGATGTTATTAGTGGTGGAGGCCTAGGTGGCCCCCCTCCCGGTATCCTCGTGGCTGGCTTCCTATTTTGGACTTCTAAGACTCCTCCGATGCCCCCTTCTTCTTATGATCTTCTAAAATAGGGTATCCTGACGGTGCTTTTTTCCATCGGATTTCTGGTCCCGGTGTTTATTCTCCAATAATTATTAAACATGCAAAATAATATGAAATAACATAAGTAATGCATCACAATATGAAATATATCGATGAATAACATAAATAAACAATATAAAATTTTGATGCAAAATGGACGTTGATACGTCATAAACGTATCCTTAATTTCAAATGTTCCATGTTGTTTCATGTTATTTCCCACATGCTTATTATACATTTTATGTCATTTTTATCGATTTTCCGGACTAACCTATTGACAAGATGCCACAGAGCCAGTTCCCTGTTTTCTGTTGTTTTTAGATTCAGAAAATTTGTTCTCGAAATATTCTCGGAACTGGAAAATTCGAAGTCCGGAAGTCTTAGAAATCCTGGAGGTTCCACGGAGCCCCGAAGAGAACCGGAGGGGGGCCTCAGGGGGCCCACACCATAGGGCGGCGCGCTTCCCCCGTTGGTCGCGCCGGGGGTGGTGTGGGCCCCACAGGACTCCACCGCCTCTGCCATTTTGCCTATTTATTCCCCCCGAGGAAAAAACCCTAGGGATATATCACTTTTACCTGAGAAACACCCAAGGCCGCCTTCATCGTCATCCCGATATAAAGAGGGTTCTGGAGCTCTCACCGGCACCCCGTCGGGAGGGAAATTCATCACCGGAGGGGTCTACACCACCATGCCCTCCTCCGAAGTGATGCGTGAGTAGTTCATCCCTAGACTACGGGTCCATAGCAGTAGCTAGATGGTTGTTCTATCCACTTTGTGCCTCATGTTTAGATCTTGTGAGCTGCCTAACATGATCAAGATCATCTTTATGTAATGCTACATGTTGTGTTTGCTGGGATTTGATGAATGTTGAATGTTATGTCTTTTGATCATCAATCTATGATGTTATCTTCATGCATATGTTATTTATGATCTTGCATGATCTCCGTTGTTAGTAGATGCTTTGTCCAAGTAGATGCTAGTAACTCCAAGATGGAGTATTTAAGCTCGATAGTGGGTTCATGCATCCTTTGCATCTGTGCTCAAGTGACAGAAACGTGACAGATGGAGGATGTGATGTTTCCATTAGGGAGAAAACAACAATGCTTTGTCTAAGGATGATCTTATTGTTTACATTACACACTTTTCTTACTGCAATTATCTGTTGCTTGCAACTTAATACCCAACGTTTGTTCGAATAATATTCGGAGGGTGGATTATTGGTCATAGATGCAGTTGGATAACGGTCTATGTATCTTGTTGTAATGCCCACATTAATTTTAAGAGATTTCTTGTCCTCCTACTGGTCGATTGAACCTCGGTTTCTTTTCTGAGGGAAAACTTGCTGCTACACTCTTCACAACCTTTCTCTTGGGGTTTAGCAACGAGGACGTCAAGGCTCCCACCATCAAGTTTTTTGGCGCCATTACCGGGGAGGAAGATAATTTCTGCAAGGTGAGTCTCTCACTTCCAATCTCCTTACTTTGTTTTAGTTTTGCTTGTTTTATTTTATTTTGTCTTGTTTGCTTCTCTTTATAAAAAAACACAAAAAAACTAGTTCTTATTGTAGTTGTTATTTTTGTCACTTCGTTGTTATCTTTCATCATTTTTTCCCCTAAGTTTACCCTCAAATATTTTCCGGTAGGGAGTGGTTCTATACTTGGAGAGGACATTTAAAGAATTCTTTGATCATGTTAGTTAACATGATAATCTTGAGGAAAAAATCATAGTAGAACTTGCTCCCAATTATGAGACTGCTGCAACTTCCTTAGTTCACATGCTAGAAGCTAGGTTTGTTAACCTCCATCCATACTAAAACATATGTTCCTCAACTTGAATAACATTGAAGATGTTGAGAAAAGAAACTTCATTTAAGAAACTATGCTTAAAGAATTTGGAGATGTTGCTATAGAAGCTAGAAGCGTCTTTTATCGTTTCAGTATGCTTGGATCATGTGTAGACATTGTTGGTGCTCTAGAAAAATTATTTTAATAATGAAAACAAGGATAAAATACCAATCCCCTTTAAATTGGTAGCACTACATGAAGCCCAAGAAAATAATTTTGATTGGATTGTTCTTGAGAATTTATTTGATGAGGATAGTAAGCCTAAAAGTACTAAGAGAGGAGCCTCTGAAACTCACTTAGATAAAATACAATGCATTATTAAGAAATTTCCCAATCTCGATTTGAATGCCCCTCCTTTTGAAAATACTTGATTCCATTTTTCTGGGTCTAGCTAAAAGGCGTTAAAGAAAAGCACTTCTTGGGAGATAACCCATGGTTTTATTTTTTGCTTTGTTTTTCTATGTTTTCTTTGAGTCAAGGGGTTGTATACTTCTGTATCAACTCCTCTGTATCTTTATTTTTCATGTTTTAGTAGTGCCAAGTAAGGTTTCTGACGAGAGTTGGAGTTGGTTTTCGGATTTCTGCGCTGAAAACAGATTTTGCCTGTCCACCGTAAAAAATCGTATAAAATCCTGGAAGATCAGAATGACCTGAAATTTTTTGTGCTTATTACTGATATAATTCCTCAACATTTTAGTTCTCTGGGTTTTTCTATTTGAGCAACTTAAGTGCCTCGAAAAAATTCGTCTTTATAGACTGTTCTGGTTTTGACAGATTCTGCCATTTTTCTTGCATTGGTTGTTTTGCGATGGCAAGTGGATTTCTTTGCTTCACAAAACATCAGAGGCTGTAGCTAATATTTAAAAGTATAAATAGAACTTGTTCCATACAGAATCAATGGATTTTTATTGGTTGCACTAACCCCTCTAATGCGAACTACTGTTTGAGTATGGTGTGAAGGAAGTTCTCAAGTGTCAAAAGAAGAGGTGATATATGAGATCATGAAGAGTCCAAGGTAAGAGCTTGGGGATGCCCCCGTGGTTCATACAAGAATATTTTTAGAAGACTCAAGCATCTAAGCTTGTGGATTCCCAAGGCATCCCCTTCTTCATCATCTATCTATCAGGTCACTTCTCGTGAGGCTATATTTTTATTCGGTCACATCATATGAAGTTTACTTGGAGCGTCTGTTTGTTTTTATCTTGTTTTACTTTTTTTTTGTTTTCCTTGCTGCAATAATATCATTGGACCTATCATCCTTGTTTGGGAGAGAGACACGCTCCTCTTTTTCATTTGAATACTTGCTATGCTAGTATTCTTAGTTTTTCTTCTAGTTACTGCGTAAATTCCTGTCCAGCTCTTGTTTTCATTGCATCTCTAATTCGGAGCTGTCAGTTTTAGTAGTGTTATGTGATTACTCTCATGTTTTATTGATGTATAATGTATAGAATTTTTGTTAAAACATATTTTGTAAGGTGCTTGTTGGGAAAAGGAACATCTGCTTGAAGTAGAATTTTTTAACGGTGCAGGTAGAAGCTTGTATAGACTGTTGTTAGAAATTTTTCATATCATGTTAGATATTATTTTAGTTTTAAGCCTTGTGTTTATTGAGTAGCATGATTAGCCTGAAATACATGAGAGTGTTTAATGTGCCATTGAAAGAGTCATGAGTTGCTCTTGTCATATTGAAGCATAAATTTGCGGTATTCTCCTTTGAATGTTTTATTTGGTTGACTTGGCGCATGAACACACCATGTTTATGACTATGAACCAGTTACTAATAGACTCTATGATCATAAACGTATTTATAATTTCTGATGTTCCACATTTTTTTTCATGCTATATGATATATGTTTGCTATACACTTATGCAATTTTTATCGATTTTCTGAGAGTAACCTATTGACAAGATGCCAGAGAGCCAGTTCCTCTTTTCTGCTGTTTTTTATTTCAGAAAATTTGTTCTGAAAATATTCTCAGAATTGGACGATTCAAAAACAAGAGGTCTTAGAAATCTGTCGCGAACACGGAGTCCGGAGGGGACCCGGAGGAGGGCCATAGAGGCCCCACACCATAGGGCGGCGCAGCCCCCTGGCCGCGCCCAGGGGTGGTGTGGCCCCCCTGGCCACCCACTGACGTTTCCCTCGTGCCTATATATTATCCTCCTCGGGTTAACCCTAAACACCCGAGGATTTTCCACCAAAAAGATCGGCAGATGCCGTCATCGTCAGCCCTAGTTCGGGAGGGCTCTGGAGCTCTGCTCAGCACCCTGTCGAGAGGGGAATTCATCACCGGAGGGCTCTACACCACCATGCCTTCCTCCGGAATGATGCGTGAGTAGTTCATCCTTGGACTACGGGTCCATAGCAGTAGCTAGATGGTTGTTCTCTCCTCTTTATGCCTCATGTTTAGATCTTGTGAGATGCCCTACATGATCAAGATCATCTTATTGTAATGCTACATGTTGTGTTTGTTGGGATCCGATGAATATTGAATGCTATGTCCAATGATTATCAATCTATCATGTTTTATTCATGTGTATGTTATTTATGAGCTTGCATGCTCTCCGTTATTAGTAGATGCTCTGGCCAAGTAGATGCTAGTGACTCCAAGAGGGAGTATTTATGCTCGATAGTGGGTTCATGCCTCCCTTGCATCTGTGCTTGAGTGACATAAACGTGACGGATGGGGGATGTGTTGTTTCAATTAGGGAGAAAACAACAATGTTTACATCACACACTTTTCTTAATGCGATTATCTGTTGCTTGTAACTTAATACCCAAGATTTGCTCGGATGACATTCTGAGGATGGATTATTAGTCATAGATGTAGTTGGATAACGGTCTATGAATCTTGTTGTAATGCCCGCATCAATCACATAGTAATCATAATGTCATGCATGTGCACTACGGTGCGTCCTTAATATCTATCAGTTGCCCAGGTGTAATTTGTTTACCCAACATGTTATCTATCTTTTATGGAGAGACACAACTAGTGAACTGTGGACCCGTTCCATTTTCCTCATAATGATAATACAACCACTGCAATCACTGTTTTCATACTGCTACTATTGTTTTACTATTGTTTTCCTACTGTTTTCCAAACGTTTAGCCTCTTTGTTTTCAGCAAAACCGGTGAGATTGACAACCTCACTGCTTCGTTGGGGCACAGTGATTTGATTGTCTTGTGTAAGTTCCACGTTGTTGCTGAACCGGTAGTGCGCCCTGCCAATATCAGCTTCATCAACCTTCGGAAGTGATTTCTTTCTCCTATTGGTCGATTCAACCTTGGTTTATTTCTCATGGAAAACTTGCTGCTGCACTCTTCACACCTTACACTTGGGGTCTCCCAAAGAGTGCAAGCCCTGCACCATCAAGTACTAAGATCATTATGCAGATAACGAGCCATGCCCATACATGCGATCGGGAAAACGACTCACCGGGCAGTTGAATCGATGTAGTCGTAGAAGAGTTCTGAACAGTCGTAGATCCTCACAACTAGAACTTGTTGTAAGGATGTCACTAAAGGTGTGTTTGGTACCCCGTATGGACAATCTTGTCTCATACAAGCTGAGTCTAGCTATGCTGACTCCATAAAACCATGCTTCCATGTGTTGTGTTTGGTAGGTTGCATGGGCTAACTGGGATGATTTGAGGTCTTGTTTGGTATCCTGTACGAGGTGAGCTGTGCTGAGTTGAAAACTAAAAGCAATCAGGTCCCTGAGTTTAAATGTAAAAAGCGATAAGGTACCTGAATATAAATATAAAAAAAGCGATCAGGCTCTTGGGGCATTGGGATTGAGCTGCAGGGCCGCCGCAGGGAGAGGAGCAGCAGTTGCCGGTGATGGGAGCCTTTGCCATGGTACACGCCGCTGCCAGCGAGGGGAGTCACAGACACGCCATATGAGGCCGAGCTCCTCCTCCTCCAGGAAGGCATGGGGATTTGGGGGGGGGTGGAGCGCTCCTCCTCCATCGAGCGCGGTGGCATGTTCTAGACGAGGCGAGGAGTGGTGGGGATGAGGCCGGGAGAGGTGAGGAGGCTGGGAGAGGCCACGCCGTCTTGTTCTTCTTGGTTGCCGGTTGAAAGTACATCTTCCTTCTTGGTGCGGAGTCTGTTCCGGAATATGCAGGCAGAGAAGACTGGGGAGATTCCGCGCTGGCCCAGAAGTTCCGGTCGTGCGGGAAACCCCCGAACGGCCAAATTTCAAGGGAGCTTTAAATAGGGACGTCCTTTTCATTCAATGCTAAGCTTCAATCCTACTCTCTCTCCTCCAATAATGCGAGTTTCAACCTACTTGATCTCCCACTCCATCCATCCAATCGACACTATATTTCGTGGAGTGTTTGAGGAGAGCTAGATCCGTGAGTCCACCAAAGGAATTGCAAATCCATCCACCACATCCTAGTAGATCTAGAAACCTATTTGGGGCCTAGAAACCCTAGTATAATCCTTTGTGCTTGGAGCTTCCACCGTGTTGCAAGAAGCTTCAGATTTTTGATAGCCTCCATCCATCTTGTGGAGTCGCCTCAACCTTGTGTAAAGGTTTGGTCAACGCCTTAAAGTCAACCTCATAGTGGAAACGAGAATCTCCCTCACCGAAGAAGCTCAAGGAGAATAAGGTGTGCACATCTGTGCTATTGGAGCGCCTAGGTGGCTCCACACCTCTCCAACGTACATGTACTTACCTTAGGAAGGAACTACGTGAAATATATCCCTATCTCCTTGTTTACACTTGTGGTTTACCTTGTTGTTTTACATATTACTTTCGTTACGTACTTTGTATCGTATCACATAGGTTGTCCACCTAGTTGCACATCAAGATAACCTCGTGTTTACTTGTTTAGCCCAAACTAAAAAGGAAAAGGAGACAAATTATTAGTCACCTATACACCCCCGCCCTCTAGTTGACCATACCGTACTTTCAATTAGTATAAGAGCCTCGGCTCTTACTAAAGGCTTAACCGCATAAGAGTATTATAGTCAATGAAAGTGATCCCAATTCTTCTAGTGCGGAAATCGCCAAAATGACCGACACTATAGCTAACCTACAAGAAGCGGTTGGAACCATCCAAACCGAATTGACTAAGGTTAGCTCTAGTGTTGGTTCGAAGGTTTCTAGCATAAAGAAGATGTTGGGAGGTCATGATGGGTAAACCTAAGGGCCCCGAGGAACCTCCCTTTGTCGCCGATGGTGTTAGCTTGAATGAACTTTTATTTCCCCCTGTGATTATTTGCCATGTTGCTGCAAATAAAGTTAGAAAATGATACAAATTAAGCATGTACTTGCAACAGATGAAATTCCAAAATGCTACATCAAAAATACAAAAAAACCACTACTACCTAAACATTTGCTAATTTTCCATTTCTGTCATTTATTTGATATTTTTTGCTTATGAACAACAAAAACAATGCTTCTCAACACAAATTTTTGCTATACATGTCAGACCTGGTTGCCACAAACCTTTTCTAGCAAAACAATACAAAGAAATGAAAATGTTCCATTAGGGCAATAAGTTGGCTATTTATGTGTACTACTAACATGCTTAACAAACATGTATCATTTGTGCTTCACTAAGGACCATTACGGATGTATCCTTTTCAACAACCTTTATGCTTCTGAATAACATATTATTTACTCCATTTCAGTTATTATTTTGTACTTACAATTAAAATATATTGTTGCACACAACTCCAGCTAAATTTAAAACACACCCAAAGAAAGAACAATATCTCGATAGTTCACTCTTGATAAATAATGTGCATGAGCAGATAAATGTTATGTTAAAAGTATGTTTCATGTAGTGTTCTTTCCACAACACATCTACGTTCGCTTTTTTGCACAAAAATATATATGAGGTTCTATAGCAATGTTGGAGTAGTTAAAGCTTCAATTCTGCACCAGCAGCAATAGCTGCTTCTTTGAATTTCCAAACCCTATATTCTTCACATTTGTTTATTTCAATATGTTCTTCCTTTTGGCACCATGGACATTATTTAACCCTTTTCTTCCTTGGCGCCTTGGGCTTCTCTTCTTTTGTCGTTGGCTCTATAGACTTCTTCCATATCTTTGCAGCCATTTCTTCATGCTGCTCGAGAAAGGTCTTCCTCCTTTGCTCCTTTATTGTTGGACGAACCTTACGTTTCACCCTCTAAAGGGTTTTTTAGGTTCATACTGCCAGGAGTAAAAGTTTGATTCGCATCAGGTCAGAGGTCTTCATTCTGCTTGTTTCCTTACCAATGGTCCCCTGCTTCCACACTTGCTTCGTCAACTTTTTGCTCGTTATTATATCGAGCTCTTCTCATTGCAAAAACTAGCTTAGCAACTTCATCAGCCACACTTGACACAACTTCATAGCTATTGTCCGCAAAACAGGCATGGGAAGCCAAATCATTTAGTTTCCTGCAACGTGCATTGTATTTTAAGGTGTTTGTCGGCGGTATACCAAATCTGATGTTGACTGCACCAGGAGCAAGCGCAGGTGTCGATACTGCAGCAGACCATCTTCAGAGCATGTACCTCTACGGAATTTGCTGCACATTAAGGTGAACCATAACCCTGATTATATGTGGGCATAGAAGCCCAACCATCTCAAATGTGTTGCAGCCACAGAAGAACAAACCTTCTGGAAGGACCACTCGAACCCGATATGTTTTCATCTCTAGCCCAGGATTTCGAACGAGATCAAAACAGTTGTCCTCTACCGCTGTTTGTATTGGATAAACTTTGTTGATGCAGAAACCATTTTTTGAAACCTCTCGAAAATCTCCCGTGTGTAAAATGCCATCCCTTGCTTCTCGATGGCGTAACTGTATTTTAAATATGTTTTCGACAACTGTCAATTTTTGCTACATTAGAATGGATAATTTGCTATAAATGGATGCCTCTTCCATTGTACTATTTTTATCGATATTTTTCAATGAGATTTAATTTTTGTTACTCTAGGTTCTTCATATTGTTGCATTGGGTTATTATCTATTCTAACATATTAGTTTTTAATTGTTATAGGATAATGTACCAAGAATGTACTTTTCTGTGTTTTTGTACCACATGAAAGGTGGATATGACATACCTTACCCAAAGAGGTGTTGTTGTTGTCTCCATTGTGAAACCAGAGTTCTCTTCACGGTCAGGCATCAAGACATGACATAACTCATATTGTTGCAAGAAATTCTACACTGAGTCACTTGGACGGATCAAAGTTTTGAAATACGAGTTCAGCACTTCCGATCTTCCCGTTGTGCTTGTGAATGGAAAAAACCAATGCCCGGAATACACCAAGCCGAAGTTTTCCTTATTTTCCACATGTTCTGCAAATGTGTATGCTCAGACATTGCATGCACTTGAATCATATGCTGCCAGCATGACTCAAACTCGTCCACCGTGTCTGTGCAATAAATGCATGAGTAGAACACATCGGCAAACGGATTTCCCTCTACCAGATTTGGACCAAGTTTTGTTCTCGCAAAGCGCAAAATGTGGAACAAGCTGCATCTGTGAATTGCATTTGAAACACCTTAGAAATTATTGTCACCGTCGCTTGGTCCTGATCTGTCATTATGCTGCCAGGGGCAATACCATTCATTGCTAGCAGCCATTGTTGGAAGACCCACTCCAAATCTTCAATTTTTCGCCCGGAATCAAAGCACACTCAAGGACTACTGTATGTGTATGGTTGTTAATACCAACGATTGGTGCGAAAAAAAATACACAATCATTGTATTTTGGGTGCAAGGTTCTTGTCCTTTCGTCTACCCAGAACAGAGCTCTCACATTATTGTCCTCATCAACCAACGAAGCATAGAAAAACTATGATTCTCGGCTTGTGTTTGTTCAAAGTAGTCCATCGTCATGCCATGTCCCTGAGTGTTACCTCGTTGCGCAGCATTATTCTCATATTCGAGACATCTCTTTTTACATAACCAAGGCATCTAGGATCCCCACAATGCACACTCCCAAGTCAACCCATGATTTGAGCGGTGCTAATATTATGGTTGTGGAGTGTTTGCAAAAATTGGAAGTCCTCTTTTAGAACCCTTTTGTGAGATAGGTAAAATATGTGCCTCCCAACCTGCTTAACCAGGGGGTGGGAGTGCTCTTCTCTGAATATCATCATAGTCCAAACCCCATTCCTCCTACCAACAAGCATGTTAGATTTATAGTCATACCATATATATATATGTTGCGGTGTCTTGTGTTTGTCATATCCATCGGCAGGTCAACTTGCTTCCCACGAGGTTTCTGCCCGCTGCGGAAGGTCATATCAATTGTTGGATCATGATCTGATGCAGCAACTTCTGATGCGCCTTTTTGTTTTTGCTTATCTGCCATTGGCTTCCCACTATGCACACACTCAAATAATCGACTCAGTATTGTCATAGAGGGGTGCATTTATTGTGGTACTGTATTTCGTGTTGCCGGTGTGAGTTCCGAACCCCAACTTCCAGGCGTAATCATTGTACACCTTTTTTGCTTCTTCAATATGTTCGAAAGTCATGCCAACAAATGGAACCACAGGCTAGGATGGAATTTCCTCACCAGCATCTTCTTTAGAATTTGTAGCAGTACCACTTGTCTCTCTATGGGGTCTAGGGGAAAATGTATTAGGAAAATTTTCCTTTTGGTCATGAACTTCATATCCCTGTTCATACATGGGTTGGTTCAGATCAAAACCACCTAGCACTCCATCCGCAACAAAATCCCGCGCATTTGAAAAATACACATTGTAGCATGCCAAAAATGTTGTGCAAAAAATTAATTCTAAATCAAATCTGCTGCTGCAGTTCTAATTGTGAACTCAATAATCATGCTCTTTTACACATTTTCTTCTGTTGCAATTGTGTGTTGCTTTTTGTTTACCTGACAGTTAATGAGCAACTATATGCTCTTTTAAACATTTTTTGTTGTCAATTGAGGTATGCTTTTTTTCCATGCTAAATTACTTCATAGAGATTGCAACAATGGTGAATTTTGTGCTAAGGTAGAAATTTCCATGAAGCAATTCACGCATAAATTCCTTATACAAAGGGGTTCAGTGGCTGTGTTCATCGATGCAAACTCGTGAAGCAATTTTCAACAAGGTATAGTTTTGTTTTATTTGCTACTATTAGTCCATATAGAGAGCTACACTGCTGTTTTTTTCAGGGTAGCAAACTCATGAACAACTCTTGTAGCAAATTCATGAAGCATTTTTTTGGAGCAATTCATGTAGTAGCTTTTTTCATTTCCCCCTCCAATTTTCTAGAGCAATTCTATGGAGAAAGTCATGAAGCAAACTATTGAAACAAAAAAATGGAGCATTTGTTATGAACCAGTAACTCAAATTATGAACGAGTAACTCAAATTTCCTTGCATTAACCAATAACTGAAAACATTCACACAGTTTGTTTTTACCGCATCACAGTAATGCAACAGGTTTTTTCACCATGGTAGCAATGTGTATGGGGTCAACATTTTTTTTTGCTTCATGAGTTTAATTTTTCTGCAAAAGAAGGTGTAGGGAGTTCACATAAACAAATCATTGTGCACACAACATATTTACAACTGAAAACAGTAGTATAAACATATTTATGGCGGGGTGGGGGGGGGGAGCTAACCATGGATGGAGGTCTCGTGGTTTATGGGTCATGGGTGTAAAACACCTATGGGTTGTTCAGTTGGTGGAGAAAACCTTGCAGGAACCTAGCACTGGCGGCACCCCTCACCGTTCCGGCGACTCTCCTCCGTGGCGCTGGATTAGAGCCCGATATCAAATCAACTAGAGGAGGTGTTGGGAGGTGGTGGGATGACCTTGCGAAGGGTACATGATGCTCCCACGGAGGTGTGCCATCGTTGGAGGAGCACCAGCGACCGCCGCCGCTGACGAGTGGATGAATCCTAGACCTATCGGGTGAGGCTACCCGGTCCAAGGCCCAAGACCTAAGCCCAAAGGGAGATGCCGTGGACAGTTCTAGAAGGCCCAATCAAAGCCCACCCGCAAGGCCTTGCGGGTCAAGAAGGAAACTTGTAACCGACTTAAGGTTAGGGTTTGTAACCCCCCCGGGGCGGTTTTAGACCCGGCCACCTATATAAGGTCAGGAGAACCACCGGGAGGGGGACCAAGCAATATCGCACCACCAAAGCCTTGAGATTGAGATCATACTCTCGACTCGAGCATTCCACATTGTAACCGATCTATTAATAATACAGATCGACATAAGCAGGAGTAAGGGTTTTACCTCTACGAGGGCCCCGAACCTGGGTAAATCGTGCCCCTGTTAGCCGACGATTGTCACCAGCGCCTACACGTTCTCCTAATCAAAAACCTATCGGTTCACCCGAGGGACTTGTTGAGATGCATATTCGACAATTGGCCCCGTCTGTGGGAACGGCGGGCGCTGGATCTACAACATCTTCGGCCTCATCATCGCCAACCTTTAGCTGGAGCCCCGGAACTTCGACTTCAGCAGATCCGATCCGATTCGGGTCGATCATCGCCGCGCCCCACTCAGCGGAGTCGCGCCCAGCGTTCAGTGGAAGGGAGAAAAGCTTCACCCTGACGCTCGGGAGCTTCCACTTCCACGTCAACAAAGCAGGAATCCTGTACTTCCCCGAGCAAACTGATCTCGAAGGATCAGACTCCGAGTCGGTCTCGAGCCCTGAAACTCTCGACTCACTGCCTAACTACGCTGGTTGCGACCTAGCCCCCAGCGGAGGATCCATCCGCCCCATCACTCGCAACTTCCACACCATCGCTGTGGAGGAACCTTCTCGGGTTGAAAAAACTCGTCAATCCATGCCTAGGACTCACGGGCCATATCTGGCTCAGGTCTGTATGGAAGGATCGAACGATCTACCCGAAGAAACGGAAGATAGCGCGAAGGAAAGAGAGCTCATTAAAGTGTCGTGAGAATCCTGACACAAGGGGAAGACGGACGTACACTCAGGCCTGCCGACTGAGGAAGGAGCCCCTCGAGAAGATCTAACTCCATACCACTATCATCTAGTGAAAGCGGCGACGTTGATCAAAGAAGCTCGCAAGGATCTGGACGAGCGGAAAAAATGGCGGACGAATCAAGCCAACGCCGCGCGACACTCTCCAAAACGCATTCAGTAGGGAACCATCCCGCAAAGAAAAGATACGTCTCGAAGACCGCAGCCCTGGATCATGACTCCCTCAGCGGGATCAGCAAAACGCTCGATACATCCCTTATGCGCATCGACGACGACGGTAACGTCCACCCGACGACTCCATCTGCCGCGGTTCTGACAGCAGCCACGTACCTGCAGGCGAACAAGCCAGGAGAAAACGACCCCCGCGCAGAACAATACTAACAAGTCCAGAAGGGGCTGGGCATGGCAGCCGCAAGACTTGCGGGTCAAAGCCGCAAACACGCGACAACACAAGAGACTGAGAAAACCCCTCGGAAGGATACAAAAATACACCGCGGGCGTAGGAGCACCTCACCTAGGAGAAAGGAGACACCTTGTCACGCCCGAGGAAAAGAAGCCCGGCGTTGCGGTGACAGCCCGAGAGATCGCGACCACAGCCCGCGACATCACAGCAGCCGCTCGTGACACCGCTGCAGGGAGCCACGGAAGAAGGACGATCGTGACCGGCCCGAACACAACACGCGATCTTACATCGCTCAAAACAAGGTCGAAAGAGCCCGAGCGATTAGAAACCGCGCACGGTCCCTATCCACCTCTTCTGACGAGGAGGCCCGCGGTGCATTATGTTTCACCCACGAAATTCGCGAAGCGCCGATGCCCAGGAGATTCAAACTCACCATGGAGGTCCCAAAATATGAAGGCTCGCTGGAGCCCAAGCCCTGGCTATCGGATTACCTCACGGCAGTAAAATGCCAACGTGGGAACAAGACAACGGCTATGCAGTACCTCAACCTACATCTCATAGGCGCTGCACGCAGATGGCTCGAAGGAAGACCGAGGGCATGCTACGGATCATGGGACGATCTAACGTATGATTTCCAAAAAAAATTCCAAGCAACTTACAAACGACCCGCATCCATCGAGGAGCTACGGGCCTGTAAGCATAAGAGCGGAGAGTCTACTCGCGAGTACATTCAACGGTGGAGTACGCTCAAAAATACAGCGGGAAACATATCGGAGGAGGTTGCAGTCGAAACCTTCACCAAAGGAGCCCGACAGGCCGCTTTCAGAGAAGAGTTGGGGACAGCTACGCCCAAAACCATTGGGGAGCTGATGGCCATAGCCGATAGATGGGCCAATGGCGAAGACTCCGTGCGCAACGAGAAGGCATCTTCACCAGCACCCGAGGATGACCGCCATGGTAGACAGAAAAAGAGAAAGCACTACGATCACGACGATCGATAAGAATTGGTTGCAGCAGAGTTCACGAGAAGCCGTGATGGTGGACCTCATGGAAATCGCGAATGGAAGCCAAAGCCCGAGTGTAAAACCCCCGAGGAGGACCTGGACGGTTACTGCACGCTACACCTATTTACAAATAAGCGCACAGGAAAGACCAAGGCGACCCACCTCCCCAAAGATTGCCGAAAGTTTCTCGACATCCACGAGGCCTTCTCGAAGAAAAAGAGAGCTGCAGTCAATCAGGGCTATCCATAGCTCCCAAGAGGAGGATATCAGGGATTCCACCCGCCACAACCCCTACCTCCACTAGTACATCCAAACACGGTGTTGTCCGCGCTAGCAGCGCCACCCGCCGCAAATCAAGGAGCCCATGGATACCCGAACCCAGCAGGACTTCTCGGGATGATACAAAAAGTTTGCCCCTCCCAAAGAGCCCAGAAAACAAACACACGCCAAGTGGTCATGGCGGTACAAGCTCCACCGTCCACACCCGAATATTTGAAGATGGCAGATCAGTCGATAACCTTCTCCAAAGAAGACCATCCGCCTCGGGTATATTGACCACGACACGCCGCGCTCGTCATCCAAGCGCAAATAGGCAATTATGAACTTGCGCGGGTGTTCATGGACGGCGTCAGCGGGATAAACATCATTTACGCGGACACACGCCGTAGGATGAACAAGAACCTGTATGTATTGGCAGAGTTAGAAACATCCTTCCACGGGATACTACCAGGCAAAGCGATCTGGCCACTCGGAACAATCAACTTAGAGGTGGTGCTCGGAAACCAAAGAAACTACATGCAAGAATTCCTCGACCTCGAAGTAGTCGACCGGCCCTCACAGTACCACGCCATTCTCGGCCGAACAGCGTTCGCGAGATTCATGGAAGTACCACACTACGCCTACCTGAAGCTCAAACTTCCTGGGGAATACGGCACCATCACCATAGACGGCGACTTCCAAAAATCTAATAAGTGCGACATCGAGTTCAATGAGATCGCGAAATCTTTAGGGATGCAGGAGGAACTGGAAGAATTGGTAAAAACCAAGAACCACTCCGTGATGCCCCTCACCAAAAAGAATGCTCCCGAACTCGAGTTCAGTGCAAACAACGACACTCGAAAGCATCAAGTGCACCCGACAGAGCCCGTGAAGACGACGATGGTGTCCACCCCCCTCTCGCCCGCATAGGAAAGCACGCTCGTCGAACTCCTCCGTGAGTACGTGGAAATTTTTGCCTGGCAGCCTTCAGATATGCCAGGTATACCCAGTGAGTTCGCCGAGCACGCACTCGAAGTTTTCAAAGACACCAAACCTATCAAGCAAACAACCCGACGGTTCTCAGAGCCAAAGCAAAAAGCACTTGGAGAAGAAGTGAATAGACTACTCGCCGCAAAATTCATCAGAGAGATAAAAATATCCACCTGGTTAGCAAACCCGGTGCTGGTCCCAAAGAAAAACACTAACATCCTTCGCGTGTGCATCGACTACACGTCGTTGAACAAATACTGCCCCAAGGATAACTTCCCCTTGCCACGGATCGACCAGATCGTAGACTCCACCGCAGGCAGCCAGCGCTTCTCCTTCCTAGATGCCTACTTGGGCTACAATAAGATCAGGATGAAGAAGGAGGATGAGGAAAAGACATTGTTCATCACACCTCACGGTGTCTATTGCTATATGACAATACCCTTCGGGCTAGAAAATGCAGGCGCAACATACCAGCGCTGCATGCAAAAATGCCTCGCCAAGCTCATTGGCAAGAACGTACAAGTGTACGTTGACGACATCGTCATCAAGACTCGAGTGGAGGATACGCTCCTCGAGGACATCAGAGAGACATTCGGCGCTCTGAACGCGTACAGGATCAAGCTCAACCCGACCAAATGCGTCTTCGGCGTCCTGGCAGGACAACTTCTCGGATATCTGGTGTCCGCTCAAGGGATCGAAGCCAATTCAGAGAAAATCCAAGTGATCTTGACAATGAAGGAGCCAACCAATCTTCGCGGCATGCAGCAGCTCGCAGGACGATTAGCCGCCCTGAGCAGATTCATCGCAAGATTAGGCGAGCAAGCATTACCCTTTTATAAACTGCTGAAGAAGACAGATAATTTCGAGTGGACATCCGAAGCAAAAAAAGGCGTTCCTTGATCTGAAGCAAGTACTGCAGAGCAAGCGCGTCCTGGCAACGCCACAAGAGAAGGAGCCCTTATACCTCTACCTAGCCGCAACAAACCAAGTCGTCAGCACGGTCATTGTAGTCGAGCAACCAGAGGAGGGAAAGGCATACGGAGTCCAGAGACCAATATATTATATCAGCGAGGTGCTTTCGCCGTGCAAACAGCGACACCCTCGCTACCAGAAACTCACGTATGGCGTGGTGCTCACAGCTCGAAAACTCAAGCACTACTTCCAAGAACATACCGTCACGGAGCTAAACGACGCATCACTCGGTACTATCATGAACAATCCCATGGCATCCGGAAGGATTGCAAAGTGGAGCATCGAGCTAGGCGCCTGGGACATCATATACACAGGACGCAACTCTGTGAAATCCCACGTATTTGCGGAATTCCTAAGCAAGTGGACGAAATTACAAACACCAGGACCGCCAGAATACACTAGCAACTGGATCATGTACTTCGACGGGTCAAAGAGAAACGAAGGAGCTGGAGCCGGGGTCGTTCTTATATCTCTTAGAGGAGATAAGCTGCAGTACGTCATGAGGTTAGACTTCCCACCCGATGACCCAGCATCCAACAACGACGCAAAGTATGAAGCCCTGCTTCACGGCATGAAAATGGCGATCGCCTACGGAGCCACCCGATTGATGATATATGGAGACTCAAACCTCATCATGCAACAGACGATGAAGGAGTGCGATGCTATCGCGGATAACATGGTCGCCTATCGTGACATGTATAATCTGCTCAAAGGAAGTTTCCAAGGGTGCGAACTGAAACACATTGCGCGATCCAGCAATGAGGAAGCAGATAAGCTGGCCAACATGGTGTCCACAAACACCCATACCGCCAGGAATCTACTTAGAGAGAATGATCAAACGTTCAGTCAAGGTCAAAAAGCCAGCGGGAGTACCCGCAACATTGGAGATGGACGTCAGCCCGCAAATCGCTTTCATTGAGCTCAGCCACAATATTTCAAGACAAGTTTTTCTGGTCGAGCCAGGCAGACGCAGAAATACCTCGACTACTTGTCCAACAAATAGCTCCCAACAGACATTTGCGAGACCCGACAAATAATGCGATGTAGCAAATCCTTTCGGGTGCTCAACGGAGAGCTATACAAGCAGAGCATGTCAAGGATATTGCAGAGATGCATAGCACCCGAAGACGGCAAAGAACTGCTACAAGACATACACCAAGGAGATTGTGGACATCACGCCAGCTGGAAGGCAATTGTAGGCAAAGCCTCCAGGGCAGGATTCTACTGGCACACGGCATCCAGAGACGCAAAGGACCTAGTCGACAAATGCAATGCTTGCCAGAGGTTCGCGCCCAAGCCACATGCCTCTGCCATAGAACTCCACATGATCTCCATCGCCTGCCCTTTGCTCGATGGGGGCTGGACATGGTAGGACCCCTGCGCAAATCAACGCCTGGCGGATACACCCACCTGCTTGTGGCAGTCGACAAATTCAGAAAATGGATAGAGGCCATGCCAGTTACCTCCGCACATGCTGAGTGCGCCGTGAGATTCCTCAATTCCATTGTGTGCAGATTTGGCATACCACACAACATCATCACCGATAACGGGAGCAACTTCACGGCCAAGGAAACGCAGGACTTCTGCGAGGAGAAAGGAATCACCCTCAGCTTCGCCTCGGTGGCCCACCCGCAAACGAACGACCAAGTCGAATGATCCAACGGATTAGTTTGCGTTGGCCTGAAGAAACGACTACTCGATCGAGTGCACCCAGCAGCAGGGCACTGGGCCGAAGAACTACCATCGGTACTGTTGAGCCTACGCACAACTCCAAATTGGTCAACAAACTACACGCCATTTTTCATGGTATACGGAGCTGAAGTTGTCCTACTCGAAGATGTCAAATTCAGTGCTCCACGAGTCGTCGCATACAACAAAGAAACCTCAAACAGGGCAAGATCCGCGGTATACCAACAATCACTGCGCAACTATCACAGTCGCCGTATACGCCACAGATCTTTCGTAGTAGGAGATTTGGTGTTGCGGCTCAAGCAGAAGGAAGGACACAAACTCGAGCCACCATGGGAAGGACCCTTCATAATACATGAAGTTATCCCAGGAGGCACTTACCAATTGAAGAACCCGAAGACCGGTGGCATCTACTCCAACCCGTGGAACGTTGCGCATCTCCGCAAATTCTACCCTTAAGATTATTCTACTCGCAAGAAATAAGGCTGTACCAGTCACTCTGTAGCTCGATCAAATACATGGCTTCTCGGCCATATCAATACAACACATGGTTCCTCAACCATAGCTATTACATCTTTCACTTTACATGCTAACAACAACAGGAATACACCCGAAACACACAGGGCTACGCTTAATTAGCATAAAAACAATTTTTCAAATACAAGGTACAACAAGGTCCACACCTTATAAACACCTTAAACATATCAACTGAGCTATACAAAGTCACAAGGCTTACGCCTTCAAACACTTTACAACAAAATACAGGATATCTACATCCTACAACTACATATGACGACGAGCAGACGTTTTCGTAAGCATTTGATCAATCTCCTCGGAAGTCAGTCGAATAATCTGTTCTGCTGCAGGACAAACGACTGCATAATGAGGAGAAAAATCAATTGGAGAGTCGGAAAGCCTCGCTACAGAATTAAAGTTAATCTCCGGATGCCACACCTGAACAAAGGCGAGCGCTACTTGAGCTCCACAAATAATTTGTTGGCGGACACACTCACGAACTTCTCCTACTCGACCAAAGATCCTTAGCAAACCGCTCAACCCTTCTGGAACGGTATCCAATGGATAGAACGTCCGGTGCACAGAAGAAAGAGCCTCGCGGCAGGACTCGACAAGTATCTTTGCCTGGCTCGCCCGATACTTCAAGGTGGCCAAAATAAAGCCTCGACTGCGGCCAGACCAGAAATTGTTCGCATGCGGCTTCGAGCTACCCGACTCATAGACAATGTGATTATCCACCCAGTGGGTTTCACAAGGTCCGTCGGGCTCAACAACTACAAATTCAGCAAACAAGTGAAAATAGAAAAGTAAGCAAGCAACAAAGTACTAGGGGGCTCGCAAGCTTACAAAGCATGTCCTTTGCAACGGCGGCTGGCTCTTCCATCATAAACCGTTCTCTCTCAGTCGCAAGTTTCTGCTTTGACTTGGCAACATCAGCCACACCCCGTAGAGTTTTCAGTTTGCGCTCGCCATCGGCAACACGGTCACGGAATGAGGCGAATGTACTAGCAGCAGCAACAAGGGGATTCACCCGCGTAGCAGACCCACACGAAGACTCTGAGCCAGGATCCACTACCTGGAAAGAAACAAAGCAAGTTCAGAAAAATAACAAGACCCTACTCGAGAAACACACCACCCATTTTTCGGGTGCTCGGGGGCTACTCCCATCGGGAGCATACAATAATCAGACATTGAAGATTCCATGAAACACTTCGATTACGAAAATACGGGAATACATCCCAAGGTTCATTACATTGATTAGCAAAAGAAAACATAAACTATCCTAAGGGGCTGCATAAGTGGTGCCACTGGCAGAAGGTTGCCCCTTGCGACTAGCACGAGCAAGCACTTCAGAGAGCTTCTTTGTGAGGACTTCAGCACGAGCGCCAAAGGGACGGAGCGCTACCGTTTTTCCTAAGACTTCGTAGGGAACTCTCGAATACACCTTCTCCAGGTCATCCGAGACTCCGTGCGCCAGTGCAAATTGGATAGCCATCCTGGCCCCGCACTCAGACTGGGCGACTGAATATTCCTGGAGGAGATTTTCATCGTCCAAGAACACCTTCAGAAGGCCGCCCGGCGTAGGCGGAACTGCCGCGTCCACCAGTAAGCGCTTGTGGAACTTCTTCAACACTCGGGTGGCATCACCGACAAGGGAGCAGATCCTACTCGCGTGTTCCTGGAGTTGAGTGCAAGAGTCCGTGAGGGCGTCCAGCCGTTGGCTCCCAGGCAGCTCTAGTCCAACCCCAAGGGCATCAACAGCAAAGACAACAGAAATTTCCGAGACAGCGAAATATTGTTCGAATTGCAGCAGAAGAACAATAAAAAAACCTTATCCGCAAACTTTTGGGCCAGGGGACGGATGAGGCCGACAAGGTCGCTGTCATTCTTGGCGCCCGCCTCCTCCAACTGCTTCAGCGCCTCTTGTGCCTTCGATAAGCTCCCCTCAAGATCAGCCGAATGTTTGCGGGTGGATTCCAACTCCTTTCGGGAGGATTCCAGCTCCGCCTCAAGGGTTTGCACACGAGCAACAACTTCAGCTTTCTCTTCCTTCAAGCTAGTAACTTCATCTACAAGTGACAAATACAGCTAAAGCAACTTTCGCGATCAATGGAATCCGTAAAGCGGGGTGAATTAGCTTACCTAGAAGGGAGCGACCATCCTCGACGAGCCAATCGCGATCCACTCGAAGGGAAGCGCAATCCGCCTCAGTCGAAAGCACTCGACGACCGATAGCAGCAAGGGAGTCAAGGAGAGTCTGTAAAAACCCAAGACAGAAATTCAAGTTAGGGAAAAAATCTCTTGAGCCTATACACGACTATACACAGTCGAGTATAGCCCCGGGGGCTACTCCCATCGGTAGCACTGCCGTGCACCCAATAGAATCAAGGAAAACAGAGATGAAAGGAGCTTAACTTGAGCCCGTGGCTAACCGGAAGCAATTAACCACGGCCTCGAGGGCTACTCCTATCGGGAGCACTGTCGTGCACCCAACAGAAATTACGATCAAACGAAGCAAAAGATGCGAGAAGAAGGGATAAACTTACCTGGCCTTGGGCGGTAGACAGAGGACCCGCCGAGCTGCCTGAAACCTCCCTGTTTGCAAAAGCTCCACCCGCAAAGCCAGCCAGCACGTATTCAGGAGTTAAGGTTGCCCGTACGGGACTTGGAGATCTTTGGGAAACCTTTGCGACTGGAACTTCACCCGTGGCTACTTCTTTCCTCTTCACAGAGGGAACCGAAGAAGCATACTGGCCAGGGCTGATGGTCTGAAGGCTGCTATTGAAGAAAAAGTCAGAAAAGGACCCAGAACAAGAAAAAGATTCGCGATTAAAGAATAACGCGCAAGAAGGACTTACTCATCCTCATCGTCATCATCCAGAATGTCCACATTCCAGGCAGTGGGAACCTTTGGCTTGCGGCCTAGGGAAGGAAGCACATTAAGAGGAGGCACCTGAAGAGGCTCAGATGCCTTGGTGGACCCATCACCCAAGGAGCTATCCTTGGGAGTGGCTTCGTCGTCCTCGTTCCTGCGCCGCTTGCAATGATGAAGTTGGTCGCTACTCGACTCCTCCTCGTCGTCCATGTATTTGTGCTCATAGCTCAAGTCAGCCTCAACAACGCTGGTTTCGAGAGGAGCGTCCACGTTACTCGCAAGAAGATCTGATGCTTCTTCTGCGGTAACCGGCGGGTAGCACGTCACCACGCTCAAACTCTACAGAGATAAAGAAAGAAGAGAAGAAAGAGATTCTCAGCCGGCAAAACTTCAGAATACAAGAAACAAAGAAAGAACAACAACAAACTTACCTCGGCCGGGGGAGGTTTCGAAGCTTCGAATAGATCGAGAGAACAGGCCGAGAAGGCCTCTCCTTTCTTCAGCTTGGTGATGGCCGCGATCTTTTTCTCGAACTCGGCATTCGAGAGAATGTCTTCGCAGACGCGGCTCGGATCTTGGGTGCCCTGGTACTCCCACACGGTCGACGGCCTCTCCTGAAGGGGCTGGATCCTCCGCTGAAGAAATATACTTTCTAAGTGCAATCCATTCAGCGGGACCCCCATCACCTTGTCGTGGAAGCTTCCCACCTTCGCGAGTAGAGGGGAGACGATCTTACTATGTTCGGAAGTAAGCTTGTGCACCCAGGATTTCCTCCGCTTCAGAATCGCGAATGGGTGGAACTCAGGAGCTCCACCCACGCTGTTGTCGATGACATAGAACCACTTCTTTCGCCATCTTTGCGCGGAGTCGACGAAGTACATCTCCATGTAGGGGATGTCAGTCCTTGCCTGGATCCCAAAGCCACCGATGCGCAAGTGGTTCTGCCAGCTTTTCGCCTGGTCACGATTTCTCTCGGAAGTTCCGCACCTTGAACAGAGCCTTCCAGAGGCCCCAGTGCGGGCGGATGCCAGATAGCACTCGCAAAGCACGATATGTGCTGAATCGCGTTTGGAGGCAAGTCATGGAGCTGTATACCATAGACATAGAACAATCCAAGGAGAAAGGGGTGGAGAGGAAGAGAGAGACCACGCGAGACATGCTCCGCAAAGATCACACACTCGTTCACGCGGGGATTGGGTACCTCCTCCTTCTTGGGAAGGCGCACACGCTTGTCGCCGTCGGGAGGAAGAAACCCTTCCTGTTGCATCTCATTGATGCTCTTCCTGGTGGTGTTGGCGGAGCGCCAATCGCCAGTTCTCATAGCGGCCGGCGCAGAAGCATCTCCAACCTCCTTCGACGACGATGCAGCGGCGCTGCGTTTATCCCCTCCAGCCATGGGAGCTCTTCGGTGCTTGCAGAACAGGAGGTGTGCGCGAGGAGGAAGAAGAGGAGAAAACAGACGGGAAATTCACCCATAGCCTAAGGATGGCTACTTATACACAGACCAGGCCAATCCAGACCGTGGATTTGGCGACGTGGCGTCCATCGCAGCCTCCACGCGTGAAGTGGAAATGACGCGGCGATGAACAGTTACCTCTGCCACGATCTATACAAAAGATCATGCGCATTTACAGTGCATGGCTCGCGGAAAAACCGGACGCGACCTATCGTTTCCGGTCAAAAAACTGACAAGGTGGGCCAGCGTGCTCTACTTCACTCCATCACGTCCCATCGGGAGGAGTCAGAACGGACATGTGAGCGGTGATGTCACTGCGCACCTCATCAAGACGCAAAAACTCTTTCACATAAGCTCCCTGACACGAAATTTCTTTCGTATGGGCATATCAAGACGCGAAAACTCTTTCGCATAAGCTCCCAGACACCAAAACTCTTTCGTATGGGCACGACAGGACGCGAAAAATCTTTTGCATAAGTATCCGCACACGAACTCTCTTTCGTATAGGTACAGCAAGGTGCGAAAAGAAAACATCTTTTCGCATAAAATCTCCAGAAACGAAAACTCTTTCGTATGGGAAGGATATTACAAACGCAAAAATATCTTTTGCATAAGTACAACAAGAAGGGAAATCTCCCCAATCGAAGATTCTCGAAGAGACGAGAAAAATCAAAATCGCGAGTATGCAGCTCCTGCTACTCTATCACATGATGTATTCACACATCCCTACACTGGATCGTTCGGCCAACTACGCACATCCGGATGCCGTATTCTTTCGAGTATGAAGGTAAGACCCAAAAGACCTTTCTTATGGGCCTGGAATCGCACTCAAGCTGCGTCCTCCGGTAAATTTCTGTGTCAACAACATGAAGAAAAATCCTAGCGGACGCGCTGGGTACCCTTATAGGTTAAGTTCGACTCGGTAAGACCTCCACGGCCCAGTCGCAATGATCACCACACCGGATTCGAGTTGGAGGTCTCGAGTTTGTGTAGGCCAGAACTGTTTTTGCCCTAGATGCAATTAAATTGGCCCTGAGCTTTCAGGAGAGCCAAGCAACTGAGCCATATCCTTCTGCAAAAACAGCCAAAACACAGGCACATTCATCGCTCGATGCTCGAGTACAAGAAGCGCATCGCTCACAGGGTATGCGCCCTCTAACACCAGATGGTTGAAGCAATCAATCGAAATAAATCAAGACAAACTTTGAGCGTCTACCCGACAGATTCTCAATCGAGTAAACACTCGGGGGCTACTGACGAGTGGATGAATCCTGGACCTATCGGGTGAGGTTACCCGGTCCAAGGCCCAAGACCTAAGCCCGAAGGGAGATGCCGTGGACAGTTCTAGAAGGCCCAATCAAAGCCCACCCGCAAGGCCTCGCGGGTCAAGAAAGGAAACTTGTAACCGACTTAAGGTTAGGGTTTGTAACCCCCCCGGGGCGGTTTGAGACCTGGCCACCTATATAAGGCCAGGAGAACCACCGGGAGGGGACCAAGCAATACCGCACCACCAAAGCCTTGAGATTGAGATCATACTCTCGACTCGATCATCCCCCATTGTAACCGATCTATTGCTAATACAGATCGATAGAAGCAGGAGTAAGGGTTTTACCTCTACGAGGGCCCCGAACCTAGGTAAATCGTGCCCCTGTTAGCCGATGATTGTCACCATCGCCTACACGTTCTCCTAATCAAAACCCTATCGGTTCACCCGAGGGACTTGTTGAGATGCATATTCGACAGCCGCCTCCAATTTATCTCCCCTCCGCGCGAGCCCTGTCCGCAACTCACTCAGACCAGAGCTGTCAAGACGGACGCGCGCGCGCACTTGGGTTTTGATTGAACGGTGACAATGGCACTCCCGGACGGCTCTGTCTGCAGGGGAACTACCGAACGGTTCCCCCGGGGACGCTAAGAGCGTGCCATATGCAAAGTAGTTCTTGAAGAGATGCCGAGTGAGCCGCTTGTATAATCCGATTAGTCACTTGATGCCTTGAAATTAAACCATGGGCTAGCATGACCATAATGGAACAACCACCTAAGAGCATCTCCAGCCGGCCCGCCAGGAGCTCCCCCAGGGTACCTTTTTTTTGCGCCGGATCGCCGTTTTCCGCCCACTCGCCCCCCTCCACAAGCCCAAATAGCGCCGAATTGGGCCTAATTATCGCCAGACGAACCCAGGCCAAACCCAGCGCGCCGGGGCGCAGTTGGGGGCGCCATATGAAGGGAAAAGGCGCAAAAGATCTCCTGCAAAAGACCCGCGCTGTCTGCGAGAGAGAGCTTCTCCCTGCTCGGCTCCCGCGCGTTAATGCCACCGTCGCGTGGACTGACTGAGTGGAGCAGCCGAACCGCCTGAAAGATCATATTTCGTTTTGATAATTAATGACAACATAACTATTGGACTTGTCTATTTGAGATTACTTGCAGGTCCTATATGATATATATGAAAATGCCCAGGTTCAACAATTACACAATCTCAATGGGTTTCAGAAAGGTTTCGAATGGAAAGAGCTCGAAGAAACAAAGCTGGAGAATGATTTTTGCAAGAAGCGGAGGCTCCGGTGAAACCACCGGAACCTCCGCCCCATACATTTTCCAGCCCTTCCAAGCGCGGGCCTCCGGTGGTGGATCTGGTGTGGCCTCCGCTGAAAATACCTTCGGGTGCATAAGAGCGGAGGCCGTAGCGGAGCCTCCGGTGGGCGGAGCCTCCGATGAAACCACCGGAGCTTCCGGTGGCTCCACTACCCCACTGCGGGGCTAGCCTCCGGTGGCGCCTCTTGTGTGGCCTCCGCTAAATACCTTCGGGTGCATAAGAGCGGAGGCCGCAGCGGAGCCACCGGTGGGTGGAGCCTCCGCCAAAACCACCGGAGCCTCCGCCCTACGGGATCCAGTTCGAAGGAAAGTACGTGCGCGTGTGCGCGTATATGAAGACCACCGGAGCCTCCGGTGCTGCGTGGATCTGCCCAAGAGCCAGATTTGGGGAAGGGTATTTAAAGCCTTCCCCTTCCTCATAAATGCCCAAGCTTTTCCCACTCTCTCTCCTAGCCATTAATGAAAGCTTAAACCTCCTAATCTCCCTCTCCAACCACCCAAACACCCAGAAACTTTGTGGAGAGCTAGAGGAGACCTAGATCCGTGATTCCACCAAAGGAATTTCAAATCCATCCACCACATCGTGGTAGATCTAGAATCCTACTTGAGGCCTAGAAACCTTAGTAGATCTTGTGCTTGTAGCTTCCACCTTGTTGCAAGAAGCTTCGGATTGCTTGAGACCCTCCATCCATCTTGTGGAGTGACCTCGAGCTCGTGTAAAGGTTTGGTCAACGCCTTCAAGTCGACCTCATAGTGGAAACGAGAATCTCCCTCACCGGAGAAGCTCAAGTAGAATAAGGTGTGCACAACCGTGATATTGAGGAGTGCGTAGGTGGATCCCCACCTCTCCAACGTAGACATACTTCTATTGAGAAGGAACTATGGGAAACATATCCTTGTCTCCTTATTTACACCTGTGGTTTATCTTGTTACCTTTCGTTTTACTTCCGTTGCGTATATTATCTTGTTCACATAGGTTGCTCACCTAGTTGCACATCTAGAGAACTTTAACTTATCTCGCTTAGCCCTACTAAAAGGAAAAGAAAAGAAAAATTGGTAGTCAACCTATTCACCCCCTCTAGCTGACCATAGTGCACTTTCAATTGGTATCAGAGCCTCGGCTCTTGCTAAGGGCTTAACCGCCTAAGAGTATAATGGTCAATGAAAATGAGCCCGACGATTCTAGTGCGGAAATTGCCAAAATGGCTGACACTATATGTAACCTACAAGAAACGGTTGGAACTATCCAAACCAAATTGTCCAAGGTTAGCTCTAGTGTTGGTTCAGAGGTTTCTATCATAAAGAAGATGTTGGAGGCCATGATGGGGAAAACCAAGGAGTCCGAGGAACCACCTCTCACCGCCGATGATGTTAGATCGGATGATGATTCCATTACGGACATCGCTGAAATAGAATCTAACATTGTTTTAGTCAAGGTGAAAGCCAAGGCAAAAGCCGATAAAAAGGCTACGAGCGGTGGGAGCTCCGAAGACTCCAAGTCTCAATTGGCTAATGGTTCGGGGTCTAATTAAAAAGTTCCACCACCTCCCAATTATGATTCTATCCATCCCATTGCCACAATGACACACATGGTTAATGTTGGAGTTCCTTCCATGCTTAACACTAATGAATTTTCCTCTTGGAAGTTCGATATGGAGTCTCATATTTCAGGATCTTGCACCGCTTTGTGGAGAAGCATACTCCATGGATTTTACCCTCATGATGCATGAAACTTGACTCCAAGAGAAGATGCGGAATTTAAACTCAACAAGACCGCTCTTGTCACTATCAAAAAAGCTCTCCCAAGAGAACATCTTGAACACATACGCGGTATCAAGACCGCCAAGGAGGCTTGGGATAAACTTGACACCTTGTTCCAAGGCAATGCTAGAATCCAATCATCCAAGTATAATGTTGCTCTTGAAAAGTCCGAGAACTTTGTTATGATTGAAGATAAAAGTCCCGAGGAGCTATATAGAAGAGTTGTCACCCTTGGTAATCACTTAAGGGACTTTGGAAAAGAGGAAATCTCCAATGAGTGGATCAAGAGGAAGTTTGTCAAGGCCATAACTCCTTTCGAGAAGAACCTCTCCACTAGCATTCGAACAAGATCGGACTACAACTCCCTCAAATCCATTGGTGTTCTCAGTGAGTTCATAGCCACATCCCTGTCTCACAAGAGCGCGGATGATGCTCTCTCTTTCTCAAGAGGATTTGGAAAGTCTCCAAACCTCACCTTGAAGTCTAAGGCGGTTGCTCGGATAGAAGAAGTGGATGAGGATGACGAGGACTATGAAGACACATACAAGGGTGCACATAAGTGCATCGCTCTTTCCATGCATGGTTATTGGAAGAGATGGGAGGCTCACAAGGCCGGTGCTCCTAGACCTTCAAGAAACAAGATCTACGAGAAGAAGGGGGAGCGGCCAAGGACATGCTTACATTGTGGAAGTGCAAATCACTTCGTCAAGGAGTGTCCGTTCGAGCCAAGAGAAGATAATGAAGGGAAGCTTGTTCGCAAGGACAAGAACAAAGCTCCTCAAAACAATAATCTTGCTAGGAGAGTCCCAAGAGCTCTATATGTTCAAGAAGACCCCACATTGGAAACATACTACTCCGGAGATGAAGGAGAATATGAAGTCATAGGTGTTTCCCACGTCGCCATAGCTACGACTTCCTCTTCATCGGTCTCTCTATTTGAATCCTCCAATGAGAAGGCATCGGTCCGACCTACATGTCTCATGGCAAAAGAAACCGCGGTAATATCTTCCACCTCCAAGTCTATTGCCACTAGTTCTCCCTCATTATTGGATTGTGTTAAAACATTATTGATGATGAGGAGGCCAAGAATCTAGGCTCTTGGTTATGTAGTCTTGAAGGTGAAACCAAAGAAAAGGTAAAGGCCCTTTTGAGGCAACTTGATGATGCTAACTCTCTCATAGATGAGAAGGAGGAAATCATCATGACTTTGGAGATCCATGGTGGTCGCCATGAGAATCATGACAATGAGCTTGTAAAAGCTCTCGAGAAAGAGAGATCCATGAGGGCCTATCTTGAAGAGAGAGTATCTAGTCTAGAGGAGACTTATGCTATTAGTGTTTCAAAACTTAGGAAAGATAATGAAAAATCTCTTGCTTTACTTAAGATCTTTGAAGAAGAAGAGTTGAAGCTAGGAATAGCTCATGAGGAACTTGTTGAGCATCATGAAAAACTAGAAAAGGACTTCACGTCTCTTAAAGAAATTCATGACAAACTCATCAAGTCTTAAAATAAGCTTCTAGCTCAACAATCTAATAAGCAAGTGATTTTTTCGTCTAATAGCATTGCTATCATGCCTACCTCTTGCACTACGACTAACATTGTAGGAAAATAGAAAATTCTCAATGACGCCGTAAGCTCTCAATGATCTAAGCAAGGGAAGCAAGGACTTGGCTTTGTTGCCAAGTCAAAGAAGAAATCCAAGAATGTCACCTCCTCCTCTAAAAACGTTGTCTTTGTGAAAGAGGGTGAGGTGACCAAGGAGAAGGAGACCAACGCCATTGTGGGTGGTGATACCTCTAGGGGGAGCATCACTCACAATGATTTCACCAGAAAAATATAACCCATCTTATGTCCTAATGAAATCTAGAGATGGTCATGTTTATGCTAAATACGTTGGTACTTCTTATGGTGATGATTATCATTGGACTATTTGGGTTCCTAAGACCCTTGTTACTAACAAAAGAGGACCCATTGAAGGATGGGTACCTAAATCAAGAAATTGATATCTTGGAGGGAAATGCTTCCGGGTCGAGTAGATGGACGGAGGATAGTGGTGCATCCCAACACATGACCGGAAGCAATGACGCAATGAGTAATATTGAACCTCCATTATCTCATCTCAATTGCGTCACGATTGGTGACAACTCTGAGCTTAAGGTATTGGGACGAGGCAAGGTGGCTATCTCAAATGATTTATTAATTGAGAGTGTTCTCCTTGTTGGGTCCCTTGGTTATAATTTGATGTCCATTCTTTAACTTGCAAATTGTGGCTTTACCTCTTTCTTTAATAAATAAAATGTGATTGTCACTTGGGAAACAACTCTTAAAGTAGCCTTTGTTGGGTTTGTCGAGAACGACATGTATGTAGTGGACTTCTCTAAAGGAGACCCGTGTGTCGCGACATGCCTAATGGCTAAACTTGCTGTGGGTTGGTTTTGGCATCGCCGGCTAGCCCACACCAATTGAGGATGTTGCATGACCTTCTGTAACATCCCAAGTATGAAAACAATCCCAATTGCTTTGTTTCTGGTTAAATTTAAGTCTTGCATCATGTCATCATAATGCATTCATGTGTGGAATTTCAAATTTCAAATAAATTCAAATCAACATGTTTCACACTTGGTCTGTTACAACTTTTTCAAATAAAATATTCAAATCAAATAATTTATTTGCTTCCATAAATTTGATTTTTTCAAATGAGAGACTTGGGTAATTTTCAAATAATTCAATTATTGCAAAATTCAAGCAATTGCATTTAAAATTCAAACAGCAACAAATATTTAAAATTTTGAAAAACAAAAGTTGGTGCAACTGGGCATTTTCAGTAAGGAACTCATAAAATTTATCACCATAATTTTTAGGGTCCCAAAAACCCCTTCTTTTCCTTCTCTTTTCTTCTCTACAAAAAAGAAAAGAAAAGAAAAGGGGGAGGCAGCCGAACTGGGCTAACAAGGCCCAGCCAGGCCACCTACGACCCCCAAACCAGGCCCAAGCGCATCCCATCGCTGTCGTCTTCTTCCTTCGTACGGAGACAGAGAAAAGGGAGGTCCTTCCCCACCTGCAGCTCCCCACCTGCTCCCCTCCTTTTACCCCTCCATAAAGCCACCACCAGGAGCCACCCCAAACCCTAACCCTAGCCCTTCCTTCTCCTCCCTACGCCGCCATCCTTTCTCTTCCTCTCTGCTCCTCCTCGTTCTCTGAATTTTCCTTTACTGAACCGGAATAGGCATCACCATGGCCGGTAGTTGGAGGTGAGGGCGCGGTCGCTGTGCTCGACGACGGGGGCCTCCCTTCGCGGGAATGGAACCGGGAAGGTACGGGCTTCCGTTTTGCTGAAGAAGACGCGGCCGGAGGCGGGCCGCAGCGACCACGCCGGCGACGTCATCCTCCCTGCTGCGGACCGGCAGCAGCAGCTCGCCGTCCTCCTCCTCTGAACCGCACCGCGACGCCCCGCGCCTGTTCATTCCGCGTCGACGCCAGCCCCTCGGTGAGGCCCCTCGCCACCCTCCGAAGTCTCTCCTCCGCTGGCTGCACGAGCACGCTGCTCGCAGCACGCTCGCTCGCCGCCGTCGGTCGTCCAGTCCGTCCTCGTCGTGAAGTTCAGTAGTTTCAGTTATTTCCACGCAGATCTCACCTCAAAACAGTTTCGCATCCTAGATCCATCACATAGCAGCACAGCAGCCCAGTGGCGCAGGCCTCTCACGCGCACACAGCAGGGCGCGGGTTCGAGTCCCCCCCCCCCCCCCCCCGCGCAATTTTTTGGGATTTATTTCCCGCAGCCCAGCCCCAAAGCAGATCAAAATATTAACTTGTAAATTCCACCAAATATTCATAAATGCTCCAATTTTGGTGATTCAAATTTCTGTAGATTCATAACTGTGAGCACTTTCGAAATATGTAAAAATGTCAACATGTTTCCGTAATAATTTGTACACTAAATATTTCAATACAGAAAATGGAATAAAACTGAAATCTTGTAAAATTCATAACTTGAGTTCTGTTCACCCAATTTGAGCAAACTTGGGTTCTAAAATTTTGTCTTAACAAACTTTACACAGTGGTATTTTATTTGGTCACAATTGAATTAAATCAGCCCCAAAGCAGATCAAAATCTTAACTTGTAAATTCCACCAAATATTCATAAATGCTCCAATTTTGGTGATTCAAATTTCTGTAGATTCATAACTGTGAGCACTTTCGAAATATGTAAAAATGTCAACATGTTTCCGTAATAATTTGTACACTAAATATTTAAATACAGAAAATGGAATAAAAACTGAAATCTTGCAAATTTCATAACTTGAGTTCTGTTCACCCAATTTGAGCAAACTTGGGCTCTAAAATTTTGTCTTAACAAACTTTACACAGTGGTATTTTATTTGGTCACAATTGAATTAAATTTGAACATGTTTCCTTCTGTTTACTAAAAGGGGCAGAATAAAAATGCTTATGGAAAAATGCATAATAAATTCAATAATGATCCAAAAATTATGTTTAATATCTCAAAATGTTCAGTGAAACATTGTCCACATGTTTTCAAGTATTTCCCATGCTTTTGTAACTGAAAATACCTCTTTTAAATTGTTTACCAAAAATGGCAGAAATGATAACAATAAGAATTAATTCTTATTTATTATTTTCTTCACCCAAAAATTATGGAAACTATACCAAAATGGAAAGGACTTCAATTAATAACAGAAAAGCATAATTTCATGCATGTGGGAATACTTTTGATGTATTGGTCTTATTAAAATTAATAATAGGCCAGTAAGATAAATATGAGAGGTTTCCAAATAATGCAAACTTATTTGGGACACTCATTTAACTTGATGATAATGTCCATGATCTCTTACTTGCATTAAAATGTCATGCATCATCCCATGTTTGTGAATTATGCCATGTTATTGATTGTCCGTCTCTCTTCGTTGTTTGTTTGCTTCTTCTCGAATAGACGACGACGTTGAGACAGACGAGGTTTACGATTCCACTTCAGAGGAGTTAGCCCAGTACCAGGCTACTGAGTTTGCAGGCAAGTATTCACTCACATGAACCATTGTGTCCGTTCCACACTTGATACCGATACTGTCCGTTGTCTAATCTGCTAGCCTTATGATTCGTTGCTTATGTTCTGATCCTATCACATGTTATCCTGTAACCCTGAAATAGCCTCTCCTCCACACCTATAACCCTGTTGCTTGTTGGCCCGTGTCTTACTAGCATGCGTAGGGTTGTTTGTGCTCGAGTCTGATGTCCGTTATTTCTTTTACCATATTTATTATGTTCCGGGGGCTCGATATTTAAACAACAACCTGTTAATGTTTGAGGAAATAATAATTTGATGATAAGGCACCGGCAGGAGGCCGGGTATGGTTTTGAGGCCTGCTAGTGTCGAACTCAGGAAAAGTTCTTGTCCTCTAGATCCATGATGAGCGCGCTAACCGCATGTGGGAGGCGTGTATGGGCGCCCCCTGCAACTTTGATTCGATTCGCATCTCGTCCAAATCGCCTCATTTAGTTCGGGTTTTCCATTTGCCGCATGCATGTGCAGGTGCGAACCCTTGGCGCCAGGGTGGTAATTTTTGTAGTCGACATTTAGAGAGACACGTTCTTAGAGTGCTATGAGGGTCCCCTTTTCTTCGTGGGGCTTGATTAGCCATGCGCTCAATTGCACGGGGTTCTTTGGGCTTGATGCGAAGAAGAGTTGGGTTGTGTTGAGTGGCCTGCTTGGTGGGTTTGATCCCCGCCTGGCGGGTTATTCTTACGTGTACGGCCAAATTGGTGCATCCCTGCAGGGTTAAATCTTCTCGAGAAGCCGTGTTGTCCCCGGTTATGGATGACTTGGTGATAGGGCTGGCTAAAAAGGATTAGACAACTTACACCCAATTAATAATAATTTGACTAGTAATAGGCATATTGACACAATAACCTGAACCTTCATTAATCCAACTGTGTGGGTTATCCTCGGATTGCTTCTTTGGATAAGGGGCGAGATCCAGGATGGGTTTGTTTGAGGTTAGTGGTAGTTGGCTCCGATGCGCTATCTTATCCCTTTCTTTTAGCCGGATGTTGTAGCGTGTCTCTGTAGTTGGTTAGTGCAGCCCGCTGCCGCACCTTTGTATCACCTATCTTCCGTTGAACCCAAAGCATCTGTACTTGGTGTTGTTGGGTACACTTTGGTATCTTGTGCATCTTGCTTGCCAGTACTCGTCCGTACTGACCCCTTTGGGGCTGCTGGTTCTGCAGACTACGTTTCCAAGGATCCCCATGGTGGCTACTACGTGGAGTATGACGAGGCTGCTGACGAGTATATAGCTGACCCGGGCAGGATCCGAGACTTCGTGGATGGGCTCCGTTCTTTTCGTTTTCGGCCTCTTAGGCCTATTTGGATCTTGTCTGTACTCAGACACTTTGGATGCTTCCGCTGTGATGTAATGATGACCTGTTGGGACATGTGTCCTCTAGTGAGAGCTTTTGCCACTTATTTCTATTTCTTTGTGTCTTAGAGATTTGTTGTGATATCACTTGTTCAAATGCCGTTGACATACCATGTGTGTATGTTATGAAGTACATCAATGGAAGTATTCGGATTCCTATTGGATGGTTTCACAGACGATGAATAGTAGAGGATGGTTGTCACACGTTTACGTGTTGGCCTACTCATATTGAGATGCGGGTGCAGGTAGGCCCCGTAAGCTAATTATCTACTATTTAGCGGGCTGTGTGTATCCTCTAGAAGTCCGGGTGCGACAAATGGTATCAGAGCCTGTCTGCCTGTAGGATCCCTTTTACTGGTCGCAGTTGAGTCTAGAAACTATTTTGTAGCTATATAGGAAAAATGAAACGTGAGAGTAGGAATTCTGTTCTTTTATTTCTTTCCCCATCCACCCTCCCTTTTTCTGGTAAGGAAGTGCAATGTTGTTTTCTCTTCTCATCTAAACTTTCAAGTTAGAATTTCACGTATCCTGGTTTCTCTAGGATGGTTATATCTACTAGACCATAGGAATGGAGGTGGTTGTGACATGATTTTCATGTTGCCTACTCACGATTGAGAACGGAGGCACGTAAGCCCCGGAAGCAGATCCTCTATTCCTTAAGCAGTAGATATTGATCCTCTAGAAGCCCGGATGGGTTTTCCCGTAGTACCTCAGGAGTGTTTGGTCTCGTGTTTCCCAAATGTTGCTTCAATATCCTGTTCTTCTCAAGATCTTTTTCGTCCGTTGGAACCTTGTTGTTGCTTGCCACTTCAGTTTTTCTACCGGCGTCTAATCAAAGCTTCCCCGATCATCTGCAGATGGATCTCAGGTTCTACCCGCAGGTGGTTCGTATGACTCGTTGTGAGAGAACTACCGGTTATCCGGAGATGCTGAGAGACATGGTCACTTTTCTGGGGTTCCGTTGGGCACCAGAGTACCAGGTCTACGAGCAGCAGCGAGAATTTGAGCAGACCTACTACCAGGCTATCGTCTACATTCTGTCAGATGATGGCATGAGCGTAGTCCACCGCTACAAGGCAGTAGGTTCCACAGTGGATATGGCTGTGCAGCAGGCAGCTTATGTGAGCCTCACCATCCTTCGTGCTGACTACTGGGGATTTGACGATTCTATTTATCGCCATATTCCCCGTGGTTACATCACTTCGGAGGGAGCTCACTTCACTCTCTACGACAACTTGGATGTTTACGAGCATGATAACTCCAGGCTGCACACCACCGCTCAGTTTGTGAGACACAGTGACGCAGTTGCCCGCACACTATCTCAGGAGTTGGCTTCAGTCAGAGAGCAGCTTTACCTTGCTTTGACTCGTCTGGCGACTTACACCACAGACTTTGTTGGAGACGATCGCTTTGCACGTTTCGATCAGCCAGTTGGGCATCGTCTGCCAGATGCTGGAGGTTACGAGCCGATCAGATGTCCACTCCTTAACCTTGGTGCTGGTTACACTGGGATTCCCCGCTTTGGAGCACAGGGAGTCGATGCTATGTACTTCACCACGCCTAGAGTCGGTCTCAGACCACGTCAGATCTACGTGGATCGTCGTTCCACCTACTTTCGTGGGCGTACTCCTCATCGTACCTCTCGCCGTACTCCTCGCCGCCGTCCTGCGTGATGAGCATGGGAGTACCGATGTATCCATTCTTAGCTATGTTTAGTTATCCTTTGGTATTCGAACCATTTATGGTGTGTTGGATATTCTGATGTACTTGAACATGTGATGGTGTACCTTTTGGTTATCTATTCTTGCGTCAGAGTAATCTCTCTTTCGGTTGCCAAGTCTATCATTTTCTATTGTTGTGCTAAAATTCATTTCCATTCAGGATGCCGCCAACAAGGAACACCACGCCTGAACCACCGCCAATCACGGAGCTGTTGACTCAGATGACCCAAGTCATGATGCAGATGGCTCAGTTTCAGGCTAATCAGCACATCAGCCAGACAGCTCCACGACTGAGCATCAAGGAGTTTCTCAGTCTGGGTCCGAGAGCTTTCGTGGCCACACGTGAGCCTCTAGACGCTGATGACTGGATCCGTGAGATAGCCAAGGCTCTGGATATTGCACACGTAGCTGAAGAAGACAAGGTCAAGTATGCCTCCTATCTGTTGAAGGGTCAAGCAGCTTCTTGGTGGGAAAACTTCCAGGCCATGAGAACTGGCATGCCAGTCACATGGGACCGTTTCAAGGAAGCCTTCCTGAAACACCACATTCCATATGGTCTCATGGAAAGAATGCGTGAAGAGTTTTGCTCTCTCAAGCAGGGCAAGTTGGACGTCATCGGGTATCAGAGTGAGTTCAATCGCCTCGCTCGATACGCTGGAGATGAGGTGTCCACTGAAGCTAAAAAGATGGCAAGGTTCCGCAGAGGCTTTAACCCGGAACTCAAGTATGCCCTCACCAATGTCAAGGCTGACAGCTTCGAGGATCTCGTTAACACCGCGCTCAATGAAGAAAATGGGCGCAAGGCGTTCGAGGAGTCTCGCAAGCACTCGCGTGAGGGTGGTTCCTCCTCCAACATGACCACCCCTCCGCATAAGCGCCGCATCTGGGTACCAAATGGTGCTGTCACTCGGGCTCCATATGCCCAAACTTCTCCAGGCTTCGCTCCCCGCCCACCCAACCCTGCTCAGGGGCATGATCCAAGGGCTTCGATGGGGCAGCCAAGGTCAGGGCCTCCTTGTGTCGTCACATGCTACAAGTGCAAGCAGACGGGACACTACGCCGACAAGTGCACGCAGAGGCAGCTACCTCCACCACCACCTCGTCCTAACACAAACCAGGCAATGGTGCGCGCTCCCCCGCCTAAGGCCTTCAACTCCAACAACAGGCCTGTCGGGAGGACCGCAAGGGTGAATCATGTCAAGATCGACAAAGCTGAGGAAGCTCCTGACGCCGTTCTCGGTACATTTTCCCGTAAACTCTATTCCAGCTAAAGTGTTGTTTGATACCGGAGCATCACATTCTTTTGTGTCAAAGACCTTTGCCACAACAAACAACCTAATTGTGGTTCCACTAAGCAATCAGATCACTGTTCACTCCCCGGGATCTCAAATGTTGACTTTCAAGATAAGTAAGGACAATCAAATCTTAATTGAAGGTCACATATTCCTTGCTTCTCTCATGTTGCTTGGAAATTCTGACATTGATGTCATTCTTGGTATGGATTGGCTGAAGGCCAATAAAGAAAAAATTGACTGTGCTCAAAAGTCAATAACTCTGTTCCACCCTTCTGGCCAGATAATCTATTCTCCACATGAATCAAGTTCCAGTCAGCTATACACCCTCAATGCAAATCCTCTACCTTCACTTGAAAATGTTCCGGTGGTTTGCGACTTCCCTGACGTCTTTCCAGAAGAGTTGCCAGGAATGCCTCCGAACAGAGCTGTTGAGTTCGTGATCGAACTTGAACCAGGTACTGCTCCAATCTCTAAGCATCCCTACAAGATAGGAACTCCCGAGCTGAAGTTGTTGAAGGAACAAATTGATATGTACATGGAAAAAGGTTACATTCAACCTAGTTCCTCGGCTTGGGGATGCCCAACTCTGTTCGTTGCGAAGAAGGATCAAACAAAGAGACGCGTCGTTGACTATCGTCCTCTTAACGAGAAGACTATCAAAAATAAGTATCCAATTCCTCGCATCGATGATCTTTTTGATCAACTTGCTGGAGCCTCTATATTCTCCAAGTTGGACTTGAGAATGGGTTACCACCAAATAAAGATCAGAAAAGAGGATATTCCAAAGACAGCCTTCACCACTCGCTACGGTCTATATGAATTCACCGTCATGTCCTTTGGTCTCACCAATGCACCGGCGACGTTCTCTTGACTCATGAATTCTGTCTTCCATGAATACCTAGACAAGTTCGTTGTGGTATATCTTGATGACATTCTTGTCTACTCCAAATCCGAGGAAGAGCATGAAGAACATCTTCGTCTAACTCTCATGAAGCTTCGCGAGCATCGTCTCTATGCCAAGTTCTCCAAATGTGAGTTTTGGATTTCCGAAGTCGTTTATCTTGGTCATGTCATCTCTGCCAAGGGCATAGCCATTGATCCAGAAAAGGTTAAAGCAATTGTTGATTGGAAACCTCCAAAGACGGTGAAGCAAGTCAAAAGTTTTCTTGGTTTGGCTAGCTATTGCCGTCGCTTCGTCCCAAACTTCTCCAAGATTGCCAAACCTCTCACTGACCTCACAAAGAAGGACAAGAAGTTCGTCTGGTCTCCACAATGTGATGAAAGCTTCAATCTCCTGAAGACTAAACTCACTTCTACACCAGTTCTGGTTGGCCCAGATCCTTCCAAACCTTTCCAAATATTCTGTGATGCTTCTCTCCAAGGTCTAGGTGCAGTTTTCATGCAAGAACGTCAAGTTGTGGCTTATGCTTCACGTCAGTTGAACACACATGAGCTCAATTATCCCACTCATGACCTTGAACTCGCAGCAGTTGTGTTTGCCCTCAAGAAATGGAGACAATACTTGTTGGGTAATCGCACTGAAATCATTTCCGATCATAAGAGTCTGAAGTACATCTTCACTCAACCAGATCTAAACCTCAGACAAAGGAGATGGATTGAAAAGATCAAAGACTTTGATCTTACCATTTCTTACACTCCAGGCAAGGTTAATGTTATGGCCGATGCTCTCAGTCGCAAGTCGTGTTGCAATAATCCCATGATTATGGAAATCCAACCTCCTCTTCATGAAGAATTCCAAAAACTGGATCTTAGTCTTGTTCCTCAAGGCTATCTTGCAAACTTGACATCCAGTCCAACTCTCGAGGACAAGATTCGTTCTGAACAACTTCGTGATGCTGAAATCAAGAAGATTGTAGAACACATCAAAGCAGGCAAGGAGAAATTTGAGTCCTTCTCAATTGATGACAAGGGAACTGTGTTCTTCGAAGGACGCATTGCAGTTCCTCAAATTCAAAGTCTCAAAAATGTCATTCTCAAGGAGGCTCATGAAACTCCTCTTTCCATACACCCGGGAAGTACAAAGATGTACCAGGATCTCAAGACACTGTATTGGTGGCCTAGCATGAAATGTGAAATTGCTCAATATGTTTCTGAATGCGATGTCTGTCAGCGTGTCAAGGCAGTTCATCAGAAAACAGCCGGTCTTCTCCAACCTCTGAAAATCCCTGAATGGAAGTGGGACATGATTGAAATGGACTTCGTCACTGGTTTCCCAAAGTCCAAGAGGGGCAATGATGCAATCTTCGTTGTCATTGATCGACTCACTAAAGTCGCTCACTTCTTTCCTGTCAAAGAGACAATCTCAGCTAGTCAGTTAGCAAAGCTCTATACAACAAAGATTGTTCCTCTTCATGGTGTTCCGCTAGAAATAAGCTCAGACCGTGGAAGCATCTTCACTTCTCATTTATGGAAAAGCTTTCAAGAAGCTTTGGGCACCAAGCTTCTGTTCGGCACAGCCTATCATCCTCAGTCTCAAGGGCAAGTCGAAAGAGTCAATCAGATTCTCGAGGATATGCTCAGAGCATGTGGTCTCTCTTTTAGCATGAAATGGGAGGAATGTCTTCGATATGCTGAATTCTCCTACAACAACAGCTTCCAGGCAAGTCTAGGCATGGCACCATTCGAGGCTCTCTATGGCCGCAGATGCAGGAGTCCAATCAATTGGTCTGGATCTGGTGAACGTTCACTCTTAGGCCCTGACATTGTTAAGGAGGCCGAAGAAAAAGTTCGCATCATTCGTGACAATATGAAGATTGCTCAGTCTCGTCAGAAAAGCTACTATGACAGCAAACACAGGGACATGGTCTATGCAGCTGGAGACAAAGCATATCTCCGTGTAACTCCCCTCAGAGGCACTCATCGTTTTGGTGTCAAAGGAAAGCTTGCACCAAGATATATTGGTCCCTTCAACATTCTCTCACGGTGTGCAGAAAATGCCTATCGTCTTGAACTTCCAGAAAAGCTATCCAAGGTGCACGATGTCTTTCACGTGTCACAGCTCAAGAAGTGCTTCAAAGACCCAGGTCGTGCAGTTGATCATGACTCCATTGAACTGCAAGAAGACCTCTCTTATGAAGAGCATCCTATTCGCATTCTCGATGAGACCGAGAGCAAAACTCGCAACAAGAGCACCAAGTTCTTAGAAGTGCAGTGGTCTCATCATTCCGATAAAGAGGCAACGTGGGAGACCAAAGAGGATCTTCGCAAGAAGTATCCGGACCTTTTCTCTTCTCAGTAGGAATCTCGGGGCGCGATTCCTTCAAGGGGGGGGGCGTTTTGTAACATCCCAAGTATGAAAACAATCCCAATTGGTTTGTTTCTGGTTAAATTTAAGTCTTGCATCATGTCATCATAATGCATTCATGTGTGGAATTTCAAATTTCAAATAAATTCAAATCAACATGTTTCACACTTGGTCTGTTACAACTTTTTCAAATAAAATATTCAAATAAAATAATTTATTTGCTTCCATAAATTTGATTTTTTCAAATGAGAGACTTGGGTAATTTTCAAATAATTCAATTATTTCAAAATTCAAGCAATTGCATTTAAAATTCAAACAACAACAAATATTTAAAATTTTGAAAAACAAAAGTTGGTGCAACTGGGCATTTTCAGTAAGGAACTCATAAAATTTATCACCATAATTTTTAGGGTCCCAAAAACCCCTTCTTTTCCTTCTCTTTTCTTCTCTACAAAAAAAGAAAAGAAAAGAAAAGGGGGAGGCAGCCGAACTGGGCCAACAAGGCCCAGCCAGGCCACCTACGACCCCCAAACCAGGCCCAAGCGCATCCCATCGCTGTCGTCTTCTTCCCTCGTACGGAGACAGAGAAAAGGGAGGTCCTCCCCCACCTGCAGCTCCCCACCTGCTCCCCTCCTTTTTCCCCTCCATAAAGCCACCACCAGGAGCCACCCCAAACCCTAACCCTAGCCCTTCCTTCTCCTCCCCGCGCCGCCATCCTTTCTCTTCCTCTCTGCTCCTCCTCGTTCTCTGAATTTTCCTTTACTGAACCGGAATAGGCACCACCATGGCCGGTAGTTGGAGGTGAGGGCGCGGTCGCTGTGCTCGACGACGGGGGCCTCCCTTCGCGGGAATGGAACCGGGAAGGTACGGGCTTCCGTTTTGCTGAAGAAGACGCGGCCGGAGGCGGGCCGCAGCGACCACGCCGGCGACGTCATCCTCCCTGCTGCGGACCGGCAGCAGCAGCTCGCCGTCCTCCTCCTCTGAACCGCACCGCGACGCCCCGCGCTTGTTCCTTCCACGTCGACGCCAGCCCCTCGGTGAGGCCCCCTGTCCCCCTCCGAAGTCTCTCCTCCGCTGGCTGCACGAGCACGCTGCTCGCAGCACGCTCGCTCGCCGCCGTCGGTCGTCCAGTATGTCCTCGTCGTGAAGTTCAGTAGTTTCAGTTATTTCCGCGCAGATCTCACCTCAAAACAGTTTCGCATCCTAGATCCATCACATAGCAGCACATCAGCCCAGTGGCGCAGGCCTCTCGCGCGCACACAGCAGGGCGCGGGTTCGAGTTTCTGTAGGGGCGCACACAGTGGTACAATTTTGGTGATTCAAATTTCTGTAGATTCATAACTGTGAGCACTTTCGAAATATGTAAAAATGTCAACATGTTTCCGTAATAATTTGTGCACTAAATATTTAAATACAGAAATTGGAATAAAAACTAAAATCTTGCAAAATTCATAACTTGAGTTCTGTTCACCCAATTTGAGCAAACTTGAGCTCTAAAATTTTGTCTTAACAAACTCTACACAGTGGTATTTTATTTGGTCACAATTGAATTAAATTTGAACATGTTTCCTTCTGTTTACTAAAAGGGGCAGAATAAAAATGCTTATGGAAAAATGCATAATAAATTCAATAATGATCCAAAAATTATGTTTAATATCTCAAAATGTTCAGTGAAACATAGTCCACATGTTTTCAAGTATTTCCCATGCTTTTGTAACTGAAAGTACCTCTTTTAAATTGTTTACCAAAAATGGCAGAAATGAAAACAATAAGAATTAATTCTTATTTATTATTTTCTTCACCCAAAAATTATGGAAACTATACCAAAATGGAAAAGACTTTAATTAATAACAGAAAAGCATCATTTCATGCATGTGGGAATACTTTTGATGTATTGGTCTTATTAAAATTAATAATATGCCACTAAGATAAATATGAGAGGTTTCCAAATAATGCAAACTTATTTGGGACACTCATTTAACTTGATGATCATGTCCATGATCTCTTACTTGCATTAAAATGTCATGCATCATCCCATGTTTGTGCATTATGCCATGTTATTGATTGTCCGTCTCTCTTCGTTGTTTGTTTGCTTCTTCTCGAATAGACGACGACGTTGAGACAGACGAGGTTTACGATTCCACTTCAGAGGAGTTAGTCCAGTACCAGGCTACTGAGTTTACAGGCAAGTATTCACTCACATGAACCATTGTGTCCGTTCCACACTTGATACCGATACTGTCCGTTGTCTAATCTGCTAGCCTTATGATTCGTTGCTGATGTTCCGATCCTATCACATGTTATCCTGTAACCCTGAAATAGCCTCTCCTCCACACCTATAACCCTGTTGCTTGTTGGCCCGTGTCTTACTAGCATGCGTAGGGTTGTTTGTGCTCGAGTCTGATGTCCGTTATTTCTTTTACCATATTTATTATGTTTCGGGGGCTCGATATTTAAACAACAACCTGTTAATGTTTGAGGTAATAATAATTTGATGATAAGGCACCGGCAGGAGGCCGGGTATGGTTTTGAGGCCTGCTAGTGTCGAACTCAGGAAAAGTTCTTGTCCTCTAGATCCATGATGAGCGCGCTAACCGCATGTGGGAGGCGTGTATGGGCGCCCCCCGCAACTTTGATTCGATTCGCATCTCGTCCAAATCGCCTCATTTAGTTTGGGTTTTCCATTTGCCGCATGCATGTGCAGGTGCGAACCCTTGACGCCAGGGTGGTAACTTTTGTAGTCGGCATTTAGGGAGACACGTTCTTAGAGTGCTATGAGGGTCCCCTTTTCTTCGTGGGGCTTGATTAGCCGTGCGCTCAATTGCACGGGGTCATTTGGGCTTGATGCGAAGAAGAGTTGGGTTGTGTTGAGTGGCCTGCTTGGTGGGTTTGATCCCCGCCTGGCGGGTTATTCTTACGTGTACGGCCAAATTGGTGCATCCCTGCAGGGTTAAATCTTCTCGAGAAACCGTGTTGTCCGCGGTTATGGATGACTTGGTGATAGGGCTGGCTAACAAGGATTAGACAACTTACACCCAATTAATAATAATTTGACTAGTAATAGGCATATTGACACAATAACCTGAACCTTCATTAATCCAACTGTGTGGGTTATCCTCGGATTGCTTCTTTGGATAAGGGGCGAGATCCAGGATGGGTTTGTTTGAGGTTAGTGGTAGTTGGCTCCGATGCGCTATCTTATCCCTTTCTTTTAGCCGGATGTTGTAGCGTGTCTCTGTAGTTGGTTAGTGCAGCCCGCTGCCGCACCTTTGTATCACCTATCTTCCGTTGAACCCAAAGCATCTGTACTTGGTGTTGTCGGGTACACTTTGGTATCTTGTGCGTCTTGCTTGCCAGTACTCGTCCATACTGACCCCTTTGGGGCTGCTGGTTCTGCAGACTACGTTTCCGAGGATCCCCATGGTGGCTACTACGTGGAGTATGACGAGGCTGCTGACGAGTAGATAGCGGACCCGGGCAGGATCCGAGACTTCGTGGATGGGCTCCGTTCTTTTCGTTTCCGGCCTCTTAGGCCTATTTGGATCTTGTCTGTACTCAGACACTTTGGATGCTTCCGCTGTGATGTAATGATGACCTGTTGGGACATGTGTCCTCTGCATGACTGTATTTGCTATCTCTGCTGTAGTGAGAGCTTTTGCCACTTATTTCTATTTCTTTGTGTCTTAGAGATTTGTTGTGATATCACTTGTTCAAATGCCGTTGACGTACCATGTGTGTATGTTATGAAGTACGTCAATGGAAGTATTCGGATTCCTGTTGGATGGTTTCACAGACGATGAATAGTAGAGGATGGTTGTCACACGTTTACGTGTTGGCCTACTCATATTGAGATGCGGGTGCAGGTAGGCCCCGTAAGCCAATTATCTACTATTTAGCGGGCTGTGTGTATCCTCTAGAAGTCCGGGTGCGACACCTTCAAAGTGGCAATCATGTTCTAGGTCTAACCAAGGCTAAGTTTGCTAAATATCGTATGTGTAGCTCTTGTGCCTTTTGGAAGCAACATGGAGAACTTCACCCAACCAAGACTACTATCTCCACCACAAGAATTCTCGAGCTCATTCACTTAGATCTCTTTGGTTCACTATCTTATGATAGTCTCATAGGAAAGAATTATTGCTTGGTGATTGTGGATGATTATTTAAGATATTGTTGGGTGTATTTCTTCAAGAGGAATAGTGAAACTCAAAAGAGAGTCATCGAGTTCATCACTCTAGTGGAGCACCAACACAATGCTTCCATATTAGCCATCCAGAGTGATAATGGCTCGTAGCTCAAGAACTATACCGTTGAGGGTTTTCTTAGTGAAGAGGGTATTGCTCATAAATATTCCACTCCTCATACCCCTCAACAAAATGGTGTTGCCGATAGAAAGAACCGGACTTTGATGGATGCGGCTAGGACCATGATTGCGGAGTTATCTTCTCCCTATAACTTTTGGGCTGAATCCGTCTCCACTGTGTGTCATGCTACCAACCGGTTATATCTTCGCAAGATCTTGAACAAGACTCCATATGAGATTCTCACAGGCAAGAAACCGGATGTATCTTACTTCAAGGTCTTCGGTTGCAAGTGCTTCATTCGCAAGAAAGGTAAACGGTTGTCAAAATTTGAGACCAAATCTTATGAGGGCATCTTTGTTGGCTATGCCACAAACACTCACGCCTATAGAGTCTACAACAAGTCCACCGGACAAATTGAAGAAGCTATAGACGTGGTGTTTGATGAGTATAACGACTCCCAAGGGGGGATATAGATCATGGTGTTGTAGGAGATGCAATGCAATTCCTCCCATCTTCATAAGAAGAATGGGTGAAATAATCCCCATTGAGGGTTACCCGATGACGGAGGGAGAAGGACCATGCCCCACTCAAGTGGAGCCATTTACTACACCCATTGATGAACAAGCTACTCAACAAGATGCGCAAAGCCCTCAAGCTAATGATCAAGGTCAAACGAGCAATCAAGGCCAAGCTAATGATCAAGGCCAAGCGACTCATCCTAATCATGATCAAGGTCCTATCATTGTTGAGAAAGATCAACCTAGTAGTGATCCTTCACCCATTGTTGATCAAGGACGAGATGAAGATGGACAAGTATCCAATGAAGAAGGTGATTCTCAATCTATATCCAAGGAATCTTTGGAGGAGATGATAGCTCGTAGATCAAAGAGAAGGCCAGAGAATCTTGAACGAGCAGGTCACACGAAGGACAAAATACTTGGGAAAGTTTGTGGAAGAGTTTTCATTAGGAGGCAATTGGCGGATTTTAGCAAGGCTCATGCTTTTGTCTCCTTCATTGAACCCAAGAAGGTCTATGAAGCACTCAAAGATCAAGATTGGCTTGAAGCCATGCATGATGAACTCAATAACTTCGAGGGCAACAAAGTGTGGAAGTTAGTGCCAAGACCCAAGGATTGCAAGAATGTTATTGGCACCAAATGGGTGTTCAAGAACAAGCAAGCCAAAGATGGTATTGTCATTCTCAACAAGGCAAGATTGGTGGCTCAAGGGTTTTCTCAAGTCGAAGGTATTGACTTCGGTGAAACCTTTGCCCCCGTAGCTTGTCTTGAATCCATTCGCATCTTACCTGCTTATGCATCTCATTATAATTTCAAGTTACAACAAATGGATGTTAAGAGTGCTTTCCTAAATGGTCCCATTAATGAGTTAGTATATGTCAAGCAACCTCCGGGTTTCGAGGATCCCAACCACCCGATCATGTCTATAAACTCGATAAGGCACTCTATGGACTTAAACAAGCTCCACGTGCGGGGTACGAGCACCTTAAAGAGTTTCTAGTGGATCGTGGGTTTAATGTTGGTTTAATCGATCCCACCCTCTTTACCAAGACGGTTGGAGGTGACTTATTCATATGCCAACTCTATGTGGATGACATAATTTTTGGGTCTACTAACACTTTGTTCAATGAGGAGTTTTGCAAGCTTATGCCCGATAGGTTTGAGATGTCTATGATGGGAGAATTGGAGTTTTTCCTTGGATTTGAAGTGAATCAATATCATGAAGGAAATTTCATCAAACAACCCAAATACACTCAAGACATACTCAAGAGATTCAATATGCATGATGCCAAGCCTATGAAGGCTCCCATGTCCATAACCATTGACTTGAAACCCGACCCCAACGGTAAAGATTTCAAAAGGTATAACTCTCCATGATTGGCTCTTTGCTCTACCTTTGTGCATCTAGACCAGATATCATGTATATAGTAGGTAAATGTTCAAGGTTTCAAGCCTCTCCGAGGCAAAGTCATTTGGAAGCCGTGAAACGAATCTTTCGATATTTGGTTCATACCCCAAATTTTGGTCTTTGGTATCCCAAGGGTTCAAGTTTTCAGCTTATTGGGTATTCGGATGCGTATTATGCGGTAGAAAACACGGATACGAAGTCCACATCCGAGGGTTGCCAATTCCTTGGTCGCTCCTTAGTGTGTTGGTCTTCAAAGAAGCAAAACTGCATTGCTCTCTCCACCACCGAGCCCGAGTATATCTCCACGGCAAGTTGTTGTGCCCAATTGCTTTGGATGAGGAAAACCTTGAAGGATTATGGTGTTCACTTTGACAAGGTGCCTCTTCTTTGTGACAATGAGAGTGCAATCAAGAACGCCTACAACCCTGTTCTTCATTCCAAGATGAAGCACATTGATATCCGTCATCATTTCATTCGGGATCCTGTTGAGAAGGGTGATATTGATCTCTCATATGTGTCCACCAAGGATCAACTTGCAGATATCTTCACGAAGGCCCTTGATGAACCAAGATTTCGAGCTTTGAGGAATGAACTAAATGTCATCGATTCATCCAACTTCACTTGAAACCTTGCATACGCACCTTCATTATATGTGTTATTAGGTTTGGATGTAGGCATGGACATAGGGGGAGCGTTACTCAACTCATGAGTATGCACTCCTCTTATTATGAAAAAATCAATACTTCATTGCATATCTAGTCATTTTGTGACTCATTGTGCTTAATTGTGAGTGGTACTCTTGGACCCAAGATACATCTTCGTGGTGCCAAAGTACACACTCAAACACGGTGGCCATGTCCACCAACCTCCTACTCACAGAGTTGTTTTTATTTTTGGCTCTTTCACGCACATATTATTCCCCCTTGACAACTTGTGCGGGTTCGATTTTTTATTCCTTTGCATCTTGCGCACCCGCATCGAGTAATGTCTCTCGCATGACAGTTACAATCTTCCAACCCAAGCTCCCTTTTCCCAAAAGACTATTTCTATCCGAATGTTCATGTTTTTCTGATCTCAGCGTGCTCAGACTGGGTCGAGCAGAGGCTCCGGTGAAACCACCGGAGGCTCCGCTGCGCCTGTCCACGAGAGCCCACCGGTACCTCCGCTGGTGCGAAATTCGCCCAACAGATCTATGCTGCACACCGCCTTGTGGACAGGGGCGGAACCTCCGGTGAAACCACCGGAGGCTCCGCCAGCTGCGGTTCTGCGGAATAAGATCTAGGGCGAGCGGGGTCAACAAGATCCCAATCTCATTTTCCCCCACTCGCCCTCCCTCTTCCTCCTCCAAACCACTGCCGCCGGGAAGAGCGCTCCACCTCCGGGAGGCCCTCCTCCTTGTCTTGGACCGCTCCGGGATCTCCTTCCTCCCTCTACTTCCACCATGGATGCGGGTATGTTTGCTCTATCTCTCCCCCATCTAGTTGTTGGATGGGGAAGCACTAGGAGCCGCATGTTCTTCACATCTTGATGCGTGGATTTAGGTTTGGGAGTAGGAAATCACGAGTACGAACCCTAGAAACCTAGATTGTGAGTATTAGGCATGAATTATTTTGGTTCTTGGGGTGGATTTCATGTGCCCTAACCCCTTGTTATTCATCCCTAACATTCCTCATCTCTTGGTTTCTCGGATTTGTGCGTCATATAAACTTGAACATTTACCTCTTCTTCATGCTTTTCTTGCTATATCTTTTTCATAGGTGCCTCCGGTTCCAAGGGCAAGGACACTCGTTCCAAGAGCGTGGCTAGTCGCAAGGCTCCAAGGGTTGATGAAATTGAAGAGACTTTGGACCCATCTCAGCCCAAGCGTAAATCAAGATTCCCGGCTCCCGAGAAGACTTTGCCTCGCAAAGAGAAATCTGCCTCTCAAGTTTCCGAGGCGGTGTTCTTGGAGACTCGCCGCGAGAACCCCTATGTTGTTGATCGAAACCTCTTGATGCCACAGTTCCGGGGTAAGGAACCACGATTCCACACCGTTTTTCATTCTCAAATTTATCATGAGATCCTTATGAGGAAGCCCAAGGAGAATGTTGCCCCTCAACACGCCATCAACTTTGGGCACATGGAGAGGAAGACAGATTACTTTGGAGAAGCACTGGAGATTGTTAATGCATTTGCCCTTGCTCCAATTATGCAAGTCCAACAAGATTATGATGAGGGATTGGTGTGTGAGTTCTTGGCTACTGTACACCTTGCAAATGAAACGGAGCGTCATCTCATCTGTATGACTAAGGGACAGAAACTCACCATCAAGTGGTCCGAGGTTGGGGTTATTCTTGGCGGTTACCCGGATCATGGACCTTTTGCTGGTGGAGAGGAGTTTGACCGTGGATGGTTCCGTGTTCATGCTACCAATACTCAATCACTCTCCAAGGATCAACTCACTCCTCTTTATCACTGGAATAAGTTTGCTGTTGGGTTTGTCAAAGGTCTCTACCCCACTTATGATATTATGCTCCGCATCTATCGAGAGACGATCAACCCCAAGGTGGGGAACATTGATGAGATCCAAGGCTTCCTCAAGACTCTCATGCCTCTTACTCATGAGAAGCGTCTCTCCGGCATGTCTCAGAAGCTCGAGGTACTTGACTACCTATGGTTTGAACTCTGGAATGTCATTGTGCAAAGGAAGACCGCTTGCTTTGGGACTTTCATAATGAAGATCATCTTGAATGTGTGGGAGAACAAGTTCCCGGAAGATCCTCTTGATGATGCTAATTGGATTCCACATACATAGAAACGACTTCTCATCAAGGACCACACCGAGCCTATTGTGCATCCCACTCCCGCTCCTCGCAAAGGCAAGGCCAAGCTACGGGTCATCATTGATGAGGAAGGCGAAGAAGAGGAAGTTGGTCCCTCCCGTCCTCCTCCTTCTGGCAGTGCTTTCAAGTGGATGGCAAGGGATCTCAAGAAGGTGTTCAGAGTGAACAAGAAGATTGAGCAGCATCAATGGGAACTTCACTATCACAAGGAGCTTAAGGACCGCAAGGCAGCACAGGCAGAGCGTCAGTTTCGTCGTGATGGTGGCGAATCTGTGGAGTCCCAGGTACAACACAACATCACCACCTGGGACAAGTGGCAAACCAAGGATTCCAAGGGCAAGATCATCGAGTGGTATGATGAGGAACCAGGAGAAGAGGTCACCAGCACTCGCCGTCGCGCCCGTCCCCCACGCATGGATAACTTCTCCGAGTGATCATAGGGACGTTAGCATCGGTCTCCTCCCTCTTTTGGTATCTTGACGCCAAAGGGGGATAGATATCTACTTAGGAGCGGACATTTGCATAGTTCTCTCTCAAGCGTGTTTTTCGATTTGGATCTTTCGTCTTGCTTGAGAGAGTTGGATATTTGGAAACTTCGTTTGTTTAATTATTGTGCGTTGTGAACCTCGTTATGCATTATGTGAGCTTGTAAACTTAGTACCTTAATTATATCACTTGTTGTGTACTCACTATTATATATGTGTTTAGCTATCCATATGGTTTAAATTCTCTAAACATGAAGGGATCATATCTCTAGGGGGAGCTCCGTTCATGTTGTGTATTTTGTAGTTATGCAAATGGGGATGTTGTCATCAATTACCAAAAAGGGGGAGAATGAAAGATCATCTTCCGTTTTGATAATTAATGATAACATAACTATTGGACTAGTGTCTATTTGAGAGTATTTGCAGGTCCTATTTGATATATATGAAAATGACCAACTTAATAATTACACAATCTCAATGGGTTTCAAAAAGTTTCGAATTGAAAGAGCTCGAAGAAACAAAGCTGGAGAATGATTTTTGCAAGCAGCGAAGGCTCCGGTGAAACCATCGGAACCTCCGCCCATACATTTTCCAGCCCTTCCAGGCACGGGCCTCCGGTGGTGGATCCGGTGTGGCCTCCGCTAGAAACACCTTCAGGTGCATAAGAGCGGAGGTCACAGCGGAGCCTCCAGTGTACCTCCGGTGGGCGGAGCCTTCGGTGAAACCACCGGAGCTTCCGGTGGCTACACTACCCCACTATGGGGCTAACCTCCGGTGTGGCCTCCGCCAAAAAATACCTCCGGGTGCATAAGAGCGGAGGCCGTAGCGGAGCCACTGGTGGACCTCCGGTGGGCGGACCTCCGCCAAAACCACCGGAGCCTCCGGCCTACGAGATCCAGTTCGATGGAAAGTACGTGCGCGTGTGCGTGTATATGAAGACCACCGGAGCCTTCGGTGCTGCGTGGATCTGCCCAACGGCCAGATTTGGGGAAGGGTATTTAAAGCCTTCCCCTTCCTCATAAATGCCCAAGCTTTTCCCACTCTCTCTCCTAGCCATTAATGAAAGCTTCAACATCCTAGATCTCCCTCTCCAACCACTCAAACACTCCCAAACTTTGTGGAGAGCTAGAGGAGACCTAGATCCGTGATTTCACCAAAGGAATTTTAAATCCATCCACCACATCCTAGTATATCTAGAATCTTACTTGAGGCCTAGAAACCTTAATAGATCATGTGCTTGTAGCTTCCACCTTGTTGCAAGAAGCTTCGGATTGCTTGAGAGCCTCCATCCATATTGTGGAGTGACCTCGAGCTCGTGTAAAGGTTTGGTCAACGCCTTCAAGTCGACCTCATAGTGGAAACGAGAATCTCCCTCACCAGAGAAGCTCAAGGAGAATAAGGTGTGCACAACCGTGCTATTGAGGAGTGCCGAGGTGGCTCCCCACCTCTCCAACGTAGACGTACTTATCTTGAGAAGGAACTACGGGAAACATATCCTCGTCTCCTTGTTTACACTTGTGGTTTATCTTGTTACCTTTCGTTTTACTTCTGTTGCGTATCTTATCTTGTTCACATAGGTTGCTCACCTAGTTCCACATCTAGAAAACCTTATCTTATCTCGCTTAGCCCTACTAATAGGAAAAGAAAAGAAAAATTGGTAGTCAACCTATTCACCCCCCTCTAGTTGACCATAGTGCACTTTCACCGCCTGCGGCGAAGTAATGGCGGTGCACCAGTATCCGCGCTCGTTTGCCCAAATAAAAGCCCCCCACTGCCGTTCTTCTCGCCCCACTCGCCCAACCCCACCTTCTCACCCAAACCCACTCTTCCCCGGCGATGGCGGCACGCTTCCCGGAGACGGTGCCGCGGCCAACGGCTTCGGAAGGCGGTGGCTGCGCGAGGAGGAGCAAGCCTCCTGTACGCAGCGGGCTACCCGGCGCTCCTAGACATGCGCCTGCCCGGCGATTGGAGGCTGAGCGCGGGCGGTGTGCCGGTGCCCCCGTCCCTGAAGGCGACGACTTCGTCGCCGCGATCCATGACGAGCGCGCCCGCCTGACTCCGGCGCAGCGCGCTGAGCGTCGCTTCCACCCCGTGAACTACGGTGCGTGGGTGGTCTACTTCTAGGAACGGCGCGACGACGAGCTCGCGGTCTACAAGGGGCCAGATGCGCCTCTGCGCGGCAACTCCGACGGACGCCGCCGCTGGTTGGGCACCCCGGGCCGCACCCTCTACGTCGTTCTCATGCACATCGAGAATGGCGACGTCTCTCGTCTGGAGTACCCCCACCCCCGTCGCGGGTGCCAAGCTTCTCTCGGCGCCGTGCGGGTGGCCTATGGGCGGAGAGAAGGATGGCGGCAGAGTCGTCGTCCTCCTCCTTGCAATCCTCCGGCACCGCGCGAACGTCGGAGCTGCGCCCGGTGAATACCGAGCACTCTGCTCCGCCTGCTCGCGCAGCCCGGGGTGTCGTCATCGGCAAACGCCACGCCCTGTCGCCGCCAAGGGGCAACGGCCGGCTAGTCAAGCCCGTGACGATGGCCACGCGCCCGTGGAGCATCATCGACGCGGTCACGCTCGCGGCGACGCCGTTGCCGTTGGACTCCGCCATTGCCTGCTCGCTCTTGAGACAACCCGCAGAATGAATAAATTTCGTCCAAATTTGTTCGAATTTGTTAAATTTTAGGCAAATCTCGCCATGTCGTCTGGTACGCGGATGGAAACCCTCGCCCCTAGGGCAAGAATACCGCCGGGCAGCCCCAGGAGGCGCTAATTTACGCCGAAAATTGACCCTAGGGGGCCGAACGGCTGGGAATACTCTAAATACCAACATCCATCTGCAACAAAACGAAAAGGAACCACACAAAACTATGTACCAAAGAGCGTATAAACGGAGAAGGAAACAGTGATCCCGCATGCCCAACGCTAAATAACTGGATTATTTTACGAATATGACCCCTTTTCGAATATCATTGTCAAAAGTAACCCCCACCGAATTTTATTGTTGAAAGTGGCCTGGCGGGAGATCCAAAAAGCGACACGTGGACTTGCCGCTAACTCAGTTGGCGGAAAGCCACTTCCTGTCATCTCATACTGCGGAAGGTGGTCGGTACGATGCAAATATTCTGAGCATAAAGTGATTTCCCGCCGTACCAGTTTTCCGCCGACTAATTTGGCGACAAGTCCACATGTCACTTTTTCTCCATCCCGCGAGGACACTTTCAACAACAAAATTTGGAGGGGGTATTTTTGACAATAAGATTTGGGAAGGGGTCATATTTGTAAAAAAAACAAATAACTGTTGACAGCAGTCAGAACATACGAAGCTCACACGGAGAAGGAGAAAGAACCACACATCCGATCCAACGACCAGATAAACAAGTACAGGACTGCCAAGATCCAACAAAACACCAGTGATGAATGAACTAATTGGCTGGTCAAGGTCAGATGGTGCCGCCGTTGCAGCGCAGGACCTGGGCGTTGACCCACCCGCCGGCGTCGCTGGCGAGGAAGCCGACGAGCGGCGCGATGTCCTCGGGCATGCCGAGCCGCCCCAGCGGCGCCTCCGCAATGTACCGCGCCGCCTCCTCCTCCGTCTTGCCGTCGTAGAACATGGGCGTGGCCGTGGAGCCCGGCGCCACCGCGTTGGCGGTGATCCCCGTGCCGCGCAGCTCCTTGGCCAGGATCCTCGTCATCGTCTCCACCGCCGCCTTGCTCGCCGCGTACGCCGCGTACCCGGGCCGCAGGGACCCGACCCCGGACGAGGAGAACGTGACGATGCGGCCGCGCCCGTCGCGTGCCAGCCGGTTGGCCGCCTCGCGGAGGCACAGGAAGGTGCCCCGCGCGTTGGCGCCGAACGTGGCGTCGTAGGTGGCCTCGCTCGTCTCCGCCAGCGGCGGGTACGAGGTGTCCATCACGGCCGCCGTCGTCACGAGGATGTGGAGCTCCCCGCCGAACGCCGCCGCCGCCGCGTCGAACAGCGCACGGACCTGGGCCGCGTCCGACACGTCGGTCTCCACCGCGATGGCACGCGGCGGAGGACCGTCGTCAGCGGCGTTGATGCCGGCCACGAGCTTCTGCGCGGGCGCCGGGTCACCGATGTAGGCGACGGCGACGCGCGCGCCGAGGGAGGCCAGGTGCTTGCATACCGCCGAGCCGATGCCGCCAGCGCCGCCCGTGACGATGGCCACGCGCCCGTGGAGCATCAGCGACGCGGTCACGCTCGCGGCGGCACCGTTGCCGTTGGACTCCGCCATTGCCTGCTCGCTCTTCACACAACTTGCAGAATAACTAAATGTACAGTAGTTACTACTATTACTACTCGATAGTATAACGATTTGCAATGTACGAGTAGTAGCAAGATCAGTAGTCTATTTAAGCTGTGCTGTGTTGATGTGTTGGTAGGTAAGTCGATGCATGCTCAGCTCAAGATCTAGAAAAGGCCAACAGTGGTTTGCTTTTCTTTATAGAAAGCAGACAAGATCTACTACTAGTTCCATGCTGCTATGGCAGGGATCCTTAAATTTGGGACGGACGCACAATTTCCGACAGCCACGACAGGCCATCCTGCCGAGCTGAGTATCCCAACTGACAGTTTCCTCCTGTTCGAAAAACTACACTCTGAGCGTTTCGGACACGACGTAACGACCTAGGAAACTAGGGCTTGGCGACTCCTCCGGCGACTCGCTCACCGGAGGGAGATCGGGTTGGATTTCAACGACAAGACCGGTTTCAGACCGGGAATCGGTTCCAGGGGAAGTTTATAACCGATCCTTGCGGTTTTAGGGATCCGTAGCAATTGTTTTCTGCGGCTTCTGCATCTCGGCGCCATCATCCATACACGAGTTGGAAGCGATGTCGGGATCCGTGGGTGATAGCGGGGGGAGATCGAAGGCACACGTAGATGATTTGGAGAAGGCTCTGCAGAACCTTGATCTGCGGGAGGGGGAACTCGATGACGTGATTATTGAGGCGGATGAACTTCAAGATCTCAGGAAACAAGCCAGATGGTTAGCAGTGGCTAAAGTTCACACACGGAAGACAATCAATTCCTCGGCGCTGTTCGATACATTGAGAGGAATCTGGGGGTTAGCGTATGAACCAGAGTTTCGTGAAGTAGATGATAATCTCTTTACAATGAAGTTTTTTTGTCTAGGAGATTGGAATAAGGTGATGAACCAGGGTCCATGGCTGTTTAAAAAACTTGTGGTGATCATAAGCGAGTACGACGGATTGATTGATCCGAGAGAAGTGAAGCTGGAAAGGGCGACGGTGTGGGCACAGATACATGCAATACCAGAATTGTATAGGGTAACCAAAGTGGTAGATCAACTTGCTCGGAGAATTGGGAAAGTTACATGTGTGGAGATGAACCCGACAAGATATTTTGAAGGTGATTATGTCCGTGTTAGAGCCAGCATTGAAGTTAACAGCCCTCTTATTCGGTTTGTACCCCTCAACATAGGCGGAAAAGATCGAATATTACTGAAGGTAAAATATGAGAAGATAGGTTTCTTCTGTGATGTCTGTGGAATAATGGGCCACGACATGGAGGAGTGTGGAGACGGAGTCCATGATAAAGCTTCGATGCAATACGGAAAATGGCTCATGGCAACAAGGAGAAATTTGACAGGACAATTTAATTCGCGAGGTGGTATGTCTGGACGAACGGGAGGGAGAGGATGGGGCCGAGGCACGGCTAATTCTTATGGACGTAAGAGAGGATCGGAAGACTTGGAAACAGATGAGGAAATATCTGACACGGCCTCTAGTCCGCTAAAGAATGTTGGGGATCACATGGAGGAAGACCTAGGAGACCGAGGAAGGGGCATAGTGGTTACGACCACAAAGAAATTGGTTTTTGATGATGAAAAGGAAGGGGCTGCTCGTTTACCATCTGAATATGAGGACAAGCTACAAAGCGGAAAGGGGGACCTTATTCCACCTCCCCCTCCGGGTTACTGTGCACCAAGGGATAAGAAGAGATCAAAGAAAGTAGGAGAGGGTAGCAACACAGTTTCAAATGACAGCAGATCGGCGGCTCCGCTCGACGGAGACCGCCGGGTCCAATGAATCTACTAAGTATGAACTGTCGGGGTTGTGGGCGACCCGAGACAGTTCAAGAGATTGGCAACTTGGTACAGTTGCATCGCCCCTCTTTGGTTTTTCTCTCGGAAACCAAATTGTCAGATACGAGAGCAACAGAATTGAGATTCAAACTTGGTTTTAGACATGCGTTTGCGGTGAAGTGCGAGGGTTTGAGCGGTGGCTTGGCTCTATTTTGGAATAATGAGTCAGTAGTGACCTTAAATTCATACAGTAGGTCTCATATTGATGTCATGATTCAAAATGCAGAACTGGGAAACAAGGAGTGGCGTTTCACTGGATTCTATGGCAATCCGGTCAGATCACAGAGGAAGCGTAGTTGGGAGCTCCTCCAATATCTACGGACAGAGTCTGATAGTCCGTGGTTATGTGCAGGGGATTTCAACGAGATTGTGGATGCGAGAGAACAGTTTGGTGGTAATAGAAGAGAAGAGTGGATGATGGAAAATTTCCGGGATACAATTGATATTTGTCATTTTTCAGATTTGGGGTTCCAGGGACTTCCATATACATGGGATAACAGGCAAGATGGATACAGAAACATCAAAGTTCGCTTGGATCGTGCCCTAGGTGATAACCGGTTTTTGGACTGGTTCGGCAACACGGAGGTTCTGCATATTCAGACCACGAAATCTGATCACTGTGCTCTACTCGTTAGGGTTTTGGAAGAACAAGATACGGGAGCGGCACAGAACAAGGTTTTTCGGTATGAGAATGCGTGGTCGAGGCATGTAAATTACAACGTGACAGTGAAGGAGGCATGGGCTCCAACCACGGGTGACCTCACTGCTGTAGCTGATGCACTAGGTGGTATTCGTAAAGAATTGAAGCATTGGAGTTACAGAGAATTTGGCAATGTGAAGAGACAGCTGAAGGTTATGAGAGGGAGATTGGAAAAAATGCGAGAACTTACAATTGGCAGTGGACCTTCGCGACAAGAGAAAGTATTAATGGAAAAGATCTCGGAATTAATTGCAAGAGAAGAGGTTTTGGCGAAACAAAGATCGCGTATCCAATGGCTTAAAGAGGGAGACCGTAATACCTCTTATTTTCATGCAAAGGCCAAGGAGAGGGCAAAGAAAAATAGAATTAAAAAACTTCGCTTGGATGATGGGTCTATTACCCACACCCAAACGGAAATTGAGAGTGCAGCTGTGATGTTCTACAAAAATCTCTTTACAAGTGATAATATTAATCCAGAGGGGATAACGGATTTGATGGAGAGGAAAGTGGATGACCACATGAATCATGACCTATGCAAACCGGTTACCGATACAGAAATTGAGAAGGCCCTATTTATGATGCACCCCAATAAGTCTCCTGGGGTAGACGGGTTTACTGCGGGTTTCTTTATTCGGCACTGGGATTTATTGCGGTCTTCTATTTGCTGCGGCATCAGAAAATTCTTTGAAACAGGTATCATGCCTTCCGAGGTTAATGAGACAGTACTGGTTCTAATTCCGAAGGTAAAGGATCCAGTAAGTTTAACCCAATATAGGCCTATTTCTTTATGCAATGTGCTATACAAAATTGTTTCGAAGGTTCTTGCTCTACGGCTTCGTCCTATATTGGAGGAGGTTATTTCGGAGGAACAAAGTGCATTTGTTCCGGGGCGTTTAATTACAGACAACGTGTTGACCGCTTATGAATGTATTCACTACTTGCAAAGGAAGAAGGGGAAGTCGGGTGCTTGTGCAATCAAATTGGATATGGCAAAAGCTTATGATCGTGTGGAGTGGCCCTATCTTCGGAGTGTGATGGAGAAGATGGGATTTGCGGATTGGTGGATTAATAGGATAATGGCTTGTGTTGAATCTGCCTCCTTTTCAGTCCGTGTCAATGGTGTTTTCTCAGAAGTTTTCAAACCATCGAGGGGAATACGCCAAGGTGATCCGTTGAGTCCATATTTATTTCTTCTTTGCTCGGAAGGACTAACTTTTCTATTGAAAAATTTCGGTTTAAACTTCCTTGCAAGGGGTATTCGGGTGGGTATCCACGCTCCATGGATATCCCACTTATTGTTTGCGGATGATTGCATTGTTTTTACTCAAGCAACGGTGGAGGGAGCAAACAGAATTAATGATATTCTTCAAAGATATTTCCTTGGCTCAGGACAGATGGTTAATAAAGAAAAATCAGCGGTTTTCTTTAGTGCTAATTGTGATGGGGACACGAAGCAAGATGTTCTCTCAGCTCTCGAGATTTAGACAGAGGCCCTAGGGGAAAAATACTTAGGCCTTCCGACTGCTTTGGGAAGGTCTACGGATGACCAATTTGAAAGTATATTGACAAAGATCAAACGGTTGGTTAATGGATGGGCCTCTCAATTCTTGAGTAGCGCGGGAAGAGAAGTACTTATTAAAGCAGTTTGTCAGGCTATCCCAACATATTCGATGAGTTGTTTTAGATTGTCAAAGAAATTGTGTAAGAAGATTGGCAGCGTTTTAGCGCGGTTCTGGTGGGGTGGTGATGAAAACAAGAGGAAAATGCACTGGCGAAAGTGGAGAGACATGGCTATTCCAAAGGAAGAAGGAGGGCTGGGTTTCCGAGATATTGAGTTATTCAATAAAGCAATGTTAGCTAAGCAAGGTTGGCGACTAATCACTACTCCTAATTCGTTATGCGCGAGAGTTCTAAAAGGAAAGTATTTCCATAATGTGGATTTCATGAAGGCTACTAAGAAAAGAGGGGCATCACACACTTGGAAAGCAATTCTCTATGGGAGGGAAGCATTACAACTCGGTTTGATAAAGAGAGTTGGAGATGGTAATTCAATTAATGTGTGGGATGATCCCTGGATACCAGATAATCCAAGCATGAGACCTTTGAGAAGGGAGACTGAGAGTACGGTGACGATGGTGGAAGAACTATTACATCCGATTACTGGAGTTTGGATGGAAGATTTAGTTAGCGCTAATTTTATGCATTCTGATGCACAGGCGGTGTTGAGGATCCCGGTGGGGAGTGTGCTGGAGGACACATGGGCTTGGTTACCTGAACGGTTGGGATTTTTCTCTGTACGATCCGCTTACCGAGCACTGATTCATCGAGCTAATATCCAACAAGCTGGGTCGTCGAGTGGCTCCAACACACAGCTCTGGAAGCAACTCTGGAAAATACCTGTGCCACCGAAAGTGAAGATCTTCTGGTGGCGTGTAATCAACGGCTTCATCCCAACTAAAGAGGTACTTCGTGATCGCCATGTTGAAAGGTTGGGGTTTTGCGAGGAATGTGGACAGATTGAAACAATTTTCCATGCGTTCTTCAAGTGTACTTGGGCAAAAAACTTCTGGGCCGAAATCTATAACTCTAAAGGAATTAAAATTCCGAATCTGCACCCTAGTACTTGGGCCAGCGATATTATTGAGGGATCTTTTGTTAATGGGGAGGCCAAAGCTGTCATTTTATGTGGTGCTTGGTCAATATGGACGGAGAGGAATGCACGAAGGCATGAAGGATCGCGCAGAACTATTACTGGTTCGGTTCAGCATACTTTGGAGGTCGTTGCGGACCTCGCTGTTGCAAGTAAGGAGTTGATACCAAGTGCTAGTACAGCACCTATAAAGTGGAAAGCACCACCGCAGGGAGTTTACAAAATTAATGTGGATGGTTCTTATTTCTCTGAGACAAATCAAGGCAGTACAGGAGTTGGTATCCGAGACTTTGAAGGTAAATTGTATTGTGCTCAAGCGTTTTGGTATGAAGCAGCAGCTAGCCCTTTTGTTATGGAGGCATTTGCGTTTAGGGATGGAGTTCGACTGGCTATTGACAGAGGAATTCGACATGTGTTGATCGAATCTGATTCACTGCAACTTGTTCAATTGTGGGAGAGCAAAAATTATGAGCGGTCGGAGGTAGCTGCAATCTTCTCGGAGATCACTGAAGTTGAAGGGAGTCTTGTGTCCCTAACATTACAACATATTCCTAAAGTCGCTAATGAGTTGGCTCATTTATGTGCTAGAAATTGCAGTATGGATAGGAGTAGATGCCTGTGGATTAATTATACTCCTTGCTTTCTTGATGCCTGTATCAAGAGAGACTGTAACACTGCTTGAATTTTTCGGCGGCAAGTCTGTACTCTTTTCCTTACCAGGGTACCTACGGGGACTGGAAGGTTTTTAACGAGGCAGACTTGTTTGCTTAATATAAGTTGTTAATTCTCAAAAAAAGAAAAACTACACTCTGAACCCAAATGCAAGCCATCTTGCAAACCAAATTAAGCTTTTGCGGTTCACCGTCAGACGAACCAAATTAAGCTTCCACCTACTATGCATTCACGCTTCATCAACCGTAAAAGAGGCGAAGGCGCCAATGCAAGTGCCCAGGAAGATGGGGCAAGTGAATTATTATTTAAGGCTTTAAGCCGGGAGTTCACGGAGCGTTCTCACGCAATCTGCCGATATGTGAGTATGCTATGTGGGCCACGGTTGCAGTGTACAACTACCATCGCAGTGCAGCCCCTTGGAGACAAAAATCATTCTCGCACTCAAAAGAAAAAAAAACACACACGTTCCTCTCCCGACTCCATTGAAGCTAGGGTTTCCGGCCGCTTGCCGCCGCCTAGCCAGGCACCAGCGGACGCCGCCACCAGTGCTGTAGCCGCCGCACGTCTAAGCTCATTTCCCCATCAGTCTCAAAAACCATCTCGGCCACCACGCGGACAAGCACGGGGCTAGGGGAGGGCGGAGGCCAAGAACTTCAGCCTACCTCGGGCTATGGACGCGTCGAGCGGGAGCTGGAGGCCTGCTGCCTGTGTGCGGGCGTCGTGAAGGAGCGAACCGGCTCGCCGTCGCCTCCGAGTAAGGGGGCGCAAGGGACGAGGAGGGACGAGGAGGGACGAGGACGGATTGGGGTTGACGTTTCTGCCGCGTCGACTAGTGGAGGGCTACACGAGGCCAGACATTTGACCGCTCCATCAAGGACTTCAACAAGATCGACCTGGAGTTGTTCTACTCTGTTCAGCCAACTGCATCCTTCTTCTTCTTAGGTACTGTACATCCGTTCCTCTATCTGATCTGCTTGCTGTTAGGCAATGCACTCAATGTGTTTGATAGATTGTTTGCTTACCAGTAGTCAAATCTAATCTGTACTTTTTTTTTAACATTATCTAATATGACCTTGGATCCATTGAGGAAGAGAAAGCTTGAGGTGATGCACATGACTAATAACGTTCATACAGGAGCACAAATTCATTTCGGATTAGTGAATTCTTCTTTGGAGACGTTTTAATGTAAAATTAGATTAATGTCTGTTTGGGATGAAATGGTGTATTTTCTTTATTTATGTAGCATGCCTCTCTACTGTTTTAGGAAACAATTCATGCCTCTTATTCGAGGCTGAAATAGTGATAGACTGGAATCTATTGCGATGGTTGTCTCTTCGGTTTGCAATGTCTCATGATAATCGTAGATAGGACATTGTCTTGGGAGAAAGACTTGACTTTTTGGTGACTTGTTTAGAACTTTGGCCCTTGCTACTTGCATATTTATATCTTTACTTTTCATATATGTAGGGAGTATTCCTTACTTTGCAACGTTATTTCCAACACTTGGTATTGGCGGTCTAGCAATTTTTCAAAGGTACCAGGTCGACGCATGAGTTGTCATTTATATTATTATAAAATAAGCTCTCACCTAGGATTATTGCCTCATTGTTGTTGCTTGTGCTTTGCTAATTAAACCAAACTTCTAAATATCATAGATCATATGCATGGATCTACCTATTGTTTTAACAAATGCGGATGCAAGTCTATCTCTCAAAATTCAGTGCGCGTTTAGCTTGAGCTTAAAACTGTTTGGTAATTGTTCTATACAAAGTCTTGCCTGTTTGTTGTCTTAGTAAGAAGATACATATAGTTATGCTATTGATATGCCAAAGACCACAATTGTGCATTTGTTTTTGTTCTGAATAAATACTTCGACTTGAGTTTCCGTTTATCTTTCTTCGCCATTTGTGCTGATTTTGTTGCTTTCGGTTGCCTGTTCTTATGGAGATGCTTAGTGTAGCTATATATGTCACTTTGGTTTGCTGGATGGGAAGTGGTATGCTATACTTTGACAAGAGTGCTTGTTGTGCAGAGGTATAGTGTTAACTGCATATACGATGTGCTTTTTGGTGCACCATCTACTCGCTTATATGTTGATTGCTCGAGCAACGGGAGATTCGGGCTGTCCATGGGCTCTCCTTTTGATGGAGATTCGGGTTGTCCATGTGATTTTCTCTAATTTTCAAGGTGTGATGACCGCTGCGATTATGGTTTCTGCTTGTTCGTAGAGTGTAAGAATATACTATGAAGTGATCTAGGGCTCTCTGAATAGCTAAGAAATATATGAGTAGGTTTTGTATAGTGTTGGTTTAAGCTGATCTGTAACAGGCGTGTTACTGGTTAATTTGCTGCACATTTTTTCTCCAAAAGTTTTTAACAACTAGGATCTTCTAAATGGTTAGAGGAGCCTTTGTAGCTGGCCGGCATTTCCCTTTGTGTTATTGTTCTGTCTAGGTCACATGTATAGTTTATTATGCGGTGGTGTGCTGTTATGCAGCTTGGTGGGACTTATTCAACCGACTGAGCTTATATTATCTATAGCTTTAAGTCGGGTTCTCGGCGAGGTTGCTGAGGCCATCTGCCGTCGTCCGAGACTGTTGTGTGAGCCTCTGTTATGTCGGTTTGTGAGGTTTGAATGAAGTTGGCGACCTCTCTTCCGTCTCGAACCCTTATCTTCATTTCGCATCTCACCTCCCTTGAGGCGGGGTATCGGGCTGGGCAGCAGCGACACACAGTTGGATGGGGGAAGGCCATGGCATCCTCTCCTCTTTTGGCTCTCCCGTCCGCCTTCTTTCTCAGTGGTGGGTTGGGAACAGCGGGGGTTGGCGTCACGGACATGTGCACCTCCTCTATTGTTCTTCACATAGGCTGATTGGGGTTTGAGGCATCTTTAGGTGGTGGATTGGACAGAGGACTCACCGGCGGTAGATTCTAGGTATCTTCTCCCTTTCCCCTTTTCAGGGGATGATGTATTCTTTAATTGTTTTGCTGGGTTCTCGCAGTTGGATTTGGCAGGGATGTGGGGTTACGAGCAGCCATGTGTAGTCGCCACCACCATCCCTTCCGTCACCCGACGTCATGGATGCCGCTACTCTCCTCGGCAGCCGCCGCCTCTCTCCTGCATCGACGTATTTTTTGGTAGCACCCTTTCCACCTCGACCTTGGCCCTCAAAGTATTGCCCCAGCCCCACATTTCTCCCTCCACTATTTCCCTCCCATGTTGCGCCTTCCGTCCGGATTTAGCACTGCAAGTGTCGCGGCTGCCGCCATACTTTGTTAGGACTCAATTTTTGTTTCAATTCACTAGCGTGTTGTGATTTGGTAGGTTTCTGCTGAAGTTTTGTTATTACATCTGTGCATGTGGTACATGGATGAAATAGGTATGAAAGTATTAGAGTAATGTAGAGATGGATCCAATATTAGGATTTTCTAGCATATTAAATAGTCTATTCGGTGAAATTATATTCCCTAATTACTATTAGTTTTCTCCCTGTGTGCATGCAATTTTTGTTGGATAGGATATCATCGAGATGGATGCACTAAAGAGCTCTCTATTCTTCTTTTGGGTGCTACATGTTCTTTTGGATGACAATCAGAATTATTATCACATCCGTGCAATATAATTATCTAGCAAAGTTGGCATCCTATTATTTCTCAGTGCAATATGAGAATATTAGAATGATTGAGTTGGTATGTACAAGTTCCTATAGGAACCGAGTACCTTAGAGAGGAGTAGTGGGTTTGTATCGCCCAAAATTATTGTGATGTTTGGACAGAATTTGATAGCCAATAATTTATTTTCAAATCTTCCGTTATATACCAATTGAAACAAACTTACCAATCAGCTAATGGTGGATAATACATAGTTTTGAGATTATTATCATACTAAAGTATTTCTCTCTGTATATGTTAATTTCCTTCTCGCTGTAGGTGATCATTTGTCAACCTATATGGAAGCTCATATCTTCAGCATGATTTTGTTGGAACTATAGATGCTAAGATCTTTAGCATGCTTTAGTCGGAAATATATACAAGTTATAGATTCACAAAGACCGATGAATAACTAGAGGAAGCTTTACCTTTGGTCTTAAATTATACAGATCTATGAACAAAGTTATATCTGTGTTCCACTAAAACTCATGCAAAGTTATGCTATTATTTTTTTGCCTTAAAGTATACGGACCAATGAACAAAATCATACGTTATTCCATCACAATTCACACAGATGCCATGCTAGGGAGCAATTGGAGTAAGCTTCCCACTTAACGGACATCTTTTATGTTAATGGTCGTCCTTTATTTTGATAAATCTTCGTCGCCGGTAGTAATTTGAACAAGAAAGGTTTTTTCCATTTGATTTGTATAGTGCTTTTCTCATCAGGTACTCATCTTATAGAAGTTTCATGGATCTCCTGGTATGAAATAACAACTCAATTTAATCTCGAATCTTGATGGTGACTTTCATATATTCACTGGATACAAGATAATGACATCATGATCCTGGAAAAAAGAAAATAATAAATGCGATACCTATCTGTATATCCTGTGCCCCAAACAACCAAAGGTTCATATGTAGGAGAGGTAAGCCTCTTTAGTCGCAGGGATACAGATATCATGAAGCAGATCTGATGTAAATATGGTCCATAGAACTAACTTAAAGATAATGTTGTAACGTGTTCACTAGAATGTGGATATATGTAGTTTAGAGATTTTGAATGCACCTTTCCTTGCTAAGGGAGGAAGCAGTATTAGTCTCATCTGGCATTTGATATTTTAGGGTGCTATAGACTAACGTGGTGACGTTATATCTAGGTTTATTTTTTGTTAGCTAATTTTCTTTACATTAGAAAGGTTTCTTGACATCTTCACATAGTGCTCAAGAGACTGTAGCTATTGGTGAGTGACTCTAATTTTTGACTGTTAATTTTGCTCCAGTTTTTCTACATTAATTTCCCTTCAGCGATTTTGAACTTATTAGCAAGTTACTCCTACATGTCGAACCTAGAATGGTTGTAGCCCTTCGGTATATTGAATTTCCAGCTACTTCTTACATGTGGAACCTAAAATGGTTGTAATTTTGTTATAGAGAAATTTTGTCTTGTGACGTTGTTTTGTGGGTCCTTCTCTTTCTCTTCGCGTTTGGGGTGCGCTGGCATGGGGATTGTCGGTTTGGGCCACATGTAGGTATCGTTTTGTCTTTTCTTCGTCCCCGGTTTCTGTTTTGATTGTTTTGTGATCGGACATGGAATGCTCCCCCTCCCCCCGTGTCATCTTCCCTAGGGTCGTCTTCGAGCCTTGTAGTTCTTTTGTCACGGTTCTCATGTCTCTCCTATTTTACTATTTTTTTTTAAAATTCTTTCTTGGTATGGTGGTCTATATGCTTATCCTCACATTTGTTGTTTGGGCGACACACCGAAAAACTATATAGTCAGTAGAAGATGCAAAGGCATGATCTGAATTTTTTTTGACCTGAATAGACTAAATCAGGTTTAGGCAGGAAAGAAAAGTAAGCTTGCTAAAGTATGGCAAAAATAAGCTTTCTAAAGTATGGTTCTGTCTTGTGCATTTTCATCCCAGTTTTTCTTCAGCAAAAGAAAAGTCTTATTGTGACTATGCAAACAAAAGCATATGTTATAAAAGCCTCTAACTAGGTAGCAAAGTTTTCTTTTTGTTTTATGCGCTCATAATGCAATGGCCATACCATTTGCTATTGTCTCCACCTTGAGACCTTCAAAAAGAATATACCATCGCTTTGACTACAGGGAAAACTAAACTTTTGGGTCACGTTGGAAATTCCCAAAATAATCTTAAAATGTTTTTTGTTTAATTCACACGCAAACAGATTGCTGAAATTTAGCCTTCAAATAAGCAGAGCATGGTAAGCTCTCTTTCTAAACTCAGTGTCACATGCAAATTTTCTTTTTAGGCTTGTCAATCTGAACACATTTCAAGGAAAATATGCTCCAGCAGGAGTGCACAGTTATATACCAGGTGTACACGGTTAAAGAAGGACCTAGACAGTTCCGTGGATGCACCAGGGTGGTGGTTCTTGCAGAAGACATTTTTGGGTATCAAGAACTTTTCATAGAGACTGGGCGCACAGATCATCGCACGACCGAAAAGGTGGCAGAAGACGTCTTACTGTTTCTTGCTTAAAGCTGTCAGAGATTAAAGCATTGCATAATCGTACCAGGAAAAACCATCGGGGCCATGTGTTGCCAAATATAGCAGTGCTACCGGCAGAGAAGTTTCGGAATCTATCTCTGTCATGTTTGTCAATAGATGATTTTGTTTTGACAACCACACAACTACTATGTCACAAAGAATGACTGAAATACTGCTTCTTCGCAAGGTACAAATGCATAGAATATTATTTTGCCTAGGTTGTTTATATGCTGCATTTCGAATTAGGCCCTGAGTTCAGGTTTCTAGCGGCCAAGTGACAGCTACTATTTTATGTATAAATGTAGAACTAGGAAGGTAACATCTCCAGCACCTCATTCAAGTAGAACAATCCAGAGCGAACGCTCATGCTATGTATGTTCAAATTTTCCAATGTGTCCTGTGAAAGCTCTTACACGCTATTTTTCCTATCTACGATGAACTGTGTGTTTTGTAGCAAACAGGAAAGTGCTTTGTTGTATCACAAAGAACCTTATCATGATATCTAAGACCCTCTGCGCCTTGTTTACTAGAGTAGTGCGTTTGGTCTATTTTTTTATTTTGCAGGTGATGTGTTCAATTTATTCTTTTTTACAAAAATGACCTGTATTTTAATGATCGAGTAGATCGGACCCCTAAAAATATTTCATATTTATAGTCATGTATAAAGAAGAAGCACATCGACCTGCCGTCTTAACGACATTAGGGCTATTTCAGGGAACTAAAAATACCAACAATGCTCTTACGAATTTCAACGTGATATCGGCATGCAATGTATTTACTATGCATCTTAGCTGGATCATCGAACTACCTGAAATTCTGCACATAGTGACCTGATATCTTGCTTTTACAAGCTAAAAAACCATAGTGACGTGAAAACGATTGATTTGTTGTGCATTGTTTCTATAGATATATGCGTTGGCGTACCTAGATTCCATTCATGGCTTAATGAAGATATGCCACATTATGTCCGTTAAACGCTTACTAATCCAGTCTTCCACCATCACTACTAGAGATTTGCTTATAGCGGCATATCCTACCACAGGCGAACACGAAAGTCGACGCGCCTGGGCTACTTAGCGCAGGCGAACAGGAGATATAAGCGCCTGGGGTAAGTCTCTTACCCCAGGCGAACAAATTACGGAAGCGACTGGGGTAAAGTTTGGCAGGGTACCCATCACCACCTCCTGGCACTCTTCCTTTACCCCAGGCGAATAGCGTACCTGTTCGCCTCCGGTATAACACATACCCCAGGCGAAAAACGTACCTCTGCGCCTGGGGTAAGCCCTCGCTGTTGCTGCAAAAAATGAGAAAACCTTTAGGACCGGTTTTTGATACAAACCGGTTACAAACCGGTCCTAAAGGCCTTGCGACCATTTGCTGCAGGGAGGGGGGCCCAGGGGACAGATCCTTTAGAACCGGTTTGTATCACAAACTGGTCCTAAAGGCCTTGCGGCCATTTGCTGCAGGGAGTGGGGCCCAGGGGACAGATCCTTTAAAACCGGTTTGTAGCACAAACCGGTCCTAAAGGCCTCCTTTAGAACCGGTTTGTATGACAAACCGGTTCCAATGTCCTTAGCTCAATGCTTTTGTATTCTAAGTGGTCACCAGATCACCCGCACCCGCACCCACAAGCACCCACACGCCGCTGTCGTCTCCCACGCCAGTGTCGAGGAGGAGCAGAGCAGGTCGCCGCCGCCCACTCCGTCGTCGCCCACTCCGTCGTCGTCGTCGTTGCGGATCCAGGTCAGACCCTCTCCCTCCCACCCCCCTCCATCCCAGCCCACTCCCTCCCGTCGTCGTTGTGGATCCAGAGGATGCATATGCGCTTGCTCCTGGTGGCCGCGGTGCTCCTAGATTAGACGAATCTAAAATGGATTTAGTGAACCGGTTTTGTTGCCCATATGCAACAGATTAACAACATGACCTATACAATATCTCATTGCATCACATCCTATGCATACACACTGGACTTCACTAATGATCAATTGGAGTTTATCCGTCAGCAATGTGTCAATGAGAATTACAAGACCATGAGTTTGCTGCTATCTTCAAATATGTGAACTGGATATTATCTTAATCACATTTCTACCTCCCTGATGGTGAATGAATTAAGATGGATAATAACCAGTGATCAAAGTTTCCGTAGAAACTTGTTCCATTGGTGACCAATGGTCTCAAGGGGGAAGGAATGTCAGGGAATGTAATAGGGGGTTATTAGTGGTTTAGTAGCAGTGAGGGTATTATCGGTATTTCACCTAAGATTCTGTTTCCCATGTGGCTTCAAAATGCTGGCAAAGCATCGGTTTCATCACATGATTCTGCATTTCAGGAATCCACCTACAAGTGCTGCTTTGTTTTTGGATATTCCAATAAAGTAGATAGCCTTTCTGCATTTGTTTTGTGATAGGTAGGTGCTGCCATTTGTCTTTGTTTTGTGATAGCTAAGCTCCTCTAACCTCTATGTCTACTTTCTTAATTTAATAGAACATGGCTTGCAAAGTATGTCGGTCCCGATGTGCCGAAGGACGATTCACCGGGTCTTCTTTCATTCTTCAGCTCCACGACTGTGACCTTGATTCTTTGGTAATTAACAAACGATTCTTTTTATGTTAACTTGCAACTTGTGTTCTTTCGTTTTACTATCCAGCTTAGATTGGTATGTTTCTTAACAAAAGATTCTTTTATATTTCTTTTTTAGATTGTACCATGCAATATTCGGGAAGAGTTCAACGAGTTAGTAGGCAATACCGTGGATTTCGATGTTCACGGGACCATTTACATTCTTCGAGTGAAGAAAGAAAGAAAGAAGACCTACTTCTACGGGGAACAATTGCAGGCTATCATCGCCACCTATAATTTAAGCGGATGTGATTACATTCACTTCTCTATGGCAGGACCGCAACCTCGTATCAAAATTGTGTATATGGGCGGGATTGCGAGCGAGGATGGCGGTAGTGAGGATGATATGGACACTGAGGATGACATGGACGAGGAGGACCCATGGAAACATGTGGTGGTTGCTCAAAGAGCCAATCTTAGCGAGCTTGAGAAGGACCGTGTCCTTCAGAAACTCGCCCAGATAGATAGCTACATCGGGTTTCCTTTCGTGCATCGCATCACCAACACTAATGTCTCCAATGGACATGTCATGGTATGTTTCTTAACACTTTCTTATTCCTATAGTTGCTTATGTTATAATGTGGCCGGTATGTGACATTGTGCTTTTATTCTTTCTTGAAATTGTGTGTTCTAGAAAATACCTATGGCGGTAGCGGACAGTGCTGGCATGGAGCAAGGTACCATTGGAGTACGCCGTGGAGAATCAGGAAATGTCACCGCAGTTCCGATCACCAGGGATAATGCTGATGGTCGCGTCATCCTCAACTCTCAAGCATGGAGGCAGTTCCATTCCGCAAGAGTTGGTATGGAGGCTGGCCGAGCTATTCTGATCACCATGAGGAATAGTGACATCCCCAACTTGGACAAGATCATGGTCATCAACTACATCAGCCCGCGCTAGATAGATGACGAGTTTGTTCAAATTAGAACAAATAATCATTTCCATCTGACTAACTACTGGATTTATTAGTATTATGGTTGTTTTCGAGACTATGTAATTTTGTTGAACTATGTGGTGATGATCGAGACTATGTGTTGATGATCGAGGATATTTCTGTTATGAAACTTAATTTTGTCATTTTGCTGTTATTCTGTCATTTTGATACTTATTTCTGTCAATTTCCTGTATTTCTGTTATTTTGATTTCTTTTATATTTTGACACAGCAAAACCATACCCCACGCGAACAGAATATAGTACCCCAGGCGCATCTGTACCCCAGGCGCACAGTGCTTGTTCGCCACAGGTAAAAGGCTTACCCCAGGCGCACAAGGCCTATTCGCCTGGGGTATGTCAAGTTACCACAGGCGCATATCGGTTCGCCCGTCGAGATTCTTGCGGCATGGCGTGGGCACACGGAGAAGATTCCAAACGGGAGAATCCATGGGTGCTTGGTGGAGGAAGAAGAGAGGAAGAAGAGAAGCGAGGAAGAAGAAACAGAGAGTCTCGGGTGCGCACTGTAGCAATGGCCTTCTGCCTCTCGCTCGCGAAATAAAACCGCCGCGCGGGACGCGAGCAGTTTGTATCTTTAGTCGCGGGTGGCCAGGCCAACCGGGACTAAAGACAGGGAGGCCAGCAGTTTGGATCATTAGTCGCGGGTGGCCAGGCCAACCGGAATTAAAGCCCTCCACGCGCCTCCCGAACCGCGACGCATGACCTTCAGTCGCGGGTCGCCTCCCGAACCGGGACTAAAACCCCTTTAGTCACGGTGCGCATAATTTAGGGACTGATGGGGGCGTATGGAATACCTTTTTTCTACCAGTGTATCAATCTAGTATGCAGAAACATGGTACTCCCTCCGGTCCGATATAAATGTCGCTGGAGTCAAGCTAATCACGTATAATCTATAGCTTTGGTCACGACACATTTTGCGGATCGGAGGGAGTAAATTTTGGTTCGCCTGGGGTAAGCTTTCCTCTAGTAGTGCATGGTACAATGATTTTACAATCAAAGCAGATTGCTGACAGCACGTTACCGAAACGGAACTGGCCACGCCATGCAAGGACGACTGGCCACGCCATGCAAGGACGATAGGCAGCCGACGCGGCAAAGCGCGTTAATCCGTCTAGTAAGAATTATCACTTCAGTCTCCAATACAGTCTGGCAATAGATCGACGGCAGATCTCGTGCAGTGTCGTCGGGACAAAAGAGAAAAAGGAACATGTGTACGTACTTACCTCCTCTCCGATACACTGGATCGGCGCCGGACCGCCTGGAGGCAGTGATGAGAAGAAGAAGAAGAAGAAGAAGAAAGAGATAGAATGGGCTCTCCTCTCCGTCGTTGGGAGTACGAAAGAGCTGGTTCAGCAGCTGAGCAAAGGACGAGTAAGGGTGAGGGGTGGTTGTTTGGGTAGGGGAAAAAGTCCAAAATGAACCTTGAACTTGTAGGGGCTTGCGAAATTGAACCCTGAATTTCAAATCCCTAAAGTTGGCACGCCGAACTTACAATTTCCGGTCTATTTTGAACCTTGGATCTATTTTTGGCCGAGAAAAAAAAATCCTAGGCTAGACTATGAGCTAGTCTCATTGACCTCCATGCCCCACATGTCGGATTCATCTTCGTACTCTTATCTCTGCCCAACTGGATATGTTTAGGTCGGACGCTATTTTTCTTCCTCCCCTTCGTCGGGATGCAAAGCGTCGCGGCGAGGCAGCGTCACCACCTTCGTCGGGTTAGGGCCATTGGAAATATCCCCCACCCTCGGTTCGCTGTGCTGCTCTGCGTTGCCACCACCAAGAAATCTCCGACGTCAACGCTACCCTGTAGCTCCATGCGACGGCCATCCACACGTTCCGCACCGGCGGGCGCCTCCTCCGTGACGTCCTCTCCGTCTCTACGCCGTCGCCCGCTAGGATCCCCGTGCTACGATGATGCCCGCCCGCCAGCGAGCAACTTTGGGCTGCGGGCAGCTTACTCGCCCTGCCTTGTGGGCTGGCGCGAGGGTCTCACGTCACCGTGGGGACCTCGCCGCGGCGGGTGCGACGTAATGGCCTGGCTCAGTTCGCGATTGTGACGGCGCCCCTTCGTTGGCAGTCACGGTGACGAAAATCGAGCTGCGGTGAAATTTGAGGGAGAGAGGATGGATATGCCATGTGGGCATGGATCGTCAGTGAGAGTAGTAGATTAGTCTGGCCGGGATTTGTAGTGTTCCCGGTTAGCCAAACAGTTCCCGGGTTCAAAACAGACCGGGAATTGTAAGTTTAGCGTGGGTTCAATTTCGCCCGCGCCTACGAGTTCAAGCTTTATTTTGGACTTTTTTCCATAGGAAATGCGCGAGGGAATCCGAGTGGCCTGCAGATTCGTGCCGAGAGCGTGCATCGCGTGCAAACGCGGGAAAACAGTTGACCGGCCCTACCGATGGGATCTCTCGTGGGAAGCGTGCAGAGTACGTGGAACGAACGCCATGCTTTACTGCTCTCGAGTCTGGGAAGAGGATGAGATGATAAACTGCCCAACGGTCAGGGAGTGATAAGGGAAGGAGCCTATGCAGACTAAATACAACAAGCGAGAGCGAAATGCACGTTTTAAACTGTGTTTTCAGGAGCAAAGAGCGTGATAGAACGGGAACACGCAGGCAGGAGAAACGCGTGTCTATCCAGCAGGACGAGAAAGAGAGGAATTTCGTCAAGGTTGTGCGTACAAGTCCCAGCATTTTCCTCGAGTACCGTCAAATCCAAGAGTTTTCGATTGATTTTGCTGCCTACCCTCACGATCGGCGCATGTCGATCCATCTCTGCCGAACTCGGATGTGACTCGTCCTATAACTGTTTAACTACAGCTTAAAAATCTCGAGTCGTCAGATTTACATGTACTGATGTACGCCACTACGCGCTGCTATGCAATATTAGACCGTCGTCCACCAAGTAAATCCGATTCATATGCCCAGCTCGTAGAGCAACGATGTAGTGGTTTTTTTTTAATAAAGAGCTTTATTACTTAAAATGTTTAAGCATTACACCCGGCCTCTGCATCGTAAAATGCATACAGCCGAAATCCGAAACTAAAAGTAAACATGCCGACAAGACTACAAAACAACCGATGTAGACTATCAATACTATGGAGCCTCTATCCGTAGATCAAGTGGCCATCCATGTGGGATAAAAATATCTCTCGCCACCAGCTTCAGTCGTGCACATGCCTGAATCATCCAATTCATATACGCAACTACATGCATGTTGAGCTTGTAATATACGGTAGACGACAAGTAACCCAATTCCTATAGGCGATATGCATGTTAATTAAGCTAAATGTTATGTATTTGGCAAAATATAAATGTATCTAGACGTATTTTTAGTCAATTGATACATCCATATCTTGGGAGTATGATATAAGTAGGTGTAATAAAGAAATAAGGGAGACTTCTTTTGGAGTTTCTAGCCTGCTTTTAGGTACCACATGGCAAAAAATCGAAAGAATAGTCTATTTTCTAGTCAATTTCTTCCCACCGAGTAACTCTATTTGTACATCAAATCAGAAACTGCTCGGGAGCATATTCTCGAGTTTCTCGCCCCCAGCCCGAATGGGGCGAATTGGACATATCGTTCTGAGTAATTACGGCAAATTGCCACCGCCTGGTCCAACCCCACCCGAACCGGTCAACTCACAAAGAAAAAAGTAAAACGAAACACACACCCCCTTCCCTATCCTCCCTCGTGAGTTCGCCTCCCCAGTCCCGCCCATCGCCGATGCTCGCCTGCTCCCGCGACCGGTAGAAGACCGCCACCGCACCAAGATCCGGCCGATCCGCATCATCCTGCGCCGCCCTTCCCATTCCCGCCTCCTCCCCGTCTGATTCCTCTCTGACCGGTCTGCATCGAAGAACTTCCTCGCCGCCTCGAATCCGTCCCGCCCCCTAGGACCTGTTGCCGCCTCCGTCCTCGCCGTCGTCGAGCATGGAGACTACGCGGATGCGCTCGCCTCCGCCTCTCCGCACATCCTCCACGCATTTGCCTTGCACTGAGGCTTCCCGTGTCTCCCATGTGCAGTTCTACGTCGAGCTCGCTGCCGCCACCGAGGTGTTCCTCCGGGGGAATGTCGGGGCGATGGACGGGGGGTTTCCAATGCAAGTGCGCATTGCTTCTGGCCATCTAGCTTCGTTTGGTTCCCATGTTCACGGGAAATTCGCAGAAATTCTGTTCGCAAGCATGTAATGGATTAATGAATCTATTTTTATTATAATTCCGAAATAGCTATGACCTTTTCATATTATTTTATTTCAATATCTAGCAAATAATTATGTGCTTCCTATCATACATATCAGTTTATTAAGTGCACATATCACATTCAGGGTATAACAGACATGTCATAACTCATCCAATCAAATAAGCAAGAAAAGACGAAGGCAAAACAAGTCTCCCAGGGAGTTTCTCCCCACCAAAATTCAGAAACTTGCTTCTATATAAGCACAAAACTTAAAAAAGCCACCCTAAGACGCATCCTACAAGGAGTATAATTGCATAACTTACGCAACATCTTGCCTGTTGGGAAAATAACGAGTAAGACTCGGAAATCAGAATCAGTGGACCATCACGTTAAGCAAGAGCAATGGCCATCCAAGGTTTTCAGCTGGTAATTCTAGCTTACGTGCTCAAATATTTCTGGTTCGTATCCTCTAAAAAGAGGGGTCCACAACGAGCAAGCAGTAGGCTCGATCAAGCAAGCAACAATTTCCCTCTGTTTATTTCCACGGTAGACAAGCCAGAGAGAGTACGTAAACATGCCCCCAAAATCCTCACAAGAGAAAACCTTTCAACCAAATTTTTTTTGCAACGAATACACCAGATACAGTGACCAGAAAACCAGGAGTTCGTTGTTCTTATTACTTTCTCAAGTACTACAACACTCAGGGAAAAAACTACTACCTTAATAATGTCGTCCAGATGTATCGAAAATTAGGCTGCTTAGCTATCAATAACAAATAGCTGAAAACACAAGACCAAGACTCCGAAAGAGAAATAGGAAAGGGGTTATATAAGAACCCCCAATGTCGCAAAGTATATAACTGACCTAACGCCGACGGCAAGAACCAGTTAATATAGGTTACATGATTTCAACAAAAAGGTGTTGTAGTACGTGGTGATGGTCGTGGAATGTTGTTTTCTGGACATGGTTCTGTCCAGCATGGGGTTACATCTCTGTTGTGTTAAACTCTGTAGATCGGATGGTTGGAACGGTGCCTTGGAGATCGGCCCGGTTACGTGTTATATAGGAGCCAACTAGGGCAAAGATTACAATGACGGTTTACACAATTTGGAGGTCAAGTTAGCTCCAAGACTACGTTCGGTTAATCTACACCGAACCCTAACAAACACACCTATACACGTTTATACAAAACGTTATACAAGCCTTGTTTAACACCCTCCCTCAATCTTAACGTCTCTAGGTTGAGATTGCTTCTGAAGGCTTGTAGTTGTCTGAGCTGCAGTGGTTTAGTAAACCCATCTGCCACCTGATCACCTGTGGGTATAAAACGAATATCCAGTTTCTTCTGTGCCACCCTTTCTCTTACAAAATGAAAATCTATTTCAATATGTTTTGCTCTTGCGTGGAACACTGGATTTGCTGAGAGATAGGTTGCACCCAAATTATCACACCACAATCATGCAGTTTCAGGATGACTGACACCGAGTTCATCAAGAAGTGATTCAATATTACCTCAGCTGTTGCATTTGCCAAGGATTTATATTCTGCTTCTGTGCTTGATCGTGACACTGTGGCTTGCTTTCTTGCAGTCCATGATATGAGATTAGAGCCAAAAAATACAGCAAAGCCACCTGTGGATCTCCTGTCATCAGGACATCCTGCCCAATCTGCGTCAGAGAAAGCACTCACCAATGATGATGATGACTTACTAATTTTCAGACCAATAGAAGTGGTTCCTCGAAGATATCTCAATACCCTTTTAACAGCTGTCCAATGTAGAGTAGTAGGGGCATGCAAGAACTGACAGACTTTATTAACAGCAAAAGAAATATCAGGACGAGTTAGAGTAAGATACTGCAGTGCCCCAACAATGCTTCGATAATGAGTTGAGTCTTCAGGACCCAATAGCTCCCCTTGATGCAAGGACAACTTCTCTGTAGTGGAAATAGGAGTACTTGACGGTTTGCACCCCTTCATCCCTACACGTGTCAAAATATCTGTAGCATATTTCTCTTGAGTTAGCAAAACACCATCATTATCCCTATTAACCTCAATGCCTAGAAAATAACTGAGATCACCAAGATTCTTTAAGGCAAAATCGTTTCTCAAATCACTAAGCAATGCATCTGTTGCCTCCTGAGATGAACTGGCAACAATTATATCATCCACATATATGAGCATAAAAATGGTTACCCCCTTTCTTTGATAGAAGAAGAGTGACGTGTCTCCCTTGGATGGTGTAAAACCAAGTTGCTGCAATTTTGTACTCAGCCTTGAGTACCAAGCTCTGGGAGCCTGCTTCAGACCGTATAAAGCCTTGTCCAATTTACAGAGATGATGCGGCATGTTCTTGTCCTCATATCCTGGAGGCTGCCGCATGTATACCTCTTCCTCGAGAATGCCATGAAGAAACGCATTCTGCACATCCAGTTGGCGAAGACTCCAGTTCCTGGAGACAGCAATAGACAAAACCAACCTGACAGTTGCTGCCTTTACAACAGGACTAAAAGTGTCCTCATAATCGATACCATATCTCTGCTTAAACCCCTTTGCCACTAACCTAGCCTTATATCTGTCTATGGTACCATCAGGTTTTCTTTTGATTTTAAATACCCATTTACAATCTATACATTTCTCCCCTGGCTAGGTGTCACTAAATGCCACGTCTTATTTTTAAGCAATGCATTGTACTCATTATCCATCGCATTTTTCCAATTGCTATCTTTTAATGCTTCATGCAAGTTTGCAGGTTCATTTGTTGAAACTAAGTAAGCATACCGAATGGTTCCATCTTTTGGAACGAAGGGACGGAAAATACCACTTTGGGACCTCGTATGAGCTCGAACAGGTGCAGATGGTTCTGCAGTTGAAGGCGCTGCAGAAGATCCGGGAGAATCCTCCCTGGGATTCCCTCCGTCAGGTGACAGGGACGGCGATGCCGCTCCGCCCCAGTCTCCGCTGGACGCGTGTAAAGGCGACATGGGTCCTGTCCCCGTCGCGGGCCCTGCGCTGTCGGCTCCAGCCTCCTGCTGCCGCGTGTCGCCGTGGGACGCGTCGGAGGCGTGCGGCCCGCACGCGCTGTCTCGATGGCTGCGCGGAGACGCGGCTTGGCCAACCGGCGTCCGCTGCATGGCCTGCTGCTGCGCCGATCCCGATGGTGATCAACTGGGAGTTCCGTACCGCGATCTCTCGGGATCCGTACGGTCAGGAAAATCTGCATCGTGTCTGGCGCCTGTTCCCTCCTGCAAATAAATAGGTTTTTGCACACTGGTTGCACCGTTAGGTTCAGAAAAATTAGGAGCATCACCCAAAATATGATCAGCAGTATTCCCCCCTTTTTATCGGATAAAAGAAGAATTTTGGAGGTGAGTCTAGCACCAGCATTAGGATTTAAAGTAGAGAAAGGAAAAACACTTTCATCAAAAGTAACATCACGGGATATATAGACTCGGCCATTAGGAATATCAAGGCATTTAAAACCTTTGTGAAGATTGCTATACCCAAGAAAAGCACATTGCTTAGAACGGAAGGCTAATTTGCGAGAGTTATAAGGTCAAAGATTTGGCCAACACGCACACCCAAAAACACGAAGAGAGGTATAAAGAGGTTTTTCATGGTAGACTTTCTCTAGTGGTGTGGCAAAGTTCAGAATACGACTAGGTGTGCGATTGATTAGATATGTGGCAGAGATAAAGGCTTCATCCCAAAATTTAAGTGGCATAGAGGAATGAGCAAGAAGGGACAATCCTACATCGACAATGTGACGATGTTTTCTTTCAGCCGAGCCATTTTGTTGATGGGCATAAGGACAAGAAACATGATGTGCTATTCCTACTTTAGTAAAGAAGGAATTTAAACGCTCATACTCACCACCCCAATCAGATTGCATGGCAAGAATTTTACGATTAAATTGGCATTCAACAAGACTTTGGAACTCATGAAATTTTTGAATACATCAGATTTGTGCTTAAGCAAATATATCCAAGTAAATTTGCTATAATCATCAATAAAACTCACATAAAACTTCTTTCGTCCAACGGACTCAATAGCAGGACCCCACACATCTGAAAAAAATAAGCTCTAAAGGAGCACTGGATTCACTAAATGACTTTGGATAAGGAAGTTGATGGCTCTTGCCTTTTTGACAGGCATCACACACAGAGTCATCACTCAACACACTAGAACACGGAAGATTATTTTGGCTAAGCACTTTATTGACTATCATGGACGAAGGATGACCTAAACGAGCATGCCACCTCTCCGAAGATGGTTTGGTGGCGCCGAGGACATGCTTGCTGGAGCTAGAAGGGTTGGACGAAAGTGGGTAGAGCCCTTGTCTACATCTGCCTTGAAGAAGAATATTCTTCGTTGCCCGGCCCTTAATAAAAAAAGAAAACGGGTGAATTTCTACAAAGGCATTATTATCATATGCGAGACGATGAACGGATAGAAGACTCTTATTAGCTTGTGGAACATGAAGGATGTTTTTGATATGAAGATCGCGATCAGGGGTACGAATTACTGAATGACCAATATGGGCGATGTCCATACCTGAACCACTGGCAGTATGGATCTGGTAATTGCCATTGTACTTGTCGCGGATCGTCAGTTTGTTGAGGTCGCTCGTGATGTGGTCGGTGGCGCCCGAGTCAACGTTCCAGTTGGTGTCGATGCCGTAGCTTGTGGACGCCGTTCCGGCACTTTTGTCCTGAGGGACAAAGTCCGGATTGAACCTTTGCCAACACTTTAGCACCACGTGGCCAGGTTTGCCACATAGTTGACAGCGTGTCCTTGCGGTGTTGTTCGGGTTGCCCCCACCGTTGCCACTGTTGCGGTTTTGACCGCCGTAGCCATTGGAGTTGCCACCTCCATGGCCTCCGTAGCCACCGTTGTGGCCACCATATCCACCGTTGTGGCCACCATAGCCACCATTGTGGCCGCCGTAGTTGCCGCGGCCTCCTCCGTTGCCGCGCGCGTATGGTGGTGCAGCACCATCGCCACGGCCACCGTTGTGGTTGCCGCGTCCATGACCGCCGCCACGGCCGCCGCGCACGGCGGCGTTAGCCGAAGACTGGGAGCCTCCGTTGAGGAGGTCAAGCCTCATCTCGAACGCGAGGAGCTGCGAGTAGAGGTCGGCGACGTTGATCGTTTCTTCCCGGGCGCAGATAGCGGCCACGATCGCGTTGTAGTCCGCGTCGAGGCCCGCCAGCAGATACGACACGACGTCCTCCTCGTCGAGTCTCTTCCCTGCATTCTCCATCTCATCTGCAAGAGAACGAATCTTGGCAAAAAATTCAGCCATACTTTGATTGCCTTTCTGAGAATTCGCAAGACTGATGCGTAAATTCACAGTTTTGGCGCGGCTCTGGGCAATGAACATGCCCTCGATCGCCGCCCACATCGCCGCCGCACTGGTGTTGCCGACGACTTGCTGTCCAATCTCCCTGGACAAGGTGGTTAAGAGGAAGCTAAGAACCTGCTGGTCCTGGGCGATCCAGATACCGTACATGGGGTTCGGTTCCACGGTGACCTCGGTGCCCTTGGTCACCTTGATCATCTTCTCCCGCGCGGCGATCTTGATGTCGAGGAAGTTCTCCATCTGGGCTCCTCGGATCGCCGACAAGACCTGGGCTTTCCACAGCGTGTGGTTGCCCTTGGTCAGGCGCTCGGTCACGCCCTGACCAAACGCGTTCCCGCCAAGGCGCGATGAAGACGCGCCGCCGCCGCTCGCCATGGATGTGTTTGCGAGTACCAGCTCTCATACCATGTTAAACTCTGTACATCAGATGGTTGGAACGGTGCCTTGGAGATCGGCCCGGTTACGTGTTATATAGGAGCCAACTAGGGCAAAGATTACAATGACGGTTTACACAACTTGGATGTCAAGTTAGCTCCAAGACTACGTTCGGTTAATCTATACCGAACCCTAACAAACATACCTATACATGTTTATACAAAACGTTACACAAGCCTTGTTTAACATGTTGTTCCCTCGTGTGTGTTACACGAAAAACGTTGTAAAGCTGGTTTCATTTTGCTAATAGAGCTAAGGCGAGGCCCCTTTTCTTAAAAATAAATAAATTTCGTGACTCCCGATGAAGACGCTCGCACATCGAAATTCATCTATGTAGCATGTCTTTTAGCTACTCCAGACATGGATCATGTGATGCTTCAAATATGATGGTGAAACACGATAATGTGATGCTTCAAGGATGATGGTGAAACACAATATACCATCATGCATCGGAAAATCTATGTCGTTTTCCTTCAAATTGGTAAAACTAAGGGCATCTCCAGCCGTCCCCCCGAGAGTCCTCCCAGGGGGCTTTTTTCGCGGCGGAAGCGGCGAATAGCGCCGCTTCTTCACCACTCGCCCCCCCAGAGGCCCAAATAGCGCCGTTTCGGCGCTAAATAGCGCCGCGGCACCCAGGCCAAACCCAGCCCGCTGGTTTCGGCCTGGGGGGGGCGAAACTGCGCGGCCGCGCGCGTGGGCCAGCTCGGTCAGCGACGCGACGGGAAAGCGCGGGAACAGAAGCCACCGCCCGTGACCTCCTTCTCGGCGCCCGCGCCGTCAAAGGCTGCCGGAGTTATGGCGTGGCGGCCGGCCAGTGCATGCGCCCCGGTCAAAGGCTGCCGGATTAATGGCGGGGCGGCAGCGGTGACACGCGCGGCGCGGCGACTGGCCCGCCAAGCTATAAAAATGGTGCCCGCCCCCTCCCCGTACGCACATTCTCGCCTCCTCCCTCGCCGTTCTTTCTCCATCTTCTCCGTCCTCACCCTCGCCGCAATGGATCATCTCTGGAACGCGTGGCCCGAGAGCGACTACGACGACGAGCTGCAGCCAGCGGCGCCGGAGTAGCTTCAGCCGCAGCAGGTGGCGCCGGAGCAGCCACCCGAACAGGACGAGGCACGAGAAGCACGGCGGGCTGCCCGTCACTGGAGGCGGGAGGTGAGGAGGCAGCCGGTATGGCCCGAGCAGCACGCCGGGCTGTACTCGTTCGAGACGTCGCAGAACGAGGACGCGTACCGCGAGGTTCGCGGCGTCCTCGAGCAGGCGGCGCAGGCGGCGGAGGCGGCCGCCATCCGGGCCTCTCTGGAGACACACCAGAGGGAGGAAGCGGCGCGAGAGGTGCGCCGGCAGATGGCCGCGCGCGCTGCCTCGGCCGAGCAGGCGGGCATCATCGCCCTCTACGAGGCCGACCGGCGGCAGGTGGCGCTGCAGAGCGAGCGCCGCAGCCGCCCGCCCTCCGAGCAGGCGCAGCTGCACCGGCTGCGCCTGCAAGCCCGAGCGGAGCGGGGGAGCAACGCTGGCTCGCCGCGGCGAGCCAGAGCGAAGCTGGCCCCTCCAACCAGCTTGTGGTGAAGGACCGCCGCGACGAGGACACCGCTGAAGATGACGACGCGTAGGGGTAGTCGCCGCGTAGATCGAAAATAAAGTTTAGTGTAAATTTCCGTCGATGTTTTTAGTTTGAATTTCCGTCGAATATGTACGCAATTTGCTTAAATCAATAAATTTCGCCTAGCTTTTCAAATTGCGTTGTTTTGGGCCGATTCTTGGGCTCGGGACGCGACTGGGAGCGCTGCCCCCCCAGGTTCCAGAATAGCGCCGTTTGGCGGTGCGGCGGCCCCAAAACAGCGGCGTTTTGGGCCCTGGGGGGGCGCAACGGCTGGAGATGCCCTAAGCAGTCCACAAGCATCAGTCATGTCCATATTAGACTCATGAATAGCTCCATGGGACATGCATTATCGACTCTAAATGTAGGGAGTAGTTGTTTGGTCCGTGGGACCATATGCAAGCTGACGATGTTTCGCTTGCCTACTCCGACGTGTTACTTTGATGAAAACGCGGATTTTGCCGATCCGCTACGTCGCGGAGGTGCAATCACAGATCGTCCATTTCGTCCGTCCGATGGACCAGATTGGCGCGGACCGAGCCGTCGGTCAAGGGCCAATCTAGTCATCAGACGGGACGAAAACATCATGAGATTGCACAGCCGCGCCATAGCAGACTGTAAACGGATAAACCAAAGATGCCTTGAAACTGAACCATGGGTTCCACTGGCTTGACCATAACGAAACAACCACCAAAGTAAGTACCAGCATCCATGTCCAACGCTAACCGTTGACAGCGTCAAATCAAAGCATGCAAAGTTCACACGAAAGAAAAAAAGAACCACGCGAAGTTGTTTATTACATTAAATCGAACGACCAGATAAACAAGTACTACTGCTAAGATCTAAGAAAACACAGGTGCTAAATGAACTTATTAAATATAATTAGGAGGCCTTAATTAGCCGTTGCTTCACGAAAGAAAATGATGTCAGATGCTGCCGCCGTTGCAACGCAGGACCTGGGCATTGACCCACCCGCCGACGTCGCTGGCGAGGAAGCCGACTAGCGGCGCGATGTCCTCGGGCATGCCGACCCGCCCCAGCGGCGCCTCCGCAATGTACCGTGCCGCCTCCTCCTCCGTCTTGCCGTCGTAGAACATGGGCGTGGCCGTGGGCCCCGGCGCCACCGCGTTGGCGGTGATCCCCGTGCCGCGCAGCTCCTTCGCCAGGATCCTCGTCATCGTCTCCACCGCCACCTTGCTCGCGGCGTACGCCGTGTAGCCGGGCCGCAGGGACCCGACCCCGGACGACGAGAACGTCACGATGCGGCCGCACCCGTCGCGGGCCAGCCGGTTGGCCGCCTCGCGGAGGCACAGGAAAGTGCCCCGCGCGTTGACGCCGAACGTGGCGTCGTAGGACTCCTCGGTCGTCTCCGCCAGCGGCGGGTACGCGGTGTCCAGCACGCCGGCCGCTGTCACCAGGATGTGGAGCTGACCGCCGAACGCCGCAGCCGCCGCTTCGAACAGCGCCCGAACCTGCGCCGCATCCGACACGTCGGTCTCCACCGCGATGGCACGCGGCGGAGGACCGTCAGCGGCGTGGGCGGCGTTGATGCAGGCCACGAGGTTCTGCGCCGGCTCCGGGTCACCAACGTAGGCGACAGCGACGCGCGCGCCGAGGGAGGCCAGGTGCTTGGACACCGCCGAGCCGATGACTCCGGCGCCGCCCGTCACGATGGCCACGCGACCGTGCAGCATCAGCGACGCGGTCACGCTCGCGGCGCTGGACTCGGCCATTGCCTGCTTGCTCTTCAAAAAACCTGCATAATAACTTAATATAGTTACTACTACTCGATAATACTAATTTGCAATCTACTAGCAAGATCAGTACTCTATTTAGTTCAAAGGAATCGTGTAGATTTTTTGGAAGATTCAATCTTATAGAACTTGACTATTTGATTTATATCCTATAGAATGTTTTCCCAAATGAATTTTGTACTACTTCCTATAGGAAATCTAACATCCACTTCAACCTCTTTTACAATTTCTTTGATGCAATTAAATAAATTTGAGTGCATAGCAAATTCTATAAAATTGGAGTGGATATGTTATTGCATTTCTACGTTTTCTTATTCGCATATTTTTCCTATCCCATGGATCAAATAGGCTGTTAAGCTGTGCTCTATTGATGTGTTGGTAGATAAGGGCAGCCACAATGTGTAAAAACCCACACCATAAGACGTACATGGCAATGATTGTGATACACCTTATATATTATGAAGAAACACAATGTGTAAAAACCCACACCATAAGACGTACATGGCAATGATTGTGATACACCTTATATATTATGAAGAAAAATAGAGGTTATCTGTCTCCTCTCTTATGCGTACGTCAATAATACATGTGGGTCACAGCTCGTAAGGAATTTCATATTACATGTGGGACCTGACCTCACTTATACGGATGCCCTAAGTGGATGCATGCTCAGCGCAAGATCTAGAAAGCAGACAAGATCTATACTTCTAGTTCCATCCTATGGCAGGATTCTTAATTTGGGACAGACCGACGCATGCATGCACAATTTCCAACAGCTACTACAGGCCATCCTGCAGAACTGGGTGGTGAAAAACTACACTTATCTAAACGCTACCCATCTTCCAAATCAAGCTTTTTCCGGTTCACCATCAAACGAACCAAATTAAGCTTCCACCTTACTATGCATTCACGCTTCATCATCAACCGTAAAAGAGACGAAAGGTGCCAACTATCCAAGAAGACGGGGCAAGTAAATCAGAATTATTACCTTCTCTAATACACACGGGCAATAGATGGACGGCAGATCCATCTCGTGCTATTTCGTGGAAACAAAATACAGTAGAAAAAGAAACAGGTGTAGGACTTACCCTACTCTCCTATACACTGGATCGGCGCCGGAGACCCAAGGCACGTCGTGTGGTCGTGACCGTCCGGAGGCAGTGACGAGAAGAAGAAGAAAGGGATGGAATGGGCTCTCCGTTCGGTGGAGTACGAAAGAGCTCGTTGTCGTTGATCACTTGAGCTAGCAGCACAGAGGCATATATGATAGGAGGGGGAAAGAAAAGTGTTGGTTGATCTGACGGTTTAGAGATAAACGCTAGACAGACAAATAGAGAGATAAGGATGACGAAAATAAAGAGATAAGTGAAGGCCCACGAGGCAACGTTCGTGACCGCGCCTAACCAACTAATGGTTCTGGCCGCTGTTGCATGCGCTTATATAAATGGGGAAGCCTGGCTGCAAGCGATCTGCACGTTAGCACTTAGTCACCATGCTTCCACAATATCCTCATGTTATGCTTCAATCGCAGCTACGCACAAGCAACGGGAAGGCTGGAGCCTAGCCATGCCGTCCCAGAACAGTGCAGGTGGAGACCGGAGGGGATCAGGACTTTCCCCAAACCCTCTGTTGATCAAGCCTGCATCGAGCAGCCTAAGATGGCTACAAGTGCTGGATTCTGTAATACTCTAAACCCCCTAAACCCCCTCTGTTTGATCCCTTTTGTGTTCTAGATTGGCTGTTACCTTTGATCTAGATTGGTTCTAGATAGAACCCTAATGGATCTGTTTCGATCATGTTTCGGCTAATAAAGTCCATGTAATAGGCAATTAAGTTCATGTTTTAAGTCTCAGATTAGTCTAATTGCTCCCTAAACATGCACTGTTAATGATGCGGATCAAATTTAATTAACAAATTGTGTTTTAGTTAAGCAAATTATGTTTTGGTTAATTATTTTTGATCCCTTGTTAGTCATGTTTAAGCAATTAGAGCATGACTAGTGGTACCCTTAAAACCCCAAACCCTCAAACTAGTTTAAGGTTGAAAAATGGCATTTTTTGACAGTTTTAAGGGTTGAAAACAGGGGCAAATACTAGAACCCTCAAACCCAACCCTCAAACCAGTTTTAAGGGTTAGAGGGTTCTAGTCTTTGGCACAACCCTCAAACCCAACACTCATTTGACATATCACAATTACCACTAGGAAAACTCAAACAACGTTCAAACAAACACGGAAATGTAAATCATTGATGCATGGTTTAATAGTTTACATCACAAAATCATCATCTTCACCATCTCATCGGCACCATGACCAAAAAATTGCATATCAGCGCCATCTCCTAGACCACTTCCACGTCCATCAAACACCACCACTCATGCCGTTGGTGGCGGAGTCCTCCACCACGCTATCGCCACCACCACTCATCGGAGTGGTACCTCGAAGAGTAGAGGACGCACCACGAAATATCCTCTTCCTCTCCGCGATGTCCTCCTTAGCCTCCTTCCACCACGCCAATTGGTCTTCATCCATGTCCTTCTTGGACATCATCATGTGCTCCTTCTCTTCCGCCATGAGTTCTTTCCATGCATTTGCTTCTTTTACGTTGATCATGCTATCCTCCAACTCTGCCTTGCGCATGGCCTCTTCACGTCGTGCTTGCACTTGTGCAAGCTTAACCCCTTTCTTCTTCTCGTTGATAAGAAGCTTTGTCTCCAATGTTTTCATTGTCAATGTCTCTCTTGACTTCATCATGTGCTCCATCTTCTCTCTCATGCTTGTTGCCTCTCCTTCCACCACCTTCCTTTCCTTTGCCTTCTTGGTTCCCTCGGGCTTGCGCACGTTCCTTGCCTCCTCATCACTATCATCCATCCTAAGCATTGCCTACTTGTTGGGTGCGGTCTCTTGATCTCTCAACTTCCACTTGTCATATGTTTGGAGAAGTTTCCAAACATGCTTAAATGGGAATGCCTTGCCCTTGGAAGCGGTCATCTCCTTGTACCTCAACTCGGCAATGCCCTCCTACAAACCCACCAATAGCATGATAAACACACAAACAATAGCATAGGAAACCAAAATAAATGCGAGAACACACATATATACTCACACAGTCACTCTCCACGGATCCACTAGGAGGTGCATCCATCACTTGGTCCATTTCCGCACTCCAACGAGCACAATCGGGCTTCATCAACTCCCACCGGCCTTGAAGCGACCGGTAACTACGAGCGCCAAAACTACCGGTCCTCGGCTTGATCTTGCAATAGACGTCCTCTATGCGTTGCCAATACCGTTTACCGGTTTGATTGGTACCTGTGCTCGCATCCAACCCCACACTTGCCCAAGCACGAACCAAGAGAATGTCTTCGTCCTCGCTATAGTTTGTCGAGTGCACGGTGGGTTTTGCAACGGCGGCGAACGCCGCCTCCTCTATCTCCTCCACCTCCTCCTCATCTTCCCATTCCTCCTCCTCGCCACCTTCTTCCTCCAAGTGGTCACCAAACCCAAAGGGTTCGAGCGGAGGAGCCCCGAGGTCCACCTCCGCGTCTTTGAGAAGATGCAAGAACGACGTCGGCGGGGTGGGCATTCCGTGGAGCACCTCGTGCACGACGGGCGGAGGGGCGGCGGACGGGGCGGATGCGGCCTCCGGGATGTGCTCCTCTTCGTCTTGACCGCTCCCGCGGCGGCCTTGGCACCCTTCGGGCCAGCGGACGGCTTCTTCGGGCGAGCCTTCGGCGGGGGCGGGGCGAGGGCGGCCGGGGCGGGGTGGGTGGAGGCCGGGGCGGGGTGGACGGCGACCGGGGCGAGGAGGTGCTGCCCCGCCCGGCGCCTCTTCACGCCGACGTGGGTGGCGGCCACCATGCCGGCCACTTGCGCGGCCGTGGCCGAAGGGGCCGGGGGCGGGGGCGGGGTCCAGGCGACGGCGGGCGGGGGCGGGGCGACGGTGGGTGGGGGCGGGGCGGCGGCCGAGGGCAATGGCGTCTCCATAGCGGGCGGCGGCCGGCGGGCGGGAGACGGGCGGGAGGCGGGCGAGCGTGGGATTTTTCCCTACCGCGCGTGCAACGGGCCGGTGCGGGGTTGGGGAGGGGTTGGCCTCCCCAATCCTCACTTTTACTGCTTGGAAGGGCAACCCCTCCTCCAATCTGCAATTTTTTTTAGAGGTTTAGGGGTTTAGGGGTTCTATTATTTGGTATTTTTTCGTTTCAACCCATAAAAAAGCAATTATTTTTTAGGGTTTGGGGTTTTAAGGGTACCACTAGTCATGCTCTTAGAAGGAGGGGAGTACGAAATTAATAAGAAAAAGAAGTGAAAATCCCCTCCTGTCGGAACCCTAGAACCCCAATTACGGCCAAGATGCAATTATGGAACAAAAAGGGGGAGGGGGGCTGATATCGGAATCATACCGAGAATGGCGCTGTTGTTCCCTCCAGACGGAGAGACCCCCGGCAGACGCGCCCGACGCGGAAGAAGGCGACGTCCAGCCTCCGATGCTCGCCGCCGTCGCCCAAATGGCCGCATGCTCCAGACGGAAACGGCGCAGAAAGCACACTTGTGCCGATGCAGACGATGCAGGGCGTTGTGCTCGTCGCCGTCAATCCCTTGCCGCCCCGAAACGAACACGACGCAAAAGCCATGCTCGACGGACGAGCGCGCTGGACTAGGTCCCGCATGCGCTCCTCCGGCGAGCACGGCCATCACGCCGGAATGAAATAGGCTCTCTCATGGGAAAACTCCGGCGCATCATGTTCGCCTCCCTAGTCGCCTCTCTCGTCGCATCCGTGCGCGAAAAGCAGGGAAAGGCGACGCGGCGTCCCCGTCGTCTCTCTCTCTGTCGCCGTCGAGCGGAAAAGGAAGAGGAAAGGGGAGAGGCGAGCAGCTGCCGGCCGCTGGCTCCTCACTCGCTCGCGTCGGGAGAAAACAAAATGGGGATTACGGTTTTCTACCGTTTGACCAAGTCCCGGTTTGGGTAAGCCGACAAGCAAGGACAGCCGTTGGACGAGCTCGCTGCGGAGGGCCTCTGTGGCCTGTTAGGCCTATGAGGCTACTCCCTCCGTCCTGGTGTATAGGGCATATATAGCAAATCTCTAGACCCTAGGTATTCATTCATTGGGGTTTAAACATTGCATGCATTGGTGGAGAGGGGTGGAGAGAGGCAATCACCCACTAATTAAAAGAGAATTAATGCAAAATGTGCCTAATAGATGGGACTGCATGTATTTGATATTGTGCCCTATACACCAGGACGGAGGGAGTAGTTTTTTTGGGCTGCTTTGCAGCTGCCCTTAACTCCCCTGTGAAGAAAACGGCTAGGCTACGGCCTAGGCCGAGATGAAAAATAGATTTTTTGTCCTTTTTTCTTTTCTTTTTCAGTTTTCTTTTTCGGTGCATTATTTAAGTTTCCTGATTAAGTTTTGTGCACTGTTTTCAAGAACAAAAAATTTATTGCCTAAAATCATGATATTAAACATGTTATTGTTCTAAATAAAAATGAACCAACGTTTTTTTTAGAATATTTAATATGTTTTTATGTTTTATAATCAATTTAAGCATTAAACAATGTTGTTTTCCTTATCTACAATATCTAAATGGGAGCAACCCACTAAGTCATTTCTCTCAACATGCAAAACATCCACGTCATCAAGCATCTCTAAGCAATCATAAGCTGCCATGTCACTTGAACTGTGCCAGCGCAGCCCCCAATTTTTTTGGTCCACCTGGAGTTTTCCCTTCGCATTCTTCAATAATCTGCCACATAAAAAGTCACCCAGCCAGTCAATCCCCAATATAATATTTCCGGGCACACCAAGCATCAATCGACGCCTCTTTGTTTTCCTTCCACGCCATTAGGCCCACAGGAGTGGACCTCAACGTCTTCACCCCTTGGTCTTTCACCTCCTCAACCACTAGAACAGTAGAACCCCTCTATATCTGATAGTAAATCACTACGTGGAGAGTGTGTTGTTGTTTGTATCCTTCCCAGTCACCTCCTCAAAAGTCCATATTTTGAAGAAGAAGTGAGGGGCTGAGATTTGGAATTTAGATGCTCAACATCAGGGATTTATTTGGGTGTTCTCGGGATAGAGATTGGGATTTATGGTGTTATATTGCTACAGGCTGTTCGGTTCCGGTATCTAAAGCTGACTTGGATTGCCCATGAGAAGTTGACTGTCATTCCTACTATTTTCAGCAATGCGTCCTCAAATGATTCTACTGAGTTTGTGGAGGGTGTAAATCTGTCGACAGGTAAATATCATCTGATTTTGTTTGAGAGGATTAAACTCTGTAATTGTTCGATTTGTGGAGCAACGACCAGCATATTTCCTGAATTAATTGCTTGCTATAAGCCTGTATTTAACGTCCATTCCTCTCATGTTGTTTCTGCACATATTTTTTTCTTCATACTGCAAGGCGTTCAATGGAAATCTAGCATGTTGTGTCCTTTATAATCTAGATATTCATAATAAATAGATTTGTCATCCGTCTAACTTTACCTCTGCAACTTTGACGTTTGGATCAAAGCTACTCATTAAGAGAGCACAAAAATTTGTACGGGCGATGGGATTGACTATCCATCACTCCTTGCTCATCCATTTGATCTACAGTTTAAGAAATAACCATACTTATCTTTTTATCGGAACCTTACATAACATATGTATTCACAACATCATTTCTATGAATCACGCAGCAACGCGCGGGGTATCATCTAGTATTATTAATTTTAGTGCTTATTTTGATAATGTCATGACTGTAAAAATTAATTTTGACCAACGTTGTGTTAATTTTGCATGCTATCTCCTTATGTTGTTCTAAACTTGTGTCATTTCTGCCCAACAGTGTTTTGGCATAGAATTAGATTTTTTTTTGATGATTATGGCATGTTTGTTCCTCTTTACCAACGTAAAGTTTTATATTCATGCAATTTTAACGTCCATGTAAAATTTTCATCTTCCACTGCGATACGCTATGACACCGTCGAGCAACTGACGGGGAGTAATTTCCCATGCTGGAAGAATTTAATCGAGCTAAGTTTGGCTTTCAGCGAATTTGATTATGTCTTAAGGGAGGATAAGCCCACGACACCTGCAAATGGTGTCACGGGGTATGTTGAAGTTAAGAAAACTTATGACTCCAAAATGGAGAAGTGGGATAAATCAAGTCATGTAGCAATGCTTCTGATGCGATCATCCATTTCACGTGAGATTATTGGGACTCTCCCCAAGAAAGATACCCCCAAGGAATTTATGGCAGCCTTGGAGGAGAAATTCAAAGGCGCCGAAAAGGTCTATGCAACTGAGCAATTTCAAAAGCTCTTTGGGAAGTATAAATGTGATGGTGAAGTAAGGAGCCATGTACTGAGAATGATTAATGCTTCGCGCAAGTTGAAGCCTTTACAATGTGAACTCAGTGATAACCTACTCACCATAATGATTTTGGAGTTTCTCTCTAAAGAGTTCGATCAATTCAAGATCTACTACAATTCCATGAAGGAAAAGTGGTCACTCAATGAGATATTCCCTCTAATTGTCCAGGAGGAGGAAAGGCTGTTGAAACAAAACAAGGACCAGGATTTTCATGTTCGCTCTAACAAGAGAAATCTTGATGGGCCTAGTCCTTCCAAGCCTCCAAAGTAGACCTTCAAAAAGGATATGCACAAGTCTAAAGGAAAGGAGATGGGACAGTTGTCGGATATATACCAATTAGGGGTATATCAGATGGCAGTCTAAAGTGCCGGATTACCGGGGTGGCCTGAATGTTAATGGTTTACGGTCCATTGGGCGGCCCAGTAAGCTGATGCACACAAGACGGATTCTAGAAGAACTCGGATCACGGCCCACGTGATCCGGATTGGAGTAGAAGGAGGTTTCCTTACTTTCCAAGATAGCACATACCGTAGTCTTCTAGGTTTCCTTCTCTGTAAGCCCTAACCCGGCTATTATATAAAGCCGGACGGGAGATAAGAAAGATAGACTAGAAGCTAGAGGCTAACTTGCCGAGAGGTGGATCCTTGTCGAGTAGCTAAACCTAACCTCACATTGTATTCTGTATACTCCAGGCTTTAGTCCTGAATAGTGAGATTGCAGGAGTAGGAACGCTGCATTACTGCGTCGTATCGAACCTGGGTAAAATCCTGTGTCATTGTTCATCATACGATCACGTCCCCCCACTTCTCTATCGGTAGTCTCATGGCACCCCCGTCAATGAAATCTACTACGATGTCTCGACAGTTGGCTCCCACCGTGGGTCCAGCGACGTCAGGCGTTATGTTTCAATCCGGGATACTTGGCGGAATCGGCAGTACCATAACTGTCGGAAGCTTGGAATTCGACAACGACGTCGGGCGCTTCCTCGACAATGGATCATACATGCCGGCGCGGAATCATCTGGTAAGTGCCTGCGTTTTACCGATTGGATCTGCAAACATCTTTATTGGATTAACTGCAGAAGCAATGGGATTCTGTGGTGGAAGCAAATTTACCCCACCCGCCCTATACCCAGTCAAAGACGACTATGACGCCGGATTTTGCTCAGATCGTCGATATACCGCTGAATCGCACTTTATCGGCATGGTGCAATCCGAGATCGCCGAAAACACGGATGAAAGCAATCCCGTGCAAGAGGCAGAAAACAACAATCCCACAACAGAGGTGGAAGATCCGACATCCGTCAACATGACGACGAACTCGGAAGCTGACTCTGTGCTAGCCGCCATCGAGGCAAGATTAGAGTCGGAACCCGGATCGGATCACTTCGATACCGAAGACGAAGATGAAGAAGCTTTCGAGAGAAAGGTCAAATCCTTCCAAGAGGGATTCCACGAAGTACTGATGGCAAAACCGGCTGAGAACACGGATGCCGACAGTCAGGAAAGCCCTAGAACGCCTCCGCCAGAGGAAGAGAAAGAAGAAGGAGAAACCTCTCCAAAATACCCCGATGTCAAAGAATTGACAGAGGAAGAACCCTGTAAGAAACCTCCCTCTTCCAAGAAGAAACACAAAGCTGCTAAAAAACTCCAGTATAAGCTCCAGAAGAAAAAATCGGCTGATCCAGCCAATGAAAGCCCGGAAGAAGGAGATGCAAGCGGAGTGAAACCTGCGGAGAAGAAAAACGAAGGAAATCCCTGTTCCGCCAATGACAGAAAAGGACGAAGAGGAATTACTCCAAACACCAGTGGGACCACACGAGCCCCCTGAAGTGCTGGAAGCCCGGAGGCAAGCTCTCCAAAGGCGGCAGCAACATCTATTTCGAACTCGAGAACACCTCCAAAAAACCCAGGCCGACATCAAGCTCATGCGGGAAGAAATCGAGGAATACGAGAGAAATAATAGATCTGGCATTAAACCTACACGGTTACCCGGAATCGCAAGACCGGAAGTACTGCCGCCAAAAGAAAGGTTCCACAACCCATCTTGGCAAAAGCAGGTAAATGGCAAAGATGCCAGAGGCGAGCCAATATACAAAACCGCAGCAGAAAACACGGAAGTGGCATTCGCCATCCTCAACAACGATATTTACTCCAATGGTGAAAAACTTCAAGGGGTGTATGCTTTCCTAGGAAAAGCATTGCAACAACAACAGCGGGGGCAAGAGCGATCAGGGAAGTTGCACGACGACTCCGCCCTATGCAAAATAGCTACATGCGCCGCTGGAGCACCTGGACCGGAAGAACCTGGAGACTCAAACAATTCGAAATGGAAGAAATCAGATCCGAGAAAGGACAAGGAAAAACACGACAATAAGGATGAAGCATCCAGAACCGGATCCCATCTCCCGAAAGATGGAATTAATCCCCGTAATCGGGAAGAGAAAAACCGGAAGGACGGAAAAGCAATGCCGCCTCCGAGATGCCCCGCTGAAAATGCCGGAAGACAGGATATCCCTCACAGGCATGAGAGATCCTGGACGCCCCCCCCAGGAATAAGGAAATATACAGGAGTAGAACTCCACCTTATCCCAAAGGGCACGATCACGGAGTAAATGGAGATAATCCCGGAAAAGCGCGTCCGCGCCACAATGGAAAAGAAGGTAGTAGGTCCCCTTCTATCCATTCAGTCGGTCGATACTCCGCACATATTGACAGAGCGGAAAGAGATAATTTATACTTTGGACCTAAGTGTTTTACTGATAGGATCCGAAGAATAACTCTACATTATGGCTTTGCCAAAGTTGGTACAACGTACCAAAAATACACCGGTAGCACAAACCCGGATACCTGGCTCTCAGACTATTACACATCCGTCCAGATTAACAATGGGACAGACCTGGAGGCAGTAAAATTTCTCCCCCTAATGTTACTGGATGGAGCCAGAGATTGGATCAATGGGTTACCATCAAGAACTGTCGACAGCTGGGATGATATGGCTAGAGTGTTTACTCAGCATTTTCGGGGAACCTATAAGCGCCCGAACAGCATCAACCAGCTAAACCGTTGCACCCAGTTTGAAGATGAACCATACATGGATTTAATCTCAAGATGGACGGCGATGAAGAATAGTTGCTCTGGAGTAACTGACGTTCAAGCAATGCATGCTTTCGTCAATGGTTTAAAACCCGGACTCGTACCGTTCATGATCGGTTCCAAAAAGCACAAAGATCTCGGATCTATTCTTACAACCGCCAATGAGCATGCAGCGTCCGAAGAAGACATCAGAGCGAGAGGCGGCAATATTGATACTTTGATACAGGCCAAAAAGACCCCTCGCCCCGAGAAAAAAGGAACTCCTGATGCAACACAAAAACCCAAAGAAGTTAACATAGCCTTTGGAAGAGAAAATGGGAACATGTGGAAAGGACGAAGTACAGAACCGATGAACTACACCAAGGAAGAGTGGGAAAAAATAAAGGCGGAAAACTGTGTCAGCCACTCGCAATTTGGGAAACCCACCCACACTAACGCACAATGCCAGCTGAACAAGCATATGAAAGGCAGTGCAGGATCCGGAAGCAAAGGGAAGAACTCCAAGAGGAAATTCTCCAAGCAAAAGCCAGAAGCAGAAAAAGAAGACAGTGAATCGGACACTGACTAAAAAATCCAGGAACAACAGCGAAAAGGCGAGCCTAAGTTTCCGAGAGTTGACAGAGAATGCAACCTAATTTTCCTGGCAACTCCCTCAGCAAAGGTGGCAAAGAAAACACTTCGAGAAATAAACGCGGTTGTCCCCGCAACCCCAAAATTCTTGAAATACTCAAATACACCAATTACCTGGGATCAGTCTGATCATCCCGAAAATATCCCAGAACCCGGCACGCAAGCTCCAATCGTAAGTCCTATTGTTCAAAACACTAGGCTAAAAAGAGTGCTGATGGATGGAGGATCCAGCATTAACATAATGTACCTAGATACACTGAAGCATCTGCGAATCTCGGAGACCCAGCTCAATCACAGCAACATACGTTTTCACGGCATCGTCCCTAGCAGACAAGCACGATCCCTAGGAGAAATTTCCCTAGATGTAACCTTCGGAGAGAAAGATCACTTCCGTCAGGAAAAAGTATCCTTCGAGGTTGTGCCGTTCGAAAGCGTGTATCACGCAATACTCGGACGTCCAGCTTTCGCCAAATTTATGGCAAGGTCATGTTATATTTATAACAAGCTGAAGATGGCAGGGCCAAAAGGAGGAGTAATCACCATAACGGGAGACTTCAAATTGGCAAACGAGCTGGAGAAAGAAAACGCCCTTTGCGCAGAAAAGGTGACAGCAAAGGAAGAACTGAAGGAGCTGGCCAAAGAAGTATCGCCGACAGAAATGCCTGCAGGAAAAGAAAGCCGGAAGCCAGCAGATAGCTTCAAAGCTTCTGAGAATACAAGACAGGTAATCCCAGATCCTAAAGATCCGACAAATTTGGCGTAGTAGGAACTGGGATGATCGAGAAATAGGAAAGCGAGCTCATCAAGTTCCTCCGTGAGAACTGGGACATTTTTGCATGGTGTCCAGTGGACATGCCAGGCGTACCCAGGGAACTTGTTGAGCATCAACTTAAGGTGATTCCAGGATCCAAACCCTTCAAACAAGGTCTCCGTCGATTTGATGGAAGAAGACGGAAGGTTATTGGCAAGGAGATTATCCGGCTTTTGGCAGCAGATTTTATCCGGGAAGTTATACATACTGAATGGTCTGCAAACCCAGTATTAGTCCCGAAGAAAGATAGCACCGTCCTTAGGATGTGTATAGATTATACTGGTTTGAATAAATTGTGTCCAAAAGATAGATTTGCGTTACCCCGAATCGATCAAATAATAGATGCCACTGCTGGCTCTGAGCTTTTATGCTTTTTGGATGCATATTCCGGGTATCATCAAATACGCATGAAGGAAGAAGATCAAATCAAAACTTCCTTCATAACCCCATATGGTACGTACTATTACATAACCATGCCATTTGGCCTGAAGAACGCAGGTGCAACTTACCAGCGTTGCATGCAACGATGTTTGCATAGTCAGATTGGCAAAAACGTCCATGTTTACGTGGACGACATTGCTGTCGTTTCCAAGGAAAAGGACACACTCCTTGAAGATTTGCGAGAAACATTCGAAAATTTGCGCAATTATAAGATGAAGTTGAATCCATTTAAGTGTGTATTCGGGGTTCCCTCAGGAAAACTTCTGGGTTTCATCGTTTCTCATAGAGGAATAGAAGTAAACCCGGAAAAGATCAAAGCAATCTTATACATCTCCAAGCCCACGTGCGTAAAATATGTACAAAGATTGACGGGTTCTGCAGAAGCCGTTAGCAGGTTCATTAGCCGTCTAGGGGACAAAGCTCTGCCACTATACAAATTGTTGAAGAAATCCGACAAGTTCGAGTGGACAGAAGAAGCAGATGCAGCATTAACCCAGTTGAAAGAAACTTTGCTGAAAGCTCCGATTTTGGCGTCCCCAAAAGACGAAGAACCCATGTTATTGTACCTCACGGCTACAAACCGGGTTATTAGCGCAGTAATAGTTGTGGAAAGGCGGAAAGACGAACAAAGCAAACCAGATCAGCATCCGATATACTATGTAAGTGAAGTTTTCTCCGAGTCTAAACAAAGGTACCCACACTATAAAAAACTGGCATATGGCGTGTTTTCGCATCTCGGAAACTTCACCATTACTTCCAAGGACATTCCATAACAATGGTATGTAAAGCACCACTAAGGGATATAATAAACAATGCGAAGGCAACGGGACGAGTAGCCAAATGGGGCATCGAGCTAGCAGCATTCGACATTAAGTACCAACCCCGGACAACAACGAAATCCCAGGTGTTGGCATATTTTGTCGCCGATTGGACAGAAGCAATAGAAAACACACCAATGCCGAAGTCAGAATACTGGATCATGCACTTTGACGGATCTAAGATGAAAGAAGGCGTAGGAGCTGGTGTAGTCCTAAAATCCCCTAAAGGAGACATAATGGAGTATGTATTACAAATACACTTCAATGCCAGTAATAATATGGCAGAATACGAAGCTTTGCTTCATGGCTTGCATATCGCAAAATAAATAGGTGTTAAACGCATCTTATGCTATGGCGACTCAGATTTGGTACATCACCAGCTCAACCAAACTTGGGACGCCAAAAGTCCCATCATGGCCGAATATCGGAGAACGGTGGACGAGTTTGCAATTTGCTTCCTAGGATTTGAAGTGCTTCACATCAAAAGGAAAAAAACTGGAACGCGGACGCATTAGCCCGCATGGATCAGAAAGGGTGAAAATCCTACCATCATGTGTGTTTGTCCAGCACTTATACGAACCATCGATAAAAGGTGGAGATGTCGACTATCCTCTGGTTTCCGAGTCAATTGAAGTCATGCTTGTTAACCCGGAATGGACAATTCCATATTTAAACTTCTTAGTTGATCAGAAGTACCCGGATGGAGCAGACAAAGTCTTGCAAAGACAGATACAGCATCGATGCAAAGGATACACGGTAATCAACGGTTACCTGTATAAACGCAGTACTACCGGAATTTTTCTGCAATGTATTTCGCCAGAAGAAGGACGAGAAATCCTGCAAGAAATCCATGCCGGAGATTACGGACATCATGCTCAATCAAAAAGTATAGTCAAAAAAGCATTCCGCGCAGGGTTTTTCTGGCTGACAGCCAAGACAGATGCTGAGCACATAGTGAACACATGTGCTGGATGTCAGTATTACGCCAAGCAGACAAATATGCCAGCCCAAGCACTCAAAACTATCCCTATTACATGGTCGTTCGTGGTCTGGTGGCTAGATATGATGGGACCATTCAAAACTGCAAGAGGCGGACTTACACATCTACTTGTTGAAATGGATAAATATACCAAGTGGGTGGAGGCTAAACCCATAAAAAAACTTGACGGTGTAACTGGCAGAAATTTCATTATTGATGTAGTCATGAGATATGGCGTTCCACACAGCATAATAACTGATAACGGGACAAATTTCTCCATTGGAGAGTTGGCAAAATATTGCCGACAAACGGGAATTCGCCTAGATCTCGCATCTGTGGCACACCCGCAATCCAATGGACAGGTTGAAAGAATGAATAGCTCAATCCTGGAAGGAATACGCCCAAGACTCGAATCTCCTCTTCATAGAGCAGCTGGAGCATGGGTGGAAGAGTTACCCTCCGTGCTTTGGAGCATTCGAACGACGCCAAATAGGTCAACAGGGCAAACCCCGTTTTTCCTAGTTTATGGTGCGGAAGCAATTCTCCCAACGGACATGATCCATGACAGCCTGAGAGTGCAGGATTTCGATGACTCAGATGCCGAAAGCGCACGACAGGATGCCGTCGATCTCTTAGAAGAGGAACGAGAGCTTGTGCTTTAAGGATCCGCCATTTATCAGCAAGGTTTACGACGTTATCATAGTCGGAAAGTCAGGCATCGTTCTTTTAAATAAGGTGACCTAGTGCTAAGATTGGTACAACAAAGAAAGCACAAATTGGCCCTAGTATGGGAAGGACCATTCGTCATCAGCAAAGCTATGAAAAATGGATCATACTATCTTGTAGACATTCGAGATACGGAATATTATCCCGAGAAGCCGAATCGCAGAAGAAAGAGAAAGATAGATGATGAACTAGGAGAGACAAAGTGGCCCTGGAGTATCCAGCAGTTACATCCCTTCTATACTTAGTTCAATTTCTATGTAAACATCTTTGAGATCATGAAATAAAGTTGTCGGAATCCATACTACTATGTTTTTACATGTTTATTATAGTATAAAGCATATCTTCCGCCCTATCTATTTCCCAATGATCTTTCAAAATACTCAATGTTAACCCGAATTGTGCCTGCGTGCTCGGTGTTAAAAAACTGAATGATTTTTAGCCTAGAAAAGGCTTAAGGAAACCCAGATTGTGCCTGCGTGCGTGAGTTTCATACAAAAAATTCCTTAACTATTCTCTAAATATTATCTGATTGTTTTTGTGCTGGGTCAATGGAGATAGTAAGAAAAAATGCCTTTAGCATGATCCATGTTTTCGAGTTTTAGACTGATTGGTCATACCCAGTCACTCGGCATGAAGATTAAAACGCTATCGAGCCATTTCAAGCACTAAGGACAGTTAAAGCATACAAAATCAGAGAATTTAGAAGATAAAGGAATAATAACCCAAAAAAACTTGCAAAATAGTTATATAACATTAACTGCAAATGGCGGAGTACTTGTTCATTCAAAAAAATAGAAGCATTACAATGATGTTTACAACATAAGTTCGGTAATGCTCCTATTTTCTATCTATCCAGGACTCGGAGTTCTCCTTCAAGCATCCGAGTCATCTTCACTGGAGGATTCTTCTGGAGTTTACGGAATTTCCTTTTCCGGGTAGAAGATCGAGACGTTGACCATGGAAGCGATCTTGGTTGCGTGACCTTTGATCTCATCAAAGATATTGGTCCGCTGGGCTGCCGTATACCCTTGCGGGATGCCGGACGCCACGCGCCAAGATTTGGCAGAGGGGTAATGCATGCGCATGAGCCCTAGAGCCATGCGTGCACCACCCCGTGCCGCGGAGCGCAAGGTGGATTCCTTGGACTCCGCCACCTCCACGATAGCTCCCGGAAGTTTCTCAACTTCTAAGAACTCCCCAGTCCTTGCGGGAAGGAACTTGTTGATGAGCAACATCCCCGCAGCCTTGAGCGCGGTGAAGACCTTCCCGAAGGCTCGGATTTTCTCAATCCGAGTAAGATCTGGGTTGTCTACTGTTTTTTAGACAAATAACCAAAGGGTTATGTAGAAAGCAGGGAAAGATTGTAAAGCATTGAAAATCCGGTAAAAGTAGAAAACTTACCGAGGATCTTATCCATCTCGGAACCTTCCTCCAGACGAAGGTTCAAAGCATTCTCCAGGTCTCGGATAGTTGCTTTGTCCTTCTCAGCTTGGTTGGAGGCATTGGATTGAGCAATGCCAGCAGCCAGCTGGCTGGCCTCCAGTTCTTTTTGAACCCTCATAAGGTCCTTATGAAGGTCCAGATTCTCCCGGCGAAGGTTCTCGGCATTGCCGGCATCTTCAGCAATTTTCTTGGCTTTCGCCAAAGCAGCTGAAAAGCAAGTAAAAATACCGAGTTAGACAAACTCGGAAAAATACTTAGAAAAAAGGCATAAAAATGAAACCAAGGAGAAATAAAATACCTGTCGTTTCCTCCAGCTGATGCTGAGATGATGCCAGCTCCGCTTACTTAACGTCAAGAATAGAAAGAAGGCTTCTAACCTCCTTATTCTTGACGGTAAGTTTGCCAAAAACTTCCAGGTTTATACTTTCAGCGGTTTGCTGAAACACGGAAATGAAACAAAATGCTTAAGTTAGCAGCAAGCATAATAATGATGAAAGCATTAAGTTAAAAGCATGCATTTGACTTATTGCTTGGGGGCTAGAGATATTACCTGGCTCATCCGCTGCAAACCTGACAAGTTATCGTTGAATTCTTTTACATATTTAGAAAAAAGAATTCCAACATGGTGCAGGCCGTCTTGGATGACCTGACGAGGTGAAAACACGAAGTTATTTCGAACAATTAGTCCGCCTTGTGGCCAAGGACGGATCAGGAGAGCAGGAGCGAAGAACTTCTTAGCTGCTGGACGAATGTATCCGAGATCGTCAAAAGGTTCTTCCTTTACCTTGAAGTCCTTGTCAAAAGTTGGGATGGGCTCTTCTTTTTCATATGTCCAAGAAGGACCGCCCATCTCCGGCTCCGCCCTTTCCCTCGCATCCACGTTGGATGCAATAGGCTGGCTGGTTGGCCGGAATTGTTCTTCTGGGTTCGTGGTCTTCTCCTCCCCACCAAGAGTTACTGGAGGGGGAGGAGCTGCAGGTGGAGACGGCATTCCCTTGCCAACGGTAGCTTTATGCTTTTTCAGTTTCTTTGTTTTCAAAGAAACTGGTGCAAGGCTGAAAAAAGGAAAGGATGAAGGAAAAATCCGAGAAGTAAACACATCGAGGAACCAAGATGGAATGGGAGATTGAAAACCCCAGAAAAATACCTGGACGTGGCGATGGGAATTTCGTCTAAATCTATCACTTCTTCCGTGATCACTTGCCTCTTGCGCTTCCGGCCGCCATAAAAATTGGCGTGCAATTCGTCAAGTTCGGCGTCGGACGCAAGATCTGTTTCTGCAAGAGCATCAAACTATGGAAATGGCAAAAGATCCGACTAAGTTAGAAAAATCCGGGAAAGATATAAATCCGAGAAAATACCAAATCAGGGAAAAGTAAAGTACCTTAGGGACCGGGTTTTCCTCGTGATACATCCCCAAACTCTCCTCATATTGGTCGCGAGTAGCAACCAATTGGTTGACTCGCTTCTTGAAATCCTTTTTTGTAAAGGCTTTGTCCGTCCCCCTCATTTTATCTTCCGGACCTTCGTATTCACAAAGAAGCTGGGAGCGAAAGGCAAGAGGTTGAATACGACGACCAAACCAACACAAAATTGTGTCTATTCCGGTCAGAGGAGGTTGTGAGGAGGTAAAGTTTGGCGATGCGCCGTTTGATTTTCAACAAATCATCCGGCAAGGTCTCCACTGCTTCGACTGCCCAACTGTCTTGAGGAACGGCGGCGGAATTGACGGATGGAGGAACCCCGTTTTCTTTTCCGGGGAACAGGATGTCGTGATGATAAAAGAAAGAACCCGTCCAAAACTTGACGGATTCTGATGTTTTTATCTTTGGGTACCAATCTTCCCTAAATCTCCGAAGAGTGAAAGAAATGGTCCCGCAGATGGGAAGAACACCGTCTGTAGGGTTCCGCTTTACTCCGAAGCAATATTGCCAAAAGTCTAATCTAGGTGATATTCCTAAATACCCTTCGAAAAGGGATTGGAAGCCAGCTAGGTATTGAATGGAATTTGGTGGAAGATTGTGGGGCTGAACACCATAATGGTTGAGAACTTCAAGGAAAAAGGCCGAAGGCGGGAGTCCCATACCTCTGGAAATATGGGAGGTAAGGAGAACGCGTTCCCCGACTTTGGGCAATGGCTCAGAATCGTCTTCTGGGCTCCGCCATTTGCCTTTCACCAATAACCCCTCCTTCTCCCTTGTCAGAAGAAGGGAGGGAGGAATGTTGCTCTAGCTCCAGTTGCCGGCATTTTCCCCTTCGTCTTCCGCCTCGGCGGCGGCGGACGCAGCGGCAGACGCGGCCGCGAGCTCTTCTCCGACGAGAAGTATCTTTTCCTCCGCTGTCTCGGGCGCGAACGACGGAGACGGCGCGGAAGAGGGCGCGGCCAGATTCGTAGCGGCGAGAGGTGGATCCTCGCTAGCTTGTCCGCCGGTAGTTTTCTCCGGCTCGTCGCCGATGGCGCGGAGAGGCGAGTCCACCGTGGGATCCATGGTGTTGATGATGTCGTCTATCTCCGCCGTCATGGAGCGAGCCGGGGAAGCATTCGGAGATGCCATTCTTGGGCGGCGCGATGAAGGATCCGTGCACTCCGGCGAGGTTGCGAACGGCGATGTGCGAGCGCGCGTTTAGGTCTTGCTCTACTCACAGTGCTTGGGCGCTGAGTGCGTGAGGTGATGAGAACTGGGAAGCAGAAGGTTTGCCAGAGGGGATGGAGATGGCTATTTATAGCCGGAAATCCGTCGCAATACGTGCTAACGGCTCTTTTGACCGTTGGATGTTCAACGCGTGTCACTCGCCGGAAATTCCGGGAAATGAAACGACGGGTGATTATTGCTATCTCCTCGTTTCCCACGAGAATCTGTCAGAGATACGTTTCAGGGTTTCCCGCTCGAAGCCCAAACATCCCTGACATCAGCGTGGTTAAAGCGCTGACGTAGGAAGTTCCTTCTCAATGAAGGTTCGTGGAAGAAAAGCCGGACTTTCCAAAATCCGAGTTTTGCGTTATGGCATTGCTTAAAGGAAAACAAGAATCAAGACAGAAAGCCATTATTTCTTGGAAAGAATGCACGTTTGACGAAAGACGACGAATCGAAGTCTTAATCCTTCTTGGGGGCTACTGTCGGATATATACCAATTAGGGGTATATCAGATGGTAGTCTAAAGTGCCGGATTACCGGGGTGGCCTTAATGGTAATGGGCTACGGTCCATTGGGCGGCCCAGTAAGCTGATGCACAGAAGCCGGATTCTAGAAGAACCCGGATCACGGCCCACGTGATCCGGCTTGGAGTAGAAGGCGGTTTCCTTACTTTCCAAGATAGCACATATCGTAGTCTTCTAGGTTTCCTTCTCTGTAAGCCCTAACCCGGCTATTATATAAAGCCGGACGGGAGATAAGAAAGATAGACTAGAAGCTAGAGGCTAACTCGCCGTGAGGTGGATCCTTGTAGAGTAGCTAAACCTAACCTCACATTGTATTTTGTATACTACAGGCTTTGCTCCTGAATAGTGAGATTGCAGGAGTAGGAACGCCGCATTACTGCGTCGTACCGAACCTGGGTAAAACCCTGTGTCATTGTTCATCATACGATCACGTCCCCCCACTTCTCTATCGGTAGTCTCATGGCACCCCCGTCTATGAAATCTACTACGATGTCTCGACAACAGTCTTATGGAAGCTCGACTGTTGCTGAAAACAGTTACTTTCATTGCAACAAAGATGGCCATTGCAGAAAAGACTGTCCAACCTATCTTAAATGGAGGATGAAGAAAGGTACAGATGACATAACTTTTGTTGATTAATTATTTTATGCTGATTTCTCCTCTACATCATGGTGGATTGATTTAGGAGCAAATACTCATCTTGCTAACTCCATGCACGGATTCAATATGATCCAAACAATAAAAAATGGTACAAGAAGGCTTAAAGTAACAAATGGAGTTGAAGTTGTAGGGTCACTCACTTTGGAGCTCCACACCAACCATCGCTTCATTTAAATAATGTTCTTTATGTACCTACTTTGAGTAGGAATTTGATTTCAGTCTCTTTTCTTGATGATACCATGTATGAATGTTTATTTGGTCACAAACAATTTGTTTTGAAATATTGTAATAAAGATGTTGGTTTTGGTGTCACACGAGGCAAATTATATATGTTATCATTGAATGATCATGTTTTGCATGTGAGTAATGGTGTATTGATGAGAATAAATGGAAGGGTATCAGCATTTCTTCAAAATTATGGCACCGTTGTCTGAGCCACATTTCGAAGGGGAGAATTGAACGACTCACTAAAACTGACGTACTACTTCCATTAGACTTCTCCGATGCAGACAAATGTGTTGACTGCATAAAAGGAAAATACGCAAAAACAATTAAGAAAGGAGCAGTACGAACAACAAGTGTCCTAGAACTTATTCATACTGACATATGTGGACCCCTTAACGTTAAATCTATAGATGGTTTTGATTCATTCATCACGTTTACAGACAACTTTTTCTCATCTTAAACCTAACGATCAAGGGGGAGAATGTTATTCCTATAGAGAATGGGAGAATGATGTTAAACCTAACGATCAAGGGGGAGACTATTAGTTGATCTGATGGTTTAAAGATAAACGTTAGACAGACAAATAAAGAGATAAGGATGATGAAAATAAATAGATAAGTGAAGGCCCATGAACCAACGTTCGTGACCTTCACGTACGCATCTAAAACGCCCTGATCGGGGGTGCCCTAACCAACTAATGGTTCTGGCCCACTGTTACATGCGCTTATATAAACGGGGGAAGACTGGTTGCTGGCCATCTAGACGTTAGCACTTAGTCACCCTGCTTCCCCAATATCTCCACGTTCTGCTCCGATTGCAGCTGCGAACAAGCAACCGAAAAGCTAGAGCCTACCTGTGTTGTCCCAGGACAGTGCAGGTAGAGAGCGGAGGGGATCGTGACTTTCCCCAAACCCTCTGTTGATCAAGCCTGCATCGAGCAGGCTAAGATGGCTACAAGTGCTGGATCATGTAATCCTCTAAACCCCCTCTGTTCATCCCTTTTGTGTTCTAGATTAGCTGTCACCTTTGATCTAGATTGGTTCTAGATAGATTTTATCTAACAAAAAGCACGAGCGAAGCTGAGAGAATTTCCCATTTTTGGCTAAAAAAACTCCTTGAGGCCATCGGTGGCGTGGGGTTCCGATTTCCGGCCGGTGTCCCATGGTGACAAGGTGATTTTAAACAAAAATTGATAAATTTAGACAAATTTGAACGAAATTAAGGCGATTCTATTAAATATGGCCGAACATTGATGGATTCATTTACATACTGCGGTGATTCACTGTAACATCCCAGTGTTTGGGAGGTTATAAGGATCTAAATATAATACGTGCATTTGCAAAGCATGCATCTAAAAGTACGGGAAATTTTGGCGCGAGAGTTTAAACAAATCAAAGTGACCAAAGTTTCACTTGACATGATTATAACAAGTATATTAAGAAACCAAATCATCTGATAAGAGAAACCAGAATTGGTTATGACCAACACAAACTCTCCACAACCTTAACCACAAGTCTATAAGTGACTTGGTATAGTTCACTAGGGATCTAGAACTCAAAGAGGGGTGAGTATCCAAATCACATAACTGATAATCATACTTTCAGAAATGAGTAATACACAACTTAACCATCTCATCAAAAAAGATGTTATCACCTATAAAACAACAACTCTCTAAGTTATCAACCATTCACACCACACCTTTATAAACTATCTCATAATTATTAAGTGCACTTTCACAATCAAATAACAAAGGATCAACAGAACACAGCAGATTGAAACTAGTGTTAACTCAAACCCACAAGTGGGAAATGGAATAATAATTGTATTAACATATTCATCGAATATGTACATATCTCATCAACCATAAAAGAAGTATCTTAAAGAAGAAATAAATCTTCTTAATCTATTGTTAAACCTTGATCATTACATATGATCTTCCGAAACCTCTATGTCTGCACTATGCATGACAAAGATGACATAAATAAGAATATAAAGTAAAATCATGCCACCTGAGAAAAACAACCAACAACTATGACATAAGTCATTAAACCCAATAACTTTCACATGACATTGTTTCAATCATATCATACATGTGAGCATATGAAATTTTAACACATCAATGAACCATTTGATCAACTTACTATTAAGCCATCATTCTATAAGCATTCCACACCTCTATTCAAATTCAATAATTCCACAACTAAAGTATCTTTGGATACAAGTAATGAATAACAACAAGTTATAACCACTATTATAGGAATTGAAAGCTAAGTAAAACCAAACATATATGACACAAGTGCATATCTTATGGGAAATAAAATGACAAGTATATTGAAGAAGAATAATAACATGAAGTAAGTCTTAATCAAGATCTTTCTACTTGTCTAGATTATCTTATTATCCTGTTTCCCAATCTTCACTGAATCATTCTGCAAGAGAAGCAACCCACAAGAAAGAAGGAACTACCACAGGAAGATCTTCAAGAAGATTATTTAGAGTGTTATAGAAGTGCTACCCCAATCTACTATAAGAGTATTTGGAAACTCTTATATCTTGATCTGATCTTATTAACTCTCTTGAAATAGTGTGATGCTCCAATGTTAGTGTTATATAGAAGTAGTTTGGTAACAAGCCTGTACACCTTGTTAACAGATCACTTTTGTATACTCAAACAATTGCGTGTCACACACAAACAAACAGAAGGGTGAATAACCTAGTACATCTTAGCCTCTTGTTTATGAAAAGTAATTTGGGGAGAAGCCTTGCAAACTTGTCAACTGATTCTTCTTATATGCTTAAGGCTAACTGATGTCATAAACTACACCTACACTCCTTTTACCATCAAACAAGAAAGAATAACACTAAGGAAACAAGAAACCACATTATAATCATCTAAGTAAAATCTTAGCTTGGAGTAATTGGTTATTTTCACCACAAGGGTGAGACAGTGAAGGTGGAATCCGACAGCTGATTTTACTTGGGATTTAACAAGGAAACATCTGAAGACTAGTGGCAACTAGAGAGAAGATGTAGCGTTCCCACATTTAAATAATGTAAGAACATCTGTGTTATTGTGCTAGTCCCTAGATCAATTGCTAGCACCACAGTACAAAATGAAATATCATGCAAATGCATCAAATTCTATTACATCGCATGATCCAGTCTTTACAAAATAGTATTACAACTTGCATAGTCTTAGAAGACTAGCAGAAAACAAAGATATACAACGGAAGACATAGAACAACATTGAGCCCATCTTCTTCATGTGCCACAGGCAAAACATGTTGGCGATAGTCTCGAGATCCTAAACGAAATCCTCACTCGTCTTTAGAAATCATCTGCAATATGGAATATGCAGCCACAAGGGAGTCAATACAATTTAATGTATTGGCAAGTAACACTATGGTGGATATAAATGGCAAGACTAATACTACATGCTTATTTGGCTGAGTGGAGTTTTGGCTAAGTTTTGTATAAAGCCAGTTTTCTCCTATCACTTTTGTAATACCAACTTTTCTTTTCAAAAGGTTGGCAACATTGGATTAAGATCCAAGCACCACAATACTGTTCACTTGGTCAAAATTTTACTTACTTAAATTGATGATGAGATTCTTCCGTCATTCCTTGTCCAGCTGCTCATAGTTGTCCATAACCGGGGACACGGCTAAGATCTTAGTTTGTTGACTCTGCAGAGGTTGTGCACTTTCACCCTTTGTCTTCAATTAGCCCAAACATCCTATACACCCAGAGTGCATCATGGAAAGGAGAGAATTGAGACGAGATCTTTTAGAAGAAAAAATTCAACCCACCGGCAAGACCCGTTCCACCTATAATTATGCTACATCTGCTCGTCAAGCCTGGGCTGAACCCTCACAACTTAATTGATCAAGACAGAGCCCATATTGTCAAAAGGCTGCACGGGAAGCTACTAGATTTAGAGGGACATAGTAATCTCTTTGTTCCTGGGTGGCCATCCGCAAGTGACAACCTCAAGTGGAATAACCCTTAGACAAGGGCCCTGAGGCAACACTCAACATAAACCAATCTTACCACTTCCACCCAGGTGGTTTATTTATTAGTTATACTTAGAATTTTTCCTCAACATCTAGTAAAACAAATTTTGTATCATGGCTAAGCATCTAATAAGTACCAAGGCATCAAAATAACAAGGTATAAGGATGGCTACACACTACTAGGATATAGCATAGCATAATATAACTTAGTAAATTTTCCTATCATGCATACTACTCAAAATCAACTAATGCATATAGAAAACAATGGGTAGTTGAATGGTGTGTTACTTGCCTTGTTGAAGTTGGTGACGATATTCACACTCTCTTCACAAAAGATCGTTTATCTCCGTACAATCTATTCATTGAAAACACAATAACAAAATAAACAAGCATCCTAGCAATCAAACACATAAGTGGAGAAAGCAAACAGAGCAAATAACATAACAAAGGAGTTGGAACAAGTTGGCTAGGACAAGGTTCAACTAACTTCATAACAAAGGATATAACAAGTTAAAGTCTTGGTCTTTTCCATTTGGGTCAAGGGATGGACAAAAACAACTTGTTATTCTTCAACTTGTGTGGATGGCTCCAAGTGTTCACATGCTTGTCTTCTTGAAGATCATCTTCATGCTTCTATTGTAGTCTTTTCCCTAGATGCATTCTTCTCTTGATCTTGATATATTTCTTCATGGCTTTCACTTCACTAATTTGGTTTGGGTATGGGATAGGCACAAAATACCACTAAGTCAAGAGAAAGAAAATAAGAAGAGAGATAGAAAGAGAGAGGGAGATGTTTTCTTCTGGATTTCTTCACACTTGTACTTCTTTGAGTTGCTTGGTGGAGTCTTTTCTTCAAAATTTCTTCATTGATCCTCCTTGTATCTCTTCATGTTGCCACCAAGTTGAAAGTGAAGAGAATTCTATTGCTTGAGTCTTGTTTTCCATTTGCTAGCTTGATGGATTCTTGAAGCAAGAATAGGGAGATGGAGGAGTAGATAGAAAACTATAGTACTAGTGTTTGAGATTCACTACTTGGTCTCTTATATGGTTTACATACTAGGGACTTGGTCTTGGATTCAAAATAGCCACAACAAACAATGGTAGAAAGAATAGAAACAAAATCTAAGGCATGATCAACTAGTGGTTCACTAAGATGGATTTTTGGTCCAACTTACAAGGAAATGGTTCAAGGTTGTCCAAAAGGTTTAGGTACTGATGTCTCTGATTCGAGGTTACCAAAAGGAGCAATTTTTCTTAAGGGAACATATTCTAATTATTAATAGAATTAATTATATGCCAAAAATACTTAAATATACTACTTAATTCTAATTTCTAAACTAACTTGCTCAAAAATTATTTTGGAACAGAGTATATAAAAGTACACATCCTAAGGTTTCCAAATATATTTTATTTGCAATTTTTGGATTTGTAGAATTTGAATTATGCCAAAATTCATCAAACAAGCATATTTAAATTTGAACCCATGTAAGTTTGTCAAATTTGAATTTGAACAGATCTAAAATATTCTACAGCTCCAGGGGATTTCAAAAAGTCCAAGTTTGCTAAATTTGGCCTTATGATTAAAAAGATATGATGTTTCTAAGTTCTAGGGACTGTTTTGCAAATTTACAATTCTATTTTTATTCGGAATTAAACCCACAGACAGGCTGGGCCGAAAATGGCTATTTGCCACGCGGTGCGACAGATAAGAGGTGGGTTTGGGCCGGCTGTGCGCTGCGTTGGGCGACGGATAGCTTAAAGCGCGCGACTGACTGGGCTCACACGTGGCTCCTCCTGATTGGCCAATACCAGTTCGTTTAGTGATCGAATCCTAGCGCTTGGATCAAAATCGAACGGTGAGGGACAGAGAAGCTCACCTTGGTGGCGCTGCTTCGTCGGAAAATGTCCATACGGTGGCCGGAGGCGCGGTCATGGACGGCGGCGGCGCTAGAGTGGGTCTCCGGGGAAGGGGAGGGCACTGAGAGTACCAGCGCGTCATGACGAGGAAGAGTGTGGCCACGGCGCGGGCTGGCACTTCGCGGAACGTCACCTGCGCGTGAATGGAGAGGCTCCGTGCTCCGGCGAGATGCGGAAGAGGATGGTGTGATCGAACCACTGCACGAAAAAATTACCCGAGGGCATTAGAGGGAGCACACTGTCACGGGAGTTTTATATGGCCAAAAAAAGGATACGAGGAACCTTTGCTGATGCCGGGATCGGAGAAAACGGTCGGCGGCAATGGTGGAGCTCCGACGAGCAATCAGATCGGCCTGGGGGCACGATTTACAGAGGGAAGTGAGGGGAAATGGAGAGGAGATGCGGGGCTTTAAGGAGGAGGAGACGGGGGGGTTTGAATTGGGGCTTTAATCGCACGTATTCATGTGCGAAATCAAGAGGCAGTAACGGGTGTTCTTCCGTTACAGAGAATGAAGACGATGCTGACGTCAGCAAGTTTTTTTTCTGTTTTTAATAACTTTTAATTTATTAGTCCAAATGATCTCAAATTAACTTTGAAAAAATTCTAAAAATAAATTCTTTCTGTTTAGAACATTTTTATAAACTTTTCAACACATTTCACTTTTCATATTTTTGAAAATATAAATAATTCACTAATAGTGATAAATGTACATTTTAAATTAGAAAAATATTAAAATGTTGTTTTTGATTAAATAAAATTTTAGAGATATTTAACATTTCAAATACTATTTTCCAAAACCAATTCAAAGTGTTTTCATGTTTTATAACTTTAAAATATGATGAAACATGAATATTTACTTAATGTAAAAAGAGGGTTAATTATAGAAATACGATTTAAATGATTTTAGAAAATATTTCTATGATTTAAAATATTTTTTTCTAGGACCTTTTAAAATATTGTCAACATATGAGCAAGTCACAAATATTAACTAAGTGCTTTTCTATTTAGAAAATAAATATACTTTGAAATGGGGTTTACTATTACTCAGAGGAGAGTAAAAAATGTCAATATTGTTTTCCATGGTTCTTTACTTGTTTTAATAAACAAAAATAACTTATATAAACACTTTATGGTTAAATACTTGGTATAATATTTGGGGAAAACAAAATGGAAAACAACTTCTTTATGAAAACCAATTTATATTTTTAAGGTTTGCAAATAGGCAAACCAACTTTGGATAGTTATTTGTTTTGAGGATTTAGGTTTTTAGAAAACAGAGGTATTTGGATTATCAATTCCAATAGAATTGGAAAAACAATTAATGTTTACTTTGAGTTTGAATTTTATTTGGTTTTTGATGGCTTGCTTTAATAGAAAACAAAAAGTTTTAATTTTTGTGATTTTTGGATTTTCCAAAAATCAGGGATGTTGCAGAAGAACATCAAGCAACAGAAGACCACAAGAAGCAACAGTGCTTCAGTAAGGGATCATAAGAAATTATCCAGTGAATCATTAAGATATAATAGAGAACCAATAACCTCTGTCAAGCTCATCAGAGATGAGGAACTCATAATAATATATGTAATAGAAACAATTATCAAGTATGAAATATAACAAGCCATTGCATCCACATGTCTTGATATGTGGAGGTAGATGAAAACAAGCTTAATACCTTGTTTTCCAAATCCTCTTCATAGATAAGACTAACAAATGATAAAAAAAATCATCTACACATAACCATACAAATGATCACTTGTTTCTATAACAGGCATGGGATAATATTCATACTTGGAACCTGGTGGAAAACAAACAAATAAGATTTCAAAGCCACTCAAGTTTCCATTTAATTAAGTACTAAAAACAGCAACCCTTTCTTTCACACACCTAAGTAAGCTGTCAACCAAAAATGGATAAGAGTTACAGCTATGAAAATAACAAAGCCTCATAAATAGAAAACAAATCCATTCATTAACCAACACCATTTGTTTGACAGGGAACTCAATTCTCTATTAAGTGACTTTCATAACAGTGCATAGAACATTACGAGATAGTTTTACTAAATTACTTTTTTTAAGGAATTATACTTAAAAATGTCCAATTAAGTTATTTCACCTTGTTAAACCATATGTTTATTGTGTGTTCAAGATAATCATGCTTAAAATAATTTTTAAAGTCAGTTAATAAATAAAATGAAGAGAAAACAACAAAAACACTTAATCTAGCACCCTAAATAAAAAGTACAAATATTATTCAAATTCACGAAAACAAAACATGGTGAGTTGTAAAATTTGATGAGGAATTCAAATATATTTTTTATTATTTTTTCTGTTTACAAGAAGACCCTAAAAACAAGGTTTTATTATAAGTTTTCTTAAAAAGAAGGACCTCTTGGTAATTTGTAAAAAAATCTAGGGGGTTTTCCATAAATTTTTATTTATTTTCTTTCTTCCTCAACTCCGGCCAGAAGGCAGTGGCGGTGGAAATCGAGTCACCGTCGTGGTGTCGCCTCGCCGTCGTCTCCTCTTCCTCCTCAAGAAGTTGCAAAAGCTAGGAAGCCCGGGAGGAGACGAATCGGGTCATCTTCTCCAAGTACGGCCGCCGGCCAATCTTGGACGCCGTCGGTGATTGGGACCTCGCCGTGCCTTACCGTCCATTCCACCGAGTTCCTGGTAAGCCGTAGAGCACTATGGTGCCTTCTGTTTGGTCGATCGTTTTCCGGTTTCGTCGTAGCACCATTAACTGCCGCTGTCCGCCGCATATGAGCTCACCGGCGCAACTCCGACGATCCTAAACTAGCAGCACCGCCACCAAAGGGTTCCTTATGAACCCATACATCTATTGGAATCACTTAATTGCTTTAATTCGTAGCAAGTCACTTGATTCAATCTCAACAGGAGAGATTTCACCATTGTTGACGCAACCATGACGTCATCATGACGTCCAGGGCCCTTTTCCTTTTATTTTAATTTATTTTCGAATTAAAACCGAAAACTAACAGGTGGAGCCCACCTGTCAATTCAAATAATAACAGAAAAATAATTAAATTTAATAATTCAATAAATTTAAATCTATAGCTCAGAAAAACATGAATAATATACCAAATTAACCAGAAAAACATGATCTAAATGTTTTAAACTTTTCAAAAATGTTTGATAAAATTTAAAATTAAATCATTTAAAATTGATAAAAATAATAAATAATTCATAAAATCAGAAAAATACAAGTTATATACCAAAATGCTCCAAATGACAAATGCAACTCACCTAATGATGTTTTCAAAGTCATTTGACCAAGTTTTCATGTGTGCAATATTTGCCTAGTCATTTAATTCATTTAAAAATTAATAAATTAATAACTTATTCAAATATTTTCAGAAAACATAAAATGTTATATCAAATTAAAGTGAAAAGCATTTCCAACTCAAATATATCAAACATAGAACAGTTTGTTTAATTTATAAAGTTGTTTCTAATGGTATCATGGAATTCTATAATATTCCATTATAAACAGAAATCCCTGCCACAACATTATTTTGTTTATTAATAAAACTCTCATGTTTTCACACCTACTAAAACCTATCATCACAAGTCATTAGCAAGTATTGTGATGATAGAGTTAGTTGTATTAGTTCATCGTTTTCAATTAAACTCTTTGTCATTAGGGCTACACCTATGGAGTTAAATAAAATGTGTCTGCTATCTTTTTATAGTTGTTTTCCATGTATTGTTGTTTTGTTATCTAACCAAGTAAAAAACACTTCTATCTAAACATGATAACAATTGTTTTCTAAGTAAAAGTAAAACACATGTAAGTCTAAAAGAAGTAATAACCACATCACCACAAGTAATGAAACATTTCACCTAGAACTCGCGTGAATAAGTTATCGTATTAAATGCGGCTTACATTTGTAAGCTGGGGTATTTCCCAGGGGATTTTTTACGATGCATCTCATGACTATGCATGTATCATCCTTGCCTGTGTTTTCTGTAGTCCTTACCAGGACTACTTTGCTATCTTTCAGATGTCGGGATTTTCTACACGACCCTTGAAACCGAAGACATGGATTATTATGGTTATTTCAATCTCAGGCAAGTTCATCACTTGCTCATATCCTTTGCAGTCCTTCATAACAAACTAATTGCAAAAACTCTATCGTATTATCACCTACTCTCAAAAGAATGCATGATCCTATTTTTATAATAATATGACTAATTGAATGACTACCCGAGTGGTAGTGTTCTGTTTGGTGGGCGGATGGAACCATGGTAAGATGAATAGGTCAAAGGAAGGTTCCATGTGCATGGGAAAGTATTACCTAGGATTTAACAACAACTGCCGTCAGGATTCTTGCGCCGTAAATACCGCGTTAACCATGGGTCTTCTATGGGGGGGGGGGTAAGTCAGCTGCGATCTTCTCTAGGGCAGGGCCGGCTTACCTCCTCTAGGGCGGCGGCCGGCGGGGGGCAGCGGCGGTGGGGCAGTGGAGGCCCAACGGGATCGAGGGGGCGGCGTTTCGCGGGCTGGCGGAGGGCCCGACGGGGATCAAGGGGCGGCGGCGCAACGGGATCGAGGGGTGGCGGCGCGGGCGCGGCGCGATGAGATCGAGGGACGGCGCGACGGGATCGAGGGGCGAGGCGCGAGCGGGCTGGCGACTCGAGGGGGCGGAGCGACGACGAGATCGAGGGGCGAGGCGCGAGCGGGCTGGCGGCTCGCGGGGACGCGGGTCGAGGGGCCGCGGGACGGAGGAGTGAGGCGGCGCGACGACGGGACGGAGGAGTGCGGCGGCGGAGGTAGGGCGGCGCGCGAGGGGGGCAGTGGCGGCGCGGCGGCGGAAAAAATGGGCAGCCTGGCGGCGTCGGTTCGTCCCTGGGCGCGGTTCTGTGGCCATCCGGGACGGTGACGTGTATATATTCATGGCCATCCGTCCCGGGTGGTGGCAAGAACCGGGACGAAAGGCCCCTTTAGTCCCGTTTGGTGGCAGCAACCGGGACGAAAGGCCACCGTCCAGATGCTCTTTTTTGGCAGGGCGCGCCAAATGTTTTAGCGCCAAAATTTGAATATTGTTTGAATATACACATGAATAACTTCTATATATTTTCGAATTTGAAAAAATTTCAACATGAAAATTGCTTGAATTTGCCTAACTTAAATCTGTTTTCTGTTTACCTAAATAATTATTCAAACTATTAACTATTTTACTATTTACATTCAAATCTGTTTTCTGGTTGCTAAGTGCATATATACATACCAAATGCACGGCATAACGTATGCTGGCGAATTCTGTTGTTTTGTATTTGGTCGATAAACTGACCGGTGTATGAAGGTGGGCTATACATAGGGTCCTCTGATTCACAAAGTGCTAAATCCAACGGCTAACTAGGTGCAATATGCATACCAAATGCACGGCAGGACGTATGATGGCGAATCCGGATGTTTTGTATTTGGTTGATGAACTGACCGGTGTATGAAGGTGGGCTATATATAGGGTCCTCTCGCTCACAAAGTGTTGTGCTAGGGTTTTTATCTAACAGCTCGAAAAGAACACACCGTAGCCCTGATCGAACGGCTCACAACAGCTCGAAAGAAACACACCCCGGATCCAACGACTCACAAGCGTTTGAAAGAAACACACGATCTGTGTGATTCTATCTGATTGGTCCAACGAAACACGAATCATTTAGTCCCGGTTGGTGTCCCCAACCGGGACTAAAGGGATATATGGTTTCTACTCACTATATATATATGTATGCATTGCCACACCATTGGCATAAAACACATACAAACTCACCACTCTCTCATGGCTTCTACCGTACCCACTCTAACATTCATCCAGGAGGAGGCACTTTCCGCCTCGAACTACCCCTGCCCGTGCGGCTACAACGTTCCCGCCGGTTGGATGCTGAGTGCCTAAGGAGTGCCGGTCCCTCCTCTTCCTCAAGGTGTGGCACGTCGGGCGGCCATCACGAACCACTACTACCACGAGCTCACGCCGGAGCAGCGGAGGAATCCCAGTTGGCATCCCGATAACCAACATACTTGGGATGCCTTCTTCATCAATCGGCGTGAGAGGGCGCTCGCCAGCTATGAGGAGGACGGTCTGCCTCCTGGGAACTTTCACGAGGCCGGTCGTCGGCTATGGTGGTACGGCCGGACTCTACAGAGCGTCATGGACTACATCAGGGCCGGCGATATCCCCCGCCTGCTCTACCCTCACGCCCAGTCCTGGAGTCGTGATCCTCCGAGGGAGTGCAGAGCACCGTCAGACGATAGTGACGACGACGGCGGCGACTACGACGACTACGAGTCGGAGTATTATAGGCCTAGGCAGGAGTATGACTAGTTAGTAGATCGATGCACTCTGGCCATTATGTACTGCCTTGTTTATTTAGATCTATGCTCTCCGTTTAGATTTAGATCCAATCTTGCCATTATGTGTACTGTGCCTTGTTTATCTATCGAAATGCATGTCCCCCTCTTTTTAACGTCTATTGAAATGCCATTAGTCGTCTGAATCCAACCAATCAGGAAAAATCACACGGAAAACAGAAAACAGACGAGCTAGCGCGCCGCTGTTTCCCGGAATACAACAAATTATTTTATTAAACAGCCAACAGAAAACAGACGCGCTAGCGCGCTACTCCTCGTCCTCGTCGTCATCGTCGGTGACCTCCTCGTCGTCGTCGGAGGTGCATGATGGTATGTCCGACATAGGCCCCCACCTCGGATCGTCGGAGGCCCAGACTTCGCCGGCGTGGTCGGCCCGACGGAGCTCTTGCAGCGTCTTCGTCCTCGCCTCCCGAGCGGCATCTAACTCGAGGTGGCGTTCGAGGCGCCGCTCCGCCCGCTCAGCCGCGCGGGTCTGCCATAGCTCCTCGTCGGCGCTCTCCTCACCCGGATTGTTCCGGTAATACTCGCGGACCACGCGGTCGTCCCTGGCGTCGACTTGGCCCTGAAACGCGCGGTGCCTGAGGTGGCGGTGGTCGGCGGCAGTGACGATCTGCGGCGTCGGCGCCCTGGCCTCCGCTTCCCAGAGGGTGTGGCAGTCGTTAAAGTTCATCAACGACCGCGGGCGGCTGAGGCGCCAGGCCGCCGCGTCCCAAGCGTGGGCGGCCTCCGACGCCGTCGCAAAGGAGCCGAGGGGGATGCGGTCGTCCCCGCAGCGGATAGTCGCGGTGAACATTCCGTTCTGCCGTGATCGGACGCCGCGGAAACCGGTAGTGTTGTTCCTCCTCGGAAGCATGGTGGTGGCACAACGATGCGTGGAGTGGAGAAGACGCTCGAGGCGCGGCAGTTTATATCGCGCATTCGTGGCCACGCGTCACAACTCCCGCGCCACGCGGCAGGACTCCCGCGCCACGAGGTACAATACACACACTACCACCCACACCTCTCTCTCACTCCCCCAAGCAAAAAAAAAGGGGATGGGGGCTGTGGTCACATTTGTAGGGGAAGGGACATTGGTCCCGGTTTGGGGAATGATCCGGGACCAATGCCCATGCGCGTGCCACGTGGCCTGTGGCTAGGGATTGGTCCCGGGTCGTGCCACGAACCGGGACCATTGGCTCCCCACGAACCGGGACAGATGCCCCCAGGTGGTTTCTGCTGCCTCGGACACACGAACCGGGACCAATGCATGGCACTTGTCCCGGATTTTGGTGCAACCGGGACAGATGCCCCCTGCCCCCCTGGACGAAAGGGGTTGTTTCCACTAGTGCCTCCGCGTAGAGAAGCTGGGTTTCTTCGTCGTGGAGCCAACGGCGACCGAAACCGTTTGCGGCGGTGCCGTCACCGGGGAATCACTATGCCATGGTCTTCCTCGAGTTGCTGGGCGCGAGGGCGGTCTGTGCTGGACAACGAGGAAGGGGGTGAGCGAGAGGAGAGGAGGTGTTCGGTCAGCGGGGTGCTATGTGTACGGCAACGACCTGTGGGGGTGTGGGTGTTTAAGGAGGCGAGAGGGCGGCGGGAAATGTTGTGGGGAAGCTGCGCCGGAGCATCGCCATTACGCCGCCGCATAGTCGATTGGGCTACTCGGCGAGACCCGGCAACGGCGCCGGGGAGAGGGGAGCTCTCCCTCGCCGACATGGCGGGTCCACGTGGCGGGAAATTGCGTGGGAGTTGTTTTCGCACCTTTTTTCGCGCCCACCCCCGGGTTTGGGCTAGGTCTCCGGCGTAAATTTCGGCCCAAGTCGGCGGAATCTGAACTCAGGGGCGCGAGTGGGCGAATTTTCATGTGCCGGCGCAAAAAAACTCATGAAGCTATCGGGGAACGGCCGGAGATGCTCTCGAGTATACAATGGGTGTTTTTTTATACGATGGAGTAGGGAACCATTGGGTGGTTGTTTGCATACGAAATGCATGAGAGAATCGGAGTGGCGTGATAGAACAAACATGCCGGAGAAATGTGTATTTATCCAAGGACGAAAAAGAGAGGAAATTCGTGAAGGTCGTGTGTACAAGTCCAAGCATTATCCCCGAGTACTGTCAAATCTAAGAGCTCTTGATTGCTATATGTGTTCACAGTCGGCGTATGTTGATCTCTGCCTAACTCGGATGTGACTTATCCCAAAGTTTAACTACGTATACAATTTATATGTCGAAGTCGTAAGATTTTCATGCACGCAACTACACGTTGAGCTGCAATATAGTTATCTAGGTAATCCCATTCATATACACAGCTCGTTGAGCAACATTGTAGTTGTCTAAATCATCCAATTCATATACGCAACTACATGTTGAGCTGTAATATACAGTAGATGCCAAGCAATCCAATTCTTATCAGCAACTACTCGCTCCGTTCCAACGATATAAAGTCATTTTAGCAAGCTATGGCTATATTGTGGAAACAGAGGAAGTACATGTTTTTTGAAATCACTTTATAAATAAATATATAGCACGCAAGCCGTCTCGTTAAAAACCTTCCAGTCCGCTCAGATACCCTGATAAGGAAAAGAGTACGAAAAAACTTATGTGCTCTTAGTTTATAGGATAGTTACACCATCCGTCAGAAAACCTCTAATAAAGTCGGGGGATCCTCATGCCACACAGTAGATAGATTCCCCACCGCTTTGCTAGCTAAAACATGAGTGACGGTATTACTCTCCGTAGGGGCAAAAACAAACTCAGTAGAACTAAAACCCCTAACAAGAAGGGTGCAGTCCTCGTAGATTACCGCAGCAGGGCCAGCCGGGTTCCCTCCCTCATTCATAGTATCAATAACCTCCATACAGTCACTGTTGACGGTGATTTTCATGCATCGACATTGCCCTGCTAAAATAAGACCATCTTTTAGAGCCCTAGCTTCTGCCATGGGAGCATTTCCCACACGAGGAATACCGCAGCTGCTACCTGCAATAAAAGTACCTCCAATGATCTCTAAGAACAGCCCCTGTAGCTCCACTTTCTTCTACCGTATTAAATGATGCATCAACATTCATTTTAACAAAATCCTGGCGAGGCCTCTCCCATCCATGACGTCTGATCACACTAACAGGTTTCGCGGATCGATAGTAATTTAGAGCAGTAGGAGAAATCGTCTGCCCTTACCTCGCATGCTTCTAGATGGTTTCATCGTGGACTACTTGTCGCCTCTCCCACCATGCATACCAACAGGCGGTAGCGATCGACTCTCTCAAGCCAACTTCTAGACAAGGTGCCATTTGATCCGACACTTTTAGCAGTGTTTCCAAGATCAACGAGCCCTCGTCACTCACACGGAAAGCATTCTCCAAAGATGGCTTCAAGCCCAAAATATCCCAAAGTTCCTCTTGTCTACCGCATCTAAGGGCTGGTGCCAGTGCATCACCCACTCTCACGGGCTATAGCCCCGCCACGTCAGTTTTTCCCCTCACTATCACCCCACTCTCACTTCTCTCTCTGCCACATCAGCTTTTCTCTCTCCTCCACGTCAACATATATTTTTGAGATGAAAACATTGAAAATAATGCAAGGAAATTATTTTATTTAACTAAAATTGTTACCGATTACATGAATTGCATAATAAATTGGAAAAATTACATAATAAATAAAAAATTCTAATCCTCCTCCTCCTCCTCGTCGTCGTCATCTTCCAGCCCTAACTCTTTTTCCACCATCTGGAGGGCCTTCGCATGTTTGCGTTTTGCTGCTTCGTTCATGTCGGCGGTTGATCGGTCTTGCAATTTGTTTCATTGCTTCAGTAGCTTAGCCTTCACTAAACCAGTCCACATGTTCTTCATCCCGAAGGTTGCACTTGTTGTCTTACTGTTTGATGAGGATTCCTTCCCCTTATTCTTTCCCTTTCCCTTATCCTTACGAAACGCGGCCTTGGCCCTATCGCGGCCCATTGGACGTTGCTCCTCCTCCGTCGCCTCGCTAGAGCTGTACTCACCAGAAACCCCCAGACGGGTTCTCTTGGAACTGGAATCAGTCCCACTACCAGGACCATGTTGTCCTTTCCACTTCGCTTCATTGCGAACAGCTTCCCACCACTTGAAGCGTTTGAAAGGCTGAGTCACTCTACTGTCATTTGCGTACCTCGATTGTGCCGCCTCCATGACCATTGCATCGTCTGCTCCACTCTGACGTACCGCTTCTTCTTGGATGTGGTATGCATTGAACAAGGACACCTCACGGTTGTAGACGTTCCAATGATCCTTCAGTTGCTTCCCGGTCCGATGGCGGGCGGGATCGGAGGTAGAGTTGAAGGTCGCAGCTATCTGACCCCAAAAACTTTCGCCGGTCTTCCAATTACCGGCGCGAGAGTCCTTGGAGTGAAAAACCCAAGCATGAACCTACCACGCAATAGATATTGTCTTAGTGAAAAATCCAAGCAAAAACCAACTCCAAAATAAATATGTGACGGGTAAAAAAAGTACCAGTTTTTCCTCGTCCGTAGATTTCCACTCGAGCCTCTTTGGACGCTTTGGTACCATTGTTTCCGCGGCATCGGACCCGTCGCTTGGACCACTGGCTTCTGGAGGTGGTGGGGGGTACGGAGGTGGAGCGTATGAACCGTACGGATACGGAGGTGGAGCGTACGAACCATACGGAGGTGGTGGGTACTGAGGTAGAGTCCCACTCCCGCTACCTGTAGGTGGAGCATGTGGAGGTGGTGGGGGGTATGCATACGGAGGAGCAGGGTATGGACCATATGGACCCGGAGGTGGTGTGTTGGATGTGTATAACACTCGGGGATGCCACGTCAGCTAGCCCCCGAACGGCTAGCTGACGTGGACCAATCGGGGGACGCCACGTCAGCTAGCCGTTGCCCCCAACGGCTCCCCCTGCTCCCGCGCTCTCGCCCGGGCGCGCCAGCGCGTCGCCCGGCTACCGCCCCCCCTCTCGCCCCGCCAACGCGGGCGATAGCAGCCGCTATCGCCTCCTCTCGCCAGGCGAGGGCGCCGTCGCCCGCCTCGCCCCTACCGCCCCTTCTCGACCGCCTCTCTCCCGCCGGGGGGCGGTACTGCACCGGCTACCGCCCCCACTGGCACCAGCCTTAGGGTCCTCACAGTGAGTCTCGCACAACGGGCAAAGGCTCGATTGGATTACATGCCGGTTTGCCAACGTACAGTTGCAAGAAATTGTATTATGTAACATCAGCCAAACAATTTTTTTTACCTTTGGAGATACTTTAAGGTTCCAAATTATCGACCAGTTCGGATTATTCTTGGAGGTTGATAGGCCTGAAGTACGAGCCAGCTTACGACCATGTTGAAACTCCCACTCTCTGAAGTACGTTGTTTGAACAGAAAATAGACCCAATCTGTTATAGTTCCAAGCCACAAAATCCTCCCCCTACCCACCGCCAAGGGGATGTTAAGGATTCTCGAAGCATCAACGGGAAGGAATACATCACGGATCAACTCTTCATCACATTGACCAGTTTCTGTAGTAATCAGTTCCAAAACCCTCGTATACAATATGTTTCCCCTTTTTGTCAGAACATGGCGAGATGGATTGTTTGGGATCCATGCATCCTCCCAATGTTAATCTTCGAACCATCTCCCACCCGCCAAATATACCCTCTTTTCAGTGTTTGAATCCCTGCATGCAGACTCTGCCACGTGTACGAGGGTCCCTTGTTAAGAACCGCATTTAGTAAATCACCTGAGGGGTGATAGGTCAAAAACGTATCTATTTTTTCGAACACTTTTGCTTTTGTTTTCCTCTAAACTTGTGAGTTTTGAATACCACTAACACGGACTGACGTTGTTTTCAGCAGAATTGCTCTGGTGTCTTGTTTTTGTGCAGGAATTCAACTTTCAGGAAAATGCCCGGAAAAGATTTCAAAGTCCCTATTTTACCTGAAGACTCTCGGAGCCAAAAGACGATACGGAGAGGGGCCACGAGGGGCCCACACCACCTGGTGGCGCCCCCTAGGCCGCGTCGTGGTGTGTTTGGGCCACCTCGTCCACCCCCTCGTGCCCCCCTTTCTACTACTTAAGGCCCCTAACCTAAAAACATTGGGGGGGGGGGGGGTTCGTCATATTCTAGAGAAAATCACCAGAGCGCCGGCGCCACCTCGAAACTCAATTCGGGGATCAGAAATTCCTGTTCTGGGACCCTGCTGGGACGGGGATTCAGAGGGGATCATCGCCATCGTCATCGCCACCGCATCTCCATCAACCATCCATGATTCCTCCATCCATGTGTGAGTAATCCCCGCTGTACACTGAGAGGGATGGTAGAGATTGGATGAGATCGTTCATGTAATAATTGCAAGATTGTTAGGGCATGGTGCCTAGTATCCATTGTTAGTGCTATCTAACATTGTTGCAACTTGTTATGCTTAATGCTTTTCACTAGGGTTCGAGTGCCATGATCTCAGATCTGAACATGTTACTGATTCATGAGGATAATTATTTTTTTTATCATACCTGCAAGTTTTATACACATATTGAGGTCCGGAACCCGAGGCTCCAAAGTGACAAAAATTGGGATAACCGGAGGGGATGGCTGTGATGTGAGGATCACGTCTGTTCATGGAGTGTTAATGCTTTGCTCCGATGCTTTATTAAAAGTGCACCTTAATTACCAGTATTTTCCCTTGAGGCCCCGCTGCAAACGGGCTGGTAGGAAAATAGATGTTGTGCAAGTTTCTCATTGCGAGCACGTACGACTAAATACGGACCATATGCCTATGGTTACCTAGTACTTGGATGCTTTATCATTATTTATCTGCAATTGACCATGTCTTGATTATTATATGAATTATCTTATCCATGTAACGCCCGTTCATTTATCCCTATGCCTACAGTATTTCAATCATGTTGTCCACTAAAATTTCTTCCACTGTGTTTATTTCATTCCCGCTATTATTTCACTACTACTATAAAACTGTTGCTACTGATAAACTGTTGCGAGCAAGTCTATTTCCAGGTGCAGTTGAACCGACAATTCATATGTTAAGGCTTATAAATATCCTTTGGATCCCCTTGTGTCGAATCAATAAATTTGGGTTTTACTTTCCTCGAAGACCGTTGCGATCATTTATACTTGTGGGTCATCAATACTATTTTCTGGCAATATTGCCAGGGAGCATAGCTTTATTTGTAAGCTCACTTGAACGTGATATTGTTCCCTGCAAGTTATTCATCATGGATAAAACTCGTGATGGGAAAGACTCTATATTGCCATCCACTACAAGGAGAGGTACAACTCTGAACACCTTTGTTGCTCTTGATTCACCATCTGTAATGAGTAAACTTCTTACACCACCACATACACATGCTACACATAATGATACTTCTGCTAAGTCTTAAAATACTTATGATAATTTTGATGATGCTTCTATTGCGCTTGATGAGAGTGGTTCATTAGGTCCTTTCCTAGATACTATAATTAATAGAGCTAAGCAAATTGAAAACACTAAAATTCCTAATGAAAATACTAGTACACCTGCTAGTTTACCTAAGTCTAGAGATAGTCCTGGTGATGATCTTGAGGAAACTTACATTAAAGTTGATGATAAATTTATTGAAGAATGTCATGCTGCTAGTAGTGAAAGTGCTATTAAAAGTCTTCTTGCAAGACATGCTGTTAGATATAAACCGTCTCCTGATGCTAAGTTTTCTCCATCCCCCATAAACATTAAAGATAAGGATTATGATTTCTCTCTAGATTTATCATATATATCTATTGTTGAGGAAGAACCTTTTTGTGCTACTGAAAATGGAAGTGTTGCAGGACATATGAATGAGCTTTCATCTTTGAGTAGTTTATTTTCAGATGATATTAAGAAACGTAGTTACTATGTCACTAAAAATTTTCCTTTCTCATTGAAAGATGAACCTAAAACTTGGTTTCATAATTTGTCACTGATGACCCACAATATTGTCAGACCCCGGACCCAGAGATATACATACTGTTATGTGCTCCTAGCCATGGACTCACAAGGGCTTCAGGGTTACCAGCCCCGGCCGTAACAAACAACGGCAGGCAGACCGGATTCATCGGCACGTAGTCCGGATCCCCGATCTACTACTCCTTGTATCCATGCTAGTCATAACCAATTATGCATACCCAAGCGTCCACGAGTCGGATGAAACTGAAGGAACGGGACCAAAGTTATACAGAGCTGCTATGTGTCCAGAAAGTGCAACAACAATCGAGGGTTACTGGGGTTACCTCGCCCCAGGCCGATCACATCGACAGGCGGGCTCGGACATGGATCATCGGCTCCACAACCCCTCGACTGCGACAACTATGCAGGCATAGCCAGAACTGTATAACAATGAGCTCGACACCAACAACCGATCAAAGCAGTACCCTAAACATGAAGCTTTACTAAACAGGTGTTACCAGAGTATAGCTTACAAGCAGAGGTCACACGACCCAACATTACATCAGACAACGGAAGGCAAATTATGTTGCTAATCAACAAGAACCAAAAAGGCCTAAGAGGCCGCAACATAAGGCGACGTCCCAGCCCATAGATTCCAGGCTGCTACCTGGGAACCCCAAACTACTCGTCGATGTCCACGTTGAAACACCACCGAACTGAGGAACTCCACCTGAACCAAGTTGAAGCAAACATGAGTACGGGAGGTACTCAACAAGACTTAGTTAACCTATTATATATCTTCTTCTTTTAGAAAGAGTTATGAAGGTTATTTTGCGCAAAGCCATCTCTGTTTTCCAAGTTGAGGGAGGAATAGCACGTCTCATGGAGTATTTTGAAAACAGATGAGAAAGTTGTTCAACTACTGAAATCATCATCTTTTTCATCCACCAACATCATTTCAGCACCTCGTGCTTCAAATATCACCACATCAAGTTGTTCCGGTAACTCATGCTACAAGGTAACCCGTCTCGGCATCTCCGAGGAGGCATCCTTCATTCGTTATCAGCAAGTTTTAATCATTCCATTTAAGTTGTCTATGATCACAGAATCCGTCACCAAGTCGTCCTTAACCGCGGACACGGCTTTTCGAAAAGATTTAACCCTGCAGGGGTGTACAACTTTAACCACACGTATCAACCAACTCTTAATGCCAGAACGTTGGCACTATTCCGGGAAGTGCCGGCAGATGGAGGTTGACCACGACCTTTCCCTTGCTTCGCCTATTCCATGAGTCGCTCCGAGTAGAGATGGTCCGCCAATAGGGAGTGGCCATCTCCTGCCGGGTCTCTATCGTTGTGCGCAATGCTCGACGGTTACCTACCCGCAGAGCGCCGATACATCGCCACGTCCTAGTTTTGAAAAGGTTTTAATATCCCCGCAAATCCAAATGGAAAGCCCGAACTAGGCAACTCATGGAACAAACTAGGCAAGTTGAGACCGAGGGGAATCCAATCCCTCGTGTGGATGCACGCTCAGTCTTGGCTCGAAGACGAGAACTCGCTCCTAGGGGCATGAACGAGACAACCACCACAGACCCTCTGTGGTCTCGTCATCCACACCTTTAAATCATGTTAATCAAACATCTCTTGATTTACCACCACTTCCTGCCATACTAGATTCATTCGCAACTCTGATTCATCAACCGGATGGAGCAGAGATCAACAGACATGTATGACTAAGCATGGCATATTTGAGGCTCTGGCGATACACCCAAACAAATCGTATGTCTGCTAGGAGCATTGAATCATGATATCTAGGTTATGCAAATAAATAGGATAACTCTATCTATTGACTCAAGATACATTGGAACCGAATGCATTTGTACGAGAATGAAAAGTCTTTCGAAATCATATATGGGCAGATAAGAGGTTATGCTTGCCTTGCTTCAAGAAAACCAGAGAAAGATCTTCAGGAAAAGTGCTTGACTTGTCGGTTAGGATCAAGTATTCGCCATTGGAGTTGCTGGCCTTCACTTCGGAGTCGCGTTCTACCGAGGGGGAACAACACCGAAAAGAAGAACAACAATCAAACATGGCATCGATGCAATGCGCAATATGTATGCATGAGCAAGTTAATGCATTGAAATAAAGACCTAGACATGTTCGTTGGGTTGCTAGGGTTCATATGGAAAATATGCACTTTTACTCAAGTTTGCCCGAAATGGACCCCGGAGGGGGTTTCGGACGGTTATGAAAGTGAGTACCATTTTAAAAGCTCAAATGGGTTTGAAAACACCATAACTAGATTGTACTTGTCATTTTGAGCAGATTGGTATATAACTTTTAATTTTCTAATTTTTGTGAATAAAAACTTATTTTCTCCATTTTAAATGATTAAACAATATTAAATAATACTCATTTTTCAACTTGGTAAAACATGTATGAAAATGGCATATTTGGGTAGATAATAATTTTCTGAACATTTCTATGTTTTTATTTTATTTTTCTGAGTAACAGAAATAAAGATATTAAATTATCAATTTTGTTTCCTTTTCTGGGATTTTCCTGAAATAGTTAAAAAGGGAAATATGACGTCACCATGACGTCCTCCTTGCATCATCCTGAGAAGAAGACCTCTGTTTCTCTCAAATTCGAACGCCTCGATGTATAATTCGTGGAATTGATTGAGGGCCTAGGTAGAGGGAGTTGAGGCAAACCATATGGTGGCTGCGGTTGGCCGGATGGCCACTGGAGTTGGCCGGCGGCGACCGTATCGTGGCGGCGGGGCAATCCGCACGGCGGCAGCCGTCTACGGAGAGGGAGGGGCCAAGAGGAAGGCACCGAGAGGTGCGGAAGCTCACCGTGAGCGTGAAGATGTGGTCGGGGTAGGCAGGAGAGCAGCGGTGGCGGCGAATCGGCGGCGGAGGAGGCTCGCCGACGACGATGAAGAAGGGCCCGATTCCGGCAGCTCGAACACTCCCGGCAGGCGTGGTTCGTCATGGAGCTTCAGGAAATTACGGCGGAGCTTTAGAGCGTCACGGAGAGGTTCGAGGTGGTCCGTAGCGACGGCGGCGACCGGAGGCCCGTCAGCTAGGGTTAGGTTCGGTTGAGGCTCTGCGACCGTCACAGAGAGAGCGGGGGAGTACGGGGCAACAGAGGAGGTCGAGGGCGTCTTTCGCACGTCTACTCCTCCGACGGGAGTCAAGCAGGAGCTGGCAGCAGCGGTCGACGCCACGGTGCTGTGTGCCTGCCTGGCGCGCGCGGGAGGAAGACGACAGAAAGGGCCACCTCCCAGTAACCCCGTGAAGTTTTAAGATTTTATAAAAGAGTCCTTTTCCTATTATACAACAGAACACAAAATAAAGTTTTGAGGCCCTTTTTGCAAGAATAAAATTTGGCAAAAATAGTTTTTGGAGTCCTTGTCAAATTTTCAAACTCACCATGTCTTTGCTTTTCCAATTTGAAAACGTTTGTATAACAAATTTTGGGTGATCACTTTAAGTGGTTTTTGAGCAAGTTTTAATTTAAATTCAATATAAAACTTAGTTCAAATTTTTCATGCATGCCATGCCATGAACTCAACACCACAGCCCTTTTGTAGCAAAAATTGGGATGTTACAAATCTACCCCCCTTACAGGAATCTCGTCCCGAGATTCCCGAAGGAGAAGAAAGAAGAACACCGGTTTTGAACGATCTTCTCGAACCTTACGGTTCTCTTCTTGAAGAGGTTGATCCGTAGCATCTTGAAGTATTGAACGGATACACCTTAGGCAAGAGGAAACTCTTAGGAAATGATCTTCATGAAGATCGAGTATCCCATGGGTAACTCATGATAGGATGTTCATAAAGAACTGTTGAGTTATCGTGCATGAAACACATCAAGATAACAGAGGGAATAAAAGACGGTTTCAAGTTTATGGATGATGGTTCTTGAAAGGATTTAGAATATGAGCTTTGGACAAGACTTTAAATCCTTTTTGAAGAGAAAGGTTGAACAACTTGTAACACCGAGGTTTCTTCAAATAGAAGACCGAAATGGAAAGGATTGTCTTGAATACCAAAACATAATATCCACAGACGAGGAAGAACACGAGAAAACACTGTAATCGTGCGTCGGAGAGAATTTGATACATGATCATGTTCACTCTTCGGAGTGGACACTGAAGATGATGGAACTTTCAATCGTTCCATAACAGTTTTCTTGAAAGCCTTGTCGAGGATCGGGATTTTACCTCACGACAGAATATGAGCGATCACAGGATGTTGGAACATCGTAAGTAAGAAGGGATTCTTGGTCACACCATAAAGATGAGTAACCAACGGGGATTGAGACACCAGAAGAAAATAAGGAATCTCTTTCCTAATGTGGATTTTACGTAGCAATACGTATACCACATGGTTAAGATCCCATGGCTGAGGTGACTGACAAATTCACACAATGTGTGAGAAAAACAGAACTTGAAGTACAAACAACTTGAAAAAGGAAACTGATCAATAACGGTTACAAAACACCACGAGATGGTCTCATGATGAACTTGTTTTCCACCGGAACAAACATTTGGAGGATTGATAAAGAGAAATTGGGAGAATCAACTTCCAGGTTCTCCTGGATGTTCTAGATACCAATATCGGGCTCATGACAAGCCTTCTATAGGTCATCAAGTGAAAGATGAACTCCGGTTTGGAAGAAAGGAAAGGGAAACTGGTTAGAATGAACCACACCAGAATTCTCACGGGGAGTGGTTGTTCTTATGGATTCAAAGAGATATGACATTAGGCCTTCCGGCTAATTGTGTCAACCACCACATCAACCATGCCGGATTTTCAAATGGACCTAACTCAATACTCCTGAGGAAACACCAACCATCGTTGCTGCTTGAGATTCAGCTCTGATTAGTGAAATGATGATAACTGAGACTCAGTATGTATGATCAAAGATATTGCACCGGTTACTAACGAGATACAAATGCTATATTCTCAAGACATGGACTATGATGTCACGCTCAAGAAGGTAAGCGAGATTGTAGAACTCATGTATTAGCAACTTGAGAAAGACGGTTGCACCTACATGAACTACTTGCAAAAGAACACATCGGAGTCCTGGTTGGGAAGATGATAACAAAGATAACGAAATTCTTGAACTTCTTCTCTTTTATGAACAATCGGTCAGTGGCTTGGTGTGGATGCAAACTTCTTAAAATAAATGGAGGTAACTAACTACCATGTCAAGAATAGTCCACACATACATGACCGACTGGAGGTTATTCCCGGGAGAACAAGAAAACTTTACTCGGTCCATGGCGACAACTTTCACCGTAAGCACACGAACCGGGTAAGTTACTTCGAACATCCAGAACACAGCTTCGTGATGACACAAAGATGGTTCTCAAAAGTTTCCAACATTAATGCCAACTGTTCAACATGAACCTCTTGCAACTTGGAGAGATAGGAATGTCATCGATTGGCTCGACGACACTCTTATAAAGACACTCCGAGAAGAGGGGTTCATATGATATACGAACAAGGCAGAATATTGGTCAGACCAAAAGACATGAAGGTGTACTCGGGGCAAAACACCACGAGTGAAACACCATCAAGACAGTCCTTGGAGCTGAACTTGATTTGACGATAGCCCAACTCAAACCAAGAGGTAGAGTGATAGCATTTCCGCAAGGAGGTACTATCCTGCTTCAACACGAGGGAAACTAGATATCCCTTATCAAAGGAACAAGTTGGGAAGAGATAATATCTTTCAACTCTCCAAGTTGTTGTTTAAGCTCAACCAACTAGTCCAGGGTATCCAGCAAGGTTTCTTGGAGAAAGGAGGGATTCAAACTACCCCTCGTTTAGACATCACGGTCAGGTAACCACCTGGTGATACTTCTAGAAAGACAACCAGAATATCACAACCTACCGATATGTCTTGGAGTTCGAAAAGGAAACTTGCTTTTCAAAGCAACCGATATGGTCTGGAGAGCTTTGGCATGAACCTAACTCTCTGACCGAGGATGTGCACCGGAATGAACGGATTTAGTAACACGGTCAACTTTAACTAGAGACCGGGTGACAAAAAGTTCTAAGAAGGATACAGATGTTTTCATAGATTTTTTTTTCCAGAGAAATAAGGATTGCTAAGAATACCGGATACACACATCAATGCACATACCCAACATTCTTGAGTGTTCAAGACTGGAAGAAAGGGGAGTGAAGATGTGTACGAGCATCACTTCATCAATAAAGCCATGAAAATTAAACATAGCCTCTTGATATGTAAGAGTGTGATTCTCGAAGGTAGAACAGATTAGAAGCTAATGAAACTTCTTTAATCTGAGAATTACAAAACTTTGACCTGGTTCGTAAAATGAACGAGGTACTGGAGTTTGTTTCTCCTGACATTCCAAGGTGGAAGATTCTGACGGAATACCAGAGCAAATGTATTGGAAGAATCCAACACACATATGCAACTTGGTTTCAAAACAACAGATAGAGATTTGAAAGCAACTGAAGGGTAGAATCATGCACAGGGTAATACTCATTTGTAAAACCCATGCAAAAGAGTTGGTATAACTGAACTAAGAATGAAGATATGAGAATCATAAAGAACACTCTTGTCGTGATCCTTTTGATTCCTAGAGAAAACCTATGGCTATTGGAGATGAGATTACCTAGCCATCCTGACGTAGAACGGATTCTTCAGGATCCAAGGAAACAGAACTTGGGTTAAAGGTCAGCATCCTGTACTGAGAGAGTGAGCACCACATGGTTAAGAAACCACATGCCTCAACTCACCACAATTCAGCACATTTCGGGACCTTCGGTTCAAGTCCAAGGTTGAAAACATTGAAAAGGATTAACTACTATCTTAGTGCCTTGAAGGACACTACGAATAGCAATTACGAAGTATCTTTCCAAAAACAACAATAGCTCCAGAAGAACTTGAGCAGAGGACGAAAGATAAATTCGAGATGAAAACGAAATCTCGAGGTTCAGGATTTAGAACTTTGGAACATTTAAGAATGTGGAATCCACACAGCTCTGAGAGATTAGAATGGAAAGGAAATCTCCCGGTTTAAGAGATAACGGAACACGGAACACACACGACTCCAGAAACTATAACACTAGGTCAACTTGGGTGGAAGAACGTCTTGCCACAGAAGGCACCTAGGTTTTGAATGACTAGAAGAGATAGCAAAACCTTTTCAAATCAAAACAGGTAAGATGACCCAGAGTTAGAGCGGTACCAGATAAGGAGTAAAAAGAATCCTAAGAAGTGTTTTCACAATCATTTGAAGTTTCAAAGTAGTTTTCACAACTCTAGACTCAACATCGACCAAGTAATAAGGTTTTCCTACAGGCAGTCCTGCTCTGATACCAACTTTTGTCAGACCCCGGACCCAGAGATATACATACTGTTATGTGCTCCTAGCCATGGACTCACAAGGGCTTCAGGGTTACCAGCCCCGGCCGTAACAAACAACGGCAGGCAGACCGGATTCATCGGCACGTAGTCCGGATCCCCGGTCTACTACTCCTTGTATCCATGCTAGTCATAACCAATTATGCATACCCAAGCGTCCACGAGTCGGATGAAACTGAAGGAACGGGACCAAAGTTATACAGAGCTGCTATGTGTCCAGAAAGTGCAACAACAATCGAGGGTTACTGGGGTTACCTCGCCCCAGGCCGATCACATCGACAGGCGGGCTCGGACATGGATCATCGGCTCCACAACCCCTCGACTGCGACAACTATGCAGGCATAGCCAAAACTGTATAACAATGAGCTCGACACCAACAACCGATCAAAGCAGTACTCTAAACATGAAGCTTTACTAAACAGGTGTTACCAGAGTATAGCTTACAAGCAGAGGTCACACGACCCAACATTACATCAGACAACGGAAGGCAAATTATGTTGCTAATCAACAAGAACCAAAAAGGCCTAAGAGGCCGCAACATAAGGCGACGTCCCAGCCCATAGGTTCCATGCTGCTACCTGGGAACCCCAAACTACTCGTCGATGTCCACGTTGAAACACCACCGAACTGAGGAACTCCACCTGAACCAAGTTGAAGCAAACATGAGTACGGGAGGTACTCAACAAGACTTAGTTAACCTATTATATATCTGCTTCTTTTAGAAAGAGTTATGAAGGTTATTTTGCGCAAAGCCATCTCTGTTTGACAAAGTTGAGGGAGGAATAGCACGTCTCATGGAGTATTTTGAAAACACATGAGAAAGTTGTTCAACTACTGAAATCATCATCTTTTTCATCCACCAACATCATTTCAGCACCTCGTGCTTCAAAGATCACCACATCAAGTTGTTCCGGTAACTCATGCTACAAGGTAACCCCTCTCGGCATCTCCGAGGAGGCATCCTTCATTCGTTATCAGCAAGTTTTAATCATTCCGTTTAAGTTGTCTATGATCACAGAATCCGTCACCAAGTCGTCCTTAACCGCGGACACGGCTTTTCGAAAAGATTTAACCCTGCAGGGGTGTACAACTTTAACCACACGTATCAACCAACTCTTAATGCCAGAACGTTGGCACTATTCCGGGAAGTGCCGGCAGATGGAGGTTGACCACGACCTTTCCCTTGCTTCGCCTATTCCATGAGTCGCTCCGAGTAGAGATGGTCCGCCAATAGGGAGTGGCCATCTCCTGCCGGGTCTCTATCGTTGTGCGCAATGCTCGACGGTTACCTACCCGCAGAGCGCCGATACATCGCCACGTCTGATGGGGGGATAGTAACCCGGTAGGCCCACTTCAAGATATAATCCGGCCCGAGGTGTGCTGAGCGATATCCGGCTAGGGGTAAAGAGATTACCGGAAGGCCCAAAGGCTTGTAAGATTCGTAACCCGGATTGTGGGCTGCGGTAAGGGAAGTTAGGGTTTGTATGTGGAGTTCGAGTAGGACTCAAGATGCGCCTTGAAGGGCAAGTTAGGGGTGTACGGGTGCTTTATAAACCGGCCCCTAGGTTTAGTTTGCCAGAGATTCAAGTCATAGTTGTAACACCTGTTATCGAGTATCCAGCATAATTCATATTGAGATCCGGCGAGTTATTTTCCGGTTCTTAGATTGCTTTACGCCATGTCTTCCTTCGAGCTAAACACTCTCCCGAATACCTGTGTCGACTTGCCCCAAGATCAGTTACCCCCGGTAACATCTGCCGTGATTATCCCACGACAGTTGGCGCCCACCGTGGGGCCTGCGTCCAAAGGTGTTTACATCACGGGAGAAGCTCGGAAGAACATGAAGAACTTTGTCGTCGGCGAGATCTACTCCGATGACGAAGGAAAAAGGATAGTGGACAATTCCGGGTGGGAGTTGGAGCCGGATCACCTCGAATCCGGATCCACGGTGTCGATTGGCCAAATCAGCATCTTCATCGGTATGGTACGTACGCTCAATTTAAAAGGACAATATCATGTGCATGTTACAGGGACTTCCAACAGGGACAAAAAGGCGTTAAAACAGACAGTGGATTCAGTTTCCTCGGCCACTCCGGGATACTTGAGATGGGCAGAGCAAGAGGTAACGTGGAGCAGAAGGGATCATCCGGAAGGAATAGAGCGCCCCGGAACCCTGGCGTTAGTAGTCTCGCCACAGGTCAATGGTTATGAATTGAGAAAGGTATTGATGGACGGAGGGAGCAGCATCAACATCCTATATTGGGAAACCTTCTTGCGCATGAACCTCAAAGAATCTCAGCTACAGAAAAGTTCGACGGTTTTTCATGGAATCGTGCCGGGTCATTCGGCGCGCCCCGAAGGAAAAATTACATTGGAAGTAGCCTTCGGAGAGTCGGTAGATAACTATCGGGTGGAATGGCTCACGTTTGAGGTGGTCAGGTTGCACAGTCCTTACCACGCATTGTTCGGAAGGCCGGCTTATGCCAAGTTCATGGCTAGGCCGTGCTATGTATATTTGCAGTTAAAGATTCCAGGCCCCAAGCAGACCATCACTATCCATGGAAACCGGGATATAGCAGCAGAATGCGATGAGGGAGATTCGGTAATGGCTGAACAAGCCTGCAGAAAGGAAGAACTTAAATATTACCGGTCTCAGGTGGATCCGGATGATGGCACAGCATTGAGAAGACCAGATTCTGAGGACGAAAGAGTAAAATTTAAGGCGGCCCAAGACACCAAGAAAGTAGATTTTGTGGAAGGAGACCCCACCAAGCAGTTCACTATAGGGTCCAATTTGGAAAGCGCGCAAGAAAAGGCTCTAGTGGAGTTCATACGCTCAAATGCGGATGTGTTTGCCTGGACACCCAGCGACATGCCGGGTATCCCCACCGAGTTGGCAGAGCACAGTTTGCATGTGGATCCCAGGGCCAGGCCTGTGAAGCAAGGTTTGAGAAAAATGAATGAGGAAAGGAGAAGAGCTATAGGTGAGGAAATCGCGCGACTATTAACCGCAGGCTTTATCATGGAAGTATTTCACCCCGACTGGTTAGCAAATCCGGTTCTTGTGATGAAAAAGACAAATGAATGGAGGATGTGCATCGATTTCACGAGCCTCAACAAGCATTGTCCAAAGGACCCGTTCGCGCTGCCAAGGATAGACCAAATCATAGACGCGGTAGCCGGAAGCGACTTGCTATGTTTCTTGGACGCATATTCGGGGTACCACCAGATTAAACTCAAGAGGGAGGATTGGGAAAAAACGTCATTCATAACCCCTTTTGGGGCCTTCTGCTACAAAACCATGACGTTTGGATTGAAAAACGCGGGCGCAACTTACCAGCGGTGTATTCAGAAGTGCTTCGAGGATCAAATTGGGCGCAACGTGCACGCGTATGTGGATGATGTGGTTATTAAGACCCGGAAGGCAGAGACATTTATTGATGATTTAAAGGAAACGTTTAAAAACTTGAGAAGGTATCAGATGAAGCTTAACCCAACGAAGTGTGTATTCGGAGTTCCGGCCGGGAAGTTACTCGGCTTTATAGTCTCCGAGAGAGGAATCGAGGCAAACCCGGATAAAATCAAGGCCATCCAGAGTTTGAAGAAACCGGAAAATTTGAAGCACGTTCAAAAGCTCACGGGCTGCGTAGCAGCCTTGAGCCGGTTCATATCCAGGCTTGGAGAAAAGGCAATACCCTTGTACCGGCTTTTGCGGAAATCAGATAAGTTCGTATGGGATCAGGAGGCAGATGAGGCGTTTGAAGCACTAAAGAAGCAGTTATCTGAAGCGCCAGTACTAGCGGCGCCGGGTCCTAAAGAGCCTATGTTATTATACGTGGCAGCCGGTCCCCGAGCCGTCAGCGCAGTAGTTGTCGTGGAACGCAAAGAAGATGGGAAAGGTTACCCGGTCCAGAGGCCGGTTTATTATGTCAGCGAGGTGTTATCGGAAGCGAAGCAGCGTTACCCACATTGGCAAAAATTGGTGTTTGGGGTCTTTATGGCCAGCCGGAAGTTGAAGCCATATTTCCAAGAACATCCCATAACAGTGGTTAGTTCAATACCAATGTCGGATATCATCAGAAACTCGGATGCAACGGGAAGAATAGCCAAATGGGCAATAGAGATGGGAGATTATCATATCAGCTACGAGCCCAGATCGGCAATCAAGTCACAGGCTTTGGTTGATTTCGTTAACGACTGGACGCACACTGGAATGGTTACCGCAGTTCCAAGTTCCGAGTCATGGACCATGCACTTCGATGGATCAAAGCAGTATGAGGGGTCAGGAGCCGGAGTGGTGCTGACATCGCCAAAGGGGGATAAACTAAGTTACGTGCTGCAGATTCACTTTGATTGCTCAAACAACGTGGCCGAGTATGAGGCTCTGTTGCATGGCTTGAAGGTAGCCAAGGAGATGAACATTAGAAGGATACGATGCTTTGGAGATTCGGATCTCGTGGTGCAGCAGGTATCAGGAACCTGGGACAGGAAGGACGCCACTATGGCAGCGTACCGCAGGGAGGTTGATAGGGTTGCCGGGTGTTTTTCCGGGTATGAAGTGGAGCACATAGACAGAAGAAAAAACGAGGCGGCGGACGCACTCGCCAGACTCGGCTCGCGCAGGGAGCCGGTTCCACCTAATGTTTTCTTGGATGAGCTATGGCGACCGTCAGTTAAATCCGAGTCTGAAGAAGAATTAGCAAATCGAGACCCGGACGTGGAGCTCGTGGCTACAATACGTGATGTCCCCGAGTGGACAGAGCCATATCTGGCCTACTTATCGCGGGGCGAACTACCAGAACAGGAGGTACTAGCAAGACAAATCATGAGGCGGGCAAAAGGATATGCTATTATCAATGGAGAGTTGTACAAGAGAAGTGCGGCAGGAGTCTTTTTGCGCTGTGTGACACCAGAAGAAGGCCGACAGATCCTTAAGGAGATCCATGAAGGTGATTGTGGGCATCATGCGTCCACAAGGTCCCTTGTGGCCAAGGCCTATCGGCATGGGTTCTTCTGGCTCACAGCTCTAGCAGACGCGGAACGGATAGTGGCAAGGTGCGACGGATGTCAAAGGTACGCTCGCCAAACTCATGTGCCGGCTATGGAGTTACGGACCATCCCATTAACTTGGCCATTCGCTGTTTGGGGTATGGACATGGTTGGCCCCTTCCATATGTCACCTTGCAAGAAGACGCACCTTTTAGTGGCTGTTGATAAGTTTACCAAATGGGTGGAGGTTATGCCGGTCACCAATTGCGAAGCGGCCACATCAGTCAAGTTCTGAAAAGAATTATATACCGGTTTGGATACCCCCACAGCATAATTACCGACAATGGAACCAACATGTCCCTTGGAGAGATGGAAAAATTTTGTGGCAGCAATGGAATCAGGCTTGATGTAGCATCAGTGGCACATCCGCAAGCCAACGGGCAAGTGGAGAGGGCGAACCAAGAGCTACTTCGTGGATTGAAACCAAGACTGAGGGTTCCTTGTATCAGGGCCGCTGGGGCATGGGTTGAAGAACTTCCTTCCGTGGTCTGGGGTATCAACACTACACCTAACCGATCCACCCAGATGACACCTTTCTTCATGGTCTACGGCGCAGAAGCAGTATTACCAAGCGACATCATTCATGATTCACCAAGAGTGACAGCCTATGTTGAAGTGGAGAACGAGAAGACCCGGCAAGACGCCGTGGATATGTTAGAAGAACAAAGGGAGCAAGCCTTGGAAAGGTCAGCCATATATCAGCAGGACTTGCGAAGATATCATAGCCGGCGGGTGAAAAGCCGGGTCTTCCAGGAGGGAGACTTGGTCCTGCGCTTGGTTCAGACAAACGAGGGAAAGCACAAACTATCGCCACCATGGGAAGGACCTTTCATCGTAAGCCGGAGTCTGCATAATGGGTCATATTACTTGATAGATGCAAGAGAAGAATCGGCCACAATCAACGACACTGCTCACACTACTGCACCTATGCAAGAAAGAGATAGACCATGGAACGTGGCTCAGCTACGTCCGTACTATACTTAGCAGAAAACGATGTAACAGGCAGCAGGTTTCAGACGCACTCTTTTCCTATCCGGGGCACCCTTGGGGACTGGATGGGTTTTTAATGAGGCGGCTTGCTGGCCTAATTTTCTCATATCAAATAAAAAGGGGATTATCAAGAAAAGAGGCAATTGTCATTTATACGGTGTGCATATTCAGGTCTTGAGGGCTGGTCGCTCCTATAAGCACAGCTGCAAACTCAAAAAAGACCCGGCCTTGATGCCAATGAGTTATAGGGGCCGGTCACTCGAAAAAACGAGTGCGGCTACAATCTTATAACCGGACAAAGAAGTCCAAATTTCTCGGCTATTCTTACTTAAGCTCGATGTGACTCGCAACAAAGTGGCATGATTTGTTCGCTTACGATTATTGTCGGTCATGAGACCCAAACGGGACTTGCTTGACCCCGTTTTCGTATTGATGTAACAACATGGTATCCACGCGAAAGCCGGCTTATAGTACAAGGTAGTTGAAAGGGTCATGTAAACCACAAGTTATGCAGAGTATAAGGTTAGCAGCCGGAAACTCAACAATTATCAATCATAACTTCAAACATCATAAAAAGTTGTCCTGAAGTCTTGGGCATTTAGCGACAGGCGATTCGTTTCCTTGAAAAGAAACAATCACGAGTCCTAGACGCGGAAACCCGGACTGGGGGACTTGTGAGCCCTGAAGAAGAAAAAGCATTATCCAGCCGATAAAATTCCAACGAGCCACGCATCCGGGTCTCGGGGGCTTAGGGATCCGGGTGTAAGCCCGTTCCCCAGATGCCAACGAAACCCGGAGGTCGGGTCTCGCCAAGGAAAGCATAAAAAAAAAAGTAAAGGTACAAGGTATCAAGAATAAAGTAAGTGGATATCAAGAAGAAGCGGGTGCAAAGACACATTAATCAAAAACCCAAAGGGGCGCAAAGTGCATCGGGAGTTTAAACAAAAATATTACAAAAACCCTAAAGTATCAAAAGAGCACAGGCGCTCCGCTTAAACAAATAATAAAGCTGTTTTAACGACGCTTTGCCGACTGACGCATATGGAATGTTAGGCGATATTCATTATTTCAAGATGCAGGATCCATCTTGGCCTTGCCCTTGTTGCCACTGGGGGTGGCAGCGCCACTCGGATCAGTAGCAGTCCCGGGTTGCGAAGTTGCAGGAGCAGAGTCGGCATCGGCCTTCTTGGCAGCTTCGTCCCTCATCTTGATTGCCTCCTCCCTCCAACGGGCAAGCATATCGTACGGCTGGGGGCGGTTCGCCTGGACAATCTTGTCATTGGCATCATAAGCAGGGAGAATCACATCAATCTCTAAGCTATCAGCGATAACGCTAGCCGGATGACGGACTTCTTTCTGAATAGCCTTGAAGTCCTTTGGCAAAAATTTGGACCCATCCAAGTTGAACTCTGGAAATCCGCTCATAAGTTTGGCCAGCTCTAGCTTGGGAGCGTAGGCTTTAGCCAACGCGAGCCCTCGGGTTACCCCAAATCGGCAGGAGGACCGTTTCCAGTGCCAAATCCACTCGGGGATCGTGGAGCAGAATTCCAGCAATCTCTTCATATTATCTGGCCTGACACCCGGCAGTCGCAACTCATCAAGTATCCAGCTAACTCCGCTGCAAAGTTGGCGAAGAGTATTTTTGATGGTTTTTAGCTTAGCAGCGTCATCTTCTTCGGGGGCAGCATCACTTGGGCCTGCTAAAGAGGCCAAAGGAGCAAAGATAATAAGTAAGCAAATGCAGTGGATCATATCAAAGGAATCCGGGTCATAAAAAGGTGAGATTTAAAAATCTTACCAGTCGCGGTACGATAAACGTCAGCAATTTGCGCGGAAAGTGTTGTCAGTTTATCCTTAGCCTTGTGAGCTCTTTTCCTGTACCTTTTCGTCATTTTTGGCACCTGCGAGCTTCAGTCTCCGCAGCTTCACGAAGGGCCGTTTCTTTTTCAATACGCTTGGTGGACTTGGCCAGCTTCTTCTCCAACTGTGAAACATAGTCCTATAAGGAAGCATGAAGAGGGATTAGCCAGAAACATTATACAAAGTTCCAAGCAAGTTACTTAGTAATTTACTTGGAACTTGGGGACTATGTGTGGAAACAATTGGTACTACTCGGGATTACCTCGTGCTTGGTTATTAAGGCGTCTAGTATGTTTTCTTCATCACCCTTCAAGGTATGGAGGGCATCTAGCATTTGAGCAAAGGTCATGTCTTCAGGGCGAAGTCGAGAAGGGCCGGAAGACTGGCCTTCCTGTTGAAGGGTTGTTCCGGGTCTGGGGGTCGAAACCCGGACCGTTTGAGTGTCCGGGTTAGGAGAACCCGACTTGGTCTCCAAAATGATATCTTCGTCCACCTCCTCAGAGGGCTGGGGTGATGCAGTTTTTGGTGGAGGCGGGTCCTTAAAAGGGTCTTCTTTATTTCCGTCCTCGGCCTCGTCCTCAACCTCAATGTCCATGTTATTACTCGGCTTCTCCTCTCCCTGCCTTTCTGCTTCAGGAATATCCGGGTCACTCAGCGTAACTGTGGCGCTGAAAGGAAAAAAGGAGACATTGATTAGTGGAATGTATGGAAAAAAGAAAGATAACAAGTGCGAGAGAATGTAAGTAAAGGTAGTTTACCCGGTGTTCACAGCATAGTCCGGGGGAAGCTCGCAGCTGGAGGCGGATGATGTTGGTAAAAGCACTGGCTGCGGTACGCGAAATTGCCCGGCAAGTGGATGACTAGGAGATGGATGACGTTGAGGAGATTGGGAAGGTTCAGCTGGAGGGGTGCTGGCTCGATGAGCGGGTGAGGTGGAGATACCCGGGTTAAGGGGATCATCCCCCGGAGAACTCCGGGTCACCCTACGCTTAGTCGGGAGAGGGTCCTTCAAGAAGGGTGAATGTGATAATCGCACATTAAGTTCACGCATAGTGGCAAAGGAGTAAGGCGCACAAGACATGGAAGAGAAGGGAACCTTTTCAACTACCCCTCTAGCTTTCCTTTTGTTTCCAACTGGGGGTTCTTGGTCAGACTCGGTGGCTTCCGGGTCATTTTCTTCTTCCTCCTCTTCGTCCTCTGACCCTGAAAGCCGAGTAAGTATCAGATAAGAAAGGACGAGTGGTAAGAAAGGTGGAACGGATCTAGGTTGAAAAGCTTGCGAGCGATCTTATATAAAGTTTGATGGTTGATAAAGGTGCGGGGATGAATTGCGACTACGCATCAGGTGCTTAAAGGAGCTGAGGACTACCGAAGCGGCTTGATTTGACGATACCGGAAAGGTAATTTACGGGTTGATCCAGATCCGATCCAAGTCAAATTGAAAAAATTGCGAGGTTCAATTGGATGATTGAGAGAGGCTTACCGAAGAGATTGATGTCCGAAATGAGGGTGATGTGAGGTGCGGCTTGAGTATTGTTCCACAGCCCTCAATGAGAGAAACGAAGATGCGACGACAATGCGTGATGGCGGCGCGGGATAGCTCGAGGTCGAGCGCGGCCGGCAGTGGTCTTATCTGTTGTAGTGTGCGCGAGCTCCGGCGGCGGAAACTGCGAGGGAGCGAGGAGAAAGGGTATGATGAGGTGAGGTGAAAGGCCTAGGGTTACCTTCGGTTGATATTTATAAGGGAGGTGGTGAGCTCACCCCCGCGACTGGAAAATCGGAAGCTACGGGACAGTAATTATCCGTGCGGATTTGGTGGTGTATGCGCCCGGAATGGAATAAAATGTTCCGTTGGCGGAGGAAGTGTAACCTACCCCGAGATATCAGGGACCGGTATCGTGAGTGGAATCTTGGCATTTTAGGGTTCAAATTTGGAAAGGCATGTTAGACATTCGGGGGGGAAATCGAGTTATCGTATGGCCGTCATGGAGCTGTGCCTAGCCATCTATCGAAGCAATTTAACTCGGTCCCCATGAACTTGGGTGTTTCGTATCTTTTTCAGGGAATAGCGAGTGCTTCAAGGATGAATCCGTGAAACCCGCGCTATCCTGGGGACTACTGATGGGGGGATAGTAACCCGGTAGGCCCACTTCAAGATATAATCCGGCCCGAGGTGTGCTGAGCGATATCCGGCTAGGGGTAAAGAGATTACCGGAAGGCCCAAAGGCTTGTAAGATTCGTAACCCGGATTGTGGGCTGCGGTAAGGGAAGTTAGGGTTTGTATGTGGAGTTCGAGTAGGACTCAAGATGCGCCTTGAAGGGCAAGTTAGGGGTGTACGGGTGCTTTATAAACCGGCCCCTAGGTTTAGTTTGCCAGAGATTCAAGTCATAGTTGTAACACCTGTTATCGAGTATCCAGCATAATTCATATTGAGATCCGGCGAGTTATTTTCCGGTTCTTAGATTGCTTTACGCCATGTCTTCCTTCGAGCTAAACACTCTCCCGAATACCTGTGTCGACTTGCCCCAAGATCAGTTACCCCCGGTAACATCTGCCGTGATTATCCCACGACAACGTCCTAGTTTTGAAAAGGTTTTAATATCCCCGCAAATCCAAATGGAAAGCCCGAACTAGGCAACTCATGGAACAAACTAGGCAAGTTGAGACCGAGGGGAATCCAATCCCTCGTGTGGATGCACGCTCAGTCTTGGCTCGAAGACGAGAACTCGCTCCTAGGGGCATGAACGAGAAAACCACCACAGACCCTCTGTGGTCTCGTCATCCACACCTTTAAATCATGTTAATCAAACATCTCTTGATTTACCACCACTTCCTGCCATACTAGATTCATTCGCAACTCTGATTCATCAACCGGATGGAGCAGAGATCAACAGACATGTATGACTAAGCATGGCATATTTGAGGCTCTGGCGATACACCCAAACAAATCCTATGTCTGCTAGGAGCATTGAATCATGATATCTAGGTTATGCAAATAAATAGGATAACTCTATCTATTGACTCAAGATACATTGGAACCGAATGCATTTGTACGAGAATGAAAAGTCTTTCGAAATCATATATGGGCAGATAAGAGGTTATGCTTGCCTTGCTTCAAGAAAACCAGAGAAAGATCTTCAGGAAAAGTGCTTGACTTGTCGGTTAGGATCAAGTATTCGCCATTGGAGTTGCTGGCCTTCACTTCGGAGTCGCGTTCTACCGAGGGGGAACAACACCGAAAAGAAGAACAACAATCAAACATGGCATCGATGCAATGCGCAATATGTATGCATGAGCAAGTTAATGCATTGAAATAAAGACCTAGACATGTTCGTTGGGTTGCTAGGGTTCGTATGGAAAATATGCACTTTTACTCAAGTTTGCCCGAAATGGACCCCGGAGGGGGTTTCGGACGGTTATGAAAGTGAGTACCATTTTAAAAGCTCAAATGGGTTTGAAAACACCATAACTAGATTGTACTTGTCATTTTGAGCAGATTGGTATATAACTTTTAATTTTCTAATTTTTGTGAATAAAAACTTATTTTCTCCATTTTAAATGATTAAACAATATTAAATAATACTCATTTTTCAACTTGGTCAAACATGTATGAAAATGGCATATTTGGGTAGATAATAATTTTCTGAACATTTCTATGTTTTTATTTTATTTTTCTGAGTAACAGAAATAAAGATATTAAATTATCAATTTTGTTTCCTTTTCTGGGATTTTCCTGAAATAGTTAAAAAGGGAAATATGACGTCACCATGACGTCCTCCTTGCATCATCCTGAGAAGAAGACCTCTGTTTCTCTCAAATTCGAACGCCTCGATGTATAATTCGTGGAATTGATTGAGGGCCTAGGTAGAGGGAGTTGAGGCAAACCATATGGTGGCTGCGGTTGGCCGGATGGCCACCGGAGTTGGCCGGCGGCGACCGTATCGCGGCGGCGGGGCAATCCGCACGGCGGCAGCCGTCTACGGAGAGGGAGGGGCCAAGAGGAAGGCACCGAGAGGTGCGGAAGCTCACCGTGAGCGTGAAGATGTGGTCGGGGTAGGCAGGAGAGCAGCGGTGGCGGCGAATCGGCGGCGGAGGAGGCTCGCCGGCGACGATGAAGAAGGGCCCGATTCCGGCAGCTGGAACACTCCCGGCAGGCGTGGTTCGTCATGGAGCTTCAGGAAATTACGGCGGAGCTTTAGAGCGTCACGGAGAGGTTCGAGGTGGTCCGTAGCGACGGCGGCGACCGGAGGCCCGTCAGCTAGGGTTAGGTTCGGTTGAGGCTCTGCGACCGTCACAGAGAGAGCGGGGGAGTACGGGGCAACAAAGGAGGTCGAGGGCGTCTTTCGCACGTCTACTCCTCCGACGGGAGTCAAGCAGGAGCTGGCAGCAGCGGTCGACGCCACGGTGCTGTGTGCCTGCCTGGCGCGCGCGGGAGGAAGACGACAGAAAGGGCCACCTCCCAGTAACCCCGTGAAGTTTTAAGATTTTATAAAAGAGTCCTTTTCCTATTATACAACAGAACACAAAATAAAGTTTTGAGGCCCTTTTTGCAAGAATAAAATTTGGCAAAAATAGTTTTTGGAGTCCTTGTCAAATTTGCAAACTCACCATGTCTTTGCTTTTCCAATTTGAAAACGTTTGTATAACAAGTTTTGGGTGATCACTTTAAGTGGTTTTTGAGCAAGTTTTAATTTAAATTCAATATAAAACTTAGTTCAAATTTTTCATGCATGCCATGCCATGAACTCAACACCACAACCCTTTTGTAGAAAAAATTGGGATGTTACAAATATAAAGGGTGTATCGTAGTAATTTCGATAAATAAGAGTGTCGAACCCAACGAGGAATCGAAGGTATTGAGAAGTAGGTTGGATAGAGGATTCGCTGTAAACACTAGCAAACGGGTTTTTGGTTGTTTTGGATATAACATATAAATAAAGTGCGAGTAAATAACAGTAATAATAATTGCAGCGAGTGGCCCAATCCTTTTGAGTGCAAAGGACAAGCCGGTTGTTCTACTTATGATTATCAAACGTTCTCGAGAACACATGGGAATTTCGTCAAGTGGTTTCCCTTCATATAGTTGATTAATATTTATTGATTCGTTAAGTGTCATGTGGGTGAACCTATGCTAATGAACCGCCCAACTAGGACTAATACATACTTGTGATTATACCCCTCATAAGCATCCGCAAATACAAGAAAGTAATTAAGATAAATCTAACCACAACCTTAAAACTCTGGGATCCTACACTTCCTCGTGCATTGGTTTCGTAACGGTGGTTAAGGTTTCTGTCACTCTGGCAATTCCACAATTAGTAGCCAAATACACAATGCATCCTACTAGGCGCATGAAGGTTAAGTGTCATGTAGTCGATGTTCACATGACACCACTAGAAGAATAGCACCACAACTTAAACACCGAACAACTAGATATTACTTCAACATAACTTCACTATTAACATCATGAATTCTCCCATGTCCTCAAGAACTAAACAAACTACTCACGAGACATCATATGGATAATAAACAGAGGTGATATAATGGAGGATAACAATATGGTCATAAAGTGTAAACACCGATAAATCTCGCAACCATCAACCACTAATAAGTAATCCACATCGGGAGAGAGATCTAATGAAGAACAACGATAAAGACCCTTAATTGTTACAACGGGATGAAGGTGGAAGGTGACGGTGATAGTGCTGGTGATGAGGAGGAGGAGGATGATGAAGCCCGGAGTGATGACGGTGACGATGGGAACGTTTTCCCCTCTCCGGGGAGAAATTTCCCCGGCAGATTTCTCCGTGCCAGAGAGCTTTTCTCTCTCTAGTGTTTTCCGCCCCGAGGCGGCGGCGGAATAATTCTTCAAAGATGTTTTTTTCATCAGATTTATTTTTCCGGTGTTTATTCTCCCATAATTATTAAACATGCAAAATAAGATGAAATAACATAAGTAATGTATCATAACATGAAATATATCGATGAATAACAGAAAATAACGAAATAAAATAGTGATGCAAAATGGACGTATCAACTCCCCCCAAGTTTATACCTCGCTTGTCCCCAAGAGAAACTGAACTCGGTAAACATGACCACAAGTTTATGGAGTGATGTGTCTATAAATAAAATACGGACAAGAAGCATCACAACTATCAATACACTAGTCATTCTAGCAAGTAACTCCCTCACATATAATTTAACTTGAAACAAGTAAATGGAGTCACAATAAAGGTGCAAAATGGAAATCAAAATTGGTGAAGTAAATATTCGTTCTTGGTCAGAGAACAATTAACAATGCACTCATCTTTCAACTAGAGCCTTTATATTAGAGCTTATATTTGCAAAGTTTAACATGCTCAATCATAACAATTTCTTTGCAATCATTGATAACTTTCAAAGTGGTATTCAAACAGATAAAAACATATGTACTAAACAAGGAATAATAAGGAACATGATTGAGTAAATCAACATATATATGGATGAATCACAACAACTCAAATGCTTGCTTAAGACAGAAATAAATAGGTTTACTGACTCAACATAAAGGTAAAAGATAGGCCCTTCGCAGAGGGAAGCAGGGATTAACTCATGTGCTAGAGCTTTTATTTAATAAATAGGGGTATAAAATGGTTGACACTCATCCCAAACTTTTTTACACAAACCATGGCTAACCGAATCCTCGGGTGGCTGCCAACAATCACATACCATGGAGGAGTGTCTAATTTTTAGAGAGGTGTGTATGTCTGTGTCAACGAATGGCAAACAGAAAATACAGTACGTCACAAGCCAACTAGAGGCTCCCATTGAAGGATGCAACTGGTGTAGAAGGTCATCCCCCTTCTCTTTTTTTTACACAATTATGCTTTGACTGATAAATCAGGGGCAAAAATAGTGAAGAGAATTTGTTGTATTAATTTGGGGCTGGTCACCCCGCTGCTAGTTCTTCTAGCATTTGGATAAGCGGATGAAGCCACTAGTCCAGGTGTGTAAAGTCCAATCAACAAGTGAGATAAAGATTCTCTATTTGCGTCCTCATGAGTTAAAACAGGAACACAAAACATGTGTAATTTGAAGGTTTTAAAGGTAGCACACAAGCAATTTACTTGGAGTAGCGGTTAAATACCACATATAGGTAGGTATGGTGGACACAAATGGCATGGTTTTAGGCTCAAGGTTTGGATGCACGAGAAGTATTCCCTCTCACTACAGGTTTTTGGCTAGCAAGGTTGGGCAGCAAGCATAAGAGTTGAGGGAAAACAAACAACCATATATATGATAAAACCAATCATGCAATCTTCCTTGAAAGTACAAACAATCTTAATTGAGAATACTAAGCTTATGGTCTAACAAGAAAGAAAGATTATGGAACAATATATCTACATGAAACTCCCTCTTCTCTACATAAGTCTCAAAGTATTGTTGCTAATGACCAATGCTAAGTTTACCAAAACCAACTAGATTGACTTGATGCTCCAATATTGATACCAATACTAATAACAAGATAAACTAAATAACATAAATTGCAAGCTAAAATAAAGTGTAGAAGATGATGAAACTTCTCATTAATATTTCATTATGGCAACTCAAACCAAGGGATACAACGATAACCAACTAAAGAGTGATCTTCCATACTGCAAACCATACTATATGATATTTCCTCTACTCATGATATGACTCTACTAAAAGGTAAAAGGGTGAAAGATAAAGGTGTGATACCGCGGCACTCCCTCAAGCTTGGAACAAACCAAGCGGATGCTGATACGCCGAAAACGTATCTCCTTTTCCGAACACTTTTCTTAATGTTTTCCTCTAAACTTGTGTGTTTTGAATGCAACTAACACGGACTAACGTTGTTTTCAGCAGAATTACCTTGGTATCTTGTTTTTGTGCAGAAAAATCAACTTTCGGGAAATTTCCCAGAAAAGACCCCATTGGTCTTAAAACACCGGAAGACCCCGGGAGCCAGAAGGGGGCCAGGAGAGGGGCCAGAGGGGGGCCACACCACCCCCTGGCGCCCCCTAGGTCGCGCACCCTGGTGGTGTGGGCCACCCAGAGACCCCCTCGGGCTCCCCTTTCGACTATATATTGCCTTCAACCCTAAAACCCGAGGGGGTTCGATCATTTTCCAGAAAGAAGTTCGTAGCTCCGCCGCCATCGCGAATCCTTTTTCGGGGTTCTGAAACTCCGTTCTGGCACCCTGCCGGGACGAGGAATTGGAGGAGATCATCCCCATCGTCATCACCAACGCCTCTCCATTGACCATCCATGTGTGAGTAATTCCCCCGCTGTAGGCTGAAGAGGATGGTAGGGATTGGATGAGATTGTTCATGTAATAATGTCGTGATTGTTAGGGCATAGTGCCTAGTATCCTCTATTAGTGCTATTGACATTGTTGCAACTTGTTATGCTTAATGCTTGTCACTTTGGGCCTGAGTGCCATGATCTCAGATCTGAACATGTTATTGAATCACGATGATAATTATTGTTTCTTGATCATACCTGCAAAGTTGTTTACACATATCGTTGTCCGGAACCCGAGGCCCTGAAGTGACAGAAATTGGGACAACCGGAGGGGATGGCTGTGATATGAGGATCAAATGTTCTCACGGAGTTTTAATGCTTTGCTCCGGTGTTCTATTAAAAGGAACACCTTAATTACCAGTAGTTCCCTCGAGGCCCCGCTGAAAACGGGATGGTAGGACAAAAGATGTTGTGCAAGTTCTCATTGCGAGCACGTACGACAATTTACAGAACACATGCCTATGGTTACTTAGTGCTTGGATGCTTTATCTTATTTATCTGAAATGCCCATGTCTTGATTATTATATGAACTATCTTATCCATGCACCGCCCATTCATCTATCCCTATGCCTACAGTATTTAATCGGTTGTTTACTTCAAACAATACTGATGATGTTTACATTTCACTGCTGCTATTATTTCACTACTACTGCTACTATAAAACTGTTACTACTGATAAACCACTGCGAACAAGTCCACTTTCAGGTGCAGGTGAATTGAAAACTCACTTGTTAAGGATCACAAATATGCTTTGGCTCCCCTTGTGTCGAATCAATAAATTTGGGTTTTACTTCCCTCGAAGACTGTTGCGATCCCCTATACTTGTGGGTCATCAAGACTATTTTCTGGCGCCGTTGCAGGGGAGCATAACTTTATTTGTGAGCTCACCGGAGAGTACTATTATCTACTGCCAATCATTCATCATGGGTAAGACTCGTGATGGAAATTTTCCTATATTACCATCCACTACAAGAAGAGGTACAACTCTGAACACCTCTGTTGCTCTTGATTCACCGTCTGTTATGAGTAAGCTTCTTACACCACCACATACACATGCTACACGTGCTACTTCTCCTGAATCTGAAAATACTTCTGATACTTTTGATGATGCTTCTACTGTGCTTGATTAGAGTGGTTCTCTTGGTCCTTTCTTAGATGCTACTATTGGTAAAGCTAAAAATATTGCAAACACTAAAACTCTTGATAAAAATCTAGTTACTCATGTTGTTTCACCTGAGCTTAGAGGGAATCCTAGTGATGATTTTGATGATTCCTATATTGAACTTAATGATGATCTTATTGATGAAATACATGCTATGAAGGATAGAGATGCTGCTATAAGTCTTATTGAAAGTCGTGCTGTTAAATATAAATTATCTTCTGATGCTAAGTTTCCCACTTCTCCCATTAATATTAGGGATAAGGATTATGATTTCTCTCTTGATTTATCTTATATATCTTTTGTTGAGAAAGAATCTTTTAGTGGTACTAAAAATGAAAGTTTTATGAAACATATGAATGAGCTCTCCTCTTTGAGTTGTTTATTCTCTGATGATCTTAAGAAACGTAGCTACTTTGTTGCTAAAATATTCCCTTTCTGATTAAAAGATGAAGCTAAAACTTGGTTTAATAATTTGTCTCCGGGATCTATTGATAGTCCTATTGGTTTGGTTAATGCTTTCTTTCAGAAATATTTTCCTGCTAGTGCTCAACATGCTGCTTTACAAAATATATTTAATTTCAAGCAATTGGAAGGAGAGAAATTGCCTATATCTTTGGCAAGGTTCTGTTCTTTAGTTAGGGCTACACCGGCATAAGCTAGAAAATAATGAACTTCTTGATATATTCTATAATGGACTAACTGTTGAATCTAGGACATACCTGGATAGTTGTGATGGTTGTGTTTTCAGGCAAAGAACTCTAGATGAAGTTGAGGAGTTAATGGCTAAAATAAGCCAAAATCATGATAATTGGACTATGGTTCAACCCCTACTCCAGTATCAACACCAACACCCAATAAGAGGGGAATGATTGAATTGAATGATGAAGTGATGAGAGAAGCCAAGAAATCTCTTAAAGAGAGGGGTATTAAATCTGAAGATGTGAAGAATCTTCCACCTATAGAAGAATTATGTAAGTCAATCTCTCACTCATCTACCATTGAGGTACACTCTCTCCAACATTTTGATAGTAGAGATATTCCCTATAATAAACCTCCTGATCAATGTTTAGATGAATTTGATAATTATGTTATTAAGCAAGATAATTTTAATATGAGAGTGCAAAATCACCTAATGGACAACTCTAGAGCTATTGATAATTTGCATGGTATTATAGGAAGAACCTCTAATGATGTTAAAATGCTTGTTAAACACTTTCAAATGGTTCAAACTCAACTTGATCAACTTGCTAACGTTCAAAAATATTTTCTAGTTAATGCTTCTAAAGAAAAACATGCTTATGAAATAAGAACTAGAAGTGGTATTGCTACACAATATCCTTTATATCTTGAGGGACATCCTAAAAGAATTGAACAAGGTTCTCAGCAAACTAATAATAATGTTATTCATAATAAGAAGAAAAACAAGAAGAAACATAAAACTGATGTAGAATCCTCTGAAGTTGCTAAAGATCCCAATAGTATATCTATCTCTCATGCTGAAACTGAAAGTGGTAATGAAGAGAAAAATGCTTCTGATAAAGAAGAAATTGAAGAGGAACCTGAAAACCAAACTAAAAATACAAAGTACACTAAGGAAGATTTTATTGCTAATAAACATGGTAATGAGAGAGAACCTTGGGTACAAAAACCAATGCCTTATCCTTATAAGAAACACAAATCAAAGGAAAAAGAACATTACAACAAGTTTTGTGAATGGATGAAACCTTTGTTCTTGAAAATTCCTTTAACTGATGCTATTCAATTGCCTCCTTATGCAAAATATATGAAAGATATTGTCTCTAACAAAAGGAAGATTCCTAATGAGGAAATCTTCACTATGCTTGCTAATTACTCTTTTAATGGCAAGGTTCCTAAGAAGCTTGGATATCCTGGTATACCAACTATTCCCTGTTCTATTAAAAATAATTATGTTAGAACTGCTTTGTGTGATTTGGGAGATGGAGTTAGTGTCATGCCTTTTACTCTCTATAAAAGAGTCCTCCTAGAAAAATTGATACCAACTGATATATATTTGCAATTGGCTGATAAGTCTACTGCTATTCCTGTGGTAGGTGAGAATGTTCTTGTTCAAGTTGCTAATAATTGTATGATATTAACTGACTTTGTTGTGTTGGAAATGCCTAATGATGATAATATGTATATTATTCTTGGAAGACCTTTTCTTAATACTGTAGGGGCTGTTATTGATTGCAATCAAGGAAAAGTTACTTTTAATGTTAAGGATAAAGAGCACACTGTTTATTTTCCCAAGAAGATTGATAAGAAATATGGTCTAAATTCAACTGAAAATATTGAGACCATCAAGATTGGAGATTTTTTTTGTCATATTCCAAAGCCACCCAAAGAATATGAAATTATTATGATTGGTACTATGTCTATCAAGGTTGAGGTAACATAATTGTGTAGTGATTAGCAAAGTTTTGCTTCATATGAAAACTGTTCTGGTAACAAGACTTGATCACCCTTGTTAACAAAATGATTTTGAATGAAGAGGACAATGTTTTCACTATGTTGTCACCTTCCCCATTATGTTTTCACTATGTTTACTTCTGTTATCACATTTCTACTTGAGTACAATCATGTTTTCCACCATCCTTATGCATGTTTTCCTGATGTTTTCACCCTGATTACTAAGGTTATGCATGTTTCCACCACCCATACTTTTGTTTTCACCACTTCCACCTTTGTTTTCTTTGGATATTTTTCCATTAGAGTGTCATAGAACCTCTGTAGTTCTGGTTTGGTTTTGTTTTCCACCTTTTCACTTTCGTTTTCCTGGTTTTTATTAATTATTAAAATTCTGGAAATACCTCATAAATAAAGTTTCTCGAAAAATTCCAGAAAAATTATAATAAATTTTTACGCCAAAAATGAGGCAGAGAGACACCAGGGAGACCCCAGGGGGACCCACCAGTAAGGAACACCATGGGGTGGCGCGACCAGCCCCCTGGTGGCGCCAGCACATGGTGTGGGGCCCCCTGGCCCCCCACTAACTCTCTCCCCTGCCAAAGTCTTCTCTCTCACCTCCCAAACTGAAAAAAATTCCTGGAACCCGTGTTCCTGTTGTTCTTCCTCTGTATTTTTATCTCCTTATTCAGCCCATCATTTGTGCTAAGATTTGGTGTGTTTGATCTCCGATATGTGACTCCTCCGATGATCCAAGTAGAATTTTGTTTAGTGAAGTATTTCTTCAGTATTTTGGTACTGTACGTGACAGATTATGTGAGTTTGCATGCTTGATTTGAGTATAAATAATGTAGTTTTGATGTATGTTTAGCTCTCATATAAGTCCCTACGGTAGTTTCCACCTTATAGTTGCTTGAAATTAATTTTTGTGATGATTGTTGAAATTTTTTAGAGATGGATAGTTATAATTTTGGAGAGATATTTAGGAGTGATGCTCCTAGAAGGACATGGCCCTCACGCTCATCCACTTCAGTGAGGCCATCGTACAATGAAGACGTTATTGCACCAAGTATTGACAATGCGGGAGGTGATGGTATCGTAAACCCATCTAGCTTTCCTTGCATTACATTTTTAGGAAGTGCAGGTCTATTAGATGAATTTCGTATGCTTATTGAAAGAGTTGGTCTAACCAACTTTATGGAGGATGAAATCCCTCAGTATGCCACTCTCACAAAAACATTTGTTGAGAGCTTTAAATTTCAGAAGACACATTTTGGTCCAACTGTTGCATTCAAGTTATATAGTAGTCATGTTTCTTTGTCCTTGGTTGATTTTTGTGCTATTATAGGTATCAACACCGCCGGGACAGCGAGCAGGATTCAGGATAAACCAGAAGACCTCCAGGGGCTCTACCGAGAAATCACCAACGGTGACGGTCGTTCATCCCAGCGTGGGAAGATAAGGAACATTCAACTTCCTGCTCTTAGATATTTCACTTACTACCTTGCTACTAGCATCCTTGGTAGGGGAAACACGAGTAATATTTCTAGTTATCACCTTGCTTTTATTGATGCTGCACTGAACCATAGCACAAAGTATAGTCTTGGTGCGCTTGTTGCACGCCGCCTTGCTGCTGCTGGGCCTATTTTTGGGGCATTATCGCTACACGTGTAGCATCTTCTTTAAATGTTCCCATTGCGCCTAATGACGAAATAATTGCTCCATATAGGCTTAATCTCGCTTCCATGAAGTCCCATCACTTTGTTACTGCTAACTCTACTGCTGACCGTTTAGTATATAGAGTTTTTTTTATATAGATGGAGAGGAGCGAAAAGTTACTTTACCGCAGCCTGTTTTGTTTAAGATTGACAGGTCACCATGGTCGCTCTCTAAGGATCAGGTAGACGAGCATCTGAGCACCACAGAGTTTCACCGGCAGTAGGGGAGGCGAGATGCGCCTCCAGAGGACTACAACACATAGTACACCGGCGCATCCTCGAGCACATATCAGGAGGAGGGTTCTTCCTCAGCATACTACGGGGGCGCCACCTCATTGTCCCCTTGGTGATTGATCTCCACTTAGGCCAAAATCCTAAGCTTGGGGGGAGGTATACCGACATCACACTCATTTATATATCATGTTCGATCGGTTCTTTGTATATCCATGTTTTCATTTCTTCGTTTCTTTTTGTTCCTTTCGTTTCCTTTTGTTTTATTGTTCTGTTCTTGTTTTCCAAAACACAAAAAGACCAAAAATATTTATGTTGTTTCTCTTTATTTGCTTCTTTAGTTTCTTTATTTGGTTTGCTTTCTTCTCTTGTTTCGGTTTAGTATTCAAAAATCCAAAACTATTTTGCTTTGTTTGCTTGTTTCTTTCTGTTCTTGTTTTAATTGAAAAACCCAAAAATATTTGTTGTTCTCCTTTGGTTTTGTAAAGTTTGTTGAAGAGTTCACCGGATTTCCGTGTCTCCATTGGATCTTCATTATCATTCTATATTATTCGAGCCACAAGTGAAGAGCAATATGACGATCTATGACAATTCAAGTTGTGGTGAGAGGCTGGTATGAACTCTATTTGTTTTCATTTTTGTACATATACCCATCCTTGTGAGCATGCTTAGTTTGTTCATATAAGATATATGTGATTTAATGGTTGCTTAATTTTTTGTGCTCTCTCATGTTTTGTTCCAATTTATTAATAGTAAATGACCTATCGTATAAATATTTGTTCGCATTGTTCTATTCGTAGAAGGGTATGACATTGTGGTAGACTCCTCTGACTATTTCATTTCAATCGACTTGGCACATGCTCACGCATGCTAAGACTGAAAAAAATCAATAAGCCTCGATGATTTATTTTGTCCCAGAGTTCTAGTATCAATTTTATGCCTCAGTTAATTTTGTTTTGTCGCAAGCATGATTATGATAGTTGTTGCTCTCTTGATTGTCGCTCCCTGTCTATTGCTAGCATTCACCTGTACTGAGTACGAGCTCTACTCGTGCATCCAACTCCCCAAAACCAAAGTTTGCCAAATGTGTCCACCGTACCTACCTATATGTGGTATTGAACCGCCACTCCAAGTAAACCACTTATGTGCTACCTTTAAAACCTTCTAAAAATTATTCCTGCTTTGTGCCCCTGTTTTAGCTCATCAGGACGTAAATAGAGAATCTTTATCTCACTTGTTGATTGGATTTCACACCCTGGACTAGTGGCTTCATCCGCTTATCCAATTGATAGAAGAGCTGACAGCGGGGTGCCCAGCCTCAAATTAATACACACAAAATCTCTCCACTATTTTTGCCCCTGATTTATCAGTCAAATCATAATTGTGTATACAAAAGAGAAAGAGGGATGACCTTATACACCAGTTGCATCCTTCAAATGGGAGCTGCTCTTGTGAAATCTAGTTGGCTTCTGACGTACTGTATTTTCTGTTTACCATTCGTTGACATAAGCATACACCTCTCTTAAAAGTGTTTTCAATACCTCTGTTTAATAAAATAAAAGACCTAGCACATGAGTGATCCATGCTTCCCTCTGCGAATGGCCTTTCTTTTACTTTTATGTTGAGTCTTCACGTTCTCACCTTATGCACCTTATTGAGAGCAATGACTGTTATTCTTACTATAATGTGCTTGTCCCAGAACACGGTTAATTGTGGTATAACTTTGATACTTGTATCTTTGATATCTTTACTTCTTGTCTTCCCTTGAACTTCAGAGGTGCCCTGGCATTTATGTTTTGCCCCACACATAAGGGCAAGCGAGATACCACTTTATCAGATCCTATTATGAATATTACAATATTGCAAATAGTTATGCTTCTTGTTGTTTATTATTAATATGTTGTTATATCTTCATGGTTTTCATAGCTATTAAGTGACAGTATCTTGCATGTATCTTATCATGAGCATAATTAAGTATTTGATCATATAGTGAGTATATTTACATCATATGAAACAAATGTGTTCGTAAAAGTCTTTTATCGCACTCAGTTGTCACTGAATTTCTTAAGGACAAGCAATAAGCTAAGCTTGGGGGGAGTTGATACGTCGAAAACGTATCTCCTTTTCCGAACACTTTTCTTATTGTTTTCCTCTAAACTTGTGTGCTTTGAATTCAACTAACACAGACTAACGTTGTTTTCAGCAGAATTACCTTGGTGTCTCGTTTTTGTGTGCAGAAAAATCAACTTTCGGGAAATTGCCCAGAAAAGACACCATTGGTCTTAAAACACCGGAAGACCCCGGGAGCCAGAGGGGCCCACACCACCCCCTGGCGCCCCCCCCCCCCACCTAGGCCGCGCCACCTGGTGTCGTGGGCCACCCAGAGACCCCCTCGGTCTCCCCTTTCAACTATATATTGCCTTCAACCCTAAAACCCGAGGGGGTTTGATCGCTTTCCAGAAATACGTCCGTAGATCCTTTTTCAGGGTTCAGAAACTCCGTTCTGGCACCCTGTCGGGACGGGGAATAGGAGGAGATCATCGCCATCGTCATCACCAACGCCTCTCCATAGACCATCCATGTTTCTCCCATCCATGTGTGATTAATTCCCCCGCTATAGGTTGAAGGGGATGGTAGGGATTGGATGAGATTGTTCATGTAATAATGCCGTGATTATTAGGGCATAGTGCATAGTATCCTCTATTAGTGCTATTGACATTGTTGCAACTTGTTATGCTTAATGCTTGTCACTTTGGGCCCGAGTGCCATGATCTCAGATCTGAACATGTTATTGAATCACGATGATAATTATTGTTTCTTGATCATACCTGCAAGTTGTTACACATATCGTTGTTCGGAACCGAGGCCCCGAAGTGACAGATATTGGGACAACCGGAAGGGATGGCTGTGATATGAGGATCACATGTGTTCACGGAATGTTAATTCTTTGCTCCGGTGTTTTATTCAAAGGAACACCTTAATTACCAGTAGTTTCCTTGAGGCCCCGCTGAAAACAGGCTGGTAGGACAAAAGATGTTGTGCAAGTTCTCATTGCGAGCACGTACGACTATTTACGGAACACATGCCTATGGTTACTTAGTGCTTGGATGCTTTATCTTATTTATCTGCAATGCCCATGTCTTGATTATTATATGAACTATCTTATCCATGCAACGCCCGTTCATCTATCCCTATGCATACAGTATTTAATCCTGTTGTTTACTTCAAACACTACTGCTGTTGTTTTTATTTCAATGCTGATATTATTTCACTACTGTTGCTACTATAAAATTGTTACTACTGATAAACCAATGCGAACAAGTCCACTTTCAGGTGCAGGTGAATTGACAACTCACTTGTTAAGCTCACAAATATTCTTTGGCTCCCCTTGTGTCGAATCAATAAATTTGGGTTTTACTTCCCTCGAAGACTGTTGCGATCCCCTAAACAGGTCGAAACAGAAACACGAGGAGAAAACGATATATGGACCTCGGGGGATCCGGGGGATTAAATAGCAAAAATATGCGTAATGAAAGGAAAGTCCAGGTCGAAAACGAGTCGGAGAGGGGCTCTGAGGCACCCATACCATAGCCAGGCACTGCCAAGGGTGGGCTCATGCCCCCAGGTGGTGTGGTGTCCCTGGGCACCATCTCCTACCCTTCTTCGGCTCGATATTTTTCATATTTTCCAAAAATCAATAATTTATAACTTGAAAGGTATTCCGCGAACTTTTTCTTAACAGAACTGTTACCTATTCGAAAACGGACTCTGCAGATTCTGGAATCTTCCCTCTAATGAACTTCTCTTGAGTCATTACTTGAATAACATCAACATCTTCATCATAGGAATCCCGAGAAATATAATGTTTGATTCTTTGCCAATTTACCACTTGTGTAGTGTTATCTTTAAGGGAAGCAATTTTGATTGCACCCGAACGATACACTTCTTCGATAATATAATATTTTCCCATCTGGAGAGTAATTTTCCTGCAAAAAATCTGATACGAGACCGATACAAACTTTCTCACCAACATGAAAGTCTCTTTTAAGGATTCTTTTATCATGCCATTGTTTAACTTTATGTTTAAAGAGTTTAGCATTTTTATAAGCTTCACATCTCCATTCATCCAAATGATTCAAATCAAGCATTCTTTTCTCACCAGCAAGTTTAAAATCTTTATTAAGTTCTTTCACTACCCAATAAGCTTTGTGTTCTAATTCTAAAGGCAAGTGACAAGCTTTTCCATAAACCATCTTGTAAGGAGACATACCCATAGGATTTTTATAAGCACTTCTATAAGCCCATACATCATCATTCAACTTATCAGACCAATTCTTCCTAGATTTATTAACAGTCTTTTGCAAGATAGATTTAATTTCTCTATTTGATAATTCTACTTGCCCACTGGTTTGAGGATGATAAGTTGAGGCAATTCTATGATTAACATCATATTTAGCAAGGATTTTTCTAAGACCACCATCAATAAAATGAGAACCTCCATCAGTCATAAGATATCTAGGCACACCAAACCTAGGGAAATAACATCTTTAAGCATTTTTAACGAGGTTTCACCATCAGCACTTTTAGTAGGTATAAATTCTAGCCATTTAGTAACATAATGAGCAGCAACAAGAATATGTGTATAACCATTTGAAGGAGGAAAGGGACCCATAAAGTCGAATCCCCAACAATCAAAAGGTTCAATAGCAAGAGAATAACTCATAGGCATTTCATTACGTCTAGCCCCTCCGGGTGCCCTTCTGGCTGGCTTCCTCATCGGGACTTCTAAGTCTCCTCCGGTGTTCCCCCTCTTATTATGATCTTCTGAAATAGGGTGTCCTGACGATGCTTTTTCCATCAGATTTCTGGTTCCGGTGTTTCTTCTCCCATAATTATTAAACATGCAAAATAAGATGAAATAACATAATTAATGTATCATAACATGAAATATATCGATGAATAACAGAAAATAACGATATAAAATAGTGATGCAAAATGGACGTATCAACTCCCCCCCAAGTTTGGGCAATACTCTCTCATCATAAGGCCAGAAGCTATATATTTAATTTCGTTCTTTATGAATCTCACTAGGAGGATAGAATTTAGAATAAAAGAGAGGAACAATTTCTTCCCATCCAATAGATTCACCATTCTTCAATAATTTTAACCATTCAACGACTCTTCCTTTCAGCGATAAAGACAATAATTTCCTTTTAACTTGATCCATTGTAATATCTGCACACCTGAATAACTCGCATAATTCATGTATAAAGAGCAAATGATCACCGGGATGGACAGTTCCATCTCCATAATAGAAGTTATCCATAACGCGTCCAACAATTCTCATAGGTATTTTATAAGGATCTAATTCCGTAGATAACGGTCACCTACTACCCTATCAGTGATAGTAGTAGTACCCCTAAACAGAGAATCAAAAGTATTCTCCATAATAAAATAAAACAGCAGACAGAAATAAAAACAACACTCACAGTAAAAGTTTCTCCTATCAATTCCACTTACCAATAGCACTTCACTCCCCGGCAATAGCGCCAGAAAATAGTCTTGATGACCCACAAGTATAAGGGGTGTATCGTAGTACTTTCGATAAATAAGAGTTTCGAACCCAACGAGGAGAAGAAGGTGTTGACAAGCAAGTTGGATAGAGGATTCACTGTAAACACTAGCAAACATGTTTTTGGTTGTTTTGGATATAGCAGATAAATAGAGTGCAAGTAAATAAATAACAGTAATAATAATTGCAGCGAGTGGCCCTATCCTTTTGAGTGCAAAGGACAAGTCAGTTGTTCTACTTATGATTACCAAACATTCTTAAGGACAGATGGGAATTTCGTCAAGTGCTTTCCATTCATATAGTTGATTAATATTTATTGGTTCGTTAAGTGTCGTGTGGGTGAACCTATGCTAATGCACCACCCAACTAGGACTAATACATACTTGTGATTATACCCCTCGAAAGCATCCGCAAATAGAAGAAAGTAATTAAGATAAATCTAACCACAACCTTAAAACTCCGGGATCCTACACTCCCTCGTGCATTGGTTTCCTAATGGGGCTTAGGTTTCTGTCACTCCGGCAACCCCACAATTAGTAGCCAAATTACAATGCATCTTCCTAGGCCCATACAGGTGAAGTGTCATGTAGTCGATGTTTACATAACACCACTAGAAGAATAGCACCACAACTTAAATACCGAACAACTAGATATTACTTCAACATAACTTCACTACTAACATCATGACTTCTCTCATGTCCTCAAGAACTAAACGAACTACTCACGAGACATCATATAGATCATAATCAGAGGTGATATAATGGATGATAACAATCTGCTCATAAAGTGTAAACACCGATAAATCTCACAAGCATCAACTACTAAGAAGTAATCCACACCGGGAGAGAAATCTAATGAAGAAAAACGATAAATACCCCTAATTGTTATAGTGGGATGAAGGTGGACGGTGACGGTGATGGTGCTAGTGATGAGGATGATGATGATCTCGATGAAGCCCGGAGTGATGATGGTGACGATGGCGACGATTTCCTCGGCAGATTTCTCCCTGCCGGAGAGATTTTCTCTCTCTAGTGTTTTCCGCCCCAAGGCGGCGGTGGAGTAATTCTTTGACGATGTTTTTTCCATCAGATTTCTGGTTCCGGTGTTTCTTCTCCCATAATTATTAAACATGCAAAATAAGATGAAATAACATAAGTAATGTATCATAACATGAAATATATCGACGAATAACAGAAAATAAGATGCAAAATGGACGTATCAGTCACCTAGATCTATTGATAGTCCCATTGGTTTGGTTAATGCTCTCTTTCGAAAATATTTTCCTACTAGTGCTCAACATGCTTCTTTGCTGAGAATCTTTAACTTTAAGCAAATTAGAGGAGAGAAAATGCCTGAATCTTGGGCAAGATTTTGTTTTTACTTAGATCTCGGTCTGGACATCAATTATCTAAAAATGAAATCCTTGATATATTCTATAATGTACTAACTGTTGAATCTAGGACATACCTTGATAGTTGTGCTGGTTGTGTTTTCAGGAAAAGAACTCCCGAAGAAGCTGAGGAATTACTGGCTAAAATAAGCCAAAATCCTGATGATTGGACTATCCCTGAATCAACCCCAACACCAACACCAAATAAGAGGGGAATGATTGAATTAAATGATGAAGTAATGAAGGAAGCCAATAAATCTTTTAAAGAGAAGGGTATTAAATCTAAAGATGTGAAGAATCTACCACCTATAAAAGAATTATGTAAGCCAATTCCTCATCCATCCACAATTGAGGTACACTCTCTCCAATATTTTGATAATAGAGATATTCCCTATTCGAAACCTCCTGATCAATGCTTTGATGAGTTCGATAATTATATTGTTAAACAAGACAACTTTAATATGAGAGTGCAGAATCATCTAATGGAAAATTCTAGAGTTATTAATAATTTGCATGGTATTATGGAGAGAACCTCCAATGATGTTAAAATGCTTGTTAAACATTTCCATTTGGTTCAAACTCAAATTGATCAACTCACTAAGGTGCAAAAATATTTGCTAGTTAATGCTTCTAGAGAAAAACATGTTTATGAAATAAGCACTAGAAGTGGTGTTTCTACTCAAGATCCTTTGTATCCTGAGGGTCATCCTAAAAGAATTGAAAAAGATTCTCAGCAAGCTAAAGATAATAGTACTCCTTCTAAGAAAAAGAAGAAGAAACATAAAACTGTTATAGAATGTCCTAAACCTACTAAAGATCTTAATAGTATATCTGTCTCTGATACTGAAACTGAAAGTGGCAATGATAAGAATGATGCTTCTAATAAATAAGAAATTGAAGAGGAACCTGAAAAGCAAACTAAAAATTCAAAGTACACTAAGGAGGATTTCATTGCTAATAAACATGGTAATGAGAGAGAACCTTGGGTGCAAAAAATCAATGCCTTTTCCTAACAAGAAACATAAATCAAAGGAAGAAGAACATTATAACAAGTTCTATGATTGGATGAAACCTTTGTTTTTTGCAAATTCCTTAAACTGATGCTATTAAATTTCCTCCTTATTTGAAATATATGAAATATATTGTTTCTAACAAAAGGAAGATTCCTAATGAGGAAATCTCCACTATGCTTGCTAATTACTCTTTTAATGGCAAGGTTCCAAAGAAGCTTGGAGATCCTGGTATACCAACTATTCCATGCTCCATTAAAAATATGTGATTTACGAGTAGGAGTTAGTGTTATGCCTTTCTCTCTTTATAAGAGACTTCTTCTGGAAAAATTGATGCCAACTGATATATCTTTGCAAATGGCTGATAAATCTACTTCTATTCATGTTGGTATATGTGAGAATGTTCCTGTTCAAGTAGCTAATAACTGTTTGATATTAACTGACTTTGTTGTGTTGGAAATGCCTGAAGATGATAATATGTCTATTATTCTTGGAAAACCTTTTCTTAACATTGCAAGGGCTGTTATTGATTGCAACCAAGGAAAAGTAAATTTTAATGATAATGACAAAGAGCACACGGTTTATTTTCCCAAGAAGATTGATAATAAATATGGTCTAAATTCATTTGAAAAAATTGAGACCATCAAGATTGTAGAATTCTATTGTCCTATTCCAATTCCACAAAAAGAATATGAAATTGTCATGATTGGGACTATGTCTATCAAATTTGAGGTAACATAATCATTTAGTGAAATTTAAAGTTTTGCTTCATGTAAAATTGTTTTGGTAACAAGACTTGATCAACCTTGTTAACAAAGCAATTTTGAACGAAGAAAAAAAATGTTTTCACTGTGTATTCACCATGTTTACTTTTTTTTACTCATGTTTTCACCATAACCAATTATGTTTTCACTACATTTTGACATGTTTCCGTTGGTTATTTGCATATTCGAGTGTCTTAGAACTTCTGTAGATTTTGTTTTGAATTTGTTTTCCATCCTTCCATAATTATTTTCCTGGATTATAATCATTTATCAATTCTGGAAATTCCCCAAAAATAAAGTTTCTCGAAAAAATCCAGAAAATTTATATTAAATTTTTATGCTAAAAATGGGGCAGAGAGGCACCTGGGCAATCCAAGGGGCACCATGTGGCGGAGCGGGCACCCCCTAGGCCGCGCCAAGACACGGTGTGGGCTCCCCTGACCCTCCACTTGCTCCCTCACCTGCCAACTCACTCTCTCTCCCGACCAAACACCACACCATTGCTCAAACCCGTGTTCTTGCTATTCTTGCTCACGATTTTTGATCTCCTTGCTCATCCCATCTTATCTGCTGACATTTGGAGCATTTGCTCTCCGGTATGTGACTCCTCCGATTATTCAAGTAGAATTTTGTTTAGTGGAGTATTTTTTGAGTATTGTGGTATCGTAGGTGATTGGTTTTGTGATCTTGTGATGTCTACGCACGCTTTTATTCTTGTATACAGTGTTGGGCCTCCAAGTGCAGAGGTTTGTACAACAACAGAAAGTTTCCCTTAAGTGGATCACCCAAGGTTTATCGAACTCAGGGAGGAAGAGGTCAAACATATCCCTCTCAAGTAACCCTGCAATTACGATACAAGAAGTCTCTTGTGTCCCCAACACACCTAATACAATTGTCAGTTTTTTAGGTGCACTAGTTCGGCAAAGAGAGGGTAAAATACAAGTAATATGGATGATTATAAGTGATAATAGCAATCTGAAACAAAAATGGCAGCAAGCAAACATGTAGCAGAACTGATTGTAAGCGGTGTTTCAATGCTTAGAAACAAGGCCTAGGGATCATACTTTCACTAGTGGACACTCTCAACAATAATAACATAATTGAATGCATAAATATCATCTCCTCACTATGCTACTCCGAACCACTCTCCGGTCGGATAACAAACACCAATCATTGCATAGGGCTATAAAATCACTCCTTAGAGTTCGCATTTCCCCATCCAGGTAAACCCCACGCTATCACCATGAGACCTAGATGGATCCAAAAAAAACACCACAATTTCATAGGGTCATCCAACACAAAATATAAATATCATGCTAAACCACACGGTGCACACACTGTCACCTTTACACCATGGTCAAAGTGTCTACGGAGATCTCATAACAAAATCACTTGAGTAGCATAATAGAAGAAGAGTACCATCTACTTATTCAACTAGATTACAAAGCTCATGATAACATAAAGATCACACCATGGGAGAGAGAGATGAGACACATAGATACAGGTAGAGCCCTCAGCCCCGGGGGAGAACTACTCCCTCCTCATCATGGGAGTCAGCAACGGCGATGGAGATGGCGGTGTAGTCAATGGAGATCGCTCTGTGGGTACTTCCCCGTCCCGGCAGAAAGTCGGAACAGAGACTTATGTCCCCCGAAACTTGTCGGTGGCGGCGGTGGAGCTACGGAACTTTTCATGGAGGGAGGCTTGATATTTTAGGGTTTAGGCATCGGGGAATTATATAGGTAAAAGGGAGATGGCGGTGGGCGCCCGAGGGGCCCACACAACCTGCAGGCGCAGCCAGGGGGGACCCGCACCCACCCATGGTGAAGTGGCTCCAGGGCACCCCTCCGGGTCTCCTCCGAACTCCATGTTCGTGATAGACTTCTAAGGTCTTTGGCCTTCGTTTCGTTCAATTCCAAGAATATTTCCAGAACAATTTTTCTAAAGCCAAAAAGAGCAGAAAACAGGAACTGGCTCTGTGGCATCTTGTCAATAGGTTAGTCCATGAAAACGTCCAGAAAACGAAGGAAAACATGTGAAAACATGAAGTATAGAGAACAAACATGGAGCATAAAAAATTATAGATACGTTTCAGACGTATCAGCTTGCATGCTTGTTCTATGTCTAGATAAATTAGTTTTGATGCATGTATAGTCCTCTTACAAGTCTCTATAGTAGTTTCACTCATATAGTTACTTCAAAATCATTTTTATGATGGTTGTTAAAAATTTCAGAAAAGGAAGATGCATAACCATACTTATGGAGAAAATTCTGAGAGAGATGCACCAAGGGTGGCAAGGCCTTCAGGATCAACTACTCAATTGAGGCCATCCTATAATGAAGATCTTATTGAACCAAGTATTGGTGATGAGGGGGATGATGGAGATGCACATCCATCTACCTTCCCTTGTGCTAACTTTTTGAATGATGCAGGGATCCTTGATGATTTCTTTCTCTTTGTTAGGAGGGTTGGTTTGACTGAGTATATGAATGATGAAAGTAACCAATATACTATACTCACAAAAACTTTTGTTGAGAGCTTTACTTTTAACAACTCCTCTTAAAATCCATCTATTGCATTTAGGATTTATGATAGGCCTTTTACCATGAACTTGGAAATATTTTGCAGTATCATAGGTATTGCTCCGTTTGGGACAGCGAAGAAGATTCAAGGTCGACTTGCTGATTTGCTGGAACTTTACCGAGGAGTAACAAATGATGATGACCGTGTAGCTCAGCCTGGCAAGATAAGGAACATTCAGCTCCCAACCATTAGATACTTTGTTATTATCTTGCCACTAGTGTTTTTGGTAGAGAAAACACAAGTAATATTTCAAATTACTGATACGTCATAAACATATCCTTAATTTCTCATGTTCCATGTTGTTTTCTTATTGTTTCCCACAGGTTTGCTATACACTTTATGTCATTTTTATCGATTTCCTGGGACTAACCTATTGACAAGATGACATAGAGTCAGTTCTTGTTTTCTGTTGTTTTTAGTTTCAGAAAAGTCGTTATGTAAATATTCTCCAAATTGGACGATTCAAAAGCCAGAAGTCTTAGAAGTCCCGGAGGGTCCAGGAAGTCCCGAAGAGACCCGGAGGTGGGCCACAGAGTGGCCACACCATAGGGTGGCGTGGTTCCCCCTGGCCGCGCCACCAGGTGTTGTGGGCCCCTGGCCACCCCCCCCCCCCCCCCGACATCGCCCTTTCGCCCATATATACCCCCAGATGCATAAACCCTAGAGGAATCGGCCTTTTCCACCAAAAACATCCGTAGCTCCGCCGCCGCTGCCGACAAGTTTTGGGGGACAGAAATCTGTGTTCCGGCACCCTGCCGGGACGGGGAAGTGTCCCCGGAGCCATCTCCATCGACTCCACCACCATCTTCATCGTCGTTGATGTCTCCTATGATGATGAGGGAGTAGTTCTCCCCCGGGGTTGAGGGGTCTACTGGTAGCTATGTGTTTCATCTCTCTCCCATGGTGTGATCTTTACGTGATCGTGAGCTTTGTAATCTAGTTTAATTAGTTGGTGTTACTCTTCATCTGTTATATTACTCGAGTGGTTTTGTTATGAGATCTCCGTAAACACTTTGATCACGGTGTAATGGTGACAGTGTGTGCTCCGTGTGGTTTAGCATGATATTTATATCTTGTGTTGGAGATGAACCTATGAAAGTGTGGTGTTTGTCTAGTACCTTCTAGGCCGCTCATAGTGACAGCGTGGGGTTAACTAGACATGGGAATGCGACTTTGAGGAGTGCTTTTTGCAGTCCAACGCAATGAATTAGTGTTTGTTATTCAACTGGAGAGTGGTTTGGAGTAGCATAGTAAAGAGAGATATTTATGCATTCAATTACATTATCATTGTTGAGAGTGTCCATTAGTGAAAGTAGGATCCCTAGGCCTTGTTTCTAAGCATTGAAACACCGTTTACAATCAGTTCTGCTACATGTTTGCTTGCTGCCTTTTTTATTTCAGATTGCTATTATCACTTATAATGATCCATATAACTTGTATTTTACTCTCTCTTCGCGGAACTAGTGCACCTATACAACTGAAAATTGTATTAGGTGTGTTGGGACACAAGAGACTTCTTGTATCGTAATTGCAGGGTTGCTTGAGAGGGATACCTTTGACCTCTTCCTCCCTGAGTTCGATAAACCTTGGGTAATCCACTTAAGGGAAACTTGCTGCTGTTCTACAAAACTCTGCACTTGGAGGCCCAACACTATCTACAAGAATAGAAGCGTGCATAGACATCAATTACCATTTAGCTTTTCTGGCTACTGCACTTAACAATAACAATAAGTACAACCTTGGTGCGCTCGTTGCTCATCGTTTAGCTGCTTAAGGACCCATTCATGGAGGTATCATTGCTTCACGTATTATAGCTGATCTAGGCCTTTCTGTTGCTCCCAATGATGAGTTGTTAGCCCCATAGAGACTTGATCTTGCTGCTATGAAAGCCCATCATTTTGCTACTGCTAACTCTAGTGCGGGAAACCTAGTTTATAGAGTTTTATTTAATGATGGAGACAAAAAAGAAGTTCCTTTGCTGCAGCCTGGTTTGATCAGTATTCGCAGCATGGTCGCGCTCAAAAGAGGAGTTGGATGAGCATCTATGTTTGCTTGGCTTCCATGTGCAGCACGACCCCGAGTATCAAGCGGGTCACAAGGCGACCGCTGAGGACTACAGCGTGCATTACACTGGGGCGTCCTCGAGTTCATATCAGGATGATGGCCCTTCCTCGTCATATTATGGAGGCGCCACTTCTTGGACCTCTTTGGATTGATCTCCACTTTGGATAAAAGCCTAATATTGGGGGAGGTACACCGACATCACACTCATCTACATATCATGATTCTTCTGGTACTTTGTATATCCATTTTTCTGTTTCTTTCTTTTCATTTGTTTTTCTTGTTTGGTTTCTGCTTTCCAAAACATAAAAATACCAAAAATATTTCTGTTGTTTCTCTTTATTTGTTTCTTTAGTCAAAATTTGTTAGTTTTCTTTACTTTCTAGTTTCAGTTTGTTATTCAAAAATCCAAAAAGATTTTGCTTTGTTTGCTTGTTTTCTTCTGTTCTTGTTTTAAATTCGAAAACCCCAAAAATATTTGTTGTTCTTCTTTGACTTTGTAAAGTTTGCTGCAAAGTTCAAATAGTCTTCCGTGACTACATTGGAGTTTGATTATCATTTCATATCATTCAAGCCACACAAGTGAAAAGCAATTATGACGATTTATGACAATTCTTGTGGTGAGAGGCTGGTATGAACTCTATTTGTTTTCATTTTTGTACATATACTCATCCATGTGGACATGCTTAGTTTGTTCGAGTAAGGTGTATGTTATTTAATGGATGCTTAGTAGCTCGTGCTCTCTTATGATCAGTTCCAACTTACTAATAGTAGATAGCATGCCGTATAAATGTTTGTTTGCATTGTTCATGAAAGGGTATGACATTGTGGTATCTTCGTCTGAATGTTTCATTTGAATTGACTTGGCACATGTTCACGCATGCATAAGACTGAAAACAAAAAGCCAATTAAGCCTCTATGATTTATTTTGCCTCAGAGTTCTTGTATCACTTTTATGCCCCCCGTTAATTTTGTTCTGTCGCAAGCATGATTATGACGGTTACTGCTCTCTTGGTTGTCGCTCCCCAGTCTATTGCTAGCCTTCACTTATACTGAGTATGAGCTCTACTCGTGTATCCAACTCCCAAAAACCCAAAGTTTGCCAAAAGTGTCCACCATGCCTACCTATCTGTGGTATTTAACTGCCACTCCAAGTAAATTGCTCATGTGCTACCTTTAAAACTTTCAGGATCATGCATGTTTTCTTCTCTGTTTTAGCTCATGAGGACGCAAGTAGACAATCTTTATTTCACTTGTTGATTAGAATTTACACACCTGTACTAGTGGAACATCTTCTTATCCAATTCAATAGAAGAGCTAGAAACGAGGTGCCTAGCCCCAAACTTGGTTACTACAAAATTATCTTCACTCTTTTTGCCCCTGATTTATCAGTTAAGAAAAGTCCATAAGTGTGTAAACAAAAGAGAAGAGGGATGATCTACTGACTCCAGTAGAAAGGACGTCCTTCAATGGGAGCCGCTCTTGTAAAGTCTAGTTAACTTGTGACGTAATGTATTTTCTATTTGCTGATTCGTTGACATAGACATACACCTCTCTCAAAATTGTTTTCTACACCTATGTTTAATAAAATAAAAAGCTCTAGCACATGAGCAATCCCTTCTTCCCTCCGTGAAGGGCCAATCTTTTACTTTTATGTTGAGTCTTCATCTTCTAACTTTATGCACCTTCTCGAGAGCATAGCTTTCATTCTTAGTGTAATGTGCTTGTCCTAGAACACGGTTAATTGTGGTATAACTTTGATACTTTTATCTTTGATATCTCTAATTCTAGTCTTCACTTGAACTTCAGTGGTTCCCTAGCATTTATGTTTTTCTCCTAAGGGCAAGCGAGATACCACTTTATCATATCTTATTATGAACATTGCAATCCTGTAAATAGATATGCTTCATGTTCCTTATTATTAGTGTGTTGGTATCTCTTCATGGTTTGCATAACTATTAGGTGACTTTATTTGCCTACTTCTTATTATGAATTTCCTAAGTATTTGATCATATAGTGAGAATATATACATCAAATGAAGCAAATGTGTTCGTAAAAGTTCTTCTATCGCACTCAGTTGTTAACTGAATTGCTTGAGGACAAGCAATAAGCTAAGCTTGGGGGAGTTGATATGTCCAAAATGTATCTACTTTTCCGAACACTTTTACTATTGTTTTCCTCTAAACTTGTGACTTTTGAATACAACTAACACGGACTTGCACTATTTTCAGCAGAATTGCCCTGGTGTCTCGTGTTGTTTTCCTCTAAACTTGTACTTTTGAATACAACTAACACGGTCTGGCGCTATTTTCGGTAGAATTGCCCTCGTGTCTCGGTTTTGTGTAGGAATTCAACTTTCAGGAAAGTGCGCAGAAAAGATTGCAAAGTCCCTATTTCACCCGAAGACTCCCAGAGCGTGAAGACGAGACGAAGAGGGCCATGAGGGGCCCACACCACCTGGCGGCGCCCTCCCCCCACCCCCTTGGCGCCGCCATGGTGTGGTGTGGTCACCTCGGCCACCCCCTCGTGCCCCCTTTCGACTATTAAAGGCCCCTAACCTAAAAACATCGGGGGGGTCTTCATATTCTAGAGAAAAAACACCAGAGCGCCGCCGCCGCCTTGAAACTCAATTCGTGGATTAGAAGTTCATGTTCTGGCACCCTGCCGGGACGGGGATTCGGAGGGGATCATGGCCATCATCATCGCCACCGCCTCTCCATCAACCATCCATGATTCCCCTGTCCATGTGTGAGTAATCCCCGCTATAGGATGAGAGGGATGGTAGGGATTGGATAATAGCATTTATGTAATAATTGTCAGGTTGTTAGGGCATGGTGCCTAGTATCCGTTGTTAGTGCTATCTATCGTTTTTGCAACTTCTTATTCTAAATGCTTGTCACTAGGGCCCGAGGGCCATGATCTCAGATCTGAACATGTTATTGATTCATGAGGATAATTATTGTTTTTTATCATACCTACAAGTTGTATACACATATTGTTGTCCGGAACCTGAGGCCCCAAAGTGACAACAATTGAGATAACCGCAGGGGATGGCTGTGATGTGAGGATCACGTGTGTTCACGTAGTGTTAATGCTTTACTCCGGTGCTTTATTAAAAGGAGCACCATAATTACCAGTAGATTCGCTTGAGACCCCGCTGCAAACAGGCTGGTAGGACAATAAGTTTCTCATTGCGAGCATCTACGACTAAATACAGAACACATGCCTATGGTTACCTAGTTCTTGGATGCTTTATCATTGTTTATCTGCAATTTCCCATGTCTTGATTATTATATCAATTATCGTATCCATGCAACGCCCATTCATCTATCCCTATGCCTACAGTATTTCAATCATGTTGTCCACTACAATTATTGTCGTAGTCTTTATTTCATTCCTGCTATTATTTCACTTCTGCTACTGCTATAAAACTGTTGCTACTGATAAACTGTTGCGAGCTAGTCTATTTCCAGGTGCAGCTGAACTGACAATTCATCTGTTAAGTCTTATAAATATTCTTTGACTCCCCTTGTGTCGAATCAACAAATTTGTGTTTTACTTCCCTCAAAGACTGTTGCTGATGTGGGAATGACTCCAGGACCTGTCGAGTGAGCCTACCTGGTCCAAGGCCCAAGACTAAAGCCCAATGCAAGGCGCTACCCCGCGGCTCTAGTAGGCCCAGTGGAGGCCCACCCGCAAGACTTGTGGATCAAGATGGAAAGTCTCCACCGCCTAGAGTTAGGGTTTGTAACCTCCTCGGGTACGGTTTGAGACCCACCGGAGGAGGGATCCAATCCAATCTTCACCACTATAGCCATAGCTCGAGATCCAATCTCTCAGCTTGTGCACCCGCCTTCGTAATCGAACTCATCATAATACAGATCAGACAAGCAGGAGTAAGGGTATTACCTCTACGAGGGCCCCAAACCTGGGTAAAATCGTGCCCCCTATTAGCCGACGTAATCCGCCGTCGCCCAATCATTCTCTTACTCGAACCCCACCGGATCATCCGAGGGATTTGTCGACATGACTCATCGACAGTTGGCGGCGGCCGTGGGAATGGCAGGTGGTGGATCCACGGCATCTTCGGCCTTATCTTCACCGAGCTTCAGCTAGAGCCCGGGATCATCGACTCCATCGGAACCGATCTACTTCAGGTCGTTCATCTACACACCCCACTCGCCGAAATCTCGCCCGGCGTTTAGCGGGCTCCAGGAGGGCGTTAGCTTGACGTTCGGTGATCTCCACTTCCGCGCCAGCAAGGAGGGAATTCTACGCTTCCCTGACCAGATCGTGCTCGACGAATCAGACTCTGAGTCCGTCTCGAGCCCGGCGACCCTCGAATCACCATGTGGCGACGCCAGTCGCGATCTAGCACTCAGTGGTGGCTCCATCCGCTGCAACACACGCAACTTCCACACGATCGCGACTGAAGAGCCCTCCAAATTTGGCGAAACCCGCTGGCCTATGCCTAAGACTCACGAGCCATATCTGACCCAAGTCTACATGGCGGATTCAGCCAAAGAAACTGATGAAACGTAAGAAAGCCGAGTGGCGCGGGAGCGCATCAAGGTCTCGCGAGCCTCTTGTCTCAAAGCGAAAACAGCGGTACAGTCAGGCCATCCGATAGAAACCGGATCCTCTCAAGAAGACCTGAACGCGTACCACTACCACATGTTGCTGAAAAGCCGGCAGTTAGCGGAAGCCCGCAAAGAACTAGAAGTGCGGAAAAAAGCGGCGGAAGCCTCGAGTGCGCACCGCGCAGAGCTTTCCAGGGCTCGCTCAACGGGGAACCAGCCCATCAAGAAGGGAAAATACGCCTCGAAGAACACTCACATGGACCAAGGGTCCCTCAGCAAGGTCAGCAAAAATATCGAGACCTCCCTAATGCACGTTGACAATGAGGGCAACGTACACCCGACGACTCCAGCCACTGCGGTCCTAGCCACCGCTACTTATCTGCAGGCCAACCAGCCGCCAGAAAATGACCCTCGCGCGGAGCAGCATTGCCAAGTCCAAAGGGGGTTGGGCATGGCTGGAGCGGCAATTGCCGCCCAAAACCGCAAAAACGCGACGACTCCTAAATCTGATAAAACACCTCGCAGACGCGAGAGTACATCACCAAAAACAGGGGACAAAGGATCGCATCGCCGCCCTAAAGGCAAAGAGGCCAGGCGCCATGGTGACCATAGTTGTCAGAATCATGATTCTACTATACGATTCTACGACTTTACGACCCAAATTGACTGTAACGATTCAACGATTCTAGTAGCTAAAATCTAAGATTTTACGATTCTAAAAGTTGGGATTCTACTATTTGCGATCCTACCATAATGGTTCTGATCCGATTCAGAATCACGATTCTGACAACTTTGGTGGTGACAGCCCATGCATCGACGATGACAGCCCGCGAAACCGTGACAGCAGCCCACGACACCACGGAAGCCGCTCGCGACATCGCATAAGGGAACCACGTCAAGAAGATAATCGCGACCGAGCCTAGTACGACGCGCGTGGGGACATCGTACAGAGTAAAGTCGACAAGGCTCGTGCGCGCAGGAACCGCGCCCGATCACTATCCACCTCCTATGACGAGGAAGCCTGCGGCACAATGTGCTTCAGCGGCAGCATCCGCGAGGCACCGATGCCCAAGAGATTCAAACTCATGACGGAAGTTCCGAAGTACGACGGCTCGCAGGAACCTAAGACCTGGCTCTTAGACTATCTGACCGCAGTAAAGTGCTAGCGTGGGAACAAAATTACAGCCATGCAGTACCTAAACCTGCACCTCGTCAGCGTAGCCCGAAGCTGGCTCGAAGGAAGACCGCGTGCGTATTACAGATCCTGGGACGATCTAACCCGCGACTTCGAGAAGAATTTCCAGGCGACATACAAGCGGCCAGCGTCTATCGAGGAATTGCGAGCCTGTAGGCAGAAAAGCGGAGAATCTACCCGCGAGTACATCCAGAGATGGAATGCAATCAAAAACACGGCTGGGAACATATCAGAGGAAATAGCAGTCGAAACTTTCCGCTGCCTTCCGAGAGGAACTGGGGCGATCCGCACCAAAGTCAATCGGTGAATTAATGGTGATAGCAGACAGATGGGCGAATGACGAAAAATCCCGACGCAACGAAAAAGCTTCCTCACCCGCGCATGACGAAGATCGCAACGGCGACCACTGGAAGCGTAAGTGATGACATTACGAATAGGATGATCAATCAGAGCTGGTAGCGGTCGAGTTCACAATAAATCGCGACAACGGATCCCGCGGAAATCGCGAATGGAAGCCAAAACCAGATGACAAAACCCCTGAGGAGGACCTTGACGGGTACTGCTCGCATCTGTTTATGGATAAGCGAACGGGCAAAACCAAGGCTACTCACCTCCTCAAGGACTGCCGAAAGTTCCAACACATCCACGTGGCGTACACAAAGAAGCACAGGGTTGCCATTAGTCAAGGATACCCACAACTGCAGGGAGGAAACATCGGACACCAACCGCCACCCCTGCCTACACCCGTAGGACACCACAACATGGCGCTAGCCGCACTCCTAGCGCCAGCCGCCGTAAAACAAGGAGATAACGGATACCTGAACCCTCAGGGGCTCCTAGGCATGATACAGAAAGTCTAGCCGTCCCATAGAGTCCAGAAAACAAACACTCGCCATGTTAACATGGCAGTGCAATCTCCACCGTCAAAGACTGAATACCTAAATATGTCCAAACAACCAATAACTTCCTCCAGAGAGGACCACCTTCCACGAGTGTATCGACCAGGACACGCCGTGCTCGTCATCCAGGCGCATATGGGACCAACGACCTAGCCAGGTGTTTATGGACAGTGGCATCGGCATTAACATCATATACGCGGACACACTCTGCAAGATGAACAGGAATCTGGAGGGACTCGTGGAATCAGAAACATCCTTCCACGGGATAGTGCCAGGAAAAGCCGTCCGATCACTCGGAACAATCAACTTGGAGGTGATACTCGGAGTCCAAGCAACTACAGGAGAGAGTTCCTCGACTTCGAGGTAGTCGACTGGCCATCATAGTACCACGCCATTCTCGGCCGAACAGCTTCGAGAGATTCATGGCAGTACCTCACTATGTCTATCTCAAGCTGAAACTCCCAGGAGAATATGGTACAATCACCGTGAATAGCGACTTCCAAAAATCACACAAGTGCGACAACGAATTCCATGAGATCGCGAAATCTTTCGGGATGCAAGAGGAGCTAGAAGAATTGGCCAAAACCACGGATAACTCTGTGATGCCACTAACCAAAAATAACGCCCCAGATCTCGAGTTCAGCCCGAGTAGCAAAACTCGAAAGCATCAAGTGCACCCGACAAAATCCGCAAAGACGGCGATCGTGTCCACCACCCTATCATCCGCATAGGAAAGCGCGCTCGTCGAACTCCTCCGTGAGTACTGGGAGATTTTTGCCTGGCAGCCTTCAGATATGCCAAGAATACCCAGGGAGTTCGCCGAGCACTCATTGCAAGTGTTTAAAGACGCAAAGTCGGTCAAACAGACCACTCGACAATTTTCGGAGCCAAAACAGAGAGCACTCGGAGAAGAGGTGAACAGATAGCTAGCCGCCAAGTTCATCAGGGAAATACAGATATCCACCTGGTTAGCAAACCCAGTGCTGGTCCCGAAGAAAAATACGTACATCCTTCGCGTGTGCATAGACTACACGTCGTTGAACAAACACTGCCCCAAGGATAACTTCCTGCTACCACGTATCGATCAGATCGTGGACTCTACCGCAGGCTTTCAACGCCTCTCCTTCTTGGACGCCTACTCGGGTTACAACCAGATCAGGATGAAGTAGGAGGATATGAAGATAGCATTCATCACACCACACGGTGTATACTGCTACACGACAATGCCCTTCGGGCTGCTAAAAAACGCAGGCGCAACATATCAGCGCTGCATGCAAAAATGCCTCTCCAAGCTCATTGGAAAGAACATACAAGTGTACGTTGACGACATCGTCATCAAGACTCGAGTGGAGGACACACTCCTCAAGGATATAAGGGAGACATTCGACGCACTGAACGCGTACAGAATCAAGCTCAACCCGACAAAATGCGTCTGCGGGGTTCCTGCTGGCCAACTCCTCGGCTATCTGGTTTCTCCCCGAGGAATTGAGGCCAACCCGAAGAAAATTCATGCAATCTTGACGATGAAAGAACCGACAAATCTCCGCAGCGTGCAGCAGCTCGCAGGACGACTAGCAGCCCTCAGCAGATTCATCGCAAGATTGGGCGAGCAAGCGCTCCCCTTCTACAAATTGCTGAAGAAAACTGATAAGTTCGAGTGGACGCCTGAAGCAAACCTAGCATTCATCGACCTGAAAAAGGTACTCCAGAGCAAGAAAGTACTGGCCACACCACAGGAAAGGGAGCGCCTGCACCTATACCTAGCTGCAAGAAACCAGGTGGTCAGTATAGTACTCGTGGTCGAGCGACCAGAGGACGGAAAAGCACACGGCGTACAGAGACCAATATACTACCTCAGCGAAGTCACGCCACAGAGTTGAAGTTGAGGTCAGGGTGCCATAGCCACACAAAGGCAAGCACCACAAATGAGCTGCTGACGCACACACTCGCGAACATCCTCCACCCGACAAAACATCCTTAGCAGGCCACTCGGTCTATCGGGAACAATGTAGAAAGGGTAAAACGCCCGATGGACCGAAGAAAGGGCCTCCCGACAAGGTTCTACAAAGAGTTGCGCCTGGCTCACCCGATACTGTAGAGTAGCCAGAACAAAACCCCTGCCGCGGTCAGACTAGAAGTTGCACGCATGGAGATTGGAGCTGCTCGACTCAAAAGCCACGCGGTTGTCCACCCAGTGACCTTCGCACGCTCCATCAGGTTCAACAACTGCACAGACAAGAAACATGTTAGACCACAAGCAAGAAAAACACCGAAGAACACTCGGGGGCTTGCAGGACTTACAAAGCATGCTCTTTGCAACGCTCGCCAGCTCCTCCATCACAAACTGCTCGCGGTCCGCAGCAAGCTTATGCTTGGACTTGGCAACATCCGCCACACCCTGCAGAGCCTTGAACTTACGCTCGCCATCCGCGACACGGCCACGAAGTGAAGCAAGCATACTTGCAACAGTAATCAATGGCTCAGTTGAAGGAGCAGCACCGCTCGACGAGCCTCCACCAGAATCTCGAACCTGGAAAGAACAAAGGAAACACGACAGTTTCAGTGAGAAAATCACACCCCACTCGATGATTTACAGCAAATATATCTTCGAGTGCTCGGGGGCTACTCCCATCGGGAGAACACAGAGTAAGGCATAATAACAAAATACCGACACTTTTAAAATATCTCGATTGGAAATAAAAGTACGGTATGCTTCCCAAAGTTCATTACACACATAGGCATACAAAAGAAGGAACAACGCTCATCCTAAGGAACTACGGACTTTCCAGAGGTAGCTCCACTCGCAGCAGGTTTTGCACCACGGCCAAGAGAAACTACCTCGGAGCGCATCTTTGCTAGCTTCCCTGCACGATCGTCAAAGGGTCGGAGCGCTACCTTTTTGCCCAGTGCATCCCGAGAAAGCTCCGAGTACACCTTCTCCAAATCACCCGAGACGTTGTGCGCCAGGGAAAACTGGATAGCCATCTTGGCTCCACACTCGGTCTGTGCGAGGGAGTACTCCTGAAAGGCATCGGCTTCGCCAAGGAAGACTTGAAGAAGGCCCCCAAGAGTGCAGCTACGACAGCACTCGGGCAACATCACGCAGAGCGAAGCAAGCCTTGATTCCATGCTCTTGCAGCTGAGTGCACATGTCCGTCAGAGCGTCGACTCGGAACCCTCCGAGTAGCGCCAAATCAACTCCAATTGCATCTAAAACAGAAATGGAGCGAATTAATATAGTGAGGAGGAAGGAGTGAGTCGCAGCCGAGGGAAAGTTGCGGATAACTTACCAGCCAAAGCCTGGGCCATGGGACGGAGGATGCCGACCAAATCATTGTCATGTGCTGCACCCGCTTCCTCCAGGTTCTTCAAGGACTCGCGAGATTCAGCGAGACGGTCGGCTGCATTCTTGCGAGTGGACTCTAACTACGTTCGGGTAGATTCCAGGTCCTTCTCAAGATCTTTGACTCGAGAATTAGCCTCGACCTTCTCAGACTTCAAGCGGGTAACCTCGTCTACAACATGGAATGTGCACGTCAAATAACAGTCGCAGCCAGAAGAAACGGAGCCAAAGTAAGAATCATATGTTAACTCACCCAATAAAGAACGAGCATCTTGAACGAGCTGGTCGCGCTCTCCCCGAAGAGAAGTGCACTCCGCCTCAGCCGTGACAAGACGGTGCCCAAAAGCAGCCAGAGAATCAAGGATAGCCTGCAAAAAATTCCTTGCGGGTTAGAAAGATATAACTTGAGCCTATACACGACTGTACACAGTCAAGTATAGCCTCGGGGGCTACTCCCACCGGGAGCACTTTCGTGCACCCGATAAAAGCCAAAACCAGGAAACAGACAAGAAAGCAAAAGTCTCGACTTGAGTCTATAGCCAACCGCAAGAAGTCGACCATAGACTCGGGGGCTACTCCCATCAGGAGCACTGCCATGCACCCGATATAAAAAAAGGGGGGAATAAACTGCAGAAAGATAAAAAGACTTCACCTTGTCGTGCGCGGTCGACAAGGGGTCAGGCGGGCTAGCCAAAACTTCCTTACTCTCTGACGCCCCGGCATCTCCAGGACGCCCACCAGCCAAGCTGGGAATCGTGTACTCCAAAGTTTCGACCGCCTTCGCAGGGCTTGGGGGTCGTCGAGTGGGGCTTGGAGCTGGAGCAGGATTCGCGATGTCCTCCTTCTGCTTCGCGGATGGGGCCGAGGAGGCAAACTGATCCGCGCTGATGGCCATAAGGCTAAAACAAAAGTTAAAATCATAAGAGAAAAGAGCAACCCCACGTCAAAGGGAAAATACAGGACTTACTCGTCCTCATCGTCATCGTCAAGGTTGTTCGGGTCCCAGGCAGTGGAAATCTTCGATTGGTGGATGGTAGGAGGAAGTATGTTGAGAGGAGTCGCCCGGATGGGCCTAATCTCCTCGACATGGTCATCACTCAATGAATTATCCTTGGAAGTGACCTCATCCTCCTCCGCCCTGCGACGTTTGAAGTGGCAAAGTGGAAGCTCCCCTTCCTCTTTCTCTTCCTCCAGAAACTCCTCGCTTGACTCTGCGTTCGTGCTGTCGAGAGGAGCCTCGAGGTTGCTCGTAGGACAATCCGAGGCACCATCATCCGCGGAAAGTGGCGGGTAATACGTCGCCACGTCCTAGTTCTACAAAGAAAAAGGAGGAAGAAACAGCGGCTCAATCGACGAAAACCCAAAACAGAATGAAAAATCAAAGGGAAAAGAAGGAGAAGAAATTTACATCATTCGGAGGATGCTGAGCACCAAAAGGGATGAGAGGGAACGGCGAATGGATCTCCCCTTTCTTCAATCAAATGATGGCGGCGATCTTCTTTACGAATTCTGCATTTGAAAGAATGGCGCCGCACGTTCTACTCGGATCGTTGACGCCCGTAAACTCCCATAATAGGGTCGGCCTGTCCTGGAGCGGCTGGACCCTCCGGCGCAGGAACACACTCGCCAAAGCGTATCCCGTTCAGCGGGGTCCCCTGCTCCTTGTCACGGAAACGCCCAACTTTTGCGAACAGGGGAGAAACCACCTTGGACTCCTCGGCTGACAGCGCGTGCGACCAGGACTTCCCCCGCTTCAAGATTGCGAATGGGTGAAATTCTGGAACGCCAGCCGCATCGTTATCTTCAACGTAGAACAATCTCCGGTGCCAACCCTGCGCCGACTCGGCAAAGCTCACCTCCAGATACGGGAAGCCTTTGTTCGCCTGGATCCCGAAGCCATCGGTCGTCAGCGGCTCTCCGATCTTCTCGCCTGGCAGGGGCTTCTCCTGTAAGATTCGCACCTGGAAGATAGCCTTCCAGAGCCCCCAATGCGGACGAATGCCGAGAAAGCACTCGCACAACACGATAAAACACAAGATGTGTTGTATCGCGTTGGGAGGGAGGTCGTGCAGATGTATGCCATAGACATACAGTAGCCCAACGAGAAAAGGATGGAGGGGAAATGATAGACCTCGGGCGACGTGCTCCGAGAACGCAACGCGCTCGTTAGCGCGCGGATTGGGCATCTCCTCCCTCTTTGTTGACATGCGGACGCGCTTGGAGTCCTCGGGAGGAAGCAGTCCCTCCCTCTGCATCTCAGTGATGCTCTTCTTCGTCGCATTAGACGAGCGCCACTCGCTCATCCTCTTCACAGGGGCCGCCGTGGAGGCGCTGGCTACCTCCTTGCCGGAACCCACGACTACGCCATGTTTCTTGCCTCCCGCCGTTGGAGCTCGGTTTGTTCTCGTAGAAAGAAAGGGGCATGCTAGAGGAACAAGAAGGAGAATGGAGGCCGGGAAAGTGATCTTTTTCCTAAGGCCTATTATTTATACTAGTGCCAAGCCATTGTGAGCCGTTGATCCATGAACGTGGCACTCATCCCCGCCGCCACGTTTGGAGTGGAAACGAGGAGACGGGGGCAGTTACCCCCGCACGATCTTTTACGAAATATCGTGCGTAATTACTACACGACCAGCGGATAAACCCGCACGCGACGGCTCATTTCCGGTCAAAAAGATGACAAGGTGGGCCCTATGCACCGTGCCCCACTGCGTCACGTCCCATCGGGAGCAGGAGAGTGCGCGGTGACATCATTGCACACCTCATGACATGAAATTTCTTTCGTATGGACCTCGTAGCATGAAATTTCTTTCGTATGAACATCACAAGAGGGAATTTCTTTCGTATGAACCTCTCAAAGATTGCAGAATGACAACAGTGGCACTCGCTACTATTCAGGGACAAAAGACAGCACCCACCACGCATCTGAAGAGAAAACGCGAGTATGCGGCTCCCACAACTCCGCATCACGATGTACTAACACATCATTTTAATCCCGGGTCGTTCGGCCGACTAGGCACATTCGGATGCCGTATTTTTTCGAGTATGAAGGTAAGACCCAAGGATCTCTCCTGTGGGCCTGGAATTGCACTCGAGCTGCGTCCTCTAGTAAACTTTCCGTGTCAACAACACGAAGAAAAATCCTAGCGAACGCGCCGGGTACCCCTTTAAGGTTAAGTTTGACTCGATAAGACCTCCACGACCCAGTCGCAACGATCACCTCGCCGAGTTCGAGTCAGAGGTCTCAAATTTGTGTAGGCCAGAACTGTTTTTGCCCGAGATGCAATTAATTGGCCTTGATCTTTCGGGAGATTCAAGCAACTTAGTCGTACCCTTCTGCGAAAAAAGCCAACACAAGGCACATTTATCACTCGATACTCAAGTACATCCCACAAAGGGTACACACCCTTCAGGTCAGGTGTTTGGCTGCTCAGTTGCAAGATCCAGAAACAAACTTTGAGTGCTTACTCGACTATTCTCAGTCAAACAAACACTCGGGGGCTATTGACGTGGGGATGACTCCAAGACCTGTCGCGTGAGCCTACCTGGTCCAAAGCCTAAGACTAAATCCCAACGCAAGGCGCTACCCCGCGGCTCTAGAAGGCCCACTGGTGACCCACCAGTAAGACTTGCGGATCAAGATGGAAAGTCTCCACCTCCTAGAGTTAGGTTTTGTAACCTCCTCGGGTACGGTTTGAGACCCAGCCACCTATTTAAAGGCTGGGAGAACCACCGGAGGGGGATCCAATCCATTCTTCACCACCATAGCCATAGCTCGAATCCAATCTCTCAGCTTGTGCACCCGCCTTTGTAATCGATGTCATCATAATACAGACCAGACAAGCAGGAGTAAGGGTATTACCTATACGAGGGCCCCAAACCTGGGTAAAATCGTGCCCCCTGTTAGCTGACATAATCCGCCAGCGCCTAATCATTCTCTTACTCGAAACCCCACCGGATCATCTGAGGGATTTGTCGACATGACTCATCGACAGTTGCGATCCCCTATACTTGTGGGTCATCAAGGGGTAATACTTTGCATGGAGAACTTGCGAACACAAGGAATTGGGATCGCATAGAAGTATCCATACCTGCTTAACCAACATGGCTAGATTGAAACATGGAATATCTATAAAACCCATACCTCCTCTTTTTTTCTGTATGCATATCTTCCACTAGGCAAACCAATGAATATGCTTTGTACAATCATCAGCTCCCCACCAGTAACGGTTCATAGCATCTATGATCCCTTTTGTCACTGTTTTAGGAAGTTTAAAGACCGACATTGCATATGTAGGTGTGGCTTGTGACACTGCTTTTATTAGCACCTCCTTCCCACCATAGGAAAGGAGTTTCTCCTTGTAACCAGCCAATCTTGCACAGAATCTATCAATGATATGTTGGAAACAATCAGTCCTATCAATTCCCACTTGGGATGAAAGCCCAAGATATTAATCAGTGATAGCCTCTGTAAGAATATTGACTGTAGTACAAACTCCAGCTCTCACCTCTGTAGTGGTACACAGACTAAAAAAACACTAGACTTTGCTTCGCTAACCTGCTGGCCGAAAGCTGCACAGTAACCCTGCAAAATATCACGGAGTGCCACTTCATTATGTGTATCTGCTCTCATGAGAATCAGAGAGTCATCCGCAAACAGGAGGCGTGAAACCGCTGGTGCCGCACGACACACCTTCACACCTATAATATCACCACTCTCCTCCGCTGCCTGTAATTAAGAAGAGAGCGCCTCAGCACAAAGCAGAAAAAAATATGGTGACATGGGCCCCCTACCTCAAACCCCTACATGGGCTAAAGCTCTCGGTTTCTTGTCCATTAAACCGAATTTGATATCTAACACTTGAAACACAAGACATAATGAGCTTTATGAGACCCGTATCAAATCCCAGCTTCAGTAGAATCCGCTCCAAAAAAGTCCATTCCACGCTATCATAGGCTTTATGCATATCCAGTTTGATAGTGCAAGTACAAAATTTTCCTTGTCTCTTTCTCTTGATTGCATCGTAAGACTCATAAGCCACCAAGACATTATTAGTGATTAATCTACCCGGAACAAAGGCACTCTAGGTGGGTGAAATAATCTCAGGAAGAACTCCCTTCAACCTAGCTGCCAACACTTTAGAGATAATTTTGTAAGTTACATTACATAAAGTAATGGGTCTAAATTGCGTTACCTTCTCGGGGCTGTCCACTTTAGGAATAAGAACAATCATAGTACTATTCCATCCCTCTGGAATCACACCCGAGCTCAATGTTTCCAACACAATATGGGTAAGGTCTTCTCCAATAAGATCCCAATACCATTTGAAAAATATTGCATGCAATCCATCAGGACCCGGGGCTTTAAGATCCCCAATGTTGAAAAGTGATTTTTTTCACCTCCTCCCTAGAAAAAGATTTGGTGAGCTCTTCGTTCATGTTTGGAGAAACCCGAGGTTTTACTTTATCCAACACATAATCTCCCGGGTCATCCACCTCTCTAGTGAACAAATGTTGGAAATAGCCTTTGATATGGCTAGAGAGGGCCTTGTTGCCCTCTATCCACAAATCCCCTTCGTCTTTAAGTTTTTTAATTAAATTCTTCTTCTTTCTTGCCGAAGCAAAATTATGGAATAAGTTTGTATTCTTATCTCCATATTTCATCCAATTCTCTCAGTTTTTTTGCACCCATTTAATCTCTTCTTTCTCGTGTTCCCTTTCTATTTCAAGCTGAATTTCGTGTTGTTTCACTTTTGCTTCGTCCGACAAAGGCCCGACCATTACCTTGTTTAGTTCCTTCAAAGACCGGCCTGATCGACGTAAAACCGTCGAGTCCCATGCATGCAGGGCCCTCTGGACAACATCAAACTTCTGGGCCAAATTCGCAGGAGAGAGATGATGGGCCTCCACCCACGCCTCGGCACAATCGAATCTACATTCTCTTCAAGAAGCCATTTACCTTCGAAACATCACCTTCCACGCGGCATCGGCACGTCCACACCAGCAAGATACTCGGTATCAACCACAATTGGTCTATGATCTGAACGAGCAAAGTCTTCGTGAATTACCGAAACCAATGGGATTCTGGAGCTCATCTGTCGTATTCTCCCCCGTCTCCACGTGAACTTATCATCAACATACCCAAGATCATTGAGATCACAAGCTGACAGCGCATTGCGGAAGCCTTGCATACACTGCTAAGATCTAACTGCCCCACCTTGTTTCTCATCTCCATGAAGAATTTCATTAAAATCCCCCAAGATTAACCATGGTAGATCAACCATAGCATGAAGCTGACGCATTTACTCCCAAGTAAGATGTTTACGGTCCGAATTGGGTTCACCATATAAACCTGTGATCCACCATCATGCTGCTCCATCCTCATCTATCCGAATGTCTAAGTAATTATTGTGCACCACTCTGGACGTCACATTGACGTTGTTGCGCCACAACAATAACAAACCTCCACTCCTACCGTCACTCTCGGACATCAACAAGTGATTAAAAGAGAGTTTCCTCCTCAACTTCTTTGCCCTAAATTTATCCACATGTGTCTCAGACAGAAAAAAAAAAATCTGGTTTTAACCGTCCTTGGACTTCCAGGAACGATCGGACTGCCGCAGGTTTACGTAACCCATGGCAGTTTTTCCTTCTATTTTCATTGCATCCGGTCGAGCTCCCTGGAGCTCGCCAATATCTGTGCGTTGTTTGCTGTCTCAGCTGACGTAACTGACTTCTTCCTCTTGCTATCTTGTGAAGACACATCACCCGAAACCTCAGTATCATGTACTTTTCCCGCGAAATCATCAGAAATCAAAACCCTCTCACTAGATAAATTCTGGTCTGCTGAAGCATCACTCTCCTTAGAGAATTCGAGGTCCAACCTCTTACGGCCACGGAGTTTAACAACGTCCATGTCCTGATGGATCTTCACAGGGCTCGTACCGTGTCCTCAAGCTTATCATCTACCTCTGTGTCTGTTCCTTTCTTTGGTCCTGTCGCACCCGGACTTCTAGGGGATACTCACAGTCCGTTAAACAGTAGATAAATGGCTTACGGGGCATACCGGCACCCGCATCTCAATATGAACAGGCCAACACGTAAACGTGTGACAACCATTCTCTTACTATTCATCGTCTGCGCAAACCATCCCGTAGAAATCCAGATACTTCCATTGACGTACTTCAAAACATACACACATGGTACGTCAACGGCATTGGAACAAGTGATATCACAACAGATCTCTACGACACAAAAGATTGAAATAAGTTGCAAATAGCTCTCACTAGAGCAGAGATAGCAAATATAATCATCCAGAGGACACATGTCCCAACATATCATCATTACATCACAGCGGAAGCATTCAACATGTCTGAGTACAGACAAGAACCAAATAGGCCTAAGAGGCCGGAAACGAAAAGACGGAGCCCATCCACGAAGTCTCGGATCCTGCCCGGGTCCGCTATCTACTCGTCAGCAGTCTCGTCATACTCCACGTAGTAGCCACCATGTAGATCCTCGGAAACATCGTCTGCGGAAACCACAGCCCCAAAGGGGTCAGTACATAAACGTACTGGCAAGCAAGACTCACAGTTCACCAAAGTGTAACCCGTCAACACCAAGCACAGATGCTTTGGGTTCAACGGAAGGAAGGGGATATAAAAGATGCTGCAACTGGCTGCGCTAACCAACTACAGAAACACTACAACCTCCGGCTAACAGAAAAGAGATAAGATCGCGTATCGTAACCAACTATAGCTAACTCCAAACAAACCCATCCTGGATCTCGCCCCTTATCCAAAGAAGCAATCCGAGGATAACTCACACAGTTGAAAAATAATGATGGTTCAGATTATTGTGTCAATAAGCCTATTACTAGTCAAGTTGTTAATCGTTGGGTGTAAGGTTGTTAATCGTTAGGTTTAAGTTGTCCTGAGTACTTGTTAGCCAGTACTTTCACCAAGTAATCCATAACCGCGGAAAACACGGCTTCTCGAGAAGATTTATCCCTGCAGGGGTGCACCCATTTGGCCGTACACGTATGAATAACCCGCCAGATGGGATGCCTCCCACCAAGCGGGGCACTCAACACAACCCAACTCTTCTTCGCATCAAGCCCAAAGCACCTTGGGCGCACGGCTAATCGAGCCCCGAAGAAAAGGGACCCTCATAGCACTCTAAGACCCTGTCCCCCTATATGCCGACTACAAAAGTTCCACCCTGGCCTGGGCTCGCAAAAACATGCATGCGGCAAATGGAAAACACGAACTAAATAAGGCGATTTGGACGAGATGCGAATCGAATCAAATTGAGGGGGGCGCCCATACTCGCTTCCCACATGCGGTTAGTGCGCTCATCATGGATCAGTAGACAAGACCCTTTTCCTATTAGGGTCGACACTAGCAGGCCTCAAAACCACACAGGGCCTCCTGCCGGTGCCTTATCATCAAGTTATTATTTAACAATAACATTAGCATGATTCATTGTTTAACATCGAGCCCCCAGAATATAATAGAATGGTAACAGAAAGTAACGGGTATCAGACTCGAGCAAAACAACCCTAAGCATGCTAGTAAGACACGGGCTCAAACAACGGGGTTATAGGAGTGGAGGTGAGGCAATATCAGGGTTAAGGGATTCATGTGATAGGTTCGTAACAGAAACAACTAATCATAGGGCTAGCAGAATAGACAACGGAAAGTATCGGTAACCAATGTTGAAAGGAACACAGTGGTTCATGTGAGTGAATACTTGCCTGCAAACCCAGTAGCCTGGTACTGAGCTAGATCCTTAGAAGGGATGTCCTAAGTATCGTCGGTCTCCACCTCGTCGTGTATCCGAGAAGAAGCAAACAAACAAAGCAGAGACAAACAATCAATACCATGGCATAATGCACAAACATGGGATGATGCATGTCAATTTAATTGATGCATCAAAATAACTAGTTGACAAGATAACAACATGATTAAATGGACCCTCATGCAATTTGGATTGCATATGAAAAGCCCATGAATTATGGTTGAAATAATTGTTTTACAACTAATCAAATTGTGTAAGTGAATTAGCATGATGCATGGATGAGGAAAACAGCAAAATAACAACAATAGAAACAATTGGAAATAAGGTTTACCAATTTTGGAATTTTATTTATTAAGTTAGGAAATTTTGGTTACTTAAAGGTGTTACACAAGCATTTGTTGTTTTCACCAATTTTAATTGTTCAAAATAGATAACAAAGTTTATATTTGATAAGAACACACAATTTTGGGTGGATTACATGTTTCACTTGTTGAAAAAGGATTTCAAATAAATTATTTATGAACTAAACAAGTTTAAGCAAGAATTAAATGAATTTAATTCAAACATGAACTTATTTGAATTTTTATTTGTTCAAAGCAGTAAGTGAGGTTCATATTTGAAAGGCTCATACTTTTAGGGTTGGAAAACATATTTTATAGTTTCAAAAAAAAAATTTGACCAAGGTATGATTTTAACAATATTAAATGATTTAAACAAGGTTTAAATCATTTAACCAATTTTAATTATTCAAAACATGAAACAAATTTTATATTTGAAAAGGTGGTTTAATTTTGCATGGAAAACATATTTTATTTGTTGAAATTGGATTTAAAATGATCAAGTTATTATTTTGGCAATTTTAAATGCAATAATTAAGAAACAGTTGTTTTCAGCAATTTAAATTATTCAAAACAGCAAACAAAATTTATATTTGGAAAGTACATGAAAAATTGATGGGAAAACATATTTAGTTTGTGGAATTTGGAATTTTTATGCCCAAGTTATGATTTTTGCAAGTTTAAGTGAATTTAACAAGTTTTCAAATATTGCACCAATTTAAAATATTCAAAACAGTAAACAAATTTTATATTTGGGTAGAGAATTTAAAATGGAGTGATTTACATGTTTAAAGTTTTGCAATTGGAGTTTCCAAACAAAAGTTATTGATTTACCAAGTTTAAGCAATTTATGGGTGATAGAAAATAACTATGGACCAAAAAAAGATACAGGGACTTGGAAAGAATTATAACAGGGATCTAGATAAAATATACAGGGACCTGGGTGCAATATGGGATAGATCTAGATCTAGAAGAATAAATGGAAAAAAAGATGGTTTTTATTAGGCAGGGGTGGGATTCGAACCCCTGCCCTCCTGCTGCTGAGCAAGGGAACCAACCAACTGGGCCGGTGCGCTTTGTTGACAGGAAGTGCAGCGGGGTGAGGTTATGGTTCAGAAACTGCACCGAATCCACCTCGGAAAAATTAACAGGAAAAGGTGGGGGCTGGGGATTCGAACCCCCCACCTCGCGGGTGCGCGCAGAGATGCAGTGCCAGTGCGGTGGCTATGTTTTTCGTTGACAGGGAGGGGATCGAGGGACTATGAGGTTCAGTTGACAGTTAACTGCACAAAAGTGCAGTCGGGTTTCTGAACCATCGACAGGGAGCAACCAGCGATGGCAGCGGCAGCTCGCCGTGGCTCGCCGTGGGCGTGGGGGCGCCGTCCGTGGGGGGGTGCGGTGCTGTGGGGGAGCAGAGAGGGGAAGGGAGGCGAGGGAGCTCACCTCGAGGGGGTCTCGAGCGGACAGGAGGGAGGAGGTAGTCGGGGCAGGAGCAGGGCGGACAGGGAGGTCGCCGGCACCTTGGAGCGGACGGCGGCGGCGATGACGAGGACGGCAGGGGTGGTCGTGGATGCGTAGAGGTAGAGGAGGATGAGAGGGCTCCATTCCCGCGTTCGGCAGCCCGCGGCCTACACCCCTTCCCCGGCGCCGTGGTGATCCCTCCTCCGGCCATGGCAGTTCGGTGGTGGTGCAGTTCGGGGTTCAGAGACTGAGGAGATGTTCAGAGAAAGAGGGAGGGAGGTGGAAGAGAGAGGGGAAGCTGGCGGCGCTAGGGGTAGAGGTCTAGGGTTAGGGGCTAGGAGTGGGGCTTTAAGGGGCAGTGAGCTCGGTACGGCTGGGCATCGAGGAGGGGGGAGGTGATCGTGTGGTGAAGAGGGAGTCGTACTGCGAGGAAGAAGACAAGCGAGGGGGGTACGGGCCAGAAGGGAAAAAGGTGGGTTGGGGTGGTGTTGGGCTGAGGGGAAAAATTGGGCCTGCTGCCTCTCTCACCTCTCCCTTTTCTATTTTTGTTTTGTTATATTTTTTTTACAGAAATGGAAATAGGAATAAAACGATAAGTTTTAGGGTAGAAAATTTAGGGGGGAAATTTTTAGATTGCTTATTTAAGTAATAGCAACAGCTGGCAAATTCTGTGTTTCAAAATGATCAAAATAAAAATGTGGTTTGGAATTTAATTCGAATTTGGAGGAATTTGATTATTGATTGAATTATTGAAAACAGGAATTCAAATGGCATGAACCTTTAGTTTGAAATAGATGGAAACAAAGATTAGAATGTTTTGGTAATTTCCATAATTTTCCAATTGGGTGCTGTTTGAAATTTGATTCCAATTTAAATGATTTTGAGATTAACTGATTATTGCAAACCAATTTTAAATGGGGTGATCAAATAATTTTGATTGGAAGCATATGATTAATAATTGTGTTGCAATTTTTATAAGATCAACATGGTTGCTGTTTTGGACAATGTGATTTGAATTTGAATGTGAATTGATTCAAATGAGTTATTAAATAGAAATAACAAGTTAATGGTTCTATTTAAATAGAAACAACTAGTTGTTTTAATTGAAACTTTTATTTGGAAATTTGTAACATAACAAGTATGAACAAGGCATTTGGAAATTGGTTTGGAATTTCAAATGTTTTTGGTATTAGATGAATTTTTGTTAGAAACAAATCAATAGCTTTGGAATCACAACTTTAATGGAAACAAATGATTGTTTTGATTTGAAATATCATTTTGGAAATTGTAACATCACAAGGATGAAACAAAAGGTTTGAATTTTGGTTTGAAATTTAAATAGAAAACAAAGGAAACCTAAGGAAAACGATTGGAAAACAAATGAAAACAGAGGAAAACAAATGCAATCAACATGATGCCATGATGCAAAACATAAAATAACAGAGAGCAAACATTCTAATGGCTATTTTTCATACTTGGGATGTTACAGGTCCTCCCCAGTCGGTCTCCCTCTTAGACCTAAAAAAAGAGTTGCTCCAGCCACCTCGTCCCCCCCCCCCTTTGATTATGCTCTCCACGAGAAGGAATCCATTGGGGTTGAGGGGCAAACATCCAGTCACCCCATTGCAGGTCATTGTCAGTATGTTTCCCGTTCCCATGTTCGAGATGTGTGTGCCCTAGCAACCCACACACAAAGCAAAACTTTTGGATTTTTTCATAGAGCACTTGATAGGAAACTTTCTTCCGGTCCTTAGTGATCGAAACAAATCTTGAGAGAGGTTTACTCACATCCAGTCTCACTCTGATCCGAACATAGTCGCCATCCTCCTAGGGGTTAGGTTGACAGACGTGACGCTTCCCACCCTCTTGCACAATGATTGATTCTAGGACTTCCTTCTTCCTGAATCCCGTTGATAAACCCCCGCAATTGAATCCAAGAATGAATTTTGTCTAGGACCACATCACCTGGCCTGGTGAAACCATCATATTTTTCGATCAGTACTGCTTGATCCTTGAAAATCCATGGACCTTCCTCTATAATCATGTTCCAATCTCCTAGGCACTTAGCCGTAAGGACAAACAAGTTATTGCCTACCGGCTGTAATTGCACCCCTTGCGCTATAATCCACGCCATCCTCATGTACGAGTAGAATGATTCTCTAGAAAACGGTTTTTCTGATTGTCATGAACTCGGAATCAGGCTATTCTTCAGGGAATTCCTCATTAAAGTTTAGATCGTCTAATTCTTCCTCTTGGAGATAGAGTCTCTGTAGTAGATCATCAATGCGGATCGTCTTCCCCTTACCATCTCCTGGTGTTCTGCTGCTAGCCGATGCACCAGACGATTTGCTCGCCATCGAGGCCCTCCAAACCCTAGGAAGACTGAACTGTCCCTCTAAAACTCCGCGCTTAGGGCAGACAACAGAGGGAACGACGAAGAAGAAACTCACGATCGGAGAGATCCGAATCGGAGGAGTTCTAAACCTTAGACGACAGCGCCGCCAGGGGAGTCACAAACTCTAAGTCCGCTAGCCTAGTTTTTCGAAACATGTGTTGTACTCGATGATTACGGAGGAAGTACACGTTAATTATGCGATGATCTAGGACTAAAGATGCATGTGCAAGCAGTATAACTACATAACCTTAGGGCATCTCCATCCGCCCCCCCCCCCAGCGCCCCCCCAGGACGCGAAATAGCGTTGATTTGCTCCAAAAGCGTCGTTTTCTACCAGCCGGCCCCCACAGAACCCCAAATAGCGTCTTTTCGGCGGAAATTAGCGCCGGCCCACCCAGGCGAAACCCAGCCCGTTGGGTTCGGCTTGGGGGGGCGGCGGAAGGAAAAGCACGCGTGGGTCAGCACTGTCGGCGAGGCAACAACATTTCCCCAACTTTCCCCATCCCGACTCGCCTTTTCCTCTCGCTTGACTCGCCGTCGCCACCCCGTCGGCCACCCCCACACCGCCGCCGTCGACCACCACCACACACGAGCAACGAGCCGAACCTCCGTCGTCTAGCTCCGCCGACGTCGTTTACTCGCCCCTCCGCCACGAGGGAGGTTGTGCCCGGCGAAACGCGTCCACTCCCCCCCCCCCCCCGCAAGGTGTTCGACGTACTGCCCGGCCCATGGACTCCGACGCCGATCAGGCCGCCATCGACGAAGAGGAACACCTGCTGATCCTGAGCTGCCTAGCTGGCTTGCAGGCCGAGGCCGCCCAGCCGCGGCGTGCTGGATCGAGGCCCGGTCGCCGCAAGAGCAAGCCGAGGCAGCGGTACGAGGGGTATTGCATCCTCTACTCCGACTACGTCGCCGCGGATCCCACCAACGACGAGAAGGTGTTCCGACGTCGTTTCAGGATGAACCGCAAGCTCTTCCTCAAGATCATGCATGCCATCCGGGAGTTCGACACCTACTTCAAATTGAAGAAGGACTGCACCGGCACGGTAGGCTTTACCTCTATTCAGAAGTGCACGATAGCCATGAGGTTGCTTGCATACGGTGCTCCCGCAGATGCACAAGATGAGTTCCTGCGCATGAGTGAGTCCACGGCCCTTGACTGCTTGAACAAGTTATGCCGGGCAGTGGTTGCAGTTTTTGGCCCAACATATTTTCGATCACCCAATACGCAAGACACTGCTCGTCTCCTTGCAGAGAGTGAAGCAAGAGGCTTTCCTGGGATGCTTGGTAGTATCGACTATATGCATTGGGCATGGAAGAACTGTCCATTTAATTGGCAGGGGATGTACAAGGGAAAGGAAGGAGAGTGCTCGGTGGTTCTCGAGGCCATGGCTTCGTACGATCTATGGATATGCCTGGAAGTCACAACGACATCAATGTCTTGCAGTGCTCGAATGTCTTTGCCGAGCTTGTCGAAGACCATGCCCCCCCCCCCCCCCCCCCCCCCCCGTGAACTATGAGATCAATGGACACCAGTATACAAAGGGGTATTATCTTGCAGATGGCATCTACCCGAAGTGGGCATGTGAAGAGCATCTCCAACCTTGCGCCAGGAAGCGTAAAAGCTTGGTTTTCCAAGTGCCAGGAGGCTTGCAGGAAGGATGTTGAGCGGGCATTTACCGCGCTGCAATCTCGATTCGCTATTGTCCAGTACCCAGCTATGACTTGGTCGAAGTCCAACATGTGGGAGGTGATGCAGTGTTGTGTGATCTTGCACAACATGATCATTGAGAGTGAGCGGTATGACCCGGTGTCTGACAGTTAGACAAACACACCATACTACCGACAGAGTCCTCTTGCAAATGTTGATCACCAGGTGCCGGCATCATGGACAGCCTTCCTCGCCACACGGCAGGGGATTCGACACGTTGGAACACACCAAGCTCTACAGAATAACCCGGTGCAACATTTGCGGGCGCGAAAGGGGAATGACAATGTTGAGGACGATGACAATGCGTAGTGTAATTTGTTTAAATTGTTTAAATTGTTGAACTATTTATTTTTTTGGTAAAAGTCTATTTATTTAATTTATAGTGCAATTGTTGAACTATTTATTAAATATGGCCGAATCACCGGCTGGGGGCGGCCTAGGTTTCACGGCTGGGAAACGCGCCCCCAGTTTTCTATTTTGCGCCGTTTCGTACCGCGGCGGCCAAAAAACGGGATTTTCGCGTCCTGGGGGGCCGAACTGTAACAATGTCTAGAGAAAAAAATGCATCTGCAAGCAGTATAATACTAGTACTGGTATAAACAAGTTTTTTTTTTTTTTTTTGAGGAGCGGTTACGATAATGACATGCACTGTTCTATCTTCTGCTACGTAACAGTGTAAGCGGAGTAATAATAATATAATGCAGGTTACTCCAAGATTGGCACTGTTTTCTTCAATGCGAAAAAAAAGTGCGATCCAACTGCAAGCCGTATAATAATGACGTACGGGACGTAACTTGTATACAAGATTTTATCGAAAAAATGTACCGGTAACTTGTAAGATATGACAATGAAACCCACACGATGCCAAAGGCCAAACAACACGCGTGCATTCTCGCGCGTGCCGAAAAAAGATACGACCTAGAAAGAGTGATTTGTACTACCTGACGCTGAAAAATCGCAAACGACCATAACGACCTTACAGAGCATCATCAGCAGATGTGGGATCGCTGCGCGCCGTTTGGCACGCGTTGTGGATGTTTCGCGCCGCGACGGCAAATGCAGACGCGCTAAAAACAAATATGGGGCGCGTTCAAATTTTAATTTAGCAGACGCGCTAAAAACAAGCGCACCGCAAATAGACCTTACAGAAATTTAAAAAAAAAAACTACTCCGAGTCGGAGTCGGAGTCGATGTCGTCGGCGAACTCGTCGGTGATGTCCTCGTCGTCGTCGGAGGTGCACGATATCTCGTCGGAGATAGTCGCCCACCTCGGATCTTCGGAGACCCACTGGTCACCGGCGTGGTCGGCTTGGCGGAGCTCCCGCAGCGCCTTCAGCCGCGCCTCCCGGGCTTCCTCTAACTGGAGGTGGCGCTTGAGGCGGCGCTCCGCCCGCTCCGCCACCTTGGTCTGTCAGAGTTCCTCGTCGGCGCTCGACTCCCCAGGGTTGTCCCGGTTGTACTGGCGGACGGCGCGGTCTTCAATGGCGTCGGCGAGCCCCTGAAATGAGCGGTGGCAGAAGTGTCGGCGGTCGCGGGCGGTGACGATCAGCGCCGTTGGCGCCTGGCCTGCGCTTCCGCCGGCGTGCGGCAGTAGCTGAAGTTCATCAGCGACCGCGGGCGGTCGAGGCGCCACGCCGCCGCGTCCCAAGCACGGGCGGCCTCCTCCGCCGTCGCAAAAGATCCGAGAGGGATGCGATCGTCGCCGCCGCGGATATCGGCGGCGAACAGTCCGTTCGTCCGCGCACGGACGCCGCGAAAGCCGGTGGCGCTGTTCCTCCTCGGAGGCATGGCGGCGACGCGGCGGTGCGTGGAGACGAGAGGGCGCGGGAGAGGAGAGAGCGCGAGAGAGGGAGAGGAGTAGAGAAGACGCGGACGGCGCGGCATTTTATAGCGTGCGCTCGCGGCAGCTCTCCCGCGCGAACGCCCGCGCTCTACTGATTTTCCCCCGCGCGCCGTTTTACCGCATCCGTTGCACCTTCCCACACTCGACCGCGCGCGCGAAATCGCCGCTTTTTCGCGCGCCCGCGCGAGATCGCGCGTCTGCTGGAGATGCTCTTAGCACCGAAGATTTCCGCAAAAAACTCGATAGTGAAGAGTCCCAAACAAACAGAACAAGCTGGACACTCGAGGCTCCTAAACAGACAGAACTTGAAGCGACGAGAGGGCAAGATATTGTCGATCGCTCTTCGCTTATGACAAGTCACGTGGTACTAGCTCAATGTTAAATGCAAAATTTGTCACATATCACAGGACTTAGGGCATCTCCAGTCGTCCCCCCAGCGCCCCCCAGGTGGCCTTTTTAGCGCCGGAAGCGGCGAATAGCGTTGTTTTCGCACCAGCCGCCCCCCCCCCCCCCCCCAAGAAGCCTAAATAGTGTCGTTTCGGCGCTAATTCGCGCCGCGGCACCCAGACGAAACCTAGCCCGCTGGGTTCGGCTTGGGGGGCAAAAATGCGGTGCAGCTCACGCGGGCCAGCTCTGTCAGTGACGCGTCGGAAAACCGCGGGAACAGAAACCCCCGCCCGTGATCTTCTTCTCGGCGCCCGCGCCGGTCAAAGGCTGCCGGAGTAATGGCGTGGCGGCCGGCCAGTGCATGCGCCCAGTCAAAAGGCTGCCGGAGTAATGGCGTGGTGGCACCGGAGGCACGCGCGGCGCAGTAAGTGCTCCGCCAGGCTACAAAAAGGCCTCCTCGCCGCTCGTCGCTCTCCCATTCTCGACGTCCACCTCCCTCGCCCTCACCGCGCTCGCTCTCGCCACCCTCGCCGCACCTCACATAGACACGATGCCTCGCCGGTTCCGTGCCTGGCGCCACTCACCGCTGTACTGCCGGCCCACAGCCGCGACGCGTGGCCATAGCGACGGCGACAGCGACGGCGAGTTCCACTACGAGGAGCAACCAGCGCAGGAGGCGGCGCCCAAGCAGCAGCCGGCACTGGAAGAGGCGGCGCCGGAACAGCAGCAGGCGCAGGAGGCGGCGCCCGAGCAGCAACCAGCGCAGGAAGAGGTGGCGCCCGAGCAGCAGGCGGCGCATGAAGCAGGGCGCTGGAGGAGGGACCGGAGGAGGCAGCCAATCTGGCCCGAGCAGCACGCGGCGTACTACTCCTTCGAGACCTGCCGGAACGAGGAGGCGTTCCACCGGGTTCGCGGTGGCCTCGAGCAGGCGGCGGCGGCGGCCGAGGCTGCCGCCGTTCGGGCATCCCTGGAGACCCACCGGAGGGAGGAGGCGGAGCGCGAGGCCTACCGACAGCTCACCGCAAACGCGGCGTCGGCCGAGCAGCAGGCGCTCGTCGCGCAGTACGAGAGCGACCGGCGCCAGGTGGTGCTGCAGAGCGAGCGGCGCAACCGCCAGCCCTCCGAGCAGGCACAGCTGCACCGGCTGCGGATGCAAGGCAGGGCGGAGCGGCGCTGGCTCGCCACGGTGGCGAACCCGTCGACGAGCACCCCGCCGCCCTTCGCCGAGAACGACCACGAAGCTGGCCCCTCCAACCGGTCCGCCTACAACGACTGCGAGGAGGACGACGAGGAAGAGGACGACGCCTAGAGTAGTCGCCGCCAGGCCAGGGCGATCGTAGTTTTTAAGTTTTTCGCAATGTTTAGTTTAAATTTCAGTCGTAATCTATGAAAATTGCGTCGAATCAATAAAAGTGCGTCGAATTTATTTTCCGAATTATTTTGGGCCGACTGTTGGGCTGGGGGCGACTGGGAACCCTGCCTCACAGGTTCCAGATTAGCGCCGTTTGGCGCCGCGGCGGCCCCAAAACGGCGGCGTTTTGGGCCCTGGGGGGCGACACGGCTGGAGATGCCCTTACGAAGTCACGACCCATCCTTTCATATCCTATTCACTCAAAGTTGGGGTTGTGAGTTGTAACCATGTTGCCGTGTCTTCTCATTCGAATCAGAAAATCGCCTCATAAATCTTGTACTCCCTCCCATGCATAAAAAGTGTCGCTCATCGCCTAGAAGAGCATCTATGGGAAGGGGTAGCGAACCAAAGATAGATTTGTACAGCCTCGTGGTTGAACTTACGACAGTGTGGGAAGTGGGTGCAGCTCAGTGGCTAGAGGCTACGAGTGCGCGCCAAGCCATCCGGGTTTGAGTCCCATCTATGGCTGTGTGCTCGGATAAAATGGAATCTCATCTACCTAACAACGTAGTACCAATAGATGGACCATTCCCTATGGCAGTGTGTTACTGGTGGACCACACAAGTCACAACCATAACAAATAGACATCGCCATGGTCTAGTATACATAACAGAAACGAGAGTTCGCTTCTCTTCGTCAAACTGTCAACTGTGGGTCTGTGGCTCGGTTTCTATTTCTTGTTGAACTATGATTAACTTGGGATCAAAGAGTGATGAGAAGGGGACGGCGATTAGCACGCGGTAGCTCAAGCTGTGTAGCAGCACATAGTGGATGTTGACAATCTGCCGGTGGTATGGATGAGCTGAGATGGAAATTTGAAATTGGTACTGAGTCGGACCTTGAAGAAGCTCACATGAACACTAGGAGCATATTACAAAAAATAACGAAGAAGACTTGAAGATAAGAATCAGTGAACTATTACGTTAAACAAGAGCAATGGCCACCCAAGGTTTTCAGTTGGCAATTCTAGCTTACGTGCTCAAATACTTCTGTTCATACCCTCTGAGAAGAGGGTTCCACAACGAGCAAGCAGTAGATTCGATCAAGCAAGCAGCAATTTCGCTCTGTTTTTTTTTTCCACGGTAGACAAGCCAGAGAGAGTAATAAACATGCCCTAACAAAAATCCCCACAAGAAAAAACCTTTCAAGCAAAAAAAATAAAATGCAAGCAATACACCATATACAGAATAAGGGACCAGAAAACCAGGAGTTCGTTGTTCTTATTACTTTCTCAAGTACTACAACACTCAGGGAAAAAAACTACTACCTTAATAATGTTGTCCAGATGTATCGAAAATTGGGCTGCTTAGCTAACAATAACAAATACCTGAAAACACGAGACCAAGACTCCGAAAGAGAAATAGGAAAGGGGTTATATAAGAACCCCCAATGTCGCAAAGTATATAACTGACCTAACGCCGACAGCAAGAACCAGTCACACAGACCTAAATTTTAGTTTCCCAGGCACGATCCACGCACTCGATTTGCAGATACTGCTGAGTTTTACGCGATGATGGGTCCCATGTTACAGCAATAGGCGTAAGAAATATAATGCGCTAATTGCCAGTGGCGACAACACTTTCGGCTACAGGTTTGGAAGCATTCGGCTCTTCCCCTGCGACAGGGGCGGCAGCAATCTCCTTGCTCAATGTCTGGTTTTGTGCCACGGAGTTCCCGTTGACTGCATTCTTCTCCTTCTCATCACCACCCTGGACATGTGAATAACAAGCAGGCATCAGGACCTATATCGACACAACCGTAACTGGTGCTCATGAAATTACGCGCTCTAATGTACGCTCTAATTTACGGATACAGCACTTGCCTGGCCTTGAACCAGCTGTTGCTTTGCTCTCTTTTCCTGCATCAACTTCTGTCGGTTCTCATAAAATGCAAAATCATCCAAAATTGAGGTCTTGCTGACATGTTCCTTGAAAATCTTGAGCATCTGAAGACCTTGCTCAAGCTTAACCTGCAGCAATAGGGAGACAGCAGGGCAGTATTGTAAGTAATATGTTCACGGGCGACTGAAAACATCAATCATACTGCCAAGGAAGCATCATATATGAGTGGAGCTTCTGTATGACATGTACTGGTGTTTCAATAGTCCCTTGATCGGGTACCCGAAGTATATGCATCAAACACCCCATTGAATCTACATGTTCTTTCGGTCAAATCGTGAATGGATAAAACACATCGCCTACAGTCAGTCACCAGTTAACTGGAAAATCGCATATATATACACAGAAATAGGACCGACGCCGTAAAAATTATTCTCAGGTCGCTAATATACAGGGTCGTATCCTAATTTATATCATAAAAATGACCAAATAACAGTTTCTGAAGTCCCGCTATTCTAATTAACTAAGGTACGGACCTAACCATATCATTGTCCTTAAGAAAACAGGCTATACCATAACATCTAGCATACATAATATCAACAGTACATCAAATGAGGAATGGCCTCGTCACGAAATTATTTCTTAATAAGCAATTATTGACAGTGGTTTTCAGCAAGCATACCTCTTGTGTATCACGGCTGTTTGTCACGGGCTTATTGTCATTGTTTTCCAATGTAATATGCTTTAAGATGTTGTTTGGGATATCCTTGACAATGTGCCACTTGATTGAAAAGCAGCCATTCCACTTGTCTTGTTGCCAATAATCTACTGTCTTGTCAAAGTCAACAGGGCCAACCATTTCAGCAATACCAACAAATTGACCACTTGTGTTTACCTACAAGAACATGTGCAAGGTCAATAGAGATGCTAAATGAAGAATGCATGATAACATACAGTAGCAACATACTTACAGAGAAAAATAAGAACACAGGGCATTCGCTGGGTTTCTCCTGAGCTTCTCGGTATCCAGCATCCAGCTTCTTATTTCCATTAGGGGTGCTTGCCCACACATTATATTTGATACTCTTGTGCACATCATCCTCGCTGTAAGATTTGATAACGAAGAACTTTGCATCCTTGTATGTTGCAGGAAAGCTTTCCTGGTTAAATTGGCTCTTATCTGGAAGGACATTATTCTCCTGTTTCCCGGCTGAAGGGAGGGCCTGGCCCTTCACAGCAATAGTGACAGTAGGTCCAAATGGTTTTTGGTGCCTGAATCCACCAGATCTTGGTCCTCTGTTAAGCTCAGTGAAGCCATCTTGATTCTCACTGCCAAAACCAAAAGGTGCCCGACCTCTAGGCTTGTATTTGACAGTATCCACAACTCCCCACTGTCCATTATTTCTCGAATTGTACACATTAGATCCAAAACCAAGTCCAGTTTTCAGTGTGTTCCCGTACTGACCATACAATCTGCTATCAGGGTACATCCTACTAGGATAACTATGAGAGCTTAGGCCCATCCCAGATGAAGGCATCTGCGTATGCATACCCTGTAAACAAATAGAAACTAACAGCTAAGTTTTATGGGAGGACACCGCAGAACTTCATGAAACTCACATGGAACTTATCATGCTGTGTACGTTCATCGTCGTAATGTAAGGTGATCTAGTACAAAAATGTTATGTGAAATGCTATGAGCTAGTCATAGTGTTCTTTTTTTTTTACCCGTAGGTAGTCATAGTGTGTTATAATAATTAGGAAGGACATGAAATTACTAAGGAAAGCTATGCAACACAATAACAGGGAAATTGAATAGCTTGCAGAACACACCATGAGGTTTGTTGTTGGCCGGTGACTCTGATTTTTCGCTGAAGATGAATTAGAACCATAAGATGTGACACTAGCAGTTGATCTCTGATGCCCACTAGGGTAGGCTGAAACATCATACCACTGAGCCGGAGAACGGAGACCATTGTGACCAAAATTACCAGTGGAAGGTCCACCTTGCGAAGGCCCTCTTCCATATGAGCCACTGTTGGTCACTGATACAGTCTGGTAAGTTTGCTTACGCGGTAGTGAACTGTTGGCAGCTGCAATCCCACTAGCAGACGCATTAGTTGCTTTTGTTGAAGCTAGCGGAGCACGTGCCTGGTGAGCAGCAGCAGAAGGCAACTCAGACTGAGAATTGGCACCATTAACACTATGGACTGCATTGGTTGGAGCCTGCTGTTGATAGTATTGACCAGGGTACTGGTAATGCTGCGTGGCATATGACTGCCCATCATGCCCGGCAGATGGGACAGGAGAACCTGATGGATACGGGCCATAGGGAGCATAACCATATCCATGGTACATGTCACCATACACATTCTGCTACATAGATGCAACAACAGATTAGCTGATTTCATAACTTCGTATAGCTGAAACAAGAAACAATTCGCCAAAAACACAAATTCACCATCTAAACAGGCACAGTTGTTATCTAAATGTTTTTTCCTAGCCTCCAAAACACAGGTGAAAATGCATAATCTAACTATACATTATACTCCTTGATACTACATAGTATAATGGCTACAGACTGACTATAATACAAGTGTTAAGTTGTTAACTCACTTGGGTCATGTCCATTCCTTCTTGACCAGCATACCTGGTGTCCCACTCATTGGTTGAGCCATCATAACCTGATCAGCAGCAAACAGAAATTTGAACTTCTCAGTTAATGACTCAAGACATCCAAAAATAGCCGATTCACAATTAATGAACCTAGCCATCATCCAAAAATAGCCAAGAATTACATACCGCTAGGGTAGTAATAGGCTGGTGAGGGATATCCATTGGGCTGGTAGAAAAAGTTGGGATCCATGGCCTCCTGGAGCAGGGGCGTAATCGACCTGTCGACGTGAGGCTCCACGGCCTGCGAATTACCGGCGTTGGCAGCCCCATACGCCATCCCAGAGGGCTACAATTACCAAAAGCAGCAGTTTCAGTAACCTCTCCTCCAAGAACTACTACACATAGCTAGTACTACACAAAGCTACCTTCTTGGCAGCGTCGGCGCCATCTTTCTTCCCCTCCAAGGACAGCTTCTGCATGTCGGCGTGGAGCTCCGCGCCCTGCGCATTACCGGCGTTGGCAGATCCATACACCATCCCGGAAGGCTACAATTTACCAAAAGCAACGGTTTCAGCAACCTCTTCTCCGAGAAGTTGGAGCAGAGCAAGAGACAGGAACCGCCGGCCTAGAAAATATAGATGGTGCAACACCGGCAGACGGAGAATTCGTGGAGATAAATTAAGCCTGGGTTTAGCAACCGCCGGAAGCTCGTACCTCGGAAACCGATGCCCAAGATTGCGGACCGGGTGGGGTGCAGCAGGGGACGGGGTAGCGCGTGAGCGGCGACGGTGGCGGAGGTGGACACGGGAGTGGTGGTAGGTGCGGGGCCGTGGATAAACCCTAGACGAGGGTGCGGGGGAGGAGGAAGACGGGGAGGTGAGGAGGAGAGGGAAACGAAGATAGCCGCCACAGACTCACGCGAGGCGGCGAAGGGAGGAGCCTGGAAGAGGCGAGAGGGGGTTTTCGATGGTTCACAGGCCCTGGATCAGGTACCGCTGCCGGCCCATCCCGCCGCTCGTTTATCTTCCTAGACTTCTTTCGCTCCGTGCACCCAGGGAAAACGGTGCGATGCAACCACCTTCCTGCCCTAGGCCACTAAAAAAAATCTTCGTGTTCTTAAATGTTTCCTTTATGATAGGAAGAAGGTTTTTAAATGTAAGAGCTTCTCCAACCAAATTGGATAAACATAACCCCTACACATACATGAAAACATCCGAAAATGTTCATGACTACCTCTTTTGAGTTCATGGTAACATTTGTAAAAAAATAATCCGAACCTCTTTTGTTCCAACAATATAATACATCCTCGTGACTACCTAATTAAGCTTTGCATGACAATTCCTCTTTCACGGATTCAGTAGAAATTGTGTCTAAACTTCGGCTTTTGCTCTAGCATTTGGACGAACAATTGGTTGAAAAATTCAGCGGCTCAAATGCCCGATGTTGCCCTGACAATTATACCTCTGACGAGTCCCACACCGTGTTGAGCGCCTCAGCCCGCGAATACACTCGTCATGTGAAAGGACAACGATGTCAAAGGGTAAATAGGCGATTAAAAATGATTCGGTTTAGTCTTGCCTAATGTGCAAATAAATTACACTGTCTAGATGCATCCACTTTTGTCAAACTTTGTGACATTTAATTCCGGACGGAGGGAGTAGGTGTTTAATTTAACAACCACAATCTAATTAAACAAAGCTGAACTGTGTGCACCGACAATTTATGCTAAATAAGACAAATAACAAGCTGATAACAATATCTATAACTTCACGCACGAAGGCTATCATAATGTAAAGTGCATAAGTAAATAGCTCGAATATAGAAATAACCGAGACACGGAGATGCTGATTTATTCCGGAGTTTCTCCTTTTGAGGGGAGTATGTCTCGTTGGAGGGTGTGAGCTCACCATAACAGGTCTACTCAACGTCACAAAGGACTCACCCTATTCTCCGGTGAACCTCGCCACAAAGGTTTATTTCACCTTCCACTATCGGTAACCTTCAATCTCGAGGCACAAATCCACAACTTAATTGGAGACTCCCGATGTCGTCACAAACTTGGGGCATGCATCCACACCTGAATTGGAGGCTCCCAAGAACACCACTATGTCTTCTAGTGTCCAAGGACCCAGGAGTAACAAGTTCACAAAGAGAGCAAATCATTGCAACCAATGCAATTGGCAATAGCTCAAGTGCTCAAATCGCTCACTCTCAAATTCCAACAAAACAACAAATGCTTATGGGGAAATAAGAGAGGAATAACAAAGGAGGATAAACACGAAGAACTCCGAGATCAAGATCTATTATGTTCCCTTCACTTAAAGAAGGGATGGATTGATAGAAATATAGATCTAAATATTCTCTCACTTTTCTCTCAAAGATGTGCAAGAATCATGGGAGGAATTGAGAGAGGGGTAAACATTCCTAGACCAGCAATGGTGGGAGAGAGATAAAAAAAACGTGTTTGGGAAAGATGTTTTCTTTGGAAAAGAAGGGGCTTTATATAGGTCCCCACGAAAAAGAGTCGTTGCCTGAAATCTGGGGCGGAATATCCAGCCCAAGTGGGGGCCTAATATCCGGCTCCCCGGAATATTCCGGTCCCTCTGACCAATATTTCGGTAATATTCCGGCAGGCTCCAGAAAGCAACGCGGACAGGTCCTTAGCCATATTTCTTCACCCTTGAATATTCTGGCCATGGGAGCCAAAATTCTGCATGTCTTCTGCAAACAATGCATCATGGTCCTTAGCCGAATTTTTGGGAGTCTGGATAATCCCGTGTCCTGTTACCCTAGAATATCTGGTTTTAGACTGAATTGCCAATACGAAAACTGCAATAACTTTGGCATAGAAAGTCCGATTAAGGTGAGACCTATTTTGTTGGAAAGATAACAAGGAGAACTATACAAACAAAATGTGAAAATTGATACCTCAAAGTATAGATAAATTACCACACATGGGAAGGTTTGGAAACTTTCTCAAAGACAAACCGGTAAAAAATTTACCACCGAAACGCAACAAGTTTTTTTACGAAGTCCGCTTTCGATGAACCTCGGCTTGTCATGAAGATCACGACAAGCACCAAAACCCACAGAAATAAAATACAAATAAGAACCAAGAAGGTGTTGGGAATATGCCCTAGAGACAATCATGTATGATGTAATTCTCAATGTGTTCATAAAGTTATTAAGTTAACCTTGTTTTGAACATCTGATATATCATTGAATATGTTATTTGATTGTTGAACTATGTATTCATGTTATTCATTCTGAGCTGTCCTTGGTCACTGAGGTTGTGTTGGACACATAACCTAGACTAATGTGAATGTTGCCTGATGACTCGGTTCCACTTGTTATGGGCATGGAGATGCCATTCCAACTTACACAGACTTGGTTAAAGAGTTTAGCAAGTTGGACTGGCTCCTATTAAGATGAAGGGAATGTGCCCAAGAGGAAATAATAAAGTGGTTATTATATTATTCCTTATTTATGATAAATGTTTATTTCTCATGCTAGAATTGTATTAACTGGAAACGTTGATATATGTGTATTTAATAAACAAACAATGGTTCCTAGTAAAGCCTCTCTTTGAACTAGCTTGTTGATTAATAGATGATCAAGGTTTCCTGAACATGAACATTGGATGTTGTTAATAACGGGGTCATGTCATTAGAAGAATGATGTGATGAACATAAAGCCAAAGTGAATATAGCAATGCGATCAAGTCATTAAGTTACATTGTTATATCACACATACGAAGTAACTCTAATCCTTAGACCATGAGATCATGTCAATCACTAACACCGAAAGAGTGCTTTGATGTCATCAAACGTCACACCGTAACAGGGTGACTATAAAGGTGTCGTTGGGTATTCGGAAAGTACTAGTTGAGGCTCATGGATCAAGAGTGGGATTTGTCCATCCAAATGATGGAGAGATAATACTCTGGGACCTCTCGGTGATATCACATCGACCCCGCTTGCAAGCATGTGACTAGGTCACAAGGATGTCATATCACGGAACGAGTAAAAGAGTGCTTGTCAGTAACGAGATTGAACTAGGTATGGTTGATACCAATGATTGAATCTCGGACAAGTAAAATATCGCGAGACAAAGGGAATTGGTTATGACATTTATGGTTCACATGATCACTAGATTCATCGTTGAATGTGTAAGAGTCATTACGAATCTCCAGGTCCCGTTGTTGACTATTGATCGGAGAGGTGTCTCGATCATGTCTAAATTATTCACGGACCGTAGGGTGACACACTTAAGGTTCGATGACGTGATTGAGTGGATACGGAATATCGAAGAAAAGTTTGGACAAGACCGAAATTGTTTCAGGGAATATTGAAATAGCCACCGGAATAGTTTCGGGTAATATTGAAATAGTTCAAGATGGTATATGTTATTGTTTTATTAACAAATAGTTCAAAGGGTAAGTGTTAATGTTTGTTAATAGGATTAACAAATATTAAAATAAAGAAATTAAATTGTTTTATTTATTTATTAAAGAAACCCTTGGAATTTCGAGTGGGAATTGATGAGAGAATGAGTGGGTTGAGTGGATACTCCACCCACATCATAAGGGGAGAGGTGGAGGCACCAAAATTTCGTGGCTTCCTCCCCCTTCTATATAAAGAGGGGTTGGACCTCTCTCTCCACAAAAAACTTGGTGTCATCTCCATCTCCATCCTCCCGCTGATCCACCTCATGTTCATGCGCTTGGTGAAGCCCTGAACGATTCTCCACCACACCACGCCGTCGTGCTGCTGATTTCCGAGGGATCCTCCACTTCCGCTGCCCCACTGGATCGAGGGAATGGAGGTCGTCATCGAGGTGTACGTGTGACCGAGTCCGAAGGGCTGCCGGATTGCAGCGCGCATCTTCGCGATCTTGAGATCGATGTGAGTACGACCACATCACCAACGAGATTTGACCTCGTAACGCTTTGTGTCTTTGAGGGTATGTTCTTCTTAAGACTCTCTTTCTCCCCGTTGCTTACATCTACTAGATTAGATCTTGGCCCTCCGGGTGTCTATCGCGTAGGAAATTTTTTGTTTTCTATGCAACGAACTCTTCAGTGGTATCAGAGCCGAATCTATGCGTAAATGATTTTTACGGGTAGAACACATAGGTGTATGTGGGCGTTGATGATCATGTTATTGCCTCCTTGAGTATTTTATGATCTTAGTGGCATAGTAGGATGAAGCTGCCATAGACAAACTTTACGTGTACTTTGTACGCGAGACATGTCTCACTTGTGGCTGAGGGGGTGTCTGTTTCTCCTACTATAGTTAAGATCTAATCTACTAAGCGTTGTTAAAAATATGTTTACCAACGGTGTGGTTGATGTTTGTAGGTATGAACGGTTCTATCCTCAGAATCCCTAAGCCACGTAAAATATGCAAAAATAAATTAGAGACGTCTAACTAGTTTTTGCAGGACATGTGATGTGATATGGTCAATGTTACAAATTTGATTATGAGATGATATCTTTTGTAAATTATTGATATACCGGTAGGAGCCATATGGTTGTCTTATTATTGATGGACAATCAAGATGGAGGTGTCATGGACCTTGGTGCCACGCCGGTGGAATGATGGAGATCATACCATGATGCACATGATGGAGATCAAGTGTAAGAAGGAGCATATCATATCACATTATACATGCATGTGATGTTGATCATTTTATGCATCTTATTTTCTTTAGATTGTGACGGTAGCATCATAAGATGATCTCTCTCACTTAATATCAAGTTAATAATGTGTTCTTCCTTAGTATGCACCGTTAAGAAAGTTTGTCGTTTTGAGACACCACGTGATGATCGGGTGGGACAGACTCAACGTTCGCACACAACGGGTGCTGACGAGCCTAGCATGTACAGACATGGCCTCGAAACACACGCAATACTACGGTTCTACTTGGCGAGCCTAGCATGTACATACATGGCCTCGGAACACGTAACCAAAAGGTAAATCATGAGTCATATGGATGATATGATGAACATGTCGATGTTCGCCTTTGAAGCTACATCATCTCACGTGATGATTGGTTTTGGTGTAGTGAATTTGGTTTGTGTAATCACTAAAACGACTAGAGAGATTTTGTTTTTGAGTGGGAGTTCACGTAGTAATTTTGAAGTAACTTGAACTTATTTATCATGAACAACCAATCAAAGTGAATTTGCACAAATTGTAGTAACATCTAGAAACTACCTTACATTTAGATTGTTAATTGAGATATAACTGTTATGATCTGGTAAAACCATTTAGATTGGTATCGTATTAGTGAAATTTAAAATTGAGTCCTATTGTAGATTTTTGGTATTTCCTACCTAGCTCCATATGGTTAATGATTGATTGATCTAGAGAGCAAATAATTCCTACTCAGAATCTAGAGTCATGGTTGCTTCCATATTACTTTATCTTCAAAATAATGTTTTGTCGATCAAGGTGATTTAGGAACTGAAAAGAATTGTTTCAGAAACAATCAAGTGAAAGATATATTGATATCTAGAAACTCATTTGTGGCAACAGGATTGAGTATCATTTATCGTAACAATGTATGCTTATATTATTTGAATATATGCAATAATTGAAGACGCTAGGCGTTTGAATATTCCAAGAAGTTGGGCACTACAAAATTATCCTCTAAATTCCTTTATTCAAGTTATAGTAGCTTAATCATAAAATTGTTACGATGGGATGTATTAAATGTATGGGTAAAAATCGTTTACCTTGCTTGGAGATTGTTAAGAGTGGAATCTAGAAGAACTATATTAATATGGTGATATTAGTAGAACAATCAAACTCAAAGTATGACTCAATGGGTGATAGTATATGACACCATATAAGATATGGTTTTGTTAATGACCCGAATTTTCTTTTTCTTAAGTTTTGGTATGCATAGCATGTGTAAAATGTTTACAATAAAAATAGCATACATATATGTTTATAAGGTTATCCCAACGAATTCATTGGGCATTTCTCCTATCACCAAACGAAAGACAAATGTTGTTTGTCACAAAAGGTTGATTTCTCGAGAAAGTAGTTCTTGCGAAACAAGTGAGTGGGAGAATTGTACAAAATCAACGAGATTAGAGAATCTTTGGTATCATGTCAAGAGTAGCGCAACACGGGAAGTTGTTCTGTAGTTTCCTATTTTGACAAAGTAGAAGACACTACATGTGTTGTAGATACTTCGGATGAGTTTGCGAACTGAACCACAAAATTCCTAATAAATTTGTACTTAGACCAACTTGTGGTTTCAGAGTAAAGTGTTGTTTTGACACCAAAGGACTTGGAACTTGTAAAGGAAGAAAATGATGGGCCCTAACTTCGTAAAATTGGCTACGAGTCATTATATCCGCGATAGTATTCCTGTATTAATATCAAGTATGTGACTTGGTAGTATTTTCAAAAGGCATGATGCCTAAAGATAGCAAACGGGTCTACATAGAGACAAAGACATGGAATTTTACATCTTTTGAAAGTTGTTCTTGTCGAAAAGATGTTTTCGACGACGTTCAAAGAGTTGACTGCTACAAGATTTTGATCTTCCGTAGTGATGCTTTAGTCTTTGCGGATAGTTCTAGAAAAAGTTACATATTATGATATGGTAGTTTAATAACAAAAACCAACTTTCCTCTCAAGGAATTTTGATCGATGATGTGTACTTGACACAATCTGAGAGTTTTTGTAAAATTTAAAAGGTTGCTAGAAAGGTATGCACACTTCAATGGTTGAAGTGAGCATAACGAAGTTGGAATCTTTACATTAATGAAGTTATCAAAATAGTTTGATTCCATCATGAACGATAAACATGCTTGTAGAGTTACAAGAAATTAAGTGGGAGCGCTATGACATATTTCTAATGCTTCATGTTGATGACATATGGTTGATTGGAAAATATGTATTTTAAATTATCAAGGTTAAGATTTTCATATTGATGAAAGGCTTAGCAGATATTGGGCATCGATATCTATAAGAGATGGATTGAAGCGCCTGATATGGTTGATCCAAATTACATAGATGAAATATTGAAGTAAGTCAATATCGAAATGACAAGAAGGAGTTCTTGCCACATGGAAAAGAATTGAGCAAGATTCAAGTATTTTGACACATGATGAGCATAATTGAAATTAAGATTTCTAAGTCATGTGTTCCATGCTATGTACACAACCAGATAAGTCCTATGCTATAGAATGTTGTAGCAGGATAATTCATATGATGATTAGACAACAGTGGGGGAGATCCTTATGCCATTTTAGAAATGCTAAGGATATGTTTTCCTATGTAGTAATGACAAACTATTCGTTGTAATATGTTACACTAATAGTCTTGTCATCTATTCAAATAAATTTATCTCAATTAAAATATGTGATGAAGGGTAGCACAATAGTCTGGAAGAAAGTTCCATGCTGGGTTTGAATGAATTTCAAAATTAAAGTATTGTGACGGGTACTACAACGAAGGCCAAGTATATTGTTGTGTTGACAACAAATAATATGAGTATTTTGTGTCAAGGAGTTCTTTATTGAACTTGGTGTATTTCCAAGAATGCTGACACTATGAAGCTACATTTTCACAATTTTAGTAACATTAGTTTAAGAAGAGGAATTAAGGTCTCACCGGTTGACCAAATATATACAAAGCCATCTCATTAGAGAATGAGTGATGCGTGTAGACGCATAGAACATGAAAATACAATAGGACCTGAACATGTCAGATCTTTTGAGGATGTTTACCACATGCGAAGCATGGCAGTAACACTGGAACGCTAAATGTGTTAAGTGCTTACGGACTAGATTATTGAGTATAGTGCAAGTCGGAGACTGAAAGAAATATGCCCGAGAGGCAATAATAAAGTGGTTATTATCTTATTCCTTGTTTATGATAAATGTTTACTTCTCACGCTAGAATTGTATTAATCGGAAACGTTGATACATGTGTGTTTAATAAACAAACAATGGTTCCTAGTAAATCCTCTCTTTGAACTAGCTCGTTGATTAATAAATGATCAAGGATTCCTGATCATGAACATTGGATGTTGTTAATAACAGGGTCATGTCATTAGAAGAATGACGTCATGCACATAAACCCAAAGTGAATATTGCAATGCGATCAAGTCATTAAGTTACATTGTTATATCACACATACGAAGTAACTCTAATCCTTAGACCATGAGATCATGCCAATCACTAACACCTAAAGAGTGCTTTGATGTCATCAAACGTCACACCGTTACATGGTGACTATAAAGGTGTCGTTGGGTATTCGGAAAGTACTAGTTGAGGCTCATGGATCAACAGTGGGATTTGTCCATCCAAATGACGGAGAGATATACTCTGGGCCCTCTCGGTGATATCACATCGACACCGCTTGCAAGCATGTGACTAGGTCACAAGGATGTCATATCACGGAACGAGTAAAAGACTACTTGTCAGTAACGAGATTGAACTAGGTATAGTTAATACCAATGATCGGATCTCGGACAATTAGAATATCGCGAGGCAAAGGGAATTGGTTACGACGTTTGTGGTTCACACGATCACTAGATTCATCGTTGAATGTGTAGGAGTCATTACGGATCTCCAGGCCCCGCTGTTGACTATTGATCGGAGAGGTGTCTCGATCATGTCTACATTCTTCACGAACCGTAGGGTGACACACTTAAGGTTCGATGACATGATTGAGTGGATACGGAATATCGTAGAAAAGTTTGGACAAGACCGAAATTGTTTCAGGGAATATTGAAATAGCCACCGGAATAGTTTCGGGGAATATTGAAATAGTTCAAGATGGTATATGTTAATCTTTTGATTAACAAATAGTTAAAGGGGGTAAGTGTTAATGTTTGTTAATAGGATTCACAAATATTAAATTAAAGAAATAAAATTGTTTTATTTATTTATTAAAGAAAACCCTTGGACTTTTGAGTGGGAATTGATGATAAAATGAGTGGGTTGAGTGGAGACTCCACTCACATGATGAGGGGAGAGGTGGAGGCACCAAAATGTTGTGGCTGCCTCCCCCTCCTATATAAAGAGGGGTTGGACCTCTCTCTCCACAGACAACTTGGTGTCATCTCCATCTCCATCCTCCAGACTATCCACCTCATGTTCATGCGCTTGGCGAAGCCCTGAATGAAGTTTTCTCCACCACACCACGACGTCGTGTTGCTGGTTGCCGAGGGATCCTCTACTTACGCTTCCCCGCTTGATCGAGGGAACGGAGGTCGCCATCGAGTTGTACGTGTGATCGAGGGCGGAAGCGTTGCCGGATTGCACCGCTCATCTTTGCGATCTTGAGATCGATGTGAGTACAAATACATCACCAACGAGATTTGATCTCGTAATGCTTTGTGTCTTCGAGGGTATGTTCTTTTTAAGACTCTCATTTCCCTGTTGCTTACATTTCCTAGATTAGATCTTGGCCCTTCGGGTGTCTATCGCGTAGGAACTTTTTTGTTTACTATGCAACGAACCCTTCATGAGATGCAACGAGTAAGTCAGCATTTGCATGTTTCAATCAATGTAATCCTTAGGCCTGAGGTTGTCGCACAATCCGAGTTGTGGATCACCGACTTAGGTTCTGCCAAACATTGTTCCGTGACAAGGCTGTTATAAAGGCATAGTTCGGGTCGAATGAGAAACAAGCTGCGTGATGTGGATAATCAAGATGGGATTTCCCCCTATGACTGGAGAGATATTATCTGGACCCTCTCAAGTGATATGATTCCATAATCATGGCCATGCTCGACTCGGTAAGTGTTAACCGGGTCTATTGACTAAGAGTTATTCAGATGAATCATATATCACGGACCGAGAAGAGAGTTGATCTATTTAAGGGATGACGATAATTCGCATATAGTTCGACAAGGTATACCGTAAGGCAAAAGGGACTCATATGAAAGTCACATTGGAAGGTATGTCGTCATGACTCTATGGCACTTTGGAGTCGGCACGTTCTGCTAGGAGCCACTACCGGTTGATCTATTGGGAGTCGAACTCCAATCATGTCCAAGTCGCCATGAGACTGCAGGATCGCACACTTAAGAACGGAAGCAAGTACAGTGGTCGGGTTGGACTCGAACCGAAAATGGACTGAATTATTGAGTTGGACTCACGGACTGAATGAGCCACAAGCGTTGTGCAGCCCACTCCCACTCGCTATATAAAGAGGAGCGTAGGTTGCCCAACGGGCACAAGTTCCCACTCTCATGAGTTGGGAGCCCTAGCCCCACTTAGTCCAGCCACCGCACCGGACCTAGCAGTCCGCCGTCGGAGCTCCTCCTCGTACATGTGGATACCGGCAGAGGTGATGTACGTTCAACAATTCGACGATCGCGGGATTGGATCGGCTAGATCGGATTGTGGGACTACACTGCATCGACGTGCTTCTTCGATAATCCGCACCTGTGTGTCTAGTGAGAATCGGACCTAGCAGTCCGCCGTCGGAGCTCCTCCTTGTATTTGTGGATACCGACGTAGGTGTTATACGTTCAACACTTCGACAATCGCGGGATTGGACCGGTTGGATCAGATCGTGGGACTATACTGCATCGACGTGCTTCTTCGATAATCTGCACCTCCGCATCTAGTGGTAATCCTCGTGGCCTTCTACATCGGCTAGATCTTGGGAGTTCCGTGAAGAAAAGTTTTTGTTTATCTCTACACGCTCCTACAAAAGGATGATATGCCAAATATGCAAATGTTTGATCTCTCCACCAAGACACGATCAAGTTACACACTTGAGAGCCCTTCTTGATAGTACGATTATCGATCCTATAACCCGGTCTCCTAAAAAGCATGAGACTGGTATAATAGAAAACCTATCAAGATCAATACCTTTTCCTTGAGCATTCCACTTGAGATAGATGATGACAATTTTGACTCTCTCGGGTTGGATCCCCTTTCTTGATTGTTCTTGCTTAGCACATGCTCCGCTTAATGAAAACTTTCAAGTTGCTCCCTCATACCCCATTACGGGAGAGAACTTTCTTCGCCAAATATTCATATGGAAACTATCTCCAAATGGGTGACAAGCATCAAGCATAAGATTTTTTTTGAGACACTTCTCTTGAGCTTCCACTTCAACCTTGTTGACGAACACCACTTGACGTCATCTACCATGGGTTATATGAATCTTCCTTTTGATGTATGTCCATGAAAATATACCTAACCACACATAGAAATGCCACACACACACATATCATGTGTTAGTTCACAAAGCTATACAAACAATTGCTTACCATACCCAGAGATACATAATCCCACTTGGTATATCTTGTAGTTTTGTGTGTTGATCACAATCTTGATCAACCTTGTATCTTTTCTTCTTTCATTATTTGATGATGTCTTGAAGATTATCATGAAAGACCACCTAATCATTTTCTTCAATATATACTTGCAATATGCACAACTATATGCATGATCATTCTTCATATAAATGCTTAAATATAACAATGGTCATCATGTCATCGTGTAAACTTCCAGAGTCCAACACATAAACTCCACCATTTTCCCATGGAAACGGTCTATAAGGATATCTCAATATAAACATTAGACCAAAGGATTTTCATTAATTACCAAATACACACATGAAGTAACCATGAACTTTCATCATGTCAAGCCACCTGCGCGGACCTCAGATAGTTGTCATTGTCCTCCAGCGAGCGGCACAGGATGGCACAAAGGGCGAGCTCCATGTCGTACGGCGTGAAGGGTTATCTCCTTGTCGTATGACTCAAGGCTTGAATCATCACGGCGAGCCCATCCTAGTTTTTGTCTGTTCAAATCCCCAGACATGGCCGGATCCAGCCATGCCGGAGTGGACAGATGGGAGAGGATGGAGCCTAGTTTTGGTCTATGTCTGGAAGCGTACGGGCAACCACCAAACCCACATCTCATATGGGCTAGGTACGTGTGGTGTCAGACCACCCGAACATTTTCGCTACGTATGGGGGTCGGCTTGGTATAGGATTTTTTTTTATCCGGGCTCTTCGCCCAAGCATATGTGGGGTGGGGGGGGATTGGGTCCGACTGGATATGCTCCAACTTTTATTCAAATGTAACTAGAAAAGGGCCACGAGAACAAAAAAATATTTGTTATGCAAACAATAAAATAAGCCAAAGTCATTAAAAAATGGATTACCATAATCCATCGCAAAACCAAACGTAACATTTGTTTTACTTTATTCCTCCTATTTTACACCTAAAACTAATTAATGTAACCATTACATTGCTAAAAGTGCTAATAAAAGGATTATTAACCACTGAGCGGACACAAACTTGCATAATGTGCTCCTAAAATATCTTCTATGTTATAGATTTTTTGCAATTTGATTATCATTTAAGGTATAAGAAATTAAGAATGGTAATCCATCAGGCCATAAAAGATGGTGTGTGTCTTTTCATGATGGCCATTGTGTTTACAATTCATATTACTTACAGAAAAAACGATTTCCTTGTAAAGTTGGTGGTTTTATAGCGGGGGATGCATTTTGGCTCCCGGGTGCATATGCATCCTATATTTAAAATACATTTTAAAAATTCACAAAAATGTTTGTACATAGATCTTAACATTCTTTATATTCATAATTTCGTTTCACCCAAAATCGACATTTTTTGTGAAATATGTATAAAGACAAAATTTGGCGCTAAAATAAGCCTTTTCGCAAGACTTTTTTTTTGTGTTTTTTTATACAAGAACCAATAATTGTCGGTTTCTCGTGAAACGATTTTATGCACGCATATTATGTTAAGATCTATGCACGAACTTTCTTCTAAATTTTTAATATTTTGAAAATGTGTATTTTTTTATTTTTAAGATCTATGTTCATACATAGATCTTAATATTCTTTATACTCATAAAGTCGTTTCACCAAAACCCGACATTTCTTGTGACATCTGTATAAAGACTAAATTTGGCGCTGAAATAAGTCTTTTCGCGAGATTTTTCTTTTGTCTTTTTATACACGAACCAAAAAAAAACGTTTTTTCGTGAAACAAATCTGTGCACACATATCATGTTAATATCTACGTGCAAGCATTTTTTCTAATTTTTTTAATATTTGAAAATGTGTATTTTAAATACCGGGTGCATATGCACCCTGGAGGCAAAATGGATTTTTGTTCGTCCCCGACTTTTAGTATTAACTTCAACACAAGCATGGAATTTTCTACTCCGATATCTTGGTGACTTTGTTTTAGTGAATTAAATGGTTCGAGCTATTTAAAGCATCTATTGATTCAAATGTCAATGTATTGTTAAATTCCATTGCACACAATATCCCGTGTAAATAGATAATTGTGACACGTGCACCGTCCACATTTCAAAACCCTATTAGTCTATCTTGTGTTGATACCTGATTTGTTTAGGTTGCTCACCACATTTATATGCCATGTGGTACCCTAACTTAGTTACTTATATCGTCCTTACTTGATCAAGGGTTTGATATTCCGCCGCACGAGAGTTACACACGTGACAACATTTGATCTCATATTCATCATGTGATTGTATGAATTTTATTCCACACCTGTTACGTGTACTACCCGCTATAATTGCCAAACCGATTTTCCTAACACTCAGACGCTAGACCGATTTGAACTAGGTTGGTTTTTACGTGAAGGTTTTGATGAACTAGTTAAGAAAGTATGGTACAAGTCGGTCTTAGGTGATAACCCAATACGGAGATGGAATAATAAAATGCGCAATTTGCGTAAATATCTCCGTGGATGGGCGATACATACAACCGGGATGCTAAAGAAGGAGAAAGAGCGTCTTTGTTCCATTATTGATGAGTTAGATCGAATCGCAGAAACTAGGTTGCTCTCTTTGCAAGAGGTTGAACTTAAAAGTCAATCCAATGCGAAAGTAGCACAAATGTTGCGAGAAGAGGAACTCAAATGGTACCAGAGATCGAAAGCTCAATTCATTCTTGAAGGAGACTCAAATACTCGGTATTTTCATAATGTTGCCAATGGCAGACATAGGAAAAAAGAATTCACTCTCTCCATCAGGATGAAGGTCTCATTGAGGGACAAGAGTATCTCAAGGCTTATATCACAAAGTTCTATAAAGATCTGTTTGGGACTCCTGAAGTAAGCAATATTACTATGGATGAGAGCCGCACAGATGATATTCCCCAAGTATCCATGGAGGAAAACGCTTTTCTTAATGCTCCCTTCTCGGAAGAGGAGATAAAGAAGGCGATATTCCAAATGGAACATAACAAGACACCTGGCCCAGATGGTTGTCCGACGGAGTTTTATCAGCATTTTTGGGAGATCATAAATATGATCTCATGGAGATGTTTGGTTGCTTACAGAGTGGACATCTGGAGTTGTATCGCCTTAACTTTGGGAAAATCGTTTTGTTACCTAAGGTTTTGAACGCAGAAAAGATACAACAGTACCGACCAATCTGCCTTCTCAACGTTAGTTTCAAAATCTTTACGAAAGTTGCAACTATTAGGTTGAATTCTGTGGCAGACCATGTGGTAAAACCTACACAGACTGCATTTATGCAGGGTAGGAATATCCTTGATGGGGTCGTGACTTTACACGAAACCGTACATGAGCTGCACTCGAAAAAACTTAATGGAGTAATTCTTAAAATAGACTTTGAAAAGGCCTATGATAAAGTGAATTGGGAGTTTCTCCAACAGACTCTGAGAATGAAAGTATTTTCAGAAGAGTGGTGTGCTCTAGTTCGCAGTTTTGTAGTTGGAGGTAGCGTGGCTATCAAAGTCAATGATGATGTTGGCCGATACTTCCAAACAAAGAAAGGCTTGAGACAAGGTGATCCGCTATCCCCCGTATTGTTTAATATTGTCGCTGATATGTTAGCGATCATGATCGATCGAGCCAAGGAAAATGGCCAAAGTGAGGGAGTAATTCCACATCTTGTCGATGGGGGATTGTCTATCCTTCAATATGCAGATGATACAATTCTCTTTATGGAACATGATTTGGAGAAAGCGGCGAATCTGAAGTTAATTCTTTCGGTGTTCGAGCAACTATCCGGATTAAAAATTAATTTCCATAAAAATGAATTGTTTTGCTTTGGCGAGGCCCAAGATGCAGTTGCACAGTATACCGAGCTATTCGGATGCGAGCAAGGTCAATTTCCTATTAAGTATTTGGGAATACCAATACATTACAGGAGATTGACTAATGCAGAATGGTGTCAAGTCGAAGAACGTCTACAGAAAAGGCTTGCTAGTTGGGAAGGAAAATTGTTGTCACTTGGTGGACGACTGATACTCATTAATTCAGTCCTAACTAATATGGTACTGTATATGATATCATTCTTCCAGTTACCTAAAGGAGTCTTGAAAAAATTGGATGATTTCCGATCAAGATTTTTTTGGCAGGGTGACAACGAGAAAAAGAAATATCGATTGGACAGATGGGATGTAGTTTGTCGTTCACGAGATCAGGGGGCTAGGTATTCATGAACTCCAAGTCAAGAATTCAGCCCTACTTGGTAAATGGATGTTCAAACTAATAACCGAAGATGGGGTATGGCAAACCATCCTGAAGCGTAAATACATAGATTCGAAAGCAGCATCACAGGTTATGTGGAAACCAGGTGATTCACACTTTTGGGCTGGACTTATGGCGAACAAAAATAAGTTTTTTCGCTATGGGGTATTTAAAATTAAGGATGGATCGCAGATACGGTTCTGGGAGGACAAGTGGTTAGGTAATACCACACTCAGAGAACAGTATCTGGCTTTGTACACGATAGCGCGACATAAGGATGATACGCTGGCTACGGTCATCCAAACATCACCTCCTAATGTTACGTTCAGACGAGATTTAATCGGTCCTCGACTTACGTCTTGGCAGACCTTGGTTGATAGATTAACTATGGTTACTCTTACACCAGGCGCTGATGAGTTTCGTTGGAAGATCACTAAGAACGGTCTGTTCTCGATGGACTTCATGTATAGGCCTATGATCCAATCGGACATGCTAGTCGATATTTTCAAAAATGTAAGGCGTATGAAGGTACCGCTGAAGATTAATATATTCGCGTGGTATTTTCGTAAGGAGGTCATACTTACAAAGGATAATCTTGTCAAATGTAATTGGCATGAGAGATCTAATTGTGTTTCTTGTACTCATGATGAGACAATTAAACACTTATTCTTTGATTGCACATTTGCGCGTTCTATATGGTCCGCTATCCAAATGGCTTGGAATCTTTATCAACCTACTTCCGTTGCGAACATATTCGGTAACTGGTTAAATGGGGTTGATAAACGATTTAAAACTATTATTAGGGTAGAAGCGCTTGCCGTTATTTGGTCGCTCTGGCTATGTAGAAATGACAAGATTTTCAATGATAAAAACTTTTCTCGTATGCAGGTCTTATTCAGGTGCACAGGTATTCTCCGTTCGTGATCCACATTACAGCGGGGGGAGTTACGAAGACTTTTTATGGAGCCGTGTGCACGACTGGAACAGATGGCGAGGGATTTTTTTATCCCACATGGATGACCGATTGATCTACGGATAGCGGCTCCATAGCATCGACAGTCTACATCGGATGTATCGTAGTCTTGTCGTCATGTTTACTTTCAGTTTCGGATTTCGGCTGTGTGCATTTAACGATGCAGAAGCCGAGTGTAATGTTTAAACTATTTTAAGTAATAAAGCCCTTTATCAAAAAAAAAAAAACCTAGCTAGTGACAGTACTGGCTAGTGCAGTCGCCTAGTTGGTTCAAAAGTCGATTTTCTTGGTGCATCTAGCCTTGGTGGCCATAGCGACGTCCCCTTTAAATAACTTCAGCGGGAAGCAAAGAGAAACCCTAGCCAGCCCCCCCTCGGGCCAGCCCACGACCCAGGCAGGCCCACCGTCCTTCCGGGAAAAGAAATTTGCACCCAGTTTTTGTTTGTTCGTATCCGGAAGCGGTTGGTTGCTTGAAGAAACATCTCCTGTTCTCTTCTCCTTTTGTCCTGTGACCAGACAGCTGATGCTGATCCACGTCCACCTATTCTCGGCCAGGACTTCAATTCCACCTGCTATATTCGTGCAAACCGAGAAAACCTACAAAAGGATGTGATCCTGCCGTTGCACCAATGTAGCAAAAACATAGGCAGTGAGAAGACTACATAGCATATAGGCCACCTTTTGTTGGCAAAAAGTAGGTAGTATGGTATATTTGAAACTCGACTGGCAATACGAGCAAGATTTCCGTTCTGGTTGAAGCAGAAAAATCGGGAGAGGGGCTGGCAAAAGGCCTTCCATTTTTTCTGTTGGCCTTGACGAAAAGAGTGAGAAGAAAAGCGTGGCATGGGCAGGGTGCGCCGCTTTGCAGGCTCCGGATAAGAGCACGCCGGCGTTGATTGATTTTCTTTTTGTTTATTCGGACGATGCCCGTAGCTAGATAGCGTGGTCCTGGTGCCTGCCTTGGCTGGCTCTGCTCTGCTCCCGTTCTTCGCTAGCGGTGTCCCGACGAGACGCGCGGCCGGCGGGTGTCTGTCTAGCGCGTGCGGTGTAGGTGCGTGCCGCGTGCGGTTTAATTTGGCTCCGGAGGTGTGTATGTGTGTGGCGTCCGCGCTTGATGAGCCCCGCGTGGCTCGAACCAGAACATACGTGACCGTTCGTGGGAGAAAGTTCCAAAAGGTTTAAGCCAATGCAAAATTTTCGCTCCCAAATTTTTTTTTTTGAACAAAGGGTGGCCCGAGGGCCTAGCTGCTTAATTTCGTCGGTGGGGGTACAAGATGAAGAGGACACACAGAAAAGTAAAAATTACAACAGAGTCCTCAAGAAATACAAGGAACACCCTGAAAAACCACTGAAGAACGCGATCAGGTCCTTGGCCTCCGCCACCGCGTTCTGGACTCGAAGTCCGGCCATCTCGATCGCCGCCGGGGACGTGACCACTTGGGGCCATCGAGGTGTTGGTTGCCAGCTTGGATCCAGTGAGAAACCTCCCGTCTGGAGGAAGAAGAGGCGCCGTCGAGGACGCCAGGAGAGGCTGCCCTTGCAGCCGTGGTTCACGGTGGCAACACTGGCCCGCCGTGTGATGATCTCCTAACTGCAGCCGCTGCACACTCCAATACGCCCACCTGCCCGTCGCGGATGTAGCCACAGCCTCCACTGCTCGCCCGTTGACTCGACGCCAACCAGGAAGAAGAAGAAGGCCGCCGCAAGCATCAGCAACATGCAGAGCGACCGCATCTGAAGCTTTGAGCACTCCCACCAGGGTAGCCCTTTGGTCCCCTCCCGCTCCTCGTCGCCACCAAGACGACCAGACCGCAGGCGAGAGCACAATCCCCCAGCTTAGATAACCGGGCTTATTGAAGAAAGAGCCGGTGGCCATACCTTCACCGACCAGCTCCCACCACGGGAGCTTGGCTGAATAGCATCCCCACCTCCATCTCACACCGCACCCGAACGGAAAGATGAAAAGGCTCAGGAAGACGAGGGCAGCCTTATTGACGGAGATCTCCACAGCCACCTCCCTCCGCAACAACAGATCTTGCCACTAGACCTGCAGAGGAAAGAAGAACAACCATGGCCTACACCAGATCCGGCCGCAAGGATCTAGTGCTCTACTCCCACACGCCACATCGGGCAAAACCAAAAACCTAAAACAGCGAAGTATAAACAGGGGGTGGGGGGACCAACCACCTAACCCGTCTCGCCGCCGAGCAGCATCGCTGCCGGAAACCGAAAGGGAGAGGGGCGGAGACGGAACTCGCAAGACGACTCTCAACGGGGGCACGAGAGGGAGAGGGAGGCTACTCAGTGCGAAATGTTGAGATGGGGATATGCTGAGCACCCGCTCCCAATGATTCAGCCCTATTAATAAGACCATCAATATAGACCAAATCGATTATGATTTCCAATCCTCTAGCAACCTCAAGAAAAACTCTTTAACACAAAGAAACCAGGATCGGCTGGACGCGTGCCAGTAGTATTGAGTAACATTAGTTAGTTAAGCGGGATTTTCGAAACGAGGTCTCCCCTCACTCCCCTCGTGACACACGGTAGCCACCAAAGAAAGCGGCCTCCTCTTGTCCCCTCTCTCCACCGCCGTCATCGACCACAGCCACGGTGGCGGTGGGCCTTCTACGCCGAGGTCGACGAACGCAGCTGGAGCAAACGGCCAGCCTGCATCGTGAGGATGCCAGAGCGGCGCCAACGAGCAGATAGTGCATCGACAAGGGGAGATCGAATGAGGGGTACAACACTGGGGTGAGGGTGGAGCTACATCCACAACAGCCACCCCGCCCTCTCCCCTCCGTGCAACGACGGCAACGACGATGATGACGACGACGACGATCTGCTCGATGACCGCAACCCAACTGAGGAAGAATAGGTGGCGATGGGCGACCGGGACCGTTCGCGGGGCGAGGGAAGGGGTGCTTCCTAGCCTGCACCCTCCACGGCCAAGGAGAAGACCCCTGCCGCGACCTCTCAGCGCTGCGGCAGTGCGCCGGCCACCTCTATTGGGACGGGGCTTGGGGGGCTCGACTAGTACGGGAGCAACATGCATCTCCTCTCGGGTCGCCAATGGCCCGTTTCTCTGGCGACGCTGGAGAAGGAGCGCGGGGAGGTGGTGGAGCCGCCGGCCTCGACGGTTCTGCGTGTCGTGTCGACAAGCGCGGCGCCCACGTCGGCTCCTTCGCCCCCCGCGGACTGCACCTTCACCACCGGCTCCGAGTGCTTCTCCGGAGCCGCAGCCGAGGAGGCGGACGGGGAGATGACGACGACTGACTCGATGCTAGGGGTTCGGATTCCTCGGAGCCGCCGGACTAAGACGGTGGCTGCGGACCCACCGCGCAAGAGTGCGCGGCTGCTGGGGGTGGAGGCATCTCAGGTGCTGCAGCGCACGATTGACCGGGCGGAAGCCAAGGATGCAGGTAATTCCGACTTCACCCCACTCGCCGGTATTTCACATTCCCATCTCCTTACGGTAGCTCATGATGTGGGCCTTGCATTCACTATCGACTTGGGCTCGGCACCCGTACTGTTATCCCTTGTCCGCGCAAAGGAGCTAGCGCAGATTGATTTAGCTAGGGCAGCGATTTGAGTGGCATCTTTTGTGATCACTGTGGCTCAGGAGGCCACCTCCTTTTTGGTTGATACGGCTGGGGCCGTTTCGACCAATACACCTGCACCTGAGGATCCGGTCAGTGAGACCGAGGATACACCTCCCACTACCTCTACGACCGCGACTAGAGGTAGGAAGAAAAGTGGCGCGGTTGCCCGCCGAGGGAGGCGGAGAACCACTCACAACTAATGCGAGCTGGTTTTTATAATATCCGTGGTTTCGGTCAGCCGGGGCGGCGTGGCCAAATCCGTGAGCTGATCGCGAAGGAGCGCCTTGATTTCATTGTTCTTCAGGAGACCATCAAGGTGTCCTTTACCCCAGCCGAGCTGACGAGCATTGACCCGGCTGGCAAGTTTGTCTGGCACTCGGCGCCGGCCAATGGCCGTTCGGGTGGCATTCTTATGGGTGTTAACAAGGACTGTTTCGAGGTTCTCGCTTGGATCAGGGGTTCCTTTTTCATCAGGGCTGATGTCACTGAGCTTGATAATCGCTCATCCTGGTCCATGCTCGTCATCTACGGGCCGGCCGATCACCGGAGGACGCATGAATTCCTCGATGAGCTCTCGACAACCGTTCTGGCGTGCCCCCTCCCACTGGTCTTGGGCGGTGATTTTAGTCTGATCAGGGGAGCTCAAGACAAAAACAACGATAACATCAATTGGGCCAAGGTTCATAGATTTAGGTAGTGCCTGGCCAGACTTGCTCTCCACGAGATCCGTAGGGACGGGGCTCGTTACACATGTACTAATAAACAACTAAATCCGGTTCGATGTGTACTGGACCGAGTGTTCATGTCTTTAGATTGGGGGAATCTCTTTCCCCTGTGCTCGTTGGTGGCAGAGACGATCGTTGGATCCGACCACTCCCCGCTGATTCTAAGCTCCGAGGAGGAGCTTAAGAAGCGGAGCTCGCGGTTCTTTTTCGAGTCCAGTTGGTTCTCCAGACCTGACTCTAGGACTTGGTTCGGACCAAGTGACGGGATTTGGAGAGACAAGGTGGCTTGTTTCTGGACCCGATCGACGCGTGGCAGTCTCTTTCTGGCGGTCTCCGTCAATTCCTACGAGGTTGGGGGACAACCTAGGAAGAGAAGACCATGAGTTGAAGGATCCCATCCTCAGCCAGATTAAGACGCTGGACGGACGCGCGGACTCCTTAGGGCTCGATGACCAAGGATGGGCGCTCCGGTATCATCTTGAGGGCGAATTGACTCACCTTGCTAAGATTGAGGAGGAATACTGGAGACAGAGGAGCCGGGCTAGATGGCTCCTTGAGGGTGACGCCAACACGACCTATTTCCATGCCATTGCCAGTGGTCGCCGTAGAAAGTGTGCTATTCCCCACCTGGTTTTAGAGGATGGGATCATCTCGGAGCCCCGGGCTCTCCAGGAACATATCTATTCCTTCTGCAGTTCCCTCCTGGGTGTGGGGGACGAGGAGAGCCTGCTCTCACTATCCCCGACCTTTTGGGACACCCATGGTCGTGTCTCAGAAGAGGATAACGTGGACCTCATGCTCTCCGTCACAGTTGAGGAAATCGACACGATCCTCATGAGTATGAAAGTTGACACGGCCCCGGGTCCGGATGGCCTTCCTGTCAGTTTTTTCAAGAAATTATGGTACCTCGTTAAACCATACGTCTTGGCTATTGCTAATGACTATGCTCTTGGGAGAGTAGACGTATCGATATTGAACTTAGGGATCCTCACCCTGATTCCCAAGGTGTCTGGTGTGGAGGACATCAAGCGTGCGGAGGACATCAAGCGATTTCGACCCATAGCCCCCTCATTAATGTCATTTTTAAATTTATTACGGAGGATTACACGATCAGAGTATCTCACCGCACGATTAGTTGGACTCAAATCTTCTTTCATTAAAGGGAGACATATCCATGAGGGGGTGGTCTCACTTCAGGAGATCATCCATGAGACAAAAGTCAGGAAACTTGGCGGATTTTTCCTTAAGCTCGACTTTGAGAAGGTCTACGACCGCGTGAATTGGCAATTCTTACGCGAGGTCCTTTTCCGTAAAGGCTTCGACCCCGGGTGGGTTCACCGTGCGATGGGTCTGGTCTTGGGGGCCAGACGGTCGTCGCCATCAACGAAGAGGTTGGGAATTTCTTTAGGAATGGCAGGGGGTTCGCCAAGGTGATCCCCTATCTCCTCTCCTCTTCGACTTTGTTGCGAATGCATTAGCGAACATGCTCCATAAGGCCAATCTGGCCGACCACATTTCGGGCTTAATCCCGCACCACATCCCTGGGTGGATTTCACATTTACAATACACCGACGACACGGTCATTATGATCCAGCCAGATGATATGGGTATTGCGAACTTGAAGTTCCTCCTGATATGTTTTGAGAACATGTCCGTCCTGAGGATCAATTTCCACAATAACGAAGTCATGGTTTTGGGGACCACTGATGACGAGAAACAACACATCGCTAATATGCTCACCTGCAAACTTGGGGAATTCCCATTCACCTACTTGGGCCTTCCGGTAAGCGACCGGGCTCTTTCGGCAAGTAGTTGGGAACCTCTGACCGGGAAGGTGGGAAAAAGAGCGGATCCGTGGTGGGGTAAAGTCATGTCCTCGGCGGCCCATCTCACCCTCACGAACGCGTGCCTATCTAGTCTTCCCCTCCATGCGATGGGGGTGTGCATGTTGGGGGATGGGGTTCATCGAGAGATGAAGAAGCACCGGTCTCGTTTCTTCTGGGAGGCCAACTCTTCCAAGAAGAAATACCATTGGGTGCTTTGGGACGCACTCTGTAAACCCAAAGCTTGGGCGGGCTTGGGATCATGGATACCAAGATAATGAATACATGCCTAATGCTGAAATGGGTATTGAAGATTTATGCTGGAGATAGGGGTCTCTGGGCAATGATTATTAGGAACAAATACCTGAGGGACAAGGATTTGTTAGTCGACAACCACGGTCCAGATTCCCAATTCTGGAATGTTATCCAACGCCTCAAACCACTACTTCTCTTGGGGCGAAGCATGAGTTAGGCGACGGTTCTTCCACGACTCTTTGGTTAGATTGGTGGATCGGTCCGGGACCTCTGAGAGTTAGGTTCCCTCGCCTTTTGCCATCACCCACCACCCTGAGGGCTCGGTGGCCCTTGCGCGCCGGGGGATCGGTGGCACATCCCACTGCGCCGATCCCTTGGCACCGCCGAGCGGGTGGAATGGGATCTACTCGTGCGTGAGCTGGAGGGGGTCCGGACTTCCACAGATCCTGACAGGCTCTCTTGGGCACTAGAACCATCGGGGCGGTTCTCGGTGAGATCTCTTTATCGGGCTCTCTGCCAAGGCACACCCCCACAAACATTTTGCGGAGATCTGGAAGATTGCGGTGCCTCTGAAGATTCGGATCTTCATCTGGCAGCTCATTTGGAAGTAGCTCCCTTCCAATGAGAATATTCAGCACAATCATGGACCCTCCGATAGATGCTATGAGATCTGTGGGGACGTGGAAGACACTAACCATATATTCTTCACGTGTTCCATGGCCCAGTTCATGTGGAACGCTACCAGGGATTTACTTCAGCTAGACTGGAATCCCTCTTGCTTTGCGGACATATACCGGCATATTAGCAGCTGCCAGGGCCAACTAAAACGTGTCTTCTTCATTTGTTACGCAGCTCTATGCTGGACCCTCTGGAACACTAGAAACAAATTTACGATCGAGGGGAAGTTCCCGTCCCATCCCGCTGACCTGTTATACAAAATGTCGGTTTTCTTACCGTTGTGGCGATCAGTGTCTAGATGACAGGATCGTGAGGCGGTGGAGCTTGCGATCCGGCAGGATTCGTGCGCTCCAGACTACCGTGAGACAGACCTAGATCTCTTGTGTGTATCCCTAGTTTCAGTGTCTGTGTTGTAGTAGCAGTTGTTTCTCCAATCATCATAGGAGCCCTGATCGTAGACGTATTCTCTCCCGCCTGCGTGCCGTGTCGTGCTTTACTTTTCTATTTTATATTGTTGTCTGGATATCTCGAGGCTTGGCCTCTTATGTACTCTTGGCCGGTGTTGGCTTTATTAATTTAAAGTCTGGCTCTGCTCGAGCCTTCCGATGCCGCTCTTTGGTAGTGACTGCATTGGTCGATAAGCGAATTTAGTGTTCAATTTGGGCGAAGCCCTATCCGTGTTGTGGTTCTAACACATGGTGGCTAGTCTGCTGGTTAACATTGTAAGGCGACGTTTGCCTACTTTTTCTATGAAATATGATACACTCTTCCATGTTGTATTCATTTTTTTTTAGTTTTAAGTTAAAAAATGTAGTTAAACGCTCTAAGAGTATACTGCCGTTATTTTGTGCGGAAAAGAATTGATGGAGGGATGATAACCCGGTAGGCCAATGCCAAGGTGTAACTCGGCCCAAAGGGAGCCGCGCAAGACCCGGCTCAAGGAAAAGGAGCTTCCAGAAGGCCCAAGGTGTAGTGTAGGCCTCGTAACCCGGCTTGTGGGTTACGATAAGGAAATCTAGGGTTTGTATGCGGTGACCGGGTAGGACTCCGAGTATGCCTTGGATAGGAAGCCAAGGGGGCGGGTAAGATATAAACCGGTTCCTAGGCTCAGGAACGGGACGAGCTTTACCAGATATTCGAGTTTCCCTGTAACACGAGAGTTGAGATTGTAACCCTAGATCGGAGACTCGGTGACTTGATTGCCAGAGCTACCAGATCGATTGATAACATGGTTTCCCTTGAGCTAAACCCTCTCCCAAACACCAGAGTCGAATTGCCCCAAGATAAGTTACCCCCGGTAACGTCTGCCGTGATTATCCCGCGACAGTTGGCGCCCACCGTGGGGCCTACGTCCAAGGGTGTTTACATCACGGGAGAAGCTCGGGAGAGCATGAAGAACCTCATCGTCGGCGAGATCTACACCAACCCCGAAGGAGAAAAGATGGTGGACGATTTTGGCTGCGGGCCAGAGTCGGATTTGCTGGATGCCGGATCTATCGTCACAATTGGCCGGGTCAACGTCTTCGTCGACATGGTACATACGTCCGGTTCAATTTCTGATAATGTTGAATACGATTCCGTGTCAGGAGGAGCGACCTGCGTTCAGTCGGATGGGGAAGAGTCGGTCGGGACGATCGATCCGATAGAAGAGCCCACCACGAAGAGGGAACAGCCGGAGGAGCTGGCATGGACCCCGCGTGGCCGGGTCACGAGGGAGGATGATACCGAGTCTATCTTGCACCTGCTGGAGGATCGGTACGAAGAGGATAGCTGCGATGAGGAAGAGTATGAATCTGCACCAGGCATCGCGCGCCAGGTCGCGGTCTACACGGCCCCTGCAACCAATCTTAATCAGGGGGACGTGACTACGGCCGCGGTCGGAGCGGCGCGAGCAGTGGCTCAGCAACAAAATCCGGTTGATGGAAACCCGGTCATAGCCCGGGTTGACGGAGAGTCGGCTTCAGTCACCAGCAACACCCCGGAAAGTGAATTGCGAAGAAACATGTTTGGGTTTATGACGAACAGAACGCCAGGAGCAGGGCCCTCGAATCCGCGAAATCCGGCTCTGTTCAACAATAACCTGATCTTGGATCCTACGGTGCTAGCAACGGTGATAACCCCGGAAAACGCGGCGGCACGCGCTGCGGATCTGGATGTGGCCCGCCGTGCATTGGACCAACAGAGGAGAGATGTAGAAGCCGAGAGGCAAGGGATAGCAGCGCGCAGGCGCGAGCTGGAAGCATTGGAGAACCGGCTCCAGGTTCAGTCGACCCGGATGCACAATCAGAGATACCAAACGAGATTACCGGCAGCGGGAGGAACTTTAAACCCGGCCGCGCTGTTTATCACGCCCCAGGATCAACCTATTCCAGCTGTGAATCAGGAAACCATACATCAGCCTGCAACCCTGGGAGGACAGCCGGCAAACGTACAAGCCGGGCTACCAACATTGCAAACAGGGATTGTAACTGGCAATACAGCACCACCACCACCACCGCCACGATTTCACACTCCACCAGGTCACTTCAATAATCCCATGGACATTGTATATGCAGCAACATTGGCATTGGATCGCATCCCCGTAAGAGAGTCCCCCCACGCAGAGGAGACCCGGCGGGCGATAGATCTATTGCGCACAGCAGTGGCTCAGCAAGCCAATTACCCGGATAACAGAAGCGGAATGCATGGAACGTCGTATGTTAGCCGGCATAACGGAAACACCGGTAATATTCAGACAAGCTCAGCACGGCGGAGGGCAGAGCAGCAGCAAATGCCGCCTCCTCCCCGTAGACCAGCAACACCTGCAGTATCAGCGGCACAAGCTATCGTGGACAGTTCTCGAGCCAGGCGCGCAGCAGCCGGGTCTGCGGTACGGGGGCCAGTAGCGGTTGCACCCCCCGCCGTACCTGCCTCCGGATCACATGTTTCCCGGGTAAGGCCAGTACCGGCAATTTTGGCCGGGCCCAAGTGTTTGTCAGACATCATCAGAGCCGAGCCTTACCCGGATAAGTTCAAGGAACCGGGTAAGGTGGCCAATTACGAGCCAACCATGGACCCAGAAACCTGGTTGAGTAGTTATGAGATGGCCATGTCGATTCGCAATGCATCTGAAAATCTGCAAGCCAAGTTTATGTACCTGATGATGTCAGAGGGGGCAGCAAAGTTATGGTTCAACAATTTACCGGGAAAATCTATCAATTCGTGGAGTGAGATGAAAGTTGCATTTATCAAGCACTTCCATGGGACGTGCAGGAAGTTATTCACAATCGATGATCTAGAACGATGTGTCCAGAAGAAGGGTGAGTCGGCGCGCAGTTGGGTGCGCCGGGTTATGGAAATACTTCACTCGTCCACAGATATTCAGCCAAAGGATGCGCTACAAGCTATGGCAAAAACATGCAAGTACATACCCCTAGTGCAAAAGCTAACACGCATGAAATCTAGTCGGAATGCTTCGGAGGTTACTATGGGAGAGTTGATGGACGCGTGCAACAAGCACGCCGCCACAGATACCACAGAGGAGGATGTTGATGACAAGAAAGCCAAAGCCAACGCAAGCAACAACGAAAGACTCGGCAATGGATCTGCGCCGGGTAACAATGGAGGAAATAATGGAAACAACCAGAACAAGCGCCCGTATGAGGGAAGTTCCGAGTTTGTCGCCAACACAGAGGCCGGGTTTGCGAGACACATAGCAGAAGGAAATTTCAATGGAGGAAACTTTAATGGAGGAAATTACCAAGGACCGCCAAGGCCAATGGTCGCATCATTCCGATAAAGAGGCAACGTGGGAGACCGAAGAGGATCTTCGCAAGAAGTATCCGGACCTGTTCATTTCTCAGTAGGGAATCTCGGGGCGCGATTCCTTCAAGGGGGGGCGGCCTGTAACATCCAAGTATGAAAACACCCTAGTGTTTCTGTTCTTTGTTTTATTTATGCAATGCATCATGGCATCACCATCATTTTATTTCTGTTGCATTGTTTCCATATTTAATCCAACCTTGTTTTCACACTTGTCTGTTACAATCTTTTCAAACCAAGAGTTGCAAAGCAAAACCCTTCCTTGTTTTCCAAATAATGCATTTATGATCAATTCTCAAATTGTTGGTTTTAATCAAACCATTATTCAATCAATTAATTCAATCAATAATTCCCAAACCACCTTTTAAATTTCAAACCAAGTTCACATCAGTACCTATTTGAATCCATCAAAATTCACCACACTTGTGATCTTAAAAGTCATTTTAAACCTAGGGGTAACCCTATTCAAATACTTGTTTTCTTAATGGTTTATTAATATCAAAATTCCTCTAATTTGGTTTCAAATGCAAACCTCATTTTAAAATCTCAAATTTTGAAATCCACTTTTGGAATATGGTTTCTAACTGCCTAACTATCCTAACCTAATTTTTCTGAATTTTTCTTTAACCAAAACCTTAACAAATTGTTCCAAAAACTGTTTCAGCAAAAAAAATATAAAAACAGAAAAATAAAAGGCAGCTAACTACCGCGCGCAGCAGCACCTAAGCAGCCCAAGCCCACCTAGCGGCTAAAGCGCGCGACCCAGCCCGCTATCTCCCACTTACCGCTTCGCGTGCGCCAAGATTCGCGCCGCCCTCCTTTTCTGCTTCGTCTCGCGGTACGGCACGCGATCGGCCGGTGCCACCGCGGCACCGCGCGCGACTCCGGCGGCCAGGAGAGCACCGCGGCCCTATAAAAGCAAGCCCTAGCCCCGGCAGGTGCCCTAGCTTCTAGGGTTCCTCCTTCCATCGCCAGCGCCGCCAATCGCCTCCTCCCCGTCGAGCTAGCCCCTCTCTGTATTTCTTCCCGCCGGCGAGATTCTGAACATCGACATGGCGCCGCCGCGTAGCGCACCCACCTAGCCACCCACAAGCTGGAACGGACTCGCCTCTTCTTCCTCTTCCCCTTGGACACCAGCAAGCGCCACGGTAAGCCCCAATTCGACGACGCCGTCCGTTCTCCTCTCCGGCCACCGTGCCATCTCTCTGAACCTGAGAACCTCGTCGCCGTTGCAGAGCAGCACAACGTCGTTTGAGCACGGGAACCTCGTCGCCAACCTTTCTCCTACCTGTTCGACACCGGAGCCCCGACAGAGAAGCACCAGGAGCTCGCCGCCGTCCTCGACTGCCCGCGTCACCGCCGTCGTCAGCAGGTCGTCTCCGTCAGGCCTCTGCCTCCTCGACGACGCGGTGAGCCTCCATCCTCGCCTCCTCACTCACCCTCTGCTCGCGCACGGTTCAGTGAACCTCCTGCACACGCACCTCAGCTAGCGCAGCGCCGCCGTGCACGATCACCTCGCCGGCGAGCTCTGTCTGACGGACGAGCAAACGTTTGTTCGTCAGATTCAGATAACGCAGCGAACGAATGTTAACCTGTATCCATCTCCTCTACTGTCAACCAACTGAATCGTAGCGCAGCGGTACTGAACCTTTGCGCGCAGCGCCTGGGCACGGGTTCGAGCCCGCAAGCCCCCACTTTTTTGTGGAATTTATTCCACAGCAGCCAGGCCCACTGTCATCGACCTGCCTTGCCACGCGTGCTTGCGCAGAGCCACGCTGGCCACTGGCCCACTGCGCAGTGGCAGTGTGTAGCGTGAGGCTGCGTAACAAAAGTTTTTCTGCGCAATTCAAAAATTCCAATTATCTTTTTAAATAGCAGAATTAAATCCAAACTTTGAAAATTCAATATCTTTTGTTTTATAATTCCAACAAATACAAACTTTATATGAATTCTGATCCAAATTTAACAATCTTTCCAAATAACTTATTTGTGTTCTGTTTTGAGTTTTCAAAATATATTTAAATTTCAAAATTGAATAATTCAAATGCAAATTGAAATAATTCATAACTAATTCATACTGTTTTCAAATAATTCAAGTAAAATATGTTTTTCACACCTTTTTGAATGTTCTATTCAAATATAAAATTTGTTCCATTGTTTGAATAATTTAAATTGCCTAAATAATTTAATACTTGTTTAATTCAATTAAAATTGATAAAATCATAACTTGCTTAATATAAAATATTTTTGAACATGCAAATTATGTTTTCAAACCACCAAAGTGTGAACTTTTCAAATGTGAATTTGAATTTCTGATTTGAACAAATAAAATTCAAATAATATTTAAGCTTGTTTTAAATTCAATTAAAACTTGTTTAATATTGTTTAATTCATAATAAATTCATCTTAATTCAAATTTCAAAATGTGAACATGTAATCCAACTAAAATTTGATAACCTTTTCAAATATAAAATTTGTAATTTGTTTTGCACACTTTAACTTGATGAAAACAATAATTGTTTGTGTAACATGTTTAAGTAACAAAATTTTCCAAACTTAATAAATCAATTCCAAACTTGTTTTATTCCTTTTCCTTTGCATCTATCATTGTTATTTATTGTTATTTGTTGTTATCTTGTCATCATCATCATGCATGCATCATGATAACAACTATCACCTAATAAATAATTGTAAATCATTTGTTCCACTTATTTCAATGGATCCTTCTCCATATGCAACCCTTGCATATGGGTCCATTTAATTTGTGCTATCATGTTAGTCAGTTTATTTTGCTGCACTATTAACTTGTCATGCATCATATTGATTGTGCACAATGCCATGGCAATGATTGTTTACATTCCTGTTTGGTTTGTTTGCTTCTTCTCGAATAGACGACGACTACGTTGAGACCGACGATCCTTACGACACCACTACCCAGGACCTAGCTCAGTACCCGGCTGTTGAGCTGCCAGGCAAGTTATCACTCACATGAATCATCGAGTTCCTTTCCACACTTGTTGTCGATACTATCCTTTTGTCTACTATTGCTAGCTCTATGTATCGTTGCTTGTTCTCCGAACCTATCACATGATACCCTGAACCAATGATACTGCCTCACCTCCATACCTACAGCCTTTGTTTGTGCCTTAGTATTATCTAGCATGCTTAGGGTTGCTTTTACTCGAGTCTGTTGTCGGTTACTGCTTTTACTATCTTGTTATTTGTACCGGGGGCTCGATGTTAATCAATCAATCCTGTTAATTGCTAATGGTAATAATAATTTGATGATAAGGCACCGGCAGGAGGCCCATGAGAGGTTTTGGAGCCTGCTAGTGTCGACCCTAATAGGAAAAGGGTCTTGTCTACTGATCCATGATGAGCGCACTACCCGCATGTGGGAAGCGAGTATGGGCGCCCCCCTCAACTTGAACTGATTCGCATCACGTCCAAATCATCTCATTTAGTTCGTGCTTTCTATTTGCCGCATGCATGTTTTTGCGAGCCCAGCACAGGGTGGAACTTTTGTAGTCGGCATATAGGGGGACACGTTCTTAGAGTGCTATGAGGGTCCATTTTCTTCTGGGCTCGATTAGCCGTGCGCCCAAGGTGCTTTGGGCTTGATGCGGAGAATGGTTGGTTGTGTAGAGTACCCCGCTTGGTGGGAGGAATCCCATCTGGCGGGTTATTCTTGCGTGTACGGCCAAATTGGTGCAACCCTGCAGGGATAATCTTCTCGAGAAGCCGTGTTTTCCGCGGTTATGGATTACTTGGTGAAAGTACTGGCTAACAAGTACTCAGGACAACTTAAACATAATGATCAAACATGTTACACCCCATGATTAATAACTTGACTAGTAACAGGTTTATTCACACAATAACTTGATTCACCTTTAATCCACCTGTGTGAGTTATCCTCGGAATGCTTCTTTGGATAAGGGGCGAGATCCAGGATGGGTTTGGTTGAAGTTATCTTTCAGTTGGTTACAATCCTCGATCTTATCTTTTCTGTTAGCCGGAACTTGTAGTTATCTTCTGTAGTTGATTAGAGCAGCCAGCAGCAACTTGTCATATCACCCCTTTCTTCCGTTGATCCCAAGCATCTATGCTTGTGTTGACGGGTAACTCTTTGATGAAGTGTGAGTCTTGCTTGCCAGTACTTGGATGTACTGACCCCGTTGGGGCTGTGGTTTACGCAGAGTACGACTACGGCTACGATGACCCCCAGGATGGCTACTTTGTGGAGTTCGACGAGACTGCAGACGAGTAGTTAGCTGGACCAGGGCAGGATCCAGAACCTACGTGGATGGGCTTCGTCTTCTTTATTTTCTCCGGCTTCTTAAGCCTGTTGGATTTGTCTGTACCCAGACACCGTTGATTGCTTCCGCTGATGTAATGGATGTTATGTTGGGACATGTGTCCTCTGGATGATTGTATTTGCTATTTCTGCCTTAGTGAAGGCCAGTTGCAACTTTATTTCTATATTTTGTGTCTTAGAGATAAGTTGTGATCATCATTCGTTCAAAGCTGTTGACGTACCGTGCGTGCTTGTTATGAAGTACGTCGACAGTAGTGCCTATGACTCCTAATGGATAGTTTACATCGACGGTGGAATAGTAGGGCTTGTGTTGTCGCGCATAAGCGCAGGCCTACCAGGAAGCTGGGACGTGGGAGCAGTTATGCCCCATAATCCAAGCACCTACTATCCAGTTCGTACGATGAGTATCCCTTAGAGGTGCGACAAATGGTATCAGAGCCTGTCTGCCTGTAGGATCCCTTTTTACTGGTCGCAGTTGAGTCTAGAAACTATTTTGTAGCTATATAGGAAAAATGAAACGTGAGAGTAGGAATTCTGCCATTTTTCTTCTTTCCCCACCCACCCACCCTTTTCTGGTAAGGAAGTGCAACGTTGTTTTCTGTTCTCACCTAAATTTTCAAGTTAGGATTTCACGTGTTTTGGGTTCTCCTTAGTACCTCAGGACTTTTGGTCTCGTTTTCCCGATGTTGCTTCGATATCATGTTCTTTTCAACATCCTTATCGTCCGTTGAACCTTGTTGTTGTTTTCCACATCCTTTTTCATCTACCGGAGTCTAATCAAAACCTTCCAAATCATCTGCAGATGGGTCTCAGCTACTACCCGCAGGTGGTTCGCATGACTCGATGTGAGAGCACCGCCGGTTTTCCGGAGATGCTGAGAGACATGGTTACCTATCTGGGGTTCCGTTGGGCACCAGAGTACCAGGTCTACGAGCACCAGCGAGAGTTTGACCAGACTTGCTACCGGGCTATCGTCTACATTCTGTCGGATGATGGCAGGAGCATTGCCCACCAGTACGAGGCAGTAGGGTCCACAGTGGATATGGCCGTGCAGCAGGCAGCGTACGTGAGTCTCACCGTTCTCCGTGCTGACTACTGGGGGTTTGATGATTCCATCTATCGTCACATCCCCCGTGGTTACATCACGGCAGCGGGAGTTCACTTCACTCTCCACCACAACCTGGATACCTACGAGTCTGATAGCTCCAGGCTGCACACCACTGCCCAGTTCGTGAGGCACAGTGACGCCGTTGCTTCCACACTTGCTCAGGAGTTGGCCTCAGTCAGGGAGCAGCTCTACCTCGCGTTGACGCGTCTGGCGACGTACACCACAGACTTCGTTGGAGACGAGCGCTTTGCACGTTTCCAGCAGACACTGGGTTTTCCTCTGCCAGATGCTGGAGGTTACGAGCCGATCAGAGGCCCACTTCTCGACCTCGGAGCTGGTTACACAGGGATTCCCCGCTATGGAGCACAGGGACACGATGCTTTCTACTTCACCACACCGAGAGTTGCTCTCAGAGCAATTCCTATCTACAGGGATCGTCGTGATACCTACTTCCGTGGGATTCCTCCGCACCGTATCTCTCCTCGTACTACTCACCGCCGTCATGCGTGATGAGCATGGGAGTACCGTTGTATCCATTTCTAGCTATGTTTAGTTATCCTTGTCTTTCGAACCATGTATTGGTCTGTTGGATATTCTGATGTATTTGAACATGTGATGATGTACCTGTTGGTTATCTATTCATGCGTCGGAATAATCTATCTTTCGGTTACCAAGTCTATCCTTTTCTGTTGTTGTGCTAAAATGAATTTCTGTTCAGGATGCCTCCAACCAGGAACACCCCGCCTCCGCCACCACCAATGGGGGAACTGTTAGCTCAGATGACCCAAGTGGTGACACAGATGGCCCAGATCCAGGCTAACCAGCACCACAACCAGAATGCTCCAAGGGTCACCATCAAGGACTTCCTCAGCTTGGGCCCGAGAGCTTTCGTGGCAACACGTGAGCCTCTGGATGCTGATGACTGGATCAGGGAGATGGACAGGGCTCTGGAGATAGCTCATGTTGCTGAAGAGGATAAGGTCAAGTATGCCACCTACCTACTGAAGGGTCAGGCAGCTACTTGGTGGGAGAACTACCAGACCATGAGAGCTGGCTTTCCTATCACCTGGGGATGTTTCAAGGATGCCTTCCTGAAGCACCACATCCCGGATGGTCTCATGGAAAGGATGCGTGAGGAATTCTGCTCTCTCAGACAGGGCAAGCTGGACGTCCTCGGCTACCAGAACGAGTTCAATCGTCTCGCTCGGTACGCTGGTGACGAAGTGTCCACTGAAGCCAAGAAGATGGCAAGGTTCCGCCGAGGTTTTAACCCGGAACTGAAGTACGCCCTCACCAACATCAAGTGCAAGGACTTCGTGGAGCTCGTGAACACCGCGCTCAATGAGGAGAATGGGCGCAAGGCGTTCGAAGAGTCCCGCAAGCACTCGCATGAGGGTGGTTCCTCCTCCAACATGACCACCCCTCCGCAGAAGCGCCGCATCTGGGTGCCAAATGGTGCTGTCACTCGGGCTCCAAATGCCCAAGCTTCTCCAGGCTTTGGTCCCCGCCCACCCAACCCATCTCAGATGCAGGGTCAGAGGTTCCCTATGGGGCAGCCAAGGCCAGGTCCTTCTCGTGTCGTCACTTGCTACAAGTGCAAGGATACTGGACACTATGCTGATAAGTGCACTCAGAAGCAGCTACCCCTACCTCCTCGCCCCAACACCAACCAGGCTATGGTTCGTGCTCCACCGGCTAAAGCCTTCAACTCCAACAACAGGCCTGTCGGGAGGAACGCGAGGGTGAACCATATCAAGGACGACAAAGCTGAGGAAGCTGCTGACATCGTTCTCGGTATATTACCCGTAAACTCTATTCCAGCTAAAGTGTTGTTTGATACTGGAGCATCGCATTCCTTTGTGTCAAAGATTTTTGCAAAAGCATACAACCTAGTTCTGGTTCCGCTAAGCAATCAAATGACTGTTCACTCTCCGGGACCGCAAATGTTGACTTCCAAGATAAGCATGGACAATGAGATCCTAATTGGAGGTCGCATATTCCTTGCTTCACTCATGTTGCTGGGAAATTCTGACATTGATGTCATTCTGGGTATGGATTGGTTGAAGACCCACAAAGCTAAAATTGACTGTGCTCAAAAGTCAATAACTCTCTCCCACACTTCAGGCCAGATAGTCTATTCTCCATATGGATCAAGTTCTGTTCAGCTGTTCAACCTCGATGCCAAACCCCTTCCTGCAATTGAAAATGTTCCGGTGGTTTGTGAATTCCCTGACGTCTTTCCAGAAGAGTTGCCAGGGATGCCCCCGGACAGAGCAGTTGAGTCCGTGATCGAGCTTGAGCCAGGTACTGCTCCAATCTCTAAGCATCCATATAAGATAGCTCCTCCTGAACTGAAATTGTTGAAGGAGCAAATCGATATGTACATGGACAAAGGTTACATTCAGCCTAGTTCCTCCGCTTGGGGTTGCCCAACTCTGTTTGTTGCCAAGAAGGATCAAACAAAAAGACTCGTGGTTGACTATCGTCCTCTCAACGAGAAAACAATCAAGAACAAGTATCCACTTCCTCGTATCGATGATCTTTTTGATCAACTTGCTGGGGCCTCAATATTCTCAAAGTTGGACTTGAGGATGGGGTACCATCAGATAAAGATCAGAAAGGAAGATATTCCTAAGACAGCCTTCACCACTCGTTACGGTCTATATGAATACACCGTCATGTCCTTTGGTCTCACCAATGCACCGGCAACGTTCTCAAGACTCATGAATTCTGTCTTCCATGAATACCTCGACAAGTTCGTTGTGGTATATCTTGATGACATTCTAGTCTACTCAAAATCCGAGGAAGAGCATGGAGAACACCTTCGTCTCACTCTCATGAAACTTCGCGAGCATCGTCTGTATGCCAAGTTTTCCAAATGTGAGTTCTGGATTCCAGAAGTTGCATATCTTGGTCATATCATCTCTGCCAAAGGCATAGCCATTGATCCTGAAAAGGTTAAGGCAATTGTTGATTGGAAACCCCCTAAGACGGTAAAGCAAGTCAGAAGTTTTCTTGGCTTGGCTAGCTATTGCCGTCGTTTCGTCCAAAACTTCTCCAAGATTGCTAAACCTCTCACTAATCTCACCAAGAAGGACAAGAAGTTCGTTTGGACTCCACAATGTGATGAAAGTTTCAACCTCCTGAAGACTAAACTCACTTCCACCCCAGTTCTGGTTGGCCCAGATACTACCAAACCTTTCCAGATATTCTGTGATGCATCTCTCCAAGGCTTAGGAGCAGTTCTTATGCAAGAACGTCAAGTTGTGGCTTATGCTTCACGTCAGTTGAACCCACATGAGCAAAACTATCCCACTCATGATCTTGAACTTGCAGCAGTTGTGTTTGCCCTCAAGAAATGGAGACAATACTTGTTGGGTAACAAAACTGAAATCTTTTCCGATCATAAGAGTCTGAAATACATCTTCACTCAGCCAGATCTAAACCTCAGGCAAAGGAGATGGATTGAGAAGATTAAAGACTTTGATCTCACCATTTCTTACACTCCAGGCAAGGCTAATGTTATGGCCGATGCTCTCAGTCGCAAATCCTATTGCAATAATCTCATGATCATGGAAAGCCAACCTCCACTTCATGAAGAATTCCAGAAGCTGAACCTTGGTCTTGTCCCACAAGGTTATCTTGCTAGCTTGACAGCCAGTCCAACTCTCGAGGACAAGATTCGTTCTGAACAACTTCGTGATAATGAAATCAAGAAGATGGTAGAGCAAATCAAGGAGGGCAGTGATAAATTCAAGTCCTTCTCAATTGATGACAAGGGAACTGTGTTCTTCGAAGGACGCATTGCAGTCCCTCAGATTCAAAGTCTCAAGGATATCATTCTCAAGGAGGCTCATGAAACTCCTCTATCCATTCACCCTGGAAGTACAAAGATGTACCAGGATCTCAAGACTCTGTATTGGTGGCCTGGCATGAAACGTGAAATTGCTCAATACGTTTCTGAATGCGACGTTTGTCAACGTGTTAAGGCAGTCCATCAGAAGACAGCAGGTCTACTCCAACCTCTGAAAATTCCTGAGTGGAAGTGGGACATGATTGAAATGGACTTCGTTACTGGGTTTCCAAAGTCCAAAAAGGGCAACTATGCAATCTTCGTTGTTATTGATCGTCTCACTAAGGTTGCTCACTTCTATGCTGTAAAGGAAACTATCTCAGCTAGCCAGTTAGCAGAGCTCTACACAGCAAAGGTTGTTCCTCTTCATGGTGTTCCATTGGAAATAAGCTCAGACCGTGGAAGTATTTTCACTTCTCATTTCTGGAAGAGATTTCAAGAAGCATTGGGCACTAAACTTCTGTTCAGCACAGCTTATCACCCTCAGTCTCAAGGGCAAGTCGAAAGAGTCAATCAGATTCTCGAGGATATGCTCAGAGCATGTGGCCTCTCCTTTGGCATGAAATGGGAGGATTGCCTTCCATATGCTGAATTCTCCTACAACAACAGCTACCAGGCAAGCCTAGGCATGGCACCATTTGAGGCACTGTATGGTCGCAGATGCAGGAGTCCAATCAATTGGTCTGGAGCTGGTGAACGTTCACTTTTAGGCCCTGACATTGTTAAGGAAGCCGAGGAGAAAGTTCGTATCATTCGTGACAATCTCAGGATTGCTCAGTCTCGTCAGAAGAGCTATTATGATAGCAAGCACAGGGATATGGTCTATGCACCTTGTGATAAGGCATATCTCCGTGTAACTCCCCTCAGAGGCACTCATCGTTTTGGTGTGAAAGGAAAGCTTGCACCAAGATACATTGGTCCTTTCAACATCCTCTCAAGACGTGCAGAGAATGCTTATCGTCTTGAACTTCCAGAAAAACTATCCAAGGTGCACGATGTGTTCCACGTGTCACAACTCAAGAAGTGTTTCAAAGATCCAGATCGTGCAGTTGATCATGATTCCATTGAGCTGCAAGATGATCTATCTTATGAGGAGCACCCTATTCGTATTCTCGATGAGACCGAGCGTAAGACTCGCAACAAGAGCACCAAGTTCTTGAAAGTCCAATGGTCGCATCATTCCGATAAAGAGGCAACGTGGGAGACCGAAGAGGATCTTCGCAAGAAGTATCCGGACCTGTTCATTTCTCAGTAGGGAATCTCGGGGCGCGATTCCTTCAAGGGGGGGCGTTTTGTAACATCCAAGTATGAAAACACCCTAGTGTTTCTGTTCTTTGTTTTATTTATGCAATGCATCATGGCATCACCATCATTTTATTTCTGTTGCATTGTTTCCATATTTAATCCAACCTTGTTTTCACACTTGTCTGTTACAATCTTTTCAAACCAAGAGTTGCAAAGCAAAACCCTTCCTTGTTTTCCAAATAATGCATTTATGATCAATTCTCAAATTGTTGGTTTTAATCAAACCATTATTCAATCAATTAATTCAATCAATAATTCCCAAACCACCTTTTAAATTTCAAACCAAGTTCACATCAGTACCTATTTGAATCCATCAAAATTCACCACACTTGTGATCTTAAAAGTCATTTTAAACCTAGGGGTAACCCTATTCAAATACTTGTTTTCTTAATGGTTTATTAATATCAAAATTCCTCTAATTTGGTTTCAAATGCAAACCTCATTTTAAAATCTCAAATTTTGAAATCCACTTTTGGAATATGGTTTCTAACTGCCTAACTATCCTAACCTAATTTTTCTGAATTTTTCTTTAACCAAAACCTTAACAAATTGTTCCAAAAACTGTTTCAGCAAAAAAAATATAAAAACAGAAAAATAAAAGGCAGCTAACTACCGCGCGCAGCAGCACCTAAGCAGCCCAAGCCCACCTAGCGGCTAAAGCGCGCGACCCAGCCCGCTATCTCCCACTTACCGCTTCGCGTGCGCCAAGATTCGCGCCACCCTCCTTTTCTGCTTCGTCTCGCGGTACGGCACGCGATCGGCCGGTGCCACCGCGGCACCGCGCGCGACTCCGGCGGCCAGGAGAGCACCGCGGCCCTATAAAAGCAAGCCCTAGCCCCGGCAGGTGCCCTAGCTTCTAGGGTTCCTCCTTCCATCGCCAGCGCCGCCAATCGCCTCCTCCCCGTCGAGCTAGCCCCTCTCTGTATTTCTTCCCGCCGGCGAGATTCTGAACATCGACATGGCGCCGCCGCGTAGCGCACCCACCTAGCCACCCACAAGCTGGAACGGACTCGCCTCTTCTTCCTCTTCCCCTTGGACACCAGCAAGCGCCACGGTAAGCCCCAATTCGACGACGCCGTCCGTTCTCCTCTCCGGCCACCGTGCCATCTCTCTGAACCTGAGAACCTCGTCGCCGTTGCAGAGCAGCACAACGTCGTTTGAGCACGGGAACCTCGTCGCCAACCTTTCTCCTACCTGTTCGACACCGGAGCCCCGACAGAGAAGCACCAGGAGCTCGCCGCCGTCCTCGACTGCCCGCGTCACCGCCGTCGTCAGCAGGTCGTCTCCGTCAGGCCTCTGCCTCCTCGACGACGCGGTGAGCCTCCATCCTCGCCTCCTCACTCACCCTCTGCTCGCGCACGGTTCAGTGAACCTCCTGCACACGCACCTCAGCTAGCGCAGCGCCGCCGTGCACGATCACCTCGCCGGCGAGCTCTGTCTGACGGACGAGCAAACGTTTGTTCGTCAGATTCAGATAACGCAGCGAACGAATGTTAACCTGTATCCATCTCCTCTACTGTCAACCAACTGAATCGTAGCGCAGCGGTACTGAACCTTTGCGCGCAGCGCCTGGGCACGGGTTCGAGCCCGCAAGCCCCCACTTTTTTGTGGAATTTATTCCACAGCAGCCAGGCCCACTGTCATCGACCTGCCTTGCCACGCGTGCTTGCGCAGAGCCACGCTGGCCACTGGCCCACTGCGCAGTGGCAGTGTGTAGCGTGAGGCTGCGTAACAAAAGTTTTTCTGCGCAATTCAAAAATTCCAATTATCTTTTTAAATAGCAGAATTAAATCCAAACTTTGAAAATTCAATATCTTTTGTTTTATAATTCCAACAAATACGAACTTTATATGAATTCTGATCCAAATTTAATAATCTTTCCAAATAACTTATTTGTGTTCTGTTTTGAGTTTTCAAAATATATTTAAATTTCAAATTTGAATAATTCAAATGCAAATTGAAATAATTCATAACTAATTCATACTGTTTTCAAATAATTCAAGTAAAATATGTTTTTCACACCTTTTTGAATGTTCTATTCAAATATAAAATTTGTTCCATTGTTTGAATAATTTAAATTGCCTAAATAATTTAATACTTGTTTAATTCAATTAAAATTGATAAAATCATAACTTGCTTAATATAAAATATTTTTGAACATGCAAATTATGTTTTCAAACCACCAAAGTGTGAACTTTTCAAATGTGAATTTGAATTTCTGATTTGAACAAATAAAATTCAAATAATATTTAAGCTTGTTTTAAATTCAATTAAAACTTGTTTAATATTGTTTAATTCATAATAAATTCATCTTAATTCAAATTTCAAAATGTGAACATGTAATCCAACTAAAATTTGATAACCTTTTCAAATATAAAATTTGTAATTTGTTTTGCACACTTTAAATTGATGAAAACAATAATTGTTTGTGTAACATGTTTAAGTAACAAAATTTTCCAAACTTAATAAATCAATTCCAAACTTGTTTTATTCCTTTTCCTTTGCATCTATCATTGTTATTTATTGTTATTTGTTGTTATCTTGTCATCATCATCATGCATGCATCATGATAACAACTATCACCTAATAAATAATTGTAAATCATTTGTTCCACTTATTTCAATGGATCCTTCTCCATATGCAACCCTTGCATATGGGTCCATTTAATTTGTGCTATCATGTTAGTCAGTTTATTTTGCTGCACTATTAACTTGTCATGCATCATATTGATTGTGCACAATGCCATGGCAATGATTGTTTACATTCCTGTTTGGTTTGTTTGCTTCTTCTCGAATAGACGACGACTACGTTGAGACCGACGATCCTTACGACACCACTACCCAGGACCTAGCTCAGTACCCGGCTGTTGAGCTGCCAGGCAAGTTATCACTCACATGAATCATCGAGTTCCTTTCCACACTTGTTGTCGATACTATCCTTTTGTCTACTATTGCTAGCCCTATGTATCGTTGCTTGTTCTACGAACCTATCACATGATACCCTGAACCAATGATACTGCCTCACCTCCATACCTACAGCCTTTGTTTGTGCCTTAGTATTATCTAGCATGCTTAGGGTTGCTTTTACTCGAGTCTGTTGTCGGTTACTGCTTTTACTATCTTGTTATTTGTACTGGGGGCTCGATGTTAATCAATCAATCCTGTTAATTGCTAATGGTAATAATAATTTGATGATAAGGCACCGGCAGGAGGCCCATGAGAGGTTTTGGAGCCTGCTAGTGTCGACCCTAATAGGAAAAGGGTCTTGTCTACTGATCCATGATGAGCGCACTACCCGCATGTGGGAAGCGAGTATGGGCGCCCCCCTCAACTTGACCTGATTCGCATCTCGTCCAAATCATCTCATTTAGTTCGTGCTTTCTATTTGCCGCATGCATGTTTTTGCGAGCCCAGCACAGGGTGGAACTTTTGTAGTCGGCATATAGGGGGACACGTTCTTAGAGTGCTATGAGGGTCCATTTTCTTCTGGGCTCGATTAGCCGTGCGCCCAAGGTGCTTTGGGCTTGATGCGGAGAATGGTTGGTTGTGTAGAGTACCCCGCTTGGTGGGAGGAATCCCATCTGGCGGGTTATTCTTGCGTGTACGGCCAAATTGGTGCAACCCTGCAGGGATAATCTTCTCGAGAAGCCGTGTTTTCCGCGGTTATGGATTACTTGGTGAAAGTACTGGCTAACAAGTACTCAGGACAACTTAACATAATGATCAAACATGTTACACCCCATGATTAATAACTTGACTAGTAACAGGTTTATTCACACAATAACTTGATTCACCTTTAATCCACCTGTGTGAGTTATCCTCGGAATGCTTCTTTGGATAAGGGGCGAGATCCAGGATGGGTTTGGTTGAAGTTATCTTTCAGTTGGTTATAATCCTCGATCTTATCGTTTCTGTTAGCCGGAACTTGTAGTTATCTTCTGTAGTTGATTAGAGCAGCCAGCAGCAACTTGTCATATCACCCCTTTCTTCTGTTGATCCCAAGCATCTATGCTTGTGTTGACGGGTAACTCTTTGATGAAGTGTGAGTCTTGCTTGCCAGTACTTGGATGTACTGACCCCGTTGGGGCTGTGGTTTACGCAGAGTACGACTACGGCTACGATGACCCCCAGGATGGCTACTTTGTGGAGTTCGACGAGACTGCAGACGAGTAGTTAGCTGGACCAGGGCAGGATCCAGAACCTACGTGGATGGGCTTCGTCTTCTTTATTTTCTCCGGCTTCTTAAGCCTGTTGGATTTGTCTGTACCCAGACACCGTTGATTGCTTCCGCTGATGTAATGGATGTTATGTTGGGACATGTGTCCTCTGGATGATTGTATTTGCTATTTCTGCCTTAGTGAAGGCCAGTTGCAACTTTATTTCTATATTTTGTGTCTTAGAGATAAGTTGTGATCATCATTCGTTCAAAGCTGTTGACGTACCGTGCGTGCTTGTTATGAAGTACGTCGACAGTAGTGCCTATGACTCCTAATGGATAGTTTACATCGACGGTGGAATAGTAGGGCTTGTGTTGTCGCGCATAAGCGCAGGCCTACCAGGAAGCTGGGACGTGGGAGCAGTTATGCCCCATAATCCAAGCACCTACTATCCAGTTCGTACGATGAGTATCCCTTAGAAGCCAGGGTGCGACAACGCCCAGTGATATGCCAGGTATCCCGACTGAGTTTGCTGAGCATAGTTTGCATGTTGATCCTAAGTCCCAGCCTGTGAAGCAGGGCCTGAGAAAAATGAATGAGGAGAGAAGAAAAGCTATAGGAGAAGAAATTGCCCGGCTATTGGCAGCCGGCTTTATCATGGAGGTATTCCACCCGGATTGGCTGGCAAATCCGGTTCTAGTACCGAAAAAGAGTAATGAGTGGAGGATGTGCATAGATTACACGAGTCTCAACAAGCACTGCCCAAAGGATCCATTTGCCCTTCCAAGGATAGATCAGATCATAGATGTAGTGGCTGGAAGTGACCTATTATGTTTCCTGGACGCTTATTCCGGGTATCATCAGATCAAGCTCAAGAAGGAAGATTGGGAGAAAACATCGTTTATAACCCCCTTTGGGGCTTTATGTTACAAAACCATGACTTTTGGGCTAAAGAATGCTGGTGCAACTTACCAGAGATGCATACAGAAGTGCTTTGAGGATCAGATTGGACGCAACGTTCATGCCTATGTGGATGATGTGGTGATCAAGACCAGGAAAGCGGAAACATTTATTGATGATCTAAAGGAAACGTTCAAGAATTTGAGAAGGTATCAGATGAAACTTAACCCTACAAAGTGCGTGTTTGGAGTTCCAGCAGGAAAATTACTCGGATTCATTGTTTCCGAGAGGGGAATCGAGGCAAACCCGGACAAGATCAAAGCTATCCAGAGTCTGAAAAAGCCGGAAAACTTGAAGCATGTTCAAAAACTCACAGGATGCGTAGCAGCATTAAGCCGGTTCATATCCAGACTCGGGGAGAAGGCAATTCCCTTATACCGACTCTTGAGGAAATCCGACAAGTTTGTTTGGGACCAAGAGGCGGATGAGGCGTTCGAGGCACTAAAGAAGCAATTATCTGAGGCACCAGTCTTAGCAGCTCCGGGTCCTAAGGAGCCCATGTTACTTTATATTGCGGCTGGGCCCCGGGCGGTTAGCGCAGTGGTTGTTGTTGAGCGTAAAGAGGATGGGAAAGATCATCCGGTACAGAGGCCGGTTTACTACGTAAGCATGGTATTATCGGAAGAAAAGCAGTGTTACCCACATTGGCAGAAGTTGGTTTTCGGGGTCTTCATGGCCAGCCGGAAATTGAAACCATATTTTCAGGAACACCCCATAACAGTGGTTAGCTCTATACCAATGTCGGATATTATCAGAAACTCAGATGCAACAGGTAGAATAGCCAAGTGGGCCATTGAGATGGGAGATTATCACATCAACTACGAGCCCAGGTCAGCAATCAAATCCCAAGCTTTAGTCGATTTCATCAATGATTGGACTCACACAAGCATGCCAACAACAACACCAAGTTCCGAGTCTTGGGTGATGCACTTTGATGGTTCTAAGCAGTACGAGGGATCAGGAGCTGGGGTGGTACTTACATCACCCAAAGGAGATAAACTGAGCTACGTGTTGCAAATTCACTTTGATTGCTCCAACAACGTGGCTGAGTATGAGGCATTGTTACACGGTCTGAGAATAGCCAAGGAGATGAACATCAGGCGGATACAATGCTATGGAGATTCGGATCTTGTGGTGCAGCAGGTCTCAGGAACCTGGGATAGGAAGGATGCAACTATGGCAGCATATCGCAGAGAGGTGGACAGGGTCGCCGGGTGTTTTTCCGGGTATGAGGTGGAGCATATTGACAGGCGAAAGAACGAGGCAGCAGATGCACTCGCAAGACTCGGCTCGTGCAGAGAGCCGGTTCCACCCAATATTTTCCTGGACGAGTTATGGCGGCCGTCTGTTAAAACCGAGTCTGAGGAAGAGGTGGCTAACCAAGACCCGGATTTAGAGCTCGTGGCCACGGTACGTGCTGTTCCCGAGTGGACAGAGCCGTTTTTAGCTTATTTATCACGGGGCGAGTTACCACCACAAGAAGTTTTAGCAAGGCAAATTCTGAGACGAGCAAAGGGCTATTCCATCATCAATGGCGAGTTATATAAAAGGAGTGCAGCAGGAGTCTTTTTGCGCCGTGTAGCACCATAAGAAGGACGGCAGATTCTGAAAGAGATCCATGAAGGCGACTGTGGGCATCATGCATCCACAAGATCCCTTGTGGCCAAAGCATATCGACACAGTTTCTTTTGGCTCACAGCCTTAGCAGACGCGGAGCGCTTGGTGTCAAGGTGCGATGGATGTCAAAGGTACGCTCGCCAAATCCATGTGCCGGCTATGGAGTTGCAAACAATCCCATTAACCTGGCCGTTCGCCGTTTGGGGCATGGACATGGTGGGCCCCTTCCACATGTCACCCTGCAAAAAGACCCATCTCTTGGTAGCTATCGATAAATTTACAAAGTGGGTTGAAGTTATGCCAGTTACCAATTGCGAAGCAATCACAGCAGTCAAGTTCTTAAAAAGAATCATCTACAGGTTTGGGTATCCTCACAGCATAATAACAGACAATGGAACCAACATGTCCCTTGGTGAGATGGAAAAATTCTGTGGGACAATGGAATCCGGCTTGACATAGCTTCAGTAGCCCATCCACAAGCTAATGGACAAGTGGAAAGGGCAAACCAGGAATTACTTCGTGGGTTAAAGCCACGGCTGCGGGTTCCATGCATCAGAGCTGCTGGAGCATGGGTAGAAGAGTTACCATCAGTGGTTTGGGGAATTAACACCACACCTAACAGATCTACTTAGATGACCCCGTTTTTCATGGTTTATGGTGCAGAAGCAGTGTTGCCGAGTGATATTATTCACGACTCGCCCCGAGTATCGGCTTACGTCGAGGAAGAGAACGAGAAGACCTGGCAGGACGCTGTGGATATGCTAGAAGAGCACAGAGAACAAGCTTTCGAGAGATCAGCCATATATCAGCAGGATCTGAGGAGGTATCACAGCCGGCGAGTCAAAACCCGGGTCTTCCAGGAAGGAGACCTGGTGTTACGCCTGGTACAGTCAAAGGAAGGAAAACATAAGCTATCTCCACCATGGGAGGGACCGTTCATCGTAAGCCGGAATTTGCACAATGGATCATATTACTTGGTAGATGCAAGGGAAGAGTCGGATACTGTCAATAACACCACTCATACCACTTCATCTATGCAAGAGAGGGAAAGACCATGGAACGTGGCTCAGCTACGTCCCTACTACACCTAGATTAGACTAGATTTACAAGTGGAACTACACGATGTAACAGGCAGCAGGTTTCAGACGCACTCTTTTCCTATCCAGGGTACCTAAGGGAACTGGAGGGTTTTTAATGAGGCGGCTTGCTGACCTAACTTTTCTCATATCAATAAAGAGATGGTTAAACTACTATGTTGTTTCTTTCTTATGCGTTTTTGTTAAGTTTTTTGTGTTCCTGCTTTTTTTTCTATTTTTGATGTTTTCAGGTAAGTATTAGTCCTTTATTTATAAGTACAGTAGTTTTCTAAAGATTACATATAAAGGTCTTGGGGGCTGATTGCTTGAATAGCACAGTTGCAAACTCAAAGACCCGGCCACGATGCCATTAAGTTATAAGGACCGATTACTTAGAATAAGTACGGTTACAATCTTATAACCGGACAATAGAGCCAAATTCTCTTGATTTCTCGTGCTTAAGCTTGATGTGACTCGCAAGAACGTGGCATGCTTTGCTAGCGTGTAATTACAATCAGCCATGATGCCCATGGGGACTTGCCTGACCCTGTTTTTATACAGTTATAGCAGCATTGATTATCCACGCGAAAGCCGGCTTACAGCAAAGAGGATCAAAAGGGTCATCCAAACCACAAGTTATGCAGAGTACAAGGTTAACAGCCGGAAACTCGCAATATATCAAGCATAACTTCAAACCTATGTGAGTAACCCTAGGATTTGGGCCTTAGCAGGAACAGTTTGCTCTTTCAAAAACTCCAAACCCCCAGACTCAGAAATTCGGGCCTTGGGGACTTGGGAATTTGAAAAAAGTAACAAATTGTCTAGCTTTTAAGCTTCAAAACCCAAACATCCGAGTCTTGGGGACTTAGAAAAAATCCACTTGTCAAAACCCCTGAGACCTGGAAACCGAGTCTCACAAAAGGAAAAATAGCGAAAGTCGGAAAACCAGCAACGAAAAGTTTAAAGCTAGTAAATATCAAATCCATGCAAAAGGCCAGAAGGGCCACGAAAGCTATTAAAGTTTTAACGTATTACAAACCGAGGGAGTATTATCGAAAAGTGCACAGGCGCACTATTAAAAGAATAATTGTTTTAGATGCCCATTGGACGAATAGAGTGTTTGAGGCAGCGAAAAGTGAAACTTCACTCGGCATCCTGCGCCGAGTCTTCAACGTTATCCTTGGCAGCCGGCTCTTCGACTTGCTCGCTGATGGTTTTCCCGGTTCCTGCATCCGGATCAACAGCAGTACCGGCGCGCGCTGGAGGAGAGACAACCGGCGTAGAGGTGGCAGGCGCAACATCGGTCTCAGCCTTCTTCTTTGCAGCTTCTTCCTTCCTCTTGGTAGCTTCCGCCTTCCACCGTGCCAGCATGTCATAAGGCTTAGGCAAATCCGACTTAATGGGCTTGTCCTTGGCATCGTAAGGCGGAACGATGTTGCTCAAATCCAGACTATCGGCGATCAAGCTCGCCGAGTGACGCACCTCAGTGTTGATAGCCTTGAAGTTCTTACCAGAAAATTTGGAGCCGTCATTGTTGAATTCGGGAAACCCGCCAACGATTTTTGCCGGCTCAAGCTTGGGAAAGTAGGCCTTGGCTAGAACGAGCCCCGGGTTACTCCAACCCGGCACGAAGAGCGCTTCCAGTGGTCGATCCACTCGGGAATGGTGGAACACGCGTCAAGAAAGGTGTTCAAATCACCATACCCGGTGCCCGGCCACTTGATAGCTTGTAAAATCCATTTGGTGCCGACACAGAGTTGCCGGATCACGGCCTTCAAGGTCTTCAACTTCTCGATATCATCTTCGTCTGGCATTGCCTCACCCGGCCCTGCAGAGTAACAGAGAGGTTAAAGCAAGAAATTCCGAGTTTTTGCGGAACAAGAAATCCGGGTTATACGTTAATCGGTTAGAAGTTATTACCAAGCAGCGTGCGATAAGTATCGGCAATTTGGGCCGACAGTTTCTTCAGTTCAGCCTCAGCAAGTTGGGACCTCTTCTTATACGTTTTCACATTCTTATCAAGTTTTTCAGCATAAGCTTCCAGCGCTTCACGCAGCTTGGTCTCCGTCTCGAGGAGTTTGTTGGTTTTAGCCAACACCTCCTCAGATTGGGCCACGTAAGCCTGCGAAAAGAGAAAAGGGAATATAAGTCGAAACAAAAGATAAATCCGGGTGTGACAAACTATAGCGTTATAAAGTACCAAGCAAACTATACACAGTTCACTCGAACTTGGGGACTAGGTGAGTATATAAGCAGTATTGGTTCACTTACCCGGTGCTTTTCCGCCATGGCTTCCAAAATCCCCTTTTCATCAGTTTTCAAGGTGTAGAGACAACTTAGCATCTCATCAAAGCTCAGTTCATCAAGTTTCATCCCGGAAGAGCTGGGGGCCTGGTTACGCGGAGGAGGAGTCCTTTCCTGCTTGAGGGGGGACACCCGGGTTGCTTGGGTCTCAGGAGTGGGGTCACCCATCCTTGCACCCAGGACCTCGAAGTCATCACCTCCGGATCCATGCGAGGGAATGGGATACTCGGCCTCCTGATCGGCCGGGTCTTTCAGCAGGTCTTCTTCTTCTTCTTCTTCTTCAGCGCCGCCAGCCGCGGCCTTCACAGTATCTACCGGCTCTTCCAGCGCCGGGTTATCCACGTCCATGTCGTCCGGGTCACTGGTTGTGACCTTGGCTCTGAGGAAAATAAAAGGAGCAGTTAGCGTATGATGAACGAAACTTATGGAACACGTTGGCGTACCAAATAGCAAGAGAGGCAGTTTACCCAGTGTTCACGAAGAAATCCGCCGGAAGATCATTGCTAGACCCGGAGGAGGCTGTCAAGGAGTCCGAAAGTGAGACCCGGAATTGTCCGGCTAGTGGATGATTGAGAGAAGGATGTTTTCGAGGAGAATCATAAGGATGGGTCTAGGGAATACTGGCGCGGCGAGTTGGGGACGAAGGGATGCCCGGGTTGAGAGGGTCATCACCCGGGGAGTTCCGGGTTACCCTGCGCTTGACTGGAGCGGGTTCCTTCAAGTGTGGCGAATTGGACAAGCGTTGGTTAAGCTCGCACATGTTAGCGAATGAATATGGTTTGGAGGCGATAGTGGAATACGGAACCTTGAATACAACCCTTCGGGGCTTCCTCTTAGCTCCAACCTCGACGTCCGGCTCAGCCTCACTTTCGTCTGACTGAGTCTCCTCCTCATCCTCTAACCCTGGAAAGTATAGCATATTGTCGGAAAAGGAAAGCAAGTTGGAAAAATAAGGCCAGCAGAAATGAAAATGAGCAAAACCCGGATGTTACCTTCGTCCGAGTCAGCCGGCTCCTCGTCCTCCTCAGAGTTCTCGGAAGGAGCCGGGGTCTCAATCTTCCAGAAAGGGCTATCCTCCTGAGGTAAAAGTACAGTGATAAAAGTTAGTGGTTATATCAGAAAAATGGCAAGTTGGATAAAAAGTAAGAGCCGGATTTTACCGCTGGAGCCGGGTTATCCCGCGTGTAGGGGTCCAGGCCAGCTATGGTCCGGATCACCTCCATCTTCTCGGTCAGGAAATTCTTGATTATCTTGTTCGCATCCGCGGCCGGGTAATTCCTCATCGAGTAACGGAGGGAATCCGTGGTATGCCCCGAGTATTCGCACATGAGCTTGGGCCGCACAGCATTGGGCTGGACCCGAAAGGTTACCCAGGTTTTGACTAAGTTAAGCCCAAGGAGGCCTTGGGCCGAGAGTACAACGAGTTTGGCGAGGAGGGGCTGAATAGATTTTCGATCCGACTCAAGGGCATAAGAGCTAATATTATCGGAAAGTGTGAGTAGGTTTTCGGAGAAACCCGACAGTGTCTTTTCGCCGGGTGAGGAGGTGTCCTGGCAATAGAAGTAGGTCTTTTGCCAGTGTTTGACATGGGAATTAAGGCTTAAAGTCGGCATCAGGGAGTTCTTTCTCCTTTGGATAGAAACCCCCCCCGCAAACTAGGAGGGCCCCGTCGCCGCTCTCGCGGCACGGTTTGCACTGGAATAACTCTAGAAAGAGGGCGAGGTTTGGAGGAATGCAAAGGTACGACTCGCACAAGAATATGAAATGGGTAATGTTGAGCATGGAATTGGGTCCTATGTCAAATACTCGGAGGCCATAGTGGTTTAGCAACTCACGGAAGAAGGGGTGACCCGGGGGGCAGAAACCCCGGATCACGTGCTCTACAAAGACTATTACCTCGTCGATAGCCGGGGAGGGCCGGGTCTCGTCTCCAGGAACTCGCCAGTGGATTTCTTCCCGGGCGGGGAGGACGCCAGACTCAGCGAGCTCGTCCAATTTGGCCTTGGTCACAGTGGATCTCGCCCAATTGGCCGAGATAGACTGACTCGGCTTCGCCTTAGCCGGCTGTTTACCCTTCACCTTCGCGCTGGCCTTAGGCGCCATGGGCTTAACCTGAAAAGAAGACAGAGTGCAGGATATAAGCAGTTAAGACCCGGAAGTGTGCAGGGTGTAAGAAGCTAAGACCCGGAAATGATCACTGTCCGACTCACGGAGGAACACTTGCGAATTTTTTTTGCAGATTGGATCTAGGCGGAAAATTTTATGAGGAAACTTGTGACTACAAATGTTGAAGATACATTGTGAGGGGTACAATTGGATCTATAATTAGTGTAGATTGTGGGACTATGGGGTGCGAAGTAATTCAACTAACAAGAAGCAAAGAAGGCATCCACGGGCGGAACTAGATCCAATCTATTCGAGGGAGATTGAAGGTGAAATCCATGGAGCAAGTTGATTTACCGGTGGGATCTGGAGGAGAGCGCGGCGGCGGCAGATGGCGCAGTCGCGGTGGTCCTTTGGGTCTCCCGGTGAGCAGCTCGAGGGCGCGGCAGCGGAGTTCAACGGCGGCGCTGCGAGGGCTGGAGCCGTGCGCGGACGGCGGTGGCTCGTCTCCGGTGACGCGCCCGTGGACGCCGTGGCGGTGCGGTCTAGAGCTCGAGCGAGAGGGCGCCGGAAGGAATTGGAGATGAAGAGATAGGGGAAATGGAGTGCGGGGTCTAGGGTTACCCCTGAGCACCTATTTATAAGCGCGGGGTGGAAGGTGCCCTAGGTCCAAGCGGCGGGAGCGCAAATTTCGGAAAAAGATACCTACCCGGATTTTTTGGGATAGGCATTAAAGGCCCCCGTTACGAGAAATCCGGAAATGATCGGAACAGATTACGAGCGAGATATTCGGACTGACTGGCAAGTGGCGCGGGCCGGGTTTTGTATGTTTTCTCGGAGTGTTGACCCGGGAAAACAGTGCTAGATTCGGGGAAAGCCGGGTTATTATATGGACCAACCATGGAGTTAGGCCTAGCTACTATCAAAGCATTCTAACCCGGTATTTTGTGAACTTGTATGTTTGTTATTTTGCAGGGAATAGCGTGCGCTTCATGGTTGATTCCGCGAAGCCCAAGCTATTATGGGGACCACTGATGGAGGGATGATAACCCGGTAGGCCAATGCCAAGGTGTAACTCGGCCCAAAGGGAGCCGCGCAAGACCCGGCTCAAGGAAAAGGAGCTTCCAGAAGGCCCAAGGAGTAGTGTAGGCCTCGTAACCCGGCTTGTGGGTTACGATAAGGAAATCTAGGGTTTGTATGCGGTGAACGGGTAGGATTCCGAGTATGCCTTGGATAGGAAGCCAAGGGGCCGGGTAAGATATAAACCGGTTCCTAGGCTCAGGAACGGGACGAGCTTTACCAGATATTCGAGTTTCCCTGTAACACGAGAGTTGAGATTGTAACCCTAGATCAGAGACTCGGCGACTTGATTGCCAGAGCTACCAGATCGATTGATAACATGGTTTCCCTTGAGCTAAACCCTCTTCCAAACACCAGAGTCGAATTGCCCCAAGATAAGTTACCCCCGGTAACGTCTGCCGTGATTATCCCACGACAAGAATCCTACCCCTTGATGCACCATGGATATGGATAAAGGGTGGGTGTAATTTTTTCTTGAGGATATTCATGTTTAGGATGTACTCCCTCCGTTCCTAAATATAAGATGTTGTAGCTATTACTCAGGTTGTCTAGATACATACTAATATAAGTGAACATATACACTAAAAATTGTCTAGATACATGTAGACATGTGTGAATGTGAAAAATGGCTAAAACATCTTACATTTAGGAACGGAGGGAGTAATTAAGAAGGACACCACTCCATTCACGCCATGGTGCGTGATTGGTCGTGGAGGGAGGCGTTATACGACAAATTATGATGGAATACGAAAGTTACTTTCGATCCATCGATTGATTAACGCCTTAAAGACTTAAAAAAATTCAATTGCGGGGTCTATTTTTTAGCGTTGGTGCTTACCTGGTGCACAACAATACTTTTTTTTAGTTTATTTTCTATTTTTAAATCTCATAGTGAAATTGGGTCAAAGGTATATCTAAGAAAAAATATAAAAATTATCAGCTTGCGAGAAAAAAATATATCGTTGTGTCCGAAATCTTGGCAAACAGATGGAAATTCCTAGTGCCGATGATTTTGAGAATTTAGTTAAAAATGTTCATTTGCGACTTAGTTTTTTAACTACATGAAAGATCAAAGATCGTGCGTAGAGGATGGAAGGATGAATAGTCGGCTCCAAATTTAAATTAATTTCATTTAGTTTAGGATAATTACGGATAAAAGAGGTGATAATAAAATATATTGGTGCATGTAGCAGAATTTTAAATTTTGCTTCCTACGTAGCAAATAGTATCTACTATGCAGGTAACTGCGTGAATAGATCTGATTCGTTACCGACACAAAGCGCGAAAGTAGTATCGATGACGATGTCGGTGATGCGTGATGAAGAGTCCCACTACTAAGCCTAGCGGTGGGACTGTTGCCGATTCACCGTATCCCACCTTCTAGATCGAGCAGAGTAAGGGTATCACGTGTTACCCCTCTGAGAGTTTGCACACATACGTATCGCCGTCCAGGACAAGGCACAACAAGTTTGCAATTGAGGTGGAGAAGTTCCAACACATGGAAAAAGAGAGAAAGAGATTAGGTCTAGGTCTAATCAAGAGAGATAGTCATCATCTCCTAATTAGAAGAAACCATAAACACATTAGTTGGTCGCTAATCGGAAGTTCTAATCCAATTAGAAGCGTTCTAATTAGAGGGTCTGATTCAATCATAGGGTCTCTAATTCTGAGAGAGAGAGAGAATAGATCGAAAGCCAATTGTGTGACTCTAAACAGAGGAGGCGGTGGGGATTATATAGTGGGACAAAAGAGGGCACCTCCCATGGGGGGAGAGTCGATTTCCCTCTCCCTCCTTTGTCCGCACCAATCTCCCTAGGATATTTCGGATTGGACTCCTAGATGGAGTCCAATCCCCCTCCCTCCTCCTTTTTTTTTCCTTTTTCTTTCTTTTCAAAATTTTCCTCCTCGTCTATTTATAAAATAAACAAGGAAAAAATCTAGGGAAGGACAATGCGCATTGTGAGACCATGGGTCCCACATGGCAGCCCCTAAAATTAGGGTTTGCCCACAGGAGGAAATCTGCCCCCCTTCGGCACTGCTCCCTATATGGAAAGTCAGCTGGAACTCTTCCGGGACCCCGTGATCCCTATAGATAAAATCATCGACCTTATCTAACGATGTCAAAAACATATTCTCGATATCCCGGGACATCTTATATCTCATATAACATTCTGCCTACACCGGCATTATTTCTCTTTTATGGTAAGTTTTCCGAAACGACTCCAATTGACCCTAGACTTGTTTCTGTGATATCGTAATGACATACAAAATTACCTATTGATGTTAGAAACATATTTCCAACATCCCTGGACATCTCATGTCCTCCGTAATCTCTCTTGAATATTTATTCTATCATGTCAGAATCACCTGAATGATACCCTACTCTCCTCTAGACCATGCAATGCAAACAACAGACTTTGACACGTTGAGTGTGTGACCCCTATAGGTTCGATAACTAGTAGACATTATTGGAAAATTATTTTCTTCGTGTATGCTCTCCGTTATTAGTAGATGCTCTGGCCAAGTAGATGCTAATAACTCCAAGAGGGAGTATTTATGCTCGATAGTGGGTTCATGCCTCCTTTGCATCTATGCTCGAGTGACAGAAGCGTGACGGATGGAGGATGTGCTGTTGCCATTATGGAGAAAACAACAACGCTTTGTCTAAGGATGATGTTATTGTTCATATTACACACTTTGCTTAGTGCAATTATCTGTTGCTTGCAACTTAATACCCAACGTTTGTTCGGATGATGTTCGAAGGGTGGATTTTTAGTCATAGATGCAGCTGGATAACAGTCTATGTATCTTGTTGTAATGCCCGCATGAATCACATAGTAATCTTTATGTCTTGCATATGCACTACGATGCAGACTTCATTTCTGTAAATTGCCCAGCTGGAATTTGTTCACCACACATGTTATTTATCTTTTACGAAGAGACACCACTAGTGAACTGTGGACCCCGATCCATTTTCCTCATACTGATAAAACACCTACTGGTTTCATACTGCTCTCATACTGTTCCCACTGTTTTCCACACCATACATTTAACCTCTTTGTGTTCAGCAAAACCTGTGAGATTGACAACCTCACTAATTCATTGGGGGCAAAGTGATTTGATTGTGTTGTGTAGGTTCCACGTTGCTGCTGAACCGGTAGTGCGCCCTGCCATCTCAGCTGCATCAACCTTCAGAAGTGCTTATTCCTCCTACTGGTCGATTCAACCTTGGTTTCTTTTCTGAGGGAAAACTTGCTGCTGCACTCTTCACATCTTGCGCTTGGGGACTCCCAACGAGCGTGTGTCTACACTCCATCACGCACTGGGCGCGACTCCGATGAGGAGTCGTCTCCACGGTCCTTCCGCGATGCACTGACGGGGTCCTCCGATGGTGAGGCGACAGCGCGCGTTCGCTCGGAGGTGGTTCGTGAGGGGTTGTCGGTGGCGTTCGACGAGCTCGACCGTTCCGATGATGGGCTGGAGGAGGCGCCGGTGGAGGAGCCTTGGGAGGAACCAAAGAAGAAGAAGAAGCGGCCCCGTGGGTGCCAGGCTGGGCGCCAAGTCTCGAAGATGGTTTTCCGCACCGTGGTGTGCGTGCTCTGATGGCCGGAGGGACACGACACCAGGGAGTGAACCGTGGGGCGGTCTGCGTCCGCTGCAACATCGCAGTGCACTGGTCTAGGGAGTGCACCGAGCCCTGGAGGACTCCTCCACTGGTGCCGGTTGGGCACACGGCTGCGCGCCCGGATGGCGTCGCATCGGCTGCTGCGGGCCAGGGGCTCGCGCTCAGGTTGGCGGCTTCACAGCACCCAATTGTGGAGCGCCAGGGTGGTGCACTGCTGCCACCCTCGGCTCGCGGGGCGCTCCGTTTATCGGAACCTCGTGCACCGGTGGCTGCTCGTAGGGAGCTCCGTGTTCCGGAACCTCGCGTGCCGGTGGCGACATCCTTGTACATGCACGAGGAGGAGGTCGAGGTGCGGCCACTCGCCTCGGGGTCGCGGGAGGTTTTTGGCGGTGAACTTGCGCAGCGACCAGAGCGGGAGTCATGTGATACGTCATAAACGTATCCTTAATTTCTGATATTCCATGTTGTTTTCATGTCATATGCTACATGTTTTCCTTACACTTTGTGTCATTTTTATCGATTTCCCAGGACTAACCTATTGACAAGATGTCATAGAGCCAGTTCCTGTTTTCTGTTGTTTTTATTTTCAGAAAAGTTGTTCTCGAAATATTCTCGGAATTGGACGATTTAAAAGTCAGAAGTCTTAGAACTCCCGGAGGGTCCATGGAGTCCCGAAGAGACCCGGAGGGGGGCTACGGGATGGCCACACCATAATGTGGCGTGGCCTACCCCCTGGCCACCCCACCAGGTGGTGTGGGCCCCCTGGCCACCCACCGACATCTCCCTTTCGCATATATATTCTCCTTGATGCATCAACCCTAATTCAATCAGCCTTTTTCCACGAAAAGTTCCGTAGCTCCATCGCCGCCGCCGACAATTTTTGGGGTACATAAATCTCTGTTCCGGCACCCTGCCGGGACAGGGAAGTGCCCCCCGGAGCCATCTCCATCGACTCCACCGCTATCTTCATTGCCGTTGCTGTCTCCTATGATAAGGAGGGAGTAGTTCTCCCCCGGGGCTAAGGGCTCTATCGGTAGCTATGTGTTTCATCTCTCTCTCCCATGGTGTGATCTTTATGTAATCGTGAGCTTTGTAATCTAGTTGAATAAGTAGACGTTTCTCTTCATCTGTTATGCTACTCAAGTGGTTTTGTTATGAGGTCTCTGTAAACACTTTGATCACGGTGTAAAGATGACAGTGTGTGCACCATGTGGTTTAGCATGATATTTATATCTTGTGTTGGATGACCCTATGAAATTGTGGTGTTTGTCTAGTACCTTCTAGGGTGCTCATAGTGACAGCGTGGGGTTAACTAGACATGGGAATGCGACTTTGAGGAGTGTTCTTACAGCCCTACGCAATGAATTGGTGTTTGTTATTCGACCGGAGAGTGGTTCGGAGTAGCATAGTGAAGAGATATATTTCATTCAATTATTTTATCATTGTTGAGAGTGTCCACTGGTGAAAGTAAAAACCCTAGGCCTTGTTTTTAAGCACTGAAACACCATTTACAATCAGTTCTGGTACATGTTTTCTTGCTCCCATTTTTATTTAAGATTGCTTTTGTCACTTATAATCATCCATATTACTTGTATTTCACTATCTCTTCGCCGAACTAGTGCACCTTTACAACTGACAATTATATTAGGTGTGTTGGGGACACAAGAGACTTCTTGTATCGTAATTGCAGGGTTGCTTGAGAGGGATATCTTTGACCTCTACCTCCCTGAGTTCGATAAACCTTGGGTGATCCACTTAAGGGAAACTTGCTGCTATTCTACAAACCTCTGCACTTGGAGGCCCAACATTGTCTACAAGAATAGAAGCGTGCATAGACATCAAGCTCTTTTCTGGGGCCGTTTCCCGGGAGGTAAGGTAAAAGGTACTCACATCCTCTGTGAGTGCTCGAAGTTATTTCCTTTAGATTGTGCAATTATATCTTTTTGTTTCTTGTTTTTATTTTCACTAGTTAGGCTTATTTTTACTTGTTCATTGTTTTTATTTTTACTAGTTAGTCTTAATGGAAAAAAAATGAGAATTATAATGATAGCTATTTTGTTGAATTTGCTCCCACTACTATTAATAAGAATGACTATACTTTTGTGGAGAGTATTAATTCTTTTATGCATGTGGATCATGATAAGAATGTTTTATTTGATAGTTATATTGTTAATTTTATTCATTATTCTACTGAAATTTATTATGGGAGAGGGAAACATAGTCTTATGCATCTCAAAATATCAAGTTTCCCCTCTTTATGTTGAAATTTTCGAAGTTGCACTTATTTTGTCTTCCTATGCTAGCCACTTTGTGATTTTATGACTTGTTTTTCTACAAGATTATTTTTCATAGGAAGTGGGTTATACTTAAATTTGTTTTACATTTTCTTCTTGATGCTCTCTTTTTCTTCAATTAATATTTCTCATGTGAGCATCTTCTCAAACTATCATGCCTAGCTAAAAGGCTTTAAAGAAAATCACTTCTTGAGAGATAACCCATGGTTTTATTTTTGCTTTGTTTTTCTCTGTTTTCTTTGAGTCAAGGGGTTTTATACTTATGTATAAAATTCTTTGTTTCTTTATTTTCATGTATTAGTTGTGCCAAGTAAAGTTTCTAGCGAAAGTTGGAGTTGATTTTGGATTTCTGCGCAGGAAACATATTTCTGCACAGGAAACAAATTTCTGATATCCACAGTAAAAAAAATCGTATAAAATCCAGAAATATGAGAATGATCTGAAATTTGTTGTTCTTATTCCTAAGATAATTTTGAAACTTTTTTGTTCTTTAAGTTTTTCTATCTGAGCATCGTAAGTGCCCCGAAAAAATTCGTCTTTACAGACTGTTCTGGTTTTGGTAGATTCTGCCATTTTTTTCTTGCATTTGCTCTTTTACGATGTCAAGTGGATTTCTTTGCTTTACGAAACATTAGTGGCTGTAGATAATGTTTAAAAGTATCAATAGAACTTGTGCCCATTCTGAACCCATAAACTTTTTATTGTTTCACTAACCCTCTAATGCTAATTACTCTTTTAGTGTGGTGTGAAGGAAGTTTTCAAGGGTCAAGAGAAGAGGGTGATATAATGTGATCAAGTAGAGTGCAAGGTCAAAGCTTGGGGATGCCCCCGTGGTTCATCCCAGAAAATTCTAAGAATAATCAAGCATCTAAGCTTGGGGATGCCCAAGACATCCCCTTCTTCATCAACTATTTATCAGGTTACTTCTAGTGAAACTATATTTTTATTCGGTCACATCATATGAATTTTACTTGGAGCGTCTTTATTTTCCGTTCTATTTTATTTTGTTTTCTTTTGTTTCCTTTATGCAATAAACATCACTAGAACCTATCATACTTGTGTGGGAGAGAGACACGCTCCATTTTCATTGCTTAGAACACTCTAATTTTCACTCTTACTATTCTGTGAGTGTTCACTTTTTGCTAGTACTGCCTTTAGCTCCCATTTTTCATGCATCTCTTATTCAGAGCCGTTAGTTTTAGTAGAGTTATGTTATTACTCTCTTGTTTCATTTCTATATCTCTTGTAGAGTGTTTGCTGTTTGGTGTTTGGTAGAAAATGCTACGTGTGGTAGATGATACAACGGAAAAGCTTGCATATTCTTGTAGATCATTAAACTGGTTCACTTGCTTATTTGCTGTTGTTTTGAGATATTAATATGCTTAATGGTAAACTTTCTGGTATAGTAGAGTAAAAACAATTAATGGTTGGTCTAGAAGCTTGAAACTGTGCCACACTTAAATAACCAGTTGATAGGATAATGGTATATGACTTCCTTTGCTGATAGCAATCGTAATGGCTTTTTGTTACGCGCTACGGTCGGGGTAGCTAGCAGTGACTTGTCACTGCCACATACTCTCTTGGAGTGATTTTCATTATGCCTTATGATATCATGATTTTATTTGGAATCTTTTAACTTGTGAGTTCTATGTTGTGGTTTTCTGGCACTTTCACCATCCATATTTGCTAGCCTCTTTGGTACCGTGCATTGCTCATTCTCACATTGAGAGTTGGTGCAAACTTCGCCAGTACATCCAAACCCAGTGGGAGAACTTTGTTCTTCTACACATAAGCCAAAATTTATCTTCCTCAAAACATCCACCATACCTACCTACCATGGCATTTCCATAGCCATTCCGAGATATATTGCCATACAACATTCATCATCATTATGTTACTTGTCATGCTTCATTGTTATTTTGCATACTGCTACACTAGCAGGAGCATTTAGTTTTATTTACATCAGAGATATTTCATTTGAGTTATGAGTACTAAAAGTGTGTCAGTTCATTGTAAAATAGTGTGTTTCCCCTACCAGCGAGGTTATATATCAAAAAAATAAAAAGGAGAAAAAGCCCAAGAGAAAAAAGAGAGAGAAATAAAGAGGTAAAAGAGAGAAAATAAAGAGAGAGGGGGCAGCACTACTATCATTTATTCCACACTTGTGCTTTGTTTAGCATCATTACTTCAGTTTGGTGAGAGTTTTCATATTATGACTTGCATAACTATGTGGGGAACTTACAATATTGAACTTGTGGGGACTCCAGACTAGCAGTCCGAGACCTCCAGCATGCATACATTCATGATCCCATGATCAGTTAATCGTGAACAACATACTCGAGTTGGCATTGTAGATTACAACATCCACTACACGAATACACGGCTTACACAACTGGTCACATGACTCAGTTGAAAAACAACTGCCACGCAGGGCAGGAACACACACTAAAAACAACGGAAGTCTACAAAACACACTCGTGGTAAACCCAAGTCATGCCTTGACTACCTACAGGCTACTGACTCGGAGACGTTCCTAGTTTGCACAGCCGTCAGCAACACCATCTTCTTCAGGTTCTCCGGGTTTCTGCTCAAAGTCTGGCTAAGACAACAGCCAGGGATGAAACCATTGCGAGTACATTGGAATGTACTCGCAAGACACCCCAAAAGAAAGCTAAACATGCAAGTATGCATAAATGTAGGTGGTAGGAAGGCTATAATTAGAGTTCAACTAGCTATGATGAATTTAAGACCCATCATAGTTGCACAAGATTTATTTTTCTTTGTTGAAGAAGATACTTCAAAAGATATTTCATTTCTCTTGTAGATATTGCATATCCAAAAGGTTTTGATAAAGCATTTTAAAATAAAGAAAGTTTCTCTTTGCAAAACTTCTTGGAGAATCACCTATTCAAAACCATCATTTTTCCTGAACCTCAAAGGTACAATCAATCCCTTTCAACGTACCTCCCAGGTACAAGTTCCAAAACACTTTTCTAGCTTTTCGGAAACATTGACACAATGCTAGCTAAATGGCCATTCAACTGTCCATATCCGAGGACGCGGCTATTCTGAATAGTTTTACTCTACAAAGGTGTACACAATCCACAAGATCCAGTACATCCGCCGTGAACAACCACGGACTGTCCAAGACAGTATGCAAACATCAGAAAACTGGTCCTAACTATCCACTATGCAAGCGCTAGTAAATGGCTACCTCTTCAACTGGGTTTGTTCTCCCCGACACCGAGTGAGTCAGCCATATCGATCCAGTTTCCCCTGACAACACACCGCCATGACAGGAGACCCAACTGTTGCAACCGGTGGCGAACTTAATCCCCACACTCCGAATGTCCCATGTTTTTCCTTTATGGCGACAATTCGGTTCGGGGGACTCTAACCCCTATAGCACATTGAGGTAGACACGAACTAACACCAACAAGCTTTTAGCTAGACCCCGTTCCCATATTGGGGTAATGTGGCAGCACGGCTTGGTTGTCCAGCGAAGACTAGGTTATGTGTCATTTTTGAAAAAAAACAAAGTGGAAAACATTTCCTTCTTCACAAACCTCCCTCGGACAAGGTCCCACCTTTCCTCGGGGTTTTTCCAAGCTTTTGCTTTCCAAAAAAACATCAAGTTAAAATGTCTACTAGGGGACTTAAGTGAATCAAGTGATGATACTAAAATATCTAAAGGGCTTGGTAACACCAATATTATATAGTAGATATAGCATAATAAAAACCTGCAATGTATAGTGGTATAGTCCACTTAAAAGAGTAGTTTTTGAATCAAACTTTTGTAAAACTTCAGAAGTAAAACATGCATGATAGATAATGATAAGTAAAACAACAGAAACCATTTAGAGTGGCTTGCCTTGGCATGGTCTTGGTCTTTCTCTTGAAATAAACAAGAGTTGCAATAATAACCGCATCGGGAAATAATACCGTCTTCGTTATCTAACATCGTAAACTCAAAATGGAAAACACCCAATTAGAACCAAACAAAGGCAAGAACTTGACAAAAATTAAACATACAACAAGCATTTCATCAAATAATTACACTCACAAACAATATTACTAGGGTGCACACCAACAAGCAAAACATAGACAGACAACACACATGAATAACACTAAAGTTGATGTTATCGATCCTCAAACAAAATGGCATAAGTCCAGTGGGTGTGCCACTCTCATAACATGCTCAATTAATGTCAAATGACTCTTTGGTCATTCATGAGGATGAGAAAAATAACATGAAAACAATCTAGAAACAATTACACATGCACAGGAAATTAATAACAAGCAATAATACAAGCCCATAGTAACACATGCTTTTCTAAACATGGAGAAATAATATAACCAGTAGCTAAGCAACCTAATAAAAGATACAAAAAAATACCAAACATATCATGGCATCACTAAATGCATGAAAATAATCATGGAGCAAAACAACTATTAATACTAGACATGAAAAAGGGCTATTTAGACAAGCAGACATGCATAACCATATGAGATCATTAAACATGATTTGTCCTAACATGATGGATCTGTAACATAGCATCCAAATAACAGAGAAAACACACCTAGTCACGCTAGTAATAACAAAATAACAACCTAATCAATGCCTCAAAAATTGAGCATGCAAATAACAACATCAAGGCAGAAAATCATCTAAAACTATTATAGCATGACAAATTTATCTAGAGATTACTCAAGCATGTAAGCAAGTATAATAAGCTAGAATAACAGTAGCTATGCTATGGAAAATAATACTAAATCATTTATGCAAGTCATCATACCCATAAGAAGAATAACATGATTTATACTAATATTACTTAGGAAAACAACCCTATGGAAATATACTATAACAACATGCTTTTCACACACATTTTCTTAACATGATAATGACACACTCAAAAACAAAAATCAAACATGTATTGATACCCTACACATGCTAGGAATCAATTTTATAACAAAAACAATATAACACACAATTTAATAAAGGCATAGCAATAAAATGCAGAAAAGAGCTAAACAGTAAATATTGCACCAATGCTATTATGTAACTCCTAAAATCATGAAAATCTATTATAAGGTTCTACTAGTCACTACCAAACCAACACAAGTGGATTCACATCAAAATTCATCACCAATAAAATTAAATAATTCACATAAGTGCTCTCTGACCTAAAATTAATATGCATGTCATTTTCACACCACAACTCAAGTCAACCCAAGGACAACTTCCACAGATAGATATTTGCAAGGGCTACTCAGAACAGTTGAGTTTACATGATTTGGATACATAAAACTCAAGTTATTAAATAAAAGGTGTTAATGAGGGCTTCTGCCATTTATTTTAGTTCTCCTAAAATATTGCACAAAACTTAGATCTACAAGTTGGAGGTGGTTAAGAATTTGTAGATCTAGTACTGTGATTTTTAGTTTGGTAAGATTAACTGGTTAACATTTTTATTTCGAATTAAAGCAAACATCAGAAAACATAGATGAAGGGAAAAGAATAACCACCTGCAGAAAAACATTAGCAGGCCGGATCTGTGAGGGAAATGGGCCGCACAGAGGCAGGCCAGCCCGGTGGAGAGCGTGCGCGTGGCGAAACGGTAAGCTACCGTCCGATCCGCGAACAACGCGTGAGATTAGAAGGGCCTTGATTCAAAGGGAACCGTAGGATGTAGATCTGAGGGTCCTCGGATGCCCACGTCAATCCTGGCCAGCGACGACCAGAAACTGGCGGCGGAAACACGAGGAACGGCGGCCTGAGGCGGATATTCGCCGGAGTTCCAACGTAGAGAGATCCCGAGGTCGCCTTAGACATAGGCTTGCACCAGGAGGATCACGGAGACGCCGCCAAGCTCGTCGTGACCTCGGCGCTTGAAGGGGGAGTCCCCAAATGGAAACCCGATGAATGGTGGCGGCGGCTGAGCAAGGTCGTGGATGGCGGCGGCCCTGCAGTGAGTGAAAGAAAAAATTAGGAGGGGAAAGAGTCGATTTAGATGGATAGGAGTCTAGGGGAAGAAACAAGGAGGGCGGAGCGGTCCTAAGATGCAGATGCGACGAGGAGTTCGTCCGCGGCGGTCGGTTGTCGATTCCGGTGATCAGCAAGACTAGAGACAGGGGTTTTAGTGCAAGAACTCGATTGGGGATGTGTGGAGGTGGTGGGGAAAGTTGGACAGTGAAAATGAGGCCTCAAGTGGCCGCTCCATGAAGGACGACGAGCACGTCCATGCGGTGCTCAGAGCGAGCAGACACGAGCGGGATAGGGCAGAGAGGAGGATGCTTGGGCGTGCGTCCGTGCTTGGTACATCCTCCAGGGAGGGCTTAGAGAGGAGGAGGAGGTCTGGAGTGGTGGAGGACCGACGATGAGCCTCGTCACCCACAGGTGTTCGACAGGGGCTAGAGGGAGAAGGAAAACGAGAGGGGGAAAGTGAGGAGCACGGGAAGGCTCCTGGAGAGCTTGCGGAGCTGAATCACGAGGCCACGAGCTCGGGCATGCCTTCCAGGTGTTGGAACGCGAGGGACGTGTAGAGGACTTCCTGGGCGCCATGGCCAGCGCACGGGTGAGGGGTATGCTCTCGCCAGGGAGTCACTAGGGTCTAGAGGAGTTTGCTGGCGCAATGGCTTCTTCTGGGATGCACTGTGGAGATGGAGTGGAAAATGGGTGGTGATCACTCCCTTGTCTACTTGTGGTTGGATGTGAGAGAGAAAGATAGAGATAGCTATCGGTGGATAGAACATGGCTAGGAGAGTGAGGGGGAGGTTTTCTATCTCACAGAACAGAAGAGAGGCAGAGAGAGCCCAATAATGGATCAAGACATGTATGAATGCAATAGTGTCCGGGAATAGCAGATATGGTTTTTGATTGTTTTCACCATAATTTTGAATAGAACACATGTGCAACATCATGTCCATTGGATAGAGAATCAAAAATGTAGTCTAGGGTTGGTGGTCTCAAGGTTTTCTGAAAATATTTCGTTCACAAATTTTGGGAATTCAAAAATGGCAGAAACAGTTTTAAAATGTTTTCTCCAAAATTTTCAAAACAACTTCCAAATTTTTTTGTACAAATAAGTCACACATGACCACAGGCATGTTGGGTAATTTTTCCAAGATTTTAGGAAATACTTTCTTCACAAAATATTTTAAAGTTCATTTCTGGCCTTTTGGAAAATGGAAAATAATAAATAGTAAAATGTTTTTTAAAAAAATATTTTTGAGTTGGGATGAGAGAGTACAAAAAATAGGTCTCAAAATTTATTTTTAATAAACAACTCCTTTGAAAATATTTGAGGCATCAAGTGGAAAAAGGGTGAAAACAAGAGTTTATTTAATATGCTAAAAACCACGAGAGATAAATAATGAAATGGCCATTGGAAAATGAATGGACCATATGGAGGTGATGTATAGGTCATGGAGATGACAAGGGTAGGTTTATTGGGCTTGAAAACAATAAGGGGTGGTTTTGAGCAACACAGAAAAAGTGCATCAAGATAATAGGGATATGACCAACATTTAGGGATGCCTTCTAAAGGACTTTGAAAGAAGATACCAAAGTGTTTCAATATTAATAATAACAAATTGGATAGATATAATAGATATATACAATGATATGTATGATGATTGGTCAAAATTTGTCATAGAAGCCTGTCTCCAAAGTTGGAGATTTTTAAGAAAACATAAGATGATATGGACATGAGACGGAATATGGTATTAACGTTTGATCTTGTTATTACTAGGTTTTATTTACTTAAAACAAAACACATTCATCAACAAACAGAAATAAATACTACAAAGCAAACACAAGATAAAACCACACAACAAGCAGATAAAAGTAACAAGGCACACAAGATCACTCAAATAACTGAGTTCTTCAATTTAATTTCCAGGTGTTTTCCCAAATGTTAAATTTAGGTACTGATCAAGGCATACCATGACAAGAGGATTTTGTGAAGAGGCTCATCTCAGAAGTTGTTATTTCCAAAAGAATATAATTGGGGTAAAACACAGGGGTAACATAGTCCCCTCTTATTGTTTTTGCAAAAGAAGGAAGTGAGAGGGAGTTTTTGAAATACTTGCAAAAACATCTTGGTTGAAAACAGGTTGGAGATGATTAGATCCAAAATACTTTTCATATAGTTTTGGAAATTATCTTTTGTTTTTTCAAAACTTGGCCTTTGGGTTTCTTCTCAAATCGAAACATTTTCAAAAAGGTTTTTGCCAAAAGAGTGTGATGGATGAAGATGATAAGCTTTCTTGTCATGACTTGATCACAAGGGTTGTATTTTAAGAAAGTTATGATCATAACTTTTAATGTTAGTTGTTAGCAAACTCAAACAAAAACACAAACAACAAGCAAATAGAAAAGAAACACTAGCATTAGTCAAACATATTAAAAAGTTTTTGTTGGCCCTGGTTTTTGGGTTATTGAAAACAAGTTTTTCCTGTCTTCAAAAAAAATTGGGTTGTTATAGCTCTTCCCCCCTTAAAATGAATCCCGTCCCCGAGATTCGTAAGTGGGTACTTAGAGTGTAACTAAAAACAAGAGTCTCGGGCTTCTTCAATTTTTGTAAAAGAAGATCCTTTGGCGGGGTGATCTTCTGAGAACTCGAGGTGTTGATATGGTCAGAATGTTGCTTGCCGAGGAGATGGATATGTTCACTTGACACTTCATGTCCTTGTTGTTGATGTTGGTGGAATGACACAAGCTAAAGAAGGGTCTTGATTTTTCTGCTTCGTAAACCATCGGTCTTTGTCTTGATCGGGTCTTCTTTAGGAGTATTGCAGATAGTTAGCCATGGCAACCATCTGGCCTCACAGGGCGTCAGGTCCGTAGACTTGACTCTCTCCGATTACTATTAGGAAAGCCGTTAGGAAACTCCTATATGCTTCTTTGCTTCTTGAGTGGTCGTCCGCGTTGAAGTTCTTCCCCCCTTTGATTAGTCTTTGTAGGTTGTCGGGGATTATCTTCATTTTCGCCTCATTTTTGCTTGGTGGCGATGGCAGGTCGTGGAAGAATTCGTTGGGTCTTGATCTTCATGGAGCTTTGTAGGCGTCTTCATAGGTGATTTAGGATCACATAGTTAGCTTTCCCTCGGGAAAACTAGCTAGTGCCTTAAGCAAAACTTTGGTTAGATGTTAGTCTAAAATTAGATAGTTATGTTAGTAGTGTTAGACTAGTAACATTTCTATTAGAGTTGCAAGCCACATCTCGCTGCATCTCGGACTTGAATCTGAATTCGTCGTCCTTCTTGGCGGCTCTTGACGTAGTTGCTCAAAAATGGTGTGTGAATTCGACTATCCGTCTTGAAGAAGATTACATAGGCTTGAGCTTCTCGGGTTGAAGTAGAGAGGGTTCCACACCTTGCACTTCTCATGAGGGAATTGGAGATAAAACTTTTTAAAAGGGTTTTTTCTAAGTCATACTTTTGAAGAGACACCAAAAGTGTAACTAAGGTCGACCTGGCAAAAAGAGTTTTTGCAACCAACCCGGAACGAAGCAAGAGGTAAAAGTGTGGTAACTTTGTTTTGCCGAAAAGGCGTGCTTGTGAGACACACAAGAAAACAATTCAAAAACACACACCACAAGGGAACAAGTAAAAACATTACGCAAGAGTAAAAACACACAATTAGCACACATGCAAAGGACAAACAAGGTATCTTTAGTACCAGCAAACGTCTATTACCGCTGAAGAACGGGTAGCTCAAGTAAAACAACTGAGCGAAACCTATCGATTCCTATGGGGCTGGGTCAACCAGGGGTTGTTGAAGTCTTCATGTTGATAACGCCGTTGTTGATCTTGATACATGGCAGAGTCTTCGGACCTAGAGGATTTCTTTATCTCATCTTGATGTTGAGTTCTTCGGAAGGAAGCTTCTTTTTCTTCAGGTTGCTAACTACTAAGGTCTTCTCGAGACATCGCCAAGTATGTAATTTTTTAATAGAAAGATAACAGAAGAAAACTTTTTGGTATACTTTTAAATGAAAACCAAAGTTTTATAAACTCAAGTTTATTTATTTACAAAATATTTTGAGCCATGAAAACAAGGGCAAAAAGGTATGTTTACTATTTTCTTTGTTTTTCTTCAAAACTTCTGTTTTATAAACCAGGCAATAATTTTTTTGAGAATAAGAGAAGATTGGACACCATGCTTAAGTTTTCTTAGATAAAGACAATTTTAGGCAGTAATATAGTTTTTACCAAAATATTTTTATTTCCTATCTGACGTCCATGCTAAACTAAGGTCTCCTAAAGTCAGGATGGCTCTGATACCAACTCTGTGGGGACCCCAGACTAGCAGTCCGAGACGACCAGCATGCATACATTCACGAACCCATGGTCAGTTAGTCGTGAACAACATACTCGAGTTGGCATTGCAGATTACAACATCCACAACACGAATACACGGCTTACACAACTGGTCACATGACTCAGTTGAAAAACAACTGCCACGCCGGGCAGGAACACACACTAAAAACAGCGGAAGTCTACAAAACACACTCGTGGTAAACCCAAGTCATGCCTTGACTACCTACAGGCTACTGACTCAGAGACGTTCCTAGTTCGCACAGCCGTCAGTGACAACATCTTCTTCAGGTTCTCCAGGTTTCTGCTCAAAGTCTAGCTAAGACAATAGCCAGGGATGAAACCATTGTGAGTACATTCGAATGTACTCGCAAGACACCCCAAAAGAAAGCTAAACATGAAAGTATGCATAAATGTAGGTGGTAGGAAGGCTGTAATTAGAGTTCAACTAGCTATGATGAATTTAAGACCCATCATAGTTGCACAAGATTTATTTTTCTTTGTTGAAGAAGTTACTTCAAAAGATATTTCATTTCTCTTATAGATATTGCATATCCACAAGGTTTTGATAAAGCATTTTAAAATAAAGAAAGTTTCTCTTTGCAAAACTTCTTGGAGAATCACCTCTTCAAAACCATCATTTTTCCCATACCTCAAAGGTACAATCAATCCCTTTCAACATACCTCCCAGGTACAAGTTCCAAAACACTTTTCCAGCTTTTCGAAAACATTGACACAATGCTAGCTACATGGCCATTCAACTGTCCATATCCGAGGACGTGGCTATTCTGAATAGTTTTACTCTACAGAGGTGTACACAATCCACAAGATCCAGTACATCCGCCGTGAACAACCACGGACTGTCCAAGACAGTATGCAAACATCAGATAACTGGTCCTAACTATCCACTATGCAAGCGCTAGTAAATGGCTACCTCTTCAACTGGTTTTGTTCTCCCCGACACCGAGTGAGTCAGCCGTATCGATCCGGTTTCCCCTAACAACACACCGCCATGCCAGGAGACACAACTGTTGCAACCGGTGGTGAACTTAATCCCCACACTCCGAATGTCCCATGTTTTTCCTTTATAGCGACAATTCGGTTCGGGGGACTCTAACCCCTATAGCACATTGAGGTAGACACGGACTAACACCGACAAGATTTTAGCTAGACCCCGTTCCCATATTGGGGTAATGTGGCAGCACGGCTTGGTTGTCCGGCGAAGACTAGGTTATGTGTCATTTTTGAAGAAAAAAATCGAAAACATTTCCTTCTTCACAAACCTCCCTCGGACAAGGTCCCACCTTTCCTCGGGGTTTTTCCAAGCTTTTGCTTTCCAAAAAAACATCAAGTTAAAATGTCCACTAAGGAACTTAAGTGAATGAAGTGATGATACTAAAATATCAAAAGGGCTTGGTAACACCAAGATTATATAGTAGATATAGCATAATAAAAATCTTAAAAGAGTAGTTTTTGAATCAAACTTTTGTAAAACTTCAGAAGTAAAACATGCATGATAGATAATGATAAGTAAAACAACATCAAGCATTTAGAGTGGCTTGCCTTGGCATGGACTTGGTCTTTCTCTTGAAATAAACAAGAGTTGCAATAATAACCGCTCTGGGAAATAATACTGTGTTCGTTATCTAACGTCGTAAACTCAAAAAGGAAAACACCCAATTAGAACCAAACAAAGGCAAGAACTTGACACCAATTAAACATACAGCAAGCATTTCATCAAACAAGTACACTCACAAACAAAATTACTAGGGTGCACACCAACAAGCAAAACATGCATAGACAACACACATGCATAACACTAGAGTTGATGTTATGGATCCTCAACCAAAATGGCATAAGTCCAGTGGGTGTGCCACTCTCATAACATGATCAATTAAGGTAAAATGACTCTCTGGTCATTCATGGGGATGAGAAAAATAACATGAAAACAATCTAGAAACAACTACACATGCACAGGAAATTAATAACAAGCAATAATACAAGCCCATAGTAACACATGCTTTTCTAAACATGGAGAAATAATATAAACAGTATCTAACCAACCTAATAAAATATACAAAACAATACCAAACATATCATGGAATCACTCAATGCATGAAAATAATCATGGAGCAAAACAACTATTAATACTAGACATGAAAAAGGGCTATTTAGACAATCAGACATGCATAACCATAAGAGATCATTAAACATGATTTGTCCTAACATGATGGATCTTTAACATAGCATCCAAATAACAGAGAAAACACACCTAGTCATGCTAGTAATATCAAAATAACAACCTAATCAATGCATAAAAAATTGAGCATGCAAATAACAACATCAAGGCAGAAAATCATCTAAAACTATTATAGCATGACAAATTTATCTGGAGATTACTCAAGAATGTAAGAAAGTATAATAAGCTAGAATAACAGTAGATATTCTATGGAAAATAATAGTAAATCATTTATGCAAGTCATCATACCCATAAGAAGAATAACATGATTTATACTAATATTACTTAGGAAAACAACCCTATGGAAATATACTATAACAACATGCTTTTCACACACATTTTCTTAACATGATAATGACACACTCAAAAACACAAATCAAACATGTATTGATACCCTACAAATGCTAGGAATCAATTTTATAACAAAAACAATATAACATACAATTTAATAAAGGCATAGCAATAAAATGCAGAAAAGAGCTAAACACTAAATATTGCACCAATGCTATTATGTAACTCCTAAAATCATGCAAATCTAGTATAAGGTGATACTAGTCACTAGAAAACCAACACAAGTGGATTCACATCAAAATTCAACACCAATAAAATTAAACAATTCACAGAAGTTCTCTAACCTAAAATTAATATGCATGTCATTTTCACACCACAACTCACGTCAACCCAAGGACAACTTCCACATATAGACATTTTCAATGGCTACTCAGAACAGTTGAGTTTACATGATTTGGATACTTAAAACTCAAGTTATTAAATAAAAGGTGTTAATGAGTGCTTCTGCCATTTATTTTAGTTCTCCTAAAATATTGCACAAAACTTAGATCTACAAGTTGGAGGTGGTTAAGAATTTGTACATATAGTACTATGATTTTTAGTTTGGCAAGATTAACTGGTTAACATTTTTATTTCAAATTAAAGCAAACATCAGAAAACAGAGCTGCAGGGAAAAGAAATAACCACCTGCAGAAAAACATTAGCAGGCCGGATCTGTGAGGGAAACGGGCCGCACAGAGGCAGGCCGGCCCAGTGGCAAGCACGCGCATGGAGAAACAGTAAGCTACCGTCCGATCCGCGACCAACGCGTGAGATTAGAAGGGCCTTGATTCAAAGGGAACCGTAGGATGTAGATCTGAGGGTCCTCGGATGCCCACGTCAATCCTGGCCGGCGACAACCAGAAACTGGCGGCGGAAACACGAGGAACGGTGACCTGAGGCGGATATTCGCCGGAGTTCCACCGTAGAGAGATCCCGAGGTCGCCTTAGACATAGGCTTGCACCAGGAGGATCACGGAGACGCCGTCAAGCTCGTCGTGACCTCAGCGCTTGAAGGGGGAGTCCCCAAATGGAACCCCAATGGATGGTGGCGGCGGCCGAGCAAGGTCGTGGATGTCAGCGGCCCTGCAGTTAGTGAAAGTAAAAATTAGGAGGGGCACGAGTCGATTTAGATGGATAGGAGTCTAGGGAAAGAAACGAGGAGGGCGGAGCGGTCCTGAGATGCAGATGCGACGAGGAGTTCGTCCGCGGCGGTCGGTTGTCGATTCCGGTGAACATCAAGACTAGAGACATGGTTTTAGTGCAATAACTCGATTGGGGATGTGTGGAGGTGGTGGGGCAAGTTTGACAGTGAAAACGAGGCCGCAAGTGGCCGCGCCATGAAGGACGGCGAGCACCTCCGTGCGGTGCTCAGAGCGAGCAGACACGAGCGGGATAGGGCAGGGAGGAGGATGCTTGGGCGTGCGTACATGCTTGGTACATCCTCCAAGAAGGGCTTAGAGAGGAGGAGGAGGTCTGGAGTGGTGGACGACCGACGATGAGCCTCGGCACCCGCAGGTGTTTGACAGGAGCTAGAGGGAGAAGGAAAACGAGAGGGGGCAAGTGAGGAGCACGGGAAGGTTCCTAGAGAGGTTGCGGAGCTGAATCACGAGGCCACGAGCTCGGGCATGCCTTCCAGGTGTTGGAACGCGAGGGACGTGTCGAGGACGTCTTGGGCGCCATGGCCAGTGCACGTGTGAGGGGGAAGGAGACAAGGGGAAGGGGTATGCTCGCGCCAGGGAGTCACTAGGGTCTAGAGGAGTTTGCTGGCGCGATGGCTTCTTCTGGGATGCACTTTGGAGATGGAGTGGAAAATGGGTGGTGATCACTCCCTTGTCTACTTGTGGTTGGCTGTGAGAGAGAAAGAGAGAGAGAGAGCTATGGGTGGATAGACCATGTCTAGGAGAGTGAGGGGGAGGTTTTCTATCTCACAGAACAGGAGAGAGGCAGAGAGAACCCAATAATTGATCAAGACATGTATGAACTCAATAGTGTCCAGGAATAGCAGATATGGTTTTTGATTGTTTTCACCATAATTTTTGAATAGAACACATGTGCAACATCATGTCCATTGGATAGAAAATCAAAAATGTAGTCTAGGGGTGGTGGTCTCAAGGTTTTCTGAAAATATTTCTTTCACAAAATTTTGGGAATTCAAAAATGGCAGAAACAATTTTGAAATGTTTTCTCCGAAATTTTACACACAACTTCCAAATGTTTTTGTACAAATAAGTCACACATGACCATAAGCGTGTTGGGTAATTTTTCCAAGATTTTAGGAAATACTTTCTTCACAAAACATTTTAAAGTTCATTTCTGGCTTTTTGGAAAATGGAAAATAATAAATAGTAAAATGTTTTTAAAACAAATATTTTTGATTTGGGATGAGAGAGTACATAATATAGGTCTCAAAAGTGATCTTTAATAAACAACTCCTTTGAAAATATTTGAGGCATCAAGTGGAAAAAGGGTGAAAACAAGAGTTTATTTAATAGGTTAAAAACCACGAGAGATAAATAATTAAATGACCATTGGAAAATGAATGGACCATATGGAGGTTATGTATATGTCATGGAGATGACAAGGGTAGGTTGATTGGTCTTGAAAACAATAAGGAGTGGTTTTGAGCAACACAGAAAAAGTGCATCAAGATAATAGGGATATGACCAACATTTAGGGATGCCTTCTAAAGGACTTTGAAAGAAGATACCAAAGTGTTTCAATATTAATAATAAAAACTTGGATAGATAGAATAGATATATACAGTGAGATGTATGATGATTGGCTCAAGATTTGTCATAGAAGCCTGTCTCCAAAGTTGGAGATTTTTAAGAAAACATAAGATGATATGGACATGTGATGGAATATGGTATTAATGTTTGATCTTGTTATTACTAGGTTTTATTTACTTAAAACAAAACACATTCATCAACAAACAGAAATAAATGCTACAAAGCAAACACAAGATAAAACCACACAACAAGCAGATAAAAGTAACAAGGCACACAAGATCACTCAAATAACCGAGTTCTTCAATTTAATTTCCAGGTGTTTTTCCCAAGTGTTAAATTTAGGTAGTGATCAAGGCATACCATGAAAAGAGGATTTTGTAAAGAGGTTCATCTCTGAAGTTGTTATTTCCAAAAGAATATAATTGGGGTAAAACACAGGGGTAACATAGTCCCCTCTTATTGTTTTTGCAAAAGAAGGAAGTGAGAGGGAGTTTTTGAAATACTTGAAAAAACATATTGGTTGAAAACAGGTTGGAGATGATTAGCTCCAAAATACTTTTCATATAGTTTTGGAAATTATCTTTTGTTTTCTCAAAACTTGGCCTTTGGGTGTCTTTTTTTTGAAATCAAAACATTTTCAAAAAGGTTTTTGCCAAAAGAGTGTGATGGATGAAGATGATAAGCTTTCTTGTCATGACTTGATCACAAGGGTTGTATTTTAAGAAAGTTATGATCATAGCTTTTAATGTTATTTGTTAGCAAACTCAAACAAAAACAAAAACAACAAGCAAATAGAAAAGAAACACTATCATTAGTCAAACATATTAAAAAGATTTTGTTGGCCCTGATTTTTGGGTTATTGAAAACAAGTTTTTCCCGTCTTCAAAAAAAATTGGGCTGTTACAGAACTTAGCTTGTATATTCCAATGATGAGCCTCCTCAAAAGATCTCTAGGTCTTCATGATCAAACAAGTTGGATGCACCCCACTAGTTCCATTGGAGAGCTTTCATACACTTATAGCTCTATGTGCATCCGTTGTGTGGCAATCACTACCCCCTGCACAACTTCGATTATAAGACTTCCTCTTGTCTAATGATCACTTTCAGTTGTGTGAGACTTTCTTCCATTGACCATCCAAACCCCCCATAATGTTCTTTTAGCGACAACACCCTGGTGCCAGGAACCAATACATAACGCTTGCTTGTTTTGAGTGCACAATTATTTGAATGATTTTTCTATGTGCATATTGTTGTCACCTGACTTGATCCTAACAGGAGTTGTTGTGAGAGTTTGATGCCTTGGATGATTATATTGTTGTTCTTGAAGCTTAAATCATCTCTAATATACTTTGCACAGTGGATTGTCTTTTAGTATTGATTCATTGAAAGGTTTTACTTTGTTATTCCTAATGGTTTATACATTACTCTTTGATATAAACTATAAATCACAACCTTTATTCATTTGATCCTAGTTTACATGCTTTACATTACTATGATGATCAATTTTATTGGTAGCATGTCACCTCAGAAATTATTTGTTTTTATCATTTACCTACTCAAGGACGAGTAGGAACTAAACTTGGGGATGTTGATACGTCATAAACGTATCCTTAATTTCTGATGTTCCATGTTGTTTTCATGCCATATGCTATGTGGTTTCCTTACAATTTATGTCATTTTTATCGATTTCCCGGGACTAACCTATTGACAAGATGCCGCAGAGCCAGTTCCTGTTTTCTGCTGTTTTTGGTTTCAGAAAAGTTGTTCTAGAAATATTCTCGGTATTGGACGATTCAAAAGCTAGAAGTCTTAGAATTCCCGGAGGGTCCACGAAGTCCCGAAGAGACCCGGAGGGGGGCAACAGGGTGGCCACACCATAGGGTGGCGCGGCCTACCCCCTGCCGCCCCACCAGGTGGTGTGGCCCCCCTGGCCACCCACCGACATCACGCTTTCGCCTATATATGCCCCCCGATACATAAACCCTAAATCAATCATCCTTTTTCCACGAAAAGTTCCATAGCTCTGTTGCCGCCGCCGACAAGTTTCGGGGGACAAAAATCTCTGTTCCGGCACCCTGCCGGGACAGGGAAGTGCCCCCGGAGCCATCTCCATAGACTCCACCGCCATCTTCATCGCCGTTGCTGTCTCCTATGATGAGGAGGTAGTAGTTCTCCCTAGGGGCCAAGGGCTCTACCGGTAGCTATGTGTTTCATATCTCTCTCCGATGGTGTGATCTTTAGGTGATCGTGAGCGTTGTAATCTAGTTAAATAAGTACATGTTTCTCTTCATCTGTTATGCTACTCAAGTGGTTTTATTATGAGATCTCTGTAAACACTTTGATCACGGTGTAAAGGTGACAGTGTGTGCACCGTGTGGATTAGCATGACATTTATATCTTGTGTTGGATGACCGTATGAAATTGGGGTGTTTGTCTAGTACCTTCTAGGGCGCTCATAGTGACAGCGTGGGGTTAACTAGACATTGAATGCGACTTTGAGGAGTGCTGTTACAGCCCTACGCAATGAATTGGTGTTTGTTATTCGACCGGAGAGTGCTTCGGAGTAGCATAGTGAAGATATATATTTATGCATTCAATTATTTTATCATTGTTGAGAGTGTCCAGTAGTGAAAGTAGGATCCCTAGGCCTTGTTTTTAAGCATTGAAACACCGTTTACAATCAGTTCTGGTACATGTTTGCTTGCTGCCATTTTTATTTCAGATTGTTGTTGTCACTTATAATCATCCATATTACCTTTATTTCACTATCTCTTTCGCCTAACTAGTGCACCTATACAACTGACAATTGTATTAGGTGTGTTGGGGACACAAGAGACTTCTTGTATCGTAATTGCAGGGTTTCTTGAGAGGGATATCTTTGACCTCTACCTCCGTGAGTTCGATAAACCTTGGGTGATCCACTTAAGGGAAACTTGCTGCTGTTCTACAAACCTCTGCACTTGGAGGCCCAACACTCTCTACAAGAATAGAAGCGTGCATAGACATCAAGCTCTTTTCTGGCGTCGTTGCCGAGGAAGTAAGGTAAAAGGTACTCACACCCTCTATGAGTGTTCGAAGTTATTTCTTTTAGATTATGCAATTATATCTTTTTGGTTCTTGTTTTTATTTTCACTAGTTAGGATTATTTTTACTTGTTCCTTGTTTTTATTTTTACTAGTTAGTCTTAATGGAAAAAAAAAGAACTTTATAATCTTTATCTTGAGTTAGGACATGAAGTGTTTGAAGAGAAAATTAAAAAACCTATGGAGCTTTATTTGCACGCTAGTAGCAATGTTATTAGCGTCAATTCTTTGAACACCATTATTTCTAATGCTATGGAAAAGTCGAAGATTTCGGATGCTGGTCTTGATGAATATGATATTTTTAGTCCCCCAAGTTTTGAGGAGGAAATTTTCTTTGATTATACTTTGGCCTCCAATATATGATGATTACAATGATGAATATGATATTTTCAGTCCACCTACTATTGATAAGAAAGTTAATTATGATTATAATATGCCTCCTATATTTGATGATTATGGTGATGAGAATTATAATGATAGCTATTTTGTTGAATTTGCTCCCATTACTATTAATAAGAATGACTATGCTTATGTGGAGAGTAATAATTCTTTTGTGCATGTGGCTCATGATAAGAATGTTTTATGTGATAGTTATATTGTTAGTTTTATTCATGATGCTACTGAAATTTATTATGAGAGAGGGAAACATAGTCTTATGGATCTAAAAAATATCAAGTTTCCCCTCTTTATGTTGAAATTTTTGAAGTTACAATTATTTTGTCTTCCTATGCTAGCCACTTTGTGCTTTCATGACTTGTTTTTTTATAAGATTATTTTCATAGGAAGTGGGTTAGACTTAAATTTGTTTTACATTTGCTTATTGATGCTCTCTTTTGCTTCAATTAATATTTCTCATGTGAGCATCTTCTCAAATTATCATGCCTAGCTAAAAGGCTTTAAAGAAAAGCACTTCTTGGGAGATAAGCCATGGTTTTATTTTGCTTTGTTTTTCTATGTTTTTTTAGTCAAGGGGTTGTATACTTCTGTAGCAACTCCTTTGTATCTTTATTTTCATGTATTAGTTGTGTCAAGTAAAGTTTCTAGCGAAAGTTGGAGTTGGTTTTGGATTTCTACGCAGAAAACAGATTTCTGTTGTCCACCATAAAAAATCGTATAAAATCCAGAAAGATCAGAATGACCTGAAATTTGTTGTGCTTATTCCTCAGCTAATTCCGAAACTTTTTCGTTCTTTAAGTTTTTCGATCTGAGCATCGTAAGTGCCCCGAAAAAAATCGTCTTTACAGACTGTTCTGGTATTGGCAGATTCTGCCATTTTTCTTGCATTTGCTCTTTTACAGATGTCAAGTGGATTTCTGCACGTCGGTGGCCCTACAGGTGCGGTGTCTTTGGAGGATGCACATTGACCCGCTGCGGCCATGGAGGGGCCTAGATATGCAGTTCACAAGGGTGGAACGACAGATCTTTGAGGCTTCCACGAGATGGTTGTGGGAGACGGTGCCACGACCCTCTTCTGGAAGGATAAATGGATGGAGGGCCGCTCCATGGAGGACATCGCACAAACCTATGTGCGCTTATCCCCAAGCGTCCCAAGAAGACCAGCACGGTAAGGGAGACGCTTCTGGAGTGCCGGTGGATCTCCGACATTTCAAGGGGCTCCGTGCCCGCTCGCTCTTTTGCAATACGTCAGGGTGTGGACGTTTTTGCAGGGGGTGCAGCTGACCATGGTTCCTGACCGGCTGCTTTGGCGATGGATTCCAGATGCCCAGTACTCCTCCAAACCCTGCTACAATGCGCTATTCTTGGGAGCGACGATGTTGCCATCATGGAAGGTGGTCTGGAAGACCCGGGCGCCCCCAAGGGTGAAGTTCTTCATCTAGCTCACCTGCATGGATCGATGTTGGACGGGTGTAACATCCGAGTGTTTGGGAAGTTATAAGGATCTAAATATTATATGTGCATTTGCAAAGCATGCATCTAAAAATACGGGAAATTTTGGCGCGAAAGTTTAAACAAACCAAAGTGACCAATGTTTCACTTGACATGATGAAATAGGTTTAGATCATTTGGTCAGGAGTACATTTGGAGTGATCTTTATAACATAGTATCTCTACAAACTAAATCATTTGAGAAGACAAACCATAATTGGTTATGATCAAACACAAACTCTCAACAACCTTAACCACAAGTCTATAAGTGACTTGGGATAATTCATTAGGTATCTACAACTCAAAGAGGGGTGAGTATCCAAATCACATAGTTGATGATTATACTTTCACAATTAAGTAATGCATAATTGAGCCATCTCATCAATAGAGATGCTATCTCCTATAAAACAACAACTCTCTAAGTTATCAACCATACACACAACACCTTCATAAATTATCTCATAATTGTTAAGTGCACCTTCATAAGTAAATAACAAAGTTTCAATAGAACACAAATGATACAAACAAGTGTTAACTCAAAACCCACAAGTGGGAAATGACATCATAATTGTATTAACTTATTTATCGAATATGTACATATCTCATCAACCATAAAATAAGTAATTAAAAGAAGAAATAGATTTTTTAAGCTACTGTTAAACCTTGATCATTACATATGATAATTCCAAACCTCTATGTCTGCATCAAGTTTACAAAATAAGAGTATAAAGTAAAATCATGACACCTGAGAAAACAACTAACAACTATGACATAAGTCAATAAACCCCAATAACATTCATATGCTCAATGTCTCATTTATCTTATACATGTGAGGATATGAGATCTCAACACATCAATGAAACATTTGATCAACTGACTATCTTAAGTCATCATTCCACAAACACTCCACATTTCTATCCACATCAATATTCAACAACTAAAGTATCTCTAAATACAACTAATGGATAGCAACAAGTTATAACCTCTATTAGAGGAATTTAATTGAAAGCTAAGTAAAACAAATCATGTATGAGACAAGTACTTGTCCTATGGGAAACAAAATAACAAGTATATTAAAGAAGAATAAAAGCTAACTAAATCTTAATCAAGATCTTTCTACTTTGCCTAGATTATATCTTGTTTTCTAATCTTCTCAAAGTCATTCTACAAGAGAAGCATCCACAAGAAAAGAGGAACTACCACCAGAAGATCTTCAGGAAGATCCTTTAGAATGTTCTAGAAGTACTATTCCAGTTTATTATAAGAGTACCTAGAAACTACTATATCTTGATCTAATCTTATTAACTCTCTTGAAATAGTGTGATATTCCAATCTTGGTGTTATATAGAAGTAGCTAGATAACAAGACTAGATACCTTGTTAACAGATCACTTTTGTATACTCAAACAAATGAGTGTCATACACAAACAAGCATAAGGTTTGATAATCTAGTGCATCTCAGCCTATTGTATATGATTAGTAATTTTGAGGCAAGTCTGGCCCACTTGTTAACAAATTCCTCTTATATGCATAGGGCAAATTGATGTCATAAACTACATCTACATTCTTTTTGCAATCAACTAATAGAAAGAATAACACTAAGGAAACAAGAAACCACAATATAACCATCTAACTAAAATCTTTGCTTGGAACAACTGTTTGTTTTCACCACAAGGGTGAAATAGCTGAATATGGAATCCCAGAGCAGACATTATTTGTAAGTGACAAAAGGAGTATCTGAAGACTAGTGGCAATACCTGATAACACAGTTGTTTTGCTAATTGCTTGACAATTAAACTTTGATTGTGTTTGTTTAAGTGCAACTAAACAAACTATTTATAAACTTGCAAACTTAAAAAGATAGCAAAGCAGTAAACTAAAAATATTCAACATATTGTTCCAATGACCTTGACAATATTTTCTAAAGTAAATATTGATCAAAGAGTTTTCCAAAACTATCTTATGAATCCCATACTTGTTGAATATTATTCCAAGGCATAAGTTAAGAAAGAGGAAACACTAAATAAATTTCCCTAAAAGATTATCAGGAAAAAGAGGCATTCTTAGATGCTTCACCAAAATCTTATTAAATGTTTTTCCAACCTTGCAAGCTTAAAAACAAAAGTATTGGAGAGCATTGACTTGCTATCTCTAGTCACATAAATATTTTGGCAAAGCATTGTTAAAGAAAAGCCAAGTGCCTTATTAAATTAAATTTCCAATATTTCCAGAAACAGAAAACTCAAACAAGTTACTATTGGAAACTTTCTTCAAATGATCTGAAATTAATACCATTGCTTCCTTATATCAAATAAGGAACACACACAAGAGGAGACCAAAAATTGAATCCATTAAAGTCCTGAAAACATGATTTTTTCTCCACAGCAACAATTGGGATTTTGAACAAGTTTGTTCTACAAACTTTTTCAAAATGCCATGAAATAAATACCACATGCTCTATATCATAAATAAGGATGAAAACCAAAAGGGCACAAGTTTTTGAATAATTTAAGTTGTCAAAAACCCCTATTTTCTTGACAGCACCTTTTTGAAATTTGAACAAGTTTGTTCTATAAAGTAACTCAAAATGACTTGAATTTTCTACCACATAAGGAACACATCAAATAAGGAATGTGTGACAAAACTTATCATTTTTGGAAGCTCCTAAGTAGTCTAATAAATTCAATGTCCATTTATGTAAGAATTCAAATTTGAACAACTTTGAATTATCAAGTTTCTCCAATTGATCCAATTTTCACATATATTGTGCATCCAAACTAATAAGAATTTTGGGAAAAAGGATTTTAAATTGTGACTTTGTTTGCTTAGTGAAAATCACATGTTTCAGAGAGGACAAGGACCTTCTTGTAAATAGCCAGGGACCAAAGTGTAACCCGAGTCACTCATCTTCTTCCTCTAGCTCTCTGTAGATACAGAACCCCTAGCCATTGCTTCGAGGTGAAGGAAACCTTGAGGAATAAGAGGCCCCCCCATGTGCTCTGTCTCCCACATGCTCCCTCTCTCCCCCCCCTCAAGCTCACACTCTCTCTCTGCTTGAAAAACTTCAAAACGAAACCCTAGCCGATTTGGGCTCGCCGTCGATCGGCCGATAGAGAGCACGCCGCCGGTAGCCGTTAGCACCATCGTCTCCGCCTCGTCGTTCTGGACCTCGGTGCAAAAGGAATCAAGGTGGGACGACGCGTGGTGGCCGCGCCGTCCATTTTCTTCCCCGAGCCCGACGGAGCTCCGGCGAGCTAACGCCGCCGACTCGCGTCCTCTCCAACCTCACCGAGCTCCCCTTTGCGTTCACGGTGAGCAGGCGAACCCCCGCCGCCCTTTTCCCCTCTCCCTCTCCCCCTAGCTCGTCGCCGAGCCGTGCTCGTGTCCGGCCGCCGCCGCGCCATCGTCGTCGGCCGCCCTCCGTTTGTTCCCTAGAAACGAGGATGAGCCCGTGTGGTTCCCCGCAACGAGAGCTTCGTGTAGGTAGTTTTGATTCGAAGATTGATGGTCGTTTGCGCCGTATTTTTGCACGCCGGAGTTGTCCCGCCGGCGGGTGACGCCGTCCTGGCGTCACGCTGACGCCAGCGCGCGCTGACCCCACGCGGGAGGAGTCAAACTGGCCCGTGGGGCCCCGATCTGCGCGCGTGGCAGCCACCGTGTCCGCTGGCCCGCGAGTCAGCGACTTGAGGCTGTATCCCGCCGCGGTGAGGATAGATCTGGCCGGCCCAACTGTAAATCTAGCCCAGTCAAGTTCATTTTTCCAATTTAAATTTCACAGAAACATACCCGTTTACTTTTGGCCTTAAAGACCTATCTAAAAGATGAATTTGGCCAAACAAAAATTCACAGTTGTAAACCAACTAAATCTAAACCATCTCCAACTTCTAGATCTACATTTGGATGAATAGTTTGGAAACTAAAAATGTTTTGGCAACAGGTACCAGAAATAGAAAAATGAGCACCATTTTTATTTCACAACCCAGAATGAAGTGAGGCCAATTGCATTGGAAAGCCCTTGAAATTTCCTAACAGGAGAAATCAACCTTGGTTCCAAATTCCTTGTATTTCTGAAATTGCTTGCAATTTGGTAAAACACCAGAGAGCACTTTGGTGATTTTTACAAAATTATTAAAAATGATTTTTGATGCAAACTCAATTGGATGGTCTTGTATATGTCTAGGGCTATCCAAAACTAGTGGGGTTTAATTTTTAGAGCCTCATATAAAATTTGGTGGACAGATCTTTAAATTGCTTGTTTCTGCCATTTTGGCATTTTAAGTAATTAAATTGTGTGATTATATTTTTGTGTTGCAATGATGTTTTCTAGCATGTAAAAGTTGTGTGAAGTTGTTTTATAAGTGTTACTTAACTATTTTATCATGTTAGATTGTGTGGACTTGAGTTGAGAAGAAATAGGATTTTTGTTAATAGCATATTACTTATCTCTAGTTTATACTTGCATAGGATTTTTGAGTGATGAATTTATGTGCAAGCACTTGGATTTTTGATTGGATCCATTACCATGTTGGTACTTATATTGTGTTGTTATCACCTCTTCTAGCTTGCATTTGAGTTGGTATAGAAGCATGAGTAGCTTTGTCATGACTATGAGGATGTTATGGAAAAATTCCCTCATGTGTGGAATTTTTGACATAGGCATTTGTGGTTGTGTAGCCACATATTTTTGGGTTGTGTTCATAGGACCAGTAGAATTTTTATGATGTTCTTATGAGTACTTGACCCCTAGATTTTTCACTTGTGTGAAAACAATAGCATGAGTAGCATTACCTTGCTTATTTTTGCACCCTATTATTTTCTACTAGTATGGTTATTGCACTAGATGCTAGTTTAGGCTTTTGTTAATTTTTAGAAAGAATGACCAGAGGCTTTGTGACCTCTTAATGCTTTGATATGCTAGTGGAACACCCACTGGTTTCATTGCATTTTTGGTGGAAACATTATTTCCCCCACACTAGATGTGTTTCTTTTCTATAGTTCTATAATTAATGAGTGTCTAGTATTTTTGCTTTGGATTTTTAGTGCTAAATGAAAAGGTGTATGCTTCTGTTTGTAAGTGGTTATAATCATGTGTGGCTTGCTAGGAAAAACCCATCTTTTGAGTGTTGTTTTATTCCTCTAGTAATGCCCTTTTTATTACCACTAGTATGTAGGAGTTGCCCTGCAAATTAATGCATTATTTTGCTAAATGGGATATTTTTGTTATAGAAAGTATAGATATTTTTCACTCCTGTTTTTATGACATGGACCCTCTGGTTGTATTTCAATTACTTTATTGAAATGCATCCATTGATTCTTCATGTTTGAGTAGTACTAGTTTCCCAAGCATTTTTGTATTGAATTATTTTTCCTGCCAACTTGTGTTTGGTAGAAATTTGTGTATCCTTGCATGAGGACATGCTTTCATTCCCATTATGATAACATGGTTCCTTGTTTGCATTTTAGTACTTTACTTATTATGCTTGCTTGCATAGCAAACTTTTAGTAGAAACATGTCTATAGGAATTCCTCCTTGTTAGTCATTGTTTCTATTTTTCTCACTATGAGAAATTGTGTGTTTTGTGATGAGTCTATTACCTTGTTACACTTGTGTAGGCTCACTGATTTGTAAAAGTAACTTTTGGAAATCATGTGTCTTATTTATTCTTGAGGTGAATTTAGGCTCAGTAGCATAACTACCTTTTTCTTGTTGTGGTTTGGTTGATAGAACCATTGCCATGATTAATATTGTGCATGTTTTGTATACTTTTAGTAGTCTCACCCTTGTGAAACTAAGTGTATTTTGGGTTTATTAATATCTTGGTATGAGAGTGGCACACCCACTGAATCCATTATATTAAGGTTGTGAGATATGTTCCTCCAACCTTAAGTTGTCTTATTAAATGGCATTTCTGCCAAGTAGGTTTGTTTGATTGTTTGTCTCCATTAATAATTGTGTGATTGGTTATTATTAGATTTCCTTGCTGTATGTATGGTTATGCATTGTTGCTTGCCTTGATTGGTTCTGAATGTGTGTCCTTTATTCTCTTTACGACGTTAGAAAAACGAAGGGGAAGGAAGTGTCGTGAAGCTCTGTTTCAAGTTCCAGTCACTCCAAAACCAGGGACACAAGGAGATACCAGGCAAGCCATCCTGATGCTTGCTGATACAATACTTATCATTATCTATCATGCATGTTTTACCTCTGAAGTTTTACCAAGACTTGATTATCAAAACTATTTTTGATGTGGCTATTACTACTATACTAGTATATAGGTTACTGTTATGCCAGTAGTTAAACTTGGTAATACCAAGCCCATAAGCCACCATATGGTATTTATTACCATAAAAATATACTAGTCCCTAAGTGGACACCCTAAAATTGTGATTCTACAAAACAAAGGCTTTACGGAAAAACCCGGAGAAAAGGCGGATCCTTGTTCTCCGGAGGAATGTGGAAGTGGTCATTTTTGAGAAAGTGGTGTTTTCAAAAATGACACATAACCTAGTCTTCGCTGGACAACCTTTACCGTACTGCCACTTTACCCCAATATGGGTAGGGGCTTGATTAAAAACTTGTTATGGTTAGTATGTGTGCTATCTCTAGTGCTATAGGGGATTGGATCCTCCGAACCGAAATGTCGCTAGGAGTGGAGAATACGGGACATCTAAAGTGTGGGATTAATTTTCCCTCCGGATGCAGCAGTTGGGTCTCCTGTTTGGGCGGTGTGGGACACGGCTTGCCAGGGAGGGTAACCCCAATTGAAGAGATAGTCATGTACTAGCTTGCACATAGTGGATAGTCAAGATCAGTTATCTGATGTTCTCATAGGTTGGGAACAGTCCATGGTTGTTTCATGGCGGATTCTGGATCTAGTGGAAATGTGTACACCTTTGCAGAGTAAAACTATTTCGAGATAGCCGCGTCCTCGGATATGGACGGTTGAATGGCCATGTAGCTAGCATTGTGTCAATGTTTTCAAAAAGGAAGTTTTTTGAAAAGGGAATTTTGGAAAGGAAGTGTTTGAACTTGTGAAGTTCGGAAAGGAATGGAAACTTATACCGTGGAGGTATCGTCGATGATGAAAAGCCAGATGTTGTTATACAAAACAAAATGTTTTGCAAAGAAAACCTTTTCTACTCTAAGCAAGAATTCTGGAAACTGATTCCAAGAAGTTTTGCAAAGAGAAAATATTCTTTAACAAAGCTTTACAAAACCTCTTGTACATGTGATATCTACAAGAGAAATAAAACTATATTATTTTCTTCTGAAGTATCTTCTTCAACAAAGATACAGATAAACTTGACTGCAACTGTGGTGTCATCTTATATGAACACCATTGATAGTGAACCCTATTTATAGCCTACCTATTCCACCATATAAGCATACTTGCATGTTGGTAAGTGATATGATGGATGTCTTGCTGAGTACATTCAAATGTACTCATTATGGTTTCGCCCCTGGTATCTACTTGCCAGACTTTGAGAAGGAGCCTCCGAAGGATATCTATGAAGAGAAGTACGAAGTTGACGGCTTTGCGAACTAGGATCGTCTCCGGGTCAGCAGCCTGTAGGTTAAGGCGTGACTTGGGCTCAACTACGTTGTGTTTTAATTGTCTTCCGCTGTGATGGTTAAGTTGCCTGCCTTTGTGGCAGTTGCGTTAAACTTGATCATGTGATCTTTTATGTAATACCTTTATGTATTCGTGTAATGGATGATGTATTTCTGTGTGCCAACTGTGTATGTTGTTCACGACTGATCTTTCTGGGATCGTGAATGTATGCATACGGAGGGTTTCAGACTGCCGGTCTGGGGTCCTTACAGAGTTGGTATCAGAGCCATCCTGACCTTAGGAGACCTTAGTTAGCATGGACGTCAGATAGGAAAGAAAAGTATTTTTGAGTAAAAACCTATTTACTATCTAAATTATTTATATCTAAGGGAATTTTAGTATATTTTCCCTCCTTCTGATCTTTTCAAAAGATTCTAAATGCATATCAAGGGCGTCCTTGAACAGTGGTTCGAAGGGCGGGCCTTACAGAATTGGTATCTCTCTCGGTTAAGAGTTTATTTCTTACTTGTTTGCAACTGCTCCGCTCTGTTTTTGAAACATCTCTCGTCTTTGAATTTTTCTGTCCAGAAAATAGTTGGAGTTTCAAAAACAATTTGTTGCATAAAGTTTTCTCGAAACTTTACTTTTATTATCTTGTTTCCATCCAAAAACTTTTATACTTGCCGATGTCCCGAGAAGACCAAAATATTTGCCTAGCTCTACAGTGATGATGGTCAGAAGTAGATATAGTTCTTCAGCCACTTCTAGGATTTTGGATCAGTCTAGTTTGGAGTAATTTAGCGATAACTCCATGAGTCGTCTCCCCTGACGTAGCTCCAATGGAGCCTTGCTTGTGTGTTATGGCTTGCTTATGTGTGTCCGTAGGACTTTGTGCTATTGTGTGGTGTAGAATTTTGGTTCATCTAGGCTTCTATATGTTTGTGGGGTGCTCAAAATTTGCAGATTTGTGCTTGCCCCGCTCTTGTTTTTGAATCGCCTCCTGTTAAATTTTTGCAAGCAAAAATGTTTGTATAGCATTCAAAAACAAGAATTTGTTGCTTAGACTTATACTTGTTTTCGCTTCATAATGCGACCCGTCGTGAACCACCACCATCTCCCCCACAATTAATGAAAGCACCGTTGTGCCTAATAATAGAGGACCATCAAGCCACACGAGCTGATAGCGTTGCTACCAGTGATGCACTCCAACAGATAAAGCTCCAACAACGACAACCTTTAAAGAAGAAAAGGCGTGAATGCACCAACTACTACTGACCAAAACCTCTATGTTTGTCTGTTTGCAAAAGACTCTTTTTACCCTGTTGGCTAAATGTCGCACTTTTTTTATGTTCCCTTTTAAAAGACCAAACAAGAGAAATCCCCTTTTTATAAAGTTATATACCTCCCTCCTCTAGAGAAAGGTGCAAAAAGAAGTCTTCACATGCCATGATGCGCAACCCCCTCAAAAGCCAATCCAAAGAGCACAATTCAATATTTGGCGTACGATGACGCTAGTCGTATCTTGTCGGACAAACATAATTAAATAAGAAACTAACAAGACTAACATGTTTTGCCTAATCTTAGGTTGACACCTAACCAAAGCATGCGAACTACTGACAACTCTTTCTAAACCAAGGAATTAAGTGATTTAAGACACCTTTTAATCTAGTTGGTAAAAAGGAGAAGTCACGAGAAAATAAGATGTTGACTTATTCGTTTACTAGTCAATAGGATATCATGTTAATCTACTTTGGAAACCAAATCTTAGTAGACGTCGTAGATACTATGAGATTCGGGGTTTAGAAATTAAGTGAACGATGGAATGGTTATGATAGATCTAGAAAACAACAGTTTTCCTGTTTTTGTTTCTTTGTGTGCTCTTGATTGAAATGAATTTGTGTTTTATTCAATCTTGCTTCCTAACTTATATGGAGTTGTTAGGACTTGTTATTATGTTGTTTTCTTACATAAAATCTACCCTAGAAAGTGTGTGCATGATTGAAACTCGAATAAAAATGAAATAACATTTGTTACCTTCTAGTTTATTAATTGGAAGTATTGTGAGAACTAGATCTGTGTATACTTTCTTAGTAGATTTTGTGCTATGTTTTTCCTTGAGTCCAGTACCATTTAGGTACTGTTATTTTGATGCTTGTACCTATGTTAGCTTGCATGTCTTTTAATAGTAAAGCATGTGTAAGCATTGCTATCAATATGCACTAGTATGCTTCACTAGATTAAATAGCCTTATATTTTTATCTGGTATGCAAAGTTTTTCATGAGTAACCAGAGGCTTAGTACCTATTTTTGCCTTGGTATTAGTAGGCCATAGCCCACTGGTCCCATTGTATTTTGGCTTGAGGATGAAAATCCCCAACCATACACAGGTGTGAAAATAGCATGTTTCACTATGTGATTGATTTCTATTTTCCACCATGGAAAATATAATTGTTTGTTTTCACTTATGCAAGTGAGAAGTTTATTTATTATTAGTAAATACTAATATGTTTAGGTGTGATCCTTTTGTTAGCATAATATTGCTTAGGGGTATCATGTTAAGAAATGTTTCACTATCGTGTGCTAAAATTAAATTGTTCACAAATAAAATAAATTCCTCTTGATTGGTAGATTGTTTGTGAATAATTTTAAATTGAGTGTATGGATTTTTGAAAAGGTTTAGAAAACTTTTCATTAATTTCATAGCTACTGGTTGTGTGAGTTATACCTTGCTTGTTTGCTAGTAATTGTTTAAGAAAAACATAAATTGCTAGAATTAATTTATGCATGTTTAATAGTTGTTTCATGGGATTGTTTTGATGTTTGTGCTTACTAGCATGAGTAAGTTTTGTGTACTGTTATTAGGTACATTTATATTCATGACTTGCTTGTTTAAGTTTAAACATCATGATAGCATTGTTTGCTTCTCTAGAGTGAAACTAGTCTCACCACTAGAAAATGGTGAGTTTTGCTCTAGTATTACCCTCTTTTTATTTTATGAGTATATGTGTTGATATAGCATGTTTAGGAAGTTATTACTTCTGTTATCATGCCATGAATTATTTAGTTTCATGTTCTATGGTTATAGGATATGATTATCTCTTATAGCATGCTGGTGTAGATTTTTCATACTAGTATGTTATTTGTGCAGTCCTGTTTTTTTTATGCCTGTGTAATAGGAGTTTTATCTCGTGTGAATATGGTGTTTTAGGGTACCTTTATGATTGGATTCATTGGTTTTTAGCTACTGGTTGTTTGCTAATTGTTCATGATTGATGTATTCCAAAACCTCCAATAAACAATAACCTAGTGAATAAATAGTCTATTCATCTGCGGTGTTGTTTGCTTGCTTATTGGATTTTGTTTAAATGTTTTACCTTAGCATGAGTTTATACTGGTGTTATGATTGTGCTCAAGAGTATTTTATGAAACTAAAACATCCAACTAAAATCATGAACATATTAAGTGATAGTTGCTTGTGGGGAGTAACACCCACTGCCGTGGCTATTATTCTGTCTGTTTATTTTACCTTAGCAACCTAACCTTTGCACCCACAAGCTATATTTTTAGCTTATTATATACCTTGTTATGAGAGTGGTACACCACTCAATATGTGGTATGTAATATGTGGGATATAGCTAGGAACTCATGTAATAATTGACGGTACGTTTCCAGGTAGTTCTGCACTAACCTTAATTTTGTAGTGACGTTATCAGAAATTTTAAAAATTGGCGGTTGAGTGAATTGATAATTTGAGATTTTCTGAAAGACGGGTGTTTGGATCTAAGGTTTTTAGTATGACACCCAACTCCCGTGAAAAGAATTTGCTAATTTAGGGAAGTACCCCGCCTCCCAAGAAAAGTCAAAGGGGGGAAGCACCGGCACTCCAACACTAACATTGTGTTTGTTGGCCCTCCCTTAGTCCTCGCTTGCGAATCTCGGGGACGAGATTCTTTTTAAGGGGGGAAGACCTGTCACATCCCAATTTTTGCAATACCTGATAACACAGTTGTTTTGCTAATTGCTTGACAATTAAACTTTGATTGTGTTTGTTTAAGTGCAAATAAACAAACTATTTATAAACTTGCAAACAAAAGATAGCAAAGCAGTAAACTAAAAATATTCAACATATTGTTCCAATGACCTTGGCAATATTTTCTAAAGTAAATATTGATCAAAGAGTTTTCCAAAACTATCTTATGAATCCCATACTTGTTGAATATTATTCCAAGGCATAAGTTAAGAAAGAGGAAACACTAAATAAATTTCCCTAAAAGATTATCAGGAAAAAGAGGCATTCTTAGATGCTTCACCAAAATCTTATCAAATGTTTTTCCAACCTTGCAAGCTTAAAAACAAAAGTATTGGAGAGCATTGACTTGCTATCTCTAGTCACATAAATATTTTGGCAAAGCATTGTTAAAGAAAAGCCAAGTGCCTTATTAAATTAAATTTCCAATATTTCCAGAAACAGAAAACTCAAACAAGTTACTATTGGAAACTTTCTTCAAATGATCTGAAATTAATACCATTGCTTCCTTATATCAAATAAGGAACACACACAAGAGGAGACCAAAAATTGAATCCATTAAAGTCCTGAAAACATGATTTTTTCTCCACAGCAACAATTGGGATTTTGAACAAGTTTGTTCTAAAAACTTTCTCAAAATGCCATGAAATAAATACCACATGCTCTATATCATAAATAAGGATGAAAACCAAAAGGGCACAAGTTTCTGAATAATTTAAGTTGTCAAAAACCCCTGTTTTCTTGACAGCACCTTTTTGAAATTTGAACAAGTTTGTTCTATGAAGTAACTCAAAATGACTTGAATTTTCTACCACATAAGGAACACATCAAATAAGGAATGTGTGCCAAAAATTATCATTTTTGGAAGCTCCTAAGTAGTCTAATAAATTCAATGTCCATTTATGTAAGAATTCAAATTTGAACAACTTTGAATTATCAAGTTTCTCCAATTGAGCCAATTTTCACATATATTGTGCATCCAAACTAATAAGAATTTTGGGAAAAAGGATTTTAAATTGTGACTTTGTTTGCTTAGTGAAAATCACATGTTTCAGAGAGGACAAGGACCTTCTTGTAAATAGCCAGGGACCAAAGTGTAATCCGAGTCACTCATCTTCTTCCTCTAGCTCTCTGTAGATACAGAACCCCTAGCCATTTCTTCTAGGTGAAGGAAACCTTGAGGAATAAGAGGCCCCTCATGTGCTCTGTCTCCCACATGCTCCCTCTCTCCCCCCTCAAGCTCACACTCTCTCTCTGCTTGAAAAACTTCAAAACGAAACCCTAGCCGATTTGGGCTCGCCGTCGATCGGCCGATAGAGAGCACGCCGCCGGTAGCCGTTAGCACCATCGTCTCCGCCTCGTCATTCTGGACCTCGGTGCAAAAGGAATCAAGGTGGGACGACGCGTGGTGGCCGCGCCGTCCATTTTCTTCCCCGAGCCCGACGGAGCTCCGGCGAGCTATCGCCGCCGACTCGCGTCCTCTCCAACCTCACCGAGCTCCCCTTTGCGTTCACGGTGAGCAGGCGAACCCCCGCCGCCCAGTCAAGTTCATTTTTCCAATTTAAATTTCACAGAAACATACCCGTTTACTTTTGGCCTTAAAGACCTATCTATAAGATGAATTTGGCCAAACAAAAATTCACAGATGTAAATCAACTAAATCTAAACCATCTCCAACTTGTAGATCTACATTTGGATGAATAGTTTGGAAATTAAAAATGTTTTGGCAACAGGTACCAGAAATAGGAAAATGAGCACCATTTTTATTTCACAACTCATAATGAAGTGAGGCCAATTTCATTGGAAATCCCTTGAAATTTCCTAACAGTAGAAATCAACCTTGCTTCCAAATTTCGTGTATTTCTGAAATTGCTTGCAATTTGGTAAAACACCAGAGAGCACTTTGGTGATTTTTATAAAATTATTAAAAAATGATTTTTGATGCAAACTCAATTGGATGGTCTTGTATATGTTTAGGGCTATCCAAACCTAGTGGGGTTTAATTTTTAGAGCCTCATATAAAATTTGGTGGACAGATCTTTAAATTGCTTGTTTCTGCCATTTTGGCATTTTAAGTAATTAAATTGTGTGATTATATTTTTGTGTTGCAATGATGTTTTCTAGAATGTAAAAGTTGTGTGAACTTGTTTTCTAAGTGTTACTTAACTATTTTAGCATGTTAGATTGTGTGGACTTGAGTTGAGAAGAAATAGGATTTTTGTTAATAGCATATTACTTATCTCTAGTTTATACTTGCATAGGATTTTTGAGTGATGAATTTATGTGCAAGCACTTGGATTTTTGATTGGATCCAGTACCATGTTGGTACTTATATTGTGTTGTTATCACCTCTGCTAGCTTGCATTTGAGTTGGTATAGAAGCATGAGTAGCTTTGTCATGACTATGAGGATGTTATGGAAAAATTCCCTCATGTGTGGAATTTTTGACATAGGCATTTGTGGTTGTGTAGCCACATATTTTTGGGTTGTGTTCATAGGAACAGTAGCATTTTGATGATGTTCTTATGAGTACTTGACCCCTAGATTTTTCACTTGTGTGAAAACAATAGCATGAGTAGCATTACCTTGCTTATTTTTGCACCCTATTATTTTCTACTAGTATGGTTATTGCACTAGATGCTAGTTTAGGCTTTTGTTAATTTTTAGCAAGAATGACCAGAGGCTTTGTGACCTCTTAATTCTTTGATATGCTAGTGGAACACCCACTGGTTTCATTGCATTTTTGGTGGAAACATTATTTCCCCCACACTAGATGTGTTTCTTTTCTATAGTTCTGTAATTAATGAGTGTCTAGTATTTTTGCTTTGGATTTTTAGTGCTAAATGAAAAGGTGTATGCTTCTGTTTGTAAGTGGTTATAATCATGTGTGGCTTGCTAGGAAAAACCCATCTTTTGAGTGTTGTTTTATTCCTCTAGTAATGCCCTTTTTATTACCACTAGTATGTAGGAGTTGCCGTGCAAATTAATGCATTGTTTTGCTAAATGGGATATTTTTGTTATAGAAAGTATAGATATTTTTAACTCCTGTTTTTATGACATGGACCCTCTGGTTGTATTTCAATTACTTGATTGAAATGCATCCATTGATTCTTCATGTTTGAGTAGTACTAGTTTCCCAAGCATTTTTGTATTGAATTATTTTTCCTGCCAACTTGTGTTTGGTAGAAATTTGTGTATCCTTGCATGAGGACATGATTTCATTCCCATTATGATAACATGGTTCCTTGTTTGCATTTTAGTACTTTACTTATTATGCTTGCTTGCATAGCAAACTTTTAGTAGAAACATGTCTATAGGAATTCCTCCTTGTTAGTCATTGTTTCTATTTTTCTCACTATGAGAAATTGTGTGTTTTGTGATGAGTCTATTACCTTGTTACACTTGTGTAGGCTCACTGATTTGTAAAAGTAACTTTTGGAAATCATGTGTCTTATTTATTCTTGAGGTGAATTTAGGCTCAGTAGCATAGCTACCTTTTCTTGTTGTGGTTTGGTTGATAGAACCATTGCCATGATTAATATTGTGCATGTTTTGTATACTTTTAGTAGTCTCACCCTTGTGAAACTAAGTGTATTTTGGGTTTATTAATATCTTGGTATGAGAGTGGCACACCCACTGAATCCATGATATTAAGGTTGTGAGATATGTTCCTCCAACCTTAAGTTGTCTTATTAAATGGCATTTCTGCCAAGTAGGTTTGTTTGATTGTTTGTCTCCATTAATAATTGTGTGATTGGTTATTATTAGATTTCCTTGCTGTATGTATGGTTATGCATTGTTGCTTGCCTTGATTGGTTCTGAATGTGTGTCCTTTATTCTCTTTACGACGTTAGAAAAACGAAGGGGAAGGAAGTGTCGTGAAGCTCTGTTTCAAGTTCCAGTCACTCCAAAACCAGGGACACAAGGAGATACCAGGCAAGCCATCATGATGCTTGCTGATACAATACTTATCATTATCTATCATGCATGTTTTACCTCTGAAGTTTTACCAAGACTTGATTATCAAAACTATTTTTGATGTGGCTATTACTACTATACTATTATATAGGTTACTGTTATGCCAGTAGTTAAACTTGGTAATACCAAGCCCATAAGCCACCATATGGTATTTATTACCATAAAAATATACTAGTCCCTAAGTGGACACCCTAAAATTGTGATTCTACAAAACAAAGGCTTTACGGAAAAACCCGGAGAAAAGGCGGATCCTTGTTCTCCGGAGGAATGTGGAAGTGGTCATTTTTGAGAAAGTGGTGTTTTCAAAAATGACACATAACCTAGTCTTCGCTGGATAACCTTTACCGTACTGCCACTTTACCCCAATATGGGTAGGGGCTTGATTAAAAACTTGTTATGGTTAGTATGTGTGCTATCTCAAGTGCTATAGGGGATTGGATCCTCCGAACCGAAATGTCGCTAGGAGTGGAGAATACGGGACATCTAAAGTGTGGGATTAATTTTCCCTCCGGATGCAGCAGTTGGGTCTCCTGTTTGGGCGGTGTGGGACACGGCTTGCCAGGGAGGGTAACCCCAATTGAAGAGATAGTCATGTACTAGCTTGCACATAGTGGATAGTCAAGATCAGTTATCTGATGTTCTCATAGGTTGGGAACAGTCCATGGTTGTTTCATGGCGGATTCTGGATCTAGTGGAAATGTGTACACCTCTGCAGAGTAAAACTATTTCGAGATAGCCGCGTCCTCGGATATGGACGGTTGAATGGCCATGTAGAGCATTGTGTCAATGTTTTCAAAAAGGAAGTTTTTTGAAAAGGGAATTTTGGAAAGGAAGTGTTTGAACTTGTGAAGTTCGGAAAGGAATGGAAACTTATACCGTGGAGGTATCGTCGATGATGAAAAGCCAGATGTTGTTATACAAAACAAAATGTTTTGCAAAGAAAACCTTTTCTACTCTAAGCAAGAATTCTGGAAACTGATTCCAAGAATTTTTGCAAAGAGAAAATATTCTTTAACAAAGCTTTACAAAACCTCTTGTACATGTGATATCTACAAGAGAAATAAAACTATATTATTTTCTTCTGAAGTATCTTCTTCAACAAAGATACAGATAAACTTGACTGCAACTGTGGTGTCATCTTATATGAACACCATTGATAGTGAACCCTATTTATAGCCTACCTATTCCACCATATAAGCATACTTGCATGTTGGTAAGTGATATGATGGATGTCTCGCTGAGTACATTCAAATGTACTCATTATGGTTTCGCCCCTGGTATCTACTTGCCAGACTTTGAGAAGGAGCCTCCGAAGGATATCTATGAAGAGAAGTACGGAGTTGACGGCTTTGCGAACTAGGATCGTCTCCGGGTCAGCAGCCTGTAGGTTAAGGCGTGACTTGGGCTCAACTACGTTGTGTTTTAATTGTCTTCCACTGTGATGGTTAAGTTGCCTGCCTTTGTGGCAGTTGCGTTAAACTTGATCATGTGATCTTTTATGTAATACCTTTATGTATTCGTGTAATGGATGATGTATTTCTGTGTGCCAACTGTGTATGTTGTTCACGACTGATCTTTCTGGGATCGTGAATGTATGCATACGGAGGGTTTCAGACTGCCGGTCTGGGGTCCTTACAATTTCTCCGTTCCTTTCGCTTCTGCCGCCGGCGACCACGGCCGATTCCCATCGATTACGGGCTCCGCTTGTTTCCTCGACTCTCCTACGAGCTTAAGGGTGAGCTAGGGAACCTCGCGGTACCTTCCGTTATGCTAATCGTGGTCATTCGGGCTCTGTCACCGTAGTTGTACCCAGGCGCCGCCAAACGCCGTCGCCGGCGACACTCCGACGAACTTATGGAAGCGGCGCTGCCACCACTAGCCTCCCCTTTGCACCCTCTCTCGATTGGGAGCAACGGAAGAGTCCAATTCACGACGAATCGCGTGATTGCGATTGATCTGTGAGGAATTCCACCGGGATGACGCGTCCCTGACGTCAGCATGACGTCAGGACAATTTTTTATTTTCTTTTTATTTTTATTAAATTCATTATGACAGATGGGTCCTACCTGTCAATTTGAATATTGGCAGAAAATAACTAAAACTTAGTAATTCAATAACTTTTAATCAAATAATCAGAAAAATACAAATTAAATATGGAAATGTTTAGAAAAATATAATCTAAATGTTTATCAACTTTTCAAAAATGTTTAACAAAAATTTAAAATTAAATATTTTCTTTAATTAAATTAAATCATTTAAAATTGAGAAAAAAATAAATAATTCATAAAATCAGGAAAATACAAGTTATATACCAAAATGCTCCAAATGACAGATGCAATCAATCTATGCTGTTTACAAAGCCATTTTCTCAAGTTTTTATGTGTGCAATATTTTGCCTAGACATTTAATTCATTTAAAATTAATAAATTAATAACTTATTCAAATATTTTCAGAAAACATAAAAAATTATATCAAATTAAAGAGAAAAGCATTTCCAATAAAAATATTTCAAACATAAAACATTTTGTTTAACTTATAAACTTGTTTCCAAAGGTATAATGGAATTCAATAATATTCCATTATAACCAGAAAACAATTACCACAGCAATATTTTCATTATTAATAAAAACCTAGTGTTTTCCCACCTACGACATCTATCATCACCAGTCATTAGCAACTTATGTGATGATAGAGTTAGTTATATTAGTTCCTCATTTTAAAATAAACTCGATGTCATTAGCTCTACACTTTTGAACATAAAATAAAATGTGTCTGTTCTCTTTTTAATAATTGTTTTCCACGTGTTATTATCTTATTGCCTAACCATGTGATTACCATTTATAACCAAAACATGATAACAATTGTTTGTTAAGTAAAAGTGAAACGCATGTAAGTCTAATTTTTTTTAATAAAAACATCACCACGAGTAATAAAACAACTCACCTAAAAACCATAACTTATCATATCAAACTTGGCTTACACTTGTAAGCTGGGGTGTTTTCTAGGGTATTTCATGATACATCTCATTACTATGCATTACATCATCTTGCCAGTGTTTTCAGTAGTCCTTACCGGGACTACTTTGCTATCTTTTAGATGTGGGGATTTTCTAGGCGACCCTGGAACCCCGAAGACATGGATTATTACGGTGATTTCAATTTCAGGCAAGTTCATCACTTGGTCATATCCTTTGCAGTACTTCATAACAAACTAATTGCAAAAACTCTATCGTATTACCACCTAGTCTCAAAAGAATGCATGACCCTATTTTTATAATAATATGACTACTTGAATGACTACCCGAGTGGTAGTGTTCTGTTTGGTGGGCGGATGGGATCATGGTAAGATGAATAGGTCAAAGGAAGGTTCCATCTGCATGGGAAAGTATTACCTAGGATTAATCACAACTGCCGTCAGGATTCTTGCACCGTAAATTCGCGTTAACCATGGGTCTTGTATGGGGCGAGTAAGTCAACCATGATCTTCTCTCGTTCACATGTCAACGGGCTGCCAGAGACGTTCGATGTAGGTCTTGGGAGACTACATGCAGATGGGTGGGATCCCTTAATTCCCATGGACTCCGGGGTCTATGATGGTTTGCCAGGGGCGCCTAGATATCCATCGTGAGGGGTGGAATCAGGAGTTCAACTTGATGGTGGAAACTTGTGGGCACCTGAGTGGGAGTGGACAGGAATGTACACCTGGTTGTGCAACATGGTCTTGGTCGCCCATGTGTAAAGTAACGCACCTCTGCAGAGTGTAAAAGGATGTGGCATGTTACCCCTTATTCCGTGAAGGAGCTGCGAACGCCACAGGAAAGGCAACTCCATGAAGTACTAGTCTTGTGAAGATCTGGCAGGCATACTTTTCGGAATTAAAAGCAACATCTTGAAGAAAGTTTTACAAAACCTTGCATTAGCTTATGACTCTTTCGAGTCTAAAGCTGTAGTTAGTGCATCAAACTACCCACTATATATCATGAACTTGTTGAGTAATGCTCGTTACTCATTCGTTCCCATTTGACCCCCTGCTTAGAGTTGAAGCCCTACGGAAGCCGTCATCGTGAAGCCATCGCTACCTCATGAATCTAGGTGGAGTGATCTATTACTTAGTCGGTAAAGCATCGTCATCAACAACGCTGGTGGAGGAGAAGCTATCAATATGTAGGTGAAGACCATTCTTGGATTTAGCTGTTACAAGCCATAGATTAGGGCTGACATCAGCCGTAGTGGATTAGTTCTGAGCTAGAGTTCTTCTCCAGCTTGGAGCTTCGAATTGCTTCTTCTGATATTTCTTTTGGAGAAGATCTTCTTGATTCGTCAAGGAGATTCTCAAGATTTTGTAATGAAGTTTGTATTCTATAGCTTTGCTTGGACCCGCTGTGTTTTTGTTGTACCACTGCGAGAGATGTAATATTCACGGATAAGTCTTTCTATGAGTATTATGTCACCGATTTGCGCACTATACATGTAGTGGTGTGCTGGGTCATCTCAACGGGGGACATGCTTGCAAGGCGAGGCCTACCCCCACCAGGAAAGCTTCCTACTGTGCGATCAAAGGATGGAATCGATGCCGCACATCCTGATGGGATGCTCATTCCCTTGGACACTGTGGCATGAGGTCCTTTCGTGGATCCGATCAACGTCGAGCCCTCCGGTTGTGGGAGATGATTTCATGGAATGGTGGATTCGGGCGCTCAAGAATACCCCCCCGTATGCTGCGTAAGGGAACCTCTTTGGTCATTATGCTCACGTCTTGGTGGATCTGGAAGCACCGGAAAGCAATCGTCTCCGAAAACGCACGACCCTTAGTCGGCGCTTTGATGGAAACCATCAAGACCGAGGCTCGTTCTTGGGTGAGCGCGGGGGCCTATGGCCTCTCTTTGGTACTCCCCTAGTGTAGGTCCCTGGGTTGAGTTGTAAGTGGTGGGGTTGCCTGACTCCAGGCTTGTACATATAAACTCTTTTTCTGTCAATGCATCGAAACACAACACTTTTGCATTTCGCGAAAAAAGTAATAATAATCATCATGCAAGGGCACTTAATCATCTTCTCCAAGCTCTGCACACCGAGCCTTCAAAACATGCCATTGATTCCAGAGTTTCAGAACCCTGACAATCAAGCAAATTTACAGCAACCATGGCTTCAACAAAAAACAGATATGGCCGTGCAATACAACATAAATGTGCGCCAGTACACGTTGTCAAACCAGTGGGCAAGCCAGTGGTTCGAAGACTCGTCATCGGTCTCCTCCTAGACTAGAGATGGAGAGACGAACCAAAGACAACAGTTTTGCTTAATGTAAGTCCCAGAGATTTCCTTACGTCCAAGTTGACGCGCTAAACCATCAGATATCTACGTATCGGGATGGAACAAGATTAAATCAGACGGCTAGCACCATCAACTTGGACATAAGAAATCCTAGTGGACTTGTGTGTAGATGGTAGGAACTAGGGTTCTACCGTGTCTAGGCCGTAGATTGTAGGGGAAGGAGGGAGTTGGGCGCGGCCGGTCTCGCGGACGCCGACGGCTGGGCGCCGTCGTGCGAGAGGAGGAGGGCGGCGCAAGGAGGGGGTGCGGCTAGGGTTAGGGTTCCGGCTCCTCTGGGAGCCGGCAATAGGAAATATTGTTATTGCTTGATCTCTCACGTCCGATTACCATTGTATATAAAGGTAAACTGAAATAAGATAAATGGGCTAAGCCCATAGTTGGGTCCACGGTTGGACCCCCTCCTCCTATATGTGACTCTGGTCATAACATCTCTCCTCGCCTGCACAAACAGCTCGTCCTCGAGCTGGTAGTCGGGGTAGTGGAGGTTGAACTCCTCGTGCTTCTCCCAAGTAGCCTCTTCCTTCGGAAGGCCCTCCCACTGAATCAACAAGTACCAAACGTCGCGACGTAGCTGTGCGCGCAACACCTTCGCCAGACTAGGAAGTAGGCGCCCATCGGATGTAGCTGGTAGCGCCGGCGGTGTCGCCGGTGGCGCCCCATGGTATGGCTTCAGTAGGCCCACATAAAAGACGTCATGGATGCGGGCACCCGCTGGCAGCTGAAGGCGGTAGGCCAGTGTCCCCACTCGCTCCAAGACAATGAAGGGTCCCGCGTAGCGCGGCCCAAGCTTGCACTTCGCGCGCGGGTCGAGTGACTGCGTGGAGCGATGAAGAAGACGCAGCCACACCCAGTCTCCCACTGAATATTCCACCTCACGATGATGGCTGTCGTAGTAGTGCTTGGCCAGCTGCTGGGCTTGCACGAGGTGTTGCCGCACCTCTGCCAGCATCTCATCGCGGGTGCGTAGGAGCTCCCCCGCGGCCTCCGTCCGAGCAGTCGCCGGGTCGACCAGAATAATGGGCGGTGGTGGGCGGCCGTAAACCACCTCAAATGGCGTGGGGCGCAGGGAGGAGTGGTAAGAGGTGTTGTAGCAGTTCTCCGCCCATGCAAGCCAATCCACCCATGCGCGAGGATGATCACCTTTAACACAACGCAAATACATGGTGATCACTTTGTTAAACACCTCCGACTGGCCGTCCGTCTGAGGATGAAACGCCGTGCTGAATCGAAGCTTCACCCCCGCCATCCGGAAGAGATCGCGCCACACATGCCCCGTGAACACGGGATCCTGATCACTGACGATCGACGCGGGAAAGCCGTGAAGACGAACAATGCCGTCGAAGAAGGCACGTTCCACGGATGCAGCTGTGTACAGGTGACCGAGCGCGATGAAGTGCGCGTACTTGGATAAGCGGTCAACCACCGTGAGGATGACAGACTTGCCGCCCACCTTAGGAAGGCCCTCGATGAAGTCCATGGAGATGTCGGCCCAGACCTGCGAGGGCACCTCTAGCGGCCGCAACATCCCGGCGGGCCGCAGGGTCTCCGTCTTGTTGCGCTGGCATATCTCGCAAGAGCGCACCCAATCACGGACTAACGCCCGATCACACGGAATGTAGAAGTCGGCGCGGAGACGGTGGAGGGTCTTCTGGATACCCTCATGGCCCGACGAATGGGCAAGCATCAACACCTGGTGCTGAAGGTCGTCGTGGTCGGGAACGAAGATGCGGCGCCCATGCAAGAGGAGTCCCTCCGCAAGACGCCACGGTGCGTAATAGGGCGAAGGAGGGCCCCGAGCGGATGCACATCACCGTCCCCTCGGAAGCGCCGTCCGTGGCCTCGTCGGCAGTGTCGCGGCGCGAGAGTGTGTCGACCACAGTGTTGAGGCGCCCCAGGCGGTACTCCACCGTGAAGTCAAAGCCGAACAGCTTGCTGATCCACTGATGATGTGGCACTGTAGACAGCCGTTGGTCCGGCAAGTACTTCAGGATGTAGTGGTCGGTGCGGATCAGGCCCCCAAAGGTAGGGATGCTAATGGCGCACGGCCTGCACCAAACCAATGAGCTCCTGCTCGTACGCCGTGAGCTTGAGATGACGTGCGGCGAAGGGCCGACTGAAGTAGGCGAGAGGGCCCTCACCCTGGTGAAGGACGGCGCCAAACCCCACCCCGGAGGCGTCGCAGTCGACCACGAACGGCCGTGTGAAGTCCGGCATCTGGAGGACTGGGCCCGTCGTGAGGGTCCCCTTTAGGGCCTCGAATGCCGCGGTAGCGTCGTCATCCCAAGCGAATGCATCGCGACGCAACAGTCACGTGAGCAGTGTCGCGATGAGGCCGAAGTCCCGGATAAATTTCCGGTAGTACCCGGCGAGACCCAGGAAGCCGCGAAGAGCGCGCGGCGAGCGAGGTAGCGGCCAAGCTGTGACGGCCGCCACCTTGTCGGCGTCCATGGCCACCCCCTCGGCGGAGATGACGTGGCCGAGGTATGCGACCGATGTCGTCCCGAACGAGCACTTCGAGCGCTTAAGGTGTAGATGATGCGCTCGAAGCTCGTTGAAGACGATGGCGACGTGCTGTAGATGCTCCGCCCATGAGGTGTTGTAGATAAGAATATCATCAAAGAAAACGAGCACAAACCGACGTAAATAGGGGCGGAGGACGTCATTAATCAGGGCCTGAAACGTCGCTGGGGCGTTGGTGAGGCCGAAGGGCATCACCACAAACTCGAAGTGACCATGATGGGTCCGGAACGCCGTCTTGGCGATGTCGTCCGTGTGCATGGGCACCTGATGGTAGCCCGACCGGAGGTCGAGCTTGGTGAAGAAGCGCACCCCATGGAGCTCGTCGAAGAGCTCATCCACCACCAGAATAGGAAACTTGTCCTTGAGCGCGAGGGCGTTAAGGGCGCGGAAGTCGATGCAAAAACGCCATGTGCCATCCGCCTTGCGGACGAGCAGCACCGGCGCGAAGAACGGCGATGTAGAGATCCAAATGATGCCCGCGGCGAGCATGAGGGCGCACTGTCGCTCGAGCTCGTCCTTCTGCAGCTGGGGGTAGCGGTACGGCCGTACAGCCACTGGTGCCGTGTCCGGTGCGAGGTGAATCCGATGGTCATACACCCGGACCGGCGAGAGGCCGTGCGGCTCGTCGAATAGGTCGCCGTGCTGCTGCAGGAGGTGAGTTAGCAGGGGGTGCTCAGTGTCGGGGTCGGCCGTGGCGAGCTGGAGCTGCGGTGCCGGGGTGGCGCCCCCAATGCCCTCCCAACGGACGCGGCGGCCCTGCCGAGAGGTCATCGTCAGCGCGACAAAGTCCCACAGTATTGGACCGAGGGTCCGCAAGAAGTACACGCCGATGATGAAGTCGAAGCAGCCCAAGTCGATGCCGGCGCACATGATGGTGAAGTGCTCGTCGCCCATGGAGAGCGGCACGTTCCACGCCATACCGTGGCAGCGAAGGCGATCGCCGTTGGCCACGGTGTCGCGGAGATGATCACCACTCGTCGGCTCGAGACCCAAGCGGCGCATCGTGGACGCCGGCAAGAAGTTATGCGTGGAGCCGGTGTCGAGGAGGGCCACGAGACGCTCGCCGAGTATCGTCACCGGCAAGAGCATCGTCTGCTCGTTGCGGATACCCGCCAGCGCGTAGAGCGAGACCACGCACGCCGTGGCCTCGACCGGTGGATCGGCAGGTGTGTCCGCCTCGCCGTTGTCGACCGTCTCCAAGTAGAAGAGGCGCGGGCAGACGTGGCCCGGCGCGTAGGTCTCGTCGCAGTTGAAGCACAGGCCGAGGCGACGGCGCTCCAGTTGCTCCGCTGGGGTGAGGCGTCGGAACATGCGCGGCGCAGCCGCTGGAGCGGTAGGCGGCGTGGCCGGCGGCGGTGGCCGTGTGCTTGGCGTGGTCGGCGGTCGTGCCCCGCAGCTCGGGGGACCAGGCTGCATGGCCTGGGCGCAGCGCTCGTAGGCCCGAGCGTAGTGCATCGCCGTCTGCAGGTCCTGGGGGGGCATGTAATTCCACGTCCACCCGTATGTGGTCCGGTAGGCGGCCGATGTAGAGCTCCGCATGCTGCTGGCCTGTCACGCCCGGGGCGTGGCACACGAGGGTCTGGAAGCGATCGGCGAAGTCCTGCACCGTGGATGTGAAGGGGAGGCGCCCAAGCTCCGCCAGGCGGCTACCGCGAATGGGCGGCCCGAAGAGAAGGAGGCATAGCTCCCGGAAGCGGTCCCAGGGGCATGCCGCCCTCGTCTTGCTCGAGGGCTTAGTACCATGTTTGGGCGGCGCCCCGAAGGTGGTAAGAGGCGAGCCAGGTGCGGTCCGACGCCAGGGTGCGTTGCCCGCGGAAGAACTGCTCGCACTGGCTGAGCCAGTTCAGGGGGTCCTCCGACCCGTCGAAGGTGGTGAAGTCGACCTTGGCGTAGCGGGGCGGTGGCGGTGGAGTGGCGCCGTGGCCGTACGCCCCGGCGCGGTCCTCATGGGGGCGCGCAAAGCCCCCGGCGGTGGGACTCGGGAGGGTGGGCAGCGGCGGTTCCCCGGCGACGGTGTAGACCGGCAGAGGTGACGACTCGGCGAGCCAAGCTGGCAGCGGTGACGGCGACGGGGGGAAGCGTATCTGGTTGATCGTAACGCCTCCCGGGATGGTGGAGCCCGGCCCTCCGGTGGCGGGTGGTGGCCAGTGCGGCCAAGGCGGCGTCGAGGACGGCTGCGGCTGCTGATGTCCGACCGGGAACGTCGGCAGCCAAGGCGAGGGCGCCGGCACGGTGAAGACCGGGTGCTACGGTGGTGATGGGGGCCCTTGGGAACTCCTCAAGAACAACTGGATCCCCTGGACGGCGGTGGCGAGGTCGTTGATGGCCCCACTCAATTGCTCGGGGGAGTAGATGACGGGCGCGGCGGGGGCGGCGGCCGTGTTGGTGGCGGCGGCCGTGGTGGGGGGCGGCAGCGCAGCGGACGTGGAGGTGAACGGGGACGACGACATGATCGAACAAGTGCTAGCTGATACCAAGTTGGTAGGAACTAGGGTTCTACCGTGTCTAGGCCGTAGATTGTAGGGGAAGGAGGGAGTTGGGCGCGGTCGGTCTCGCGGACGCCGGCGGCTAGGTGCCGTCGTGCGAGAGGAGGAGGGCGGCGCAGGGAGGGGGTGCGGCTAGGGTTAGGGTTCCGGCTCCTCTGGGAGCCGGCAATAGGAAATATTCTTATTGCTTGATCTCTCACGTCCGATTACAATTGTATATAAAGGAAAACTGAAATAAGATAAATTGGCTAAGCCCCTAGTTGGGTCCACGGTTGGACCCCCTCCTCCTATATGTGACTCCGGTCATAACAGTAGATGAACCCGGAAGCCAAACCAGCGTACATGCATTTCAGATGTTTTTTTCTTTCGGAGATTGTGGGTGCTTTCATTTTCATAATGTTGATCCTAGCTACAATCACAAGATAATGAAGACTGTACAAATGCGGTTGACTAGATGAGAAACTCATTCACAAAATCTTGTCACTGAATTCGGCTGGGAGAATCAACATATGTACTTCCATTCATACACTTCTACAAAAAGAATCACAATGTTTCCTCTAACAAACAAGTAAAACAAATGAAAGAAATCTTATTTTTTTCTATATTTCCTTCGTATAATCTTTTCCACCCAAAATCGAAAACTGAGATAAAAAAAAACCTCACAGCTCAACTATGCACACTCCTATTAAGAAAAAATCTTCACTACCCAGGAACTTCACAAAAACCTGCACCTGTCGGTATTTCTTTATATAAACAATGTAATCAATCTGTATGCTGTTGTAGAAGAAAGTGGAACTGAGAATTCTGCCTCAGTAGTGGCGGTGGCTCCACATCAGACGGATTGATGTCAAGCATCAGTCGTGCTATGTCATCCAATGATATTGGTATGCTGCAATTTCATTCATCAGGGTGTTAGATCAATGGCCACTGTTACAATTTTTTTTCTTACATCCTTGAGCGGGTAGCATGCATACCTTGAATCGTCATCTAGCAAGAAAGAACTATTGGGAGTAGTTATTGAGTCATCAGTCGTCATTGCTCTCATATTTCCAATTACCTGAGAACATCATCATTTTGTTACGAAAAGGGAGGGGGTATGCTGTAGCATTGTTTACTTTTGCATACTTTCCTGGAACCATACATGCTAATGCTTGAAAATGGAAACATGTCTATTCTAGCGATAATTTATTTACCTCTTGAGATAGACCTTGTGCACCATATTTGTCGTCCCAGAACATTGTTCCAATGCGATATATTTGGCTGATGCTCAGAACCTGCGAAATTTTGAAAAAAAAATTATTCGATGGTTTGAAAAAATTAAAGAATTTTTTATAAGCTCGTCTTGTTCGGGACTTACAGGGCAAAGATCATCTGTGATTTCATCCAAGGTTTTGTGTGACTTCTGATGCAGAACCTGCAATTTAATTTCATTTAGTAGGTAGACAGTAGACATATGGAACATCTATGATTGTCACTGGGTATCTTCTCAGGCATACCAGGAACCCAACTGCCTGCCTTATGTGTTGGAGTTCATCCCAAGATGTTCCTGCATACTGGATTACAAACAAAAAAAAACATTTTAGTCTGGTGATTTCTGCAGACCAGTCCTTTTTCTTGTCAAAATTACATATTTTTTACTTCACCTCTTCAGTTGTTGCAGAGCACCATTGCTCCAGTTCCTGTAATCCGGCCTTCAGGAACTCCCCATTACTAAAGGAGCAGCATTCACGGCGAAGTAGCAAACTGAATGAAGAAAATATCATTTTGCTATAGTTCAGACTCAAACCATTTGGTGATGCATTTACTAATGATATCACACATGTCGGTATGCAGCCAAGAAGAGTTCTTTTTTTAAATTGAGATAATGTGTACAAGACTAGCAGTACCTGTTGAAGAGTTGAATGTTCATAAATGCAAATACTTGACCGAATGTTTTCCTAATGATCATAGGAGGTACCTAGAAATGAAGTTGAAAGAGGCAAATCCTCAGCATATTCATAAATTACTCTGTATTTCCTGACAGGAAGGCGACTGAAAACAAGCAATGCTGTACTCACATAATTATTGTTCATTGTTTCCAGTGTATTGTTCAGGCACCTAACAATGTTTTGCCAATGCACACTTGATGCTTGCCTTGATAGTGCACTAGAGTGTATGCTTTTCAATGATCCTCGAGATGGTCTCACACGAGCAGCTCTTGGAGCCTATGAAGATTGATAGCTGTTAGACAGATCATATATTGCTTAATACACAGATTGGGCATGGAGATGCCTGAGGTACCTGTATGCAGAGAGTCAATATCGCACTTATTTCCTTCTTCAAGCTATCTCTGATCATGCCATATATCTTCTCGACATATGCTGTTAACTGTTGCTTGAAACGTATGGCTGGATACTTAGCCTCTACCATTGATTTAGTGTCTTCCCTTCCTACCATTCCACTGTATCCGCTTGAAATACCTAATCCTGATGATGATGATCGAGCATTCTGAAAGTGCAGTTTTTGGAACGTAAGCTCGTTTTTTCATGAATGTAGGATATTTCACTCCTAATTGCATAGAATGAAACTGAAAATACATAGCAGCAGCAGTTCCAAACGGCAGATTGAGCAGGAGGAGCCACATCCGGATGCCCAACAGCCTCTAGACTACTACCACTATTGCTAGACTTTAAACAGAACTCCAACACGTAATCTCATGATTTACAATGAGATCACAGATCAAAGGTGCTAACTGAATTTGATATCTCAATCAAGAACTTCTATGTATGCAGAGCAAAAGTCTGGATCGAGAACTTACCTGCGCCATTCTATTGAATAGGTTGCCTGTCGCGGTCCTGCTGCGGCCTGATCCTTTTGTTGATGAATTGCTAGCTTTAAGGGTATTTTGTAAAAGGTGTAGGAGGGTTGACGTTGTCGACAACCAATAAGCTAGTTCGCCAGAACTTTCAGCATTCTGTACATGTATTCAGCTAATGAGTTTCTCATCAAATCACCAACTTTCTTAAGTCACCGCAAAGGAAGAATTATATAATATTCTTTTGGAATAATAACCTCGATAGATGACCTAATTGTATGGATGATGCGATCAAATATGTTAGTCTTTTCTGCTTCAAATGAGTGCCAGTGAAGAAGTGATTTGTAGACGATACATGCTGCAGCAGGTTTTCTGTTGTCATATCTCCTGTCTTCAGCCAGGCTCTTGATAAGGACATCATGATTTTCCTGCGAAAGAGTGAAGGCACAGAAATTTATTCCTCGAAAAAAAAAGGCACAGAAATTTAAACACTACATTACCGAGCGTGCAAAATATCTGTTAATTAAATACATGGAACTTGTTTCCCACAATGATACCAAAATGTTCAAGAACCAAACTTACCTGTTGTCGGTCCGTGAGTGACGTCTGTTTGCTTAAATTCTTTATCGGAGGAACAACCAACTGCTCCTGCAAAACATAATATGAGCCTATATTAATGAAAGGATCTGCTTGAGTATTTTTTTTCTTCTGTCTTATAGAATGATAGTTGGGTAGCACTGGGTTGTAATACATACATTGATGATTTTAAGTTCTCCAAGATGCTGTCCATTCTCGAGAACCTGGTGAGATTTTCAACACATAATTTAGTACAGTTTCTTTTTCTCTGAAATATAGTTGTTAAATCCAAAATATTATATTACTAAACCTTTCCTACAGGGACTTTACCTTCATAACTGGTGGCTGAATCACCTCAGGAGTGACTACTGCTTGAACAGCTAGTGCATTGCTGCGGAGCAATTGATTCTCCGACTCCAAGATGGCAATCTTGCTTTCCAGACTAGACAAATCATTCGTTGTATTAAGTCTTGAGGCTTTCACATAGGAAAGTGGTTTAGAATGCAAAGACAATGTATCCGTACTGTAACAAATTTACCTCTCTATTTGTTTTGTCTTATCGTCATCTGCTGATGCAAGCAACGATTGTTGACGTAGAACATGGTTTTCAGATTCCATGTTGGATAAATTTGTTTCAAGCCTAAACCATATATCCCAAGGCAGTGAATGGATACGATATTTAATCTCTACAAGTTAATTTTTCCAAACTCGAAAGTTCTAAAATCATTAGTACCTGGAAAGCATCTCTTGAAGTTGATTAATTTTCGAGTCTCGTTCTTGTGTCTCTTGTAACAATTTTTCAGACTGTTTCTGAACCTCAAAAAGCTTCTTCTCAAGATCTTCAGCCTTCACTCTAAACGTACCAAGCTCGCCCTGGATCAGAACATGGATAATTAGAATTTTTCTGTACAATCAAATTGTGAGTAAAATATTGCAACCTATTGGGCATTTATACCTCAAGTTCCTCATTTTGACTTGTCAACAACTCCACTTTCGCATTGTCCACCACTGGTACCTCTACTATCTTTGGTGGTGCCTGTTCAATTGCCAACTTTGCAGCTTCTTTCTCCTGTATTATTGCTGCATGGGCTTCCTCAAGCTTTTCTTGCATTTCTTGCAAAGCAGATTGTAACTTCGTAACTTCTTGACCCTTGGATACCTCAAGGTCAACCTACCAGCAAGATATAATTAGCAAACTCATCCGTGTCCAAGCAACATTTTTTTCCCGAACCTACCAAGCAACATATTAGGATCTACAGAAACAACTACGTTGATCTAAGTGAGTTACCCTCAAATGCTTCTCAACATCTAATCTCCATGTGAGTTCCTCAACTCTCTTTTCCAGCTTGTCTTTTGCTTCTTTCAGTGCACCATTGTCTCTCGCTTCCTGTTTACACACTTATATTTTAGTTTACAATGCATTAAAAATACATGAATGCTCAATGACTTCCCAGTTTAAAATTGAACAAACCAATTTGAGCTTCCGAAGTTCCTTTCTTGCAACACGGCACCTCCATGAGCACTGGAGAATCAAAGAAGCTCTTTGTTGCTGTTTGTAAGCAACATAAGCTTTGTGTTGGCGCCATCGAGTCTGAGATCAACAAAGCAGTTCAGTGTGGTTGATTATGAAATTATCTTTGTGTCACGATTCACATTATAATACAAACCTGGATGATTATGGAAGCTTTGGTCTCTCTTCTGAATCTATGCTCCTTGCGAGCCGCCATTGCACGTAATCCTGTCTGTATTGTTATTGATGATTTGTATACTTGTATATAAGCTTTCCAGGCAGAATGAGTCCGTGTGTGCTTCTGTATCGTAATTGCAGCTGCTACTCTTCTCATGTGCTCAAAAAGCTTTCTAGCTAGTCGTGCTGCACCATTTGAGTATATTATTTGTCAGTGTCAAGTTAGAACTAAATAACAAGTATTCATATCAAAGGCATGAAGTACTGAATGCAAATGAGTGAAGAAGTACCTCTCCAGAACTTCTGAGTCTGAATGGAAGCTTTTTTTAACTGGATGAAATCCTTTCGCATAAGATGTGTTCTTATACGCCTCTGGATAAGCTTCACAGCATTGGCCAATACTTCTGCTCTTCTAGCATCCAGCTCTGCCATCTGACCAGCTCTCAGGAATACCTTTGTTTTCCCTATCTGATAAAGAAAAGGGTATGCATAGTCAGTTCCAACTGCGGATACATATATGGTGGATACAGTTGTTATGTTTCACAACTTCCCATTATCAATGTAGTTTACCTGATATCCCGTTAATCCCATTTTATCACAAATTGCTGCGCAAGCTGTCTTCTCATCAGAACTGCAAAATAATTACAGAACAAGGGCATATCTGACTTATATATTTAACCTGAGTTCCACCTCCTAATCAATTGGCATTTGGAGCATCCATACCTGTCCACAAGTTCTGGTGCAAGAACTCCAAACCGATCAATGAACTCATCAAATGTCCTCTTTGTTGGATATCCAGCACAACTGATCCGGATTGCTTCCAAAACACCCTGCACCATGAGCCATGAGCAGAATGAAATTTTTAACTGGACTCAATGGAGCAAAAAACCATAAAAAATACGTACCCCACATCTCAACTGATTCAAGACATTGTCGTTTTCGAAGATGCCAGGTTTCAGTACAGTATTAGGCTTCACACATCTAATGTAGTGTGGTTCTGTCGTACTCAATGTTTCCATCAAGGCTTGTAGTTGTTGCTACACATATTAGGGAATAGAGAAGTTACTGAGTATTCCAAGGATAAAGAAGAGATTTAGCTCCAATGTAACACACCTTAAAGCGAGTACCGATGGAAGAGAATTTGGACTGTTTAGAACTTTCCTCGGGTAATGGAGGAAATAGATTTGCAACAAAAGTGCACCTTGAGGAATTTAGTAGAGCTTGATGTTCAGCCACCACATAGTCTTTGTTCTTGTCAAGAAAATAATCGGCTTGATATGTGACCTGTCAAATAGAAAAGTTTGTTCAAATTCCTCCATGGTATATATCTAATTATCATTACGATCACCGAACTAATTCTTACATCTCCTGCATAGTGGTTGATTGTGAAGGCAGTCCTGGCAAGTTTGGGCTTGCTGAAGCGCTTGTGTGTTTTGTATGTTTGATACATCTTCTGTGCAAATGTCTCATGAGTGGACTTTGGAAACATGCTGCGTCATGGATAAGCATATGTCAAATGCTTACATTTACCTTCATTTTGCATGCAAGGAAAAGTATCCTATGCTATTTTTTAAGAGGAAATTACTAAAGAAAATTTTCACTTTGTAACTGTCATTTTGTACATAAAACTACATCTTGAGTAATTCCAAGGTCAAAACAATTTGGATCAAAACATCACTGCCCATACCATGCCTCATCCAGGAGGGCTATTATTCCTCCAGGTTTCTGCATGAAATATTCAAGCGTTATTGATTAGTAAATACTTTATTCATCTGTTCAAGTTCACATACAATTTCTGATATGCTCAGAGGAATTACCTTCTCAATCAGGTCCAGCACATCCTGATTGTCCACAAATTCCACATAGCTCCAGTCTATTTCATCCCTTGTGTATTCTTCTTGTTCCATCTTGAACACGTGCTGCCGAATAAACACACATGTTTCTCTAGATATTAAATATATTTCACAAACATTTTATATTAGTAACTATAGGCCTTAGCTAACCTGATTAAAGTGCTGCTGCAACTTCTCGTTTGTCATGTTGATACACAGTTGCTCAAAACTGTCAGATGAGCAGAAAGTGGGTCATGTTCCAGGTATTAAGAATCTGAATTATATCATACTTGCACTTATGTAATGTAACAAAGGTACTAACGGCAAACCTGTTGACCTTGAAACTCTCAAATCCATATATATCCAGCACTCCTATTATACTGATTGCATCAGGATCTTGACCAATCGAGTTATTGATCTTATCCACAATCCTATAAACCCGGATAAAAAAAACCTTTGTGATTAAACGGCATACAGTAGTGATTGAAGAGAAAGTCTGAATTGCTAAATTTATCAGCATTTTATGGCATTCAAACTAATACATTTTTGGTTTGTACACATATCTGACAATCTAATGACACTAACAAAAATTAACAGTTGATATTTTTTCTTATTCGATTACTTTGCTCTTACCAGTCGAAAAGTCGTGAATATACTGTCTTTGCCAAGGCATCACGACTCTGTAAAGCAGAATCTGGATCGAGAGGTTTTGTAATATTTCCATCGGGTGTTACAATAACACGCTGACAAAGAGAGTCTTCAAGGGACTTCTCATCACACCTAAGATACAATATGCACTTAAGTATACCATAAAGATGCTGACCACCAAATATAAACCATTGAGAGAAATTATACATACATTAGCAGTTCTGCCACTGTTTTAAGGTGATTGATTGATTTCTCATCCCTCAACCTCGACGAATCAATTTCTTTCCCTTTGGAGAAATTAATGTTTCCTAGATGAAGGATTGCTGCTACTACTCTAAAGATTGCATCCTTGAGCAGTGAAAGAGATTAATTAGTTTCTAGCCCCAGCGATACAGTTACTATTTCATGGACGCCTCGCAATAGTTTTAAATACCTGTTCTTCTTGAGAAATGCCAACTATATCCATTGCATTTCTCGTTTCTAGGTATTCTCTTGCATCATCCACATTAGCTACTTCATAGCAGCTTGTTTGGTTCAGATAATGAAATGATCGTGGGTCTCCCACCTTAAACCTTTTTACGTCCTGAAATTAGTTAAATTACGAAGAAGTTGGTCTTTGGAATCTGGAGATGTTAACCATGCAGATATGTTAAATAGGACATGCTGGTTGTTTAGAATTACCTCCGGTGGTGCAGAACATAGCATGTAAAAGCAATGGTAATTCCGTTCAGGATCAGAGACCTGGCATACTCGTGATCTTTCAAGGAGGTATGTGCGAACAGCTGCACCCGATATCTTCCCGTATTTGTCGAATTGGATTTCAACAAACTTACCAAAACGACTGAAAATAATCAGCATGTTAAGTACAACAAATAAAAATATTTGCTGCCATAGAGTAGTTGTAGTTGTTAATTTAAGAATCCACCTGGAGTTATTGTTCTTCACGGTCTTTGCATTACCAAATGCTTCCAGAACTGGGTTAGACTGAGTGGTGTTTTTTGTACAAGAACTGTGAGAGTTAGTGGGACATTCTAGGAGGAAAGAGTGGGAAAGAAGATGAATAAAAATTGGTGTGTCTTCCTACCTCTAAAACTTGTTGCTCAACAGTCCGTCCCTCGGTTCCAGACCTTCCTCCCATGAATGCCAGGTACCTCATGAGCATTTTCGTCGTCTCTGTCTTACCAGCACCACTCTCACCACTCACCAAAATTGACTGGCTCCCATGTTCATTGATCATTGCTCTGAAAATCATTATCAGCAACAAACCCGTGATGAACATCAGGCACAATACAATTCAACTGGTCGACTGTCAAATGCCACACGCCGCAGCTGCACGAAGAAGATGAAAAGCACACACCTGTAACACGAATCTGCAATTGCGAATAGATGGGGGCTGAGCTCCCCGAAGGTGGCACCTTTGTACTGCTCCATCATGTGCACGTCGTAGAGATGCGGCAGCCTCTGGAAAGGGTTGACTGCAATCAAGATGTTCCCGGTGTACGTCTGTCGGATTATTCACCAGTGTCAGACAGTTGACTGAAATGGTTACTTTTGGACTGGGAGAACATCATCATGGACAAATCCTGGGGAACTCACATATATCTCGTTAAGACCGTACCGGCAAGCAAGGTTATGCAGGACTCCCGGTTCATGGAGGTAAGCGAGCTTGGTCATGTCGTCCACTCCTGCTGGCGGCGCTTCGGTGTCTTTGGGGTATATGCTCGCGAGGCTGGCCACAACCTGCACCCAAAATGATTCAGAAACTCACGCCCTAAGCAACAAACATCAATTGAGAATTGAAAGCAAGAATCGTCTCGCCGTGGCAGTTCCACCAAGGCAATTCGACGAACAGGTGGTAGGCACTCCACTGCTCGACTGCTACCACCAAGCGCAGGTAGATGCGAAATCTGCGTCGTCCTTGGCGGCGCAGAGCGGCCGGTGGTAACAGCGAACGGCTAGAGAGCTCTGCTCTGCCCTGCTCAGGTGTACCGTGGGCGGAGACTCACTCACCGTTTTGCCATTGGTGGCGGCGACGGTGACGTCGGCGCCCTTGATCCCGGTGACCTCGCCGTCGACCCAGGCCTCGTCGGGATCCTCCAGCCAGACCTGCGACCCGACGATGATGTTGACCGGAGTCCCCTGTCGGCCCAAGAAACAAGAAACGGGTCAGCTCGACCAAGAAACCGACCGGAAGCGACCTAGCCACCGATCACCGGCATAACCGGACGGCAGGCAGGAAAACAGAACCACTGAGCAAGCTGACCATTTTGACCGATTCAGTCCACGTGTGATGAACTGAGCTCGATCGCCGACGCGGGCGGATTCCTGCTCATGCGAGCAGGGGATCAAACTTAATAATAGCAGAAGAAGATCTTGCGAGGCGGAGCTGTTGCGAATGCGCGCACGCGAACAACTGGAAAGGGAGGGCAGGCTAGCGATGCGATGCGATGTGATAGGCGGCTGGAGGGAGGGAAAAGGAATATACAAGGTGGTGGGAGCGGAGCGAGAGGGATCGGAGTGGGGTGGCGGTCGCGGGGTGTGAGCTGGTTTGAGTCTCCCTTTTGGCCCAAAGTTTTTGGGTAGGAAAAGTTGGCACCGCTACGCCCACCCCGCCACGGGCTGCTGCGGGCGGCGGCCGGTGGTTCCTCTGTTTCCCCGTTAGTGATCTGCTTCCGACGTGCCACCGAAAGTGCGAAAAGGAGAGAGAAATGGTCCATTTCTCTCAGGTATAGCGACAGCACCTGTCTTTCGTTACGCTTGAGAGTATTTGTGTTTGCTGGAGTCTGATGTACTAATCTCTGGAATAAAGCCCTGATGGGAAAGAAGTCAGAGCATAGAACTATCGCGTGGACCCCCTGCCGTAAACTGGACGTCTTGTCTCAACGACGGCAGTGGCCCAGGGCACGTCAGAAATCATTATTTTCTGGTCTTGGACGGTGCAAAGAGAAGGGGACGTCGCATAAAAGACGGAAGAGGATGGCCTAGCCTTTCGGCCGTTGCATCGTTCGTTGGTGCCCGTCACCGGCACGCTTTCGCCGGCGTTCCGCACCAAATATATCACGGAAGAAGAACCCAGCTGAAGTTGCCTCGAGCGATGACAAGGCAACCACGTAACCATAAAGGTGGATTTTTTTTTGGGCCGATGCATCGTTATTTGTAATTGTTCAACAGTTTGTTCCGTGGTAAGAAGAATAGTGGAACAGTGTCTAATTGTCTTATGCTGGTCCCCGAGCATTTGACCGAGTATTTGGTAAGTTTGGCGAAAATTCAAATTGGCTCCTGATCTCATATGCTCCGGCTACAATAAAAAAATAGAAAACAATTTAGAAAATTCTGAAAAAAATTGGTGATGGATATATACAACTTTTCTATAAACGTGTCAAATTTCGATGTGAAATGGCATTTGTGCTGCTATGTGCAAAAAAGGACAAAACAATGGCCAAAATAAGACCTAAATAATAATATTTTTGAGCATTGATTTTTTTTTCATAGAGCACCACACATATTATTTCATCGTAAAATTTATACGTGCGTAGGAAACTAGAATATATTCATCACCAATTATTTTCAGATTTTTTTAAACAGTTTAATATTGTTTTCATTTTTTTTACATAGACATGGCAGGAGGAGTCAAAATGCCCCTCCCTAATTTTGGCCTTAACTTCAACATGAAATAAAATTTGTCCCTGCCACTATGATATATTCACATGGCGATGATCCACACATCATAACTGTCAACACACCATTGCTAAGAAGAGTAAATGTGTCGGATGAGAAGTAGCTAGACAATGCCTTTTCCAAAAAACACATGAAGAGGAAGAAGTTTTCAAAGTTTTACATGGATATATCACTGTGGCTCTTAGAACAATCGATCAATTCTATGCCATTTCGGTGATCTCACTAAGGGTCCGCCTTGAGAGACAAGGACGACACCATGATTGCCACAACTAGGGTATTAACCATAAAAGGGAGAAATACCTTTGATGTTTGAACAACTGATATCAAAGATGACGCGAGAAGAAAATTGAAGAAGCGAAAAGCCTCATGTGCAACCTTCAATAAATTTTTACTTCTACGGCCGCCACAATTGCTAAGAAGAGTAAATGTTCTTGAATGATAAGGAGATAGATAATGTCTTGCCCAAAAGACACATGAAGAGGAAGAAGTTCGCCAAGTTCGTCATGCCTACACCAATGTGGATCTTGGAACAATCGATCAAGTCTATGCCATTTAGGTGATCTCACTCACGCCCACCTTGAGAGACAGGATGACAGCAACATAATACTGCCACAACGAGGGTATTAACCCTACAAGGGGGAAATACCTTTGATGTGGTGAGCATGAGATCAAAGATGAAGCAAGAAGACAATCAAGGAATAAAAAATCCTCGTATGCAACCTTCAACGTATTTTTAAGAAGAGTAAATGTGTCGGAATGAGAAGGAGCTAGAGGCCCAATCGTGATATCTAAACACTAGCTCGGTGAAGGAATGTTACGTCTCTTGATTATCAACCTATCATGTTATCTTCATGTGTATGTTATTTATGATCTTGCATGCTCTCCGTTGTTAGTAGATGCTCTAGCCAAGTAGATGCTAGTGACTCCAAGAGGGAGTATTTATGCTGAATAGTGGGTTCATGCCTCCCTTGCATTTATGCTCGAGTGACAGAATCGTGACGAGGGTGGATTATTAGTCATAGATGCAGTTAGATGACGGTCTATGAGTCTTGTTGTAATACCTGCATGAATCACATAGTAATCATCATGTCATGCATGTTTCAATATCTATCAATTTCCCAACTATAATTTGTTCACTATATATGTTATCTATCTTTTATGGAGAGACACCACTAGTGAAGTGTGGACCCCGGTCCATTTTCTCATAGTGATAATACAACCACTGCGATTACTGTTTTCACACTGCTACTACTGTTTTCACATCGTTCTCCTTCTGTTTTCTATACCAAACATTTAACCTCTTTGTTATCAGCAAAACCGGTGAGATTGACAACCTCACAGCTTCGTTGGGGCAAAGTGAATTGATTGTGTTGTGTAGGTTCCACGTTGCTGCTGAACCGGTAGTGCGCCCTACCACATCAACTGCATCAACCTTCAGAAGTTGTTTGTCCTCCTACTGTTCGATTCAACCTTGGTTTCTTTTCTGAGGGAAAACTTGCCGCTGCACTCTTCACAACCTTTCACTTGGGGTTTAACTACGCACCCCATCACCCATCCCCAGTCAAACGGCCAAGTGGAAAGAAATAACGGACTGATCCCAGCCGGCATCAAGCCCCGGATGGTGGACCCGCTCGAACGGGCGCCCGACTGCTGGATAGAAGAATTGCCCTCCATCATGCGGAGCCTCAGGACTACGCCCAACCGATCGACCGGATAGACGCACTTCTACCTCGTCTACGACGAGGAAGTCGTCCTGCCGGCTGATAACTGATACGTCCATTTTGCGTCAATGTTTATATCATAATTTTCTGTTATTCATCGATATATTTCATGTTATGATGCATCTCTTATGTTATTTCAACTTATTTTGCATGTTTTATAATTTTGGGAGAATAAACACCGGGACCAGAAATCTAATGGAAAAAGCACCGTCGAGATACCATATTTCAGAAGATCGGAAAAAGAAGGGAGACATGCGGGGGTTCCTAAAGTCCATAGGAAGAACACAGCCAGAAGGGGAGCCAGAGGGGGGCCACCAGGGGCCTACACCTAGGGCTGGCGCGCCCTCCCCCTGGCCGCGCCACCTAGGGGTGTGGCTACCCTGGCCCACCTCTTAGGGTCATCTTTGGCGTGCTTGACCCCCAGGGAACCCTAAGCCTCATTCCATCCCTGAAGAATTATTTAGCCGCCGCCTCGGGGCGGAAAACACTCAAGAGAGAAAGCTCACTGGCAGGGAGAAATCTGCCGGGGAAATTCCTCTCCAGAGAGGTGAAATCACCGCCATCGTCACCGTCATCACTCCAGGCATCATCAAGATCGTCATCATCATCATCACCACCACCAGAACCATCACCCTCATCATTGATGACTCCCAAGTGCAGGAGACCAATTGTAGTACCTTTCGATAAGTATTTGAGTGTCGAACCCACGAGGAGTTGAAGGTAAGCTATCTATTCTCTAAAGCCCTATAACCCTCTTATATGGTTGTTTATGCAAAACAATAAGTTTGACTAAAAGGAACTAACTAATTAAAAGCAAGTGACGTGGAGTGTGGTTTGTCTAGTAACTAGTGAAGCAAGTTTAAAATGCAAGTAATCCTAAAGCAAGTTTCACAAGTAGCAAGCAGCAAATATCTCAAGTATCTCAAGGGAGCAAGTGTTCTAGCAATAGGTGTTTCGTTCGTGTGGTTGTCACAATTAGTGAAGCACATGTTTTAGTCTTAGTTATTTCTTCTAGGAAGGAGCCATGAATAGGTATAGTCAAGTAAATGATCTACAACCCCTTATGATGGATCATGTGGCCAAGTAAATGACTGCACAAGATTGATTAAGACATAAAGTCCCACCATAGCCTTACGTTCTAAGGTCCCCTATATATATCCCCCATTAACTTAACTTTGTGGCTCGGTCTCAGGTTACTGTCACTCCCAAGTCACCACCACTCCATTATGCTACCGGTGATCACCTTACATGCATTCCCCAACATATGCGTGCACTCATATATTGTACATAAAGACAATCATAGAAGATAACAAACTTGTATGCAACCAATCAACGAACTATTTCACCATTGCCAAGAACAATTCACTACTCAAACATAGACGGGGAGACACAATACACGAAGGGAATATAGTATTGCATCATATATCGTGTTTGCCAAGAGATTACAGTGGAGAGATGGAGCTGATCTTGCTGTAGATGTTGATGATGAACACGCCGGAGGGGGGTGGAGCCCTCCGGGGGTGATCCCGGCGGCGTTTCCCCCCTCCGATCTTCTCCGGCGGTAGCCTTCTGTCTCTCTGTTTCGTGGTTTCGTCTCTCGGCGCTGCCTCCTCCTCGAAAAGGCCAGGGGACCCTTTATATAGTCGTTTTTAGGTCACGAGACACTCGGGAGAAGAAAGATCGACGGCATCGGAGCCACGGGGGCAAAAAGGGGGCCTCTCACGCGGCAAGGAATCTGGCCGCGTGGAGGGTCCTCTTTGCCACCGGGTTGTCGTTTTGGCCCTCTACTTTGGCCCATGGTCTTTGTCTCAAAAATTCTGAACCGTGCTCTTTGGCCTTGCCCTTTTTGGAGTCCCGAAGCTCCCGGAAAGTCTGAAACTCTAAAAAGTACGTTTTCTGGAAAAAAAAACAGGGTTAGAACCAAAAGAAGGGGGATTGTTTAGAAAATCCCCCAAATCATTATAAAACATGAATATAAGTTGCTAATATGTACGAAAAACAAGTAATAACATGCAAAGTTCATGTATGCATTTTACATGCATCAACATCCCCAAGCTTAACCCATGCTCGTCCTCGAGTATGAAGGTGATAAAACTAACATGGACTTTGCATATTGAAACAATCATGGGATATCAAGGAGGATTATTCATGCTACATATAATCAAATGATTAATACTAGAAATGAGTAGCAATATACAATTCATGTTGTAAGAAATATCAAATATGCAAGCAAAGATGCTTCATGAAAGTTCACAAAGTGTATAATGAAATAAAAGCACTATGGAACAAATGCATACACAAAATGAAAAATAAAATCCTATATTGGTCAAAGAATAGCATAATGGAAAATAGAAAATACGGTGGACACTTTGGATAAAATTGAGTAGAGGTAAAACATGATCAAGTCTTATTTAACCTCTAAATTATTCAACTAAAATTACTAATTGAAATGTGGTATCCATGGATCTAGGACTCCCATTGCCCCTTTATCACTAGCATCTTAAATGGTGAATGTTGAAGTAATGTGAATGACAAGGTGGTTGAAAGCCTCATGCCCCGTGAGTGTGAAAACCTACTCCATGATTACTCAACTTAAGATTCCTAATAAGCTTTGTACAATCATAATAAGTATTAATGACATCATAGAGAACCGCAAAGAGGTACCTCTTGCCCATGACATGGAAACAAGCCCATGTCACAATGACAAGACAAACAAACGGAGTAGACTCATCATCCTTTTTATTTTCATTCACTATTATGCATAGCTTCTTATTTTATTGTAGGATGTGTTGTAGAGTCACTCAAGCTGTAAGTAAATTTCCACCATGATAAAGCATGGCTTGGGTTAGCGGCCCAATGTGTTTCTCTAGTCATATAGATACTTACTCATCAAAACTTACTATTCCTCTATTTCATTTTGGCATGGCAGGAGTCCAAAAACAAAAGCACATGATATCAACCAAATGTAAATTTTTGTGCAATGTTGAAAGCTTTCTGGTGATACACGTTTATAGCTAACTCCCAACCACACACTTGTCAAAGGCAAAACTTGTGGCTCCCATTATTGGGTCATGTTTATTAGATGCATAAAAAGTAAAGTGTGCCTTCAAAAGTTCGTGAGAGTCCTATCCCAAGTTCAACCCATGACAATTAATAAAGTGAATATCTTAATTTAGAACATAAATAACACAATAACATGGTGAACATACTCGGAATAGAAATGAAGCTAATGGGAAGATATGGTGGACTCACTAGAAATACTTGGCTAAGGAGTGTTGGAAACAAGTTTTTACTTGTTGGAATTTTTAAATTTTTGGCTAGCAAGAGGGAGATAGTTGACCAGCTACTATGCATGCTTATGTCCATAGAACTACTCATTTCATGAAAAACTAAATAAACCACCAATTAACATCAAGGACATGAATAAGAGATAGCTCAAGACAACATTATTGCAAATTTCTACATATAAAAAGCCTATAAATCATGCAAACATATGTAGCTCTTCAAATAAACCATGGCATCCCTATTCCAAGTCATAATACTAGCATCCAATACATTCCAACCCCAAACTCCAGTATCTCAATCTCATATAAAATGATGGGTGTGGTCTTTATCAAAACAAAACAAAAACAAAAAACTAGACGCTTCAAGTCTCTACGATAAATGCTTTGCTTAGAAAAACAGAAAGTAGACGTGTGCTAAACAAAAGAGTGTAGCTCCAGTGGGGTGTTCATCACATCCCCAAGCTTATGGCTTTCACCATTCTTGGATGTCTTGAGGCGCAGCTCCTCTATTCCCTGTGAAAAATCTTTACAAAACATGTTTCTCCCATTCTTTTTCTGTGGGGTGAGATTAGCAAGGACAAACAAATCACATGCTTGATGTGCAAAATTCCAAATAAAATGCTCCAGTAGATAGATAATAACGTTCATTATGGTGTATTTTCACTATCTTGCTTGAAAGAATCATGAAAATTTGATTCCCAAGCCCAAAGAGTGCATAAAACAAAAGAAGGCAGAATCTGTCCAGAAAAGCAGAAGCAGCAAAACGAACGTTTTTCCCTAAGCTAGACTCGTCAAAAAATTAATCCAATTTTTGTGCTTACATAGGACGAAAATTTGCAGAACATACTAAAAAATTAGCTCAATCCGACATATCAATATAAAACGTAAAATCATACGGATAGCAGACTCGTGCTGAAACAGAAATTTCATGCACTAGGATAGCAACTTATAAGTCCAAATGGGTTTGACTTGACTCTTTATTGAAAACTACATAATTAAAACAAAAAAACTAATCTCTTGATACATCAAGAGGACACTACGAAAATCCAAACAAAAACAACCAGGTTGCCTCCCGTAAAGCACTTTCTTTATAGCCATATAGCTAGGCTTTACTTACTTAACATCATGATGGTTGGAGTGAGGTGGCTCGGCATCCCCAAGCTTGGATTCTTATAATTATTTGATACATGTAGTGTGAGCCCAGGGGTACATCCCCAAGCTTGATTGGTTGTCCCTCTTGATCTTTGTTCATCTCACTCAACTCTTCCTCCTGAAAATTTCTGCTTACACAAATCTCAACATAAAACTTGATTAGAGGGGTTAGTGCCTCCATAAATAAAATCCACATAGGTACAGAAAAGACACATCATGAGTTGATTCTAAATATTAACTATTGTTACTACATTTGTGCATTGCTCCTTGATCAAAAGAACCACACAAAACACAAGTAATGAGAGCAATGCAAAATAAAGACATAATCTGCCAAAAACTGAACAACCCGTAAAGAGTGAATTTTTAGAGGCACTTAAGTTGCTCAAATCAGAAAACTTAAAACTAATGAAATATGTAGTGATAACTAAATATTGCGGTCGTAAATTACCAGGTCAAAATACCACTTCTGTGATTTTAAACATTTTTCGTAGTGAAGTTCGGGAATCTGTTTTCTTGACAGCTAATTACTATTGTTTAATCCTATCTCTCATATAAGATTATTCTTGCCATTTAAGATGAGAAATAAGACAGAAATATGATGTTACAGTAGTGAACTAATATTTTTTATTGTTTTTATCTTTGGAAAAGTTTTAATGATAGAGACTTTGCAATGGTTTTATTGGCATGAACAACACATGTTCAAGGTCGACCCCAACTTCTCCATTACTCATCCTTCTCATTTACTTTCCCAATTTTTTTATAAAATGAAAATCTTAAACTAAATGATACATAACAGTAGGTAAAGGCATTTTACTTGTTGTAAATACATAAATGTGTGCTCAAACCGAATAGGAAATTAAAGCATAAGGAACACACCAAAAAAAATTAAACAATTTATTTTTAAGTCTAGCCCATTTCCTATGCATTGGCATTTTGTAATGAAACAAATAAAAGAAGCATATAATAGCAAGCATAGAAAGGTAGATCAAGTGCAACTTCAATACTTTTAGCATAAAGAGGGGAAACTTAATATTGTTGAATTATGTGTAACCATGTTTCCCTCTCTCATAATAATTTTCAGTGGCATCATGAATAGATTCAACAATATGAATATCACATAAAACATTCTTATAATGAGCCACATGCATAAAAGAATCACTATTCTTCACATAATTAAAATCCTCATTAGTTATAGTGGGAGTTAAACATTCATAATTTTCATTGCAATCATCATATATAGGAGGCATAGTATCATCAAAGTGAATTTTCTCCTCCAAGCTTGGGGAACTAGAAATATCATGCTCATCAAAACCAACTTCCCCAAGTTTAAAACTTTCCATAGAATCAGCAAGTATATCATTTTTATCCTCAATAGTAGGGGGACTAAAAATATCATATTCATCAAGACAAACTTCCCCAAGCTCAAGGTTTTCCTTAGCAATAAAGGTGTTCAAAGAATTAGTACTACCACAAATATGATTGTTGTGCAAATGATTTTTCAATTTCTCCTCAAACACTTCATGTCCTAATTCAAGGTAGATATTATACAGTTCTAAAATTGTTTGGTTGTTTTCCATTTTATAATTTTTTTTTTGTGTTTTAGGTTTATATGTTAGTATGCAATGCAAACAAGAATAAAAGCTTAGCACAACACTCCCCGGCAACGGTGCCATAAAAGTGCTTGATGACTCCCAAGTGCAGGAGATCAATTGTAGTACCTTTCGATAAGTATTTGAGTGTCGAACCCACGAGGATCTGAAGGTAAGCTATCTATTCTCTAAAGCCCTATAACCCTCTTATATGGATGTTTATGCAAAGCAATAAGTTTGACTAAAAGGAACTAACTAATTAAAAGCAAGTGACGTGGAGTGTGGTTTGTCTAGTAACTAGTGAAGCAAGTTTAAAATGCAAGTAATCCTAAAGCAAGTTTCTAAGCAAGTTTCACAAGTAGCAAGCAGCAAATATCTCAAGTATCTCAAGGGAGCAAGTGTTCTAGCAATAGGTGTTTCGTTCGTGTGGTTGTCACAATTAGTGAAGCACATGTTTTAGTCTTAGTTATTTCTTCTAGGAAGGAGCCATGAATAGGTATAGTCAAGTAAATGATCTACAACCCCTTATGATGGATCATGTGGCCAAGTAAATGACTGCACAAGATTGATTAAGACATAAAGTCCCACCATAGCCTTACGTTCTAAGGTCCCCTATATATATCCCCCATTAACTTAACTTTGTGGCTCGGTCTCAGGTTACTGTCACTCCCAAGTCACCACCACTCCATTATGCTACCGGTGATCACCTTACATGCATTCCCCAACATATGCGTGCACTCATATATTGTACATAAAGACAATCATAGAAGATAACAAACTTGTATGCAACCAATCAACGAACTATTTCACCATTGCCAAGAACAATTCACTACTCAAACATAGACGGGGAGACATAATACACGAAGGGAATATAGTATTGCATCATATATTGTGTTTGCCAAGAGATTACAGTGGAGAGATGGAGCTGATCTTGCTGTAGATGGAGCTGATCTTCTGGCGCCGTTTCGGGGATTGAAGCGCTATTGGGAAGTGGAATTGATAAAGGAAGCTTCTGCTGTAAGTGATGTTTTTATTACTGTTTACTGCTTTATTACGCTATGTTTGGAACTCCTATTGAGTCCTTATTTGCGGGCACTGCTTCCACTGCTAAGGTAGTAAGTGACCAACCGCCTGATGATTTGGATCCTTATGAAATACCTATAAGGATTGTTAAACATGTTATGGATAACTGCTATTTAGGTGATGGAAATGTCCATCCTGGTGATCATTTGCTCTTTTTACATGAATTATGCTAGTTGTTTAAGTGTGCAGGTATTACTATGAGCCAAGTGAAGAGTAAATTTATCTTTGTATCATTGACGGGCCGAGCCTCTGAATGGTTCAAACTGCTGAAAAATAGCCATACTATTGAATGGGAGGAAATTGCACCTCTCTTTTATTCTAAATTCTATCCTCCAAGTGAAATCCATAGAGATCGGAATTATATATAGAATTTTTGGCCTCATGATGGAGAGAGTATGGCCCAAGCATGGGGGAGACTGAAGTTACTAATGCTCAAATGCCCCATTCATGAGCTCCCCAGTAATATTGTTATTAATAATTTATATGCAAGGCTTCCTCTTCATGATAAGGATTTATTGGATGCTTCTTGGTATTGAACCGTATGAAGGATGAAGCTAAAAGGGATCTTCTTGACCGTATTCAAGAAAACACTGAAGCATGGGAGAATGATAAAGGTAGAAAGCCAGGTATAAATTATGACTATGAATGCATTAAAACTTTTATGTCATCCGAGGATTTTCATAATGTTAGTGTTATTTATGGTCTTGATTCTCAAGTTGCTGCAAACTTATATAAGGCTTTTGCTTCTTACATTGATATTCCTAAAAAGGAATGGGATAAGTACCATGAACCTTATAAAGATACTATTAATTGTGATCCTGCTAGAGATACAGAGGTTCATATTGTTGATTCTATTGTGCATGAACCTTATATTGAGAAAATACCTTTCCCTACTAAGGTAAGAGAACACTCTATGTTAGCTAGTGTGATTAATAAAAGTGCAAAGAAACTTGTAGAACCTGAGGAACAAATAATTGTAGAACCTATAGTAGCTATAGTAAAGGACCTTGTTTCTGAAAATATAGAAGAGGGACACATTATAGTTTGTGAAGATGCTTCTAATATTGTCTCTCATCGTAGTAAATCTAGGAAACCTAGTGTTCCTGTGCTATCTGTTAGGATAGGGGATCAATTCTATTATGGTTTATGCGATATTGGTGCCAGTTCTAGTGCTATTCCTTATGAGATTTATAAATAAATCATGCATGAAATTGGTTCTTGTGAACTTGAAGACATTAATGTGATCATTCAACTTGCTAATAGGGAAACTATTTCTCCAATTGGTATTGTTAGAGATGTGGAGGTCTTATGTGGTAAAACTAAATATCCTGCTGATTTTCTAGTACTAGGCACTTCTGCTAGTGATACTTGTCCTATCATATTGGTTAGACATTTCTTAAATACTTATGGTGCTGTTATAGATTGTAAAAAGGAGAAAATCCTTACAAAGTTTGATGGAGAATCTTATGAATTTAATTTCTCCAAATTTGCTAAAGCACCCTATGAAGCTGAATTATCTAATGAAAATTATAGAGTTGAACAGTTGGCTGCTATTGCTCTTGCTCCTAACAATCCTTTGCAGCAATACATGGAAGACCACAAAAGTGATGTCTTTATGGAAGAAAGGAATGAAATTGATGAGATTTTCCTACATCAGCCAGCAATGCTGAAACATAATTTACATGTGGAAGACTTGGGTACAACATTACCACCCAAGGAAAATCCTGTTTTTGATTTAAAGCATTTGCCTGTAATCTTAAATATGCTCATATTGATGATAAGAAATTATATCCTGTTATTATTAGCTCTCAACTTTCTGATAAAGAAGAGGAGAGATTATTGGGGATATTGAGGAAACATAGAGGTGCTATTGGTTATACTCTTGTTGATTTGAAAGGTATTTCTCTTACTATTTGTCAGCATGCTATTAATAGTGAGCCTGATGCAAAGCGAGTTGTTGAACATCAACGCCGTTTAAATCCTAAAATGAAGGATGCGGTAAGAAATGAGGTATTGAAACTCCTCGATGTTGGCATTATTTATCCTATTGTTGATAGTAGATGGGTTAGACCTGTGCATTGTGTCCCTAAGAAAGGAGGGATGATTGTTGTGCCTAATGAAAATAATGAACTCATTCCTCAAAGAGTAGTAGTTGGTTATAGGATGTGCATTGATTTTAGAAAGGTTAACAAAGTCATTAAGAAAGATCATTATCCTTTACTTTTTATTGATCAAATGTTAGAAAGGTTGCCTAAGAAAACTCATTTCTGCTTTCTTGATGGTTATTCTGGGTTCTCTCAAATTGTTGTTAAAAAGCTTGATCAAGAGAAAACAACCTTCACTTGTCCCTATGGAACCTATGCTTATAGACGTATGCCTTTTGGTTTATGTAATGCTCCTGCTACTTTTCAAAGATGCATGTCTGCTATCTTTCATGGTTTTTGTGAAGAGATTGTGGAAGTTTTCATGGATGATTTCTCCGTCTATGGAACTTCTTTTGATAATTGTTTGCAGAATCTTGATAAAGTTTTGCAGAGATTTGAGGACGCTAATCTTGTTCTTAACTGGGAGAAATGCCATTTTATGGTTAATGAAGGAATTGTTCTTGGACATAAAATTTCAGAAAGATGCATTGAAGTTGATAGAGCTAAAGTTGAAGCCATTGAGAAAATGCCCTGTCCCAGGGATGTCAAAGGTATTCGTAGTATTCTTGGTCATGTTGGTTTCTATAGAAGGTTTATTAAAAATTTCTCTAAAAGATCTAAGCCTCTCACTAATCTTCTTTAAAAGGATGTACCTTTTGTCTTTGATGAAGATTGTAGAGAAGCTTTTGAAATTTTAAAGAAGGCTTTAATATCTGCCCCTATTGTTCAACCACCTGATTGGAATTTACCGTTTGAAATTATGTGTGATGCTAGTGATTATGCTGTAGGTGCTGTTCTTGGACAATGGATAGATAAGAAGTTAAAAGTTATTCATTATGCTAGTAAAACTCTTGATGCTGCTCAAAAGAATTATGCTACCACTAAAAAAGAATTCCTAGATGTAGTTTTCGCTTGTGATAAATTTAGGCAGTATATTGTTGATTCTAAAGTTTCAATTCATACTGATCATGCTGCTATTAAGTACCTAATGGAAAATAAAGATGCTAAGCCTAGTCTTATTAGATGGGTGCTTCTTTTACAAGAATTATATTTACATACTGTGGATAGGAAGGGTGCTGAAAATCCTGTTGTTGATGATACTGGTTCATGATTGAGAAAGGTTCCACACCTCTCCATGCATGGTATTTTCTATATTCCTCATTCCAAGATATCCTAGTGGAGGTTGGGTAGCTCTCAGAGTGATCTTTCCAATAAAATTGGTTTCATCTCAATCGGTGTTTTCCTTCGAAAGTTATCACAGTTCAGGAGGTCATATCTCACGGAACGTGCAAGTCATGTATAATGGTCTTGTTAGCAAACTCTATCCTCCAATCTAGAAGGACAAAATTATTTCCCGTGTATTACAAATAATGCCCATCCTAGTGTAAACATTGTATGTCTAACAGTTATTACAACATGACGCGCTGTGATAAGGGTGTGATATGGTTGTGATATGGATGTGATATTGAAAATGATACTGGTTCATGTTTGAGAAAGGTTCCACACCTCTCCATGCATGGTATTTTCTATATTCCTCATTCCAAGATATCCAGTGGAGGTTGGGTAGCTCTCAGAGTGATCTTTCCAATAAAATTGGTTTCATCTCAATCGGTGTTTTCCTTCGAAAGTTATCACAGTTCAGGAGGTCATATCTCAGGGAACGTGCAAGTCATGTATAATGGTCTTGTTAGCAAACTCTATCCTCCAATCTAGAAGGACAAAATTCGTTCCCGTGTATTACAAATAATGCCCATCCTAAAGTAAACATTGTATGTCTAACAGTTATTACAACATGACGCGCTGTGATAAGGCTGTGATATGGTTGTGATATGGTTGTGATATGGATCTGATATGGAAAATGGTACTGGTTCATGTTTGAGAAAGGTTCCACACCTCTCCATGCATGGTATTTTCTATATTCCTCATTCCAAGATATCCAATGGAGGTTGGGTAGCTCTCAGAGTGATCTTTCCAATAAAATTGGTTTCATCTCAATCGGTGTTTTCCTTCGAAAGTTATCACAGTTCAGGAGGTCATATCTCAGGGACCGTGCAAGTCATGTATAATGGTCTTGTTAGAAAACTCTATCCTCCAATCTAGAAGGACAAAATTCTTTCCCGTGTATTACAAATAATGCCCATCCTAGTGTAAACATTGTATGTCTAATAGTTATTACAACATGACGCGTTGTGATAAGGGTGTGATATGGTTGTGATATGGTTGTGATATGGATGTGATATGGAAAATGATACTGGTTCTTGTTTGAGAAAGGTTCCACACCTCTCCATGCATGGTATTTTCTATATTCCTCATTCCAAGATATCCAGTGGAGGTTGGGTAGCTCTCAGAGTGATCTTTCCAATAAATATGGTTTCATCTCAATCGGTGTTTTCCTTCGAAAGTTATCACAGTTCAGGAGGTCATATCTCAGGGAACGTGCAAGTCATGTATAATGGTCTTGTTAGCAAACTCTATCCTCCAATCTAGAAGGACAAAATTCTTTCCCGTGTATTACAAATAATGCACATCCTAGTGTAAACATTGTATGTCTAACATTTATTACAACATGACGCGCTGTGATAAGGCTGTGATATGGTTGTGATATGGATGTGATATGGAAAATGATACTGGTTCATGTTTGAGAAAGGTTCCACACCTCTCCATGCATGGTATTTTCTATATTCCTCATTCCAAGATATCCAGTGGAGGTTGGGTAGCTCTCAGAGTGATCTTTCCAATAAAATTGGTTTCATCTCAATCGGTGTTTTCCTTCGAAAGTTATCACATTTCAGGAGGTCATATCTCAGGGAACGTGCAAGTCATGTATAATGGTCTTGTTAGCAAACTCTATCCTCCAATCTAGAAGGACGAAATTCGTTCCCGTGTATTACAAATAATGCCCATCCTAGTGTAAACATTGTATGTCTAACAGTTATTACAACATGACGCGCTGTGATAAGGCTGTGATATGGTTGTGATATGGTTGTGATATGGATCTGATATGGAAAATGATACTGGTTCATGTTTGAGAAAGGTTCCACACCTCTCCATGCATGGTATTTTCTATATTCCTCATTCCAAGATATCCAATGGAGGTTGGGTAACTCTCAGAGTGATCTTTCCAATAAAATTGGTTTCATCTCAATCGGTGTTTTCCTTTGAAAGTTATCACAGTTCAGGAGGTCATATCTCAGGGACCGTGCAAGTCATGTATAATGGTCTTGTTAGCAAACTCTATCCTCCAATCTAGAAGGACAAAATTCTTTCCCGTGTATTACAAATAATGCCCATCCTAGTGTAAACATTGTATGTCTAACCGTTATTACAACATGACGCGTTCTGATAAGGGTGTGATATGGTTGTGATATGGTTGTGATATGGATGTGATATGGAAAATGATACTGGTTCATGTTTGAGAAAGGTTCCACACCTCTCCATGCATGGTATTTTCTATATTTCTCATTCCAAGATATCCAGTGGAGGTTGGGTAGCTCTCAGAGTGATCTTTCCAATAAAATTGGTTTCATCTCAGTCGGTGTTTTCCTTCGAAAGTTATCACAGTTCAGGAGGTCATATCTCAGGGAACGTGCAAGTCATGTATAATGGTCTTGTTAGCGAACTCTATCCTCCAATCTAGAAGGACAAAATTATTTCCCGTGTATTACAAATAATTCCCATCCTAGTGTAAACATTGTATGTCTAACAGTTATTACAACATGACGCGCTGTGATAAGGCTGTGATATGGTTGTGATATGGAAAATGATACTGGTTCATGTTTGAGAAAGGTTCCACACCTCTCCATGCATGGTATTTTCTATATTCCTCATTCCAAGATATCCAGTGGAGGTTGGGTAGCTCTCAGAGTGATCTTTCCAATAAAATTGTTTCATCTCAATCGGTGTTTTCCTTCGAAAGTTATCATAGTTCAGGAGGTCATATCTCAGGGAACGTGTAAGTCATGTATAATGGTCTTGTTAGCAAACTCTATCCTCCAATCTAGAAGGACAGAATTCGTTCCCGTGTATTACAAATAATGCCCATCCTAGTGTAAACATTGTATGTCTAACAGTTATTACAACATGACGCGCTGTGATAAGGATGTGATAAGGCTGTGATATGGTTGTGATATGGATCTGATATGGAAAATGATATTGGTTCATGTTTGAGAAAGGTTCCACACCTCTCCATGCATGGTATTTTCTATATTCCTCATTCCAAGATATCCAATGGAGGTTGGGTAGCTCTCAGAGTGATCTTTCCAATAAAATTGGTTTCATCTCAATCGGTGTTTTCCTTTGAAAGTTATCACAGTTCAGGAGGTCATATCTCAGGGACCGTGCAAGTCATGTATAATGGTCTTGTTAGCAAACTCTATCTTCCAATCTAGAAGGACAAAATTCGTTCTCGTGTATTACAAATAATGCCCATCCTAGTGTAAACATTGTATGTCTAACAGTTATTACAACATGACGCGCTGTGATAAGGGTGTGATATGGTTGTGATATGGATGTGATATGGAAAATGATACTGGTTCATGTTTGAGAAAGGTTCCACACCTCTCCATGCATGGTATTTTCTATATTCCTCATTCCAAGACATCCAGTGGAGGTTGGGTTGCTCTAAGAGTGATCTTTCCAATAAAATTGGTTTCATCTCAATCGGTGTTTTCCTTCGAAAGTTATCACAGTTCAGGAGGTCATATCTCAGGGAACGTGCAAGTCATGTATAATGGTCTTGTTAGCAAACTCTATCCTCCAATCTAGAAGGACAAAATTCTTTCCCGTGTATTACAAATGATGCTCATCCTAGTGTAAACATTGTATGTCTAACGGTTATTACAACATGACGCGCTGTGACAAGGGTGTGATATGGTTGTGATATGGATGTGATATGGAAAATGATACTGTTTCATGTTTGAGAAAGGTTCCACACCTCTCCATGCATGGTATTTTCTATATTCCTCATTCCAAGATATCCAGTGGAGGTTGGGTAGCTCTCAGAGTGATCTTTCTAATAAAATTGGTTTCATCTCAATCGGTGTTTTCCTTCGAAAGTTATCACAGTTCAGGAGGTCATATCTCAGGGAACGTGCAAGTCATGTATAATGGTCTTGTTAGCAAACTCTATCCTCCAATCTAGAAGGACAAAATTCTTTCCCGTGTATTACAAATAATGCCCATCCTAGTGTAAACATTGTATGTCTAACAGTTATTACAACATGACGCGCTGTGATAAGGGTGTGATATGGTTGTGATATGGATGTGATATGGAAAATGATACTGGTTCATGTTTGAGAAAGGTTCCACACTTCTCCATGCATGTTATTTTCTATATTCCTCATTCCAAGATATCCAGTGGAGGTTGGGTAGCTCTCGGAGTGATCTTTCCAATAAAATTTGTTTCAACTCAATCGATGTTTTCCTTCGAAAGTTATCACAGTTCAGGAGGTCATATCTCAGGGAACGTGCAAGTCATGTATAATGGTCTCTGGTGTCCACTCGAACTTATCCGTCTTCTTCAACAGCTTGTAGAAGGGTAACGCCTGCTCGCCCAATCGTGCGATAAATCTGCTCAAGGCGGCTAGTCGCCCTGCGAGCTGTTGGACTCCGCGTAGATTGGTGGGCTCCTTCATTGTCAAGATTGCTTGTATCTTCTCCGGGTTGGCTTCGATTCCTCTGGCGGATACCAGGCACCTGAGAAGTTGCCCTGCTGGGACGCCGAAGACGCATTTTGTCGGGTTGAGCTTAATCCTGTATGCGTTTAGAGCGTCAAATGTTTCTCTGATGTCCTCGAGGAGTGTATCCTCCACTCGAGTCTTGATGACGATGTCGTCAACGTATACTTGTACGTTCTTGCCAATGAGCTTGGCGAGGCATTTTTGCATGCAGCGCTGATATGTTGCGCCTGCGTTCTTGAGCCCGAAGGGCATTGTCGTGTAGCAGTATACATCGTGAGGTGTGATGAATGATGTCTTCTCCTCGTCTTCCTGCTTCATCCGGATCTGATTGTATCCCGAGTAGGCGTCTAGGAAGGAGAGGCGTTGGCAGCCTGCAGTGGAGTCCACGATCTGGTCGATTCGTGGGAGGGGAAAGTTATCCTTGGGGCAGTGCTTATTCAGCGACGTGTAGTCAATGCACACTCGAAGGATGTTGGTGTTCTTCTTTGGGACCAGCACTGGGTTTGCTAACCAAGTTGTAACACCCGGGGGATTTCCCCCAAATAGGATTTGGTTGTTTTTCTTTTTTTGCATTGCATCAAGCATCATATGCATTGCATTTATTTTCAACCAAAATGTCATTTAAATTCAAAACTCAAACAAACTTTCAAAATTTCCAAAAACAAAAGTTTCCACACTTGGGCATTTTGAATGTCAAGTGCAAGGAAATCAAATTCATGATTTTTGGAAACTTGAAACTCCCTCGATTTTCAATTTGGTTCAAATTCACCTTAAATTCAAATTTCAAACCAACTTTAGAAATTCAAAAGTTCACCCTTGCTGTTGCAATACAAATTGAATTGGACTTTTAAATGGTTTGGATTATAAAAATCCTTTTTTACTAAAACAAAGACATATCTTGAATTTCCAAATTCAAATTCAAAGTTTAACAAAATTTTGAATTATGGAAAAACAAAACTTGGTGCACTTGGGCATTCAATATGCTCAATGCAATAAAACTGTTTTCAAAAGTTTTGTAAAACCCTAAAACCTCCTAATTCCTTTCTTCTTTCCTTTCTACCAAAAAAATTAAAAAAATAAATGAAAGAGAGAAAAGAGTAAAACAGAGATGGGGGAGGCAGGCCATTGGCCCACCTACAACCCCAGCCCAAATCGCAGCACCCCAGCCCACCTCCTCTCTACTTCTGGCCCACCTCCATCTCCCTCCCGAGGCCCGCTGCCTCCTCACGACTCCTTCTTCCTCCTGTACGACAGAGCATCCGAGCTAGCCACGTCCCCTGTACCTGATGGGAACGGCCGGGAGCATCCCTCCACCTCCTTAAAACCATCACCACCCCCTCCGGCATCCCTAGCTGCTCGCCCTAGTCCTCCCCTTCTCTCCATCTCGCGCCGCCACCCTCTCTTCTTCCTCCTCTGTTACCTCCCTCCTCTGCGCTGATTTCTGAACCCGACAACAGTGCCCAACACCGTCAGAACCGCTGACGCCGTCGCCTCCGTGGACCGCCGCGAGCCATTCCGATGTCGGCAATGGAACGCCCGGGCCTCCCTCGTCGTCTTCATGGAAGAACGGGGGCTGGAGACGCCCTGAGGAGGCCACGGGCCCCTCTTCCCCGCCGCCGGCCGCCACCTGCCCGGGCGCCGATCGCCGCCTTCGTCAAGCACCGGGCGATCCCCGAGCCCTCCCTCGTCTTCAACCCCGTGGTGAGCCTTCCTCCTAGGCCAGGCCACAACCCCCTTGCTCTGGTGCTCGCCGTCGTGCAGTCGTCGCGGGTTCTCAGGCGATTCTGCGCCTCCGTCGCGTCGCAGCAGCCGACTGAAGAAATCTTCAATTTCGTCAGAGTACCGCGCAGCATCTCCCCATATTGGGCCGGATCCGTACCCTATCACCAAAGCAGCAGTAGCCCAGTTGGTTCCGTTCCATCCGTGCGCGACTGAGGGCGTGGGATCGATCCCTCCTCCGCGCATTTGTTTTGCGGGATTTACCGCAGGGAGTGACCCCACCTGTCGGTGACTCCCAACGCCCCGTCAGCTTCCACACCCTGCCACGCAGGCGTCAGCTGGGCTGCTGGCCCACTGGTCAGTGGCCAGTGCCGAGTTGCACTGCGTGGGAAAAACCCCCAGGGGCCTGTCTAAAATTTCTGTTTCTCTTTTAAGTCCCTGGAATTACAGATTGACCCCTAGAATTCAAATGCTTACAAATAATTCAAATGAACTCCAAATTTAAAATGTAAAATATGGTTTCCATGCAAAATTGAACAAGCTTTCCAAATATAAACTTAGTTTCATGTTTTGAATAATTAAAATTGGTTAAATAATTTAAATTTTGTTTAATTCATTTGAAATTGCTAAATTAATAATTTGGTCAAACTAAATTATTTTTGAACATGTAAAATATGTTTTTCCTCCCATTTTTAATGAACTTTGCAAATATAAACTTTGTTTTCTATTTTGAATAAATTAAATTGCTGAAAACAACTATTTCTTAATTAATGCATTTAAAATTGTCAATTTAATAACTTGCTCATCTAAAATCCAAATTCAACAAATGAAATATGTATTCCATCTAAAATTGTGTGTTCTTTCCAAATATAAATTTGGTTATCTGTTTTGAACATTTAAAATTGGTGAAAACAACAAATGTTTGTTTAAATCATTTAAAATGCCAAAGTTCATAACTTAACAAATAAAATTCCAAACTTGGTAAACAACATATCAAACTGAAGCTATTGTTGTTTTCTTATTGTTTTCATCATCCATGCATCATTCTAATCAACTTTCACATGATGGTTATTTGTAGATCACTTAATTCAACATCAATTCATGGGCTTTTCCATATGCAATCCAAATTGCATATGGGCCCATTTAAATATGTTTACCATGTCAACTGGTTTACTTTGATGCATCAATTAATTGCCATGCATATAAACTAGCATCATGCTGGATCTTTTGCCGTAGTAGTAATTGTTGCATCCGGTGTTTGTTGTAGTTCGTTGCTTCTTCGCGGATAGGACGTTGAGATGATGTGAGCAACCACAAGTTCTGCGGATGTACCTCTACTTGCTGGATTCCAGGCAAGTATACTCACTTGCTGCCTATGGCTGCCTTTCATCACTTGTTACCGATTCTTTCTGTTGCCTTTATTCTAGCCTTATGATTCGATGCTTGTGTCTCGATCCTATCATATGTTTACCTTGCAACCATGATATAGCATTCCTTCCACTTCCTATTAGCTGTTGTTTGTTTACCTTGTTGGCCCTCGTGTTGTAGTTGCATGCTTAGTGTTGTTTGCGCTCAAGTCTTGTTGTCCGTCTTATCATCTGTTTAGTTTGATAGTTGGGTTTCAACTTAATCAACAACATGTTAATGTTTTGGGTAATAATAATTTGATGATAAGGCACCGGCAGGAGGCCCGGCGTGGTTTTGAGGCCTGCTAGTGTCGACCTTAATTAGGAAAAGGGTCTTGTCCTCCGATCCATGATGAGCGCGCTAACCGCATGTGGGAAGCGAGTATGGGCGCCCCCCGCAACTTTGATTCGATTCGCATCTCGTCCAAATCGCCTCATTTAGTTCGGGTTTTCCATTTGCCGCATGCATATGCAGGTGCGAACCCTTGGCGCCAGGGTGGAACTTTTGTAGTCGGCATTTAGGGAGACATGTTCTTAGAGTGCTATGAGGGTCCCCTTTTCTTCGTGGGGCTTGATTAGTCGTGCGCTCAATTGCACGGGGTTCTTTGGGCTTGATGCGAAGAAGAGTTGGGTTGTGTTGAGTGCCTTGCTTGGTGGAAGGGCCTTTCCATCTGGCGGGTCATTCTTACGTGTACGGCCAAATTGGTGCATCCCTGCAGGGTTAAATCTTCTCGAGAAGCCGTGTTGTCCGCGGTTATGGATGACTTGGTGAAAGTGATGGCTAACAAGTACTCAGACAACTTACACTTAACGATGATAACTGGACTAGTGATATAGATTACCTCCACCATAAAAATGAATGTCACCTTAATCAACCGTGTGAGTTTCCTTGGGTTGCTTCCTTAGTAGGGGGTAACGTTGGATGGGTATTGTTTGGTGAGTAGTTATAGTTGGTTTTGTCGCGCTATCTTATCCCTTTCTTTTAGCCGGATGTTGTAGCGCGTCTCTGTAGTTAGTTAGTGCAGCCCGCTGCCGCTTCTTTGCAATAATCCCTTCCTTTCCGTTGTACCCAAAGTATTTGTATCTTGTGATGATTGGTTACGCTGGTATCTTGTGAGTATGGTTTATCCACTTGCCAGTACTTAACCGTACTGACCCACGAATCCCTTTTCGTGGCTGCATATTCCACATTGCAGTCAACAGGTTTGAAGTCTGATGACGTTAGCTTGGGAATCCCTCCGGCTTGGCCTGGGCAGGGATTGGACGCCATCGGTTATCTTCAGGACTCTTAGTCCAATTTGTATCTTGTCCGTAGTCGTACACTATGTTGTTTCTTCCGCTGTTATTTGGATCTTTGTATTGTATCAGTTGTATCCTTGACTCGTTTGACTCGCCTTGTATATACCTCCTCTGTTGTTGTTGTGGATTATTCATGAACTGTTGTAATGTTATCACAAGTGGCAACCTGGAATCGGTTATTATGTGGATTTTGGCGGAAATGCTGAAATCTGCATAGTGCCCGATCTCGGGGCGTCACACAAGTGGATATCTTGATTTCCCTGATGAATTTTGCTGCGAGCAAGCTGTTTACTTCTTCTCCAAGCGCTTTCTGCTTGGGTTCTGAGAACCGTCGAGTGTTCTGCTTGATGGGCTTTGCGTCTTTGTAGACTTCGAATGAGTGCTCCGCGAACTCCCTGGGTATTCCCGGCATATCTGAGGGCTGCCAGGCGAAAATTTCCCAGTACTCACGGAGGAGTTCGACGAGCGCGCTTTCCTATGCTGGCGAGAGGGTAGTTGAGACCATCGCCGTTTTCTCAGAATCTGTCGGGTGCACTTGATGTTTTCGAGTGTCGCTATTGGCACTGAATTCCAACTCCGGTGCGGGTTTTTTTGTGAGGGGCATCATGGAGTGGTACGTGGTCTTTGCTATCTCCTCTAGTTCTTCTTGCATCCCGAAAGATTTTGCGATCTCGTTGAACTCGATGTCGCACTTGTTGGACTTCTGGAAATCTCCGTCGATGGTGATTACACCATATTCCCCGGGTAGCTTGAGCTTCAGGTATGCATAATGTGGTACTGCCATGAATCTTGCGAACACTGTTCGACCAAGAATGGCGTGGTACTATGAGGGCCAGTCGACTACTTCAAAGTCAAGGAATTCTCTTCTGTAATTGCGTCGATTGCCCAACACCACTTCTAGATTGATTGTTTCGAGTGGACGGATCGCCTTTCCTGGAACTATCCCGTGGAATGATGTTTCTGATTCTGCGAGTCCCTCCAGGTTCCTGTTCATCCGACGGAGCGTATCCGCGTAGATAATGTTGATGTCGCTGCCTCCGTCCATAAATACGCGAGCCAGTTCGTAATTACCAATTTGCGCTTGGATTACTAGGGAGGCGTGTCCTGGTCGATAGACTCGCGGGGGGTGGTCTGCCATGGAGAAGGTGATCGATTGGTCCGCCATCTTCAGGTACTCGGGTCTTGTTGGTGGGGTTTGTACAGCCATGCATAGCTGCCGTGTATTTGTCTTCTGAGCTCTGCGGGATGGGCAGACTTTTTGTATCATCCCTAACTGTCCAGCCGGGTTCGGGTACGCGTTAGCTCCGGCGTTTGGTACGGGTGGCGCGGGTAGTGCGGCTAGCGCCATGTTCGGATTTCCTGGTGGAGGTAGGGGTTGTGGCGGCTGGAATCCTTGGTGTCCTCCTCCTGGAAGTGGCGGGTAACTTTGATTAGCTGCTGATCTACTTTTCTTCGAGAAGGCCTCGTGGATGTCGATGAAGTTCCGGCAATCCTTGAGGAGGTGTGTTGCCTTAGTTTTTCCCGTGCGCTTGTCTGTAAATTGATGTTGCAAGCAGTATGCGTCAAGGTCCTCCTCGGGAGTTTTGTCTTCAGCCTTTGGTTTCCATTCGCGACTTCCGCGGCGTCCACTATCGCGGTTTTGCGTGAATTCTGCCGCTACCATCTCTTTCCGATCGCCGTGATCGTAGTATTTCCTCCTTTTCTTTCGACCATGGCGGTCGTCCTCGGGTGCGGGCGACGATGTCCTCTCGTTGCGCACTGAGTCTTCTCCATTAGCCCATCTGTCGGCTATGATCATCAGCTCCCCAAAAGTCTTGGGTGCGGCTTGTCCTAGTTCTTCTCTGAAAGCAGTTCGTCGGGCGCCTTTTGCGAAGGCCTCAACCGCTACTTCCTCTGAGATGTTTCCTGCAGTGTTCCTGAGCGTGGTCCATCGCTGGATGTACTCGCGAGTGGACTCGCCGCTCTTCTGTTTACAGGCTCGCAGTTCTTCGATGGTTGCTGGTCTCTTGTAGGTGGCCTGGCAATTTTTGCAAAAATCGAAGTGCAGATCGTCCCATGATGCGTAGCAGGATTTCGATCTTGCTTCCAGCCAGATACGTGCCGCTCCAACCAAGTGTAGGTTGAGGTACTGCATAGCCGTGTTCTTGTTCCCACGTTGGCATTTTACTGCCGTGAGGTAATCGTTTAGCCACGACGAAGGTTCGAGTGAACCATCATATTTTGTTACTTCTGTGCTGAGCTTGAATCTCCTAGGTAGAGGCGCTTCGTGGATGCTGCGGATGAAGCACAACGCGCCGCAGGTCTCGTCATCCGAAGAACCGGACGAGGAGCGCGCGTGGTTCCTTGTTGCTCTCGCCTTGTCCACCATGTTTTGCGCGATATCTGACCACGCGTTGTATCCTGGTTGATCGCGATCAGTTTCCTTCCTTGGCTCCTTACTGCGTTTTCGCGAGTGGCTGTTGTGATGTCGCGAGCTTTTATTTCTCGGGCTACCTTCTGCTGCTTCGACTGTCATCGCCTCGCCGGGCTTCTTTTCCTCGACCATGGCGAGGTGATTTGTCTCTTCTGGGCGAAGCACTCCTATGCTTGCGTGATGCCTCCTTCCTTTTTTCCTTCTCCTGGTGTTCGGCGGCCTTCCTGCGATCATAGGAGGCAAGCCTTGCGGCTGCCATGCCTAATCCCTTCCGAACTTGCTTGAATTAATCCGCTCGAGGGTCGTTTTCCCTCGGTTGATTCATTTGCATGTAGGTTGCTGCGGCTAAGACCGCGGCAGTAGGAGTCTGCAGAATGACGTTTCCTTCCTCGTCAACCCGCATAAGGGAAGGTCCGAGTGATCTGCTGATCCCGCCTAAAGACTCGGCGTCCATGGTCGCCGTTCTCGATGCGTGTCCTTTCCTTGCGGGTCGGGTTCCGACAGAAGGTGTTAGGGACAGCTCGGCTCGGCGCTGGCTTGATTCATCCGCCAATCTTCTTTGTCGGTCCAGATCTATCCGAGCTTCTTTAATCACGGTGGCCGCTCTCACTATGTGATAGTGGTAGGCGACCATGTCTTCATGTGGGGCAGTGGCCGCAGGTGGCTTGCTCGTTCGGATGGCCTCTTTTGCTCGATCCCAAGCTTCACGTGAGACTCCGATTGTGGCGCGTTCTTCCGTGCTGTTTTCTCTTTCTGGGGGTTGTTCCGATCCTGCCATGCATACCTGAGCCAGTCGTGGCTCGTGAGTCCTAGGCGTAGCTCGGAAAGCTTTCTGGACTCGAGGGGGTTCCTCTGTCGAGAGGGTATGGTAGTTGCTGGAGTTGAAGCGGATGGACTCGCCACTTTTCTCCAGGTAAGGTCGTGAGTCGACGGCTCCTGACTCAGATCCTGATTCTTTAGGGAAGTGGAGGATTCCGTCCTTGTTGGTGTAGAACTTCAAGCTTCCAAACGTCAAGGTGACGCTCTTCTCCATATCGCTGAATACCGGGCGTGATTCCGGCGAGTGAGGGGTGACCACGACAGATCCGATCCGAATAGGGTTGGTCGGAGTCGAAGTCGAAGGTTTCGAACGTGAGTTGGATGATGAAGCCGAAGATGCCGGAGATCCAGCGCCCGCCGTTCTCACAGACGGCGCCAAGTGTCGAATATGTGACTCAACAAATCCCTCGGGTGAACCCATAGGGTTTCGAATAGGAGAACCCATGGGCGCTGGTGACAATCGTCGGCTAGACAGAGGGCACGATTTACCCAGGTTCGGGGCCCTCGTAGAGGTAAAACCCGTACTCCTGCCTCTGTCGATCTGTATTATTGAATAGATCGGTTACAATGGTGGTTGCTCAAGTCGAGAGTACGATCTCGAGCTCAAGGCTTTGGTGGTGCGGTATTGCTTGGTCCTCTTCCGGTGGTTCTCCTGGCCATATATAGATGGCTAGGTCTCAAACCCTACCCGGGGAGGACTCGAACTCTAACCCTATGTCGGTTACAAGTTTCCTATCTTAGCCCGCAAGGCGTTGCGGGTGGGCTTCAAGTGGGCCTTCCAGAATACTCCAAAGGCTTCCCTTCTTGGGCTTTAACCTTGGGACTAGTACCGGGGTGTTCTTACTCGTAGGGTCCAAGGTCCATCCCTTCGTCAAAGAGTGCTGATGTATGGAGGATCCAGCATTAATATAATGTATCTGGATACACTAAAGCATCTGCGAATTTCCGAAACCCGGCTCATTCAAAGCAACATACGTTTCCAAGGCATCGTTCCTGGCAGGCAAGCACGATCCCTAGGAGAAATTTCCCTAGACATAACCTCTTGAGAGAAAGAACATTTTCGACAGGAAAAAAATTCTTTCGAGGTCGTGCCGCTGGAAAGTGTATATCACGCAATACTCGGACGACCAGCTTTCGCCAAATTCATGGCAAGATCATGTTATATCTATAAGAAGCTGAAGATGCCAGGACCAAAAGGAGGAGTAATCACCATATCGGGAGACTTCAAATTGGCAAACGAGCTGGAGAAAGAAAACGCCCTTTGCCCAGAAAAAGTGATAGCAAAGGAGGAATTGAAAGAGCTTGTGAAAGAAGGATCGCCGACAGAATTGCCAGCAGGAAAAGAAAGCCGGAAGCCGGCAGATAGGTTCAAAGCTTCCGAGAATACAAGACAGGTTATCCTAGATCCCAAAGATCCGATAAAGTTTTTCATAGTGGGAACCAGGATGACCGACAAACTACCATAAAAATAACATGATGCGTGAACAAATTACAGCTGAGCAATTGAAAAATAAAGGTTGCACCTTAGTGTACAATATAACATGATGACTACTATGATATTTAGTGAGGGCATTACAACAAAATTCATAGACCGAAATCCATCTGCATCTATGACTAATAATCCACACTCAGGTTATCATCCGAACCCCCTTAGGTATTAAGTTGCAAGCAACAGATAAACGCATTAAGCAATGTGTGTACTGTAAGCAATGATTATACACACGGGCACTCTCAACGTTGTTTTCTCCCTAGTGGAAACAACACATCCTCCCCCGTCACGTTTCTGTCACTCGAGCACAGGCGAAAAGGAGGCATGAACCCACTATCTAGCATAAATACTACCTCTTGGAGTCACGAGCAACTACTTGGCCAGAGCAACCACTAGCAACGGAAAGCATGCAAGATCACAAATAAGATATGCAATAAGGACTATAATCAACTTGGCATAAGGTCAATATCCATCGGATCCCAGAAAACACAACATATAGAATTACATAAAATCAATCTCGATCATGATAGGAAGCTCACGAGATCTAAACATGGAGGCATATGAGGAGGAGACAAACATCTAGCTACTGCTATGGACCCTTGGTACATGGATGAACTACTCATGCATCACTCCAGAGGCAAGCATGGTGATGTAGAAGCCTCCGGTGATATTTCCTCTCCGGCAGGGTGTCGGGAGACAGCTCCAGACCCCCCTGATCTAGGGTTGACGACGACGGCGGCTGGAGTACTTTTCGGGGTTTTTTATCAGGTGCCTAGGGTTTTCCATCCGGGGGGAATAAATAGGCGAAAGGGTAGAGGTGGTGGAGGCCAAGGGGCCCCACACCCATAGCTGGCGCAACCGGGGGGACCCACGCCACCCTATGGTGTGGCCCCCCTGTTGCTCGTCTTCGACTCCTCTTCGGTGTTCTGGATGCTTCCGGGGAAATAGGCACTTCGAGCTTTGTGGGGTCCAATTCTGAGAATGCTTCCAGAACAACTTTTCTGAAACAAAAAACAATAGAAAACAGGGAACTGACGCTTGGCATCTTGTTAATAGGTTAGTCCCGGAAAACATATACAAATGCTATAAATAAGGGAGGAAACGTGTAGCAATTGGCATAATATGATCATGGAGCATCAGAAATTAGGGATACATTTATGACGTATCAAGTCCCCAAGCTTAGTTCCTACTCGTCCTCGAGTAGGTAAACGATAAAACAATAATTTCTGAGGTGACATGCTGCTATGATGATGTTGATCATTAAAATGTAAAAGCATATGTACGCTGAGATCATAAAGCTTCAAACACAAACATGATAAATAAAAATTTAATAATAAAGCATGGCAATCACTTTGCATCACGAAGATTATCTTAAATAAAGAATCATGGATTATAATGCAAAGAAAGATAAACGTTTGTTTCAGGTATAGAGAAAGTATGGCAAAGTGGTATTTCGCTAGTCCTTAAGAGTGGGACAAAACATAAATGTCAGGACCACTTTCAAAGTTCAAGAGGAAGACCAGAACAAATAATTTAAGAACAAGTAATATCAAATCATGAAGTAATTATTGATGTTTATGGGACAAATGCACACAGAACTCGGAATGGCAAAAATGCTCTCTCAACTGTGCATAAAGTTATAAGATGGAGACTCAACATAAAAGTAAAAGAAAGGCCCTTCGCAGAGGGAAGCAGGGATCACTCATGTGCTAGAGTTTTTTATTTTATTAAACAGAGGTATTAAAAGTTTGACACCGTGGAGGAATGTCAGCCCTCTTTCTCTTTTGCTTACACAATTATACTTTGTCTGACAAATAAGGGGCAAAAATAGTGAAGATAGTTTGTTTGTATTAATTTGGGGCTGGGGCGCTGGGCACCCCGCTGCCAGCTCTTCTATCATTTGGATAAGCGGATGAAGCCACTAGTCCAGGGTGTGAAATCCAATCAACAAGTGATATAAAGATTCTCTATTGACATCCTCATGAGCAAAAACAAGAACACAAAGCAGGAATATTTTTGAAGGTTTTAAAGGTAACACATGAGAAATTTACTTGGAGTGGTAGTTAAATACCACATGTAGGTAGGTATAGTGTACACAATGGGAAAAATTTGGTTTAAGGAGGTTGTATGCACGAGTAGAATTCCATACTCAGTACAGGTGGAGGCTAGCAAAAGACTGGGAGTCACAAATCAAGAGAGCATAAGAGCCATAATCATGCATAGCGACATAAGCATCATTAATTAAAGTATAACTGGTATCACAAGTTCAAAAACTAAGTGGTCATGGAGGCTATTCTTGACTGGTTTGTAGTCATAAACATGGTGTGAGCATGCGCCAAGTCAACCAAATAAAATATTCGAAAGAGAATACCATAAATTGATGCTTTACTATGACAAGAACAATTCATGAATCTTTCAAGACATATTAAACGCTCTCAGCTATTTAAGGATATTCATGCTACTCAATAAACACAAGGCTTTAAAAATAAAATAACATTTAGCATGGCATGAAAAAGTTCTAGCCATAGTATATACAGCCTTCTACTAGTACTGTTATAAATTCTACATCAAGTAGCAGTTTTACATATACTAACAAGTACCATACAAGATATGTTTTAACAGAAATACTCTTTATAATACAGCAAGCAAACATGAAAGTACTCACATAATACTACTAAAACTAACAACTCTAACAAGAGATGCATGCAAAACATTAGATAAATAAATGCAGCAGTCAGACAAAGACTAAGAATAGAACGTATTCTCGTGAAAAAACGAAGCGTGTCACTCTCCAATAAAAGAATGCTGGGGTCCAACCAAGCTTATTATGAAAATAAAAACAAAATTAAAGCAAACTGAAAACAAAAATAAAATACGCTCCAAGTAAAGCACATAAGGTGTGACCGAATAAAAATATAGTTTCACTAGAAGTGACCTGATAATTTGTTGATGAAGAAGGGGATGCCGAAGGCATCCCCAAGCTTAGACGCTTGAGTCTTCTTGGAATTTTTCGGGATGTACCACCGGGGAATACCCAATCTTAGGCTTTTCACTCTTCTTGATCACATCATATCATTCTCTTCTCTTGACCCTTGAAAACTTTCTTCACACCAAAATTCTCACAATCTTCATTAGCAACGTTAGCGCAATCGAAATAATAAATTCACATGGTTCAGTTTCAATACAAGAGTAGCAATAAAAACACATTAGCTATTGTAAAAACTTCTTTTAAAACTTTTTTCCTCAAAAGAACACCAAAAAAAAGAGATTAAGATGCAAATGCAATAATTGGCAGAAATCTGTCAAAACAGAATAGCAGGTAAAGATCGATTTTTTAGTAATTTTCTTGTTACTCAAATCAAAAAGTGATAAACTAAGAAAAGTTGAGTATATAGCCCAGGATCAATCACAAAAAAACTCAGGTCATTTTGAATTTTCTGTGATTTTATACATAATTAACAGTGGACAACATAAATATGTTTCCTGCGCAGAAATCCGAAATATAGTGTCAACTTTCCGCTAGATGATTTACTTGGATCAACGAAAACACAAAAGAAAAGATACAATGGGGTTGCTAAGGAAATATAAAACACCCATGTGCAAAGCACAAAAAAGAAAAGAAAATGAAAACAGAGAAATAAAACGTGTTGTCTCCCGTTAGCGCTTTTCTTTAACGCCTTTCAGCTAGGCATAAAAGACCAACTCAAGTATTTTCAAGTGAAGAAGCATCAACATCAATAACAATAACTCTCCTTTTACTCCTCTTAGCCTTCTTCTTGGGTTTGGGTAATGGGTGGTCACATGGTGTGAAGGTAAAATTTAATGTACCATTCCCCACATCTATTACTGCCTCCAGGAGTTTCAGCAAGGACCTTCCAAGCGTAATTCTTCCTTCTCCTACACATTCAATAACAAGATAATCAGTGGATATGGTACTTCCCATATTTTTTGTAAACACTCCCTCAGCTATCCCAATGGGCAAAATAGCGGTATTATTGATAAGGGGTATTTCTTCACCCCTTCAGAAAGTTTCCAAAGATTCAAAGACTCGTAGTTTTTCTAGGCATGAGAAAAAATTCAGTCATAATATCACAATGAGCATGAAAAGTTTCATCATTTATAACTACTTATATTGTAGGGATCCACATTGAAGGTTCAGAGTTTACGGGCACATAATCATAACGATCACGAATCTGGCTATAGGCTTCTTTTAAACATGATATATATGTTTCAAGAGTATTTAATCTAGCCAGAAAACTCACAAGGGATGCATCAAATTTACTATTTGATCTAGAAGTTGCAATCAATTTTTTATGGCATTAAGAGGTCGATCCCCATCACTACGTAGGAAATATCCTCCTACTGCAGAGTCTAAAGCATATCTATCGCAAAGAACAAGACAAATATAAAAACTACTAAGAAATAAATTCAAGGTCATCATGGGTTCAGTTTTACTATAGGAATCAAGAATCCTAGACCAAGATTCCTTGAAACTCTCCTCACTCTCTTGCTTGAAATTGAAAATTGTTTCTTCTGGTGACATAGTGACATGAAAACCACTAGACATAAAAGCAAGCAAATAAATAACAGCTATAAAGTAAACTATTTTTGTGTGTTTTCAATATAGAGAAGAAAAACAAGACAAAAAAAAGACAATAAACAGAATAAAGAAGTTATGAGTGAGAGATTCCCCTTGCCAAAAGAGTTCCTTCTCCTCGGCAACGGCGCCAAAAAAATCCTTGCTATGTGTTGTTGGGAACCCCAAGAGGAGGGTGTGATGAGCACAGAGGTAGGAGTTTTCCCCTTAGTTAAGAACCAGGGTTATCAATCCAGTAGGAGAAAGAGGACCTTCGGAAGGTTAATGCCACTGACGGTGGTGCTGGCGCTTCACCGGTGTCAGCAACAACGTGGAACCTGCACACAACACAATCAAAATACTTTGCCCCAACGGTACAGTGAGGTTGTCAATCTCACCGGTCTTGCTGAAAACAGAGATTAGAAGTATAGTGTGGAAAACAGTATATGCTTGCAGTAAGTAAAGAGAGCAGGAAATTGTTGTGGTTTGTTTAACAGTGTGGAAAATGTACCGGGGTTCATAGGTTCACTAGTGGTGTCTCTCCATAAAAATAACATGTTGGGTGAACAAATTACAGCTGGGCAATTGACAAATAAAGGTTGCACTGCAGTGCACAATATAACATAATGACTGTTATGATATTTAGTGCGGGCATTACAACAAAATACATAGACCAAAATCCATCTGCATCTATGACTAATAATCCACCCTAAGGTTATCATCCGAACCCCCTTAGTTATTAAATTGCAAGCAACAGATAATTGCATTAAGCAATGTGTGTCATGTAAGCAATGATTATACACGCGGTCACTCTCACCGCTGTTTTCTCCCTAGTGGCAACAACACATCCTCCCCCGTCACGTTTCTGTCACTCGAGCACAGGCGAAAAGGAGGCATGAACCCACTATCTATCATAAATACTCCCTCTTGGAGTCACTAGCAACTACTTGTCTAGAGCAACCACTAGCAACGAAAAGCATGCAAGATCACAAATAACATATGCAATAAAGACTATAATCAACTTGGCATAAGGTCAATATTCATCGGATCCCAGCAAACACAATATATAGAATTACATAAGATCAATCTCGATCATAATATGCAACCCACAAGATCTAAACATGGAGGCATATGAGGAGGAGACAACCATCTAGCTACTGCTATGGACGCGTAGTCCTGGGATGAACTACTCACGCATCACTCCGGAGGTAGGCATGGTGATGTAGAAGCCTCCGATGACGATTTCCTCCCCGGCAGGTTGCCGGGAGACAGCTCCAGAACCCCCCCTGATCTAGGGTTGACGACGGAGGCTGCAGAACTTTTCGGGGATTTTTTATCAGTTGCGTAGGGTTTTCCATCCGGGGGGGAATAAATAGGAGAAAGGGCAGAGGCGGTGGAGGACATGGTCCCCCACAACCATAGCTGGCGTGGCCAGGGGAACCCGCGCCACCCTATGGTGTGGCCCTCATGTTGCCCGTCTTCGACTAGTCTTCGGTGTTCTCGATGCTTCCGAGGAAAATAGGCACTTCGGGCTTTGTGGAGTCCAATACCAAGAATGTTTCCAGAACAACTTTTCTAAAACAAAAAACAACAGAAAACAGGGAACTGGTGCTTGGCATCTTGTTAATAGGTTAGTCCCGGAAAACGTATAAAAATGCTATAAATAAGGGATAAAATATGTAGCAATTGGCATAATATGATCATGGAGCATCATAAATTAGGATACGTTTATGACGTATCACTGCTCAAAAGAATTATGCTACCACTAAAAAAGAGTTCTTAGTTGTACTTTTTTCTTGTGATAAATTTAAATCTTATATTTATGGTTCAAAAGTCACTATTCATAGTGATCATGTTGCTATCAGATACCATATGGAAAAGAAAGATGCTAAGCCTAGGCTTATTAGATGGGTGCTACTTTTACAAGAGTTTGATTTGCATATTCTCGATAGAAAGGGTGCTGAAAATCATGTTGCTGATAATTTGTCTAGATCGGAAAACATTGCTTATGATCTTATTCATGTTAATGATAGTTTTCAAATGAACAGCTGGCTGCAATAAAAGTAAGCTCGCGGGATAGTCCTTAGTATGCATATTATGCTAACTTTATTGTTTCCAAGTATTTGCCGTCAACATTTACAGCTCAACAAAGAAGGAAATTCTTTAATGATTTGGGTCATTATTTTTAGGATGATCCACACTTATATAAAGAAGGAGTAGATGGTATCATGCAAAGATGTCTTCCAGAATATGAACAACAAGAAATATTAAGAAAATGCCATGGTAGTGCTTATGGAGGACATCACGCTGGAGACAGAACTGCACAAAAAGTTCTACAATCAGGTTACTATTGGCCTACTCTTTTTAAAGATGCACGAAAGTTTGTCTTATCTTGTGATATGTTAAAGAGGTTGTAATATTTCTAGACGTAATGAAATGTCTATGAGATATTCTCTTGTTATTAAACCTTTTGATTGTTGGGGATTTGAGTTTATGAGTCCATTTCCTCCTTCTAATGGTTACAATTATATTCTTGTTTCTTTTGAATATGTTACTAAATGGGTAGAAGCTATACCTACAAAGAGTGTTGATGGTGAAACCTATTTAAAAATGCTTAAAGATGTTATTTTTCCTAGGTTTGGTGTGCCTAGATATCTTATGATTGATGGAGGTTCTCACTTTATTCATGATGGTTTTAGAAAACCACTTGATAAATATGATGTTAATCAAATAATTTCTTCGTCTTATCATCCCCAAACCAGTGGGCAAGTAGAATTATCAAATAAAGAAATTAAATCTATCTTGCAAAATACCGTTAATAAACCTAGAAAGAATTGGGCTATTAAGTTGAATGATGCTTTATGGGCTTATAATACTGCTTATAAAACCCTATGGGTATGTATCCTTATAAAATGGTTTATGGAAAAGCTTGTCACTTGCCTTTGGAATTAGAACACAAATCTTATTGGGTAGTGAGAGAACTTAATAAAGATTTTAAACTTTCTAGTAAGAAAAGAATGCTTGACTTGAGTTCTTTAGATGAATGGAGAAGTGAAGCTTATGAAAATGCTTGACTCTTTAAAGATAAAGTTAAACAATGGCATGATAGGAGAATTCTCAAGATAGAGTTTCATGTTGGTGAGAAAGTTCTATTGTATAGGTCTCGTCTCAGATTTTTTGCAGGAAAATTACTCTCAAGATGGGAAGGAACTTTTATTATTGAAGAAGTGTATCGCTCGGGTGCAATTAAAATGTCTCCCCTTAAAGATAACACTATGTGACGCCCCGAGATCGGGCACTATGCAGATTTCAGCATTCCCGCCAAAATCCGCATAATAACCGATTCCAGGTTGCCATTTATGATAACATTACAATAGTTCACGAATAATCCACAATTACAACAGAAACAGATAGATACAAGATGACTCAAACGAGCCGGGGATGCAACTGAAACAATACAAAGGTCCAAATAACAGCGGAAGAAACAAAACATCGTCCGTCTACGGACAAGATCCAAATTGGACTAAGAGTCCTGAAGATAACCGAAGGCGTCCAATCCCTGCCCAGGCCAAGCCGGAGGGATTCCCAAGCTAACGTCGTCAGACTTCAAACCTGTTGACTGCAATTTGGAATTTGCAGCCACGAAAGAGATTCGTGGGTCAGTACGGTTAAGTACTGGCAAGGGGGATAAAGCCTATACTCACAAGTTACCGGCGTAGCCAGTCATCACAAGATACAAATACTTTAGGATCAACGGAAAGAAAGGGGTTATTGCAAATAATTGACAGCAGGCTGCACTAACCAACTACAGAGAGATACTACCACTTCCAGCTAACAGAAAAGGGATGAGATCGAGGATTGTAACCAACTGAAAGATAACTTCAAACAAACCCATCCTGGATCTCGCCCCTTATCCGAAGAAGCAATCCGAGGATAACTCACACCGTGGTAAAGATGAGTCAAGTTATTGTGTGAATAACCTATTACTAGTCAAATTATTAATCATTGGGTGGAACATGATTGATCATTAGGTTTAAGTTGTCCTGAGTACTTGTTAGCCAGTACTTTCACCAAGTAATCCATAACCGCGGAAAACACGGCTTCTCGAGAAGATTTACCCTGCAGGGGTGCACCATAGCAACCGTACTCATGAATATCCCGCCAGATGGGATGCCTCCCACCAAGCGGGGCACTCAACACAATCCAACCCTTCTTCGCATCAAGCCCAAAGCACCGCGTGCTGTGCGTGCGCGGCTAATCGAGCCCCACGAAGAAAAGGGGACCCTCATAGCACTGGAAGACCACGCCGCCCTAAATGCCGACTACGAAAGTTCCACCCGGGTACCAAGGGCTCGCAAGATCATGCATGCAGCAAATGGAAAGCCCGAACTAGTACGGCGATTTGGACGAGATGCGAATCGAGTCAAACTGAGGGGGAGCCCATACTCCCCAAATGCGGGTAGTGCGCTCATCATGGATCAGTAGACAAGACCCTTTTCCTAATTAGGGGGGTCGACACTAGCGGGCCTCAAAACCACCCGTGGGCCTCCCGCCGGTGCCTTATCGTCAAATTTATTATTAACATTAGCATTAACAGGATTGATTGATTAACTTCGAGCCCCGGTACGATAATAAAAGAGCACGATAGTAAAAGAAGTAACCGACAACGAGCTCGAGCAAAAGCAACCCTAAGCAAGATAGTAAGACACAGGCTCAAGCAAAGGTTATAGGAGTGGAGGTGAGGCAATATCAGGTTTAAAGGATTCATGTGATAGGTTCGTAACAGAAACAACTACTACTAAGGCTAGCAGAAAAGAATCAACGGAAAGAATCGGTAACAAGTGATGAAAGGCAGCCATATGGCATGCAAGTGAGTATACTTGCCTGAGATCCCGCAAGGTAGCAGAAATTGTCGTTGCTCACATCACCTCAACGTCCTATCCGGGAAGAAGCAACGAACCTCGAACAAACACCGGATGCAACAATTACTACTACGGCAAAAGATCCAGCATGATCAAGATATGGATGCATGACAGGTTTAATAGATGCACCAAAGTAAACTAGTGGATATGATACACAAGTTTAAATGGATTCCATATGCAAAGATTGCATATGGCAAACCCATGCCTTATAGTTGAATTAATTGTTCTAACACTAAGCATCATGTGTAAGTGAGTTAGAATGATGCATGCATGATGAAAACAAGAATGTAACAATTTAGATGCAATTAGAATGATAGTTAACCAATTAAGAAAGCATTTATTAAGTTTGGAAAATTGGTTACTTAATGGTGTTGAACAAGTAGTGGTTGTTATCATCAAGTTAAAAGGGTGCAAAACAAATAACAAAGTTGATATTTGAAAAGGTTATCAAATTTTAGTTGGATTACATGTTTCACATTTTGAAATTGGACTTTGGATTATTTAATTATGAATTAAACAATATTAAACAAGTTTTAATTGAATTAAACAAGATTTAAAATGTTTAGGCAATTTAAATTGTTCAAACCAGGAAACAAATTTTATATTTGAATAGAACATTCAAAAAGGTGTGAAAAACATATTTTATTTGATTTATTTGGAAAAGGTATTAATTAGTTATGAATTATTACAAATTGCATTTGAATTATACAAATTTGAAAGTTAAATGCATTTTGAAAACTCAAAACAGAACACCAATAAGTTATTTGGAAAGGTTATGAAATTTGGAGCAATAAACATATAAAGTTTGCATTTAATGGAATTACAGAGTGAAAGTTATTCAATTTTGAAGTTTTGTCTTAATTCTGTTTATTAAAATGCATTTTTGGAATTCCTGGAATTCGCAGAAACCATTGTTACTCAGAGGCACTCTACCCTAGCCACTGTCCAGTGGACCACAGGGCCTCTGGTGCTTGCGTGGCCAGGGCAGTCGCTGACATGCGGGCCACTGCGCGCTGTGGGAGCAAAAAGGAGGCAAAAAGTTTGGGGCGCTGCGGATTCGAACCCGCGCACCTCGCGCAAGATTCAGAGAGTGCTACCGCTGCGCTGCGTTCAGTCATCTGACAGAGATACACACGTAGCTTGGTTAGGGTGTGGAAACGTTATCTGAACTTCAACTGCACACGCATGCCTGAAACTGTCCGTCAGAGAAACGAACGCCGGCGAGGAAACACGGCGGTGCTCGCGAATCGGGGTGCGTGGATGTGTGCAGTACGTGCACGAAGCACAGATAGGGAGGAGGGGTGAGAAAAGGTGGCTCACCACGTTCGTAGCCGGGCAGAGGCGCGACGTGGACGCGTGATGACGAAGGCGTGACGGAGGCGACGACGAAGGTGCCGTGGACGGCGGCGCGCGTCCAGAGGATCACCGGGCTCCCTCGGGTGTGCAAACGGAAGGAGGCGTCGTGGCGGTGCGGTTCCCGTATCTGGATGACGACGAGGAGCCCGTCAGCGACGGCGGCGAGCACTTCTTCAGAGAAGAGGCCACGGTGGCCGGCGGCGTCAGGGATCGCGGCGGCGATTGCGGGCGTCTCCGTGCTCGCTTTGGTGTCGAAAAGGAAGAAGAGGGGGTGTGGAGTTGGTCTTGGTAGCTGGAGGTGTGCTTGGCTTGTTGAGACGGCGGGGATCAACGGAGGTACAGAGAGGGATTTCTCCGGTGAGCTCGCGGTTGCAGAGAAGAAAGGAGGCAGACGGCGGCGGGGCTCGAGGGGGAAGGAAGCAGGCTAGGTTAGGGCTAGCAGGGCTCGGGGTTAGGGTAGATATAGGGGGGCTAGGTGGTCGATCGGCCGTCGAGGCGATACTGTGTCCGCCGTGGCGCATCTGGATGTGTCGCCGTACGGGGGGACGACGAGGGGCGGCAGCGAAGGGGTATTGGGCCAGCTGCGCGCGCGTTAGTGGCATTAGGTGGGCTGGGCCTAGGTTAGGTGCTGCGCGCTGCGCTGCTTAGCTCGTTTTTATTTATTTCTCCTGTTTTATTTTTTTTGCTGAAACAGTTTTGGAATAAAACTGTTAAGGTTTTATTTAATAAAAATTTCAGAAAAATTAGGTTAGGCTAGTTAGGAATTTAGAAAACATATTCCCACTTTGGATTTCAAAAATTTAGTTTTAAAATGGTAGATTGTGTTTGAAATCAAAATAGAGGGATTTGATATTGATAAAACATTAAGAAAACATTCATCTGAATAGGGTCACCCCTAGGGTTTTTAGAATGGTTTAAAGAGTGCAAAAGAGTGGTGAACTTTATGGGTTCAAAAGGTACTGATTTTGAGAATAGATTTGAATTTGAAAATGATTTGGAGTTAATTGCTTGAATTAATGCCTTGATTAAACCAACAATTTAATGAGTGATTTGATTTGAATTTTTTTTTTGGAGGTAGCCATTAGGGTTTTAACAAGAGGGGAATAAGTTAACAAGCATTTGGATTAAACAATGTTCAACTATTGAAGAACAAAAGAGGGGTGTAGTTTGCAAGTTTGAAATTGGAAATTTTGGGCAAGGGTGAAAGTTTAAATTGTTTTGAAATTTTCAGTTGTGCTGCAAACATGGTGCAATGCAATGTGATGCATATGATGCAAGCAAACAAACAGGTAACACCCCAGGTGTTACAGACGACACCACTAACAAGGGATTGCGCCCTCGCAATCCACCTGCTAACCCGGGAGGGGAAAGAAGTTCGACTATCGATTCTTCGTGCTTCCAGTTGATCTCCTCGACACCACTAACAAAGGTTTCTCGACACCACTAACAAGAGATTCTTGCTCGGAGTGACGACGATGTTCTTCCACCAGGAATCTTCCGATGATCGAACCTATTAGGTTAAAGGCTCAGAAAACGTCCACCCACGTAGGATCCTAACACTTTGAAAGATAGACAAGGGGGAGGCTCCAAAACAAATAAGATGGGAGGGGAAATAGAATAGGGGTAAGGAGAAAAATCCGGAATCCTATTGAGATGTTTTCCAAAATAATTTAGCAGAAATAGTTTTTGGACATTCTAGAAACAACGACCGTTAGCGAGGTTATCCTACAGGCATTGCGGACCCGTTGCTTCGATAACCATTCGTATCGAAACAATCTCGGGAATCGGAACCAAGGCTCTGATACCATTTGTGACGCCCCGAGATCGGGCACTATGCAGATTTCAGCATTCCCGCCAAAATCCGCATAATAACCGATTCCAGGTTGCCATTTATGATAACATTACAATAGTTCACGAATAATCCACAATTACAACAGAAACAGATAGATACAAGATGACTCAAACGAGCCGGGGATGCAACTGAAACAATACAAAGGTCCAAATAACATCGGAAGAAACAAAACATCGTCCGTCTACGGACAAGATCCAAATTGGACTAAGAGTCCTGAAGATAACCGAAGGCGTCCAATCCCTGCCCAGGCCAAGCCGGAGGGATTCCCAAGCTAACGTCGTCAGACTTCAAACCTGTTGACTGCAATTTGGAATTTGCAGCCACGAAAGAGATTCGTGGGTCAGTACGGTTAAGTACTGGCAAGGGGGATAAAGCCTATACTCACAAGTTACCGGCGTAGCCAGTCATCACAAGATACAAATACTTTAGGATCAACGGAAAGAAAGGGGTTATTGCAAATAATTGACAGCAGGCTGCACTAACCAACTACAGAGAGATACTACCACTTCCAGCTAACAGAAAAGGGATGAGATCGAGGATTGTAACCAACTGAAAGATAACTTCAAACAAACCCATCCTGGATCTCGCCCCTTATCCGAAGAAGCAATCCGAGGATAACTCACACCGTGGTATTAAAGATGAGTCAAGTTATTGTGTGAATAACCTATTACTAGTCAAATTATTAATCATTGGGTGGAACATGATTGATCATTAGGTTTAAGTTGTCCTGAGTACTTGTTAGCCAGTACTTTCACCAAGTAATCCATAACCGCGGAAAACACGGCTTCTCGAGAAGATTTACCCTGCAGGGGTGCACCATAGCAACCGTACTCATGAATATCCCGCCAGATGGGATGCCTCCCACCAAGCGGGGCACTCAACACAATCCAACCCTTCTTCGCATCAAGCCCAAAGCACCGTGTGCTGTGCGTGCGCGGCTAATCGAGCCCCACGAAGAAAAGGGGACCCTCATAGCACTGGAAGACCACGCCGCCCTAAATGCCGACTACGAAAGTTCCACCCGGGTACCAAGGGCTCGCAAGATCATGCATGCAGCAAATGGAAAGCCCGAACTAGTACGGCGATTTGGACGAGATGCGAATCGAGTCAAACTGAGGGGGAGCCCATACTCCCCAAATGCGGGTAGTGCGCTCATCATGGATCAGTAGACAAGACCCTTTTCCTAATTAGGGGGGTCGACACTAGCGGGCCTCAAAACCACCCGTGGGCCTCCCGCCGGTGCCTTATCGTCAAATTTATTATTAACATTAGCATTAACAGGATTGATTGATTAACTTCGAGCCCCGGTACGATAATAAAAGAGCACGATAGTAAAAGAAGTAACCGACAACGAGCTCGAGCAAAAGCAACCCTAAGCAAGATAGTAAGACACAGGCTCAAGCAAAGGTTATAGGAGTGGAGGTGAGGCAATATCAGGTTTAAAGGATTCATGTGATAGGTTCGTAACAGAAACAACTACTACTAAGGCTAGCAGAAAAGAATCAACGGAAAGAATCGGTAACAAGTGATGAAAGGCAGCCATATGGCATGCAAGTGAGTATACTTGCCTGAGATCCCGCAAGGTAGCAGAAATTGTCGTTGCTCACATCACCTCAACATCCTATCCGGGAAGAAGCAACGAACCTCGAACAAACACCGGATGCAACAATTACTACTACGGCAAAAGATCCAGCATGATCAAGATATGGATGCATGACAGGTTTAATAGATGCACCAAAGTAAACTAGTGGATATGATACACAAGTTTAAATGGATTCCATATGCAAAGATTGCATATGGCAAACCCATGCCTTATAGTTGAATTAATTGTTCTAACACTAAGCATCATGTGTAAGTGAGTTAGAATGATGCATGCATGATGAAAACAAGAATGTAACAATTTAGATGCAATTAGAATGATAGTTAACCAATTAAGAAAGCATTTATTAAGTTTGGAAAATTGGTTACTTAATGGTGTTGAACAAGTAGTGGTTGTTATCATCAAGTTAAAAGGGTGCAAAACAAATAACAAAGTTGATATTTGAAAAGGTTATCAAATTTTAGTTGGATTACATGTTTCACATTTTGAAATTGGACTTTGGATTATTTAATTATGAATTAAACAATATTAAACAAGTTTTAATTGAATTAAACAAGATTTAAAATGTTTAGGCAATTTAAATTGTTCAAACCAGGAAACAAATTTTATATTTGAATAGAACATTCAAAAAGGTGTGAAAAACATATTTTATTTGATTTATTTGGAAAAGGTATTAATTAGTTATGAATTATTACAAATTGCATTTGAATTATACAAATTTGAAAGTTAAATGCATTTTGAAAACTCAAAACAGAACACCAATAAGTTATTTGGAAAGGTTATGAAATTTGGAGCAATAAACATATAAAGTTTGCATTTAATGGAATTACAGAGTGAAAGTTATTCAATTTTGAAGTTTTGTCTTAATTCTGTTTATTAAAATGCATTTTTGGAATTCCTGGAATTCGCAGAAACCATTGTTACTCAGAGGCACTCTACCCTAGCCACTGTCCAGTGGACCACAGGGCCTCTGGTGCTTGCGTGGCCAGGGCAGTCGCTGACATGCGGGCCACTGCGCGCTGTGGGAGCAAAAAGGAGGCAAAAAGTTTGGGGCGCTGCGGATTCGAACCCGCGCACCTCGCGCAAGATTCAGAGAGTGCTACCGCTGCGCTGCGTTCAGTCATCTGACAGAGATACACACGCAGCTTGGTTAGGGTGTGGAAACGTTATCTGAACTTCAACTGCACACGCATGCCTGAAACTGTCCGTCAGAGAAACGAACGCCGGCGAGGAAACACGGCGGTGCTCGCGAATCGGGGTGCGTGGATGTGTGCAGTACGTGCACGAAGCACAGATAGGGAGGAGGGGGTGAGAAAAGGTGGCTCACCACGTTCGTAGCCGGGCAGAGGCGCGACGTGGACGCGTGATGACGAAGGCGTGACGGAGGCGACGACGAAGGTGCCGTGGACGGCGGCGCGCGTCCAGAGGATCACCGGGCTCCCTCGGGTGTGCAAACGGAAGGAGGCGTCGTGGCGGTGCGGTTCCCGTATCTGGATGACGACGAGGAGCCCGTCAGCGACGGCGGCGAGCACTTCTTCAGAGAAGAGGCCACGGTGGCCGGCGGCGTCAGGGATCGCGGCGGCGATTGCGGGCGTCTCCGTGCTCGCTTTGGTGTCGAAAAGGAAGAAGAGGGGGTGTGGAGTTGGTCTTGGTAGCTGGAGGTGTGCTTGGCTTGTTGAGACGGCGGGGATCAACGGAGGTACAGAGAGGGATTTCTCCGGTGAGCTCGCGGTTGCAGAGAAGAAAGGAGGCAGACGGCGGCGGGGCTCGAGGGGGAAGGAAGCAGGCTAGGTTAGGGCTAGCAGGGCTCGGGGTTAGGGTAGATATAGGGGGGCTAGGTGGTCGATCGGCCGTCGAGGCGATACTGTGTCCGCCGTGGCGCATCTGGATGTGTCGCCGTACGGGGGGACGACGAGGGGCGGCAGCGAAGGGGTATTGGGCCAGCTGCGCGCGCGTTAGTGGCATTAGGTGGGCTGGGCCTAGGTTAGGTGCTGCGCGCTGCGCTGCTTAGCTCGTTTTTATTTATTTCTCCTGTTTTATTTTTTTTGCTGAAACAGTTTTGGAATAAAACTGTTAAGGTTTTATTTAATAAAAATTTCAGAAAAATTAGGTTAGGCTAGTTAGGAATTTAGAAAACATATTCCCACTTTGGATTTCAAAAATTTAGTTTTAAAATGGTAGATTGTGTTTGAAATCAAAATAGAGGGATTTGATATTGATAAAACATTAAGAAAACATTCATCTGAATAGGGTCACCCCTAGGGTTTTTAGAATGGTTTAAAGAGTGCAAAAGAGTGGTGAACTTTATGGGTTCAAAAGGTACTGATTTTGAGAATAGATTTGAATTTGAAAATGATTTGGAGTTAATTGCTTGAATTAATGCCTTGATTAAACCAACAATTTAATGAGTGATTTGATTTGAATTTTTTTTTGGAGGTAGCCATTAGGGTTTTAACAAGAGGGGAATAAGTTAACAAGCATTTGGATTAAACAATGTTCAACTATTGAAGAACAAAAGAGGGGTGTAGTTTGCAAGTTTGAAATTGGAAATTTTGGGCAAGGGTGAAAGTTTAAATTGTTTTGAAATTTTCAGTTGTGCTGCAAACATGGTGCAATGCAATGTGATGCATATGATGCAAGCAAACAAACAGGTAACACCCCAGGTGTTACACACTACACAAGTGGTTAATGGTAAAAGACTCAAACATTATATTTCCGGAGATTCTTATGATGAAGATGTTGATACTATTCAAGTGGTAACCCGGGAAGAGTTCATAAAGGAGAAAATTCCGGAAAATGTAGAGTCCGCTTTCGAACAGGTAACAATTTTGTTAAGAAAAAGTTCGCGTATTACTTTCCAACTTATATTTTTTTTGTATATGAAAAATATAAAAAATATTGAGGCAGAGAAGGGTAGGAGAAGGTGTCCGAGGGCACCACACCACCTGGGGGTGCGGACCCACCTATGTCCGTGTCAGCCTATGGTGTGGGTGCCTCGGAGCCCGTCTCCGACCCGTTTTCGACCTGAACTTTCCTTTTGTTACGTAAATTTTTTCTATATAACCCCCGGACCCCCCCGAGGTCCCTATACCATTTTCTTGCCGTATTTTCGTTTAGACCTGTTTTTGCCTGGATCGTCTTTTTAGTTTTAGAAGCACCATGGCCTCCATCAACAACAACAAGGGAAAGGAGCCGATGGAAGATGATCTCCAAGGTCCCAAGCGCAAGAACATGGACCAATGCGTAAAGAGGGAATCAAATAGGATGTCATCGAGTAACGCTGGAACTGCTTTTTTCTTGTAATATGCAGGGACCAAGACCATCAGTTCCAGGCTTTATCCCCATCCCTGGAGTAGAGGAAGCTCTTTGAGTCGCAGATGATTTATGTGATCGATATCGAGCTCTAAGGAGGGAGGTAGAGATACTTCAAGAGGAGAACGATAGATTTCGCAAGATGCTTGAGCGTTTTTGTACCACGATCGAGAAGAGTTCACCACCACCATCGAATAATTAATTCGTCATTGGTATTGGCATCCCCTTGGCTTGTTCCAAGCTTGGGGGAGTGTCGCGGTATCACGCCTTTATCTTTCACCTTTTTACTTTTTAGTAGAGTCATATCATGAGTAGAGAAGTTATCATATAGGATGGTTTGTAGTGTGGAAGTATCTCTCCTTTAGTTGGTTATCGATGTATCCCTTGGTTTGAGTTGTCGTTATGAAATATTAATGAGAAGTTTCATAATTTATTTTATACACTTTATTTTAGTTTGCAATTTCTGTTATATGGTTGATCTTGTTATTAGTATTGGTATCAATATTGGAGCATCAAGTTAATCTAGTTGATTTTGGCAAACTTAGCATTGGTTAGTTGCAACAATACTTTGAGGCTTAAGTAGAAAAGAGGGAGATGCATGTAGATATATTATTCCACGATCTTTCTTTCTTGTTGGCTCGTAATCTTAGTATTCTCAAGTTAAGATTGTTTATACTTCCAAGGAATATTGCATGATTGGTTCTATCATATGTATATTTGTTTGTTTTCCCTCAACTCTTATGCCTCCTACCCATCATTGCTAGCCAAAAACCTGTACTAAGAGGGAATGCTTCTCGTGCATCCAAACCTCGAGCCCCAAAAACGTGACATTTGTGTCCATCATACGTACCTATATGTGGTATTTAACCATCACTCCAAGTAAATTTCTTATGTTCTACCTTTAAACCTTGAAGATTACACCTGTTTTGTGCCCCTGTTTTAGCTCATGAGAACGAAAATAGAGAATCTTTATCCCACTTGTTGATTGGACTTTACACACCTGGACTAGAGGCCTCATCCGCTTATCCAATCTCTAGAAGAGCTGGCAGCGGGGTGCCCAGCCCCAAACTTAATTACACAAATTCTCCTCACTATTTTTGCCCCTGATTTATCAATCAAAGCATAATCGTGTAAACAAAAGAGAAGAGGGATGGTCCGCTGATTTTAGTTAGCGTCCTTCAGTGGGAGCCGCTCTTGTAAGGTCTAGTTGGCTTGTGACGTACTGTATTATATGTTTTCCATTCGTTTACATAAACATACACCTCTCTCAAAATTGTTTTCAATACCTTTGTTTATCAAATGAAAAGGTCTAGCACATGAGTTAATCCCTGCTTCCCTCTGCGAAGGGTCTATCTTTTACTTTTATGTTGAGTCAGTAAACCTACTCCCTTCTGTCTTAAGCAAGCATTTGAGTTGTTGTGATCCAACCATCTATATGTTGATATACTCAATCATGTCCTTATCCTTCCTTGTTTAGTACAAATGTTTTATCTGAATGAATATTACTCTCAAAGTTATCAATGAATCCAAAGAAATTGTTATGATTGAGCTTGTTAAACTCTACAATATAAGCTCTAATATAAAGACTCTGATCAAAATATAAGTGCAATATGTTAATTGTTCTCTGACCAGGAACAAAGTTTACCTTCACCAATTATTATTTCCTTTTTGCACCTCTATTGTGATTCCCACTACTTGTTTCAAGTTAAATTATATGAGAGGAAGTTGTTGTTTAGAATGACTTGTGTATTGATAGATGTGATTATTCTTGTCCGTATTTTATTTATCGACACCTCACCCCATAAACCCGTGGTCATGTTTACTGAGTTCGGTTTCGCTTGGGGACAAGCGAGGTCTAAGCTTGGGGGAGTTGATACGTCCATTTTGCATCACTATTTTATATTGTAATTTTCTGTTATTCATCGATATATTTCATTTTATGATGCATTACTTACGTTATTTCATCTTATTTTGCATGTTAAATAATTATTGGAGAGTAATCACCGGGACTTGAAATAAGCGGGAAAAAGCACCGTCAAGATATCATATTTCTAAAGATCAGAAAAAGAAGAAGGGCATCAGAGAAGTCTTGGAAGTTCAAAAGAAGGAGCCAACCACGAGGAGAGCCAGAGGGGGCCACCAGGGAACCCTAAGCCCTACAGAAGCATCATGGAAATATTCCGCCGCCTCCTCGGGCAGAAAAAAACACAGAGAGAAAAGCTCTCTGGGAGGGAGAAATCTGCCGTGGAAATTCCTCTCCAGAGAGGGGAAATCGTCGCCATCATCACCATCATCGCTCCCGGCATAATCAAGATCATCATCTTCATCATCCTCACCACTAGCACCATCATCCTCACCATCCACCTCCATCCCGCTGTAACAATTAGGTTTCTATATCGTTGTTTTCCACTAGATCTCTCTCCCGACGTGGATTACTTGTTAGTAGTTGATGCTTACGAGATTTATTGGTGTTTGCACTTTATGAACAAATTGTTATTCATCATTATATCACTTCTGATTATGATCCATATGATGTCTTGTGAGTAGTTCGTTTAGTTGTTGAGGACAAGAGAGAAGTTAAGATGCTAGTAGTGGAATTATGTTGAAGTAATAACAGTGGTTTGATATTTCATTTGTGGTGTTATTCTTCTAGTGGTGTGATGTGAACGTCGACTATATGACACTTCACCTTTATGGGCCTAGGAGGATGCATTGTGTATTTGGCTACTAATTGTGGGGTTGTCAGAGTGACAGAAACCTAAACCCTCGTTGGGAAACCGATGCACGAAAGTGTGTAGGATCCCAGAGTTTAAGGCTGCGGTTAGATTTATCTTAATTACTTCTTATAGTTGCGGATGCTTGTAAGGGGTTTAATCACAAGTATGCATTAGTCCTAGTTGGGTGGTGCATTAACATAGGTTCACCCACACAACACCTATCAATACAATAAATATTAATCAACTATATGAAGCAAAAGCACTTGACGAGATTCCCATGTGTCCTCGAGAATGTTTAGTCATCATAAGTAAAACAGCCAGCTCGTCCTTTGCTCTAAAAAGGATTGGACCACTCCCTGCAATTATTAAAACTGTCTTGTATTTACTACCACTTTATTTATCTCCTATATCAAAAACCACCAAAACCCAGTCTGGTAGTGTTTACAGTGAATTCTCTATCCAAACGGCTTGTCAACACCTTCTGCTCCTTGATGTGTTCGACACTCTTATTTATCAAAAGTAATATGATACACCCCCTATACTTGTGGGTCATCAATGCAGTTGGATAACGGTCTATGAATCTTGTTGTAATGCGCGCATGAATCACATAGTAATCATCATGTCATGCATATGCACTACGGTGCAGCCTTTATATCTATCAATTGCCCAGCTGTAATTTGTTCACCCAACATGCTATCTATCTTTTTATGGAGAGACGCCACTAGTGAACTGTGGATCTCGGTTCATTCTTTACACCGATAATACAACCACCGCAACCACTGTTTTCCTACTTCTATTACTTTTTTCCTACTGCCATCATTGTTCTCTATTCATCTACTGCAAACGATTATAATCTTCCACATTGTACGTTTAATCCTTTGTTTTCAGCAAAACCGGTGAGATCGACAACCTTACTGCTTCGTTGGGGCAAAGTAATTTGATTGTGTTGTGTAGGTTCCACGGTGCTGCTGAACCGGTAGTGCGCCCTGCCAACATCAGCTGACAACAACCTTCGGAAGTGATTTCTTTCTCCTACTGGTCGATTCAACCCTGGTTTCTTTCTGAGTGAAACTTGCTACTGTTCTCTTCATACATTCCTCTTGGGGTCTCCCAACGAACGTGTATTACACGCCATCACTGACACGCTGGCCGCGCACCTGAGGAGCTCTGTCAGATTTCTTCGTCCAGGTCTTTATTGTGGTCGAAGAAACCACATATCAACTCGGATGGAGAAAAGAAAATTATCAAACTTGTCCATCTCGATGAGACGCATAAGACATCGCGAGCCAATTAGTGAAACAAGAAGTGAAATAAGAATATCTTGAAGATTTTTGGGGTCCATCTTCTTGTGTGGACTCAGGGGCTGAGGGCTGCAGTCGCATGTACAGTTCGTCATGCGATTTCGCCGCGTCCACGTCAACTACACGACCTCCATGCCTTCTTCGTCCGCTGTGTCGAGTACACCTCCACCGCGTCGACTACGTCCGCCTTGTCAACTTCACGACCTCCACGTCGACTCCGTCCACTATGTCGAGTACACCTCCACCGCGTCGGCTACGTCCGCCCCGTCAACTTCACGACCTCCGCATCGACTCTGTCCGCTGTGTCGAGTACACCTCCACCGTGTCGACTACGTCCGCCTCGTCAACTTCATGACCTCTGCATCGACTCCGTCCTCCGTGTCAAGTACACCTCCACCGCGTCGACTCCGTCCGCCATGTCGACTACACGACCTCCATGTCGACTATGTCCGTCGTGTCGAGTACACCTCCACCGCGTCGACTCCGTCCGCCGTGTCGAGTACATCTCCACCGCGTCAACTCCGACACGTCTAGTCTCTGACACTTCTCGCCACGTCCCATCAGGAGACAGAGTGAGTGCTCAGTGCACCGTGACATCACGCAAACGTCAGTCAGTTGTCTTATTTTCTTTGGAATCTTAAAAAAAGGCTCGCCACAATCATCGCCGAAAATGTCGCGACTCCACTACACAAAAAGGCACTTGCCACAATCATAACTGAAGACATCGCGACTCCGATATTCGGCGCGACACAAAATATCCCGACTCCGAGTCGTATTGTCATCGCGACACATGTGGATGCCACGTTTTTCAAGCGTGAAGGTAAGACCCAAATTTCCATTTTTGGGCCCAGTAATCGCACTCGTGCTGCATTCCCTGGTAATTCCCGTGCTGATAGCAAGATGAAAAATTCCGGCAGACGCGCTAGGTACCCATTCAAAGGTTAAGCTCAACTCGGTAAGTCCTCCGCTGCCCGAGTTGCAGCGATCACCTATTCGGATTCAAGCCGGGGGACTCGAATTTGTGTAGGTCGGTACTTCTCTTTGCCCAAGTGCAATTAATTTGTCTCGACCCGTCGAATCAACCAAGAGGCTGAACCACATCCATTTAAAAATTGCTAAAAAGACATACATCCACACAAAAGGATACATACGTCCTCACAACAGGATCATACATCCTCACAACAGGATACATACATCCTTAAGCTCCGTAAACTTCCGAGTCATAGGCCCTCAAACATCAAATGTCATTGACTCTCAAAAAAGATTTGAGTCCTTCATGACTTATCAGGTTCTTTGGACTCAACGACTTATCGGCTGCTAAAGACTCGACAACTTATCAACTACTCTTCAGAATCAAAAATTTTCCTTGAGTCTCTACCCGACTCAAATGAGTCAACTAGACACTCGGGGGCTAGTGACATGGGAACACTCACCATGTCCTCTACTTGAGCACCGGCTGCCACGCTACGAGGAGCCCACTCGAAGGCCCATAAGGGTCCAAGAAGCCATAGTCGATTTCTTGAAGCACAAGACAAGGACTCCTATTCGTATACTAGTAGGAATTATGTAAACCCCTCCTGACTACCTATATAAAGACATGGGAGGAGAGAAAAGGGACGGTCCACAACTAGACGCAAGATAGAGTAGACAATACACAGGAGACATCCTGTACGCTTCACCACGTCATCCCATTGTAACAGCTCGATTACCTCATCATAATACAGATAGACAAGCAGTAGTAAGGGTTTTACCTCTATGAGGGCCGTGAACCTGGGTAAACCGTGCCTCCTTGTTAGCCGTCGAGATCTCCAGCGCACATTCTTCTCCTAATATACAAACCCTAGTATCTCATACGAGGGATCTGCCGAGTCAAGGACTCAACAAGAGGGTTTCAAGAATCTACACCTCCTGGAACTCTTGCTCAGCTCAGGCCGATAATTTCCCAACACATGATGCAAAATGTTCGAGAGTCTATAAGAGGCAGAGGATTCTTACTCCATGTCTGTGCAAGAAGAAACCCCTATTCTGCCTGAGACCAGCACAACTAGAGCAACCAGAAATGGTGAGGGAAATGGTTCGAAGGTAGTGGCATGAAAGACTTCGCGATCATCATCCTGGCTGTCTTCATTGTCTATTTGTGGTTATCTGTGATCTTATGTGTATGATCATATGTAAACATCAGGAGCTCGTAAGCTCACCACTAACGCATGCAATGTAACCATAACGATCATAAACAATGAACCAAACAATGTGGATAATGTATAAACCCTAAGAGCATCTCTAGCCATTCGCCCCGAGGGTCGTTTTTCGGCGCAAAATTGCGCCTTCTGGGGGCTACCCGGTGCCCAGCCGTGCCCCCAAGCGAACACGTAAACTTCGCAAAATCTACGAAAACGACTAAAATTTGGTGAAATTCTATACGATTTCATTAAAGTTGGTCAAATATAGGAGATTCTTACTTAGTAGACGCGATTTAAAAAAAATGACTAATTCATGCTAAGGGCCTTGTACATCTTGGTGTAGTCGCCGCCGCCGTCGTCATCAGAGTCGCTCGGCAGCTCGGTCTTTGGGGCGTTGCTGGTGCTCTGCCCTGGGTCGCCAAAGAACATCGATGGGGAAGGGTAGGTGTCATCGTCGTCGTCGTTGTCCGAGAGGACGATGACATCACCGACGGCCTGAGGAGCTCGCCTTTCATTGATGACGAGGGTCTGGCTCCGAGTCCGGCTACACGACGACGCTTCCTCTGGCTCCGCCTTGACGACGACAAAAGGAATGGGAGCAGTCGCCGGTGAGCGGCGTTTCCTACCCATGCTCATCTACCGCTCGATGTGGGCGAGCACCCGGGGGAGAGTGCGCCCGGGTTTGCTCTATGAGACGTGGCGGGCCCCGGCGTTGTTGCGCTCCGAAACAGCGCCGCCGACGGGGATCTCCGCCAACTCCGCCTCGAAGCGCTACTGGAAGTACGCCATCCAGAAGACGTGGTCGGCTCGCGCCGATCCTCCTCCAGCGGGCGCTCCCTAATCTCCTCGATTTGGTCGGCGCGCTCAGGGCGGGTGGGCGGCGGAGGCACTAGGACGCTGCCTGCGCTAAGCCGCCATGTCCTCGGCGCGCTCATGCCAGGCGGCGCGTGGAAGTTCGCCTCATGGAGCAGCCTGTCTTCCCAGAGGTGCAGGGTGTGGCGAACGAATCCATTGGCGGCCCGCGCCATTGAGGGGGTAGGCGTGAACCATTGAGAAATCGCGGGGTAGCTAAAGAGAATGGCGAGAAGTTTGCCGCAACTCTAGAAGGCCCAGTGGAAGCCCACCCGCAAGACTTGCAGATCAAGATGGAAAGTCTCCACCGCCTAGAGGTAGGGTTTGTAACCGCCCCTGGGTACGGTGTTAGACCCAACCATCTATTTAAAGGTCGGGAGAACCACCGGGCAGGAGATCCAACTCATTAATCACCACCATATCCATAGCTTGAGATCCAATCTCTCAGCTTGCGCACCCGCCATTGTAATCGATCTCATCATAATACAGATCAGACAAGCATGAGTAAGGGTATTACCTCTACGAGGGCCTCGAACCAGGGTAAATCGTGCCCCTTGTTAGCTGATGTAATCCGCCAGCGCCTAATCATTCTCTTACTCGAAACCCCACCGGTTCATCCGAGGGATTTGTCGACATGACTCATCGACAAGAACGAGAAGAGAATGGCGAGAAGTTTGCCGAAGGGGGACGGGTTATGTAGCGGCGAGCGAGCGGGATAGACGAAGCGGCGACATCAACGCCATAACTTAGCCGCGTGGGCGATTGGACCGCTCCGCCGCGCCACGTGTCGTCTGGACCGATGATGGCTAGGTTGAGACTCCAAGTGCAGAGTGTGTAGCTAGTGGCAAGCCTTCTTCCCCACGAGGGTGACTCGAGGGTTTATATCGAACTCTTGGGGAGCCAGTATTTCAGCAGTTGTCTTCCAAGCTTCCTCCAGGATCCTGCAAACAAGTAGAGAATTTTGTGCCCTCAACCTCACCAAGTGGTTGTCAAGCACAAGGTGTGAGACTTCTAAATTGCAATGCAAAAATGAAAGTAAATGTGCAATAATTAAATCTACTACTAAATGCAAATGAGAAAATAAATATGCAATGGGTTGTTTTGTATTTTTGTGATGCAAGTGGTGATGGAGATAATGTAAATTAGAATTGGAGATGCAAGTAAAGTAAAGTGCAAGTAAAGTAAATTGCAGCAAAGTAACCAGAGTGTTTTCTTATATTTAAAATAGGACCGGGGTTCATGGTTTCACACTTGCATTCTCTCAAATAAAGTAGTAGACGGTGGACATAAAGAATTACATGTGAGATTACAATAACATGTTTAACATTGAGTACTTTAATATGGGCATCACGTCCTAGCATAGAGATCTCTACGGTCATATTGATCCCTCTTATACTCCACCAAGATGCGAAATAAATCATAACACCTCGATAATTAAGGAAAAACCAGAGTATAGCTTTAAGCAATGTGACATGAAGTTGAAGTAAGAACTTGCTAGATCTAGTCATGGAGATTGATTACTGTCACTTCAAATCCCCGGTAACAAGGTACTCCTTTTTATCCCTAGTGAGGTAACTAAGAAAGGTTTAACAAAACCTAAGTGGATCGCTGAACTTCTGTCACTTTCACAGCACTAGCCACCCCCCGTTACTCCAACTAATGCACCCATCACCTCATCCACGCTCTCAAGAACTAGATTGATCAAAGCTAGCAAATAAGAACTGGGTACATAAGATACATCTACTCAAACAACTCAAGAGAAACAATTGCAATCTCAGATTCAATAACTCATAGTAAAGATCCACCACATAGGAATTACAACGGTGCCCGTAATCATGTGAGGCAGCTCATACGGATCTAATTAGTGAAGCACATAGAGAGAGAGATATAAGTGCTGCTTCCACAAACCCATAGCCCTGGGGTGGACTACTCCCTCTTCATGGAGATGTCGATGGAGATGACGTTGGAGGGGTAGGAGATCACACCGGCGGCGCCCCGACGGAGTTTTCCCCCTCCAATCTGGAACTTATGGTCTCTGTTTCAGTGTTTCGGCGGCGCTCCCCTCCGTAAGGGTACGGGGGACCCTTTTTATAGTCGGTTTTAGGTCAAGACGGAGTCGGTAAGTCGAAGATGGAAGGAATTGGGGCCACAGGGGCCAAAAGGGGGCCTCTCACGCGGCCAAGGAATCTGGCCGCATGGAGGGTCCTCTTTTGGGCCTCCTTGCCCAATTCTCGTGGATCCTTCGCCCGCAAGTCTTCTCCTTCCAAGAAAATGACCCCCGCAGATTTTCAGGTGATTTCGCGGAAGTTTGCCCCCCTGAAACGTCAAAAATATAGAAAACGGGGTTTCTGACAGGCAGGGTTAATTCCATAAAAGTTGGGGGACTTTGTAATTTAACCCCAAAATACTATAAAACATTGAATTATACCCTTATATGATGCAATATGTAATAGAAAACCATGTGAAAATATGCAAAATTCATCTATGCATTTTACATGCATCAACATCCCCAAGCTTAACCCATGCTCGTCCTCGAGTATGAAGGTGATAAAACTAAGATGGGTTTTGCATATTGAAACAATCATGGGATATCAAGGAGGATTATTCATGCTACATATAATCAAATGATTAATACTAGAAATGAGTAGCAATATACAATTCATGTTGTAAGAAATATCAAATATGTAAGCAAAGATGCGTCATGAAAGTTCACAAAGTGTATAATGAAATAAAAGCACTATGGACCAAATGCATACACAAAATGAAAAATAAAATCCTATATTGGTCAAAGAATAGCATAATGGAGAATAGAAAGTATGGTGGACACTTTGGAGAAAATTGAGTAGAGGTAAAACATGATCAAGTCTTATTTAGCCTCTAAATTATTCAACTAAAATTACTAATTGAAATGTGGTATCCATTGATATAGGACTCTCATTGCCCCTTTATCACTAGCATCTTAAAATTGTGAGTATTGAAGTAATGAGAATGACAAGGTGGTTGAAAGCCTCATGCCCCGTGAGTGTGAAAACCTACTCCATGATTACTCAACTTAAGATTCCTAATAAGCTTTGTACAATCATAATAAGTATTAATGACATCATAGAGAACCGCAAAGAGGTACCTCTTGCCCCATGACATGGAAACAAGCCCATGTTACAATGACAAGATGAACAAACGGAGTAGACTCATCATCCTTTTTATTTTCATTCACTATTATGCCTAGCTTCTTATTTTATTATAGGATGTGTTGTAGAGTCACTCAAGCTGTAAGTAAATTTCCACCATGATAAAGCATGGCTTGGGTTAGCGTCCCAATGCGTTTCTCTAGTCATATAGATACTTACTCATAAAAACTTACTATTCCTCTATTTCATTTCGGCATGGCAGGAGTCCAAAAACAAAAGCACATGATATCAACCAAATGTAAAAAAAATTGTGCAATGTTGAAAGCTTTCCGGTGATACACGTTTATAGCTAGCTCCCAACCACACACTTGTCAAACGCAAAACTTGTGGCTCCCATTATTGGGTCATGTTTATTAGATGCATAAAAAGTAAAATGTGCCTTCAAAAGTTCGTGAGAGTCCTATCCCAAGTTCAGCCCATGACAATTAATAAAGTGAATATCTTAATTTAGAACATAAATAACACAATAACATGGTGAACATACTCGGAATAGCAATGAAGCTAATGGGAAGATATGGTGGACTCACTGGAAATACTTGGCTAAGGAGTGTTGGAAACAAGTTTTTACTTGTTGGAATTTTTAAATTTTTGGGCTAGCAAGAGGGAGATAGTTGACCAGCTACTATGCATGCATATGTCCATAGAACTAATCATTTCATGACAAACTAAATAAACCAGAAATTAACATCAAGGACATGAATAAGAGATAGCTCAAGACAACATTATTGCAAATTTCTACATATAAAAAGCCTATAAATCATGCAAACATATGTAGGTCTTCAAATCAACCATGGCATCCCTATTCCAAGTCATAATACTAGCATCCAATACATTCCAACCCCAAACTCCAGTATATCAATCTCATATAAAATGATGGTGGTGGTCTTATCAAAACAAAAATAAAAATAAAAACTAGACGCTTCAAGTCTCTACGATAAATGTTTTGCTTAGAAAAACATAAAGTAGACGTGTGCTAACCAAAAGAGTGTAGATCCAGTGGGGTGTTCATAACATCCCCAAGCTTATGGCTTTCACCATTCTTGGATGTCTTGAGGCGCAGCTCCTCTATTCCCTGTGAAAAAAACTTCACAAAACATGTTTCTCCCATTCTTTTTCTGTGGGGTGAGATTAGCAAGGACAAACAAATCACATGCTTGCTGTGCAAAATTCCAAATAAAATGCTCCAGTAGATAGATAATAAGGTTCATTATGTTGTATGTTCACTCTCTTGCTTGAAAGAATTATGGAATTCGATTCCCAAGCCCAAAGAGTGCATAAAACAAAAGAAGGCAGAATCTGTCCAGAAAAGCAACAGCAGCAAAACGAACGTTTTTCCCTAAGCTAGACTCGTCAAAAAATTAAGACAATGTTTGTTCTTACAGAGTACGAAAAGTTGCAGAACATACTAAAAAATTAGCTCAATCCGACATACCAATAAAAAACGTAAAATCATACGGTGATCAGACTCGTGCTGAAACAGAAATTTCATGCACTAGGATAGCAACTTATAAGTCCAAATGGGTTTGACTTGACTCTTTATTGAACACTCCAGAATTAAAACAAAAAAACTAATATCTTGAGACAGCAAGAGGACACTAGGAAAATCCAAACAAAAACAACCGGGTTGCCTCCCGTAAATCGCTTTCTTTATAGCCATATAGCTAGGCTTTACTTACTTGATAATCAAGAGGGATAAAGCTCATGAGGGAGCTTGTTCTTCAGCGTGCCCCTCTTCCTTGGGAAGTGCTCCATGCTTTTCTTGTGAGGGAACTGAAACTTGACATTCCCTTCCTTGGAGTCTATGATTGCACCTGTAGTACGAAGAAAAGGTCTACCCAAAATAATAGGACTAGGGGATTTATCCCCCATATCCATAATAATGAAATCAACGGGTACGAAAGTCATGTGCAATTCAATCATAACATCTTTTACTTGTCCTACAGCATGTTTAGTAGAGTTATCAGCAAGGACAAATTCACTTGAACACTTTTCTAAATTTTCTAGTTCTAGCAATTCATATAATTCTTTAGAGAGTACCGATACACTAGAACCTAGATCTAACATAGCATGGTGAATTTCTTTTCCAATTGAAACTAGCACCTTGGGGATCCATGCATCCCCAAGCTTAGGAGGTATCATGGCCTCATTTTTGTACCTAGCAATTTTTTCTTGTAAGACATGATTAGCAATATAAGATCCAAAGCCAGGTTGATTAACATTTATAGTGGGATCACTAGCAAATTTTTGTAGAGTAGCAATAAGTTCTTGCAAGCTACTTTTTTATAAATCAAGCAATGGATCCTTAATTTCAGTAAGCGTCATAATTTCCTCTACTTTACTCTCTAATTTAGCTAGCATGCTTGATTCATGAGGACTAATTTCATCTTTACTAGCAAGATAAGACATATATGGAAGTAAATATTCAGGGTACTTCACTATTTCATTCAAAGTTTCTTCTAAGCTAGTAGGGACATGCTCACTTGTATTCTCAGAAATATGATCAATATTTTCAATAATAGGAGCAGCAATAGTAATAGAATTCATTCCTACACTAGGTTGTGCTTGTGGCTTTCCTGCTGACATGCTTAATAGAGTTGCTTGATTATCAGCTAATTTTGACAATGTTTTATCTAAATTCGAAGATTGAAGTTGCAATCCTTTAATATCACTACTAATGGATGCAATAGACTTATTTAACTCATGTATCATAGCATTGTGACTAGCAACTTGTTCCATAAGCAATTTATTAGATTCAAAAATTTCACTAGAAGGCTTCCACTTATTTTCATTAGCATTAGGATATGGAACAAAAGGTTTATTTGGCACATAAGGAGGTTTACTATATGAATTGTAAGCATTACCAAAACCATTGCTACCATAATTCCTAACAAAATTAACATCCACACTTTCAGAATTACTACCAACTAGCTCCTGCAAAGGCACATTCTCCATATTTTGTTTATTAATAAAGGCAAGAATAGTGTCCATTTTAGAAGACAAATCATTGGTTTCTTCAATTGAGTTTATTTTCTTAGTGGGATTGGGTGCTCTTTCAGTATTCCATTGACTATAATTTTGCAATATGCTTTCTAATATGCTCTTAGCCTCTCCTACAGTTTTACTCATAAAGGCACCTCCAGCAGCAAAATCAAGTATATTTCTAGACATGTAGTTTAGACCATTATAAAAAGAGTGTAGTATGGTCCATTCATTTAATCCATGTGATGGGCATGTTCTAAGCATTAATTTAATTCTATCCCATGCCATGGCTACATGTTCATTATCATTTTGCCTAAATGAGAGGATATTATTCCTATTTTGCAAAATTTTAACGGGAGGATAATATTTCTTAATGAAAGCTTCTTTTAAATCATCCCAAGACTTTATACTAGCTGTAGGTAGTGAAAGTAACCATTCTTTAGCCTTTCCTCTAAGTGAAAAAGGAAATAATTTCAGTTTTAAAACACTACTTTCCACATTTTTAAATTTTTGCATATCACATATTTCCATGAAATCATGAAGATGCATAGAGGCATCCTCCATAGCACTACCACCAAATTGCTCTCTAGTAATTAAATTCAATAAACTAGGACTTACTTCATAGGTTTCAGCTTGTATTTCCGGTGTAGTAATTGGCCTAGCAATGAATTGGTCATTGGGTGTATTTGTGTAGTCACTTAATTTAGTTCTATCACCCATTTTAACAGTTTTTATGTAGTTTTTAATTTTTTATGCAAAACTGAAAAGTAAAGTAACTAGGCAAATTCGAAATACTAAAATAAACTAGATAACTAAATGCAAAACTAAAATGCAAACTAAAATAAAATATGCAAGACAAAACAAAAACAAGAACAAAAACAAAACAAAAACAAAAACAAGACAAGAAACAAAACAATCTACTTGAAAGAAGGTGGAGATAGAAAGGACGGTACTCACGTAGGTGCAACCTCCCCAAGCTTAGGTGTTTGCACACCTTGTTGGTGATGAAGACTTCTTGTGAGCTCCTTTGGACAACTCCTTCACCTATGGCTCCCCGGCAACGGCGCCAAAAAAACGCTTGATGGCTAGGTTGAGACTCCAAGTGCAGAGTGTGTAGCCAGTGGCAAGCCTTCTTCCCCACGAGGGTGACTCGAGGGTTTATATCGAACTCTTGGGGAGCCAGTATTTCAGCAGTTGTCTTCCAAGCTTCCTCCAGGATCCTGCAAACAAGTAGAGAATTTTATGCCCTCAACCTCACCAAGTGGTTGTCAAGCACAAGGTGTGAGACTTCTAAATTGCAATGCAAAACCGAAAGTAAATGTGCAATAATTAAATCTACTACTAAATGCAAATGAGAAAATAAATATGCAATGGATTGTTTTTGTATTTTTGTGATGCAAGTGGTGATGGAGATAATGTAAATTCGAATTGGAGATGCAAGTAAAGTAAAGTGCAAGTAAAGTAAATTGCAGCAAAGTAACCAGAGTGTTTTCTTATATTTAAAATAGGACCGGGGTTCATGGTTTCACACTTGCATTCTCTCAAATAAAGTAGTAGACGGTGGACATAAAAAATTACATGTGAGATTACAATAACATGTTTAACATTGAGTACTTTCATATGGGCATCACGTCCTAGCATAGAGATATCTACGGTCATATTGATCCCTCTTATACTCCACCAAGATGCGAAATAAATCATAACACCTCGATAATTAAGGAAAAACTAGAGTATAGCTTTAAGCAATGTGACATGAAGTTGAAGTAAGAACTTGCTAGATCTAGTCATGGAGATTGATTAGTGTCTTCAAATCCCAGTAACAAGGTACTCTTTTTTATCCCTAGCGAGGTAACTAAGAAAGGTTTAACAAAACTTAAGTGGATCGCTGAACTTCTGTCACTTTCACAACACTAGCCATCCCCCGTTACTCCAATAATGCACCCATCACCCCATACACGCTCTCAAGAACTAGATTGATCAAAGCTAGCAAATAAGAACGGGGTACATAAGATACATCTACTCAAACAACTCAAGAGAAACAATTGCAATCTCAGATTCAATAACTCATAGACAAGATCCACCACATAGGAATTACAACGGTGCCCGTAATCATGTGAGGCAGCTCATACGGATCTAATTAGTGAAGCACATAGAGAGAGAGATACAAGTGCTACTTCCACAAACCCATAGCCCTGGGGTGGACTACTCCCTCTTCATGGAGATATCGATGGAGATGACGTTGGAGGGGTAGGAGATCACACCGGCGGCGCCCCGCCGGAGTTTTCCCCCTCCAATCTGGAACTTCTGGTCTCTGTTTCGGTGTTTCGGTGGCGCTCCCCTCCGTAAGGGTACGGGGGACCCTTTTTATAGTCGGTTTTAGGTCAAGACGGAGTCGGTAAGTCGAAGATGGATGGAATTGGGGCCACAGGGGCCAAAAGGGGGCCTCTCACGCGGCCAAGAAATCTGGCCACGTGGAGGGTCCTCTTTTGGGCCTCCTTGCCCAATTCTCGTGGATCCTTCGCCCGCAAGTCTTCTCCTTCCAAGAAAATGACCCCGCAGATTTTCAGGTGATTTCGCGGAAGTTTGCCCTCTGAAACGTCAAAAATATAGAAAATGGGGTTTCTGACAGGCAGGGTTAATTCCATAAAAGTTGAGGGGACTTTGTAATTTAACCCCAAAATACTATAAAACATTGAATTATACCCTTATATGATGCAATATGTAATAGAAAACCATGTGAAAATATGCAAAATTCATCTATGAATTTTACATGCATCAACCGACCGGAGGCGTCAACGCGCGCAGCAGCCAAGGCAATAAGGACGACAAAGATTTCTCTCACTGACAGATTTAGACCAGAGACGGGAGAAACAACGAGAAATTGTTTTCGCGCGTTTTCACAATATTTTTCCTTCATCCGGCTTCCCAGTTGCCCCCGACGCGCTGAGTTTGGTTTGGGTTCGCTGGGCGATATTTTACCCCAGACCGGCGCTAGTTGGGCCGGTGGGGATTCAACGGGACAAAAAACGAAACGCGCGCCGTCGATAAAAAAAGGGAGCTGCTGGGCTCCTGGAAAATGGTGAAAATGCGTCACACTGGGAATGGGGAGAAAACTGCCCCTAAACCGCCCCACACCAGACGATTCTGATGTGAAGCCCACACCGCTCCAATCCAATTAATTACTCTAATTATCCGCACCTCACCGCACCATGCAGGTCTGCACCCACACCCGCACCAAACCACATAGTCCATGCGGGTTGAACCCGCGGGTTCAGACCATGGGGGTGCTGTTCAATAGGCTACAGGTGGATCGCTGGCTTGAAGGAACGCTGCATGCAGCAATGCGGGTGCTTATCGCTTTGAGCCTCACAGTCACAACCTCAAAGCTAGTCCATGCAGCTAGCTTTGCAATTTCCAAAAATAAAAAATGTATACAAATATACTCCAGATTATTTGGAAAATCATTAAAAAAATCTACATTATAAAGTAGGTACTGCTGGCAATTATATATGCACCAAATTGCCAGAAAAAATAGCCTTCACACATTAAACATACAAAAATAATTATAGTGAATAATTTCTTATTACAAGTATAGTTTCTCCATAAGGGACAGGTTTTAAAGAAAAAAATGGAAATAAAATAGGCCTAGAGCATCTAGTGGGTAGTGATGGCCATCGATCTTCCTCATCACCATTTCGTGGTCGGATGAGCTTTCCTGCAAATAACTGAAGATCCATGAGTTTATCCATGTTATGTAAGTGGAAGTAATATCCATGAATCGATCATTATCAATCAGGACTGGTGGCACTTTACAATTGTTTTCATCATATAACCCGCAACATAGCCACTACTGTAATATTGTGATACAACGATGGAAATCAAAGGTTTCAGACTAATCTAAGCATGTACGGAAGAAACACATAGAAACATGGCAAATTCTTTGTCAAATGACTACAGAGCAGCATGTAAATAGATAAGAAATCAGATATTTCTACCGGTAAATCCAACACCGGACCATCTTAAGTGGATCTAGATGGTAGAACAATGCTGAGTTTGTTTAAAATTTTTATGACCGTGCCAAAATAAATAAATTTAGGAGGCTATTTGAACCACTGTCTACACTTGGGCATGAAAATAACACTGAGACCAAGATGAACGAATTCACCATGCAGTACATGTAGGACAAACTTGGGCTGGCGCCTAGAAGTTTTTTCTGATTATCGTGAAAATTTATCTCGAAGAATATCAACCCAGTCTACATCAAGAAGCACAGTTCGAATATCAACCCAGTGTACATCAGGAAGCACAATTCCCATATGCCACAGTCAAAATGGAAGAGAGAGGCAAACCTGAATCTCATATTCAGCTCTCTGAGTAGTGTCCCTCTGAGCTCGAGAAAGTACAAATGTTTTATGCACACTCTGAGAAATATTCGCTCTGGAAAGTGTTGAGCATGTAAGGACACTGTCGTGGACAAGACGAACAGATATTTCAAGAATATAGTTAGACACAACCAAGTTCTGCTCTCACTCTAGTCAGCTACAAGTCTACACCCATGGTGAAGTAACTTTTTCAGACCATGACTATTACAATACTTCAAATATAAATACAACTGAAGATTGATTTGATCGGATGAAGGTTATTCTTTCAGATGCAGGATGATTACAAGGCACTGGCACCTCAACGCTGTCCCTGATTGTATTCCCTGCCCTCATAATTCTCTTAGGGCTCATTTGGTAGCACGGGAAAAGCCCGGGATCCCGGCCTTTTCCCTGGGCGAAAACGCCCCGGATGAATTTGGCCCGGGGAGCCCTACGAGCCCATTTGGCGCTCCCGCGAGGGGAGGGAAGTTGGGCCTTCCGCGGAATTTCCCCGGGCGAGTATTCCCCTAGTCGGGACGTCGGGGACTAAAATCCCTAGCTCGCTCGCTTTGGCTCGCGGCGGCGCTCGTCGACAGGGAGAGGTGACGGCGCTGGGCTTGGGCGCGGTCGCGGGAGCGACGTCTTCCTCCGGCGGCGAACAGGAGCGAGCCCGACCTACTGGCCGCTCCCTCTTCTGCCTCCCCCCAACGCCCGTGTCTTCTCCGACTCGACCTCCCCGGGAAGACCTCCGGCGACGGCGACGGTCCAGCGGCCACGAGCTTCTTCATCATCATTGGACGAAGGTAGCAACAATCCTCCCCCCCTCTGGTTCCTTCCCGGTTCCAGGCCTATCCTACGTAGCAACCATGGGTTGTTCCCAGATCCGTGTCCGTGCCTCGAGTTCATACATGTCAGTGCCTTTGGTGGTAGGAATTGATGTATTGTTTTTCAGTTAGAGAGAACAAGAAAGAGGGTGAGGAGTAGAGATTGATGGTTCCTTCCAAGTCTGAACATGAACTCGTATGTATACAGTCACTGGATTGAATTTATAGTCACTGGATTGAAGGGAAAAAAATAACATGTCCAAGATTCATAAATTTGCGCAGGCCATCCGAAAGCAATACTATTGTCTTTCTTGATCAATCGGAGTGCACATACGTGCGTGTGCTCTGCTCTGTGGTGGTGGTGGCAAAATGTGTAAAGCGCAGTGGCGATAAGTATGCCTCATGAACTGAACACTGCTACTCATTGTGAGGAAGGCAGAGCTCAAGTGGTTCAATTATTTCTATTTTATTTGTAGACTTGAAAGTTTAATCATCTGCATCCTATCCTAGCTAACTTCTTGTGGTGCGGCGCGGCGCGGCATTCTCCCACTCCTATATAATTCTCGCCGCTTGTTTGTATGAGTGCTGCAGTCAATATATATCTTTTCTTTGTTTCTGAAAGAAGAAAATAGTCGTTCCTATATGTTGGCAGGGGTGATGATTAATATATGGTCTAGGCAGTGCTTTAGAATCCTTGAAGATTCTAATCCATCGACAAGTTATTTTGCTCATTATACAACAATTTGAGCGGCAGTTATTCTGAGATGGGGGAGTACAATTTATTCAGGACAAGTAGTTTAGTAACATTCTGTTTAACAATTTGTTGCATATTTGTAAAAGGATATTTATGTGCAATATTTCTATTTGGAGACTGCAGAATGTAAAACGTCGTGTAATTTGGAAACATGGAATTTTTTGGGGGGCTTACTTTCTCTGCCGGGTTATTGACCTCATGGTTAACTTTTGTATGGTAGATGGGTATTCTTATAAAACAATTGCAGCCATAATATTACACCTTAGGGATGCCATGATTAAGAATTCATATTGGTAGCTTATAATCTGTTTTTCTTTCTTAAGTGGCAACCTGTTCATAGAAGACCAGACTGTAGGTCGTGTACCGTGTACTGTACATGAGCAGAGGTGAAATTTTCAGAGCGGCATTGTCGCATATAGACAATGGTGTGTCTCGCTCTGTTTCTTACCCGGAAATAGACCTCACCCGTGATTAATTACTTGTGCTCGATCGCAACATCGCGATGCCTTTCGGCAGATTCGGCCGGCTCATCCCTTCCACTCAGTGTCGAGGACTAGTGCTGCCACTCACCGGTCACTACCGCAGGTGGCGCCATGGACGAGCTCCTCGTCCCTGTCCGGCTCGCCTGAAACGCCAAGAAGTCAATCAATGCCGAACGAGCCGGTGGGCGAGACGACGAATCCGGGCAAATCAAGTCGCGGCGTTTTCAGTCTTCTTGGCGTTTCAGGCGAGCCGGACAGGGACGAGGAGCTCGTCCATGGCGTCACCTGCGGTAGTGACCGGTGAGTGGCAGCACTAGTCCTCGACACTGAGTGGAAGGGATGAGCCGGCCGAATCTGCCGAAAGGCATCGCGATGTTGCGATCGAGCACAAGTAATTAATCACGGGTGAGGTCTATTTCCGGGTAAGAAACAGAGCGAGACACACCATTGTCTATATGCGACAATGCCGCTCTGAAAATTTCACCTCTGCTCATGTACAGTACACGGTACACGACCTACAGTCTGGTCTTCTATGAACAGGTACCACTTATCTGATGTAGATGTAGGCCGGTCTGGCTAACCGTAGTCCTAATCGGGATTAGTTTCAGGCCTTTGCAGCTTATGCGATGACAGAGATGTGCCATCTCGCCTCGCCTACCAGATTATCACGTCAATGTGCATGTAGGTGTTGTCCTCACCAGATAGATAGCTGGTGTCCCTCGGAGTTTAAGGCTTGCTTTTACGCTAAGGTTTTCGACAAATGCTCCTTGATTCTTGCTTGACAGTAAGTCACAATAGTCTGTATTTTACTTGGAAACTGGTTATGCTTGATGTTAGTCCAATAGTCTGTATTTTACTTGATTGTTGTCCTATCGTCAAGATGGAGACTCGTACTTTTGAGGCGTTGTGGCCTTCCAGACTTGTCCGTAATTTGTACTTGCCATACTGAATTTGTTGTGCTTGCCGTAGTGAATTTGTGCTTGTCTTCGCAATTTGTGACAATTGTTAGTTGCATTTGCAGTAATTCCAACTGAAAGATATATCCAAGTGTTTGTGATTATTTATTTGGATTAAAAAAACGTGGCCAACGGCGGAGTGATCCCTCCCTTGGTTTTACGTTGTTAGGTAGATGAGACTCCCGGTTTATTCGAGCGCACGCAGCCGAAGCTGGGACTCGAACCCGGGCGGCTTGGCGCGCACTCGCAGCCTCTAACCACTGAGCTAGCACTCAGTTCTCATTTATTTGGATTATGGAATTTTGTTAAATGAGTACATGTGGCTGTCTCTCTGTTTATTGGCAATTAACCTGTAGAAATTACTGCATTGTAGCTCATGCATGCTCTAGATTCTGTACCCATGCTTGTGAACTTTCTGTGCACTGTGAGTTTGTGGTCGTCCAGACTTGCGAAGATTTCATCGTCTGACTGACACTGCTTGTGCTTGCCTTCAGAACCGATTTGTTCAATGGGAACTGAATTCTCTTGTTTTATTCAGTGAACTGAATTCTCTAGACTTGAACATGCTAAAATTTTGGTGCGCATGGATGTATCTATGTTTCTGGGGGCATGCCCTATTTTTCTGCATCAAAATACTTTGCTCCTCTGCATTTGGTATCTGAACTCATAGTCATACCTGATGACAGTACCTGAATATTGTGTTAGTTTTTTTTTCTTCATTTGGAAATTGGATCTGAGATTGCATTTGGTTGTGGGCTGTCGCACGATATTGAGCTGGGGAGGATAATCTTTCAGTGTGTTAGGTCCATTTAGTTCATCTGTCTTAAACAGAGCATACACAGAAGATGGTGTGAAAGAATTTCTGTTTTTTAAACTTTGGCATAAAGCTGATCGTCCATGAGATCCATGATGTGGGTTGTGCCGAACTGTTCTTCTTTTGATTTTGACAAGTTGCATTTGCACTTTTGGGACCATAGAGGGGAATAACTTATTCTCCTGTACTTCTAATGAAAAGTTAAGAGGTTGGCCTAGCAGATAGACTAGTTAATCAAATAACTTATTCTCCTGTACTTCTAATTCTTGCAAGGGAAATTCTTTTTGCCACATGTATGCCCGAAGAAAGGATCTGAATTCCTGGCGCACGTTAACAAGTTCAATTTGTGAGTTCAATTTGTTACCTCCTGGACAATTAACATTATTGTTTACTTGGTTGATTTCCAACTAATATAGCACGGTTATCTAACTGTTGATTTCCAAATAATATAGCCATTGAAAGTGTTAGATTGTGTGGTGCTAATGCCATGTTTCCATCTTTTGATTAAACCGGATGAACATCCTACAAGGAGTACAAGTTACAGTTAACTCTGAACTAATATGCCATGGACCAGACAATGATTTGAAACAATGTACATGATCATCCTCCAAATTAGTGAGATGGAGTGCAGTTTTAGGCTTTTTATGAAATTAACTCTTAACTAATTGGAAAATTTCCACTCAGATGATATATTGTTTTTCTTAAGATGTTGCACTGTTTTTCTAATCTAGTGAAGTCTGTTTGTGCATGTACTAGTTACCGAAAGGATTATTTGGTTGCATGGATGTGATAATAATTCTATGTACGACAAACCTGGCTACTTGAGTGCATGAATTTAGGATGCATATTGCTGTGATTTCCATGATCATCTTTTTTTCTCGGTAAGACAAACCTCAGAGTTTTCTGGCACCACCTAATCAAACTACTCATATGGCCATATCCCCTTGTATTCCTTCAAAGTGAAGCATGCTCTTTTGACTGACCTTACCGTGAATCTAATGGCTTAATACTTGTAACTTACCCTTCTGAAAAGTACTTGTCTGATCCTCAAAATAGCATGATGCTAGATGTTAGGCTTTGTGTCAACGTGTGCAAACTATGCATAGTTTCCTGATTTGTTTTTTTTTTCTCGGCACATTTTGGAGATCCATCAGACCATCAGTGTTAACGTCATGTTCTTGTAAAGCCTAAGCCAATTTCAATTTATTGGCCATTTGATGTTTGCTTTCTTTTTCAGAGTTTAGATTTCAAGTTTCAAATTAGGCTCTAATCAACTTTGATTTACTTGCTCATTTTACTTAGTAGAATAGAAGGCATAAATAAGTACTAGGCGACGGCCATGGGGAGGAACGAAGTTGGAGGAAGATGGGGAATCGAGGCTGAGGACTTGGCCCCGAATGGCTAGTGCGGGTCTAAACCGCGGGTTCAGCCCGTTCGTGTTTTATTTTTCTGAGACCAAACCGCACCGCCCAGGCCGCTATTTTCGTAGGCCCGCACCACTCCGGTCCACAAGGCTGTTGACACCGTTTCGGCCCAAACCATTTGAAGCCAGAGCATAATCTGCACCAAAATGCCCATTCTGACCCGCACCATTCCCAGCGTGAAAAATGCGCGAGAGGTACCGGCTCCGTAAAATAGTACTCGCTGCTCCACGGCGGGAACCAAACACACTCGACTCGAGGCAGTGCAAGCGCGTCAGGCTCAGGACGCGAACCAAACAGACCCGAAACCCCCGTGAAACCCTTTCGTCCCCTCCCATCGTTTCTCTCTCGAGCGGCGGCGGCGGCAGATCGAGGTGTGGCGGCGGCCGGACCCAGGTCTCTCTCTCTCTCTCTCTCTCTCTCTCTCTCTCTCTCTCTCTCTCTCTCTCTCTCTCTCTCGTGGAACGGCGCTCGGCGGCGACGGCTTTAAGTGCGCGGCGGCCTAAAGGCGAGCTGGGGCTGCGGCAGGATGGCGTTGGGCGGAGGCGGCGTTCCATTGAAATATACCAGTTGTGGATGTATCGTATTTTATCCAAAACTGAACTTGCTGTTGTGATGTTTCTTGTCTGTGTAGTTTTCCGAAGAATCGCGTCTGTCCGCTCTTGGTGCGGCACAATCTGAGAATGGCTTGGGGTCAGGGCGCTAGGCCCATAGCAAGGCTTTTGTCTCGCGCTCAGAAACAAGCTGCTCAAGGGTATACTTGTCCTGGGACGTTCCAAACTCACCTGTTGAGCAACCATTTTCCACAAAATGGCATGCTTCATAGGAGATTTAGCTCTGAAGTGCCTGTTTCGGAGCAAATGAGTCTTATTAAACAACTCCGAGAAAGAACTTGTGCTCCAATCAAAGATGTCAAGGCGTCCCTAGTCAGTTGCAACTGGAATATTGGTTAGCTCTCCTTTCTCGCTGCTTCAGCACAGCTTGGTTGAGAAATTTGGTTATGTCCTCTGTTCTTACCCCAGTGTGTTGATTTCTTTCAGACGATGCACAAAAGGATCTGAGGAAGAGAGGGGTGATTCTTGCTGCCAAAAAGTCGTCCCGGACTGCTACGGAAGGTTTGCTAGCTATGGCGCAAGATGAGAAAAGGGCTGCTGTGGTCGAGTTAAACTGTGAGACCGACTTTGTGGCAAGAAATGACGTTTTCCAGTATTTGGTTGGTCCCATCCTCAGCAGCATGATTTGTATTGTATCTTATAATTATGTTGAACCATTTTCGTGTGCTAGAGGCAACGTCCTCTTAGGTTTACATCCTCAACATAAGTATTTGGATAACTAGAAAAAAAATACTTACTGTTATTTCACATATGTAAATGTCATTTCTTCATGACTTGAAGAAGTATCATTTTAATTTGGAAAAAGATGGTCATTGCTAAAGTAAATGTTGCTTTGTCCTGTAATGGTTGTCCTTATGCAGCATGTTGTTTCTGTCCTTTGTTGCCATGCTTGTTGCAAATATGATTCCCCATGCCTCAGTTTTAGCTGTGTTAACTCATCAGATTCATTGCTAGTTTTTCAATTAAGTGACGGTTATCCCCTGATTTTCAAATCTTTCTTATTAATTTTCTCTTGAAGTCACTTTTGGGACATCTCTTTGTGGTTCCTGACTCCTTTTGCTTCATATGCTAAGCGTGATATGTTGTGTGTTTAAGCATGTATGTATATTGTGTCAGCTGCGACTTATGACTGTATTATGACTGTACGGTATATCAAGCATAAACAGGAATTTTCTAACCATCTATCATTCAGCTTTCCAGTTTTTTTTTAATTTTTGACAAATCCCAACTTCAAACTCTGTTCGTGCCATTTTATCTTCTAGAATGCTAATAACTCTGGGTATTGAATAGGGCACAGCAACCAGACTATACTTAATTTAATGCATCGACTTATTATCTGTGCTCTCACACAGGTACAATGGTGATAACTCTTTTTCTTTCAAATTTCATTTTCCATGCAGGCATCATCCCTGGCAAAGATGGCTTTGTCAGTTCAGGATCCTAGCAAATTGATTTTTCCTTTCACTCCTGATTATTTGGAGGTGTGTACTTACCTTTTGGTTTATTTATGGGGCATCTACTATTTCTGTCTTTCTCTGCTTAGCAGTTCTGGTACATGCCATATTGTGTATATCTACAAGTGATAGGTTTGGACTCGTCATGCACGAATTCCAAATTATTGCATAATTAAGTCGAGTTCTATATTGAACTATATCCTGTTTAAATTGGTTTTGTGATCAAATTTGTGCGCAGTCCTTTATAGCGACCTAATATGATCTAAGCCGTGTTGGCCTCAGATTTTCATTACCTATGGAGTCACCTAAACAACTCTTGATCATAATGTTAGAAGATTGGAATGTCCAAACGGTTATATACCTATTTCTGGGATATCAGCATGTTACTTAAATTTCGTAGATTTTACAACAGTTGATCGTGTTCATGTGAAATATAAAAAAATTACTCTGGGGTTTTTTGGTCGGACTTCCTTTTTTTAAAGAACTTTTGGAACAACTAGGTACCTGTTTCTCAGTTGTAGACTTGTAGTGCCAGTGTCATGCAGTGCTTGCGCCTATTTGACATATGCGGTTTTTTTTATCCTGGTGAAATTGTAACTGAATAATGTATGATGATATAAACTGAAGTCTCTTCGTTAGAGTTGAGCGTATCATATGTCTGTCTTTTTGTTCTGTTCTTTTCCATCTGAGAAACTACACTTTCCCAATCTTTGCAGAACATGACTATTAACCTAGACCATCCTAAACTCAGTGGTGAAACAACTGTTCGAAATGCTGTCACAGAAGTTGCTGCCATGGTCGGGGAGAACGTAAAACTCAGAAGAGGTTTCATGTTTTCTACGACCGGACATGGTGTTGTTTCATCTTATCTGCATAACTGTCCTCAGCCAGGTGCACATACAATTTTATTTCAGTTCGTAATTTTTTTTTCCAGACTATGGTTGTCATTCTTCAGATATTTTTTCCCATTTCATCAGCTAATTTTGATTATCGATTATTTAAACAATATGAACAGTAGTTTTATACTGACTAGTGAGCATATCTTTCTCCTGTTAATTTTTGTGACCGTTGCATCTTTTGTAGACAACCGAACATCATACTGTATAATCTGTTTTCTTATGTCTCACATGGATATAAATATTAATTGTATTGGCAGCAGGAGACAAGCGTTAGTTTACTTTTGCAAAACTGTTGGCAGAAATATAACCGTGCAGCCATACTACTGATAAATTGCGATTTTCAACAGCTACTCCTGAATTTTGTACTAGCAGTACAACATTAAGAAAAGGAAACATTGGTATTTCAGCTAAAATGGGGAATCATTGTTTCTGTACTCCATACAGTAGCATGCTAGATAAATCCTACTTAATATCTCTTTCATAAGCTGGCCAAACTCGGTGTTATGCATTCCTGCCAGCACTCCTTTTATCTTCTCCTGGCCTTTGACAAATGGTGACTTTGCTCGTTCACTTAACTGATACACTTTTCTTCCTTCAGGTTTGGGTCGCATTGCTGGATTGCTCACATTAGAAGCAGAAGATAGCAGTGCCCCACTTGATGCTGTCAAGAGAGTTGGCTCGTCTATCGCAATGCATATTGTTGCATCAAGGCCATTATTTGTATCCAAAGAATTGGTCTCTGCCGCAGCTGTGGAAAGTGAACGCGACGTGCTACGAACTCAGGTACCTTATTCTGACATTGCCTACAAAGATTTACTGTCATATACTCATATATGCCTGAGTAGTTGTACATTCATCCACCATGACACGAGAAACAGACATGCATTTGTACGGTAAGTGTGACTATCAGAGCTCATCAGTCCATGAGTGGGCTTTTAAACGCTCTCCTTAACAGAACAAACAAAACAATTTGGAAAGCAGGGATTGGCTAAGAATAAATGAGAAGCAAATGCATGCATTGCTGCAATATTTCGGATAAAAGAAAAGGGAAACATGTGCATCTGCATTGCGGAGATGAGAAAAGTTCTGAAATGGAAAGCAGCCTAATCAATATCTAGGGCGATTCTGGATGAGACTAATATCAGGGCAGTTGTTTGGTTCAGGTCTAGAAGTTGGTACATTCACACTGCTTATTTCCCATGAGTTGAATAAATATATTTTATAACTTTCCTTTTCTATATCTTCTTGAGACATACTACATGCATCCTCAATATCAGAGGGATCTTGTGCATTGCCAAGTTACTTGAGAAATGACATGATACGCTGTGCTGTATCATGTTAGGCTGAAAGTTCAGGTAAATCCCCAATGGCCATGGAGAAAATGGTGGAAGGTCGGTTGAGGAAGTATTTTGAAGAAGTTGTTCTTTTGGAGCAAAAATATGTCGCTAATGACAGCACAACCATCAAGGTAAGCCGGCAAACCTTTTCCTTTGACTAATTACGGATGTGAGTTGTGATCTCTAATAGCTTTGCTCGTTGGTATCATTGGTTTCAGACCCTGCTGAATGATTTGTCAAAGGAGGTTGGTTCTAAAGTAACAATTGGCAATTTTGTCAGATTGGAAGTTGGAGAAGGGATTGAGAGGTACAAACACTTGTAAAATTGTCATCCCTAGCATTTTGTGTATTTATTGGTTTTGTTGCTGGGTTTCTCATGTATTTGCTTGATTAGTGCATATTGATCCATGTGTCGTTAGCAGCATATGTACCACATGACGCCCATCTTTAAACAAAACAAGATTCAGTTTTCTCCAGGCATCATTGTTTTATGGAACTGGGAAATATTACATGTTTCTTACAAATTCTCGCGCTTGAGTTTTTGTTCACAAAATTCATCCTAGGTTCTTCACCACATTTTGTTTGTTCATTTAATCAGTTACTAACTGCAGCTTTTGTGCCCAGCAGACATGAAGAAGCACATGGGTCAGGAGCTATGGCCCGCGCAGCATAAGTTGCAAGATGAGATGATTCAGATGTGATCATTGAGCAACGGTTTATTTCTTTGCTCGGGAATTTATACGGATTCTCATATTTTGCCCTGATGGGATAGATTTTTCCTACAGATGTAGAAATGCCCATCCATCAATTAGCTAGAAGTTTACTAGTGAAGCTTTTTTTTTTCAGAAAAATTATGGCAGCAAATTGAATCAAACTGAAATAATGAGCAACTGATACAGAAGTTCACACGTGCTAACACCTGCAAGGCTGCCGAATGCAATCGAACTTTGTCGTGAAGTTTTGCTCGATCTCGTCTGATGGCATGCACTGCTTTCAAAATACTCTGCATTTATTCGACACTATTGGTCACTTTCTATCACCTCATTTTGCTGCGTGCCATGTTCTTGTCTTGTTTCTATTTTATGCTTTCAAATATACTCCCTCCGTTCTAAATTACAAGATGTTTTGGATATTTAAACAAGGACTACATATGGATTAAAACGAGTGAAATGACACATTAAAACACGTCCAGATATATGAGGCTTTGAAAAAAGGTGAAACCTATTATGCGGTTTTGAAAAAAGGTGAAACCTATTATAATTTGGAACGGGAGGAGTATAATCTATTCAGAACAGGGGAAGTTCCACTGCCGGCATGGTATTGCTAGCCATGTCCCGAACAATAAAGAGCACAATAAAGAGCAGCACCAACAATTCCAAAAAACGTGACCAAAAGGGAAATAATATGTTGATTCTACGTCGTTAGATAGATGAGATACCCGGTTTATTCGAGTATTTCTTAGCTGGGACTCAATTTCTCGAGTATGCCTTAGTTGGGACTCGAACTCGGACGGGTTGGGGGCTGCCTCTTACCACTGAGTTAGCACTTAGTTTTCGCACCAACAATTTCTGTGTTATTCCCATCCTTTCTATCTCTCTATTTCCAACGACAGCAAGAAGCAGCAAATATTTTTGCAAGCAGCAACACCACCTGTAGCACTTAGTCCTCTCTGTTTCTTCTCCAAGCAGAATGACAACCTTCCCAATCCTCACTCTACTTCTCTGTTCTCATCGAATCCCTTCCCAATTTCTCGGGAGACTTGATTATACCCCCCCACCCCCCACCTCAGTTCGTCAGGATTTGATCATAAGCCTTCTTTTTTTGCATGTCTGCATAATAAGCGCCCAGGTAGGCATCGAGTGTGCCAATGGCCAGGCGTGGAATTAGAGCCTCTCGTTTAACTTGATAAACAATCAATAGGAAAAATTAGAGATTGTATAGACTCCCTCCGGCCACTTTTAAAAGGCACACGTCTTACCATTTTAATGCGGAAAGTGTGTCTTATAAAAGTGGACGAAGGGAGTACGAATTTTCTTGTTATTTTAAATATTATGATGTAATAATCACAATAATTTTGGATAATTTTACGCTATTAGTTAAATAATGAAGAATAATTGTTCATATAGATAAGAATGTCATGTAATATTTATTTGACCGAGTTAAATGAGTACTCGTAAACTCGGCTCCTTTAACTTGGACTCGTTAACCGTCGAAAATGAAAACTCAGCTCGGCTCGTTTGACAACGAGTTTGAGTCAGGTCGAGTCGAGTTACTCTTTTAACTCGCGAGTTTCGATTTTTTATCCGGCCCTACCAATGACCACCTTTCACCATTTATTTATCTCATAATTAAGATATTAATCATGGATATTAGTCTATTTATATCATGAATGACTACTCTCCTAATCTTTTTTTGAGTAAAACCTGACACTTTATTGATCAAAGATGTTGTTTGGAATACAAAGTCCGTCAGGGGCTGTAAAAGCCAAACCTGATGTCTCACACTAGAAGAAGGTGTCGATCGTGCCAAGTTGTGAGCTTCAACGTTGGAGGCTCGATTTTCACGCTTAAAGGTCACCTCCCAGAGCATACTTGCCGAGGTCTTGATCTTTTGCATAATCATGCTATAGTTACCAACGTACGGTCTAGTCATGTCGTTAACAATCGGCAAGCAATCCGGTGCTACTGTGATCTTCTGGAGATGAAGGTCCTGGACCAGGGCAAGAGCTCCCCTGCATGCCAGCGCCTCCATTACCGAAGGATCTGTGATGCCATTAATCGTCATGGTCGAGGCGTCAAGAAAGTATCCTACCTCGCTCTTGCAGATTACTCCCACTGCATCTCCTGGCCTATCCTTGGCCATGGCAGCGTCAACATTGAGCTTCGCAAATCCTGTGGCCGGGGCGATCCACCTTGGATGCAAAGAGCGCACAACCGTCTCCCCCACCTCCAGTTGCGCACTCGCAACAGATAGATCTCGCAAGTAGTTCTTGATAAAGGGATGCGTAGACAGTGGGCTTTGGAATTCTTCTTCGAAAACAATTTTCCTCCTCGCGTGCCAGATGGCCCACATAGTGACAACAACTCTAGCAAACTCATCCCTCTGCAGAGTCTCCATCATGGTGAAAATCCATTGTTTCATTGACACATCTTCGTCCAAGCTCACGTGTTCCGTAGGTCCCACATTGGTTAGGGCCCAAACCGGCCTAGCCACCACACAGTTTAACAACGAATGCCTCCAAGAGTCTTACACTCCGCAGATCGAGCATGCACTCATGGGTGCCATGTTCCTGTGATTTCTCACATCTCCGGTTGGTAGCGAATGTTTTGCCAATCTCCATAGAAAAACACGTACCTTGGACGGTACTTCCACTTTCCACAGCGTTGCCATGCCTTCTGTTCTTTGCATGTTTTAGACCCCGCTGCGCGTCCCTGGAGCCAATCCTCCCGCCTTAGCTCCGTGTATACGAGACAGATGACGACCCACAAGTATAGGGGACCGCAACAGTCTTCGAGGGAAATAAAACCCAAATTTATCAATTCGACACAAGGGGAGTCAAAGAATATTTATAACTCTTAACAGATGAGTTGTCAGTTCAGGTGCACTTGAAAGTAGTCTTGCTTGCAACAGTTTATCAGGGGTAACAGTTTTATAACAGTAACAATAGTAAAATAACAGCATAAGTAAAATAGTAACAATGGTAGCAATTGTGGGAAACAACAGAATTAAAGGTTCTGTAGGCATAGAGAATGGATGAACGTGCGTTGCATGAATAAGATAGTTCATATAATAATCAAAACATGGGCATTACAGATAGATAATAATAAAGCATCCAAGTTCTAGACAAACCATATGCATGTGTTCCAATTTAGTCGTACGTACTCGCAATGAGAAACTTGCACAACATCTTTTCTCCTACGAGCCCGTTGCAGCGGGGCCTCAAGGGAAACTAATGGTAATTAAGGTGCTCCTTTTAATAAAGCACCGGAGCAAAGCATTAACACTATGTGAACACATGTGATCCTCACATTGGCCCCTCAGTTTGTCCTAATTATTGTCACTTTGGGGCCTCGGGTTCCGGATAACGATATGTGTAAACAACTTACAGATATGATCAAGAAACATAATTATACTCATCAAACAATAACATGTTCATATCTAAGATCATGACACTCGGGCCCTACTGATAAGCATTAAGCATAACAAGTTGCAACAACGATATAAATCACTAAGAACGATACTAGGCGCTATGCCATAACAATCTCTCATTATTACATGAACGATCTCATCCAATCCCTTCCATCCCTCTCAGCCTACAGCGGGGATTACTCGCACATGGATGGGGGAATCATGGATGGTTGATGGAGAAGTGGTGGCGATGACGATGACCTCCTCCGAATCCCTATCCCCGTAGGGTGCCAGAACAGGAACTTCTGATCCACGAATTGGGTTTCGAGGTGGCAGCGACGCTATGGTGTGTTTCTCTGGAATATGAAAATCCCCTCGGTTTTTAGGTCACAGGGGTTAAGTAGTCGAAAGGAGAGCCCGAGGGGGTGCCTGGGCAGCCACACCACCAGGCGGCGCAGCCTAGGGGGGCGGGGGGGGGGTCAGCCCATGGTGTGGGGCCCTCCTGCCCCCCATTCGGCTCTTCTTCTGGCTCTGGGGGTCTTCGGGTAAAATAAGGACTTCGGGGCCTTTTCTGGGAAATTTCCTGAAAGTTGATTTTTCTGCACAAAAACAAGACACCAAGGTAATTCTGCTGAAAACAGCGTAACTCCATGTTAGTTGCACCCAAAACTCACAAATTTAGAAGAAAACAACATCAAAAGTGTTCGGAAAAGGAGATACGTTTTGGACGTATCATCTCCCCCTAAGATTAGCTTATTTCTTGCCCTCAGGCAATTCAGTTAACAACTGAGTGCGATAAAATAACTTTTACGAACACATTTGCTTAATATGATGTAAATATTCTCACTATATGATCAAGTTCTTAGGCACATAATAAGAAGCATGCAAATAATGTCATCTAATAGTTATGCAAACCATGAAGAGATTCCAACACACTAATAACGAGCAACATGAAATATATCAATTCACAAGATCGCAATGTTCATAATAATATATGATAAATTGGTATCTCGCTTGCCCTTAAAAGTGGAGCAAAACATAAATGCCAGGGCACCTATGAGGTTCAAGTGAAGACTAGAAGTAAATATATAAAAGATAAAAGTATCAAAGTTATGCCACAATCAACCATGTTTTGGGACAAGCACATTATACTAAGAATGACAAATATGCTCTCAAGGAGGTGCATAAAGTGAGAAGGGGAAGACTCAACGTAAAAATAAAAGAAAGACCCTTCACGGAGGGAAGCAGGGATTAACATGTGCTAGAGCCTTTTATTTTATTGATAACGTAAGTAAAATGATTTTGAGAGGTGATTGTTCATTACAACGAATGGTAATAGAGTCCTTGTTATCTTCCGTACTAAACAAGTTGAGAGCGGCTTCGAGTTATTCATATTAAGCATATATAGCGTGCTCTTTATATAGTATGACACTCCTCCTGATGGGGGGATAGTAACCCGGTATGCCAACTCCAAGGTGTAACCCGGCCCAAAGGACGCCGCGCGGGATCCGGCTAAGGATAAAGAAACTTCTGGAAGGCCCAAAGTTTGTAGGCCTCGTAACCCGGATTGTGGGTTGCGGTAAGGAAAGCTAGGGATTGTAAGCAGAGTTCGGATAGGACTCAAGCTGCGCCTTGGAGGGCAAGCCAGGGGGTACGGGTACTTTATAAACCGGCCCCACGGCTTAGCTTGACAGAGATTCACGACATAATCATATCACCTATTATCGAGTATCCAGTATTACCCAAGAGCCCTATTCGAGACTCGGCGAGTTGAGAGCCGATTCCTAGATCGCTTATCATCATGTTCTCTTTCGAGCTAAACCCTCTCCCAAATACCTGTGTCGACTTACCCCAAGATCAGTTACCTCTGGTAACATCTACCGTGATCATCCCACGACAGTTGGCGCCCACCGTGGGGCCTGCGTCCAAAGGTGTTTACATCACGGGAGAAGCTCGGAAAAGCATGAGGAACCTCGTCGTTGGAGAGATCTACGACGACCACAAAGGAGAGAAGATGGTGGACGACTCCGGATGGGGGCCAGAATCGGATCGCCTCGAATCCGGATCTGTCGTTACAATCGGCTGGATCAACGTCTTCATCGGCATGGTATGTTCCTCTGGCTCGGCTCCTGACTATGTTGGATCTGATTCTGTGTCAGGGGAGGATGCTTGCGCCCAGTCAGGTAGAGAAGAATCAGTTGGAGCGACAGACCAGATAGAAGAATCCATCGCGCAGTGGGAACAGCCGGAGGAGCCGGCATGGGCCCCGCATGAACCAGACAATGGAAAAGATGATACTGAATCTATCAGGGACCTGCTGGAAGACCGTTACGGAGAAGTCAACAGCGGAGAAGAACAGTATGAACTCACAGCAGGCGTAATACGCCGAGCGGCGGTCTACACGGCTCCAGCAGCCAACCTCAATCAAGGAAACATGACCACGGCTCCGGTCGGGGCGGCTCAGACATTGGCGCAGCGACAGGACGCGGCCAGCGGAAACCCGATCCTGGCCCGGGTCGACGGAGAGTCGGCATCAGTGACTAGCCGCGCGGCGGATGAGGAGTTGCACGCGAATACATTCGGATTCTTGGGAAACCGGACACCGGGGGCGGGTCCGTCAAACCCACGCCACCCGGCCTTGTTCGACAATATTCTGATCCTAGACCCCACGGTCCTCGCTACGGTTATCACTCCAGAAAACGCAGCTGAACGTGTCAGGGACCTGGATGTGTCTCGTCGCGCGTTGGAACAGCAAAGAAGGCAAGTGGAAGCGGAGAAACAAGGGATGGCTACGCGTCAGCGCGAGCTGGATGCATTGGAAACCCGGCTCCGAGAGGAAACATCTAGAGTACACCAGAGAACTCAAACTAGACTACCGGCCACGGGTGGGGTCCTTAACCCGGCGGCTTTGTTTATTACGCCTCAGGACCAACCGATCCCAGCTGTAAACCAGGGAACTGCGCCTCAGCCGGCGACAGCGGAAACCCGCGCGGCAAACGTGCAGGCCGGGTTACCCCCACCACGAACCGGAGTCACAACCGGCATCGAGTTGCCACAGCATCCACCGTCACGGTTTCGCACACCAGCAGGCCACTACAACAATCCTATGGACAACGTGTATGCAGCAACACTTGCATTGAACCAAATCCCGGTAGGAGAATCGCCCCATGCAGAAAGGACCCGGCAAGCGATCGATCTACTGCACACTGCGGTGGCACAGCAGGCCAATTACCCGGACCACAGAAGCGGGATGCATGGGACGCCATACGCCAGTCAACTCCAAGGGAATATTCAAGCAAACTCGGCGCGGCGGAGGGAAGAGCAGCAGCAAATGCCGCCTCCTCCCCGTGTTCCAGCAGCATCGGTAGCACAGGCCGTTGTGGATAACTCCAGGGCTCGGAGAGCAGGGGCCGGGTCTGCTGCACATGGGTTGCCTGCAGCACCGCGCCCTGCTACGCCCCCGGCTGGATCGCATACTCCCCGAGTAAGGCCGGTCTCAACCATCCTCCCAGGGCCCAAGTGTCTCTCGGATGACATCAGAGCGGAACCCTACCCGGAAAAGTTCAAAGAGCCGGGAAAAGTAGTGAACTATGAACCGACCATGGATCCGGAAACCTGGTTGAGTAGTTATGAGATGGCAATGTCAATCCGTAATGCATCCGAGAATCTTCAAGCCAAGTTTATGTACTTGATGATGTCAGAAGGAGCAGCAAAGTTATGGTTTACCAACCTGCCAGAAAGATCGATCAAGTCCTGGGAAGAACTAAAGACCGCGTTCGTCAAGCACTTTCACGGAACGTGCAGAAAGCTATTCACTATTGATGATTTAGAGCGATGCGTTCAGAAAAAGGGAGAATCAGCACGCAGTTGGGTACGCCGGGTTATGGAGACACTTCACTCATCCACAGAAATTCAGCCCAAAGATGCGCTACAAGCTATGGCAAAAACATGCAAGTATGTTCCTTTAGTACAAAAGTTAACTCGCATGAAGTCCAGTAGGAATGCATCGGAGGTTACAATGGGAGAATTAATGGATGCGTGCAACAAACACGCTGCAACAGACACTACAGAGGAAGAAATTGATGACAAGAAAGCGAAGGTGAACACCAGTAATAGCGGAAGAACCGGCAATGGATCAGCACCAAGCAATAACGGAAATAGTCAGAACAAGCGCCCATTTGAAGGAGGATCCGAGTTTGTAGCTAATACTGAAGCCGGGTCTTCGAGACCCAGATCTGAAGGGAATTTTAACACCGGAAACCATAATGGGGGACATTATCAGGGACCTCCGAGGCCGGGCAACAATTGGGATATATTCAGGATGGCGTGCCCGAAGCACAGCAGGAACGGGAAGCCGGCTAATCACTCCTTGGAGCAATGCGCCGACTTACAGAGATGGAAGAATGAGGAAGTAAACAGAGCCATGCGAGGAGCGGGTCGGGGAGGAGGCCCGGGTCCAGGTGGAAATTTGGGCAACGGTCCACCCCCAGCCGGTAACCCGGCAGCAGGAAATCCGGGCAACAATCAAGGGGGAGCGGGAGGTTTTCAGGCTAACCCCAAACAGTTGGGTCAATATCATGTGCACACCACTGGAGGCTCTAACAAGGATAAAAAGATACTGAAACAAGCGGTCAATTCAGTCTCTTCCGCTGTTCCGAGGTATTTGAGGTGGTCAGAACAGGAGGTAACTTGGAGCAGAAGGGATCATCCGGACAGAGTTGATCACCCGGGAGTTTTAGCCTTGGTAGTGGCACCACAGGTCAATGGGTATGAACTGAAAAAAGTCTTGATGGATGGAGGAAGTAGCATCAATATCCTGTACTGGGAAACTTTTCTGCGCATGGGCCTCAAAGAATCTCAACTGCAAAAGAGTACAACAGTTTTTCACGGGATAGTGCCGGGTCATTCAGCGTGCCCTGAAGGAAAAATGGCATTGGAGGTAGCTTTTGGGGAATCAAAGGACAACTATCGGGTCGAGTGGCTTACCTTTGAGGTGGTTAAGTTGCGCAGTCCCTATCACGCATTGTTTGGAAGGCCGGCTTATGCCAAGTTCATGGCAAGGCCGTGTTATGTGTATCTACAGCTGAAAATCCCGGGTCCTAAGAAGACCATTACCATACACGGAAATCGAGATATAGCAGCTGAATGCGACGAAGGAGATGCAGCAATGGCTGAGCAAGCATGTAGGAAAGAGGAGCTCAAGCATTACCGATCGCAGGCAAACCCGGAGGAAAGGGCGATGTCAAAAAGGCCGACCTCTGAAGGGGATAAAGCAAAAACTAGGACAGAACAAGATCACAAGATGGTGGCCTTCGTCAGGAGCGGTCCTTCCAAGCTCCCTGGCGTAGAAGAGGACAGCACATCGCTATCTACAACTAGCCGCGCTACAAGAACGACATACCCGGATTGGCTAACAAACCCGGTACTCATTATGAAAGGGACTAACGAATGGAGAATGTGCATCGGCCGTGCCAGCCTGGGGCCGATTCTCGAGAAGAACTAAAGCAGTGTAACGGCCAGCAGGTTTCATACGCGCTCTTTTCCTACCCAGGGTACCTAAGGGGACTGGGAGGTTTTTAATGAGGCGGCCTGCTGGCACAAACTTTTTCGTATCAATAAAAGAGATGGTTTTCAAGTCTTATCATGGTCTTTGCTTCAAGTACAAGTAAGTGATATTTGTTATTATCAATGCATCAGTATCATCAAAATACGTTGCACGTACATGAGTTTTTGGGAATTGAACTGCTTAAGTAGTAGTCACAAACCCAGAGACCTGGCCTTGATGCCTATGAGTTATGAGGGCCGATTACTTGCAAGACGAGTACGGCTGCAATCTTATAACCGGACGAAGGAGCCAAATTTCTTGGTTATTCTTACTTAAGCTCGATGTGAATCGCACCAAAGTGGCATGATCTGTTCGCTTACGATTACAATCAAACCATGCAGCCCAATGGGACTTGCTTGACCCTGTTTTTCGTATAGATGTAACAACATGGTATCCACGCGAAAGCCGGCTTACAGTATAAGATAATCAAAAGGGTCATCTAAACCACAAGTCTATGCAGAGTACAAGGCTAAATAGCCGGAAACTCAACAAGTATCAAGCATGACTTCAGTATTTACGTGGATGGCTATTGGTTTTCGGATTAGTAGAGAGCAGCTTGTCATCTGAAAAAGGCCACACCCCCTGGCTCGTACTTTGGGTCATGGGGACTGGGGACTTCGAAACAGAAACAAGCTGTTTATCTACTAAAGCTCGAAAAAACCTTGGCTTCCGAGTCTTGGGGACTTAAAGAAAAGTCCGCTTATCAAAGCCCGCGATACTCGGTTAACCGAGCCTCGAAAAGGGAATCAAAAGCAACCGGGTATCGAGAATAAGCTTAAGAGTAAAACAAGGGTCGAGATTATCAAAAGCCGGAAAAGGCACAAAGTTATCATGAGTAAAAGTACAAAGTGACAGCACCAGTATCAACGGCGCAACAAGCGCATCATCAAAATCATACCAGTTTTTAAAATACAGAATACAAGACATCATCCTACTCGGCATCTTCGGAGTGATCTTCCGGGTCTTGGTCTTGGACCTGCTCCTTAGCCTTTCCAGCAGCATTACCCGGACTTTCCACATCAGGACGGACAGGCGGAGGAGCAGCTGGCGTAGAGGTAGACGGCCTTAGGCCTAACTCGGCCTCTCTCTTAGCAGCTTCTTCTTTCCTCCTGGCCAGGTCAGTCGTCCATTTTTCCAGCATATCAAGGGGAGGGGGTGCCTCCACCAGAATGGTTTTGCCTTCAGTGTCGTACGAGCTCATGATTGTGTCCAGTTCCATCTTATCGGCCAAGGCAGTAGCCGAGTGGCGTACGGCGGATTGTATAACTTTGAAATCCTTAGGCGTAAACTTGGAGCCGTCAGCCTTGAATTCTGGGAACCCGGATATTACCTTTACCGGGTCAAGCTTAGGAAAATAAGCTTTTGCCAGCGTAAAGGCCCGGGTCATACCGACTCGGCAAGATGAGCGCTTCCATATCTCAATCCATCCAGGCACCGTTGAAAACGCTTGCATAAGGTTTTCTTCGCCTGGGTATACCTCGGAAGGCCATTTCACGGCATCCAACAAAAGCTTTGTGCCGGCGAAAAATGTTCGGAGCACAGTCTTTAGCGTTTTAGTCATGGCAACGGCATCATCCTCTGGAGCAGCAAGGTTAGCACCTACAATTGAAATAAAAGAAAGCATATCAGTAGTCTTAATTATTATAACGATAAGATAGAGGCATATAAGTTAATCGCGAACAAAAACTTACTTAGCAAGATGCGATAAGTGTCCGCAACCTGGTTCGACAAGTTTTTCAGTGTAGATTGGGCAGCATTGTATTTCTTCTTGTATCTGGAGGCATCTTTTTTCAAAGTCTTCACCTCCGCCTCAAGGGTTTCTCTGCGCTTTACTTCAGCAAGCAGGAGCTGCTCGGTCTTGAGTAATGCCTCGTCGGACCGAGTAATTTCCGCCTGCAAGGAACGAGTAAAACTGTAAGCCGGATATCATGACAAGCCGAGTATCACATGAAGTACCGAGCACAACTTCAACAAGTTATGCTCCGAACTTGGGGACTGGGTGTGTAGTAAGGAATATCAAATAATGTTACCTGATGTGCTGCGGCCATACGCTCCAAGATATTTCCCTCTGAAGCCTTCATTGACAGGAGAGCACTCATCAACTGGTTAAAATCATTGTTATCCGGGTTAGAAGGCTCGGGGGCGCGGAAATTTGGAGAAGAAGTTTTCTTCGTAACAGGAGACGGCACCCGGGTCATCCGAATGTCGGAGTTTGGCCCTCCTCTCGCGCCCGCAGCTGCGCCTTTTTCCTTCTCGCTTGCGTGCGAGGCTATTGGATACCCGGCTTCTTGCCTAGCCGGGTTCGTTGGTGATGCTTGCTCATCACCAGCTGTGGTGAATGCATCGTCAGTCGGTTTATTTTTACCCCGGTCCTCAACTTCCATGTCTTCCTGGTCGCTAACAACGACCGTGGCTCTATAGAAAGTGCAAAGGTGCGGTTAGCGCATAAGTCATGAAAAGGGCGATAAAAGTTCGGTATAACATCAGGAAAAGAACTTTACCCGGGGTTCACCGCGAAGTCCGAGGGGAAGCCGCTGCTGGTCCCGGAAGATACTGAAAAATACCAAAGCAAGGTGTGAGATTACTTTGTGAGGGAATGTTTGGGAAAGATTCTTGTGTATGGTGAATACCAGTATGTCGAACTGGAGGCGATGAAGTACCCGGGTTAAGGGTCTCGTTACCCGGATTGTTCCGGGTCACTCTACGTTTGGGCGCAGTTGGCTCCTTCGGATATGACCCAAGGGATGATGACAGGGTTAGCTCGTGAATGATATCATGGAAACGCAAATTAAGCACAAGGAAATGAAATGAAACCTGGAAAACGATTCCTTGGGGTTTTCTCTTGGATCCGGCTTTAATTGCTGGCTCCGGTTCATCTTCATCACTAGCAGACTCCACCTTGCCGTCCGTTTCTTCCTCCTCGTCTTGGTCTTCTTGTTCTGAAAGTAATCAAGATTATATTGTGGAAATGAGAAGTAGGGCATGACGTATTCAAGGGGACTAAGTATGTGCCTTCGTCCGAGTTAACGGCATCCCCTTCTTCTTCCGGGTCTCCGGAGTTAGGAGGAGTACCTGCCTTCCAGAAGTCACTGTCGGCCTGAGGTGGAGACGCCAGAGCAAGGATTAACAATTGTATCAAGAGGAACGAATAAAATTAAAACTTGTTAGAATTAGGTCCTTACCTCGGGGGCCGGGTTCTCGAGGGTAAAAGGTTCTAATCCGGCTATGTTCCGGATCACCTCGAGCTTTTCCGTCAGGAAGCCCTTGATTGTTTTGTTGGCATCGCTAGGAGCGAAGTTGCTGGTGGAGTATCGGATCGGGTCCGTGGTTTGCCCCGAGTATTCACACATCAGTTTTGTGCGAATGGAGTTGGGTTGGATGCGGAAATCGACCCAAGTCTTCACCAGGTTAAGCCCGATGAGGCCTTGGGCAGAAAGGATGGAGATTCTGGCCAATAGAGGTAGAATTTCTTCTCTTTCCGGGTCAGGGGCAAACCCATTGAAGGCTTCGGAAATATCAAGTTGACCCTCCGAGTAACCCGGCAACTTCTTTTCGCCGGGTGGGGAGGTGTCCTGGCAGTAAAAGTATGAGAGCTGCCAGTGCTTTACGTGGCAGTTGAGGGTGAGAGGAGGCATTAAGGAGTTCTTGCGGCGTTGGATGGAAACCCCGCCGCAAGTAAGAAGTGCACCGTCGCCGCTTTCGCAGCACGGTTTGCACTGGAAGAGTTCGACGAAGAGGGCCAGACTTGGCGGAGTGCACAAGTAAGACTCGGAAATAACGATAAAATGAGTGATGTTTAAAACGGAGTTGGGTCCTATGTCGAAGATGCGAAGGCCATAATGGCTTAAAACGTCGCGAAAGAAAGGATGACCCGGAGGCCGGAAGCCCCGGGTCACATGTTCAACAAAGCATATTACCTCGTTTTCTGCCGGAGTGGGCCGAGTTTCGTTACCCGGCACCCTCCAGTGGATAATTTCTTGAGGGGGGAGAACCCCCAGCTCGACCAATTCTTCTAATTTGGCCTTGGTGACCGAAGATCGCGCCCAGTTGGCGGATATGGAGTTTGTGGACTTGGCTTTGACTGGCTGCTTTCCCTGCTTCTTGGGTGCCATGGGGTTAACCTGTAAAACATCAGGTAGAAAAACATGAGAAACGAGACTCGGAAACTGTCAGTTGGCCGAGTAATGATAAGAGGTATTGAGGCAACTTGAAAGATAAATGTTATCCGGGTATCATGCGTTCTCATAAAAAATTATGGAGGCTAATGTATGGATAAGTGCTTAGGAGAAATAGATGGATGTCCGTGCATCTATCGCGAGTAAATGAACTGGAAAGGGAGGATTTTCCGGGTGACAGAAGCAAGGGCGGAAATTTCAGGCGGCTCGAGCCTAGATTGGGAATTCCATTTCTAGATTTACGGCGAAATTAATGATTACTGGTGGTAGAGGAGTGAACTGAAGTCTAAATCTTATCTATTGGATGGGTTAGGACGAATGCTAGCAACCTAATCCGGTGCGCCCCGAGAAATCGCCGGCGGGTCGATTCAGATCCAATATGAGGCAAAACCAAGAAATTGCAAGGGTAGATTAATGAGTACCGGAGACTTACTGGAGGAGGTTGAAATGAAGCCTTGCGGAGGCAAATAGCGCAGGCCTGGTGCCCTTTCGCGACTCCTGGCGGGCAGGTCGGGTGTCTGGCGGCGGATCTCGGCGGCGGGGCTGAGCGCGCTGTGGTGGAGCGCAGCCGGCGACAAATGGGCTCCGGTGATGTGCGCGGGGTTCCCGTAATGGCGCTCTGCGGGTTTGGGTACGGAGGAAGAGGAATGAGGAAAGATGAGACGTTGGGATTAGGGTTACCCCTAAGGGCCTATTTATAATGGTTCGGGTGAAAAAATTAAGTCCAACGGGCGGGACCCGAAAATTGCGGGGTAACGGCTATCTATTCAAAGTTTACGGGAGGTGCATCGAGTGTTGAGCAAAAGATCCTGGCAAAAAAGAGAAAGGGATACTTTCCGTGGTATCAGGATTAATTATCGAGAAAAGTGTAGAGTTGTGGAGTTTTTATTAAGGCTTAGGCCTGGAAAATTAGGAGAAGCATTTGGAGGAGGGCCGGGTTATTGCATGGTCACCATGGAGTTGGACCCAGCCATTTATCAAAGCATTGTAACCCGGCCTCCATACGCTTGAGCGTTTGATATTTTTGCAGGGGATAGCCAGCGCTTCAAGGAAGAATCCCGGAAGCCCAAGCTATCCTGGGGACTACTGATGGGGGGATAGTAACCCGGTATGCCAACTTCAAGGTGTAACCCGGCCCAAAGGACGCCGCGCGGGATCCGGCTAAGGATAAAGAAACTTCTGGAAGGCCCAAAGTTTGTAGGCCTCATAACCCGGATTGTGGGTTGCGGTAAGGAAAGCTAGGGTTTGTAAGCAGAGTTCGGATAGGACTCAAGCTGTGCCTTGGAGGGCAAGCCAGGGGGGGTACGGGTACTTTATAAACCGGCCCCAGGGCTTAGCTTGATAGAGATTCACGACATAATCATATCACCTATTATCGAGTATCCAGTATTACCCAAGAGCCCTATTCGAGACTCGGCGAGTTGAGAGCCGATTCCTAGATCGCTTATCATCATGTTCTCTTTCGAGCTAAACCCTCTCCCAAATACCTGTGTCGACTTACCCCAAGATCAGTTACCTCTGGTAACATCTGCCGTGATCATCCCACGACACCTCCCCACCTTGCTTTCGCAAACCATGGCTAACCGAATCCTTGGGTGCCTGCCAACTATCTCATACCATGGAGGAGTGCCTATTTATTTGTTTAGCTTTTCGATGTTATAATGGTCTAACCAGCTCTTTGCAAAATTAGTGATGAGCAGATGAAGCATACAAGTCACAGTACTTAATTTAAATGGAAGATAACAAACCCAACTACTACTTCCTCATGAGCTAAAACAGTGTCACAAAGTAAGAAGTATTTTGAACGTTTTAAATGTAGCACATGCAAATTTACTTGGAGTGGCGGTGAAATACCACATATAAGTAGGTATGATGGACACATTTGGAAAACTTTGGTTTTTGGGAGTTGGATGCACGAGTAGAGCTCATACTCAGTACAGGTGAAGGCTACCAAAAGACTGGGAGCGTCAATCAAGAGAGCAACAACAATCATAATCATACTTGCGAGAGAAAAAATTAACATGGGCATAAAAGTGATTCAAATACTCCGAGGAAAAATAAATCATGAAGGCTTAATTGACCTTTTGTTTTCAGTCTTATACATGCGTGAACATGTGCCAAGTAGAATCAAGCGAAACATTCAGAGGGAGATACCAGAATGCCATACCATTCTATGAATAAAATAATGCAAGCAAACATTTATACGACATGTTATCTACTATTAGTAAGTTGGAACTAAACATGCGAGAGAAGGAACTACTAAACATCCATTAAATAATATACACCTTACACGATTAAACTAAGCATGTCCACATGGATGAGTATATGTACAAAAAACAAAACAAATAGAGTTCATACCAGCCTCTCACCACAACTTGAATTGTCGTAAATCGTCATTATTGCTCTTCACTTGTGTGGATCGAATAAAATGATAACCAAGATCCAATGGAGACACGAAAGACCGTTGAACTCTGTAGCAAACTTTACAACACCAAAGAAGAATACCAAATATTTTTGGGTTTTCGAATTTAAGACAAGAACAAAAGGAAACAAGAAAACAAGGCAATTTTTTTTTGGATTTTTGAATAGCAAAATGAAATAGAAAACAAAGAAGACCAATGAAAGAAACTAAATAAACAAATAAAGAGAAACAACAAATTTTTTTTGGTCTTTTTGCATTTTGGAAAACAAGAACTAAAAAAATAAAAATCAAAGAAAACAAAATTAACGAAAACATGGATATGTTGATGAGTGTGATGTCGGCATACCTCCCCCCAAGCTTAGGCTTTTGGCCTAAGTGGGTATCAATCACGATGCGGGTAGTAACCCCACGGCGGTGAGTCGTCCCTAGCGTGGTCATACTCAGGCTCCCATGAAGAAGATGAACCAGCAGGCGCAAAATCATAACCAGGGTGTTGGAACGGAAACCCCGTAGTGTCGAAGGGCAGAAAAAAAATCATTTTTGTACCCCTCTCCAGCATCCTCTACATGATGGGGATGCTCCTCCATGTATGCATCAAATTCACTCTCTGAGAGTGACCATCCTTCCCTCATATTAATGTTAAACAAAAGAGGCGCAGGAAAATTGACTACTCTATCATATTTAGTTACTCTCCACCTTGATTTCTTGGAGAAAGTTATTTCATAGGATAAATTGTCCAAGTTAGCATAGGTGGAAACAAATTTATCTCTTATCATGGAATTAAGATCAAGCCTCTCTATGGGAAACTGAAAGTCTAAGTGGTGTGGCTCCACACCATGCAAAGCTAGTAAACGAGAAGCAATGAGACCTCCACAAATTCCGCCCTTCTCGCGGTTAGCAGCAAGGAGGAAAGCAATTCGAGCACCAAAACTATAATACCTATCATGCTTCAACGCATTTGAGATAAAATCTAGATCATAAAGAGATAACTTGTTTGCAGTTTTTCTAGCAAGCACACACTTGGCAATAAAATAGGAAAAATATCGAATAGATGAGAGTTGAATGTTTCGAAATTTACCACTCTCTTCTGAGAAACTTCTCTCTTGACAAATTTCTTCATATAAATCCATCGGTGGTTTGGGTTGCCCTCTTATCTTCTAACACGATCCGCACTGTGGCACCCTAATAGCTGCACAAAAATCATCGAAAGGAAAGTTGAGAGCTTTATTATAAATTTTGTAATGAAACATGGGGCTAGGCGAGGACCAGCTGAAACTAAAATCCTGCACCACACACATAGTTAGTTTAATGTGTTGCATAGGTTCAGCCTCAATGAAAATGTTCCAATCCTGCATTAGGGAAAAGAGTTTGGAAATCTTGCAAGATTCCTGCAGCATGCATAAATTCATGGCATGGATAAATGGATGGGAATACTCTTTCTTCTCGGTGTACTTGCATGACTTCATGCACCTCCAACTCATGCTGGTCAAGTTGGTGTACATTATGCTCAATTTCTCAAATTTTTGTCAAGCATCATAAAAATCAATTTTCAAGCAACTATTTGATAGAAACTACTATAGAGACTTGTAGGAGAGCTATACATGCATAAAAACTAATCTATTTCAACATTAAACAAGCATTCAAACTCACATAAACTGTCACCTACAATACCAAAATACTCAAGAAATACTCCACTAAACAAAATTCTACTTGGATAATCAAAGGAGTCACATGGCGGAGAGCAAATGCTCCAAATTTCAGCAACAAAGATGGGCTGAGCAAGGAGATCGAAACATCATGAGTAAGAACAGCAAGAACTCGGGTTCCAGGGATGTTTTCGAGTTTGGGTGAGAGAGAGGAGTGTTTGGCAGGAAAAGGAGTAAGTGGAGGGCCAGGGGGCCCACACCATCTGCGGGCGCGCCCTGGGGGCTGCCCACGCCACCTGGTGGTGTGCATGGATGGTGCGTCCCCCTGGGGAGCCCCAGGTACCTCTCTGCCCCATTTCAACGTAAAAATTTAATATATTTTTTATGAATTTTTCGACAAACTTTACTTTTGAGGTATTTTTCAGAATTTAATAAATAATTATAAACCTGGAAAACGAATATGGAATGATGGAAAACATAACCAAAACCAATTCTATAGAAGTTCTAAGACATTCTAATGTGCAAATAACCAGTGGAAAAAGGTGGAAGTGGTGAAAACAAAATTGGGGATGGTGAAAACAAAAGTAAACGTGGTGAAAACAAAAGTACGGAAGTGAAAACATTGTTTTCTTCATTTAAAATGATTATGTTACCTCAACTTTGATAGACATATTCCCAATCATAAAAATTTCATATTCCTTTTGTGGAATTGGAATAGGACAATAGAATTCCCCAATCTTGATAGTCTCAATATTTTCAATTGAATTTAGACAATATTTCCTATCAATATTCTTGGGAAAATAAACAGTGTGCTCTTTATCGTTGACATTAAAAGTTACTTTTCGTTGGTTGCAATCAATAACAGCCCATGCATTGTTAATAAAAGGTCTCCCAAGAATAATAGAAATAGTATAATCTTCATGCATTTCCAACACAACAAAGTTAGTTAATATCAAGCAATTATTAGCTTCATTTCAAGAAAACAAGGGTGAGCATGGTGAAAACAAAGGTGGGCATGGTGAAAACAATGGTGGGCATGGAGAAAACATAGTGTAAACATTGTTTCATTCATTTCAAATCACTTTGTTAACAAGGTTGATCAAGTCCTGTTACCAAAACAATTTTATGAAGCAAAACTTCGTATACAACTAAATGATTATGTTACCTCAACTTTGATAGACATATTCCGAATCATAATAATGTCATATTCTTTTGGTGTCATTGGAACAGGACAATAGAATTCTCCAATCTTGATAGTCTCAATATTTTCAATTGAATTCAGACCATATTTCCTATTAATCTCTTGGGAAAATACAAGTGTGCTCCTTATGATTAACATTAAAAGTCACTTTTCCTTGGTTAGCATCAATAACAGCCCCTACAGTTTTAACAAAAGGTCTCCCAAGAATAATAGACACATTACCATCTTCAAGAATTTCCAACACAACAAAGTCAGTTAATATCAAACAACTAGTAGCCACCTGAACATGAACATTCTCACATATACCAACAGGAATAGCAGTATATTTATCATCCATTTGCAAGGATATATCAGTGTGTATTAATTTTGTAGAGAGAGTCTCTTATAGAGAGAAAAAGGCATAACACAAACACCCGCTCCCAAGTCACATAAGGCAGTTCTAACATAATTATTTTTTATGGATCAAGGAATAGTGGGTATACCAGGATCTCCAAGCTTCTTTGGAACCTTACCATTAAAAGAGTAATTAGCAATCATAGTGGAAATTTCCTCATTAGGAATTTTCCTTTTGTTGCAGACAATATCTTTCATATACTTTGAATAAGAAGGCAGTTTAATAGCATCAGTCAAAGTAATTTGCAAGAAAAAAAGGTTTCATACACTCACAAAATTTGTTATATTGTTCTTCTTCCTTTGATTTATGTTTCTTATTAAAAAAAAGGCATGGGTTTTTGTACCCAAGGTTCTCTTTCTTTACCATGTTATTATCAATGGAATCTTCCTTAGTGTACTTTGCAGTTTTACTTTGTTTTCAGGTTCAACTTCAGTTTCTTCTTTATCAGAAGCATCACTTTTATCATTACCACTTTCAGTTTCAGCATCATAGACATATATACTATTGGGATCTTTAGCAGGTTAAGGAGATTCTACAACAGTTTTGCGTTTCTTCTTCTTTTTCTTAGAAGAAATACTATTTTTTTTAGGTTGTTGAGAATCTTGTTCAATTCTTTTAGGATGTCCTTCACGATACAAGGGATTCTGAGTTGAAACACCAGTTCTAGTAATTATTGCATAAGCATTTTTTTATCTAGAAGCATTACCTAGCAAATCTTTTTGCACCTTAGTAAGTTGATCAATTTGAGTTTTAACCATATGAAAATGTTTAACAAGCATTTTAACATCATTAGAGGTTCTCTCAATAATACCATCCAAATTATCAATAGCTCTAGAGTTTTCCGTTAGACGATTATGCATTCTCATATTAAAATTATCTTTCTTAACAACATAATTATCAAATTTATCTAAGCACTGATCAAGCAGGTTTAGAATAGGGAATATCTCTATTATCAAAATATTGGAGGGAGTGTACCTCAAATGTGGGTGGATGAGAAATTGGCTTACATAATTCTTATATAGGTGGTAAATTCTTCACATCTTCAGATTTAATACCCATCTCTTTAAGAGATTTCTTGTCTTCCCTCATCACTTCATCATTTAATTCAATCATTCCCCTCTTCTTGGGTGTTGGCTCAGGTACAGTCCAATCATTATGATTCTTGCTGTCTAGATTAGAAAATATCCCTGATGACCCTCTTCCCGTTGATGATAGTTTTCCTAATGAACAGTTAGCTGCAATAAAAGTGAGCTCTCAAGAGAGTCCATGAAATGCTCATTATGCTAATTTTATTGTCTCGAAGTATTTGCCTCCTACCTTTACAGCTCAGCAAAGAAGAAAATTCTTCTATGATCTGAGGCATTATTTTTGGGATGACCCACACTTATATAAAGAAGGTGTTGATGGTATTATGCGAAGACGTGTCCCTGAAAATGAACAACGAGAGATATTGAGAAAATGTCATAGTAGTGCTTATGGAGGACATCACGCTAGAGATAGAACCGCACATAAGGTTCTACAATCAGGTTTTTATTGGCCTACTCTCTTTAAAGATGCTAGAAAATTTGTTCTATCTTGTGATCAATGTCAAAGGGTTGAAAATATTTCTAGACATAATGAAATGCCTATGAATTATTCTCTTGTTATTGAACCGTTTGACTGTTGGGTTTTTGAATTTATGGGTCCTTTCCCTCCTTCACAAGGCTATACTCATATTCTTGTTGCTGTTGATTATGTTACTAAATGGGTAGAAGCTATACCAACTAAAAGTGCTGATGGTGAAACCTCTTTAAAAAATGCTCAAAGACATTATTTTCCCTAGGTTTGGTGTGCCTAGATATCTTGTGACTGATGGGGGTTCTCATTTTATTCATGGTGGTTTTAGAAAAACTCTTGCTAAATATGATGTTAATCATAGAATTTCCTCACCCTATCATCCTGGGCAAGTAGAATTGTCAAATAGAGAAATCAAATCTATCTTGCAAAAGACTGTTAACAAATCTAGAAAAAATTGGGCTAAGAAATTAAATGATGCTCGGTGGGCTTATAGAACTGCTTACAAAAATCCCATGGGCATGTCTCCTTATAAAATGTTTATGGAAGAGCTTGTCGCTTGCCTTTAGAATTACAACACAAAGCTTGTTGGGAAGTGAGAGACCTAAATAGAGATTTTAAACTAGCTGGTGAGAAAAGGTTGCTTGACTTAAGTTTTTTAGATGAATGGAGGAGTGAACCATATGAAAATGCTAGGCTCTTTAAAGAGAAAGTTAAAAGATGGCATGATAAGAGAATTATTAAGAGAGAATTTCATGTTAGTGAAAAAGTGCTATTGTATAGGTCTCGTCTCAGATTTTTGGCAGGAAAATTACTCTCCAGATGGGAAGGTCCTTTAGTTATTGAAGAGGTATATCGTTCCGGGGCAATTAAAATTGTTTCCCTTGAAGACAACTCTTCCAAGTGGTGAATGGCCAAAGACTCAAGCATTATATCTCTAGAGATCCTTATAATGAAAATGTTGATTGTATTCAAGCCATGATCCCGGAGGAATTTATAAGGAAGCATATTTCAGAAACTCAGAGTCAGTTTTCGAATAGGTAACAGTTTTGGTAAGAAAATGTTCTCGAAACATCTTCCAACTTATATTTTTACTGTTTTTATTATATAAATATGAAAAATGAGCCAGAAACAAGTGGGAGACGGAGCTCGGAGGCTCCACACCATAGGGTGGCATGGGCCCACCCCTGGCCGCGCCAGCCCTAGGTGTGGGCGCCCCGGAGCCCCTCTCCGACTCATTTTCGACCTAGACTTTCCTTTCATTATGAAACTTTTTGCTATAATCCCTGGATCCCCCGAGGTCCATATATCGTTTTCTCGTCATGTTTTAGTTTCTAGTTATTTCTGCCAGGATCTGTTTTCAATTTTAGAAGCATCATGGCCTCCACGAGCAACAACAAGGGGAAGGAGCTAATGGAAGATGATGCCCAAAGTCCCAAGCGCAAGAACGTGGATCAAGGCGTCGATAAAAAAGCAACAAGGACGTCATCAAGTAGTTTTTATTCTTATAGTGTGCAGGGACCAAGACCATCAGTCCCGGGCCTCAGTCCTGTTCCTGGAGTAGAAGAATCTCTTCGAATTGCAGATGAGTTTTGTGAATGTTATCGAGCTTTAAGGATAGAGGTAGAGATTCTTCAAGAGGAAAACGATAGGTTCCATGAGATGCTGCAACGTTACCACGCCTTGCTTGAGAAGAGTATATCACCACCACCACCGAAGAATTGATTCATCATTGGGTTTGGCATCCCCTCGGCTTGTTCCAAGCTTGGGGGGAGTGCCGCGGTATTACATCACTATCTTTCATCTTTTACTTTTTTAGTAGAGTCATATCATGAGTAGAGAAGTTATCATATAGGATGGTTTGCAGTATGGAAGTGTCTCTCCCCAGTTAGTTATCGTTGTATCTGTTGGTGTGAGTTACCGGTTTGAAATATCAATGAGAAGTTTCATCATTTACTTTTGCACACATTATTTTAACTTTCAATTTTTGTCATATGGTTGAGCTTGTTATTAGTAATTGGTATCACTCCAGAGATCATCAAGTTAATCTAGTTGGTTTTGGCAAACTTAGCTTGGGTCAGCAGAAATAATAATTTGAGATGCTAGTATAAGGAAGAGGAATTTTCACATGTTAAGATCGTTTGGGATTTCAATGAAAGATTGCATGATTAGTTTCATCATATGTATATTTGATTGTTTTCCTCGATCTTATGCTTGCTACCCAACCTCGCTAGCCAAAAACCCTATACTGAGAGGGAATTCTTCTCGTGCACCCAAAACCTTGAGCCCCAAAACCTTGCCATTGTGTACACCATACCTACCTACATGTGGTATTTAACTTCCACTCAAGAAAATTGCTCATGTGCTACCTTTAAAACCTTCAAAAATTATTCCTGTTTTGTGCTCCTGTTTAGCTCCTGAGGACGTAAATAGAGAATCCTTATCTCACTTGTTGATTGGACTTCAAACACCTGGACTACTGGCTTCATCCGCTTATCAGAATGCTAGAAGAGCTAGCATGGGGGTGCCCAGCCCCAAAACTAATACACAAATTCTCTTCACTATTTTTGCCCCTGATTTATCATCAAAGCATAATCGTGTAAACAAAAGAGAATGAAGGATGAACTTCTACACCAGTTGCGTCCCTCATATGGGAGCCGATCTTATGAAGTCTAGTTGGCTTGTGACGTACTGTATTGTCTATTTACCATTCGTTGACATAAGCATACACCTCTCTTTAAACTGTTTTCAATACCTCTGTTTAATAAAATAAAAGTTCTAGCACACGAGTGATCCATGTTTCCCTCTTTGAAGGACTTTCTTTTACTTTAATGTTGAGTCAGTAAACCCATTTCTCTCTGTCTCCAGCAAGCATTTGAGTTGTTGTGATCTCATCATCTATATGTTGATTTATTTCAATCATGTTTTCTACCCTTCTTTGTTTAGCACATGCTTTATTATACGAATGAATATTATTTTGAAAAGATATGAATCACTGTAAAAGAAGTTCTATAATTAAATATGTTGAGATCTACAAGTTGAGCCTTATTATAACAAAATACTTCACCTAAGATAAGCAGGATATCATTAAATGTTCTCTGACCAAGAATGAAGTTTGCCATTACCAATTTTGATTCTCTTTTTTGCATCTTTGTTTGTGACTCCCTTTACTCGTTTCAAGTTGGGTTATACGATAGGAAGTTGCTATCTATAATGATTGGTGCATAGATAGATGTGATGCTTCTTGTCCGTATTTTATTTATCGACTCTTCACTCCATAAACCTGTGGTCATGTTTTCTGAGTTCAGTTTCGCTTGGGGACAAACGAGGTCTAAGCTTGGGAGGAGTTGATACGTCCATTTTGCATCACTATTTTATATCATAATTTTCTGTTATTCATCGATATATTTCATGTTATGATGCGTCTATTATGTTATTTCATCTTATTTTGTATGTTTTATAATTTCGGGAGAATAAACACCGGGACCAGAAATCTGATGGAAAAAAGCACCGTCGAGATACCATATTTCAGAAGACCAGAAGAAGAAGGGAGACATCAGGGGGTTCCTAAAAGTTCATAGGAAGAACACATCCAGAAGGAGAGCCATAGGGGGGCCACCAGGGGCCCACACCTAGGGTTGGCGCGCCCTCCCCCTGGTTGCGCCACCTAGGGATGTCGCCACCCTGGCCCACCTCTGAGGGTCATATTTGGCGTGCTTGACCCCCAGGGAACCCTAAGCCTCATTCCATCCCCGAAGAATTATTCCGCCGCCACCTCGGGCTGGAAAACACCCGAGAGAGAAAAGCTCTATGGCAGGGAGAAATCTGCCGGAGAAATTCCTCTCCGGAGAGGGAAATCACCGCCATCGTCACCGTCATCACTCCGGACATCATCAAGATCATCATCATCATCATCACCACCAACACCATCACCCTCATCATCCACCTTCACCCCGCTGTAACAATTAGGGGCCTATATCGTTGTTTTGCATTAGATCTCTCTCTCGGTGTGGATTACTTGTTAGTAGTTGATGCTTGTGAGATTTATCGGTGTTTCCACTTTATGACCAGATTGTTATCATCCATTATATCACCTCTTATCATGATCCATATGATGTGTTGTGAGTAGTTCATGTTGTTATTGAGGACATGGGAGAAGTCAAGTTGTTAGTAGTGAAGCAATGTTGAATAATAACTAATGTTTGATATTTAAGTTGTGGTGTTATTCTCCTAGTGGTGTCATGTGAACGTCGACTACATGATACTTCACCATTTATTGGCCTAGGGGAATGCATCGTGTACTTGTCTACTAATTGTGGGGTTGGCGGAGTGACAGAAACCTAACCCCTCTTTAGAAAACCATTACACGAAGGAGTGTAGGATCCCGGAGTTTAAAGCTATGGTTAGATTTATTTCTTAATTACTTTCTTGTAGTTGCGGATGCTTGCAAGGGGTATAATCACAAGTATGTATTAGTCTTGGATGGGATGGTACATTAGCATAGGTTCACCCACACAACACTTATCAAAACACCTAACATTATTCAACTGCATGGAACAAAAGCACTTGAAAGAAACCTCTCGCGCGCGTGTCCTCAAGAACGTTTGTTAATCATAAGTAAAATCACCGGCTTGTCGTTTGCTGAAGAAAGGATTGGGCCACTTGCTGCAATTATTATTACTGCATTTTATTTACTCGTAATTTATTTATCTGCAATATCAAAAAAACCCTACAAATCTATTTTCCAGTATTTACAGTTATTCGCTCATCGAAACCGCTTGTCAACACCTTCTGCTCCTCGTTGAGTTCGACACTCTTATTTATCGAAAGTACTACGATACACCCACTATACTTGTGGGTCATCAATAACCAGTTCAACTCACCCGGGGTCGTCATGTACACGGAGAAGGACACGCATCAGGTAAACCAAGACGGCGTGGACATGCTCTAAGAGGCGCGCGACCTGTCCTTGTCCATGTCGGCAATATACCAGTAAGACCTCCGCTGGTACCACAGCCGGCGGATACCACCACTCGCCTTCAGGGAAGGCGACCTCGTGCTCCGGCTGATCTAGGACACCAAGGGCCTCCACAAGCTCTCCTCTCCATGGAAGGACCATTCATTATCAGTCGGGCGCTGAGCAACAACGCCTACTACATCATCGACATGCGCGAGCCACACAAGAACAAGAGAGACACCTCCTACGACGAGACGGAGCACCCGTGGAACGCAGAGTTGTTATGCCCGTTCTACACCTAAGTGTAACACCCCTATACCCCTGAGCTATCAAAAAAAAGTAACCGGTGCCTCTAAGCACAACAATCGGAGGGCCGCCCTTTGCAACACATCGTTTTTACTTTAAAACCGGCAAAAGTAGTTGGCTCATACTCTGCGGAGCAGGCTGCTGACCGCAACCCGACAGTTTAGCCGGCCAGATCAAAAGCTGGAGGACCACACGCGAAAAACGCTAAGGCCTGAGAAACAGTCGGTTGCCTAGCAATAGAGCAACGCTCTCCTAAGTCCAAATGTGCAAAAGTTCGCAAATGTGTCCCCGCCAATATGGTCCCCTCTTTGGTTCCGACTGCAGACTGCAACCCAGCTAACACGTTGGCAAGAGTTCGGACCAGAGGCAAGGGACAAAAAAGCAAACCTAGCCAGCCGGACTAAAGCAAACTACCGCTTAACTAAGTAAAAATGGCCAAATAAAAAATGCCTAAGGATTTTTGTTTCTATGAACTAACTATTTAACAAGACTCTTAGGTATTGCCACTTAATAGCTAGTCGGCTGCTACGGTCAGCTGACCAACTTTTTCCAAGGAAGTTAGAAATTCGGCCCGCCTATCTAAGGAAGCCTGCCCCAATATCGGGGGATACACCCGGTGGATATGCTAGAATGCTGCCACGAGGTAATCGGAAAAAGTCGGCCGATAAAGAAGCAATGACAAAAGACAAAGGCCCACACGGGGCAACTTCAGCATTAACAAAATAAAAATTCAAGTGCACTACAGTTCCACCTGGCATCCCGGGGCTAAAAGATACGACCCAAGTCTTCACCAACAGATAAATAAATACACCCGGCATCCCGTTGACTCAATCTGCACCAGGCGCGTCCACTTCTACCGGCTGCTCGGTCGGCGCAACGAAGACGAGTGGGGGCATCACAGCGACCGGCTCCTCGATGTTCTCGGCTACCTGCTCTTCCGCTCATCCTGCATTCTTGTAACATCCCAGTTTTTGTGTAATATGATGTTGTGTGTTCTGTACATGGCATAAATGCATGAAAATGTTGGTAAAAAATTTGCATTTGAAAATAACAAGTGAACTGGTAAAAATCACTTAATATGGCAACTCACAAGGTTGTTCCAATTTTTTCTTCAAATTGAACAAACAAAGTGATGGTTTTGTTGTAAATTTTAAGAGCTTTTCAAAGGTTATTTTTGTGCCTTTTTTATTTTGAAAAATGCCCTCAATTTTTCAAATTTGTTCTGTTTTCAACCCAGAAAAGGACTTATTTGCAATTTAAAGTTTTTCTAGGGGTATGGGAAATCTGTTTTTCCATTTCTTCAACCTTCTGCCAAAAGGACGAACCGGCTATGGAGGTACCACCTCCTGCTTCCAGCGCGACAGGGAAGATTAGGACGTCGGGGAGGCGTCAGATCGAGCATACCTCGGAGAACCCCCCCTCGAGCTCCCTCTGTTTCCGTAGCGGCCCTAAACCCTACCTCCACCGTGATCCGCCACCGCCGTCGACTTCGGCCATGCGCGGCCCCGCCGAGGAGCTCCGAAGAACCGTCGTGACTCCCCCGTCCTCCACGAGCAAGTGCAACAGCTGGGATGGCTTGAATCCTGAGAAGTTCGTCGTCTTCTCTGACTCTGGCCGCCGGCCTCCACCGCACCGCACCTCCGTTCCCGACCTCCTACGTCCATGCCATCCTCTCCATTGAACTCCTGGTGAGCTCGGCTCCCTCCCAGTGCCGTCCTGTCTCTTCCCCGTGTCCGATTTCGGCCCCGCCGTCGAGTCCCATGGCTGCCGCCGTGGTTCGTGCTCGCCGGCGAGGCTCCGATGGTCATCTTCGGGCGGCGCCGCCACGTTTAGGTTCGCCCTGGCATGCTGAGTCTAGAGAGCATAACCACGCGCGCGGGGACGCGGTGGTTTGCCGCCGGTGAGCTCTTCCGAGTTGGACCGGCCACCAGCTGACGTGGGGGTGACGTCAGCATGACGTCGTCAGCATGACATCACCTAGCCACGTGTCCAACTTTAGTTAATTGATTAGTAAAACAAATAAATGACACGTGAGCACCACATAAGAAATAATTCCAGAAATTATTTTAATTTTATTATCAATTACATAACTTTTAATCTGAAAGTATAAAAAATATGGAAAAATAACCAAAATGTTGAGAAAAATGAACTCTAGCTGTTTATGTTATTTTCAAACATGTTTGACAAAGTAAAAAATAGGCATTATTTGAATTTGAATTAAGTTCATTAAAATTATGGAAATAATGTTTTATTTCAATAAATTCAGAAAATTAAGTGTAATATACCAAAATTATCAGAAAGACAAATGCAACTCAGCTATGGGATTTTCAAATTCATTTGAGAAACGTAATTTTGAAAAACCTCTAAAGAAAGGAATTGGACTTAGTTGATCATTCCTTCACAACTTAAAAACCCTAATAACATGTTCTACATTCTTAGGGCTTCCATCCATTGCATTATCTTGATCATGCATACATATTGTTGATTGCACGGATACCATGTATTGAATGCTTGTTTCCTTTCCGATTTTTGCTCGTTATCGATAGACCGTGACCCGAAGGTTAATCCAGCCTACTACGACGACCTCGGTTCCACCTTCGACGAGCAAGGCAAGCGCAGCCTCATGGTTAAACCCATGTTTCGAGTGTTTTCAACTTGTTACTCATGCATGCGATTCAACTAAGTTTTGGGTCTTAGTTAGTGTTATCCTATCCAATGCATGATCCCCTTTTTGTCGCCTTCATACCTGTTTTCCCTCCTAGTATGACTAGGGTTCTTTGAGTATGCTAGAGCCTTGTGTGTTATATGCTTAGAACATTCTTAGTCTTATGATATGCTTCATCCGGTTGATGAATGTGGTCCATGCGTGAATCTAGTATGATAGGTGATTGTGTTTTGACGTGAATTGGATAACCTGATTAACAAGGCATGGATGTTGAGGCCACTATGGGTTGTGGTTTTTGTCTTGTTCATGCCCCTAGGTGCAAGTTCTCGCCTTCGAATCCAAGATTGAGCGTGCAACCACGCGTTGGGCCTAACAGACCGTGTTCGGCTAACTAACTTGTCTAGCCACTTCCATGCGTCAAGTTGTAACATCCCAAGTCTGAAAAATAGCCTTTAGAATGTTTGCTCTCTGTTATTTTATGTTTTGCATCATGGCATCATGTTGATTGCATTTGTTTTGTTTGTTTTCCTTTTGTTTTCCTCTGTTTTCAGTTGTTTTCCAACTGTTTTCATTTGTTTTCCTTTGTTTTCTATTTGAATTTCAAACCAAATTTCAAACCTTTTGTTTCATCCTTGTGATGTTACAATTTCCAAAATGTTATTTCAAGTGAAAACAACCAAATTGTTCCATTTTATTTCATGTTGATAACTCCTAAAATTGTTGGTGTTAATCAAACCATTAATCCAATCAAATAATTCTAAACCATTTTCAAATTCAAACCAAGGCTAAAAATCAGTACCTTTTTGAATCCATGTTTTCCACCAAACAATTATAAACTTTAAATCATTTTAAACCTAGGGGTAACCCTATTGAAAATGATTCTGTTTTTCTAATATAATTAATATTGAAAATTCATTCAAAATTGGTTTAAATACCAAACAACAATTTATTTTCAAACCTTCTGTAAAACAAAAACTTGGCAGTGTTTTCTTTTAATCAAATTAGCTTAACCTAATTTTCCTACAATTTTACTAACCTAAAATATCTCCTTTTTCTTCCATTTGGTTTTCAGCAAAAAATAAAAATAAAAACAGAAAACAGGAAAATAGAAAAGAGAGAGGGAGAAAGCCAGCCCATCTTTTCACTTAAGCCCACCAACCACTTGGCCCAGTACCCTTTCCTCCCTCTTGTCGTCTCCCTCGCAGGTGATGTCACGTTCTGTACGATCGCTCCCCCTCCGTTTGATCATCCTCTCCCCCTCCCGATGCCATGCCGTACACCTCCTCACCCCCATAAAACTACTCCTAGCCCTAACCCTAGATACCTAACCCTAGCGCCTTCCTTCCCATCGCCGCCATTCTCCTCTCTGCTAGCTCCCCCTTCCTCTGAATGTCTGAACCCTGCAACCACCGAACACCACTGTACCTCACCCGAGCTCCTCCAACTCCGGTGGTCGCCGGAGCTCCGGACCCCCTTCGGCCGCGCCAGCGGCGGGAATGGAGCCGCCGCTCTGCCCTCTACGCCCCTGTGCCCTCGGCCAGGCCCGGGATGTGCCATGGACGCCGCCCCGTCGCCGGCGTTCGCCACTGCCTGCTCCCTGTCCGCCCCGACGACCTGCATCCGATCGGTGCCTCCCTGCCCGCCTCGAGGTGAGCAACCCCTCGATCCTCACCGCTCCTTCCTCCTCTCGCCTCCTCCCTCTCCCCTTGGCCGCACCCGCACCACGGCCACCGCAGCCATCAGCCACGGCGAAGCTGCTGCCTCCGTTCGCTGTCGAACAGAGACAGCGATCGAGTTTCAGAAACAATCCCCGCGGAACAACACCTCAAAACCCCCCCACGTTCCCTTCCTTCAACAGCCGCACATCAGCCCATCTGGTTAGCCCAACCTTGCGCGCACCAGGAGGGTGTGGGTTCGATCCCCACACCCTGCGAATTAAACCAACTTTTGTTTTGTTTTTTTCCAGAGCCATAACAAACTGCAGAATCACATCCATGCCCCTGGTAATTACATATAGACCCTGTAAAATATTTTCCAAGCCCCTGTTAATCTTTCTAGGTCCCTAAATATTGTAAAAATGGCAGATTTGTATCTTAATTTGTAAAATGCCTAAGAAATTCATCCCAACTCCAATTTTAACTTTTTAAATATGTTTTCTGTCCCAAATTAAATGTTCTACCCAAATATGAAATTTGTTTACTGTTTTGAATATTTTAAATTGGTGCAAAATTTGAAAACTTGTCAAATTCACTTAAATTTGCAAAATTCATAACTTGCTCATAAAAATTCCAAATTTCACAAACCAAATATGTTTTCCAATCAATTTTTCATGTACTTTCCAAATATAAATTTTGTTTGCTGTTTTGAATAATTTAAATTGCTGAAAACAACTGTTTCTTGTTTATTGCATTTAAAATTGCCAAAATAATAACTTGATCATTTTAAATCCAATTTCCACAAATGAAATATGTTTTCCATGCAAAATTAAACCACCTTTCCAAATATAAATTTTGTTTCATGTTTTGAATAATTAAAAGTGGTTAAATAATTTAAATCTTATTTAAATCATTTAATATTGTTAAATTTATCACTTGATCAAAACAAATTCTTTTGGGACATATAAAATATGTTTTCAAGCCCTAAAAGTATAAACTTTTGAAATATGAATTTGGTTTAATGTTTTGAACAAATAAAAATTCAAATAAGTTCATGTTTGAATTAAATTCATTTAATTCTTGTTTAACTTGTTTAATTCATAAATAATTTATTTGAAATCCTTTTTCAACAAGTGAAACATGTATTCCAACTAAAATCTTGTTTTCTTTTCAAATATAAACTTTGTTATTTGTTTTGAACACTTTAACTTGTTGAAAACAATAATTGTTGGTGTGACATGTTTTAAGTAACCAAACTTTCCAAACTTAATCTATGATTTCCAAAACTTGTTCCAATCCTTTTTCACTTGCATCTATCATTGTTATTTGTTGTTATTTTGTTGTTATCATCATGCATGCATCATGCTAACAACTTTCACATAATAATTAATGGTAAATCATTTGTTTCCACTTATTTCAATGGATCTTTTCCATATGCAATCCAATTGCATATGGGTCCAATTAAATTGTGTTATCTTGTCAAGTAGTTTATTCTGGTGCATCTATTAACATGACATGCATCATCCCATGTTTGTGCACTATGCCATGTTATTGATTGTCTACCTTTTCTGCATTGTCTGTTTGCTTCTTCTCGGATAAACGACGACGTTGAGACCGACGATCCTTACGACACCCCTTCTAAGGAGTTAGCTCAGTACCAGGCTACTGGGTTTTGCAGGCAAGTTATCACTCACATGAACCACTGTGTTCCTTTCAACATTGGTTACCGATACTTTCCGTTGTCTATTTCTGCTAGCCTTAGTAGTAGATGTTTCTGTTACGAACCCATCACATGATACCCTGAACCCTGATATTGCCTCACCTCCCTACCTATAACCATTGCTTGTTGCCCGTGTCTTACTAGCATGCTTAGGTTGTTTTGCTCGAGTCTGTTACCCGTTACTTTCTGTTACTACTTCATTACGTTCTGGGGGCTCGATGTTTAATCAATCAATCATGCTAATGTTATTGTTAAATAATAATTTGATGATAAGGCACCGGCAGGAGGCCCATGAGAGGTTTTGAAGCCTGCTAGTGTCGACCCTAATAGGAAAAGGGTCTTGTCTACTGATCCATGATGAGCGCACTACCCGCATTTGGGAAGCGAGTATGGGCGCCCCCCTCAACTTGACCTGATTCGCATCTCGTCCAAATCGCCTCATTTAGTTCGTGTTTTCCATTTGCCGCATGCATGTTTTTGCGAGCCCAGGCCAGGGTGGAACTTTTGTAGTCGGCATATAGGGGGACACGGTCTTAGAGTGCTATGAGGGTCCCTTTTCTTCGGGGCTTGATTAGCCGTGCGCCCAAGGTTCTTTGGGCTTGATGCGAAGAATGGTTGGTTGTGTTGAGTGCCCCGCTTGGTGGGAGGCATCCCATCTGGCGGGATATTCATGAGTGTACGGCCAAATTGGTGCAACCCTGCAGGGATAATCTTCTCGAGAAGCCGTGTTTTCCGCGGTTATGGATTACTTGGTGAAAGTACTGGCTAACAAGTACTCAGGACAACTTAAACATAATGATCAAACATGTTACCCCCAATGATTAATAACTTGACTAGTAATAGGATGATGACACAATAACTTGATTCACCTTTAATACAACTGTGTGAGTTATCCTCGGATTGCTTCTTTGGATAAGGGGCGAGATCCAGGATGGGTTTGTTTGAAGTTATCTTTCAGTTGGTTACAATCCTCGATCTTATCTCCTTTCTGTTAGCCGGAAGTGGTAGAATCTCTGTAGTTGGTTAGCGCAGCCAGTTGCAGCATCTTTTATATCCCCTCTCCTCCGTTGAACCCAAGGCATCTGTGCTTGGTGTTGACGGGTTACACTTTGGTGAACTGTGAGTCTTGCTTGCCAGTACGTTTATGTACTGACCCCTTTGGGGCTGTGGTTTACGCAGACGACGTGTCCGAGGATCTACATGGTGGCTACTACGTGGAGTATGACGACGAGACTGCTGACGAGTAGATAGCGGACCCGGGCAGGATCCGAGACTTCGTGGATGGGCTCCGTCTGTTTGTTTCCGGCCTCTTAGGCCTATTTGGTTCTTGTCTGTACTCAGACATGTGGAATGCTTCCGCTGTATTGTACTGATGTATTGTTGGGGCATGTGCCCTCTGAATGATTGTATTTGCTATCTCTGCTCTAATGAGAGCCATCTGCAACTTATTTCAATCTTTTGTGTCGTAGAGATCTGTTGTGATATCACTTGTTAAACGCCGTTGACGTACCATGTGTGTATGGTTTGAAGTACGTCGACGGAAGTGCCTTTGATCTCTAGTGGATAGTTTACATCGACGATGGAATAGCAGGGCTTGTGTTGTCGCGCATAAGCGCAGGCCTACCAGGAAGCTGGGACGTGGGAGCAGTTATGCCCCATAATCCAAGCATCTGCTATCCAGTTCGTACGGTGAGTATCCCCTAGAAATCAGGGTGCGACACAAGTAGATTGAGATTTCCATTTGCGGCTGTGTCATAAAATGTTTTGGAGCAAACTAGGGCGTGATCGGGACAAGTGATGGACGTACACGGATCTTGTTCTGACTCACAGAACATGTGCCGTTAGGAGGTGGCTAACTCCCTATTGACGGGATGGCCCTGTTTGAGTTGACCCATAGATAGGGTTAAGCAAGGTAAAGGCCGTGGTCGACCACCCTCCGCCGCGCTCCTACAGAGGAGAGTTACCACGTGGAATTAAGAGTCGGTTGATACGTGTGGGTAAAGTGTACCCCCTTCAGGGATAAATCTCCTCAAGAAGCCGTGTCGACGGTTATGGACGACTTGACAACAGATTCTGTGATCATAGATAATTTTAACGGAATGACTAAAACTTGTTGACAATGAATGAGGGATGCCTCCTCGACTAAGTCGAGAGGGGTGATCATTGTAGCTTGAGATAGTCTGGGAATGAGAAAGTATTGGTGGAACAAAAGAAGATGATGAACTCAGTAATTGAGTAGCTTTCTACTCTAATTTAGAATTTCTCTATTACACGTGCTTCTTCTTCCTCGACTTTAGAAAACAAAACTGGCTTTACGCAAAATAACTTAGAAGCCAAGTCTTACTGAGTACCTTTTGTACTCAACCTTGCGTCTTTTTTGTACAGACTCCGGTGCCGCAGCTGAAGAAGGTTTCTACCTCAATGTCGATGAGTAGTTCGGGGTTCCCAGGTGGCAGCCTGGTATCTGTCGTATGGGTTTGTCTACGTTGCTCATGTTCAGACTCTTAGTCCTTTTGCAGACTTGTTGTATAGGAACATAATTGGATTTCTCTGTTTGGTGTACTGTTGGGTTACCTGACCTATGTTGGTCGTGTAGCCTCTCGTGTAATGCTATACTCTAGTAAGTCTTTTATTATACACTTTCTTGTCTAGAGTGCTGCTTTGATCGGTTGTTGGTTTCGAGCTCATTGTTATACATTTTTGGATATGCCTGCGTAGTTGTCGCAGTCGTGGGGTTGTGGAGCCGATAATCCATGTCCGAGCACGCCTGCCGATGTGATTTGTCCTGGGGCTTGGTAACCCTTGTAACCCTCGATAGGTGTTGCACTTCCTGGACACATGGCATCTCTGTATAGGCTTTGTCTCGTTCCTTCAGTTTCATCCGACTCGTGGAAGCTTTGTTATGCATAATTGGTTATGACTAGAAGGACACAAGGAGTAGTAGTACCGAGGTTATCCGGCCTGCGTGCCGATGAATCCGGTCTGTCTGCCGTTGTTTGTTGCGGCCGGGGCTGGTAACCCTGAAGCCCTTGTTGGTCCATGACTAGGAGCACATAACAGTATGTATACCTCTGGGTCCGAGGTGCGACAGGTCTTGGTATCAAAGCAAAAATGCCTGTAGAAAACCCTTGCTATTGGTCGATGTTGAGTCTAGAGTTTGTGAAAACTATTTTAAATAGCAAATTAGTTGTGAAAACCTTCTTAGGATTATTTTTATTCCTTACCTGATATCGCTCTAACTCTAAGTCACCGTATCTCATTTGATTTCAAATGTGTTACTTGTCATCTGTTACCTTCAAAATTAGGAGCAAAAATTGTTGGGTGTTTCCTTCCTAGTACTTCGTGTCCGGTTGTTAAAGTTTCAAAATCCCTATCACTCCTTCACGTGTTTTGACACCTTGAACATGTGCTTGTTTCAAATGACCTCGGGACAGGTTGTTCAACACACTCATTGCCTTGGAGTTCCATGTTTTCCTTATCTACTTTCCTAAGCCACCGCAAACTTAGGATCCGCTTGGAACCCCGTGTACACGGTGTATGAGAAGTATCGTGATTTTAATCAGTCCCAGTACCTCTGTGCTATCCGTATTCGATAGTTAGATGGTGCAACCAACCCTTTTATGCACTATGAGGGCCTTGGTTTCACTATTGAGATGGATGTGCAGGATGCTGCCCGACATTGTCTCAACATGGTCCGTCATCACTATCCAGACCATGAGAATAGCTCCTTCCATTATTGTCCTGGTTCTGCAGCTACTTTTGATGGGTGTTTTACCCATACCTTTGCTGATTCCTCCCAGGAGGAAGACCCTAGACTTAGATGCACCGCTGATCTTCTTGTTGCTTATGCTCGTCGTGAGCGTGAGCTTAGTGCACTTGTTAACACCCTTGAAACTAGTCTCAGGAAAGTGACAGATAGAGCGTGGCCATTTGTTGAGAGTGGTCTTGTTAAAACTTCTGAGATAGAGCTTCCATCTGTACTCGTGTCTCCTTTGGTAGCGTCTCCAAATGTTGGAGGTGACATTCCCGCTCGTAGACGCATACGGAGGCCTAGAGTGGCGTGTGGTGTACTTTAGTCTCCCCATGCACCGCAGGATGAGTCAGTTCGTCGCTACTATGGTGGTCCGGTTCCACTTCCTTTCGACTTTGGAGGATACTGAGACCGTCAACGGTTCCAGCTAGAGTAACAGTTTCTTTCATGTACTCGAAAACCCAAGTTGTAGAAAAATAATGTATAGGAGCAAAATTTCAGTGTTGTGTATCTACCGTATTTCCTTAAGTGTTGCATGTACTTAAGCTTGTATGCTTGTACCGCCACTATGTATGGTTCATACTTTGACTGATTTTAATAAACAGCTGTATGTAGTTATATCCATGTTGATTAAATGATACGTTTCATATCCATTCCGTCCTGTTCTGTTACATTTTGGCATGTATCTTGATTCCGTTGAAACTATCACATGCCATTCCGTTATATCTTTATCCATGGATGTGTTGTTCATGATTCTTCTTCCTTTCACTCAGGATGTCTGGTGGTACTCATGGCCGTGTCGGTAACAACCCTCCTCCTGCTGAGGCAACACTTCTTCCACCTCCCACAATGGCGCAGGTGCTGCAGCCTGTAGAGCATTGAGACCAACCGCTTGAGGAACGAGCATCTTCTGGAGTGTGTGCTCCAGAACACTGAACGCTGAGCTACTGCTTTTACACTTGTGGACTTCCTCAGAGCTCAGCCACCATACTTCGCTGAATCTACAAAACCTCTTGATGCTGATGATTGGCTCCCCACTATTGAGCGCAAGTTTCTGGCTCTTGGTGTCCATGATCGTGACCGCGTGAAGTTCGCCACCTACAAGCTGGAGGGTGCTGCTGGTGCTTGGTGGGAAGGTTTCTTGGCGTTGCATGCGCTAGATCATGAGGTCACCTGGGCAGAGTTCCCTACTGCTTTCCGTGAGGCTTATATTCCGAAGGAAGTTATGTATAGTAAAATGAAGGAATTCCTTGATCTTACTCAGGGCAATATCGGCATTGAGGCCTATGGCCATGCATTCACCCGTCTGTCCCGCTATGCTCCTCGTATTGTCACCAATGATGAGGACAAGCAGGATCTATTCCACAAGGGCCTGAATCCAGTTGTTCGTTATGAGATGTTGCTCTTCAAGTTCCAGAGTTTCCAGGAACTGTACAACCAAGCCATCACTCTTGAGCGTGGCAAGAAGAAGATGGAGACTACCATGAAAAAGACTGCTGGAGATTCCCGTGCACCACCTTCTAGCCTTAAGAGGAAGCGTCGTGTGTTCATTCCATTCATCGCCTATGCCCAGGGCTCTGTATCGACCAAGGCCATGTAGATATGTTCCTCGTCCGCCTGCACCACATGCTACATCAACCTATGGTGGCGGACAACCTTATCGTCCTACAGTTACCACTCCACCAAGCAATACCTTCTTTAAGTGTGGCCAGCCTGGTCACTTCTCGAGGGAGTTCCCTCAGAACCATGCTGGACGTGTAGCGCTTCCTCCCAAGAAAGTGGTGAAGCCCGCTGGTGCTGGACGTGGTCGTCTTAACCACGTGACTATCGAGGATGCTCAGGAAGATCCAAGCGTCTTACTGGGTACGTTTCATATCAACTCAATTTTAGCTCTAGCCTTATTTGATTCTGGAGCATCCGATACATTCATATCAGAAGAGTTTGCTAAAATGCATGGAATACCTTTTGAGAAGTTGTCAAAACCGTTGATGGTAAACTCCCATGGTTGCAACTGGAAAACAACCGTGGTTACGATGGAGCTCATGGTCAATGTGGGATCTTTACAATTCCCTGCAACCTTCATTGGTCTAAAGTCCACCGACCTTGATGTCATACTGGGAATGGATTGGCTCACAAAATATGGAGCCATGCTGGATTGTGCAACGAAATCCCTCACCTTGAAACGTCCTTCCGGTGCCATCATCGAGTATTGGTCAGAGTTCACCATTCCGCCATATGCACGCACACAACTTTCTCCCGAACTGCAGTTATACGTCATGCAAGGTGATTACCCTCCTGAAATCCATGAGTCACCTGTAGTTTGTGATTTCCCTAATGTGTTCCCTGAAGAGTTACCTAGCATGCCACCTGTTCGAAGTGTGGAATTTGTCATTGAACTAGTCCCTGCTACCGCTCCCGTGTCTAAAAGACCTTATCGTATGGCCCCAAAAGAGTTGGTCGAATTGAAGCGTCAAATAGAGGAGTTAGAAGAAAAAGGTTTCATCCAACCTAGCACATCTTCTTGTGGGTGTCCTACTATCTTTGTCAAGAAGCGGGATACAAATGTTCCGCGTCCGGTTGTTGATTACCGGCCGCTGAATGCAGTGACCATAAAAAACAAATATCCTCTTCCAAGAATCAATGATCTGTTTCATCAGTTAACTGGTGCAATTATCTTTTCCAAGATGGACCTGCGATTAGGATACCATCAAATAAAGATCAGAAGGGAGGACATTCCCAAAACGGCATTCACTACTCGTTATGGTCTTTATGAGTACACTGTCATGTCTTTTGGTCTAACCAATGCTCCAGCTACTGTCGTGGTGAGGTAAAGACAGATGCCATAGGATGGCTAAAGATTGGGGCCGATGGACGTTGTAGGTATACGGGGAGGGATTGCACGCCTAAGATGGCGTGCTCAGAACACTGCAAACAACACAATCTACCCAGGTTTTGGGCCCTCGTATGGAGGTAACACCCCTACTCCTGCCTATCTCTTTATATTATGGTATGCCGAGTACAGGAACTTATCTCTCTTTGTGTATCTCTCTCTCTCTCAGTGAGCTGCCGAGTAGCTCGCTGCTAGCTCAACGAGTACGCGACTATGTGATTGCCCAAGTGAGCGCTGACCCTCGCGCAGGAGGGGGAAGGCCACCTTATATATTGGTGGCCAACCACTATTTTACATATAAAAGGATGGAGTAGACAACTCCACTGTGCAACGGCGCACGCCTCCGTGTCTTCGCTGACAGCGTCGCGGAAGTCTCCGCGGTAGGCCGCTGACATGTCTTGTCCACCTTGTCAGTCTCTTAGGTAGGCCGCTAACGCGTCCTATCCCTCTTGTCAGAGACAGGACTTGACAGTCCCCATACCGTACTGTATCCACGTCTGGATACAGATAACCACGTACCTACTAAGTTGAAACGCACGCCGGTACGGCCCTGGATACGTGGGATTCACCTCAACGGCTCCATTGAGTTTGCCTCCGAGTAGAACCACCGCATCTCCATCCGGATGACCCGAGCGCTACCCGGATGACCCAGACACGTACCTGAATCTTCCCTTCTGCCTCTCGTTCTTCCTGCCGAATAGCGCCAACCGGATATCATCCTATCCGGGTAGCCGCCTACCCGGCACGCACCAACTCGGTACGGCCGAACTCCGTATAACAGTATCTTAGACTCCATTTCTCACATGCCTTACCCCTACTCGGGGGTAGCCCCCTGAAATTAGTCCCCGAAGCTGGTAGAGTCCAGCAAACTCGGACGCTGGGCCCTGCCAGCTTAAGCCAATAATCTTCCTTGTCATCCCTAGCTGAGTAGCTCCTCTACTAGGTTGATCACAATTAGTACACAGATCCTCCTTATTACTGCCTCTGGAGTTTTTTCCTCTGAGCCGGATAGACCATGGTGCTTTGGATTTTGTCGAGATCCCAATACTTAGCCAAATTTCCAACATTTTGCCGCTCGATCCCGAGCGTCCCTTATCTTCACGTGTAAGGCTCTGCACGTGTCACGCAACCGCAGCCCACGACGCCTCGGGTCTGGTGCGGTCGCACGGCACGCGCCTGCCACTGCACGCCGGGCCCACGGCCTGTTGCGTCCCTCCACACAGAGTACTTGATTGCCCACGATGTGCGACATGGGATTAACTGCGCCTGTTACGCGCGAGTTACTCGCTTTGTACGTTTTCTAACGAGCATGGTAACCCCCACGTCGCACGATCTTCTCCACAGCTAATCATACGCCATAACTGCACTTTGGGAGGTTTAAGTACCCCCGTGCTGCCCGTCGTCTGAGTTTCCTCGCCATTTGCCCCCAGTGTCCTCTCCTCTCCTTCGCCAAACTCACAGCGAACTAACAGCGCCACCGTGAATCCGCCGCACGCCGCCGCCCCGTGCGCGGAGAGAAGAGAGATCCATCTCCGCGCGCCGCCGCTCACTGGAGAGTACCCAAGAGCTGCTAGGTCTTCATCGTGCGGCGCAGTCATCCTCAACTTCGCGCCGCCGTCGCCGTTCAACCGCATCGCGCCTCCATCTTCATCTCCTTCACGCAGATCTTCTTCACCGGAGAAGCCTAGATGGATCTCGAGCCCGCCGCAGATCTCAACCCAGAAGGCCCTGCCTCGACCCGCGCCAACTAGGAGGGCTCGGACGTCAAGGCCAGCGACTGCCAGTGGCTAGTCAACACTCGCCGGGTGCCGCCCGACGTCATCTGCAGGCCACCTGGGGACGAGCTGGAGCCAACCCCTGACCCTGGTGAGTATGTTGTATTCTTGAGACATTCAAGCGCGGCTTCGGACTTCCTATTTCTGAATTAATGCAAGAGTTCTTCCGCCACTTCGGCCTTCAACCTCACCATCTCCCGGCCAACGCCATTGCTATGCTTTCCACATTCGTCACCTGCTGCGAGGCCTTTTTCGGTGTCCACCCCACGGTAGACATCTGGGCCAAGTACTTTTTCTTCCGCTAGCAGGTCCTTCCCAATAAGGCCAACCGGACTGCCCCTAAGGTGATGACTCAGACGGGGACAACCATGATCATTCAACAGACTCCCTGTACCTTTCCCCCGTATACTGGGACTTGATACCTGCTGGAAATGGCAGAGAGGGTTTCTGTATGTCAAGAATCCCACCCCGGCTGAAGGCGAGCCACAAGTCGATCTCCTCAAGCTGCCAACCTTCTTTAATGCGCCCCCACCGAGATGAGGAACTTGGGCTATAATCCCAAGAAGACAGTGACATATGTGAACCAGGCCAATGACCGGCTGAAGGATTTGATCAAGCAGGGACTCCACAAGGACGATCTGATTGCTACCTGGGTGGAGCGCCGGGTTCTCCCTCTCCAGCACCGAGTGCACAAGCTGTGCTTCATGGGAGGACCCCGCGATTGCACCGGACAACAACCTTTGAGCACACCAAAGAGGAGGTGGCGATCTGGGCCCAGTCCATCCTCAAGGCCGCGCTCTCGGACACTTGGTTCTACGGTTTCGCACCGTACAGCCGAGATAATCCAACTCCCAAAGTAAGTTCACCTCTGTACACACTTAGTTGATTCTGCTTCTTGTCTCTCATATTCCACCGAGTAGGATTCCTAGTTCACCTTGATTAGACTTAGCCATTTATGCTTTGTGTTTGCATGCTTATGCCGAGTAGGATCTCAACCAGTCTTGCTTGATAGTACTTAGCCTTGTATGCTTTATATTTGCATGGCGTGCCGAGTAGAGTCTCAACCCGGTTCCCCTGCTAGGACTTAGCTTTTTATGCTTTATGTTTGCATGCTACACCGAGTAGATCCCCAACTCGCTTACTCTGTCGGGACTTAGCCTTTTATGCTTTGTGCTTGCATGCTATAGGTTATCACTCGCCAGAAAGTAGAAGACAAGCCTATCTTCGAGCGGAACTGGGAGGCCGACCAGACTGAGGATGACACCGAGCAGTTCGACGTTCGGGACACGCTCTGCATCCCGCTCGCCGGCCAAGATGGTAAGTCCCGGGTCTCCACCTCCATTCGGGACTGGTCTGAGGACGATGAAGGTGACCGAGTCCCTCATTGCCCGTCCTTCAATCTCTTTCGGGTTCCTTCCTTACTCATATTGTCCTCTGCATTTCTCGCTCACAGATGAGGTGGAGGAGGAAGAGCCCATCGACGCGCAGCCCGTGTCAATGGCTGCCCCCACCGGATCGAGGAAAAGAGTTGGCAGCGGTGCAGTTGATCCCCCCGCCACGAAGAAGACCACCAAGCGCACCTTTGGGCGCAAGAGGCCCATACGCCCTACTGCGGACGGGTAGGTCCATCCGAGATGCCTTATTGCCTTGTGTTGGTATTTCGCATTCTTCTTGGTATTCTCTTGGCAGTGTGCCTTGACTTTGCAGCTATCTCATTTTCTCCTCCTTTCTTCTTATTTTTCCTCAGTGACGCACTCGACGCTGATGCCACCAATGCGCCACCCAAACCGAGTGCGCCCCTGAACGTCGTGGATCTTGATCCCGACGAGGGGGAATACCAGCCAGAGGAGAGGACCCAGATGTCCTCTCCCCTTAAGGAGGAACAAGACCTCGGTGCCAACAACACTGGCACCGAAATGGATACTGACCGGGCTTCGGAGCCGCCGGAGCCCACCACTAAACAAACAACACTAGAACCTACCGCCAAGAGGCAACAGTCACCACCAACAGCTTCCTCCGAGAAGCCACAAGAAGCCCCCACCGAGAAGCGGAAGGAGGCCCCACCAACCCAGGGCCAAGATAAGGAGCAGTAGCCGCCCAAGGAACAAGTCCGTCCTAGCGCCGGGCAGACTGGGCAGCAATGGCAGCCACCCAAGGGAACGCCCCAGCCGGATGCAGGGCAAGCCGGTCAGCAGCAGCCTAAGAGGTCGCAGCCAACACCGCAGGCGCCACCCCCACCGCCGAGAGCCCCTTCAGCCACACCCTCAGCGACCAAGCCACCACTTGCTCCAAAACCTCCTAAGCCCTTGGAGGTTGCGGTCACAGCCGAGAAGGCCCCCACCAAAGCTACCAAGACTACCAAATTTGAGGCCAAGAAGACTCCGAGCCCCATTTACCGGATTCCGGCCGCCACTGCCGGAAACACTCCAAGTCGTCCAGCACCAAGCAATGTGCTAGTGCCCAGCAAGAGTGTCCCTGTCACTCGGAGCTCCAAGCTCGTACAGACGAGCATCCAGTTTGCTCCCAAGGACCAACAGGCTGCAGGAGCCGGTATCAGCCGAACCGCTGCCCCTGTGTGCTTCCCGGAGCACTGGCGCAAACTGCAGGAGGAGCACAAGAAACGACAAGAGCACGAGGCCGAGCGACTGGAGGAACTGAAGAGGCGGAAGAAATTAGCCGTCACTGGATCTAAGGGCAAGGAGGGCACTCTGACCATCCAGTCCGCTGCCCCGCTCACAGAGCTTGCCCATGAGCTCCGAGAAGATATGGAGACTGTCCTGGACCGAATAGGCCACATCGAATCGGAGTGGGACAACAAGAATCTCGGCCACCCGGAATGGGATGGCCAGAGGCTCAACAGCCTGGACAACTACCAGAAATCTTGGAACAAGGCCGACGTTGGCCCTGTCTCGATGGCCATGGCCGCATCCAGCGGCACCTTGGCGCACAAGATGTACCATCTGCACAAAGCTGCTCATGATGCCGAGAACACCAGCCGGGTAAGTACAATTGTCTTCTATCCATATTTCTGAGTTGCAAACCTTTTCCATCCTTCTTTTGATTCTTTTCTATCTACCATCCAGTCCCCGAGATTTGGGTCGAGTAGGCAAGGCTCGACCGAGTTGCAGTCTACTCGGGCCGGATCTTCCCACTCACCCCGTCTCATCTTTCTCTTCAGGAATGCACTAAAGCCCGCACTAAGATCTTCCGCCAACTCGTTTGGTCCCACCAGGTGTTGGAACGCGTAGAGATAAACAAAAACTTGTCTACGTGGTACTTCCAAGATCTAGCCGAGGTAGAAGGCCACGAGGATTACCACTAGACGCGCGGTTGCGGATTATCGATGAAGCGCGTCAGTGCAGTGTAGTCCCACGATCCGATCCAGCCGATCCAATCCCACAAACGTCAAAGTGCTGAACGTACATCACCTCTGTCGGTATCCACACGTACGAGGAGGAGCTCCGGCGACGGACTGCTAGGTCCGGTGCGACGGCTGGACTGAGTGGGGCTAGGGTTCCCAACGCATGGGGGTGGAGTGACGTCCCCACTGGGAAACCTGCGCCCCTCTTTATATAGCGAATGGTAGTGGGCTTCACAACTCTTGTGGCACATTCCCTCTGTGAGTCCGACTCACAAACTCAGTCCATTTCCGGTTCGGGTCCAACCCGACCAATACTTGCTCCCGCTCTTAAGTGTGCGACCCTGCAGGCTCATGGCGACTTGGACACGATTGGAGTCCAACTCCCAATCGATCAATCGGTAGCGGCTCCTAGCAGAACGTGCCGACTCCCAAGTATCATAGAGTCATGACGACATACCTTTCAATGTGACTTTCATCTGAGTCCCTTTTTGCCTCATGATATACCTTGTTGAACTATAGGCGAATTATTGTCATCCCTTAAATAGCTCAACTCTCTTCTCGGTCCATGATATATGATTCACCTGACTAAATCTTAGTCAATAGACCTAGTTAGCCCTTAACTGAGTCACGCATGGCCATGCTTACGGAATCATATCACTCGGGAGGGCTCAGAGAATATCTCTCCATTCGGAGGGGCAAAATCCCATATTGATTATCCACATCACGCAGCTTGCTTCTCATTCGACCCGAACTCTGCCTTGTCACAGAATTGCGTTTGACAGAACCTAAGTCGGTGATCCACAACTCGGATTGTGCGACAACCTCGGGTCTAAGGATTACATTGATTGAGACATGCAAATGACGACTTACTCGTTGCATCTCAATATGGGTCAGTCCGACTTGCTAAACTCTTTAGCCAAGTCTATGAACGTTGGAATGGCATCGCCATGCCCATGAGAAGTGGAACCGTGTCATTAGCCAACACTCACATTAGTCTAGGGTGTGTGTCAAGGACAACCTTAACGACCAAGGACAATCTAGTATGAACAACATGAATAAATAGTTCCACAATCAAATCACATATTCAATGATATATATCAGATGTTCAAAACAAGGACGACTTAATAAATTTATGAATACATTGGGAATTACATCATACATGATTGCCTCTAGGGCATATTCCCAACACCGGGCTGTCAAGGCGAAGAACCGGGAACTGGAGGAGAAGGGTGACAGAGCTGTCCTGGAGCAGAGTGTCATAGATGCCATCACCAAGATCCATCACCAAGATATCTGCTTTAGAGAGTAAGTATCAATATTTTGGTTTGTGTGTTTTGTGTTTACGCCCATTTTTTTTATCTCTGCTCAATCTCTGTTTCTCCGCAGGTGAGTGCAAGGATCTTGCTGAGAAGCACCAGGATTGCGAAGTCATGGCCGAATTGGCTCAGAGCAAGACCACTTCTTTGGAAAGTAGGTTACCTTCTATTTTTCTCTATTCAGCTTCTGTGTTAACCGGGTTGCCTCCTCCTCAGATGCACATCAGGCTTTCCTCGAGCAGCACCAAGGGTGTGTTACCCCTGCCGAGATGCAGCAGCAGGTGCAAGCCAGGGAGGCCCAGCTGGAGAAGGATCTTGCTGCCGAGAAGGAGGAGGTGCCTAAACTTAAGCGCGAACTTGCTGAATCCCTCAAGTCGGCGATGCAGGCTGAGTCAGACAAGACCGAGGGGCTGAACAAGGCTCCTGTTGAGAAGTTAGTGCTGGAAAGGGAGATTGAATCACTTTGGGCGCGCAACAACGATCTCGACACCATGCTGGTCAACTCTCGAGGCCTGCTGGCCAAAGAGCATGCCCTTGCCGAAGGATGGTCTGGCCGGCTTAAGGATCTTGTCCAGGACATGTGTTGTAAGTTACTGCCATTCCCCAACTTGTTTGTATCCGGTTTCTTTTGCTCAGTCTCTCTCTTTCGGTCTTCTATATTCCGTTTCTTGACTCTACCCAGCATCACCTCTCTTAGGGACCTTCCCGAATCTCAATGCAAGCGCTGAGGAAGCTGTGGCCAACGCCAGGGCGGGCGGAAGGAACTCGGTCATGATGTGACAGATTTGGTCTTCATAGATGACCAGATCGAGAACGTCAAAACCCGGGTTCACCTCCTCAAGGTCCTGGGTAACACTTTGTGTCCACCGGCATGGTCCTACACAAGGTCTTTTGGCTGGAAGCCAAGATCCCAATCACGATCAAACAGCTGGCCTTCAATCTGGATTATGCCAAGGTGGAACTGAAGAAGTGGCGCGCCTCAGCGGCCCGAGCTGGCGCAGATGAAGCCCTCCATTTCGTGCTGTCCTGGTACGAGAACGTGGACCTCGAGAAGCTCAAGGACCTCCGGAACAACTCCAAATGGACCGAGAGAGAGGAATTCATCTATCGCCGGAAGGAGACCGCCTACCGGCTTGCATCCTACGCCGATACTCAGCAATTCATCGATGGCCCCACGGAGCCGGATACTGACGCCAAGGATGGTGACGCTGATGATGAAGATGATGACAAGGGCGATGATGGTGATGATGGGAGTATTGACGACGAGGAGGAGGATCAAGACGAAGCTGGCGAGGACGGAGCCGAGCAGAATGATGCTGAAGTGGAGAAAAAAATTAGTGGCAGCCAGGAGACTGATCCGCAGCCCACTGCCCCGTCCGGAGCTGTCACCGCCGAGATGTTGATTGACACCCCTGCTCCCGAGTTGGGCGCAACGGAGGCCGCGACCGAGAACGCCACATCCGGGCCCGCTCCAACCAACGACTCCGTGACTCCGGCCTCTGCCGCTGCTTCCGAGCCCGCAACCGCGCTCGCCTCCGAGTCCACGGACATGTCCAACGCAGAAGCCAACTCCACTCCATCGACAACGGCCTAAGTTCCTGTTCTACTTTTATCAGATCCCCGGTATGCCGGGTGCAGATGTATCAACATTTTATTGCTTCAAGTGCTACTCAGCTTTATTAAATTTCTTAGCAAGCCTGGCTCAATGCCGGATTGCGCTAATTCTGAGTCCCCGAGTTGCTTTTCTTATTCACCCGGTTCTTTTGTCTTTGCTCTTACCTGTCACTTGTGGCTTTTTGGTAGTCGAGTCACAAGATTTCAAAAACCGAGTTTGTAATACTTAAGAACTTTGAGATTTGAAATTAACACTGCCCAGTACTTGGCCACAAAAACAGAAGGAAAAAACACTCAACTCGATTGATACACTCTTTTTTCCTTAGCGGTTTTTCGTGTGTTCATTGACCTTTGGCTTGTTCTCTTGCTTGCCATGAAGCCAGGTTGCGGACAACATCAAATTCGAAGAGTTGGCCCTTAGGTTTAAACACACCACTAGACATGCGTGTGGAAATTCGAGTAGATTAACCGAGTAGATGGCAGAAAGCAAGTTTGGCACAGGCAGTCCCCGAGTTCGAATTCGCAGTGCCAACTTGGAATTTAACTCGGTAAGGGATACATACAATGTTTGTTCAGGAATGAAAACGGCGGAGTAGCGCTACATTCCAGAGACGCTTGGATTCCTCTCCGGATTTATCCGCCCAGTTCTTCTGTGTTTCCTATGCATCAATGAGGTAATACGCATCATTGTGAAGAGCCTTGCTCACAATAAAAGGCCCTTCCCATGGAGGGGAAAGTTTATGCATCCTGGCGGTGCGTTGCATAGGCCTAAGTACCATGTATCATTCTCGAAAAACACTTGGGTTTACTTTCCGTCTATGATAGCGTCTCAGATTCTGTTGATATACAGCTGAGCGTGATAGAGTTAATTCTCTTGCTTTCTCGAGCAGATCGACATCATTTTCTCGAGCTTCTCTTGCCTCCGCCTCAGTATAGAGGGTTACTCTGGGTGAGTCATGCTCAAGGTCGGTGGGAAACACGGCCTCTGCTCCATATAATAGGAAGAGTGGTGTGTATCCGGTTGATCGGTTAGGGGTAGTCCTTAGACTCCACAACACCGTCGGCAACTCGTCTAGCCAACAACCAGAGGTTTGCTGTAATGGCTCAATTAGCCTTGGCTTTATTCCGGATAGGACCATGCCATTAGCTCTTTCAACTTGTCCATTTGAAGCCGGATGGGCGACTGATGCAACATCCAGCCGGATCCGCTTCTCCTTGCAGAATCGAACAAAAGCTCCCTCGGCGAAATTGGTTCCATTATCCGTGATGATCCCATGCGGGTATCCATATATCAGGATGATATAATTCAAGAAGCTCATTGTTGTGTTTCCATCACACTTCCTGATGGGGGGACGATAACCCGGTATGCCAAACTCCAAGGAGTAACCCGGCCCAAAGGACGGAGCATAGGACCCGGCTAAGGATAAGGAAATTTGTGAAGGCCCAAGCTTGTAGGCCCAGTAACCCGGATTGTGGGTTATGGTAGGAGAAAGTTAGGGTTTGTGCGCCGGGTCCGGGCAGGAGGTTTCCAGGCTAACCCCAAGCAATTGGGTCAATATCATGTGCATACCACAGGAGGCTCTAACAAGGACAAGAAGATACTGAAGCAAGCGGTCAACTCAGTTTCGTTAGCCGTCCCGAGATACTTGAGATGGTCAGAACAGGAAGTAACATGGAGCAGAAGGGATCACCCAGAAAGAGTGGAGCACCCAGGAGTCTTGGCACTAGTAGTCGCACCGCAAGTCAACGGGTACGAACTAAAAAAGGTTTTAATGGATGGTGGAAGCAGCATCAATATACTGTATTGGGAAACCTTCCTACACATGGGTCTCAAGGAATCTCAGCTGTAAAAAAGCTCAACAGTTTTTCATGGGATAGTGCCGGGTCACTCAGCATGCCCCGAGGGAAAAATAGCGTTGGAGGTAGCCTTTGGAGAGTCAAAGGATAACTATCGAGTTGAGTGGCTTACCTTTGAGGTAGTCAAATTGCACAGCCCTTATCACGCGCTATTTGGAAGGCCGGCTTACGCCAAATTCATGGCTAGGCCGTGTTACGTATATCTACAGCTAAAAATCCCGGGTCCCAAGAAGACCATTACCATACATGGAAATCGAGACATAGCAGCTGAATGCGACGAAGGAGATGCAGCAATGGCCGAGCAGGCCTGTAGAAAAGAAGAACTCAAGCATTACCGGTCTCAAGCAGACCCGGAGGATAGAGCCACATCAAAAAGGCCGAGTACTGAAGGTGAAAGAACAAAATCCAAGGTAGCGCAAGACGCTAAAATGGTGGCTTTTATCAAAGATGACTCCTCCAAACAATCTGCCATAGAAGAAGAAGCTGCACGACCGCTCACAACCAGCCAGGCCATGGAAACACCCTACCCGGGTTGGCTAGCAAACCCGGTGCTCATCATGAAAAAATCCAACACGTGGAGGATGTGCGTCGGTCAAGCCGGCCTGGGACCGGTGCCCATGAAGAACTAAACAATGTAACGGGCAGCAGGTTTCAGACGCGCTCTTTTCCTACCCAGGGTACCTAAGGGGACTGGAAGGTTTTTAATGAGGCGGCCCGCTGATCCAAAATTTCTAGTATCAATAAAGAGATGGTTATCAAGTCCTATATCATTACATCCTGATTACAAGTAAGTAGTATCCATACGACATCAGTAATTCAGTATCATTAAAAGCATCAAGTGCATGTAGGTCTTGGGGGTTGGTTGCTCAAGTGACCAACCACTAACCCGAAAGACCCGGCCTTGATGCCTATAAGTTATAAGGGCCGATTATTCGCAAACGAGTACGGCTGCAATCTTATAACTGGACAAAGGAGCCAAATTTTCTTGACTTTTCTTACTTAAGCTCGATGTGACTCGCACTAAAGTGGCATGATTCGTTCGCTTGCGATTACAATCAGCCATGAAGCCCAATGGGACTGGCCTGACACTGTTCTCGTATGGATGTAACAACATGGTATCCACGCGAAAGCCGGCTTACAGTACAAGATAGTCAAAAGGGTCATCTAAACCACAAGTTTATGCAGAGTACAAGGCTAAAAGCCGGAAACTCAACAACTATCAAGCATAACTTCAGTATTCACACGGAATGGCTTTAGGCTTGCGACTCGGTAAAAAATAATTTGTTCTCTGAGAAAGGCCACACCCCCATGACTCGGACTTTGGGTCATGGGGACTGGGGGACTTCGAAACAGAAACAAACTACTTGGCTATCGCAGTTCGAAAAACCTCACCATCCGAGTCTTGGGGACTTAAAGAAAAAGTCCACGTATCAAAGCCTCTGGTACTCGGAAAACCGAGTCTTCCGAAGGGAGCCAAAATAGAGAATCGGGTATCGAGAAAAAGTTCAAACAATAGGCAAGCAATACGGTTATCAAAAGACCAGAGAAGCCGCAAAGTATATCACGGACTAAAAAGTACGTTACAAGGTACGACATCAGTATCAGGGGTGCACGGGCGCACCATCAAAAGCATAACAGTGTGATTACAAAGTATTACAAGGTATTGTGATAATACGGCCCTATTCGGCCTCCTGAGTACGGCCTTCCGGGTCTGAGTCCTGGGTTTGCTGCTTAGCCTTCCTGGCACCCTTACCCGGACTCATTGCATCAGGGCGGACTGGTGGAGGGACGGCTGGTGTAGAGGCAGACGGGCCCGATCTTAACTCGGCCTCCCTCTTCGCAGTCGCTTCCCTCTTCCTGGCCGAGCTAGTAACCCACTTCTCCAAGATATCAAAAGGCGGGGGCGCTTCCTCCGTAATAACTTTGCCATCAGCGTCATATGCACTCATAATCGTATTTAAATCCAAGCTATCGGCCAAGGCGGTAGCTGAGGGGCGCACTGCGGCTTGTATGGCTTTGAAATCCTTGGGTGTAAATTTGGAACCGTCAGCCTTGAATTCGGGAAACCCGGATGTTACCTTTGCCGGGTCAAGCTTTGGAAAGAAAGCCTTGGCCAGAGTAAAAGCCCGGGTCATTCCAATTCGGCATGATGAGCGTTTCCAGATTTCAATCCACCCAGGCACAGTAGAACAGGCTTGAACGAGATTCTCTTCACCCGGATATACTTCCGTAGGCCACTTCACAGCATCCAATATAAATTTTGTGCCGGCAAAGAAAGTCCGGAGTACAGTCTTGAGGGTTTTAGCCTTGGCAATGGCATTTTCCTCTGGGGCTGCAAGGTTGTCACCTGCAGTCGTAACAAAAGAAAGAGCGTATCAGTAATCCCGAGTCTGTTATAATAAAATAAAGACATGAAGCCAATCGGCAGCAGAAAACGTACTGAGCAAGATCTGATAAGTATCGGAGACCTGGTCCGATAGTTTCTTTAGTTCGGTCTGAGCGGCATTGCACTTCTTCTTGTATTTGGAAACGTCTTTCTTCAAGGTTTTCATGTCATCCTCAAGGATTTCCCTTCGTTTCATCTCGGCAAGAAGAAGTTGTTCGGTCCTCAGTAAATTTTCATCAGACCGGGTTATCTGTGCCTGTAAGTAGCAAGGAATGCGAGTATTAGTTGGATTGTATGGAAAGCCGAATATGGTGTAAAGTACCAAGCATCACTTTTGCAAGTCATACTTGGAACTTGGGGACTAGGTATGCAATATGAGATACAAAGTGTCCTTACCTGGTGCTCTGCAGCCATGCGCTCCAAGATCTGGCTCTCCGAAGTCTTCATAGTAAGGAGAGTGTCCATCAACTGATCGAAAGTATCCTTACTCGTATCAGAAGACCCGGGGCCTTGGAAATTCCGGGAAGGAGCTTTCTTCTTAGTAGGAGGCGGGACCCGGGTCATCCGTGTGTCGGAATCCGACGCTCCTTCTTCTTCACCCAAGACGGTGGTTTGGTTCTTCTTGCTTGCATGGGAAGCAATTGGATACTCGGCTCCTCGCGTGTCCGGGTTTGGCGGCGACGCTTGTTTTTCACCGCTGGACGCGGCTGTAGTCTTATCAGCCGGGCTCCCCTTACCCGGGCCCTTGGTCTCCGTTTCCTCTTGATCGCTGACGACGACCGTGGCCCTATAAGGTGTTGTCAGTCAGTAGTTAAATACACAGTCAAGAAAGGGTGACGAAATATGGTGGAACATCAGGAAAGGGATCTTACCCGGTATTCACCGCAAAGTCACAAGGAAATCCGTCGCTGGACTCGGGAGAAGCTGGAAATTATCAAGTTAGATGTTATATGGGAATGGTTTAAAGAGAATGTCTTGACCCAGACAAGATAGGGTAATTACCAGCCCGCCGTGGGGGGGGGGTCGATGTAATACCCGGGTTAAGGGCTTCATCACCCGGGTGATTTCGAGTTGACCTACGCTTAGGCACGGGCGACTCCTTCAAGAGCGGCCAGTGGGATAATGTCAAGTTAGCTCAAGTATATCATTAAAGTAATGCGAGTTGAATGCGAGAGGAAGATATGAAACCTTGGAGGTGGCCTCTTGGGTCTTTCTTTTGGATCCGACCTTGACTGTCGGCTCCAGTTCTTCCTCGTCGCTGGCAGATTCCACCTTGCCATCGGAGTTTTCTTCCTCGTCATCTTCTTGTTCTGGATATCATCAAAGTTATGGTTAGAAAGGAAGGGGCTATGGTGAGTTCAAGGGAACCAAATAAAATTCGGAGAGTACCTTCTTCCGAGTTAACCGTATCTTGCTCCTCTGGACTTTCGGAGCTAGGGGAGGCATTAGTTTTCCAAAAATCATCATCAGCCTGAAAAGTGTTGACATAAGGGTTATTAACCGCGTTGAGTGGAAAGAGCAAAAGTAAAGGCATCAAAGTCGGATTTTTACCTTGGGGGCTGGATTCTCAAGTGTGAAGGGCTCTAACCCGGATATGTTCCGGATTACCTCGAGCTTTTCTGTCAAAAAACCCTTGATGGTTTTATGAGTGTCGCCAGCTGCGAAGATATTATCGGAGTATCGGAGCGGGTCTGGAGGTTCCCCTGAATATTCGCACATCAACTTTGTGCGGATGGAGTTGGGCTGAATCCTGAAGTCGACCCAGGTCTTCACCAGGTTGAGCCCGATGAGGCCTTGGGCTGTGAGAGTGGTGATTTTGGCTAGTAAAGGTTGAATTGCCTCCCTGTCCGAGTCAGGGGCGAAGGCACTAAACTTATCAGAAATGTCAAGGAGGACCCTCCGAATAACCCGGAAGTTTCTTTTGGCCGGGTGGGGAAGTGTCTTGGCAATAGAAGTATGAGAGCTGCCAATGCTTGACATGGGAATTAAGGGTGAGAGGTGGCATCAGAGAGTTTTTGCGGCGCTGGATAGAAACCCCGCCGCAAGCAAGAAGCGCCCCATCACCGCTTTCGCGGCACGGTTTGCATTGAAAAAGCTCAATAAAAAGAGCTAGACTTGGCGGAGTGCACAAGTAGGATTCGGAAAGGACAATAAAATGGGAAATGTTTAGTACGGAATTGGGTCCAATGTCAAAGACACGAAGACCGTAGTGACTAAGGATATCACGGAAAAAGGGGTGACCCGGCGGTCGAAAACCCCGGGTCACATGCTCCACGAAGTAGATTACCTCATCTTTTGTTGGGGTAGGCCGGGTCTCCTTACCCGACACCCTCCACTGGATACCTTCTTGAGGAGGAAGAACTCCCAGCTCCACCAGCTCCTCTAGCTTGGCCTTTGTGACCGTAGACCACGCCCAGTTGGCAGATATGGAGTTGGTGGCTTTAGTCTTGGTTGGAGTTTTCCCCTGCTTCTTGGGAGCCATGTGGTTGAGCTGCAAAGTACAAGATAAAAGAGGATTAAGATATGGAAGTTGCGAGCCGGCCAAGTATAGGCCAGGTAATATTGAGATGTGAAAAATTGCGGGTGATCCGGGTGTTAGTTCGCAGAGCCAAGTTCGAAATTACCCGGGTGTCAAGCATTATGGCGAAAATTATGGGATCTAAATGGTGAAGGAGTTTTTTGAAGACAATGGGCGGCTGCTTAGGCACTTAATTTGAATGGAAGGAACTAGAAAGGAAAGGTCTAGCCGGGTGATTGATGCAAAGGCGGAAACTCTGGGTAGTTCGAGCCTAGATTGGAAGTTCTATCTTCAGATTTGTGGCAAAAATAATGATTGCGGGTAGTAGGAGAGTGGATTGGAGTACGCGCTTTATCCTTTGGGCAAGCTAGAAGAGATTATGGGTAGCCTAATTCGGCATAGCCGAGAAATCCGTGGCGGGCTGACTTGGATCTAATCTGGGGAAAAATCAAAAGTTGCAAGGGCAAATTAATAGGTGCAAAAGGTTTACCGGAGAAGATCTAAGGGAAGCCTTGCGGAGGCAGATGGCGCAGGCCTGGTGTCCCTTCGCAGTTCTTGATGGGCCGGATGAGGATTCGCCGGCGGATCTTGGCGGCGGCGCGGGGCGAGCAGTGGCGGAGCGCAGCCTCCGGCCGATGAGCTCCGGTGATGCGCGCGGGATTTCCGTGGTGGCGCTCAGTGAGAGATAGAGCTCAGAGGGAGAAAGGAATGGAGTGGGGGAAATGCCGTTAGGGTTTGGGTCACCCCCAAGGGGCTTATTTATAGTGCGAATGGATAAGCCTAGCTCAGTGAGCAGGAGCCATGAGTTACGGGAGTAAACGGCTATTAATTTGAGTTTTGGTGAGATATGCGCCAAATATCGTGCAAGGCATCTGGATAAAAGGAAGAAGGAAATTAACCCCGCGATATCAGGGTCGATTATCGAGTGCGAAATCTTGGCATTTTGGGATTTTATCTGGGAAAGTAAGTTGGGTAATTGGGAAAGAGCCGGATTACTATATGGCCACCATGGAGTAAGGCCTAGCTGAATATCAAAACATCTTAACCCGGCCTCTATATGGCCGTACGTTTGATATCTTTGCAGGGAATAGCAAGCGCTTCAAGGAGGATCCATGAAGCCCAGGCTATTCTGGGGACTACTGATGGGGGGACGATAACCCGGTATGCCAAACTCCAAGGAGTAACCCGGCCCAAAGGACGGAGCATAGGACCCGGCTAAGGATAAGGAAATTTGTGAAGGCCCAAGCTTGTAGGCCCAGTAACCCGGATTGTGGGTTATGGTAGGAGAAAGTTAGGGTTTGTGCGCCGGGTCCGGGTAGGATTCAGGATGCGCCTTGGGGAATAAGCCGGGGGTACGGGTGCTTTATAAACCGACCCCCAGGTCTAGTTTTAGAGAGAGATCTAAGAAACCTAGCAAGATCGTGTGATATCGAGCATCGAGTGTAATCCCAGAGTTAAGTTATTATATCAAGATCGGAGACTCGGCGACTTTGATTGCCGGCTGCCAGATCGAATTGCACCATGTTTTCCTCTGAGCTGAACCCTCTCCCAAACGCCTGTGTCGTCTTGCCCCAGGATCAGTTACCCCAGGTAACATCTGCCGTGATTATCCCACGACACTTCCGTATAGGCTTCACTTCAATCCATTTGGTGAACATATCAACCATGACCAAGATGTGAGTCATATTGCCGCGAGCTCGCTTGAAAGGACCCACCATATCCAGGCACCACACGGCAAAATGGCCAAGTGATGGGGACGGTTTTAACCTCGGATGCTGGTGTGTGTATATTGCTTGCTTACCTCTGGCACCCATTGCACCTCCTCACTAGATCTTCTGCTTGTCGCAAGGCATTGAGCCAAAAGAATCCATGCCGGAAAGCCTTGTTGACTAGAGCCCGAGAAGAGGCATGGTGCCCACACTCTCCTTGATGTATTTCTCTGAGAATTTCTTCTCCCTCTTCTGGCTCAACACAGCGTTGGAGTACCCCAGTAGGACTTCTCTTGTCCAGCTCTTTGTTGATGATAGTATAGGCCTTGGATCTTCTTTGTATCTCCCTGGCTGTGACCTCGTCACTTGGCAAGGTGCCATCCACCAGGAAGGATAGTTTGGGCAGAGCCCAGCTCGGCGTGGGTCGGATAGGAAATATAAGTTCATCTACTTCCATTGGATCATCCTCCATGACTTGCTATGAGTTGGAGACGAGTCTCCGAGTCCCCGAGTACTGAGAAATGATCCCCTCAACGAAGGCGACAATTCTCGAGTTAGGAGAGGCAGTCCTCGGGTTCTCCTTTGTGATTTCCCAATCAATCTCCATAGGAACAGCCTCCGAATCCGGCAGAGTCGGGATGAATATGGACTCCGAGTTGGGTGATGGCTTGATAGAGGCCTTCCTCAAATGCTCCAGAGCAATCCCAGGTGGGATGAATTGCCGAGAAGACCCCAACTTGGATAAAGCATCCGCTGCATCATTTTCAGCTCGGTGGATGTGATGGAACTCAAACCCCTTGAAGAATACAGTCATATTTCGGACAAGGAAACGGTAAGACGCCATATTGGCATCCAAAGCGTCCCAAGTCCCCGAGACTTGTTGGACTACCACGTCCGAGTCACCATAGCACACAATCCGCCGGATCCCAATTTCCTTGGACACTCTCAGGCCATGGTCCAGGGCTTCATACTCGGCTACATTATTGGATGCCGAAAAATGGATCTGAAGCACATACTTGAGTTGGTCCCTCTTGGGTGAGGTGAGTACAACACCGGCACCGAGCCCTTCTTTCACTTTAGAGCCATCAAAATGCATCCTCCAGAAGTTTGTTTCCGGCAAAGGAGGCCCATACTGCATTTCGGCCCAATCAACCAAGAAATCCGCCAGGGTCTAAGACTTGATTGCTTCTCTTCTCGCATACATCGGGGTGTACGCGGCCAACTCAATTGCCCACTTGGCCACTCGGTCGCTTGCATCCTTGTTGCCCATAATCTCTGAGATGGGAGCAGCACTCACCACTTTAATCGGATGCTCTTGTAAACAGTGCTTGAGCTTCTTGGCACCCAGGTAAACCCCGTAAGTCATCTTCTGGTAGCGAGGGTAGTTCTGCTTGGAGCTGGATAACACTTCAGTGAGATAATATACCGGCCTATGCACAATTTTTCCTCCTTCGTGCTCCACTACCACCACCACACTTACTACCCGGTTGGTAGGTGCAATATAGAGCACCATTGGCTCCTTAGGCAGAGGGCTTGCCAGAATGGGAGCACTACCTAGTATGGTCTTGAGCTCCTTGAATGCCACATCAGCTTGTGGGGCCCAGACAAATTTGTCACTTTTGTTCATGAGCTGATAGAGAGGCAAAGCCTTCTCCCCCATTCTTCCCAGGAACCGGCTAACAGAAGCCAGGCACCCGGTGAACTTATGCACATCCTTCAGTGACCTTGGCAAAGACATGCTCTCAATAGCTTTTATCTTGGAAGGATTGGCTTCAATGCCCCGGCTAGATACAAGAAAACCGAGTAGCTTTCCAGCCGGGACGCCAATGGTGCACTTGGTTGGATTCAATTTCATCCGGTACTTCCGCAAAATTGTGAAAGTTTCTTCAAGTCACTCAGCAGTGTGTGTTGTTCTTTGGTTTTGACGACAATGTCATCCACATACACCTGCACATTCTTGCCTATTTGGTCATGCATGCATTTATGCATGCACCTCTGATATGTGGCTCCAGCATTCCTCAAACCAAAACACATGACACAATAGCAATAAGCCCCGTACGGGTAATAAAAGCAGTCTTTATTTGATCAGCCGGGTTAAGAGGAATCTGGTGAAAACCAGAGTAGGCATCAATAAAAGACAAAAGCTCGCACCCGGCAGTGGAATCAATCACCTGATCTATCCGGGGCAGCGGGAACGGGTCCTTGAGGCAGGCCTTGTTCAGGTTGGTGTAGTCGACGCACATGCGCCACACCAGAACGACCATGGGATCATCCTTCTTATTCTCCACCATGACTGGATTGGCCAGCCAATCTGGATGAAGCACCTCCATGATAAATCCACTTGTCAACAACCTTGTGATCTCGTCACTAATGGATTTCCTTCTTTCTGCCTTAAAGCGGCGCATCGCCTGCTTAACCGGCTTGGCATCTGGCTGCACATGCAAAGAGTGCTCAACCAACTCCCTCGGGACACCTGGCAGATCCTGATTGGACCATGCAAAGACATGCCTATTCTCACGGAGGAAGTGGATGAGATCGCTTTCCTATTTCTCCTCCAACACGGAACCAATGATGGTCACACGCTCCGGGAACTCCGGGTTGATCTGCACCTTCTTCGTCTCTTAGGAGGCCTGGAAAGTGGCTCCATGCTGAGAGGTCGGCATGACAGGCATACCGACTTGAGCTGCATGTGCCTGTGCCACCACCTCATGTATCTTCTTCTTCTCGGCCGCAATGACCATGGATTCGACCAGACGAGATCCAACATATGCACAGTCCAAGGAGCGCTTGTAATCACCCGAGATGGTGATGATGCCATTGGGACCGGGAAGCTTCATTTTCAGATAGGCCGCATGAGTTAAGGCCATGAACTTGGTCAGAGCCGGCCTGTCAAGTAGAGCATGATAGGGGCTCTGAAGATCAACCACCTCAAACTGCAGACACTCGGTCCGACAGTTCTCCCTCATGCCAAAGAGCACATCGACCCAGATCCGGCCGATAGGAGCACAAGACACTCCCGGCACAATGCCATGGAATGTAGTCCGGCTGGGTAGCAGCATGTTCTCAGCAACACCGAGCTTCTCCATGATATCCCGGTACATGATGTTGATGATGTTCCCGTTATCAATCAGCACCTTGCTGAACTTCTCATTCTTCTTGGACCCCAGAAAGGTTGGGTCCACCACCAGAGCATAAGTACCGGACTGGGCATGATCTTGGGGTGATCAGATCAAGACCAGACAATATCCTGGTCGCACCAGGGCAAGTAATGGTTGCCATTCTGAGTTTAATGTGCATTTGTCCCAGAAAAATTATTAATTGATTCATGATGTGTTATTATTTGTTCTAGTCTTCCTCTTAAACTTTGAAGGTGTCCTGACATTTATGTTTTTCCCGACTCTCATGGATAGGCGAAATATCACCTTGCTATGTTTTCTCTATGCTTGAAACAAATGTATAACTTTCGAGTGCATTATTATTCATGATCTTTTATTTTTGCTACTTTTCATGATGTAAACAGATTGCTATGTTTCTTTGTTAAAATTATATCTATGATGCTTGTGTTTAAAGTACTACGATCTCAGATATACTTATGCTTTTACAAATTAGATGATAAAGTTTATGTTGGTAGCATGTGACCTCAGATTTTTTTTTATCGTTTACCTACTCGAGGACGAGTAGGAACTAAGCTTGGGGATGTTGATACGTCATAAATGTATCCTTAATTTCTGATGTTCCATGTTGTTTTCATGCCATTTGCTACATGTTTTCCATACACTTTATGTCATTTTAACCGATTTCCTAGGACTAACCTATTGACAAGATGCCATAGAGCCAGTTCCTGTCTTCTGCTGTTTTTAGTTTTAGAAAAGTTGTTCTAAATATATTCTAGGAATTGGAAAATTAAAAGCCCGGAAGTCTTAGAATTTCCCGATGGTTCCACGGAGTCCCGAAAAGGTGATGCGTGTGTAACACACGTTCTTTGGGAGACCCCAAGAGGAAAGTATGAGGAGCACATTAGCAAAATTCCCTCAGAAAGAAACCAAGATTGCATCGACCAGTAGGAGGAACGAGTAACTTCAGAAGGTTGATGCCGCTGAGATGGCAGGGCGCACTACCGGTTCAGCAGCAATGTGGAACCTACACAACACAAACAATTTACTTTGCCCCAACGAAGCAGTGAGGTTGTCAATTCACCGGTTTTGCTGATAACAAAGAGGTTAAATGTATGGTGTGGAAAACATTATGAGAACAATATGAAAACAGTAGCAACAGTGTGAAAACAGTGGAAGTAGTGTGTGTATTATCAGAATAAGAAAATATATCAGGGTCTACAGTTTCCTTGAGGTGTCTCCCCATAAAAGATAGCTAACATGCGTGCTGAACAAATTACAGCTGGGCAATTGCCAGATAATGAAACATGCATGACATAAAGATTACATGAGATTCATGCGGACATCACAACAAGATACATAGACCGTCATCCAATTGCATCTATGACTAATAATCCAACCTTCGAATATCATCCGAACAAACGTAAGGTATTAAATTGCAAGCAAGGGATAATCGCAGTAAGCAAGGTGTGTAATGTAATATTGTAAATGAAGTAAATATCATTCTTTTCTCCCTAACGGCAACAACACAATCTCCAGCCGTCATGTTTCTATCACTCGAGCACACATGCAAAGGAGGCATGAACCCATTATCGCACATAAATACTCCCTCTTGGAGTCACTAGCATCTACTTGGCCAGATAATCTACTAACAACAGATATCATGCAAGATCATAAATAACATACACATGAATATAACATGATAGATTGATAATAAAAGGACATAACATTCAATAATCATCGGATCCCAGCAAACAGAACATGTAGCAATACAAATAGATGATCTCGATCATGTGAGGCAGCTCACGAGATCTAAACATGAGGCATAAAGTGGAGAGTACAACCATCTAGCTACTGCTATGGACCCGTAGTCTAGGGATTAACTAATCACGCATCACTCCGAAGGCGGGCATGGTGGTGTACACCGCTCTGGTGATGAATTCCCCTCCCGGAAGGGTGCCGAGGAGAGCTCTACAACCCTCCCGATCTCGGGTTGACAATGACGGCGGCCTTGGGTGTTATTCGTGGAAAAGTGGTCTCTTTTTAGTGTTCTCCGTGGAACCTTCGGGAATTCTAAGACTTCCGGGCTTGGAATTTTCCAATTCCGATAATATTTCCAGAACAACTTTTCTGAAACTAAAAACAGCAGAAAACAGGGAACTGGCTCTGTGGCATCTTTTCAATAGGTTAGTCCCAAAAAATCGATAAAAATGACATAAAGTGTGAGGAAAACATGTACTACCTCCGGCCCTAAAAAAGTTTCGGGCAGTTGACTGTTTACTTGTACGTAATCAGCTCATATCCTCCGACACTTATACCGGATCGGAGGGAGTAGCATAAGGCATGAAAACAACATGGAACATCAGAAATTATAGATATGTTTATGACGTTATAAACATCCCGAAGCTTAGTTCCTACTCGTCCTTGAGTACGTAAACGACAAAACAAATAATTTCTAAGGTGACATGCTACCAACATAAACTTGATCATCATTGTAATGTAAATCATGTAAACTAGGATCAAATGAATAAAGGCTGTGGTTTATAGTTGATATCAAAGAGTATTGTATAAATCATTAAGAATAACAAAGTAAAACCTTTCAATGAATACATACTAAAAGACAATCCACTATGGAAAGTATATTAAAGATGATTTAAGATTCAAGAACTACAATATAATCATCCAAGGCATCAAACTCTCACAACAACTCATGTTAGGATCAAGTAAAGTGACACCAATATGCACATAGGAAAATCATTCAAATAATGGTGCACTCAAAAGAAGCATGCGTTCTGTATTGGATCGTGGGACCAGGATGTTGTGGCTAAAAGAACATTATGGGGGGTTTGGATGGTAAATGGAAGAAAGTCTCACACAACTGAAAGTGATCATTAGACAAGAGGAAGTCTTATAATCAAATTTATGCAAGGAGTAGTTATTGCCACACAACGGATGCACATAGAGCTACAAGTGTATGAAATCTCTCCAATGGGGACTAGTGGGGGTGCATCCAACTTGCTTGCTCATGAAGACCTAGAGATCTTTTGAGCAGGCTAATCATTGGAATATACAAGCCAAGTTCTATAATATAAGTTCCCCACGTAGTTATGCAAGTCATAATATGAAAACTCTCTTCAAACTAAAGTAATGACGCTAAACAAGCACAAGTTTTTAATAAATGATAGTAGTGCTGCCCCCTCTTTGTTTTCTCTTGTTTTTAGGATTTTTCTCTTTTTTTATATAAAACCTCACTGTTAGGGGCAACACTCTATTTTAAAAAGAATCAACACACTTTTAGTACTCATAACTCAAACTGAAATATCTCTGATGAATAAAACTAAATGCTCCTGCCAGTGTAGCAGTATACCACTATCAGCAAAGGAAGTCATATACCATTATCCTATCAACTGGTTATTTGAGTGTGGCACAGTTTCAAGCTTTTAGACCAACCATTAATTGGTTTTACTCTACTAGACCAGCAAGTTTACCATTAAGCATATTAATATCTCAAAACAACAACAAATAATCAAGTGAAACACTTTAATGATCTACAAGAATATGCAAGCTTTTTCGTCATACCATCTACCACATGTAGAATTTTCTACCAAACACCAAACAACAAAAACTCTCGAAGAGATATAGAAATGAAACAAGAGGGTACTAACACAACTCTACTGAAACTAGCAGATCTGAATAAGAGATGCAAGAAAAATAGGAGCTAAACATGAATTTTGCAGCAGCTAGAAGAAAAACTAAGAATACGAGCATAACAAGTACTCAAATCAAAAAGGCGAGCGTGTCTCTCTCCCACACAAAGAATGGTAGGGTCCAACTATATTATTGCAGCAAGGAAAGCAAAATAAAACAAAAGAAAACTAAAGAAAAACAAAGAGATGCTCCAAGTAAACTTCATATGATGTGATCGAGTAAAAATATAGTTTCACTAGAAGTGACCTGGTAAATTGTTGATGAAGAAGGGGATGCCTTTGGCATCCTGATGTTGTGTGTTGGGATACCCCAATAGGAGGGTGTGATGAGCACAGCGGTAGGAAATTCCCCTTAGTTAAGAACCAAGGTTATCAATCCAGTAGGAGGAAGAGGATCTCAAGAAGGTTGATGCCACTAACATTGGTGCTGGCGCTTCACCGATGTCAGCAACAACGTAGAACCTGCACACAACACAACCAAACTACTTTGTTCCAACAGTACAGTGAGGTTCTCAATCTCACCGGTCTTGCTAAAAACAAAGATTAGACGTATAGTGTGGAAAACAGTGTATGCTTGTAGTGAATAAAGAAAGCAGGAAATTGTTGTGGTTTGTTTAACAGTGTGAAAAAAATGGACCGGGGTTCATAGGTTCACTAGTGGTGTCTCCCCATAAAAGATAGCATGCTGGGTGAACAAATTACAGCTGGGCAATTGACAAATAGAGGTTGCACCGTAGTGCACAATATAACATGAAGATTACTATGACATTACAACAAGATACATAGACTGACATCCATCTGCATCTATGACTAATAATCCACCCTCAGGTTATCATCCGAACCCCCTTAGGTATTAAGTTGCAAGCAACAATTAATTGCATTAAACAAAGTATGTAATGTAAGCAATGATTATGCACGCGGGCACTCTCACCACTGTTTTCTCCCTAATGGCAACAACACATCCTCCCCCTTCACGTTTCTGTCACTCGAGCAAGGCAACAAGGAGGCATGAACCCACTATCGAGCATAAATACTCCTTCTTGGAGTCACTAGCAACTACTTGGCCAGAGTAACCACTAGCAACAGAAAGCATGCAGGATCACAAATAACATAAGCAATAAAGACTATAATCAACTTGGCATAAGGTCAATATTCATCGGACCCGAGCACACACAGCACATAGAATTACATAAGATCAATCTCGATCATGATAGGCAGCTCACGAGATCTAAACATGGAGGCATATGAGGAGAAGAAAACCATCTAGCTACAGCTACGAACCCGTAGTCCAAGGATGAACTACTCACGCATCACTCCGGAGGCACGCATGGTGATGTAGAAGCCTCCGGTGATGATCTCCTCTCCGGCAGGGTGCCGGAAACAGCTTCAGAACCCCTCTGATCTAGGGTTGACGGTGATGGCGGCTGCGGAACTTTTTCGGGGATTTTGATCAGGTCCTTAGGGTTTTCCATCCGGGGGGCTTAAATAGGCGAAAGGGCAAAGGCGATGGAGCTCCAGGGGCCCCACACCTATAGGTAGCGCGGCCAGGGTGGGGCCGCGCCACCCTATGGTGTGGCCCTCCTGTTGCCCCTCTTCGACTCCTCTTCGGTCTTCTGGATGCTTTCGGGGAAAATAGGACTTCCAAGATTCAAACTTTCCAATTCCGAGAATATTTCCAGAACAACTTTTCTGAAACTAAAAACAGCAGAAAACAGGGATCTGGCTTTATGGCATCTTGTTAATAGGTTAGTCCGGACATAAAGAAGAGAGAAAACATGTAGCAGTTGGCATAATATCATCATGGAGCATCAGAAATTAGGGATACATTTATGACGTATCAGGTTCCAATTCCGAGAATGTTTCCGAAACAACTTTTCTGAAACAAAAAACAACAGAAAACAGGGAACTGACACTTGGCATCTTGTTAATAGGTTAGTCCTGGAAAACGTATAAAAAATGCTATAAATAATGGAGAAAACAAGTAGCAATTGGCATATTATGATCATGGAGCATCAGAATTATAGATCCGTTGGAGACGTATCACATCCCCAAGCTATGATGCTTGAGTCTTCTTAGAATTTGCTGGGATGAACCACGGGGGCATCCCCAAGCTTTGACCTTGCAATCTTCTTGGTCACATTATATCACCCTCTTCTCTTGACCCTTGAAAACTTCTTTCAAACCACACTCAAAGAGTAATTCGCATTACAGGGTTAGTGCAACAATAAAAAATTCATGGGTTCCACATGGGAACAAGTGCTATTGATATCTTTAAACATTAGCTATAGCCACTGATGTTTCGTGAAGCAAATAAATCCACTTGACATCGAAAAAGAGCAAAAGCAATAAAAATGGCAGAATCTACCAAAACCAGAACATTCTGTTAAGACGATTTTTTTTGGGGCACTTATGTTCCTCAGATCGAAAAAATTAAATAATTAAAAAGTTTCGGAATTAGCTGAGTAATGAGCACAAAACATTTCAGATCATTTTGACCTTTCTGGATTTTATACAATTTTTTAGGCTGCACAACAGAAATCTGTTTCTAGCACATAATCGAAAACCAACTCCAACTTTCGTTAGAAACTTCACTTGGGACAACTAAAACATTAAAATAAAGATACAAAGGAGTTGCTACAAAAGTATACAACCCCTTGACTCAAAGAAAACAGATAAAAACAAAGCAAAAATAAAACCAAGAGTTATCTCCCAAGAAGTGCTTTTCTTTAACGCCTTTTAGCTAGGCCCAGAAAAGATGGAATCAAGTGTTTTCAAGTGAAGAAGCATCCAAATTGTAATTTGTTTGAATAGTAGAATCGAATTGCAACTTTATTCTCTTTCTAGGAAAGTGTTCCATACCTTTCTTGAGTGGGAATTAAAATTTAATATTCTCTTCTTTCATATCAATAACAACACCAACAGTTCTAAGGAAAGGTCTTCCCAATACAATTGGACAAGAAGCATTGCATTTAATATTCATAACAAAAAAATCAATGAGGACAATATTATTATTAACCATGATAAGAACATCATCAATTCTCCCCCAAAGTTTTCTTTCTAAATTTATCAATAAGACGAATATCCAAATAACAATTCTCCAAAGGTGGCAAATCAAGAATATCATAAAGTTTCTTAGGAATAACAGAGATACTAGCACCAAGATCACATAGAGCATTGCAATCAAAATCATTCAATTTCATTTTAATAATGGGTTCCCAACCATCATCTAGCTTCCTAGGGATAGAGGCTTCACATCTTAATACATCATCTCCAATTTCACTACCAAATTCCGTGCGATCCGGAACGTTTTGAGCGGAAAGTTTTGATAACGTCGTGTGTTTCTGGCGCGGATGGCTGAAAAGTGGAGTTTGCCCTTGACGTATTGGTTTGGTTCGTCGCAGACTGGTTTTGCCCGACTTTTTGCTACTTTTACGTCGCGGATTTTCGTCTCCGGACCAGTAGCCCACTAATAGCCCAGTTGCCTTCGACGAAACTAGCTTGGTCACTTAGAACGTCGCGAATTTTCATCGGACCCACACATCCTTCCATGTTTGACTGCTTTGACCGGCAACAACCGCGCTCTCTCGCGGTTGTTCCTAACGTTTTTTTGCACGTGCCCAGCTGTCAGTATAGTCTGACCTTTTTGTTGGATAATATGCCATTTCCTCCAAATATAAGAATTCACATAATCTTCCAAATCATCACAAAAATAACAAGCTTATTTTCTGAAACAAATCACAAGTCACCACAATCAATGATTAACAGTCGTACTTAGAAGAGAGACAACAAGCAGATTTATAATAACTAGAATTAACACCAGTTCACAACATTATCACAAAGGTTACCCGCCATCATCACAACAGGCTCACATCATTTTCTAAATAGTTTCATGTCATCGATAGGGTTCACATCACAACAGGTGCACCTCAACATCTAACAGGTGCACATCATAAACTAAATAGTTTCTCATCGATACGGTTCACGTCACTTTTTCCTACTGATCCATCCATTCCAAAGGCACATCCACAGGATCCACGTCACTTTTCCTAGTCACCAATCCATTCCAAAGACACATCCACAGGTTCGACGTCACTTTTCGGCGTCCTCAATTCACACCAAAGGCACATGCACAGGTTCCCCGTCACTTTTCCCATTGATCCACCCATTCCAAAGCCACAACCACAGATTCTCATACCCTACAAAATAGGCATCATACATGTTTAGCACATCATCAACTACAAGGCCAACCATCAACACAGTCTAATCATCGGCACATGCAACAAAACAAATAAAAGTGTAATAGTGAGCCTCATTGCCAACCATGGTACACACAAATGACACGCAATAATTCTGACAGATTTACCTACTATAGTAAAATGAGGCACAACTAAACTTGTTCTGCATGCTATTTTCTATAGTAGCCAAACGGATAGACACATTGCTTCATATTAATCATTGGCAGAGACAGTTTAATCATTGGCACACGTATAAAGCACAAATGTTTAGCAAAAGAAAGCAAGAAAAGTAGCCTCATACTAATAAGCATAAAACAAAATTAATGAGATCATCGAACATTTACCCAGGAAGATGCAGAACCAATGTGGATGTACACAACACTAGGTACATACTCGATGATCTCATCAAGATCGAGTGCACACTTTAATCATTGGCATATGTATGAAGCACATATGTTTAGCAATGGAAAACAAGAAAATTAGCCTCATACTAATAAGCACAAAACAAAATTAATGAGATCGTAGATCATTTTACCAAGGAAGATGCAGAACCAATGTGGTTGTACACAACACTAGGTAAAATGCTCGATGATCTCAACAAGATCGAGTGCACAGTTTAATCATTGGCACACGTATAAAGCACAAATGTTTAGCAATGGAAAGCAAGAAAATTAGCCTGATACTAATAAGCACAAAACACAATTAATGAGATCATCGAACATTTTACCAAGGAAGATACAAAACCAATATGGCTGTACACAACACTAGGTAAATGCTCGATGATCTCATCAAGATCGAGTGCACACTTTAATCATTGGCACATGTATCAAGCACATATGTTTAGCAATGGAAAACAAGAAAATTAGCCTCATACTAATAAGCACAAAACAAAATTAATGAGACCGTAGAACATTTTACCAAGGAAGATGCAGAACCAATGTGGTTGTACACAACACTAGGTAAAATGCTCAATGATCTCAACAATATCGAGTGCATAGTTTAATCATTGGTACACGTATAAAGCACAACTGTTACCTTTTCTTCACGGACGAGATCCTCCCGAGTTGGAATTTTACCAACTCCATTAACCAGACTGCCACGGGACTTCAGAAAGAGACGATACTCTGGATCTATTTCAACTGACGCCTCCATCCAGTTACGAGTTTCATAAGGAGACATGGTGCAGAAGCTACAGCCTTGACTAGAGTGCTACAGCAAAATATGAAAATAAGAAAAATCAAAGAAGTAGCTACGAAGGCGAAAGGAGATACTAATTTATATGCTAGTATTTACCTTGGTTATCTGAAGAACAGGGGGCCTTGAGAGCTCCGAGGCCTTGTTAAGGTGGATCTCCATCTGGGTGGGGGAAGCGATCTTCGAGATACCTGTGACGGTAGAATGAGCTAAATCCACGTCTGGTGGTGACCTAAAACACGTCAATGATGGTGGCCGCCGACATCTAACCTACATCCGCCGGCATCTAACCTAGATCCGCCGCCATCTAACCTAGATCGAATCATTTGGTTGAGGATGGGGAGGGGAGGCAACCAACACTTACCAATGATTGGTTGAGGACGTCGGTGAGGACGGGGAAGCTAGGGAGGGCGCCGCCGTGATAGCCGCCGCCTAGTGGGCGAAGTGGAGGCACTGGGTTTTTTTTTGGGGGGGGGGGGCAGAGTGATCCCTTTCAGTGGGGAAGTAGCCAAGAGTGGGCGAGGGAGCGCGGCGGCCTGTGACGCTGACAAGTAGGACCCCGTGTGCGCCTGTTTCGGTGAAGATTTAGCGCGCGCGCGGCTGTGACGCTGACGAGTGGGACCCCGTGTGAGACTGTTTCATTTTTTAGCGCGCGCGGCTGTAGGCGGACGTAATTTAGGCGCGCAGATGTTAGGTTTGGATGTGAATTTTTTAAAATTGAGGGTCTATGTGTTAATTAGGGTACAAAGGGCTATAGCTGCCAATTGTGGCATGTTGTCCCATAAATTGAAGGTTTTTCAAATGTAAATCTTTACTAATACGAAAAAGGTTGTATTCTTACCATTAGTTTTTTATTTTCTACTAATTAAATGAAGAATTAAAAACCATTGATCCATCAGATAAACGAGTTTTCGAAAAGGATTGGCTTATTGGGCATGATCGAGTACTAAATAGACGTGACAACATTACTGGCTCCTCCAAGGATTCCTGTTCTGGTGATTGCAGTTCAGATGAGGATGGGCCAACCTTAAGCGGATATTGCGCCTGAGCAACTTCTTTGGAAACACACCGTAGGCAGCGTGCTTGGCCCTAACAGCGGGTCAGCGGTTTTCCGAGCCACGTCCAATGCCGCTGGATGCTGGATCATGCTGACGATGCTCGTGTCAATGTTCTTGCAGCAGAAGGGTTAAAACAGCATGCCGACGCGACGACGGGACCTAATCTGTCTATTCTACAGCTTCCTAAGAACATGTCTGCTCTTAGGATCGCGGGACTCCTTGTCAGATGATACGCCGTCATCCGAATGCTTCAAATTAGAAATGAAACAAAAGTTTGCACCACACTCTAATTCTAGGTCATTTTTAAAATGCATGTACTAACACTAGTTTAAATCAAATAACCATGCCATTGATAAACTAATGACATCAATCTTTGCTTAAATAGCATACAAAAATTTAAGAAGAACATAAATGGTACCACATATATGCAGTCAGTTAATGGACTTAATATGTAATAACAATCCTAGAATTTATGCTCATATTTGAATGGGACAATAGAACTTCAAATAGACAAAATTCCATCAAAATCATGTATAGCTAATTCCTAACTTGCATATATCAATTGCTCTATTCTACAAGCTCTAAAATTCAGGACCTAAAATCATTAGCGGACCCGGGAATAGATTCAAGCCTGGGCAAACAGTCAGTTGCAAGGCTTAATGTGTATTTTTTCTATGAAATAAACTTCAACTACACTGTTCCGACCGCTAGGTAATAGGGGGCGCTGGGTTCGCAGTTGCATATGTAGAATCCCCGTCTACAGATCCAACTTGCTTGCATGTCTCTACAAACCATTGGATCTTCAATACTAAACTAGGGATAGATATATCTGTTTAGGGAAGCACCTCAGACTCCTCGTCGGAGGCGACCTCCTCGAACGCCGGTACCTCCCCCATGGGGTCCCCAGATCGGACAGGAGAGGGAGTCCTAGCGCTTCCACCGCCGGAGGAGGCGATGACAGCGAACCGCCATGGCCGGCCGCACCTGCGGCGACGAGAGCAGATGCCGCGCCAGTTTTATTCCCCTGCATCAGATCCGGACATGAGGTCCAACCGACATGGTGGGCCGCACCTTCGGCACCAGCAGCAGATGATGCGACGACGTCCTCCATTCCTCGCGGAACCGCCTCAATGTTGGGGGAGAAGGAGGGAGGCGTTGGGGCCGGAGCAAAGTGGGTTTTTTTGCCAGATTTGGGGACGGAATGGTGGGGGAGGGAGGCGATGAAACCAGGAGGGGCATTTATACTGACTGCCATTTCGAGGGCCGTTGGGCCTGCTGACGTGTGCGCATGCATGTCTCTGCATGGCTCTCCCGTGGGCTGACTTTGTCAAACACATAGTGATGTGACATTTAGTCACTGTCAAACGAGGCCACAACGAGTCAGGGCCACCTATCAGTCGATTCTTCCTGCGAACACAACGGTCATTTGCGAGGGAGGTCAAATGGTCACCCACGGTGACGAACATTTATATGCACTCTGCCTCGTTTTCAGTTGCCATTAGTTTCCCGTTCGTTCATCTACTCGCTTGGATTCACACACCTTCGTTCCACACAAGCCTTCTATATTTAGGAGGTTGCCATTTGCAGTTGCCATTTGCGCTCCTTTCGTTCATCATCGTCCCCGACTCTTCTTCCAAACCCATCGAACCCATCGAATCTAGACTTCATCTTCCCCGACTCTTCTTCCAAGCCCACGACGGAGACTTGCCATGGACGATCGCGTACCAACCACGAAGGTTCTCGACGTCCCTGTCCACGGCGGCACCGTGCTGCAGGTGATTTACACCAACGAGGAACGTGTCTTGGAGACTGCCCTGGCCAATTTCAACCACGGAGGTTCTCGACGTCCCTGTCCACGGCGGCACCGTGCTGCAGGTGATTTACACCAACGAGGAACGTGTCTTGGAGACTGCCCTGGACAATTTCAAGCAATGGCTTCAGCTTGAAAGGCACAAGTTTTGGGCCTCGACCTTGAGTACACACGTAGCCATGCTTACAAACCCCATGCCATCGCCGTCGTGCAAATCGTCATGCGCGCACACGTCCTCGTGTATCACTGGTGCAGGTCGCCGCTGACAGATCATGGACGCAAGTTGCTGCAAGATTTCTTTTCAACAAAGAAGATCATGGACGCAAGCGTGAACACGACGGGCGAGAAGAAGGCTCTTGCCCAATCAGGCTTCTTTCTGCCACCACAGTACCACCATGACATCCAGATGGAATTCAGGGTACCCAAAATTGGAATGGATACTCTAGCGGGAAATATCATAGACAGTTCATACCTCGAGATTAAGTATGGATACCCACCAGACCTGCACAAATATTGAGAATGGAAGATGGCTCCAACAAGCCTCAACTATACAGCGGTGGACGGGTATGTCAGCTACGAGCTATACAGAAGGATCCGAGACATGAAAAAACAGTTTAGGTCCAACATGGCTAGAGAAAATCCACCCCTGGTGCAAGAGCGAACATAGAGCTTCACGCCGCCGCCGCGGCAACGAGGGCACGAGCAAAAGGATACGCAGAAAGTAGTTGTTTAAGTGTTTTAGCGCTTGATAATAAGTGTTCTTATTTATGTTCTGGTTTGTGTGCTCGAAAAATATGTTTGTTTTGCATATTAATGTAATTTTGTGCAATATGTAGCACCTGGAATTTGTTTCCATGATTTATAGATGAAATACATTGCTGCTGTTTTTTTTTGGCATGAATTAACATTAATTGGTCAAACATTAGGAGCCTTAGATTCAACTCAAATTCAACAACAAACTCGAACATTTTCAAACTGACTAGAGATCAAACTGACATATTACAACAGATAATAGTCGCAACATAAGTCAAAAATTTTCAAACTGACTAGAGATCAAACTGACCTATTACAACAGATAATAGTCGCAACATAAGTCAAACATTTTCAAACTAACTAGAGATTCACAATACAACACACAATTCAGACTCCCAACAGATAGCAGCTGCAACATAAGCCCAATGATATCTTCAGATAGCAGTTCAAACAACAGCTTAATCTTCTTCAGTCAGTAGATCATTCTCCTTCGACAGATCCATTGCCGTTGTGCCCACCGAAACAGTGGCCACCGTCCCTCACCTGAGGAGGGCTACTGTCATCCACACTCCCACCAAAGAATGGGAACTGGTGCCTGCGTGTGGTGTCGACCTTGTCGTAGTCCCACAGTGGAGTGTCTGAGACAACTGGGCCATGGTCCACTACCTCCGAGACATGGATGAGGACAGTGTGCTCCAATGTACTCATCAAGGTCGGGGTGCGCACCGTGGCCGGCATGTACGGCTCTGGCACCTCCACAATGTAGGTCTTCGGGACTGCGCTCGGCTACTTCATCGAGGCTTCCACCGACAGGAACCAGCTGTCCATCGGGACATGCATCTGCACCAGATCACCGCCAAGATGGTTGACAAACTTCCCCACCGCAACGAGCTCCCATGCCTCCCACGGGAACCGCTCGAAGGTGAGTTTCGTCACATACGGTAGCTCAGATCGCTTGGTGCCGCTACCACGGCACCAGCGAATAAATGTGAGCGGCGCTCCACTGGCGACGACGCGCCGGGATAGATGTAACACGTCGGTGCAGTCCTGCTCGGAACGGAATCGAATAAAAAATTTCACCGGTGGCACGCTAACATCCACCTTCACCTGCCTACGGGTGACTACGCATTGCGCGACCATAGCAGCCAGGACTTCCTCAGGCGACAAAGGATGGCGACGCCCTCCCATGGTGACCTCGAGCGCGCGACCGTGCCACTTCTCCTCGAGCTTCTCCATTGCACGCGAGCACGAAACGGCCTTGAGTCGGCCGTAGTGCGGGCTCCCCAGTCTGAAACATCTCCTCCGGGAACATGCGGCGGGCAGCCGTCAACGAAGGAGACATCGAATAGCCACGCGAGATCTATGGATTCGGTGGGGAAGAACGTGGAATTTGGGGTTCGATCCTGTTTCAGTCTGCGAGCTGGGCAGACAAGCAAATGGGGAATTTGGGGTTCAATCCTGTTTTAGTCTCAATTTGACCCTTTTTTCAACACAAAATCTGCACTAGGGGCCCCAATTCTTGTTATAACATGTGCTATATTTTGCTTTTCTATGTATGTACGGCATGCCCCAACAAAGTGAGGAAATAAATCCATTGGTCTACCCCCTTTCCAATGCCAGTTGAAGGGGTGAACGGAAAAGTTTCAGTCAACATAGGCCAGAGTTTCGTTGAAGAGGGGGCTCCGGAGTAGGAATCCTTCCTAAGCCTATATGGAGTAAAATCATGTCCATACAAGTGTGCTAGGAGGTGAAGAGAGCCAAGATCCAAACCCGAGGTGTGACCGGTTTCACCTGCATTGCTTGCTATATATGCAGGAAGGATCTATACATACACCTCAACCCCCTCCCCCTTCGGACGATCCCGAGGGAATAATATAACAACTCTGGACCGTCTGAATCCCACCCAAAATAAGGGTTTTCCATACCATGTGTGTTAGAGTGTGGCATTAGCCTCGGATGCCCAAGATTCCCTTACTCTTTGTGTTAGGGCTCACCGGCATCATATTCTCTCTAATGGTTTCAAGGAATACTCAAAGCCCGAAACTCCCGGTTCTGAAGGAACGGGGGGGGGGGGGGGGTGTTGCCAATAGGTGGGCCCTACCATTGTCTTGGGTGTTCCTTGTGCCTAATTGAACACAACCGAGCAATTAGTTCCACTTTGCTACCACCTTCCGGCAGTTCCAGAACGGCAGTTCCGTCCTTTTCTCCAGCGGGCCTAGGGTTTCTCCGGAGAGAGGCTTCGGAGCATGTGAATCCCAACCAAACCTGGGGTATGCCATATAATGTGTGTTAGAGTGTGTCATGGGTCTTGGATTCCCAATAGTACCGCACTCTTTGTGTTATGGCTTCACCGGCGTCGGATTCTCTCTCGCGGGTTCCAAGGCTACTCAGAGCCCAAAACTTCTGGATCTGACGGCACGGGGGAATCTTGCCAAGAGGTGGGACCCAACGTTGTCTTGGGTGTTCCTTGGGCCTAACCTAACACAACCAACCAATTAGTTCCACTTTGCTACCTCCTTCCGGCTCACGTAGAGGGGCCAGATCGGCAGTTCCGTCCTTTTCTCCAATGGGCCTAGGGTTTCTCCGGAGAGGAGCTCTAGAGCGTCTTAATCCGACCCAAGCCTAGGGTATCACGTAACATGTTTGTTAGAATGTGTGGCATGGGTATTGGAAGCCCAAGATTCCCTCACTCTTTGTGTTAGGGATTCGCCGGCGTCAGATTCTCTCTAGTCGTTGCAAGACTACTCACAGACCAAAACTCTCGTATCTGACAGAGAACGGGGGGGGGGGAGGGATCTTGCCAAGAGGTGGGCCCTAACATTGTCTTCGGTGTTCCTTGGGCCTAAAAAACACAACCAAGCAATTGTTTACACTTTGCTACCCCCTTCCGGCTCACGTAGAGGGTCCAGAATGGCAGTTCCGTCCTTTTTTTACAACGGGCCTAGGGTTTCTCTGAAGAGGATCTCCAGAGCGTCTTAATCCCACTCAAACCTAGGGTATTCCATACCATGTGTGTTAGAGTGTGGCATGGGTCCTGTATGCCCAATATTCCTTCACTCTTTGTGTTATGGCTTCACCGGCGTCGGATTCTCGCTCATGGGTTCGAGGACTACTCATAGCCCGAAACTCCCGGATCTGACGGAACGGAGGGAATCTTGCCAATAGAGGGTCCAGAACAGCAGTTCCGTCCTTTTTCTCCAACGGGCCTAGGGTTTCTCCGGAGAGGAGCTCTAGAGCGTTTGAATCCCATCCATGTAGCGTTCCCACATTTAAATAATGTAAGAACATCTGTGTTATTGTGTAGTCCCTAGATCAATTCCTAGCACCATAGTACAAGATGAAATATAATGCATATGTATCAAATTCTATTACATCGCATGATAAAGTCTTTACAAAATAGTATTACAATTTGCACAATATTAGAAGAGTAGCAGAAAAAAAAAGAAATACAGCGGAAAACAAAGTACAACATTGAGCCCATCTTCTTCATGTGCCATAGGCAAAACATGTTGGCGTCTCGAGATCCTAAATGAAATCCTCACTAGTCTTTAGAAACATCTGCAATATGGAATATGAAGCCACAAAGGGGGTCAATACATTTTAATGTATTGGAAAGTAACACTATGGTGGATATAAATGGCAAGACTAATACTACATGTTTATTTGGCTGAGTGGAGTTTTTGGCTAAGTTTGCATAAAGCCAGTTTTGTCCTATCTCTTTTGTAAAACAAACTTTTCTTTTCAAAGGGGTGGCATCATTGGATTGACATCCAAGCACCACAACTACTGTTCACTTGGTCAAATTTTACTTATTGAAAATTGGTGATGAGATTCTTCCGTCAATCCTTGTCCAGCTACTGATAGCTGTCCTGATGTAGCCCACCGTATTCAACCAAGCACAACATCGATACACAACAAGGTGAACTCACTCCTATCTCCGTATATTTCCGATGACTTGGTGAACGGTGCTCTACCTCATGAAATACCCCTCTACATGCATAGGTGGGATCACACCATGGAGACCCAAGATGGTGCCCAAGATGCTCAAGAACATATCCAAGAAGGTGCACATGAAGCTAGGAAGGAAGTGGGTGAAGACGACGTCAAGATCGGAGCTCCGAGGAGGAAGAACGGAGGAAAACGGGGTCCCCGGCCTCAACCCCCGGCCAGGCCGGCCTCCCTTGGACTCATGCCGGCCTCCTCATCCCACCCTGGCCTCAGGCCGGCCTACCCTGGCCTCAGGCCGGCCAATAACCCGAGGGAGGCGGCCTCCCACCCTGGCATCAGGCCGGCCTCCCCTGGCCCCAGGCCGGGCACCAGCCCGAGGGCTCCGGCCTCCACCCCGGCCTCAGGCTGGCTGCCCCAGGCTGGGCGCCTGCCTCCCTCCCCGGCCTCCCAGGCCGACCAGGCCGGGCTCCCCTGTTTTTGTGCGGAAATGCACCGTTTTGGCACCTTTTCAACCCACCTTTCCCCCTAGGCTATATAAGGGACTCCGGTGGCTAGATCTAGGGATAGAGTTGACTTTGAGATAGAATTGAGCTTGTTGCTCCTCCTCCCATGTGGAGAACCTCCCCCATGGGATCCATGGCTACTCCATAGATTCATCTATCGGATTGTATCAGGATATCTCCAAGGAGCTACTCTCTCACCTTGTGATTCTAGTAGCGCTTGCCAACCTTCCCCTTGTGGCTTCTGTTGGATCGGTGGACCGGCCGGTGAGAGGAATCGGTTTCAATTAGCGTGTTGTTGACTTGGGTTTGCGATCCCTCGTAGGCTTCACGAGTTATCTTCCCCCTTTTTGTGTTTCGACGCGTTTGCCCACGTTTCCCCTCGATTCCCCATCTCGTGTTCATCGTGTTCTTCGCGTTCTTCGTATTTTCTTGTCGATTCGTGAAGATCGGGCCAACTTAGAGGTCAACACCTATATCATCTGGTATCCAGATCTAGCTTGATACGAATCCGACACCCACACCCTCTTTCCCCCAATTTTTTTTTCTTGATTTTGCCTAAATTCGAAAATTTCCACCAAAAATAGCCCCAATTTGCTTTTGGACCGATCTGTGATTTGAGTGCGTTTTGGTAGGTTTTGATCTGTGGATCTATTTCTAAACTTGTTGATCTACCTTCCCTTGCGTTTTCGTGGCTCAATTCCACCTTCCCCCCCCTTCGATTTGGTGTTTTTCGGAGCCATTTTCCGCCCCAAAAAGTCAAAATCGGGTCAAAATCGCGTCCTAGGGCAGCCCGGCCTCAAAGCCCAGCCAGGCCGGCCTCAAAGCCCCCCCAGGCCGGACCCCCACCCGAGCGTCCCGGCCTCCACCCCGGCCTCAAAGCCCGGCCAGGCCGGCCTCCTAGAAAACTGTCGCGTTCCTTCACCGTTTTGGCCATAACTTTTGACTCGGGACTCCGATTTGAGTGATCTTTAGCTAGTTTTGTAGGAAATTACATAATCTACATAACCAATGAAGGAGATCCATCATCAATTGAAGACTAATTTCGTGAGCAAGCACTAAACTTTTCTGCCTATAGGGTGAAGATCGTCGGAGAGAGGTATAATCATCCCGAATCTTCTCCCTCTTGCCATTCCTTTGTGAGCTAACTTACCTTGTGATTACCTTAACTATTGAGGCTAGTTCATTGGTTGGGCTTTGCACACTTGTCCCATGTAGTTTCCGAGCGACCGTTGTATGCGCTAATTCATATAGTTTCATATGTTGGCACAAAGTGAGTGAGCAAAAAGTGAAAAAGCAAAATAGAGAAGAGAAAAGAGAGAGAAAAGAAGAGAAGAGAAAGAATAAGAGAGAAAAAGGAAGCCACCAGTTGCCATACCACTTGTAGGAAGCGCGCAAGCTCGATGAACATCTCGTAGGTGGTGCATTGTGTGCAAATCTTGTAGCCCACCAATAATTTGCAACCGAACTAGCGGCTCTCCTTGTACTTGTGCAACACAAGATTTATAGTATTTGCTAGGATTATTTGGTTCCTTAGCTCACATTTTTGTTGCACTAGTCCCATTTATCTCCATGCGTGTGTTCCCATACCTTTTTTAGATCGACTTGTTGTTGCTTTGTGATCTTGTGGTTCTCTACTTGCCATTACAATATCTTGGTTTCTGGTTGTTCCATTTGCTTTCCACTTTCCATACCTATCCACCCATAAGCGGTGTGTGTTTTGGAGCGTTTTTTTGGATCTTTTGAACTCAAGTCAATTCATTCTTTTTGTTTCGGTTTCTCTTGGCATGGTCCACTAGTTCCAATATTTGCTAAAAGGTGAGGTTTGAGCTCTTAGGTCTTCACACTCTATATATACACTTGTGCTTGTGAGTAACCATGTGTAGCGAGAGCGAAGCATACGGAGGCCATGATGACCATGGCGAGTACATGATGGACCACTACGACTACAACAACGACAACGACTACAACGAGCTAGATATGGACCACCACTCCTACGAGCACGACATTGTGGATGCCAACTACTACGAGCATGACATGGTGGATCACCACCCCTACTACAACCACGACGTCGAGCTCTACACCGACTACTCCTCCCCAAGCATCATCGACATGGAGGAGTACCACACCAACCACGACAACTTCGACTCCATGAGCTCCAACGACATGAACCACCACTACGACTACGACACCGCAAGCTTGGATGAAGAGATGGAGCCATGCTACACCGACAATGACTCCTCAAGCATGAGGGACGAGATGGAGCTCTACAACTACTTCGACTCCGACATGGATGAGCTCACTTACAAGAACTTCCTCTCCAAGCTTCGAGGGCCAAGTCATCAGATGTCCGATGGTTCATGCTCAAGACCAAGGAACTTCTAAGGGAATGCCAAGGCCAACACAAGACAACGCCCCTCAACCTCAAGATGGTGCAACGACAAGAAATCCGACAAGTTGGCAACGTCAAGATTGTCAACATCAAGACGACGCCACAAGAAGGACATCATCGAGGCCCCATCAAGCGAGAAGGCCAAGAAGCCAAGGCATCCAAATGACTTTTGGAGTCATCCCACACATGAAGCGCGGGAACGCTGCAAGCTTCGCCATCAACAAACTTCGACTGCTCGTCACCAAGACCGTCGTCATGATCATCACCGCCATATGGGAGAGAGTGGTACACCCACCTCACCGCATCTTCCACCACTGCGACGACATTGGTTTGACCATCGCTCGCCATCACCACTACCTCGACCTCGACACCGACAAGGCCGTGGTGACCCTCTTCAAGATCACCCTCTACGATCGGATATTCTTCATCACCCACCTTCTCCAAGCTCGACTCATGACTATGGTCTACATGGCTTCGTGGATGGTGCTTGCCCACACTCAAGGCTTCCAAGGCAAAATGTGTGTCACCACCACAATGACCACCAAGACCAAGACCATTATCAAGAAGGTGTCCTCGACAAGGATTCTAGTGAATGCCTCCCTCAACTCCACCACAATGACCACCGGCGTCATCCTCTCCATCAAGACCGCCATCGCCAAACCAATGAGGATGACCCAATTGAGCTTCCGCTACCCATCTTTGATGAAGACCCACATGAGATATTTCCTCAACGCCAAGCAAGTGCAAATGCTCCATATGGCTTGTCTTTCCCCATCTTTGAGGAAGACCCCAATGAGCGTCCACTTCGACATCAACCAAGTGGGATTGCTCAACATGCTACTTCACTACCCATCTTTGATGAAGACCCACATGAGATATTTCCTCAACGCCAAGCAAGTGCAAATGCTCCATATGGCTTGTCTTTCCCCATCTTTGAGGAAGACCCCAATGAGCGTCCACTTCGACATCAACCAAGTGGGATTGCTCAACATGCTACTTCACTACCCATCTTTGATGAAGACCTAGAACAAGATGAAGGAAGAGAAGGCCCTGTCATATATGATCACGATGCTATGAGCCTACTTTCCTCTCTCCTTCAAGATTAATAAGACCTCTTATGCCCCATTTGCAAGGGTCATGGTCACATAATGTGGGATTGCCAAGGCGGCGACCAAGATGGTGCGTCAAATGGAGATGCCATCCATTATTATTCTCCTACCATATTGGACGAAGCACCGCATCACCTTCACCACGGATTTCCATCACATCATCAAGGCCATGAAGACAACAACTTGAGCGCCCTTTGCCTCAATGTTACAAGTTTCAAGGACAATGAGCGTCATCACCAACATGAGGAATGGGAGCCTCCACCTCATCTTCACCAACAATGTGCTTTCTCATCGCACCCCGCCTTCGACAAGGATCAAGAACATCCTCGCCATGGAAATTATGATACCACTACTTCATCAAGGCAAGAGGCAAGAGACACTTCATCACCGACACCCATCCACAATACCCATGTGCGCCATACTTTGAGGAAGGACTATGGACTCCATGATCAAGCACATGAGAGTCATCATCACCATCAACCAATTGATGATGCTACAAGGCATGACTTCCACTACCACATCACGGAGATGATCGAGCCTTCTTCGACACAAGACATGACCCTACCTCCTCCGCCAAGCAAGCCCAACATTCCACACTTGGAGATCAACCCAAGAGACGACATAATCAAGTCCTCCTCGCCACATGCTATGACACTACCGACTCCAAGCAATGCAACAACTTCGACAAACCCGCACACCTCTTGTGCCAAGATTTTGGAGCCTTCTAGTGTCCCCTCTCAAGCTTCTAGTGAGACGAGTGGTGAGAGAGAGATCCACCATCACGAGAGTGAGAGCCACAAGCCCATAATGAGTGGAAAAAGCATGAGTGTTCCTAGATGTATTTCTATGATAAGCACAAATAGTGAGATGAGAGTTGAGAGCAAAACCCCATTTGTTCTTATTGACACAAACGGATTACCAACTTCCTCTCCATCTTTGTTGTCTATTTTGCAGAGATTTCGTGACCCTCTCAAGCATCCTCGACCTCATGAACTTCTCCACACCAAAGGCTCTCCACACCGCAAGATCATCGACACCGACTTGAAGATTTGGAAGGAGCACATTCCACTCATCATGATCCACGTGGAGATTGACAAGAGATTCTACTACAAGGCATTCTCCATCCACAATCCTCAAGTCAAGATCGACACGGCGCATCACAAGCACTCCAACAACAACGCCTTCTACGCCTACATCCCACTTGTTTCGATGTGCATGGAATTCGACAAGCGCATCCACGACAACGACTTGTACGCCTACATCCCTCATGTCAAGATGTACTTGGAGTTCCACTTGCGCATCCACGACAATGATTTATCCATCTACATCCCCTACGTCAAGATATACTTGGAGTTTGACAAGCGCGTCAACGACAATGACTACCACGTCTACATCCCCTTCATCATGATGAACTTGGAGTTCAACAAGCGCGTCAACGACAATGATCACCACGACTACACATCAACCGCCAAGATGCACATGGACTTCGACAAAAGCATCAACAACATTGCACCCCATGGAGCGGCGTGCAACCAATGCGTCAAGTTCATATACACTCTACCGCTTCCGCAAGATCATCCTCATCCACCCATTGAGGACCATGTCAAGATCATCATCACCTTTGGACTACACCCTCCACGAGCATACCTTGGCATGACCTTCGATAAGAGGCTCAACTTCAACGACTACACCGCCTCGCAAGATCTTCCTCAACCATCCAAGGAGGAACATTTCATGATATTCATCACCTTTGGACCACCTCCACTACGAGCCTACCGTCACATGATCTTCGACAAGCGGCTCAACTTCAACGACATCTTCGTCGTCAACATCTCTTCTCCCGCTCACAAATGGATGGAACGAGAGTCGAGGACGACTCTTCTTCAAGAGGGGGGGGGAGATGATGTAGCCCACCGTATTCAACCAAGCACAACATCGATACACAACAAGGTGAACTCACTCCTATCTCCGTATATTTCCGGTGACTTGGTGAACGGTGCTCTACCTCATGAAATACCCCTCTACATGCATAGGTGGGATCACACCATGGAGACCCAAGATGCTCAAGAACATATCCAAGAAGGTGCACATGAAGCTAGGAAGGAAGTGGGTGAATACGGCGTCAAGATCGGAGCTCCGAGGAGGAAGAACGGAGGAAAACGGGGTCCCCGGCCTCAACCCCTGGCCAGTCCGGCCTCCCCTGGCCTCAGGCCGGCCTACCCTGGCCTCAGGCCGGCCACCAACTCGAGGGAGCCGGCCTCCCACCCTGGCCTCAGGCCGGGCTCCCCTGGACCCAGGCCGGGCACCAGCCCGAGGGCTCCGGCCTCCACCCCGGCCTCAGGCCGGCCCCTAGGCCGGTTGCCCCAGGCTGGGCGCCGTCCTCCCACCCCGGCCAGGCCGGGATCCCAGGCCGGGCTCCCCTGTTTTTGTGCGGAAATGCACCGTTTTGGCACCTTTTCACCCCAAGGCTATATAAGGGACTCCGGTGGCTAGATCAAGGGATAGAGTTGACTTTGAGATAGAATTGAGCTTGTTGCTCCTCCTCCCATGTGGAGAACCTCCCCCATGGGATCCATGTCTACTCCATAGATTCATCTATCAGATTGTATCAAGATCTCTCCAAGGAGCTACTCTCTCACCTTGTGATTGTAGTAGCGCTTTCCAACCTTCCCCTTGTGGCTTCTGTTGGATCGGTGGACCGGCCGATGAGAGGAATCAGTTTCAATTAGCGTGTTGTTAACTTTGGTTTACGATCCCTCGTAGGCTTCACGAGTTATCTTCCCCCTTTTTGTGTTTCCACGCGTTTGCCCACGTTTCCCATCGATTCCCCATCTCGTTTTCATCGTGTTCTTCGCGTTCTTCGTGCGTTCTTCGTGTTTTCTTGTCGATTCGTGAAGATCGGGCCAACTTAGAGGTCAACACCTATATTATGTCAATAACCGGGGACACGGCTAAGATCTTAGTTTGTTAACTCTGTAGAGTTTGTGCACTTTCAACTTTACACTCAAATCATCCCAAACATCCTATACACTCTGAGTGCATTAAGGAAAGGAAAAGATTGAGACGAGATCTTTCAGAAGAAATTCAACCACCATTTGGCATACCCATTCCACCTATAATTATGCTACATATGCTTGTAAGCCTGGTGAGTTCATTCGACTTAGTTGATCAAGACAGAGCCCATATGACTAAAGGCTTCACGGGAAGCTACTAAACTTAGAAGGACATAGTAATCTCTTTGTTCCTGGGTGGCCATCCTCAAGTGACAACCTCAAGTGGAATAACCCTTAGACAAGGTCCCTGAGGCAACACTCAACATAAACCAATCACATCCAAAATCCACCCAGGTGTTTCATTGAATGTTATACTTTGAATTTTCTCCAACATCTAGTAAACCAATTTGTAACAATTGCAGAGCAATCTACTAAGTTCTAAGATTATCAAACTAACAGGGGTAATAGAGATAGATACACACTACTAGGATAATAGCATAGCATAATATAACTTAGTAAAATTTCCTATCATGCATACTACGGAAAACTCTAATGATGCATATAGAAAATAATGGGTAGTTGATGGTGTGTTACTACCCTTGTTGAAGTTGGCGAAGATATCACACTCTCTTCACAAAAGATCGTTGCTCTCCGTACAATCTATTCATTGAAAACATAATAACAACATAAACAAACATTCTACCAAACAAACATACAAAGCAATTGACATATCAAAAGGGGTTTAACCAAGTTGGCTAGGAAAAGGTCAAGGTTTGAGTTTGAAAGATTCATTCTCTAATGGAATCATACTTTTTAAGGAGTTTTCTAAGAGTTCACTAAGGGTTGGTTTATCTTGAGTTTGTAGTAATCAAACTTTATTGAGAACATATTTATCTAAGAAGTTCCAAGAGTTCAGCAAGGTGATCTCACTATTTCAACTAAAGTAACACATAGCAAAGTGTAACACTTAGTTGTTTTCATCAAAACATTTGAGTGATATAAGTTAGTCTTTCCATTTTGGGTTAAGGTAGGTCTAGGTTAAACTAACTCTAATACAATAGAGATAACAAGATTATAGTCTTGGGATTTTCCATTTGGGTCAATGGTTGGACAAAAACAACTTGTTATTCTTCAATTTGTGGGGATGGCTCCATGTCTTCATATGCTTTTCTTCTTGAAGATCATCTTCATGCTTCTATTGTAGAATAGCTCCTTGGATGGATTCTTCTCTTGTTCTCGGTAGATTCTTCATGTCTTATCACTAGTTTGTCCAAGGTAGTATGGGTAAAAAATATCACTAAGTCAAAATGGAAATATGAAGAAAGATAGAAAGATAGAGAGAGATGTTTTCTTCTTGATTTCTTCACACCTGTACCTCCTTGAGTTTCTTCTATATGTGGACTCCAAGTATTTTCTTCAAAACTTTTTCATTGATCTTCCTTGTAGCTCTTCATGTTGCCACCAAGTTGAAAATGAAGTCCCTTGTATTGCTTGAGTCTTGTTTTCCACTTGCCAACTTGATAAATTCTTGAAGCAAGAATAGGGAAGTGGAGAAATAGATATAATACTATGGTACTAGTGTTTGAGGTTCACTACTTGGTCATTTTAGGGACTTGGTCTTGGCTCCAAATAGCCATAACACCAAAGAATAGATGATGATACAATTTATAAGACATGGCTATCATGAGGTGAAACATATGTGTGATAATTTGGAAAATTATTCATGAAAATGGTTCTAAGATGGTCAAGGGTTTTATAGAAAGTGGTATCTAGTTCAAGGTTACCAAATGGAGCAATTTTGCAAAAGGAACTATATTGAAATTATTTATAGAATTAAATCTATGTCAAAATTACTCAAATATAACACTTAATTCTAAATTCAAATTTAACTTGTTCAAAAATTATTTTGGGGTAGAGGTTATGAAAGTAGACATCCTAAGGTTTCCAAATTTAATTTTATTTATAATTTTTGGATTTGTAGAATTTAAATTATGCCAAAAATCATCAAACAAGCATATTTGAATTTGAACAAATTTAAGTTTTTCAATTTTGAATTTGAACAGTGCTAAAAGGTTCTACAGATCCAGGGGATTTCAAAAAGTCCAAGTTTGCTAAATTTGGCTAAGTGGTTGAAAAGATATGATGATTCTAATATGCAGGGTGTTTTCTGCAAAACTGGCCTTTTAATTCTATTCGGGAGAAAAACTAAGAAAATGGTTGACGACGTGGCTATCTCTGGTTGGCTAGCTATGCTGACTGGGCTATCTATGTGGTGCTGACTGGGCGATGACGTGTTTAAGTGATTTGATCACGACCGCTAGATCCAGATCTAAGGGCTACCATGCGTACTCCTTCAACTTTTAATCACAGCTGTGCGATCTAGATCTAAGGGTTCCGATTGAAGGGAGAGGGAGCTAGGATTGCTACCTCACCGGAGGGCTGCCGGAAATGGCCGGGGCGGCGGCGCGGTGCTCGGTGATGGACGGTTACGTCGCTCCGGTTGACCTACGAGCTCGGAAAGACGACATAGGGGATCAGCGGCGCACCGCGGGACGAATGGTGGTGACGGCGAGAACTCTCGCGTTGTGGCTTGCCCGCGCGATGTAGAAGGAGCTCGTCGCGGCTCCGGTGAGCCTCGGGTGAGCTCGAAAGCGATGATCCCTGCGGTAAAAATTTGAGACAAACGCTCAGGAGGTGCGTGGGATCACGGGGAATCGACAAAGAAAAAAATGGGGCGGCGCCACCTCGCGTTTTCGTCGGAATCTCCACCGGACGGCGACGGAGGTAGCGGGCTCATGCGAGAGATTTAGAGGGCCTCGGGGCTTGATTGGGGAATGAGGCAGAGGGGAAATGGCGAGTAGGAGAAGGGCTTTGTAGCCATGGGATCGAGCATGAATTTAATCGACAGAAACGGCTGCATTCAACCGGATTAAAATCTACCATTTTCAGTTTCTAGAGGAAGAAGAAACGGCGATGTATTGATGATGTCATCATTTTTTTATATTAAAGCCTTAATAACTTCTGTTTTAAAAACTCAATTAACCTCAAATAAATTTCTAAAATCTTGAAATATTAACACCTTTCCAACAATAATATTTTTGTAAACATTTCACCATATTTTATTTTTGAATTTTGAAAATTGAATTAATTCCTGAATAGTCATTAATGTGATTTTTTGTTAATTTAGAAGATTATAAAATATAAATATTTGTCAAATAAAATTTCAGTAGCTTTGTAATGACCAAATACTATTTTCAAAAACCAATTCAAAGTGTTTTCATCCGTTTATAATATAAAATATGATGAAAACATTAATAGTTACTTAATAGAAAAAGAGGGTTAAATATAGAAATATGATTTATATCATTTTAGAAAATATTTCTATGGTTAAAATTATTTTTTTCTAGGCCCTTTTAAATTTTTTTCAACATATTAGCAATTCACTCATGGTATCTTATCAACATATTCAAAATAGAGAATTTATTTATAAATTTTAAATTAAGGGTTAGTAAGAACAGAGAGATTTTCTCTAGTGAAGATGTTGTTTGGCCAATTGAAAACATTGTTTTTCCAAGGCACTTTACTTGTTTTCATAACTCAATAATATATATAACACTTTATTGTTTTGATGATTGTCATAATACTTGGAAAACAAATAACCAACTTTTATCCATTTGAGGTTAATAATAATAGTGACATAATTTCTTGGAGACAAGGATAAAATATTAGAGAGAGTAACTCTCTGGTTTTTAATTATCATAATCATTTTCATAGTAGAGTTGAAAACATGTTTGGTAAAGATGTTTGTTAAGAAAATATTTTATTCTCATGAAGGAACATGTTTTATTTTAGAAATATTCATTAGGGTTTATGGAATAGAGGTATAATGGATTATTAATTTCAATTTTCATCGAGTTATGTATGTTTCCTTTTATTTATTGCATCTCATTGGTTTTTGGTGACTTGCATAACATGAAAACAGAAACTTTCAATTTTTAGTGATTTTTGGACTTTCCAAAAATCAGGGATGTTACAGACTACCACCCTTAAAAGAAATATCGTCCCGAGATTTGGGAAGGCTAGAAAGAAAGGTTAGGTTTGGGTAACTGGGTTCCAGAACAACTAGGTGGGCTACCACCCTTAAAAGAAACTTTTGTGGGTAGTATATTTTCATTAGATTGGTGTGTAGATTGATTTGAGATTGGCTTGAGTAGAAATTTCCTTCACTACAAGAAATATGGTGATACACGACGCTCCATTTTCGTCACTAAATCGTCACTATATATCATCCATGACGATCTAATGACGAAAAACAAATCTTTGAAAACCGAGCGTCATAAATGATCAATAACGACGATTTTTTTAGATCGTCATGGACGTCCATGACGATTTCAGACCGTCATAAAATTATGACAATCCAAAATTGACAAGCGCAGTCTGTCCAAGCCACATCAGCTCCAACGTGGCTAGTCCGACGTGGAATTATTAAGACGAAACAAAATCGTCATGAAAGGAAACCAGCCCGGTCCATTTCAGTTATCTATTTGGGCCAAGTCCAATATTTCTGGCCTTTTTACTGGTCCATTTTCGTTTGGTTCTTAGCCTCTTTACAGCCTTTTCCGTTTTAGGGCCTTGCCTTCTAATTGATACATTTTATTTTTTTGAGCCCTTTTTTGAATAATTTATGTTTATATTATTTGGGCCGAGGTCTTGATAGAGCCCATACATTTTAGTCCATTCAAGTAAACAACAATATCTTTTTTTTACATTCTATTTAGGGATATTTTTTTTTGATCCAGCAACTTCTGGCACATAGCCCACTTAGGTGCAGAATGACAACCCAGATTTTTTTCTACCACTTTTTAGTTCAGCTACTAAAAGCATTTCAAGCAAATATTTCCAGAATCAATAGGTTACATCAAATAACACTTTGAGATCCAATCACAGTATAACAAGCTCCAGAATTGCAATATAACTAGATACAATTACATGATTACAAGCTACAAGGTTCTTCAAACTTCTTCATCATGGAGCTCCTTCGATAGAGATCACAATCTGGGTTCCTGCTCCTGCCATATGAACAATATGGACAACCATAAGTAGGACACAAACATGAACTAGCAAAACAGTAATATGGATCACTTGGAAGGTCAGATAATCAAAAACTGTTCTAGAGTAAAATACCACTAGGCTACAGGTGATCCGTGGTCTGCAGTACAACACAACGAAGTGTAGGAGCTCTCCTCCATCCTCGAAATGCACAGGACATGGCAACAACTTGCAAAATAGAAAATATGTGAGATGGGATGGAGAGGCCCCTAATGTAAACATAAAATGAATAAAGTTTGGTATTAGATATAATAGAGAGATACTTTTGTTCTTGCATTTCTATCTAGCAGGTTAACATGCACTTCTTCATAGCAGGCAGACAAACCTATACAGGAGAAACCGAATGAATGGCACCAACATGATTCTACCTGATTATATGTACAACTCTAAACTACAGGACATAAGAATACAAATACTAATATTCTGATCTTAATTTGTACATGACAGAACCAAACACAAAGAACAGAGCAAGCTCCACAGCAAACAAATAGAACTATAAATCTGATGGACGAAAACATGGAATAAAAAATTGAGCACTAAGCGTATACAAGATGATATTGAGCAAAACTAAGGCGGTCTAATGCTCAGCGGTAAGCATTTCAAATATGTGGCCAGAAGAAAGATTTTGCAGACTGGGGATGGGCATCCATCCCACTGATACAACAGCCTCACTCAATCTATTACATGGAAGCAAACAGAACCACAGAGCACAGAGAAGCTCACCGGAAGGAGGATGGTATGTAGCCAAGGCCAAACATCACCACCCGCGAAGGAGGTAGTCATTGAAGCTTTGGGCCAGCTTGCGCACTTGACACCGATATGTTTTTATCCTGAAAGTACAAGGGTTTAAGATGATGCATAGTAAGATGCAAACAAGTGAAAAAAAACTTCCTATACACATCCACCTGCCTATGTACACGTGCAAAACATCGGCTCTCTGATCACATCGGCTCTGCGCGGTCCAGCCGGTCGCCTTGCAGCGCCATCACCACCCGTTTCCATGCCGCTGCCATGGGTGCCGGCAAAACTGCATGCGGACTCATCATACTCCCACCTGCAAAAAAAATTGAAAACAAGATTAGCTGAACTTATCAAGTGGCAATTATATTTGTACCTCTGAACATGAAAACCCATTCTCAACACAATAACTCAAAATTGTGCACTAACGCTAAACGAGGCAAAGGAGGACATGATGTGTTCAACCGTTCAAGCTTACAATGTTCTTTCCAAAAATAAAATTCAAGCAGAACTACAGGAACAACACTAATTTGCAGAGGTACTCAGGATAAATGAGTGTGGTTACATTATCGATAACATCAATAGTCTGGTCAGGCAGCAAATAAACACATTTATGATTCAAGTTTTGGTTATATATTGACTCACATAGTAATGCAATATGGTATATCAAAGCTACAAGAAGCTATTGTTGGTTTCCTGGCCTCTATTTTCGGCTCTTTTGGCAGGATGAAGAGGACAGAGGGTCGGCATCCATGTCGGAGGATAACAAAACATGTGTGCCTACTAGAGCTGGTAGCACTAGTGCCCGTGGCTCGATGAGTGTCTACAGGTATTAACAAAAAGTAGCGCTTTGGCACCTAATTGTTCGCTCAAAAGGGACATTTTTATTTGCAGGAACATTCATGATGCAGAAGCAACCATCCACATATATAAACACCAATTATGCCAAGCATTCCCATCCCACAGGAAGCCCCAGCCCACTAGTTACATCCAAAGCAAAACAAATTTGTTTTATGGGCACAACAGAAACAACAAACATATGTAGACCTAGTGGGACAGCACACAGCTCAGTCACTTCTTTCAAATATCATAGAAATGCAAGAAGGTTGTTTATGTATCACAAGGATGTACAGGTACCATGGATTGTCGGAAGCTTTTGAGATGAAAATATATATGTGGTACCTAACATTGCATGAGATCATAGTACGATGAGATATACTTTGTATGTATTTACCACACTTATTGTCGGATATATATACCAATCAGGGGTATATCAGATGGTGGTCTAAAGTGCCGGATTACCAGGGTGGCCTAAATGGTAATGGACTATGGCCTGTTAGGCGGCCTAGTAAGCTGACGCACAGAAGACGGATTCTAGAAGAACCCGGATCACGACCCACGTGATCTGGCTTGGAGTAGAAGGCGGATTCCTTACTTTCCAAGTTAGTAGATACCGTAGTCTTCTAGGTTTCCTTCTCTGTATGCCCTAACCCGGCTATTATATAAAGCCGTACGGGAGATAAGATAGTAAGACACGAAGCTAAGGGCTAACTCGCCGAGAGGTTGATCCTCGTCGAATAGATAATAGAACCTCACATTGTACTCTGTATTACAGGCTTTAGTCCTGAATAGTGAGATTGCAGGAGTAGGAACACCGCATTACTACGTCGTACAGAACCTGGGTAAAACCCTGTGTCATTGTCCATCGCACAATCACGTCCCCCCAGTTCTCTATCGGTAGTCTCATGGCACCCCCGTCTATGAATTCTACTACGATGTCTCAACAGTGGGCGCCCAACATGGGGCCAGCGACGTCGGGCGCTTCCATCTGGTAAGTGCCTGCGTTCTTCCGATTGGATCTGCAAACATCTTTATCGGATCAACTGCAGAGGCAATGGGATTCTGCGGTGGAAGTAAATTTATCCCACCCACCCTATACCCAGTCGAAGAAGACTATGACGCCGAATTTTGCTCATATCGCCGATATACCGCTGAATCGCACTTTATCGGCATGGTGCAATCCGAGATCACCGAAAACACGGAAGAAAGTAATCCCGTGAAAGAGGTAGAAGACAACAATCCCACAACAGAGGTGGAAGATCCGACATCCGTCAACACGACGATGAACTCGGAAGCTGATTCCGTACTAGCCGCCATTGAGGCAAGGCTGGAATCAGAAACCAGATCAGATACGTTTGATTCCGAAGATGAAGATGAGGACGCTTTGGAAAGAAAGGTTAAATCTGTTCAAGAGGGATTCCATGAGGTACTAATGGAAAAACCGGCTGAAAACACGGATGCCGACAGTCAGGAAAACCCTAAAACTCCTCCGCCGGAAGAGAGAGAAGAAGGAGAAATTTCTCCCATATACCCTGATGTCAAGGAATTGACAGAGGAAGAACCCGGCAAGAAACCTCCCTCTTCCAAGAAGAAAAACAAGGCTGCTAAAAAACTCCAGTACAAACTCCGGAAGAAGAAACCGACTGATCTAGCCAATGAAAGCCCGGAAGTAGGAGATGCAAGCGGAGTAAAAACGGCGGAGAAGAAAACAAAGGAAATCCCTGCTCCACCAATGACAGAACAGGACAAACATGAATTACTCCAAACACCAGTGAGACCACACGAGCCCCCTGAAGTGCTAGAAGCCCAGAGGCGAGCCCTCCAAAGGCAGCAGCAGCATCTATTCCGAACTCGAGAACACCTACAAAAAACCCAGGATGACATAAAGCTCATGAAGGAAGAAATAGAGGAATACGAGAGAAAGAATAGATCCGGCATTAAACAAACAAGGTTACCCGGAATCGCATGACCGGAAGTAGTGCCGCCAAATAAAGGTTTCATAACCCATCTTGGCAAAAGAAGGTAAACGGCAAGGATGCCAGAGGCGAGCCCATATACAAAACGGCAACAGAAAACCAGGAGGCAACATTCGCCATCCTCAACAACAGCATGTACTCCAATGGTGAAAAACTTCAAAGGGTGTACGCTTTCCTAGGAAAAGCCTTGCAACAGCAGCAACGAGTGCAAACAAGATCAGGGAAATTGCATGACGACTCGGCCCTGTGCAAAACCGCTACTTGCGCCGCTGGTGCACCCGGACCTGAAGAACCCGGAGATTCGATTAACTCGAAAGAGAAAAAACCAGATCCGAGAAAGGACAAGAAAAATCCCGTCAATAAGGATGAAGTGTCCAGAATCGGATCCCATCTCCCGAAAGACGGAAATAATCTCCATGATCGGGAAGAGAAAAACCGGAAGGACGGAAAAGCAATGCCGCCTCCGAGACACCCGGCTGAGAAAGCCGGAAAATACGACATTCCTCACAGGCGTGAGAGATCCCGGACACCGCCCAGGAATAAGGAAAGACACAGGAGTAGAACTCCCCATTACCCCAAAGGGCACGGTCACGGAGGAAATAGAGACAATCCCGGAAAAGCGCGTTCACGCCATAATGGAAAAGAAAGGAGCAGATCCCCTTCCATTCAGCCGGCAGATACTCCACACATATAGACAGAGCGGAAAGAGATGATTTATACTTCGGGCCTAAGTCTTTCAGTGACAGGATTCGAAAAATAACTCTGCATTCTGACTTCGCCAAAGTTGGTCCAACATACCAAAAATAAACCGGCAGTACAAACCCGGATACCTAGCTCTCAGGCTATTACACAGCCGTCCAGATTAACAACGGGACAGACCTAGAGGCAGTAAAATTCCTCCCCCTTATGTTACTGGACGGAGCCAGAGACTGGATCAACGGGCTTCCGTCAAGAACTGTCGACAGCTGGGATGATATGGCTAGGGTTTTCACTCAGCACTTTCGAGGAACTTATAAGCGCCCAAATAGCATCAACCAGCTCAACCGTTGCACCCAGTTTGAAGAAGAACCATACGTGGATTTCATCTCAAGATGGACAATAATGAAGAATAGTTGCTCTGGAGTAACTGACGTTCAAGCAATGCATGCTTTCGTCAATGGCCTAAAACCCGGACTCGTACCGTTCATGACCGGTTCCAAAATGCACAAAGATCTCGGATCTATGCTTACAACCGCCAATGAACATGCTGCGGCCGAAGACGATATCAGAGCAAGAGGTGGCAATATCGATACTTTGATTCAAGCCAAGAAGACCCTTCGCCGTGAGAAAAAAGCAACTCCTGATGCAACACCAAAGCCCAAAGAAGTTAACATAGCCTTTGGAAGGGAAAATGGGAGCAAATGGAAAGGACGAAGCGCAGAACCGATCAATTACACCAAGGAACTGTGGGAAAGAATAAAATCGGAAAACTGCGTCCACCATTCGCAATTTCGGAAACCTACCCATACCAACGCGCAATGCCGGCTGAACAACACATGAAAGGCAATGCAGGATCCGGAAACAAGGGGAAGAGCTCCAAGAGGAAATTCTCCAAGCAAAATCCAGAAGCTGAAAAAGAAGACAGTGAATCGGACACTAACGAAATAATCCAGGAACAACAGCGAAAAGGCGAGCCTAAGTTTCCGAGAGTTGACGAAGTGTGCAACTTAACCTTCTTGGCAACTCCCTCTACAAAGGTGGCAAAGAGAATACTTCGAGAAATAAACGCGGTTGTTCCAGCAACTCCGAAATTCTTGAATTATTCAAATACACCAATTACCTGGGATCAGTCTGGTCATACCGGAAATATCCCAGAACCTGGCACCCAAGCTCTTGTTGTAAGCCCTATTGTTCAAAACACTAGGATGAAAAGAGTGTTGATGGATGGAGGATCCAGCATTAACATAATGTATCTGGACACGCTGAAACACCTGCGAATATCCGAGACACAGCTCAATCACAGTAATATACGCTTCCAGGGCATCGTCCCTGGTAGGCAAGCACGATCCCTAGGAGAAATTTTCCTAGAAGTAACCTTTGGAGAGAAAGACCATTTCCGTCAGGAAAAAATCTCCTTCGAGGTTGTGCCGTTCGAAAGTGTATCACGCAATACTCGGACGTCCAGCTTTCGCCAAGTTCATGGCAAGATCATGTTATATCTATAACAAGCTGAAGATGCCATGACCAAAAGGTGGAGTAATTACCATAAGTGGAGACTTCAAATTCGCGAACGAGCTGGAAAAAGAAAACGCCCTTTGCGCAAAAAAGATAATAGCAAAGGAAGAACTGAAAGAGCTGGCAAGAGAAGTATCGCCGACAGAAATGCCGGCATGAAAAGAAAGCCGGAAACCTGCAGATAGTTTCAAAGCTTCCGAGAATACAAGGAAAGTCATCCTAGACCCCAAAGACCCGACAAAATTTGTCGTAGTAGGGTCAGGGATGACCGACAAATAGGAAGACGAGCTCATCAAGTTCCTCCGTGAGAACTGGGATATATTCGCCTGGTGTCCAGCTGATATGCCAGGCGTACCCAGGGAACTTGCTGAGCATCAACTCAAGGTGATTCCAGGCTCCAAACCCGTCAAACAAGGTCTCCGTCGATTTGACGGAAGAAGGCGCAAGGCTATTGGCAAGGAGATTATCTGGCTATTAGCGGCTGATTTTATCCGGGAAGTGATACATACTTAGTGGTCCGCAAATCTAGTATTAGTCCCGAAGAAAGACAGTACTGTCCTTAGGATGTGTATAGATTATACTGGCTTGAACAAATGGTGTCCAAAAGATAGGTTTGCGTTACCGCGAATCGATCAAATAATAGACGCCACTGCAGGCTCTGAGCTTTTATGCTTTTTGGATGCATATTCTGGGTATCATCTAATACGCATGAAGGAAGAAGATCAGATAAAAAGCTCCTTCACAACCCCATATGGAACGTACTATTACATAACCATGTCATTCGTCCTGAAGAACGCAGGTGCAACTTACCAGCGTTGCATGCAACGATGTTTGCATAGTCAGATTGGTAAAAACGTCCATGTTTACGTGGATGATATTGCCGTCGTTTCCAAGTAAAAAGACACGCTCCTTGAAGATTTGCGAGAAACCTTCAAAAATTTGCGCACTTATAAAATGAAGTTGAATCCTTAAAGTGCGTATTCGGGGTTCCCTCAGGAAAACTTCTGGGTTTTATCGTTTCTCAAAGAGGAATAGAAGTAAACCCGGAAAAGATCAAGGAAATCCTGAACATCTCTAAACCCACGTGTAGAAAAGATGTCCAGAGACTGACGGGTTCTGCAGCTGCCGTCAGTAGATTTATCAGTCGATTGGGAGACAAAGCTCTGCCATTATACAAGTTGTTGAAGAAATCCGACAAATTTGTATGGACAGAAGAAGCTGACGTAGCATTGACCCAGCTAAAAGAAACCTTGATGAAAACACCGATTTTGGCCTCACTAAAAGACGAAGAACCTATGTTGTTGTACCTCACGGCAACAAATAGGATTATCAGCGCGGTGATAGTTGTGGAGAGACGAAAAGACGAACAAAGCATACCAGACCAGCATCCGGTATATTACGTAAGTGAAGTTCTTTCCGAGTCAAAGCAAAGGTACCCACATTATCAAAAGCTGGCATATGGCGTATTTTTCGCATCTCGAAAACTCCATCATTATTTCCAAGGACATTCCATAACAGTGGTATGTAAAGCACCACTAGGGGATATAATCAACAATGCGGACGCATCCGGCCGAGAAGCCAAATGGGGTATTGAGTTAGTTGCGTTCGACATTAAGTACCAACCCCGGACGGCAATAAAATCCCAGGTGTTGGCAGGTTTCGTCGCTGATTGGACAGAAGCGTTGGAAAACACACCAATGCCAGAGTCGGAATACTGGGTTAGGCATTTTGATGGATCCAAGATGAAGGAATGCGCTGTAGCTGGTGTAGTCATAAAATCCCCCAAATGAGACACAATGAAATATGTATTACAAATACATTTCAATGCCAGTAATAACGTGGCATAATACGAGGCATTGCTTCATAGCTTGCATATTGCAAAAGAAATAGGCGTCAAACGCATATTATGCTATGGCGACTCGGATTTGGTGTAGCATCAACTCAACCAAACATGGGCTACCAAAATACCCATCATGGCCGAATATCGGAGAACTGTGGACGAGTTTGCAATTTTCTTCCTGGGATTTGAAGTACTTCATATAAAAAGGGAAGAAAATTAGAACGCGGATGCTTTAGCCCGCATGGGCTCGGAAAGAGTGAAAACCCTACCGCAATGTGTGTTTGTCCAGCATTTGTACGAACCATCAATAAAAGGTGGAGATGTTGATTACCCACTCGTTTCCGAGTCAATTGAAGTCATGCTAGTAAAACCGGATTGGACAATTCCATACATAAACTTCTTAGTAGATCAGAAGTACCCGGAAGGAGCAGACGAGGTCTTGCAAAGACAAATAAAGCGTCGATGCAAAGGATACGTGGTAATAGATGGTTGCCTTTATAAACGCAGTACTATTGGAATTTTTATATGGTGTATTTCGCCAGAAGAAGGACGAGAAATTCTGCAAGAAATCCATGCCGGGGATTGCGGACACCATGCTCAGTCAAAAAAGCATTCCGTGCAATGTTTTTCTGGCTATCAGCCAAGACAGATGCCGAACACATAGTTAATACATGTGCCGGATGTCAATATTATGCCAAGCAAAAGAATATGCCAACCCAAGCACTCAAAACTATCCCTATAACGTGGCCGTTTGCGGTCTGGGGGCTAGATATGATGGGACCATTCAAAACTGCTAGAGGTGGATTCACACATCTACTGGTTGCAATAGATAAGTATACAAAATGGGTGGAAGCAAAACAGATCAAAAAGCTGAATGGTGTAACTGCCAGGAACTTTATCATTGACATAGTCATGAGATATGGCGTTCCGAACAGCATAATTACCGACAACGGGACAAACTTTTCTAGTGGAGAGTTGGCAAAATATTGCCGACAAATGGGAATTCGCTTAGATCTTGCATCTGTAGCCAACCCGCAATCCAATGGACAGGTTCAAAGAATGAATAGCTCAATCTTGCAAGGAATACGCCCAAGACTCGAATCTCCTCTTCATAGAGCAGCTGGAGCATGGGTGGAGGAATTTCCCTCCGTGCTTTGGAGTATTCGGACCACGCCAAACAGGTCAACAAGGCAAACCCCGTTTTTCCTAGTTTACGCAGCGAAAGCAATGCTTCCAACAGACATGCTCCATGATAGCCCAAGAGTGCAAGCTTTCGATGACTCGGATGCCAAAAGCGCACGACAGGATGCCGTCGATCTCTTAGAAGAGGAACGAGAACTTGTGCTTCAAAGATCCGCCATTTATCAGCAGGGTTTACGACGCTACCATAGTCGGAAAATCAGACATCGTTCTTTTAAAGAAGGTGACCTAGTGCTAAGATTGGTGCAACAAAGAAAGCACAAAATGGCCCCAGTTTGGGAAGGACCGTTTTTCATTAGCAAAACTATGAAAAACGGGTCATATTATCTTGTAGACATTCGAGATACGGAAGATGATCCCAATAAACCGAATCGCAAAAGAAAGAGGAAGATAGATGCTGAACTAGGAGAGAACAAAAGGCCTTGGAGCATCCACCAGTTACGTCCCTTCTATACTTAGTTCAATGTCTATGTAAACATATTTGAGATCATGAAATAAAGTTGTCGGAATTCTTACATCCATGTTTTTACAAGTTTATTATAGTACAAAGCATGATTTCGTCTTATCTATTTCCCAATGATCTTGCAAAATACTCAATGTTAACCCAAATTGTGCCTGCGTGCTCGGCGTTTAAAAACTGAATGATTTTCAGCCTATTAAGGGCTAAAGGAAACTCGGATTGTGCCTGCGTGCCTGAGTTTCATTCAAAAAATTCCTTACTATTCTCCAAGTATTATCTGATTGTTTATGTGCTGGGTCACTAGAGCTAGTAAGTAAAAATGCCTTTAGTACGATCCGTGTTTCCGAGTTTGAACTCATCGGTTTTACCCAGTCACTTGGCACGAAGATTAAAATACTACAGAGCCATTTCAAACACTAAGGACAGTCAAAGCACATAAACCAGAGAACTTAGAAGATAAAGGAATATAAAACCCGGAAAACTTGCAAAGGATTTAGTAACATTAACTTCAAAAGGCGGAGTACTTGTTTATACAAATGAATAGAAGCATTACAATAAAGTTTTACACTATAAAGTTTATTAATGCTCCTATTTCGTATCTTTCCTATCCAGGGCAAGGAAAATTCTTCAAGCATCCGAGTCATCTTCGCTGCTGGACTCCTTGGGGGCTTCTGGAATCTCTTCTTCCGGATAGGTGATGGAGATATTCACCATAGAAGCAAACTTAGTAGCGTGACCTTTGATTTCATCAAAGATGGTGAACCGCTGGGTCTTCGTATATCCTTGCGGAATGTCGGACGCCACGCGCCAAGATTTGGCAGTGGTATAATGCATATTCATAAGCCCTAGAGCCATGCGTGCACCATCCCGTGCCGCGGAGCGCAAGGTGGATTCCTTGGCCTCCGCAATTTCTATGATAGCTCCCGGAAGTTTTTCAACTTCCGAGAGATCCCCAGACTTTGCGGGAAGATATCTGTTGATGAGAAACATCCCCGTAGCTTTGATCGCGGTGAATACCTTCCCGAAAGCTCGGATTTTCTCAATCCGAGTAAGTGATGGGTGTCGTGGTGGTATCACGGCAGATGCCATAGGATGGCTAATTGTTGGGGCCGAAGGACGCTGGAGGTATCAGGGGAGGGATCGCACGACGAGTAGCCACGCTAAGGTACGTCTAGCACTGCAAACAACAAGATCTACCCAGGTTCAGGGCCCTCGTGTGGAGGTAAAACCCCTACTCCTGCCTTCCTCTCTATATGGGTGTTTTCCGAGTAGCCACAGTACAAAGTATGCCTCTTGGCCGAGTAGCCACTCGTCTGCTCTCTCTATTTCTAGTGTTAGCTCTAGCAATAAATGCGAATGAGGCAACGTCCCTCGCGCAGGAGGGGGAAGGACACCTTATATACTGGTGCCCAGCCGGATAAACAAAGACTAAAAGGTACGGTGATGTGACTTGACCACTGTGACGCGAGCACGCTTCCGGGATCTCGCGCTGAGAAGCCGCCGCGCCGTACGGCTGACAGACCCTGTCCACTCTGTCAGCCTCACAACATAGACCTCCATCTCGTCCTGTCCCCTCTGTCCTTGACAAGACCGGACAGCTGCCTAACCCTCTGTCACTGATGATCACAAACCTAGTAAGTGAAACCGCACGGCGGTACGGACGCAGGATACGCGGGATCCTTTGTCAGAACGGCTCCATTGACTTCTGGCCCGAGTAGGCAACGCCCCTCTACTCGGACCACAACACTCGGACAATTGTAACTTCCTTGATATCTTCTCTTGGCCTTCAGTGATATATCCGGATAGAATCTACCGGGTAGCAAGTATCCGGGTAGCCGTCTACCCGGTCAACCACACTTTGACCTTCACTTTAGCACTTTCCTTACCCCTACTCGGGGGTAACCCCCCGACAATAGTCCCCGAAGCTGGTAGAGTCCAGTGAAATTGTTCGTTGGGCCCTGCCAGCTTAAAAACAGAACTTTGTCTTCATAACTGAAAAGAGGCCAAGTTGCACCTCAACTTGGCTCAGCATCTCTTCCTTGAATTTCTTCCTCTTCGAGTAAAGCGCTTTCTGTACCATGCTGCCGAGTAAAAAGACCTAGCAAAATTCCACGCTCAATATCGCTGGATCGGACCAAATACAACTTCCCGTGTCACCTGGGGCACGTGGCACACGCAGAGAGCGCGACGCCTCGTTTCAACCGCACGCCACGCGCCATCCTCTACGCGCTGGGCCCACGGCTCGTTAGGTCACATCAACCGTACTCGAGAGCCCACGATCCGGACGTGTGATTAACTGCGCCCGTTACGCGCACGTATTGCGCTATGTGCATTTCTAACGGTCACTTAATCCACGCCGCACGATTGGAGCCCACGATCACAGCCACGATTAATCGACCGGTGACGGCAGTTCGCAGCGGGGAGAGATAAATACCCCCGCGCCGCCCACTTCTTCTCTTTCCTGTTCTTTTCGCCCTCTTGCTCTCCGCCTCTCCGCCTCCGTCGAGCTCATCGCCACCGCAGTCCCATGCCGCGCCGCCGAGAGAGAGAGAAAGAGAAACGACTCCGCGCAAACCTCTGAGATCTTCACCTCCAATCTCCATCTTCATGGCCCCCAAGGATCCCGCTGCTGCCTCCCGAGCCGGCTGGGAAGGCTCTGATGTGACGGCGGAGGATTGCCAGTGGCTCGTCAATACGCGCCGCGTTCCTCCCGGCGTCATCTGCAGGCATCCCGGCGACGAGATCGAGCCGGAACCACAAGAAGGTGAATACGTCGACTTCCTGTCCCATTTTAAGCGTGGTTTTGGCCTTCCGATTTCCGAATTCCTCTCTGAATTCCTCCGCCACTTTGGCGTCCAACGTCACCATCTTCCTCCCAACGCTATTGTTATGCTCTCCACACACGCTACCGTGTGTGAGGAATTCTTGGGAGTCTACCCCACAATCCACACTTGGGCCAAATATTTATTTCTCCGCCGTCAAAAGATCCCAAATCCCAACACTTCTACTCCTCGCGAGATGACTAAAACCGGTAGCGCAATGATGCTTGTATGTGAAGAATGTAGCTTATGAGGAAGGGAAGCCCGTAGAGGACCGGATAGGCCTTCCTCCATTTGTCAACTCGATACCCTCTGGGCAGAACTGGGGCTATGACCCGAAGAAAACGGTGCCAGATGTGCTCCACGTCGAGAAGCGCATGACCCAGCTGGCAAAGTTGGGGATGATGCAAGATGATCCAATCGCCTGCTGGATGTCGCGCCGAGTACTCCCACTCCAACACCGAGTGCACAAGATGTGCTATATGGGAGGTCCTCGGGATTGCACTCGAATGACGACGTTCGAGTTAAGCAAGGCGGAGGTGGCCATCTGGGCCAGGTCCATCATGTCGACCTCACTCATCGAGAATTGGGCGTACAGCTTCGAGCCGTATAGCCGCTCCAAGCCCATTGAACAGGTTAGTACTCTATGCTTTATGTTTGCACTCTGATACCGAATAGGTAGTTTCTCAGCTTCGTATGCTTTGTATTTGCACGTTGTACCGAGTAGGTCCTCATGCTTAATCTCTTTTGGCTTTATATGCTTAGTGTTTGCATGCCATGCCGGGTAGAAATCCTTAGCTAAATATGCTTTGTGTTTGCACGCTAATCCGAATAGAACTCCTTAGCTAAATATGCTTTGTGTTTGCATGCTATCCCGAGTAGAACTTCTTAGCTAAATATGCTTTATGTTTGCATGCTATTCCGAGTAGAACTCCTTAGCTAAACATTCAACTCACTGCACCCCTTGCTTGTATCCGTAGCACATCTCTCGCCAGCGAGAAGAGGACAATGAACTCTTCACCGCCAATTGGACCCAAGACCGAGAAGATGACGATACGACCGCTTTTGATACTCAGGACACCCTCTGTATGCCCAATGTTGTTCAGCCTGGTAAGTCTCGAGTAGATCCCTCTATTCGGGATTGGTCCGAATACAAAGAAGGTGACCGAGTTCACCTCTTTGCTCACTGGTATCATCCTTTGATTCCCTTCTCTGTTTTTGAACTTCTTCCTTCTTCTACTCTGCAGAGGACCCTGATGACGAGGAGGAGGAGGCCTTGGATGTTGATCCTCTATCAATGGCCGCTCCCAGCACTCGGAAGAGGGTTGGCAGTGGTGCCCAAGCACCCCCTTTCAAAAGAGCCAAGAAGCAAGGCGCTGCCAAGACCACTTCTTCCCGCAAGAGGACGGCCCCTACTAGCAAAGGGTAAGTAACTCCCTGAGTAAAACCTTGACCTGTTGCCGCTTCCATTTGTGTTTTTTCTTCTCCCTCTTTTTGCTCTGTTTTTGAACTTTCTTCCTTCTGCAGCGCCCCTCTGGACGCGGATGCCGCTGCGGCCCCAACCCGCTCCAAGAAGAAAACACCCGTGCCCCCCGAGCAGCTCATAGAGCTCTCGGATGGAGACGAATACCAGGACCAGAAGGGTAGGGCGCGTGCGTCCTCCCCTGTCAATGTTGAAGAAGATCTCGGCGCTGAGAACAGTGGCGCCGGGGAAGATATTGATCCCCCCTTGAGCAGCAGCAAACTGACGCGCAGCAAGCTGCTCAGGATGCTGCCCACGATGAGATGCCACCGTCTCCCCCAGCTGCCTCAGCTGGGGACGATACTGAACACGCCGCTGAACGGCAAGAAGATGATGCCGCCTTGGAGAGGCCCGACGCCCACCCCGAGCAGCAGCCAGATGCCGATGCTACAGCTCAAGATGATCCCGCGGCCAGGCCGCGGGTAGAAGATAATGAAGACGCAAGACCAGACCCCGCTGCAGAGCAGCGGGTAGAAGAGAATGTGGAGGAGCCACCCCGCCAGGACCCAGTGCAGCCAGATGCTGCACCGAGTAGCCGGCCTCTAGTGCGTCCAACTCAGCAAGTGGCTCCGTCCCAAGCTCCAATTCCTCCAACAGTCCAGTCAACACCAAAAGCTCCTCCGCCAACTGCTCAAGCGCCACCAGTTGCTTCTCGGCCAGACACTGCTCGAAGCACCAGGAAAATCTCCAAGTTGGAACTGAGGCTAACCGACATCAGCCAGAGCGCGCCGCTTCGCAACGTGGACAGCAGATACTGCCCCCCAAGCCGCATGGCAAGCCTTCCGGGAAGCCGCTGAAGAGCACCCAGTTGACTATCTCGATTCCCACCACCAACACCAATCCCTCTGCCTCTGGTGCTGCTGGCCCCGTCGAGGAGCCGAGTACTGGAGCTGGTGGCAGCGCGCAACACACTTTCCCTGAGTATATGATGACTATATCTCAGCATCACAAGATCCCGTAGCCAAGGGAGAGAAGCGGCTAGCCGTTCTCAAGGAGGGCCAGCCTGTGGGATCCTCCAAGGCCAAGGGGAAAAAGGCAGCAACTCCCGAGCTTTCCTCGCGTACTGAGGAGGACGATGAGATTGAATCAGAGGGCCTTACTGCCATCCTGGACCGGGTAGGTTATGTTGACAAGGCCTAGAATAGTAAGGCGCATGGCAACCCGTCTTTGGAGGGCCTAGAGTTGGGCACCATCGACTTCTACCGCACCGACTGGAACAAAGCCGACGTGGGCTCTGTTGCAATGATGGTCGCCAGCCCTGCCTGCAGTCTCGCCGGGAAGTTGTTCGTGATGCGCAAGAACGCCGAGGATATCGAGCAGAGCTATGCAGTAAGTGTTTCTGTTCCTCCTTGTATTTTCCGAGTTGCTGGTTTCCTCTTTTTTCTTCTCTCTTCCTCTTTTCCTCTTAGTCATTCCCCGAGTCCCCGGGATTCGGGCCGAGTAGGTGAAGACTCAACCGAGTTGACATCTACCCGGGCCAAATCTTTCCAAACACTTACACTTTTTCTCTTCTTATCTGCAGGATAGCATCCAGAAGCGGACAAAGACTTTCCGTCGGCTTCTCTGGAACCATCGTCTCGCTAAAGACCGCATCCACGCTTTGGAAGCTCATAACAAGGATAGCGAGGCGATGGAGCAGGCAACCCTGGACCGCGCTATCCAGATTTCAGAAGTTGAAGGTAAGCTTTTAGCATCTCAGTTTATGCGTTTTATGTTTACGCCCGTGTCTGCTTTTTGCTCTAACACAGTTTTCTCTGCAGTCAAGCTGAAGGACCTGATGGATAGGCACCGAGACTGCAAAGTCTTCGCCGAATCTGCCCAAAGCAAGATCCGCACTTTGGAAGGTGAGTTTTCCTTCTTCTCTCCGCTTGTGTTTCTTTCACTTGGCTATTCTGTTGATACCATTATCCTACTCTCAGAAGAGTACAAGAGATACCGGGAGCAGCATCAGCAATGCCTCACACCCGCTGAAGTGCAGATGCAGCTGCAAACCCGAGAAGCGGCGGTCGAGAAAGAGCGGGCAGTCGAAAGGGCTGAGTATGAGAAGATGCAAATCCAGCTGAAAACTGCCCTCGAGGCTGCCATCCATCAAGGCAACCTGAAGTAAGAGGTTGAGAAGACCGCCAAGGCCAGGGAAAAGACACTCGAGATGGAGATCTCGATGCTGAAGGAGCACAACCAGCAACTCGTCGCCTAGATTGCAGATTCGCACCGTATCCAAGATAGGCATATCTCTAATGAGGCCGACTGGAAGATCAAGCTGGGGGGCCTGCTGGTGGATTTAGAGTGTGAGTTCCCTTTACTCTGTTTTTGGTTTGGTTTTTTCTACTCTGCCTTCTTCTACCCGGTTTTGCTTCTTCTCGGTTTCTGTTTCTAACTCTTACTATTTCTTTTCCTAGATATCTTCCCGGAGCTCCGCTCTGCTAGTGTGACTGCTATGGACAAGGCGAGACAACTCAGAGCCGCGTCTGGTCTGCCTATTGATGATTCCTCCATTGACGACTATCTTCTCAGCATCAAGACGCAGATCTGCTCCCTCAAGGGTCTGGGCACCGCCATGGTGTCCACTGGCCTCAAACTGCACGAGCTATTCTGGCCTGAGAAGGAAGTGCCAAACACTTTCCGTGAAATTGTGAGTAGCTGGACGGAGTCAAAGCAGAACTCAAGAAGTAGCGCGCCTCTGCAGCTTGGGCTGGAGCTGACGAGCCGCTACACCTCATCATTAGCTAGTACGAGAACTTGAACCTTGACAGGATCCGCGTGCGCTGAGAGGACTCCAAGTGGACCAATGACCCCAACTGCGTCACTTGCCGCAAGGAGATCGCCTACGAGATCGCCTCCTACGCCGACACCGGCGTCTACATCGATGGCCTCACCGAGCCAGATACCGATGTAGGGGAAGACGACGACGAGGGCGAAGCCGAGTTCGACGAAGAAGACGCGGATGAGGGATCCCAGCAGGAAGATACCATGGAGACGGAGCAGACCGAGCAGCAGGAAATTGCTAAGGACTCCGAGTTGGCGGCCAAAGACGAAGCCGAGAAGCCGCAACCCAACACCCAGCAGACCTCCATCACCGCTGAGATGGTGATCCAGGAGGACGCTCCCGAGATGGGCGCAACTGATGCTACTCCAACGGACGTCAACCCGCTACCCAGGACCCAGTTTGTCGCGTCCACCTCTGCGACTGATGTCATCTCCGTGGCCACCGCTACCTCCGAGCCAGCTGCCTCCACCAACACAGAAGCGGACAACACTGCTACTACTATTTGAATGACTCCTGTAAACTTTACTTTTAAACAATTATTAGATCCCCGGTATGCCGGGTGCAGATGTAACCTGAAAACACTTATGTCTTTGTTGCTACTCAGTTTTTAATTCAATTGATGTTTTTAGCAACTCTGGCTCGATGTCGGGTTGCGTTTCTATGCAAGTCCCCGAGTTGCATTTTTCATTCACTCTCTCTTTTCGTCTCAGCTCTTACCTGCCACTTGTGGCTTTTTTGGTAGTCGAGTCACAAGATGTCAAAGTTCGAGTTTCAAATACTTTGCTACTTAGAAAAAATCATAGTAACGCTGCCCACCACTTAGCTGAAAAGATAGAAAATAGTAAAGAACACTCTACTTGGTTGCCACACGTTTCCTTTCCTTAGCACTTTTTCATGTGTTCATTGAACTTTGGCTTGTTCTCTGGCTTGCCATGAAGCCGTGTTGCGGACAGCAGCAGAGTCGCAGAGTTGGCCTGTGGGTTTAAACACACTACTATATATGCTTCTGAAATTCTAAGTGGTTCAACCGAATAAACAAAGTAAAAAACAGAATATGAACACAGGTAACAATTTGAGCAAGGGAAGTCCCCGAGTTCGAATTCGGAGTGCTAACTAGAATTTAACTCGGGTCAGGAGATACATACATCTTTTTTCTCATGAGTGAAAACGACGTAGTAGAGCTACATTCCAGGGGCGCATAGATTCCTCTCCAGCTCTATCCGGCCTGTTCTTCTGAGGTGGCTGCACGTCAACTAGATAATAGGCATCATTGTGCAGAGCCTTGCTCACAATGAAGGGCCCTTACCATGGAGGAGAAAGCTTGTGCATCCCGGCCGTGTGTTGCACGAGCCTAAGGACCATGTCCCCTTCTTGGAAAACCCTTGGGTTCACTTTCCGGCTGTGATAACGCCTCAAGTTTTGCTGGTAAATAGCTGAACGTGACAGAGTTAACTATCTTGCTTCTTCTAGCAGGTCAATGTCATTTTCTCGAGCTTCTCTAGCCTCTGCCTCAGTGTAGAGGGTTACTCGGGGCGAGTCATGCTCTAGGTCAGTGGGCAACACGGCCTCAGCTCCATATACCAGGAAAAAAGGTGTGTATCCGGTTGATCGGTTAGGGGTAGTCCTTAGACTCCACAACACCGCCGGGAACTCGTCTAGCCAACACCCAGGTGTTTTCAGCAACGGATCAATCAGCCTTGGCTTTATGCCGGATAGCACCATGCCATTTGCTCTCTCAACTTGCCCATTGGAGGCCGGATGCGCGACAAATGCAACATCTAGCCGAATCCGCTTCTCTTTGCAGAATCTCGCGAAAGCACCCTCAGCAAAATTTGTGCCGTTATCAGTTATGATGTTGTGCGGGTAGCCATACCTCAGAATGATATCCTTCAGGAAACTAACACCCGTGGCTCCATCACACTTCCGAATAGGCTTGACCTCAATCCACTTGGTGAACTTATCCACCATGACCAAGATGTGAGTCATGTTGCCTCTAGCCGGCTTGAAAGGGCCTACCATGTCCAAGCACCAAACAACAAAGGGCCAAGTAATAGGAATGGTCTTCAACTCGGAAGCTGGCATATGAATCTTACTTGCAAATCTCTGGCACCCGTTGCACTTCCTCACAATATCTTCAGCTTGCTTCAAGGCAGTGAGCCAAAAGAATCCATGCCGAAATCCCTTGTTGACTAGAGCCCGAGAAGAGGCGTGATGCACGCATTCCCCCTGATGCATCTCCACCAGAATTTCTTCTCCTTCCTCTGGCTCAACACAGCGCTGCAGCACACCAGTGGGACTTCTTCTATGCAGCACCTCCTTGAAAATAGTGTAGCCCTTGGATCTTCTCTGTATCTGCCTAGCCGTAACCTAATCATTCGGCAAGGTTCCATCTTTTAGAAAGGATAATATGGGCATAGCCCAACTCAGTGTCTCCCGTGTGGGAAACACTGGTTCATCCACTTCCATTGGATCAGCAACTAAGATCTCGTCTGAGTTGAGGGTGAGTCCTCGAGTCCCCGAGTACTCGGAAAGGACCCCCTTGATGAATGCGACAGTCCCCGAGTCGAATGGAGCAGTCCCCGCGTTGCAGGCGCCAGTCCCCGGGTTGGCGACGGCAGTCCCCGGGTCCACTTTTGCAGCGTCCCAATCAACCTCCATGGGAACATTTTCTTCTCCTGGCAGAGATGGAACGAAGATAGACTCCGAATTGGGGGATGGCTTGATGGATGGCTTTCTCAAATGCTCCAAGGCAATCCCAGCCGGGATAAACTGCCGAGAAGATCCCAACTTGGACAAAGTATATGCTGCATCATTTTTTGCTCGATGTATGTCTTGGAACTCACATCCTTCAAAGAATCCAGTCATAGTTTGCACCAGAAACCGATACGACGCCATGTTGGCATCCAGAGCATCCCAGGTTCCGGATACCTGTTGCACCACCAAATCCGAGTCGCCATAACAGATGATGCGCTGCACTCCAACCTCCTTGGCTACCTTCAAGCCGTGTACCACGACCTCATACTTGGCCACGTTATTATATGACTTGAACTGAATCTGCAGCATGTACTTGAGATGGTCTCTCTTGGGTGACGTAAGCACTACGCTAGCACCAAGGCCTTCCTTCACTTTGGAACCATCGAAATGCATCTTCCAGTAGTTGGTTTCCGGCGCAGGAGGCTCATACTGCACCTCAGCCCAATCCACTAGAAAATCCGCCAGGATCTGTGACTTGATGGCTTCTCTTCTCGCGTACAGAGGAGCGTACGCGGCCAACTCGATTGCCCACTTGGCTACCATGCCGCTTGCTTCCTTGTTGCCCATGATGTCCGAGATGGGATCTGAGCTCACCACTGTGATGGGATGCTCCTGGAAATAATGCTTCAGCTTCTTGGAACCCAAGTACACGCCATAGGTCATCTTCTGGTAGTGCGGGTAGTTTTGCTTGGAGTTGGATAGCACCTCACTGAGATAGTACACTGGCCGCTGCACTGTCTTGCCTTCCTCTTCTCGTTCCACCACCATCACCACACTGACTACTCGGTTGGTAGCCGCAATATAAAGCAGCATTGGCTCTTTGGGTAGCGGACTTGCCAGAACTGGAGCGCTACCCAGCATGGTCTTCAGCTCCTTGAATGCCACGTCAGCTTGCGGTGTCCAGACAAACTTTTCATTCTTTTTCATCAACTGATAGAGAGGCATAGCCTTCTCGCCCATTCTTCCCAGGAAGCGGCTCAGAGAAGCCAGGCATCCGGTAAACTTTTGCACATCCTTCAGGGATCTCGGCAAAGACATGCTCTCTATAGCTTTTATCTTTGAAGGATTGGCCTCAATGCCCCGGCTAGAAACCAAGAAGCCGAGTAACTTGCCAGCCGGGATGCCAAAGGTGCATTTAGTTGGATTCCACTTCATATTATACTTGCGCAAGTTGGCAAATGTTTCTTCAATGTCACTAAGCAGAGTATGTGTTTTATTCGTTTTGATGACAATGTCATCTACGTACACCTGCACATTCTTGCCAATCTGATCATGCAAGCATTTCTGCATGCATCTCTGATAGGTAGCCCCAGCATTCCGCAACCCAAAGCACATGATACGATAGCAATAAGCCCCGTACGGGGTAATAAAGGTAGTCTTTAATTGATCATCCGGGTTGAGAGCTATCTGATGAAAACCAGAGTAGGCATCTCTAAAAGATAAAAGCTCACAACCAGCAGTGGAATCGATCACCTGATCTATGCGGGGTAGCGGAAATGGATCCTTGGGGCAGGCCTTGTTCAAGTCGGTGTAGTCCACGCACATGCGCCATGCGGTGTCGCCCTTGGGGTCCTCCTTCTTCTTCTCAACCTTAACCGGGTTGTCTAGCCAGTCTGGATGTAGCACCTCTATGATAAAGTTGCTTATCAGCAACTTGGTGATCTGATCACCGATAGATTTCCTCCTCTCATCACCAAAGCGGCGCATAGCCTGGTTGACTGGCTTGGCGTCAGGACGCACACGTAACGAGTGCTCAACCAACTCCCTCGGGACACCCGGCAGATCCTCATTGGACCTTGCGAAGACGTCCCGATTCTCACGAGGAAGTGGATGAGCTCGCTTTCCTATTTCTCTCCCAACCCGGCGCCTGTGAGGAACTGCCGGGATCACTGCATTTACTTCCATGGCACGCCTGTGCAGTGACTGCTTGTCGGCTGGCTCAGTAGTGAAAATCATGTAGCTCTCATGGTGTTCCTGGTACTGGTTGTGGTTCCCACCACCGTTGTTGCCGTTGTTGTTGTTGTTGTTTTTGTTGTTGTTGTTGTTGTTGTTGTTGTTGTTGTTGTTGTTGTTGTTGTTGTTGAAGTTACAGTTGCCATTGAAGTTGCGGTTGCTGTTGTTATTGAAGTTGCGGTTGGCGTTGTTGTAGTTGCGGTTGGCTCCCTGAGCCACTTGGTTCACATTCTCCCTTCTCGGATTCCCTGCAGGCCTCGGAGCAGCTGCCCGAATAGGCTGCACATTGGCATTCGCAGGCGGCAGAGGAGGAGGAGGGGGCAGACAACAAGCATCTTCATTCTTGATTTCATCCCACCAGCTGCACTGCCGGGTGGTGTGGTTTGCTGGTCTACTCGGATGCCGAGTGTGGAAGCTGCATGGCCCAACCTTTATGTTCTCAAAGATAAAACTCTTCTCTGCCGGAACCGGGTTGCCGCTACCCAGCCGGGGAGCATTGTATGGCTTATTGATGCCTTGGCCCTCATTCTGGTTTTGCCTGTATTGGGCTCCAACAGTTTTTTGCCTTTGGCTACTCCCAGCAGCCATGGTCACAACGTTCACCTCCTCGGGATCATACCGAGTATCGATGCGGTCACCTCTGCGCTTGTTGCGGAACTCATTGCGTCTGCTGTTGTCATGGTGCTTCTTTCTCGGCTCAGGAGAATCAAGCAGAGGCTGAGTAGGGTCACCGAGAGCATACATATCAGCAATCTTGATTGTCTCGGCGAGAGTACTCGGCATCTCCCTCTGCAGCTTCTGCCATAACATGCTGCCATGCTTGCAGCCTTGAGCAAACCAGGCGATCGCCTGTGACTCGTTCACACCTTCACAGGTGTTCCTCAAAGTGCTCCACCGAGTAAGGTACTCTCGGTCAGTCTCATCTTCCCGCTGCTTGCAAGCGGACAGTTGCTACGGCCTATTTGGCCTCTTGTAGGTGCTGGTGAAGTTGCTGATGAAGGCCTCCAAGAAGTCCAGCCATCAGTTGATGCTATCTTTCGACAAGCCGTTGAGCCAGATCCGAGCAGGCCCCTCCAACATCTGCGGAACATACCGCACTGCCCATCTCCGATTGCCGCCTGCAATGTGCACAACGGTGACATAGTCATTCAGCCAATCTTCTGGCTTGGTGCTGCAATCATAGCTCTTGGTGCCTCTAGCCAGCTGGAACTTGCTCACAGCGGGCTCCTCCATGATGCGGCGTCCAAAACAGTCTGGGCCGGGTGGCCCCTTCGTCTCGAGCTGTGCAGACCGATTGATCCGGTCCAGCTTGTACCTTGCGTCACTGGGCGCCAGCATGCGGTCACCCACACGATCAGTGATGTCTCTGGGGTCAGCGTAACCGGCTAGCCCCATCGCCGAATAGCCATCACCATATCTGTCCTGCTGCACAACTGTGGGTTGCACCACCGGATTGGTTGCTGGCACAGCCGCGTGCGGCTGCGCTGCCGCTGGTTGCTGTGTCCTCTGCCGGGTAGGCTGAGCCGCGTGATGCCGGGATGCGCCTTCTCGGTCTCCTTCTTGCCTCCTGCTGTGAGCTTTAGTGGCTTGATAGCCCGCTCCTGCAGAGTTGTGTTTTTGGCCGGGCTGCCACTCTACAGCGTGCTGTTTTGCAGCGACAGCCGAGTCGTACACCTGCATCTGTTTGTTTCTCCCAGAGTTCACACTCTGGGCTAGGTTACCACCGAGACGAGGCGATGAGGCCTGATCCAAATATCTGCCCCCATGCGAGTGAACAACATGGGAAGCGCCAGCACCGGGATTGGCTTTCCGGAAGTCCTCGTTCTGCCTGCCAGCCTCTAGCACTAGCTCGTTGAATCTCTCCTGCTCCCTAGCACGCGTCGCCACTGAGATGCGGCAACTCAGCAGCCACTGCCTCTGCAGCCCTAAGAGTCTTGGCGGGAGTGCTGTATCTAGGCCTACCAACAGTGTTCAAACTAGTAGATTGGCTAGCAGCCCCACCATCTCTAGCCAGCTCAGCGCCTAAGTTGCGACGAGTAACGCCTATCTTGCTAGGCAGCCTAGAAACAGGCGTAAAGCCATGCGCTATGTTGTACTCATTCTGAGTAGAGTTAGGCTCAAGCCTAACCTTCTCCAGCTCCTGGGACTCCACGAGTAGCGCTTGACGCTGCTACTCGAGTTGCGCCCTCATGGCGGCGAGTTTCGCCTCTTCGGCTCGTGGCATGCCCAGCGGCTCGGTGGCGATTACGCGAGCCGCCGGTATAGCCGTAGACGTGGTAGCATCCACGTTGCCCAGCAGGTTATGGTCCTTCTCGTAGGGCTTGTGCACCCTTGCACCAGCAGGCACCTCGATGACGCCAGCGGTAGCCGCACCTTTCCCGACATCGATAGCCGGGCCCGTCATCATCACCTCCACGCTGTCCGCAGAGCAGCCGGTTGGCTTCTCGCGGGCAGCGAGTATAGCAGGAGGATCCTCTGCAACGAGCACCACCTCTGGAAACTCGCGGATGACGGTGGTGGCGACGTAGACCAAGTGCATGCCGAAGGAGAGCACCGAGCCGCCTGCAGGCATGGGCCTGCCGCCGAAATCTCCGGCATTGTCGATGACGAAGTCGAAGGAGCCGAATCTGTGGACAAGGCCACAGACCACACGCTCCCCTGAAGCAGAAACGGGTCCCGTCCGGACGTGAACTCCAGCCAGCGCCGCTGGTAGCCCCACGGTGGGCGCCAACTGTCGTGGTGGTATCACGGCAGATGCCATAGGATGGCTAATTGTTGGGGCCGATGGACGCTGGAGGTATCCGGGGAGGGATCGCACGGCGAGTAGCCGCGCTAAGGTACGTCTAGCACTTCAAACAACAAGATCTACCCAGGTTCAGGGCCCTCGTGTGGAGGTAAAACCCCTACTCCTGCCTTCCTCTCTATATGGGTGTTCTCCGAGTAGCCACAGTACAAAGTATGCCTCTTGGCCGAGTAGCCACTCGTCTGCTCTCTCTATCTCTAGTATTAGCTCTAGAAATAAATGCGAATGAGGCAACGTCCCTCGCGCAGGAGGGGGCAGGGCACCTTATATACTGGTGCCCAGCCGGATGAACAAAGACTAGAAGGTACGGTGATGTGACTTAACCACTATGACGCGAGCACGCTTCCGGGATCTCGCGCTGAGAAGCCGCCACGCCGTACGGCTGACAGACCCTGTCCACTCTGTCAGCCTCACAACATAGACCTCCATCTCGTCCTGTCCCCTCTGTCCTTGACAAGACCAGACAACTGCCTAACCCTCTGTCACTACCCTCGTCACTGATGATCACAAACCTAGTAAGTTGAACCGCACGCCGGTACGGACGCTGGATACGCGGGATCCTTTGTCAGAACGGCTCCATTGACTTCTGGCCCGAGTAGGCAACACCCCTCTACTCGAACCACAACTTCTCTACTCGGACAATTGTAACTTCCTTGATATCTTCTATTGGCCTTCAGTGATATATCCGGATAGAATCTACCGGGTAGCAAGTATCCGGGTAGCCGTCTACCCGGTCAACCACACTTTGACCTTCACTTTAGCACTTGCCTTACCCCTACTCGGGGGTAACCCCCCGACACTGGGTCATCTCCTGTTTTTTCAGACAAACAACCAAAGGGTTAGTGAAAAAGCAGAGAAAGAAATCAAAACATGGAAAATCCGGTAAAAGTAAATAACTTACCGAGGATCTTATCCATCTCAGACCCTTCCTCCAAGCGCAGGGTCAATGCATTCTCCAAATCTCGGATGGTTTCCTTGTCCTTATCAGCTTGCTGGGAGGCATTGGACTGAGCAATGCCAACAGCCAGCTGGCTGGCCTCCAGTTCTTTCTGAACCTTCATAATTTCTTTATGAAGATCCAGGTTTTCCTGGCGGAGGTGCTCAGCATTGCCAGCGTCTTCAGCAATTTGTTTGGCTTTCGCCAAAGCAGCTGAAAAGCAAGTAACAATTCTAAGTTAGAAAACTCGGAAAAACACTTAGAAAGAAGGCATTAAAAAGAAACAACGGAGAAATATAATACATATTGTTTCCTCCAGCTGTTGTTGAGATGAGGCCAGCTCTGCCTCCTTAACATCAAGGATGGAAAGAAGGGTTTTAACCTCCTTATTCTTGATGCTAAGCTTGCCAAAAACTTCCAGGTTTATTGTTTCAGCGGTTTGCTGAAACACGGAAATGAAAACAAACGCTTAAGTTAAAAAAAAGCATGATAATGAAAGCATTAAGTGAAAAGCAGGCATTTGACTTATTGCTTGGGGGCTAGAGATATTACCTGGATCATCCGCTGTAAACCTGAGAGATTTTCGGCAAACTCTTTCGCAAAATCTGCAAATAGAGTCCCGACAGTGCTAAGGCCCTCATTGATATTCTTGAATTCTTTATCAAAGGTGGGAATGGGTTCCTCCTCAGTTACCCGAGAAGGACCTCCCACCTCCGGGACCGCCCTTGCCCTCGTGTCCGTTTCCGGCACAATAGGTTGGCTGGTCTGGGGCGTATCGGTGTTGGGAGCAGCGGCATGATCTTCCGCGGCTGCTACAGGGATATCCGTAGCAGTAGCGGGAGAAGCGTGTGGACCTCTGCTGGCCACGGATTTGTGCCTCTTTTAGGCTTCCGAGTTGTGGGGGCCAAGCTAAAAAAGAGAAATGCCGGAAAGTTAAAATTCCTAGACAAAGGAAAAAAAATCCGATAAAGAAGAATAACCTAGACGCACAAACCTTGAAGTTGCAACGGGAACCCCGTCAAGATCAATAATTTCCTGCGAAGTTGAAATCTTCTTGCGCTTACGTCCGCCGGCAAAGTTGGAGCGCAGTGCCTCCAGCTGGGCATCAGAGGCAAGTTCCGACTCAGGAAGTTCAGTGATCTGTTAAAAAGGAAAAGGCTGAGTTAAAGCACGAAACTGAGAAAATGGAAATAATCTAAACCCAAAAGGCAAAAAAATTGTACCTTTGGAGCCGGATTCGATGTTATATACATTGGCCGTCTTTCTTCATATTGGTCGCGTGAGGCGACCAATTGATTCACGCGTTTCCGCAAGTATTTTGCCGACAAAGTCTTGCTCGTAGTCCGCAGGGCATCGCCAGTTCCCGTGCAATCACAGAGGAGGCGAGTGCCGTGAATAGCCAAAGGCTGAATCCGCCTTTCTAACTATCATAGGACCGTGTCCATGCCAGTTAGAGGCGGATCAGAGGCGACGAGTTTCGCGATGCGCCGCTTGATCCTGAGAAGATCCGGCGGCAGGGACTGTATTGCTTCAGTTCCCCAATTCTCTTGGGGAACGACAGCAGTATTTGAAAAAGGTGGACCCCCGGTGGTTTTCCCAGGAAAGAGAATGTCGCGATGGTAGAAGAAGGAACCCGTCCAGAATTTGACGGATTCTGAGGTTTTAATCTTGGGGAACCAATCCTCCCTGAATCTGCGTAGGGTGAAGGATATGGTTCGGCAAGTTGGGAGTGCGCCCTCCGAGGAGTTCCGCTTAACCCCAAAACAATACAGCCAGAAATCTAACCTAGGAGCTAAACCTAGATATCCCTCGAAAAGGGCCTGAAATCTGGTTAAGTAAAGGATGGAGTTTGGATGCAGATTGTGGGGCTGAATGTTATAATGATCCAGGACTTGGAGAAAAAAGGCGGACGGCGGAAAACCCATACCTCTGACGATGCGAGAGGTAAGGAGAACGCGTTCCCCGTCTTTTGGCAGAGGCTCGGACGCGTCCTCCGTGCTCCGCCATTTGCCTTTCAGCAGCAGCCCTTCCTTCTCCATTTTCGGAAGGAGGGAAGGAGGAATACTGCTCGGGCTCCAATTGCCGGCAATTTCTGCTTCTTCCCCCGCTCCGACGGCGTCGGACGCAGCGGCCGATGCGGCCTCGAGTTCCTCTCCGACGAGGACTATTTTCTCCTCTGCTGTCTCGGGAGCGTGCGGCGGAGATGGCGCGGAGGAGGACGTGGCTAGGTTGGTGGCAGCGAGATGCGCTTCCTCGCTAGGAGAACCGCCGGCGTTTTTCTCCGGCTCGTCGACGGTAGCACGAGGAGGCAAATCCACCATAGGATCCATAGTGTTGATGATCTCATCGATCTCCGCCGCGACGGAGCGGGTCAGAGAAGCGCTTGGAGATGCCATCTGTGGGCGGCGCGAAGGGATTTCCGGCTGCTCCGGTGAGGTTATGGGCGGCGTCTGTTCGTGTGTGCGCTCGGAGTGGCTCTGCTCACGGGTTTGGGCGCTGGGAATGGCGTTGCGAATGAGAGAGGAAGGTTTTTCGGAGAGGATGGAGACGGCTATTTATAGCCGAAAACCCGTCGTGATGCGTGCTAACGGCTCTTTTGACCGTTGGATGATCAACGCGTGTCACTCGCCGGAAAATCCGGAAAATGAAACGACGGGTGATTATTGCTATCTCCTCGTTTCCCGCGAGAATCTGTCAGAGATATGTTTCAGGGTTTCCCGCTCAAAACCCAAACGCCCCTTACGTCAGCATGATTAAAACGCTGACGTAGGAAGTTCCTTCTTCACGAAGGATCGTGAAAGAAAAGCCGGACTTTCTGGAATCCGAGTTTTGTGTTATAGCATTTTGCTTGAAGAGAAGAAGAATCAAGACAGAGAGCTAGTATTTCTTGCACATTTGACGAAAGACGGTGAATCCGAGTCTTAATCCTTCTTGGGGGCTACTCTCGGATATATAACAATCAGGGGTATATCAGATGGTGGTCTAAAGTGCCGGATTACCAGGGTGGCCTAAATGGTAATGGGCTATGGCATGTTAGGCGACCCAGTAAGTTGACGTACAGAAGCCGGATTCTAGAAGAACCCGGATCACGGCCCACGTGATCTGGCTTGGAGTAGAAGGCGGATTCCTTACTTTCCAAGTTAGTAGATACCGTAGTCTTCTAGGTTTCCTTCTCTGTATGCCCTAACCCGGCTATTATATAAAGCCGGACGGGAGATAAGATAGTAAGACAAGAAGCTAAGGGCTAACTCGTTGAGAGGTTGATCCTCGTCGAATACCTAATAGAACCTCACATTGTACTCTGTATTACAGGCTTTAGTCCTGAATAGTGAGATTGCAGGAGTAGGAACGCCTCATTACTGCGTCGTACCAAACCTGGGTAAAACCCTGTGTGATTGTCCATCGCACAATCACGTCCCCCCCACTTCTCTATCGGTAGTCTCATGGCACCCCCGTCTATGAATTCTACTACGATGTCTCGACACTTATCCAAGTGCGTAATATGTCCGCACAACAAATAATTCATGAGTTCATTTTATCCGGACAACAAAGAAAAAATTTATCCGGTCATCATAAACAGGGTTGATTTTGCTACTCTACAGAGTGCAGCTGCATTACTCAACTCCAAAGACAACCAAAGCTCAATTTGGAATAAGTACAAATACCTGGCGGGCAAGCAGGCAGGCTGAGCCGGTGGAGATTCCATCAGAGTGAAGAGAAGGAATGAGACAACCGAGTTGAGCTGAGTTGACCCCAGACCTATACGGCGCCCCAGCAGCGGCGGGAGCCCACCAGTACGCCAACGCTGCTAATCCCCTGGCCTCCGCCTCTGCTCCCTGGATAAAGAGGCGGTGAGGGGCAAGAAGCGTACATGTGAAAACGAGGGGAACTTGTTGCTCCCTGTACAAAGGTGGAGGAGAACTTGTTTCTTACGGATTTGTATATCGATGCTAGAGGTCTTCTGAAGTGGATTGTCGCTGTCCTAGTAGCAGTCGCGGTCCGCCTCAGCCGCGGCCTTCTCATGCGGTTGGCAGATAGCTTCTGCGGATGACGACCGAGGAGCTCCTGGAGGTTCCGACCTTGTACTGGTCGAAGAGCGTGGCGTCTGCCTCGATCTTGCGGTGTGTTGCTGGTTCCGGAAACGGGGGAGGGGGCAGGGGCCAAGGATGCGGAGGCGCGCCGCAACGAGGCGACGTCCTCGTGGTACGGCCAGTGCTCCCCGGGCATGTGAATCTCCATGAGGCAGATGGCCGAAGGGGGAGAGCAGGCGACATGGCTGCACACAGCCACGGACCATTGGTGCAGCTGAGGCCGAGGAGGTCGTCGGGGAGGCGCACGGCAGGTGGGTAGCCGCGGAGGGAAAGGAAGGAAAGAGGGGGGTCTTCCTGCCATCAGCGGTCTGGTGCACGAGGTCGAGGGCATCGGTGGTGCAGGAGAGCGGGGGAATGGAGGAGAGGTAGTCGAGGAGATTTCGATCTGGATCGTGGGGGAGGCGTGCGGCGGCGTGCACGGGAAGAAGAGGTAGTGGAGATTTTTAGGGTTGGATGGGGAGGCGCCGCGCGGTACTTAAAAAAGGTTTGCACCGCACGCAAAGATCCGTATTCTCGCCTTGGCATATTTTCTCACTCCAAACATTTAACATTAGAGCGCCTGCAAGTGGGACATGTTGTTTCTTGACCCCACTGTGCATGTTAAAGTGTGTCAAATTTTGTGTTGCCCATCTATGTATGTACGATGAGTATTGAGTTCCCCTTTCAATTGTAACAATTATTTTCTAGTAGAAAATAGTTTCTATTTGAGTTAGAAAAAACCATGACAGATATAAATAACATTTTTATTAATGCAAATTATTTTTGTTTCGTCGCTCCGGTTGACCTCCGGGCTCGGAAAGACGACATAGGGGCTCAGCGGCGCACGGCGGGATGAATGGTGGTGACGGAGAGGACTCCCGCGTCGTGGCTTGCCCGCGCGATGTAGAAGGAGCTCGTCGCGGCTCCGGTGAGCCTCGGGTGAGCTCGAAAGCGATGATCCCTGCGATAAAAATTTGAGACAAACGCTCAGGAGGTGCGTGGGATCACGGGGAATCGACAAAGAAAAAAATGGGGCGACGCCACCTCGGGTTTTTATCGGAATCTCCACCGGACGGCGACGGAGGCAGCGGGCTCAGGCGAGAGATTTAGAGGGCCTCCGGGCTTGATTGGGGAATGAGGCAGAGGGGAAATTGCGAGTAGGAGAAGGGCTTTGTTGCCATGGGATCGAGCATGAATTTAATCGACAGAAACGGCCGCATTCGACCGGATTAAAATCGGCTATTTTCAGTATCTAGAGGAAGAAGAAACAGTGATGTATTGATGACGTCATCATTTTTTTAATTAAAACCTTAATAACTTCTGTTTTAAAAACTCAATTAACCTGAAATAAATTCCTAAAATCTTGAAATATTAACACCTTTCCAACAATAACATTTTTGTAAACATTTTACCATATTTTATTTTTGAATTTTAAAAATTGAATTAATTCCTTAATAGTGATTAATCTGATTTTTTGTTAATTTAGAAGATTATTAAATAAAAATATTTGTCAAATAAAATTTCAGTAGCTTTATAATGACCAAATACTATTTTCCAAAACCAATTCAAAGTGTTTTCATCCGTTTATAATATAAAATATGATGAAAACATTAATCTATACCTAATAATAAAGGCGTTAAGTCTTCCTTGGTTTGGTTTGGTTTGGTAGGTTATTAAAATTGCCCCTAAAGTTCACCCTAAATTACCCACACTGCCACCAATAAGTAGAAAAACGGTTCAAAAAGAAACACTTGCTCGTTCACATCCCCACGAACCAACGGGAAAAAAAGGGTTTGTTTCGTTCCGGCCCACCCAATCGATGTGCCTGCAACCGACTACAACTCGATCATAGTGAGAGTTGGCACGTGAATGTAATCCCAATCGGTTTCTACTTGGAGTCTTAGTTCTATATCAGTACATCCCTTGTGCCGTGCATAAGTACACTAGTTGATCAATGAGCGGCACGCTCTAGGCTGCAGCGCAAAGACTCCTCTTACGCTCGACGGCGAGGTGGCCGAGTACCAGGCCTTTCCGCCATGAAGCTGGCCAGAAGACCAAAGGAGTGGTTCGTCGGGACGGTCGCCGACAAGGTGTGCAAGATGATGTGCACGACGCCGCGGACTGACAAGCCGCGGTGGAGGCCTCTGCCGAGGAGATGCTCTCGTCGGCGCAGTTCAAGGATTTCCTCAAGGCCGCTGAGGCCGTCACTTCATGGCCGGACCATCGCCCACGACTGCCGTCGCCGCAGAATCCGCAGCACCAGCAACGACCCCTAGGTGAGGCGAGACTATGGAGGGACGGAGGGCGTGTAAGAGCAGCTTGCCGAGCACGGAACACCGGAGGCTCTGGATGGCCACCCGCTTGCCGTGAACAGATGAGGGGACGGGCGACCTGCTCGCCGCGGTCATGCCAGACGAGGGGTTCTAGAGGATAGAGGGTAGTGCGGCAAGCAGGAGGCGGGAGGGAATTGGTAGAGGACGTCGCGATGAGCTCAGGCCGGTGAGCAGCTCTGTGGATTGGCGGCCCGGGCAGCCGAAATCAGCAGCGGCATTCATGCACTAGGGAGAGAAGAAAGGGGATGACGGGCTCAGTCTGAGAGGCTCGTGTGGGTTCAGTTGACTTCATACCAAGACACAGCCTGTAGTTGGGTGTGAGAGAACGGTAGAGTTTCTTTTTTATTAGAACGGGAGAGAGGTTGCTAACCGTGTGTACAAGCTGGGCAAACATTCGACAAGCTTTTTTGAGAAAAAAGATATTGGAAAAGCTTCTTTTATTTGATTCGTGATGTCTTGCTAACCCAATTTATTTCTTTTCCAAATCTAAAATAATAATTCTAATTGTTAAATAAAAAATAACAATGAAATATAGAAGAGGAGATTAAATAAAAAATTAAAGACTAAGTTCATTTTCTTTGGGACAAAATTTGAGTAGTCAAGATGTTTTTCAAATTTTAATTTTAAAAGTTGTGTGGGGTTTGAAATGATAATACTTTATTAAAAAATAAATGTCGAGTTTTACACATTTAAAATAGGTGTGTATAGAGTAGCGTCGTGCTACTTTCTAAACATAACAAACATAGGACCATGGCAATTGAACGGACATTTGACAAAGCGAAAGAGACCCGAGTTTTGAACTCGATGGACCAAATTTTAGCATCTTATAACACCGACTTCTTTTCTTTTCTGTAATGCTTACATACAAGTTTAAATATTTTAAAATTTATTATATGAATGCTCGCATAAATATATTTCTATTATTAGCATAATTAAAAAAATGCTAACCAAGACCTTAATGGAGGGGGTGATTGCCAATAACCCCCAAAGTTGGCTGTAACTCGCTCACATGCCCATTTGATGAGTCACCGACATGTGGGGTTTAAGTGACCCGGGGGACTTATTATGTAATATCCCCGAAATAAACCGAAGGTGAGTAACATCCGATGGATTTACTTCAGATGACCAGTAGATGGGTGTTTGCTTCGGTTCATACCCATACAACGACGGCGGTGGTAGTGTGGCTTTACTGAGCTACAGAAGGGCTATTACTCCGGCCGGTTATGTCCGGGATGTCCATGGAGCTCGATCGGAGTTCGCATCGGTAATTTCTAGAGTATCGGACGAACTGTTACTAGCTATTAGGATGCGGCTCAGTTGGCTCACGATAGCTACCACACAATAGCCAGCAATCTCGCTTGACGTGATTATTTCCTGTCACCGGTATTGGACAGTAGTCGAATGCGCGTTCATTTAATATTCGCATATCCTCTCGTAGTCTAGAAATCGTGATAATCATGCAGCTGGTAGTTATTTGTTTCATTAATCTTGAATTCTAAATTCATGCGACAAAGTATGATTTGTTCGGATTGTTATCACGTGTCTGATTGCTGAATTCCTTGGTTGTTATCCCCTGCCCGATTGGTGACACACCCTTCCAATTAACTTGTAGGATGCCCCATGGGTCAAGGAGTGGGGAAGAATTTGTTATATCTTGTTTCCAAATTATGTTCTTCGTTACTTTCTCTTTGAAGCAAACCGTTTTTTTTCAACAAGTTCATTTTTCTGCCTATGCTTCTCAGAATCTCTCGGTGCCTTAACAGTTGATTCTTACCAACATTGCGGGCCAGATAGAAGGTGTTTGTGGTGACTTTAACATGTGCCCGGACTATGGAGTAGAGTGAGGCAATCTTTTGTATCTAGAGCAGAAAATTGAGGTATTTGAAGTTGGCTCCGTATTTAAAGCAGAAAATCCAAACACATAACAGCATCCGTATGGCCATATGGGCTTGTTATTTTAGATGCACACGTGGATATTAAGGAGCGCTGCATCTAGGTAAGTGTAAATACTGAAGACAAAGTATTTGCAGAATTTTGTTGGTAATAGTTTAAATACTTCAAATGAAATGGAATAGGAAATATTTATTTGAATGTAAAACTTTATTTTCTTATTGTTTTATAGTTATCTTCAAACTAATATTTTGGGGAACTTGACACCTTCATTGCCATTATGATCTTTTCTTTTCTTCATATGCTTTTTGTACCGATTACAATTATGAATGAAGTTATAATTTCTTTATTTTCCTTAAAACTCTTACACAAAATAATTATATAATTTGGTACAGAATGCATGTTCCTCGATTTAGTGTTTATTGGATTTCAAAATAGAATGCAAAGTGAAACAGATTTTTAAAACAAATAAGAAATATGTTATTTTTCATATTTTGTATGTGACGAAGATATGGATTCTGGATCCTGCGGATAAGGACACCCCCTCTCAGGCCCAAGGTGAAGGCCCAAGAAGAGGAGCCCTTGGAGTACTCCAGAAGGCCCACGTGAAGCCCATCCGCACTAAACTTGCGGGTTAAGTTAGAAAATATGTAACCGACCTAGCTAGGGTTGGAGTCCTCTCCGGGTAGAACTCGAGACCTGGCCGCCTATATAAAGCCAGGAGAGCCCCCGAGAGAGGACCAAGCAATACCGCACGACCAAAAGCCTTGAACTCGAGACCTACTCTCGATTCGAGCACAACCTTTGTAACCGATCTAATCTTCAATACAGATCGACAAGAAGCAGGAGTAAGGGTTTTACCTCTACGAGGGCCCCGAACCTGGGTAAATCTCGCCCCCTGTCTAGCCGACGATTCCACCAGCGCTCATGGGTTCTCCTAATCGAAACCCGATAGGTTCATCGAAGGGATTTGTTGAGTCAGGGATTCGACAATTGGCGCCGTCTGTGGGAACGGCGGGCGCTGGATCACCGGCATCCTCGGCTTCATCGACATCAAACTCTCGTTGGAATCCAATGACTACGGCTCCGAATAATCCTTTACGGATCGGATCTGTCGTGGTCACACCACACTCGCCGGAATCGCGCCCGGTATTCGAAGATCTGGAGGAGAGCGTCACCCTGACGTTCGGGAGCCTCAAATTCATGACGAACAGGTACGGGATCCTCCACTTCTCGGATGAATCGGAGACTGAATCTGGAGCTGTCGACTCGCGCCGTCACCTGGAGAAAAGTGGCGAGTCGATCCGCTTCAACGCCAACGACTATCACACCCTCTCGACGGAGGAACCATCAAGAATCCAAGGAAACCTTCGACCTACGCCTAGGACGCACAAGCTTCGACTAGCTCAAGTCTGCATGGCAGAATCGGAACAAGGCTCGGAAACAGAACACAGCGCGACTGAGCGCAACATAATCGGCGTTTCACGGGAATCTTGGAAACGAGCGAAGGAAGCCATGAGAACAAGCAAGCCACCCGCAGCCGGATCCTCACATGAAGACATGGTGGCCGACCACTATCACCTGGTGAGAGCAGCCACGATTATCAAAGATGCTCGGGTAGATCTGGCCCGCCGAAGAAGAGCGGCGGACGAGTCAAGCCAGAGACGAGCTGGGCTATCCGTAACACCCTCGGTCGGAACCCGACCCGCGAGGAAAGGACATGCATCCACGTCTAGGAACGATGAATCCATACCCGAAACAAACAGATCAACCACTCCTTTGTAGGAACGCGTAGAGATAAACAAAAACTTTTCCTACGCGATGCTTCCAAGATCTAGCCGAGGTAGAAGGCCACGAGTATTACCACTAGACGCGCAGGTGCGGATTATCGATGCAGCGCGTCGGGGCAGTGCAGTCCCACGATCCGGTCCGGCCGATCCAATCCCTCTTACGCCGAAGTGCTGAACGTACAGCACCTCTGCCGGTATCCACACGTACGAGGAGGAGCTCCGACGGCGGACTGCTAGGTCCGGTGCGGCGGCTGGACTGAGTGGGGCTAGGGTTCCCAACGCATGGGAGAGTGGACTAACGTGCCCGCTGGGCAACCTGCGCCCCTCTTTATATAGTGTATGGTAATGGGCTTCACAACACTTTAGGCCCATTCCCTCTGTGAGTCCGACTCACAAAACCAGTCCATTTCCGGTTCGGGTCCAACCCGACCAATACTTGCTCCCGCTCTTAAGTGTGCCACCCTGCAGGCTCATGGCGACTTGGACACGATTGGAGTCCTACTCTCAATCGATCAATCGGTAGCGGCTCCTAGCAGAACGTGCCGACTCCCAAGTTCCATTGAGTCATGACGACATACCTTTCAATGTGATATTCATCTTAGTCCTTTTTGCCTCACGATATACCTTGTCGAACTATAGGCGATTTATCGTCATCCCTTAAATAGTTCAACTCTCTTTTCGATCCGTGATATGCGATTCATCTGACTAACTCTTAGTCAACCGACACAGTTAACACTTAACTGAGTCGTGCATGGCCATGCTTCCTGAATCATATCACTCGAGAGGGCCCAGAGAATATCTCTCCATTAGGAGGGGCAAAATCCCATCTTGATTATCCACATCACGCAGCTTGCTTCTCATTCGACCCGAACTCTGCCTTTATAGTTGCCTTGTCACAGAACAACGTTTGACAGAACCTAAGTCGGTGATCCACAACTCGGATTGTGCGACAACCTCAGGTCTAAGGATTACATTGATTGAGACATGCAAATGACGACTTGATCGTTGCATCTCAATGTGGGTCAGTCCAACTTGCTAAACTCTTTAGCCAAGTCCGTGAACGTTGGAATGGCATCACCATGCCCATGACAAGTGGAACCGTGTCATCAGCCAACACTCACATTAGTCTAGGGTGTGTGTCCAGCACAACCTAAATGACCAAGGACAATCTAGTATGAACAACATGAATATATAGTTCCACAATCGAATCACATATTCAATGACATATATCAGATGTTCAAAACAAGGACAACTTAATAACTTTATGAATACAGTGGGAATTACATCATACATGATTGCCTCTAGGGCATATTCCCAACAGTCTCCCACTTGCACTAGAGTCAATCATCCTGGTATCATATGCCTAGGCATCTAATGCCCATACCTCTCATGTGCGCCTCATGCTTAGGCTGTGGTAGCGCCTTTGTCAACGGATCTGCAATGTTTGCATCCGTGTGTACTTTGCATAACTTGATATCACCTTGTTCGACAAACTGGCGAATGAGGTGGTACCGCATGAGTATATGTTTGTTCTTCTGGTGTTGTCTAGGTTCCTTGGCCTGTGCGATAGCACCATTGTTGTCACAATATACGTCCAAAGGATTGGACGCGCCCTGAACCACACCAAGATCCATCAGGATGTTCCTGATCCAAACAGCTTCCTTTGCCGCCTCTGAGGCAGCAATATACTCAGCCTCTGTTGTAGATGCAGACACCGTATCTTGCTTGGAACTCTTCCAGCTCACAGCTCCTCCGTTCATTACGAACACGTATCCCGATTGTGAACGAGAATCATCTGAGTCGGTGAGATAACTTGTATCCGTGTAACCCTTTACACTGAATTCCTCATCACCTCCATAAACTAGGAACATTTCCTTAGTATTTCTCAAATACTTAAGGATGTTTTTAACTGCTGCCCAGTGGGCTTCGCCAGGGTCAGCCTGGTATCTGCTCGTAACACTTAGAGCATAGGAAACATCTGGCCTAGTACAAATCATGGCATACATGATGGATCCGATTGCCGAAGCATACGGGATCACACTCATCCGACTTCGCTCATCAGTTGTCGAAGGACACTGAGTCTTGCTAAGTTTTATGCCATGGGACATCGGTAAGAATCCCTTCTTGGACTCTTCCATTTTGAATTTCTTCAAAACCTTGTCCAGATAAGTACTCTGACTCAATCCAATGAGCCGCCTTGATCTATCCCTATAGATCCTGATTCCTAATATGTAAGTTGCCTCACCCAAATCCTTCATTGAGAAACTCCTTTCCAATGACTCTTTGGTTTCTTGCAACATCATGACATCATTTCCAATCAGTAATATGTCATCCACATATAAGATTAGAAAGTTCACTTTGCTCCCACTAAACTTCTTGTATAAACAAGAATCATGATCGCTCTTGATGAAGCCAAACGATTTGACTACCTCATCAAAGCGAATGTTCCAACTCCGAGATGCTTGCTTCAACCCATAAATGGATTTCTGAAGTTTGCATACCTTGTCAGCATTAGCCGGTTCGACAAAACCTTCGGGCTGTATCATATACACGTCCTCAGTTAAATTTCCATTAAGGAAAGCCGTCTTGACATCCATCTGCCATATCTCATAGTCGAAATAGGCTGCTATGGCTAACATGATCCGAATTGATTTAAGCATCGCTACGGGCGAGAAGGTCTCGTCGTAGTCAACTCCTTGAACCTGTCTGAACCCCTTCGCGACAAGTCGTGCTTTATAGACGGAGATATTTCCATCCATATCAATTTTCTTCTTAAAGACCCATTTGCACTCGACGGGTCTTGCACCGTCAGGCAGATCAACCAAATTCCAAACTTGGTTTTCATACATGGACTTTAACTCGGATCTCATGGCTCCAAGCCATGACTCGGAATCAGATCCCACCATCGCTTCCGAATAAGTTGCCGGCTCATTACTGTCTAACAGTAAAACATCTCGAGCACTCTGTAATATGGCAGATCTCCGAGGTTCAGGTGCTGTAACCGGTGTAGGTACCACGACCGGCTCCGCCTCCAAGGCCATTGCCGACTCGCCCCTAGCTGGTTCCTCTCGAATTTCTTCGAGTTGCACCGTGCTCCCACTGACTTCCCGACTGAGAAACTCTTTCTCAAGGAAGACACCATTCCGAGCGACAAACACTTTGCCCTCTTCCCGGTTGTAGAAGTAGTACCCCAAGGTTTCCCTCGGATACCCCACGAAAATACACTTCTCCGACTTGGGCGTGAGCTTGTCCGACTGATGTCGCTTGACAAATACCTCACAACCCCAAATCTTAAGAAAAGACAAACTTGGATTTTTGCCCGTCCACATCTCATGTGGTGTCTTCTCTACTGATTTTGATGGTACTCTGTTTAGTGTGAAAGCTGCAGTTTCTAGACAATAACCGCAAAATGATAAAGGTAGATCTGTCCGACTCATCATTGATCGTACCATGTCCAACAAGGTCCGATTTCTCCGTTCCGATACACCGTTTCTCTGCGGTGTACCCGGCGGAGTGAGTTGAGGAACTATTCCACAACTCTTTAGATGGTCATCAAACTCATGGCTCATGTACTCGCCCCCACGGTCCGACCGTAGAAACTTTATTTTCTTGCCGAGTTGATTTTGTACCTCACTCTGGAATTCCTTGAACTTTTCAAAGGCTTCCGACTTGTGTTTCATTAAATAGATATATCCATACCTACTCAAATCATCAGTGAAGGTAATGAAGTACTCATAACCACCTCTAGCTGTCGTGCTCATTGGTCCACATACATCACTATGTATTAGTTCCAACAAGTCGGACGCCCTTTCACAACTCCTTGCAAAAGGTGTCTTGGTCATCTTGCCTAGTAGGCATGATTCGCATGTCTCGAATGACTCTAAGTCAAACGAAGTTAGAAGTCCATCATCATGGAGCTTCTTCATGCGCTTCCAACTTATATGACCAAGCCGACAGTGCCAAAAGTAAGTCATATTCAGATCATTTGGTTTCAACCTTTTAACATTTATGTTATAGACCGATTCACTATCAAGATTTAAAATAAATAACCCGTTCTGAACGGGTGCAAAGCCATGAAACATATCTTTCAAATATAAAGAACAACCATTATTCTTAATATTCGACTCATAACCTTGTCTCATCAAACATGAGGCGGAAATAATGTTTCGACTAAGCGCTGGAACATAATAACAATTATTTAGTTCCAAAATAAATCCTGAAGGTAAATGAAGTTGCATCGTGCCGACTTCCAACGCAGCGACTCTCGCCTTGTTGCCGACCCGAATGTCAACCTCTCCTCTTGCCACGCTCCTAGTTCTTACCAGTCCCTGCAACGAGTTGCATATGTGAATAACTGATCCGGTATCATATACCCAAGAACTATAAGGCGCATCAGCAAGATAAATGTCTATAACATTGCACACAAGCGTACCTGAGTTGGAAGTCACACCTCCACTCTTGGCTCTGTCAGCCAAATACTTGGTGCAGTTCCTCTTCCAGTGGCCATCTTGCTTGCAATAGAAGCAGTTGGCTCCGGCTGTAGGAGAAGGTTTAGTCTTTGAGGGAGCACTCTGGACAGGGCCATGGGTGCTACCTCCTGACTTATCCTTCTTCTTCTTAGTCCAAGAACTCTTCTTGAACTTAGCCTTATTCTGCACCATCAACACTTGACTGGTGCCTTTCTTGATATCAGCCTCTGCCGTTTTGAGCATCCCATGTAATTCAGTGATACTCTTATCCATACCATGCATATGGTAGTTCGAGATGAACGAACCATACGCACTAGGAAGAGAGTTCAGAATTATATCAGTAGCGAACTCTTCGTTAATTGGGAAGCCCAGCCGATCCAAAGACTGTATGTAACCAATCATCTTGATTACATGCGGACTCAGTGGATCGCCGTCTTTCAGCTTACAGCCAAGCAAAGCTTGAGAGACTTGATACCTCTCAGTCTTTGCTTGAGCCTGGAACATACTTTTGAGGCTTTCGATCATATCGTAGGCCTCAACATTCTCGAACTGCTGCTGCAAGTCCGGTTCCATGTGTGCAAGCATAAGACAGCTGATTTCCGTAGACTCATCTCTAGCCTTACGGTAGGCATTCATGACAGCGACAGTCGCATCGTCATCAGGCTCATCTGGAAGTGGAGTTTCTAGAACATGTTCTTTCTTGTCATGCTTGAGGACTATCCTCAGATTACGATACCAGTTGGTGAAATTAGTTCCATTAAGCTTATCTTTCTCTAGGATTGACCTCAACGCAAACACGGACAACTGAGGAAGGTTGCTAGGTGCCATTGATCTACAACAGAAAATACGCAAAAACACTTAAGACATGTATTCATAAAAGAGCAGGCATATTAAACGCTTTAATACTTATGCTCCCACTAGAACCAACATCCCTCCGATGGTTGCTAAGTGATTCAAGATCCTAAATAAGCAAGCCGACTAGTGAGCTTTAGCATCACCGCTAGCCGTCAAGTGATCTAGGTAGGCAACACCTTGCCAATCGTATCCAATACGACTCCTGTTAGTTGGGTGACATCACATGCCCCGGCTCCCAACCTACCTCGCCCCGAGCCCCACAACCGTTGTGATGGACTCGTCTAGATTACCAAGTGCTTCTGCTTGTAAGAGTCCGACTCAAACCCACCTAACCGGAAAGAATTGGTAGCACCTCAATTTTATGAGCCCACTACCAAGAATGTCCGACTTGTGATGGTGCAGCACTGGCGGGGCGACCGACTAGACCTTCTTTGAGGGATTAAAGAATCTACCAACTATTTAAATAGAGGTAAATAGAGACATAACAATAACACAAATAAAGCAATTATAATGTGAAATGGTATGGCTCTCTTCATGGTGATCTCCATCTCCACGAAGCTTGCAAGTCGGCTCGTGCCAACTCTTGTCACGTGCCATCTTGCTCCATGTAGCCGACTTGTACATCGACTTGCATGCCTTCCGGGTTCTCCAACAAGCTACACTAGCTAGTAAATCAAAATTTACATAGAGAATCCGACACGCAGGCCGGTATACAATAAAATGACAGCACCTAGGCTCCAGCCGGCTGACATAAACATGATACGCAGATCATGTATGGATTACACACATCACATGCACATAAGCCATACCATTCACAACTTCCTGCAAAAACAAGTTATGCATAGATACGATATCTACCGGCGTTGTGAAACTCGCAACGACATCTAAGGTGCTACGACATCTAAGGCGCCCGACGATTTTGGAAAACGCAAATCTCATCTGCATTCCGATCATGGATTTCTTCATCGGATAAAACGATTTTACCCGAATCTGATCCGTATTCCAATTCGACCAAACTCTTTGATCTTCGATCATCGCAACTGGATTTATGTGTCACGGTATACCCCGATGGCGGAAACCGACCGGTAGGGGTATGTTGTTTCACGACCTTAGCAGTATGATCACGGAAACCTGATACTCCATTAACCCCGAGTACGGTTGATCCAATCAACCTTGTACAAAACCGATCTATCTCATAGACCGACCACCAAAACAGCGATTAGATCACATCTAACGCTAACTACATATCACATATGTACGGATCTCGGGCCTAATACCAGAAGCTACCGCTCTGATACCACTGTAGGAGCGCGTAGAGATAAACAAAAACTTTTCCTACGCGATGCTTCCAAGATCTAGCCGAGGTAGAAGGCCACGAGTATTACCACTAGACGCGCAGGTGCGGATTATCGATGCAGCGCGTCGGGGCAGTGCAGTCCCACGATCCGGTCCGGCCGATCCAATCCCTCTTACGCCGAAGTGCTGAACGTACAGCACCTCTGCCGGTATCCACACGTACGAGGAGGAGCTCCAACGGCGGACTGCTAGGTCCGGTGCGGCGGCTGGACTGAGTGGGGCTAGGGTTCCCAACGCATGGGAGAGTGGACTAACGTGCCCGCTGGGCAACCTGCGCCCCTCTTTATATAGCGTATGGTAATGGGCTTCACAACACTTTAGGCCCATTCCCTCTGTGAGTCCGACTCACAAAACCAGTCCATTTCCGGTTCGGGTCCAACCCGACCAATACTTGCTCCCGCTCTTAAGTGTGCGACCCTGCAGGCTCATGGCGACTTGGACACGATTGGAGTCCTACTCTCAATCGATCAATCGGTAGCGGCTCCTAGCAGAACGTGCCGACTCCCAAGTTCCATTGAGTCATGACGACATACCTTTCAATGTGATATTCATCTTAGTCATTTTTGCCTCACGATATACCTTGTCGAACTATAGGCGATTTATCGTCATCCCTTAAATAGTTCAACTCTCTTCTCGATCCGTGATATGCGATTCATCTGACTAACTCTTAGTCAACCGACACAGTTAACACTTAACTGAGTCGTGCATGGCCATGCTTCCTGAATCATATCACTCGAGAGGGCCCAGAGAATATCTCTCCATTAGGAGGGGCAAAATCCCATCTTGATTATCCACATCACGCAGCTTGCTTCTCATTCGACCCGAACTCTGCCTTTATAGTTGCCTTGTCACAGAACAACGTTTGACAGAACCTAAGTCGGTGATCCACAACTCGGATTGTGCGACAACCTCGGGTCTAAGGATTACATTGATTGAGACATGCAAATGACGACTTGATCGTTGCATCTCAATGTGGGTCAGTCCAACTTGCTAAACTCTTTAGCCAAGTCCGTGAACGTTGGAATGGCATCACCATGCCCATGACAAGTGGAACCGTGTCATCAGCCAACACTCACATTAGTCTAGGGTGTGTGTCCAGCACAACCTAAATGACCAAGGACAATCTAGTATGAACAACATGAATATATAGTTCCACAATCGAATCACATATTCAATGACATATATCAGATGTTCAAAACAAGGACAACTTAATAACTTTATGAATACAGTGGGAATTACATCATACATGATTGCCTCTAGGGCATATTCCCAACATCCTTCTCTCATGCGAGTCGACGACGACGGCAACGTGTACCCGCAAACTCCCGCCGCTGCGGTTCTAGCCACGGCAACCTACATGCAGATGAACCAACTGACGGAAAGCGACCCCCCAGGCAGAGGAATACAAGCAAATACGAAAAGGACTCGGATTGGCGGCCGCAAGGCTCGCCTCTCACGATCGCAAGAAGGCCGAAGAGCAGCAGGAGAAGGAGCGAAGGGAGAAATAGAAAGATAAAGAAACGCCCCGCAGGCACATAAGCTCTTCACCAAGGAGAGATAAATCACCACGCGCTGTCGAGGAAAAGAAGCTAGACGCCGTGGCGACAGTCGAAGCAGCAGTGAAGAAAGCCCGAGAGATAGAAACTCGCGGCACCAAAGCGGCCGCTCGAGAAAACGAAGCAAGGAACCAAGGAAAGATGACGACCGCGACCGGCCAGAATACGACGCGCGATCAGATCTCGCTCAAAAGAAGGTGGATAAGGCAAGGGCTTCGCGATATCGCGAGCGCTCTTCATCTGGATCCTCGGATGACGAAACCTGTGGAGCACTCTGCTTCGCTCGCAGCATCCGCGAAGCACCTGTACCCAAAAGATTCAAGCTCAGCACGGAGGTGACGAAATACGACGGCTCACTCGAGCCCTCTCAATGGCTAAGCGATTACCTCACGGCAGTAAAATGCCAACGTGGGAACAAGAACACGGCTATGCAATACCTCAACTTGCATCTTACTGGCGCAGCCCGCAGTTGGCTGGAAAGAAGACCAAAATCTTGCTACGCATCGTGGGATGATTTGCACCGCGACTTCTGCAAAAAATTCCAGTCGACTTACAAGAGGCCAGCTACAATCGAAGAACTACGATCCTGCAAGCAGAAGAGCGGTGAGTCCACACGCGAATACATCCAGCGATGGACAACGCTCAGGAATACCGCGGGAACCATCTCAGAAGAAGTAGCGATCGAAGCCTTCGCAAAAGGCGCCAGAAGAACTGCCTTTCGAGAGGAGCTAGGCAGAGCTGCACCCAAGACTATCGGGGAGCTGATGATCATAGCCGAAAAGTGGGCTAACGGAGAAGATGCGGTACGCAACGAAAGAACATCGTCACCCGCACACGATGACGATCGTCACGGTCGAAGGAAAAGAAGAAAATACTACGATCATGAGGACAGAGAGGAGTTGGTTGCCGCGGAATTCACCCGAAACCGCGATTCCGGTCGCCGTGGAAATCGCGAGTGGAGACCAAAGGCCAAAGAAAAATCCCCCGAGGAAGACCTAGATGCATACTGCTCGCTACATCTATTCACAGATAAGCGCACGGGCAAAACCAAGGCAACACACTTGCTTAAGGATTGCCGAAAGTTCCATGACATCTCGGACGCACTCGCGAGGAAAAGATCCGCCTCCACTCAAAATTACCCGCCGCTTCCAGGAGGAGGGCACCAAGGATTCCAGCCCCCACCACCACCACCTCCACCCGCAAACCCAAACATGGCGCTAGCTGCAGTACCCGCACCACCGAACGCCGGAGCAAACGCGTATCCAAACCCGGCAGGACAACTCGCAATGATCCAGAAGGTATGCCCCTCTCGCAGAGCTCAAAAGACTAACACAAGGCAATTATGCATGGCAGTGCAGACACCACCAACGAAGACCGAGTACCTGAAAATGGCGGACCAGCCGATCACGTTCTCGATGAAAGATCACCCACCACGAGTCTATCGACCAGGACACGCCGCCCTGGTCATCCAGGCGCAAATTGGCAACTACGACTTAGCCCGCGTATTCATGGATGGGGGCAGCGGCCTCAACATTATCTACGCGGATACACTCCGTAGGATGAACAAGAACTTGGACGGCCTCCCGGAATCAGAAACATCCTTCCACGGGATAGTTCCAGGCAAGGCTGTCCGTCCACTCGGAACAATCAACCTAGAAGTTGTGCTAGGCACGCAGAGCAACTACAGGAGAGAGTTCCTCGACTTCGAAGTTGTCGATTGGCCGTCACAGTACCACGCCATCTTAGGCCGAACGGCGTTCGCCAGATTCATGGCAGTACCTCACTACGCCTACCTGAAGCTCAAATTGCCCGGCGAACATGGCGTAATCACCATTGACGGGGACTTTCAGAAATCCAACAAATGCGACATTGAGTTCAACGAGATCGCAAAATCTTTCGGGATGCACGAAGAACTCCAAGAGCTGGCAAAAACCACGGATCACTCCGTGATGCCCCTCACGAAGAAAAATGCGCCTGAGCTAGAATTTAGCGCTAACAGCGACACCCGAAAGCATCAAGTGCACCCGACAGACTCTGCGAAGACAGCGATGGTTTCAACAACCCTCTCGCAAGCATAGGAAAGCGCGCTCGTCAAACTCCTCCGTGAGTACTGGGAAATTTTTGCTTGACAGCCCTCAGACATGCCAGGAATACCCAGGGAGTTTGCCGAGCACTCACTCGAAGTCTTTCCAGACGCTAAACCCATCAAACAGACCACACGAAGATTTTCAGAACCCAAGCAAAAGGCGCTTGGAGAAGAAGTAAATAGATTGCTAGCTGCGAAATTCATCAGGGAGATCAAGATATCCACTTGGTTAGCAAACCCGGTGTTGGTCCCCAAAAAGAACACGGATATCCTTCGGGTGTGCATCGACTACACGTCGTTAAATAAGCATTGCCCCAAGGATAATTTTCCCCTCCCGCGAATCGACCAGATCGTGGATTCTACAGCAGGCTGCCAACGCCTCTCCTTCCTGGACGCCTATTCGGGATACAATCAGATCCGAATGAAAAAGGAGGATGAAGAAAAGACATCATTCATCACACCTCACGGTGTCTACTGCTACACAACAATGCCCTTCGGGCTGAAGAACGCAGGCGCAACATATCAGCGCTGCATGCAAAGATGCCTCGCCAACCTCATTGGCAAGAACGTGCAAGTGTACGTTGACGACATTGTCATCAAGACTCGAGTTGAGGACACACTCCTTGAAGATATTAGAGAAACATTCGACGCCCTCAACGCGTACAGGATCAAGCTCAATCCGACCAAATGTGTCTTTGGCGTTCCGGCAGGAAAACTTCTCGGGTACCTGGTATCCGCCAGAGGCATTGAAGCCAACCCGGAGAAAATACAAGCTATCTTAACCATGAAGGAGCCAACCAACCTGCGCGGAGTACAACAACTCGCAGGGCGATTAGCCGCCCTAAGCAGATTCATCGCACGATTGGGGGAGCAAGCATTACCCTTCTACAAGTTGTTGAAGAAGACAGACAAATTCGAGTGGACACCCGAAGCTAAGCAAGCATTCGCAGATTTGAAGCGGTCATTGCAAAGTAGGCGCATCCTCGCAACACCGCGAGAAGGGGAGCCACTTTTCTTGTACCTAGCCGCCACAAACCAGGTCATCAGCACAGCAATCGTGGTCGAACGACCTGAGGAAGGCAAAGCGTACGGAGTTCAACGTCCAATATATTACATCAGCGAAGTACTCTCACCATGCAAGCAACGCTACCCTCACTACCAGAAGCTCGCGTACGGAGTTGTTCTTACCGCCCGCAAGCTCAAACATTATTTCCAGGAACACGCCATTACAGTGGTTAATGATGCGTCACTCGGGACGATCATGAACAACCCTATGGCATCCGGAAGAATAGCAAAATGGAACATCGAGTTGGGCGCTTGGGACATCACTTACGCAGGACGAAGCGCAATCAAATCCGAGGTGCGTGTTGAATTCCTAAGCGAATGGACAGAATTACAAACACCAGGACCACCCGAGTACACGAGCAATTGGATAATGTACTTTGACGGGTCCAAGAGAAACGAAGGAGCAGGAGCTGGAATAGTTCTTATATCCCCTCAGGAAGACAAGCTACAATACGTCCTACGATTGGATTTTCCACCAGATGATCCGGCATCAAACAACGAGGCAGAATACGAAGCCTTGTTGCACGGGATAAAGATGGCAATCGCCTGTGGAGCTACTCGCCTAATGATCTACGGCGACTCTAATCTCATTGTGCAACAAACAATGAAAGAGTGTGACGCAATCGCCGAAAACATGATCGCGTATCGCGACATGTACAATCTACTCGAAGGAAGTTTTAAAGGATGCGAGCTAAAGCACATCGCAAGATCCAGCAACGAAGAAGAAGATCGACTGGCAAACATGGGTTCCACGAATACACCCATACCACCAGGAATATATTTCGAACGGATGATCAAGCGATCGGTAAAAATCAAGAAAGCTGCAGAAGCAATAGCAGTGCCAGAAACAGAGGTCAGCCCGCAAGTCGCCCTTATCGAGCTCGTTCATAACATATCACGACAGGTTTTTCTGGTCGAGCCAGTCTGGACGCAGAAATATCTCGACTACCTGACCAACAGACAGCTCCCGGTTGACCCACGCGAGGCTCGACAAATAATCAGACGCAGCAAATCCTTTCGGGTAGTCAATGGGGAATTATACAAGCAGAGCATCTCGGGAATACTTCAGCGTTGCATTGCACCCGAAGATGGCAAAGAATTGCTCCGTGACATCCACCAAGGAGACTGCGGACATCATGCTAGCTGGAAAACAATAACGGGGAAGGCCTTCCGAGCGGGATTCTACTGGCTGACAGCAGCTACCGACGCAAAGAACCTGGTCGAACGATGCGAAGCCTGTCAGCGATTCGCACCAAGACTACATGCACCTGCTACGGAATTGCACATGATACCCATTGCCTGGACCTTCGCACAATGGGGGCTAGACATGGTCGGACCACTACGCAAGTCCACCCCTGGAGGATATACGCACTTGCTGGTCGCAGTCGACAAATTCACCAAATGGATCGAGGCCACGCCAGTAACTTCAGCTAGCGCCCAATGCGCCGTCAAGTTCCTCGACTCCATCGTATGCAGATTTGGTGTGCCACACGACATCATTACAGACAATGGTACAAATTTCACAGCAAAGGAAACGCAACAGTTCTGCGAGGAAAAGGGTATCAACTTCAAGTTTGCTTCCGTTGCCCACCCGCAAACCAACGGACAAGTCGAGAGATCCAACGGCTTAGTTTCGGCTGGCATCAAGAAACGCCTACTCGATCGTCTACACCCCGCCGCAGGACATTGGGCGGACGAATTACCCTCCGTCCTATGGAGCCTCCGCACAACTCCCAACCGATCTACAAAATACACGCCATTTTTCATGGTATACGGGGCAGAAGCAGTCCTCCCCGAGGACGTTCGATTCAGCGCCCCACGAGTTGTGGCCTACAGCGAAGAAACCTCTAACAGGGCACTCGCAGAAGATATGGATGCACTCGACGAAATCGGGACATCGCACTCGCCAGATCCGCAGTATATCAACAATCTCTGCGAAGTTATCATAGTCGCCGTATACGCCACAGAGCATTCGCGGTTGGAGACCTAGTGCTGCGACTCAAGCAGAAGGAAGGACATAAGCTCGAACCACCTTGGGAAGGACCCTTCATCATACACGAAGTAATCCCAGGCGGGGCCTATAGATTGAAGAATCCATCGACTGGAGGAATCTATTCCAATCCTTGGAATATTGCGCACCTCCGCAAATTCTATCCCTAGGTTTACTTGTTCTCACAACAAATAAGGCTATAATAACCACTCTTGTATATCGAATACATGGCTTCTCAGTCATCGCAATAAAAACATGGTTTCTCCATCATATTCATTCGAAACTTCCTATTTTTACGCGCTCAAAAGTTACAGGAACACACCCCATAAACACATGGGGGCTATGCCTACGACTAAGCATTACAGGAAAAAAGCATACAAACAAGGTTATACACCTTACAACAGTTTTACAAACTATACAAGGATACAGGATATGCGCATCCGACAATCAATCAAAGCGCTGAGCATTCTCAGTCGCCAAAACTCTATCTACCTCCTCAGAGGACAATCGGATGATTTTCTCCGCTGCAGGGCGAACAACATCATAGAAAGGGGAAATATCATCGATTGGATCATCTGGGAGCCTAGCTACGGAGTTAAAATCTACTTCTGGATACCATATTCGGACAAAGGATAGAGCTACAACCGCGCCGCATGTCATTTGATTGCGCACACACACGCGAACCTCTCCTTCACGTCCATACAATCTGAGAAGATAGCTCCAGTCTTCAGGACCCCTTTCGAGTGGGTAGAAAGCAGCGTTTATCGCAATCAGGACCTCGTGAAAAGAACTCACGAGAATTCTCGCTTGCAGAACACGGAACTTCAAGGTGGCCATCACAAATCCTCGACTGCGATCAGACCAGAAATTACTCGCATGAGGATTTGAGCTACCAGCCCCCTGAACTATATGGTTTTCAACCCACTGCTTTTCTTCCCTGTCATCGGGTCTGACAACTGAAGAGCAAGCATGCTTAATCAGATAAGGAAACAAAGCAAAAAGAAGACACGGGGGCTGTATTACTTACACAGCAAATCCCTCGCAACCAGCGATAATTCATCCATCAGGAACTGCTCACGTTCAGCCGCCAGTTTTTGCTTGGACTTCGCCACATCGGCTATACCGCGCAAAGCTTTAAGCTGACGCTCACCCTCCCGAACCTTATCACGAAGACCAGCATACGTGCCAACCGCGGCAACAAGGGGATTTACTGGAGTAGCATGTCCACTCGAAGATTCTGCAACTACCCCGGTAGCCTGGAAGAATACAAGGAAAGAAGTAAGAAGCCCTATTCGAAATATTTCTAGTCGCACATCTGACAAAAGTGCTCGGGGGCTACTCCCATCGGGAGAAAATACACAAGCTACGGGAGACAATTTCCAGAACGAACACTTCAATTAAAGACGATGAAAATACGGGAATACATCCCAAGGTTCATTACATTCACGAAGGAAAAGGAAAAAGAACAAAACTAAGAAACTACAGTGGTGCTCCCACTAGTGGCAGTCGCCCCTCCTTTCAGTCGAGAAAATAGCTCAGACAACTTCCGAGCAAGAATGGTGGCCTGCTCGCTAAAACGAGAGAGCCGTACCTTTTTGCCCGTCGAGGGGTCGACTGGAAGAGCTGAGTAGGCCTCCTCCAAGCCATTGACTCCGTGCGCCAGCGCGAACTGAATCGCAGTCTTCGCACCAGATTCCGACTGGGCGACTGCGTAAGCATCCAGGAGATTGCCCTCCGAGAAGATCTTTAGCAGGCTGTCTAGTGCGGATGGAGGAGCAGCATTGGCGAGGAAGCGACTGTGCAATTGCGACAACACTTGGGTGGCATCACAAATCAAGGAGCACACTCCTTCGGCGTGCCTCTTGAGTTGAGCAAGCGTGTCGGTTAACACATCTACTCGCTGGATCCCAGGGATCTCCAAAGGAACATCCAGAAGACCTGCAAAGGAAAAGAATGTCAAAATTTTGCAAGTTCACCAAGACAAAAGATACAATTGCGAGAGCCTAAGCCACTTACCCGCGAAACGCTCAGCAAGGGGACGGAGGAAGGTGACAAGGTCAGAATCGGCCTTATTGCCAGCTTCCTGTTGATCCTTCAAAGCTTTTCTCGCATCCGCGAGTTGCCTGTCAAGATCCTCTGACAGCATGCGGGAGGCCTCCAGCTCTTGTCGAACAGCTGCCAAATTAGCTTCCTGAGTGGTTGCCCGCTCAGAGAGGTTGACTCTCTCGGACTCCGAATGTTCGAGTTGAGCTGCGCAATGAACATTTGTTAAACATCAAGAATGGAGACGACAACAGAAACAAAAGAAGACAATGAGATTTACTCTTGAGGAGCTCGTTCTCGGTGTGGAATCGACTACAGTGTGACTGAAGCCTTTCGCACTCCGATTCGGCAAGAACAATGCGGCGACCGATCGCCGCAAGAGAGTCAACAAGCGATTGCAAGAGTACAGAAATAGAAGAATTAGAAGATATAAATTAGAGCCTGTACCCGATTGAATTCAATCGACTACAGCCTCGGGGGCTACTCCCATCGGGAGCACTGCCGTGCACCCGATAGAAATCAAGACGAAGAAAATAGAGCAAGATTTTGAGCCTGTAGCCGATCGCAAGCGATCGACTACAGCCTCGGGGGCTACTCCCATTGGGAGCACTGTCGTGCACCCGATACAAATTCGAAGACAAACTACAAAGCTTACCTGGCCCGTGGCGCGGGAGAGAGGATCTGCGGAGCTGTCCGTCGCTTCTTTCGAAGCTGAAGTCCTGGCGGCAAAGCTAGGAGCTTCACGTTCCGCAGTCGCCGCATTGGGGGCTGCGCTGGGAGAATTATGGATGGTACCAGCATTGGGAGCTCCACCCGCAGTTCCTGTTTTGTTCCTCTTTTCGGGAGGAACACAAGAAGCATACCTGCGAGGGCTGATGGCCTGCACACTGCGGCAAAAAAGAACAAGGAATCAAACATCAAGCACAGAAGAAAGAACGTTCGACTAAGAACGAGGAAGATAACTTACTCGTCATCTTCATCTTCATCCAGCAAATCCGCGTTCCAGGCGGTTGCGATTACTGGGAATGAAGGCGAAGGGGCGAGGGAGCGAAGTGGAGTCGCGGAGATAGGGGCCTTCCCGGGCGATTCCTCCAAGGAATTATCCTTGGAGGTAGCCTCGTTATCGTCCTCTACCCGACGATGCTTGCAACGACGTAGGCCGCCATTCGATCCCTCCGCGTCATCCAAAGAATCGTCCTCGGAGCTCGAGGAAGCATCGGCTACACTGGTATCGGCTAAGCCGTCCAGGTGACTCGCCAATAACTCCGAGGCGTCTTCTCCCACAACTGGCGGGTAGCAGTTCGCCACCGCTAAGCTCTACAAAGACGGAAGAGGGAGACAAGAAAACATTCAGTCAACCAAAGACTCAAAGCAAACAAGAAAATAATGACGAGTGGAAAGGATAAAGCTAACCTCGGCTGGTGGGGGTTTCGAAGCGTCGAAGGCTTCGACTGAGCAGTCAGGGAACTTCTCCCCAACCTTCAAGCTGGTGACAGCCGCGATTTTCTTCTCGAACTCAGCGTTCGAAAGTTCCTCGCGGCTCACTCGGCTAGGATCTTCAGCGCCTTGGTATTCCCACATAGTGGAAGGCCTTTGCTGCAGCGGCTGGATCCTGCGCTTCAGAAAAATACTCGCCAGGTGCAGCCCGTTGAGTACCACTCCGGCGGTTTGATCCCGGAGAGCGGACACTCTTGCGAGTAGGGGCGTGACGACCTGGGTTTCTTCGGCTGACAGCTTGTGCGCCCAAGACTTCCGCCTCTTCAAAACAGCGAACGGGTGGAACTCCACGAGTCCACCCGAGCTGTTGTCGATGACGTAGAACCACTTCTTCCGCCAGCCTTGGGCGGAGTCGACGAAGTGCATGTTGAAGTAGCTGCTCTTCAGTCGCGCCTGGATCCCGAAGCCGCCCGTGCGCAGCGGCTCGCCAGGCTCGGAGTCCACCCGCGATTTCTCGCGGAAGATGCGAACTTTGAAGAGGGCCTTCCACAGCGCCCAATGAGGGCGAATGCCAAGAAAGCATTCGCAGAACACGATAAAGCACGAAATGTGCTGCACCGCATTCGGAGGAAGATCGTGAAGCTGTATGCCATAGACATACAGCAACCCGAGGAGAAAAGGATGGAGAGGGAAAGAAAGACCCCGAGACACGTGGTCCGCAAAGACCACGCGCTCGTTCGATTGTGGGTTGGGTACCTCTTCTTTCTTCCCGAGGCGCACCCGCTTCTCAGATTCAGCCGGTAGCAGCCCCTCCCGCTGCATCTCCTTGATGCTTTTCGCGGTGGTATTGGGGGAGCGCCAGTCGCCGGCCCGAGGCGCCGGTTGCGCGGAAACGTCTCCGGATGCGGAAGCGGCAGCACCACGTCTTTTGCCTCCGGCCATGGCTAGCAGTGTGAGCTCGAGCGCAAGGAAGAAGATGAGCACGAGGAAGAAGATGATTGAAGGCAAAGGCTGGGAAAATTTTACCGCAGCGCTAAGTCCCGTATTTATACACGAAGAGGGTCAATCTCAGCCACTCGATGTGCTACGTGGCACGTATCGCAGCCACCACGTGTGAAGATGAAACGAAGGGGCGGTGAACGATGTTCCGTGCCACGATCTTAACAGAAGATCGTGCGCATTTACTGCGCAGTTCGCGTAAAAAACGGAGGCGGCGTCTCGTTTCCCGGTCAAAAAGCTGACTAGGTGGGCCAGCCCATCTGCTACCACTCCGTCACGTCCCATCGGGAGGAGAAGAGTGCGCCATGACGTCATGGCACGCATCATCAAATTCAAGAACTCACGAATGGACAATTCAAACACGAAAATAGCTTCGTATGAAATTCCTTCGACTAAAGGCAATTCCTTTACGAATGTCATGAAGCAGGACCTCTTTTAAACAAGAGAATCAACCTATACACGAAAATTCTTTCGTACAGGCGCAACATTCCAAACATGAAAACTCTTTCATATGGGCACGGCTATCTACAGTACGAAAACTCTTTCGACTGAGTCTTAAACAATCATTCGGGTAGAAAGAACCTACCTCCATTCACGCATGATATTTCTACATCATAAAAACCTGGATTGTTTAGCCGACTAGGCACATCCGGATGCCATATTCTTCGAATATGAAGGTAAGACCCAAAAAGATCTTTCTTAAGAGCCTGGAATCGCACTCGAAATCTGCGTCCTCCAGTGCAGTTCCGTGTCAACAACACGAAGAAAAATCCTAGCGGACGCGCCGGGTACCCTCATAGGTTAAGTTCGACTCGATAAGTCCACAACGGCCCAGTCGCAACAATCACCTTATCGGGTTCGAGTCGGAGGTCTCGATTCCGTGTAGGCCAGGAATGTTTTTGCCCTAGTCGCAATTAATTGGCCCTGATCTCTCGGGAGAGCCAAGCTATTGTGCCGCATCCTTCTGCAAATAAAGCCGCGATAACAGGCACCTAAGTCGCTCGATACTCGAGCATAAGGACTCATTGCACAGGGAACACACCCTTCAAAACAGTAGGCAGCCAAGCTGTTTATTCAAAAGGAAAAGCCAGGCCAAAAAGGTTTGACCGTCTACTCGACTGGAAAAATTCCCACTCGAGCAAACGCTCGGGGGCTACTGACGAAGATATGGATTCTCGATCCTGCGGATAAGGACACCCCCTCTCAGGCCCAAGGTGAAGGCCCAAGAAGAGGAGCCCTTGGAGTACTCAAGAAGGCCCACGTGAAGCCCATCCGCACTAAACTTGCGGGTTAAGTTAGAAAATATGTAACCGACCTAGCTAGGGTTGGAGTCCTCTCCGGGTAGAACTCGAGACCTGGCCGCCTATATAAAGCCAGGAGAGCCCCCGAGAGAGGACCAAGCAATACCGCACGGCCAAAAGCCTTGAACTCGAGACCTACTCTCGATTCGAGCACAACCTTTGTAACCGATCTAATCTTCAATACAGATCGACAAGAGGCAGGAGTAAGGGTTTTACCTCTACGAGGGCCCCGAACCTGGGTAAATCTCGCCCCCTGTCTAGCCGACGATTCCACCAGCGCTCATGGGTTCTCCTAATCGAAACCCGATAGGTTCATCGAAGGGATTTGTTGAGTCAGGGATTCGACAGTATGCATATTAATTTATTTTATATCCGTAGCAACGCACGGGCACATTTGCTTGTAGTTACTTAATAGAAAAAGAGGATTAAATATAGAAATATGATTTATATGATTTTAGAAAATATTTCTATGGTTAAAATTATTGTTTTCTAGGCCCTTTTAAAATGTTTTCAACATATGAGAAATTCACTCATCGTATCTTATCAACATATCCTAAATAGAGAATTTATTTATAAATTTTAAATTAAGGGTGAGTAAGAACAGAGAGATTTTCTCTAGTGAAGATGTTGTTTTGCCAATTGAAAACATTGTTTTTACAAGGCACTTTACTTTTTTTCATAACTCAATAATATATATAACACTTTATTGTTTTGATGATTGTCATAATACTTGGAAAACAAATAACCAACTTTTATCCATTTGAGGTTAATAATAATAGTGACTTAATTTTTTGGAGACAAGGATAAAATATTAGAGAGAGTAACTCTATGGTTTTTAATTATCATAATCATTTTCATAGTATTAATTGAGTTGAAAACATGTTTGGTAAATATGTTTGTTAAGAAAATATTTTATTCTCATGAGGGAACGTGTTTTATTTTAGAAATAGTCAATAGGGTTTATGGAATAGAGGTATAATGGATTCTTAATTTCAATTTTCATTGAGTTATGTATTGTTTCCTTTTATTTATTGCATCTCATTGGTTTTTGGTGACTTGCATAACATGAAAACATAAAGTTTCAATTTTTAGTGATTTTTGGACTTTCCAAAAATCAGGGACGTTATAGACTACCACCCTTAAAAGAAATCTCGTCCCGAGATTTGGGAAGGCTAGAAAGAAAGGTTAGGTTTGGGTAACTGGGTTCTAGAACAACTAGGTGGGCTACCACCCTTAAAAGAAACTTTTGTGGGTAGTCTATTTTCATTACATTGGTGTGTAGATTGATTTGAGATTGGCTTGAGTAGAAATTTCCTTCCACTACAAGAAATATGGTGATACACGACGCTCCATTTTCGTCACTAAATCGTCACTATATTTCATCCATGACGATCTAATGACAAAAAAACAAATCGTTGAAAACCGAGCGTCATAAATGATCGATAATGACGATTTTTTTTAGATCGCCATGGACGTCCATGACGATTTCGGACCGTCATTAAATTATGATGATCCAAAATCGTCAAGCGCAGTCTGCCCAAGCCACATCAGCTCCAACGTGGCTAGTCCAACGTGGCAATATTAAGACGAAACCAAATTGTCATGAAAGGAAATCAGCCCGGTCCATTTCAGTTATCTATTTGGGCCAAGTCCAATATTTCTGGCCTTTTTACTGGTCCATTTTTGTTTGGTCCTTAGCCTCTTTACAGCCTTTTCTGTTTTAGTGCCTTGCCTTCTTAGTGGTACATTTTGTTTTATTTCAGCCCTTTTTTGAATAATTTATGTTTATATTATTTGGGTCGAGGTCTTGATAGAGCCCATACATTTTAGTCCATTCAAGTAAACAACAATTTTTTTTTTACATTCTATTTAGGGATAGTTTTTTTTGATCCAGCAACTGGCCCATAGCCCACTTAGGTGCAGAATGACAACCCAGATTTTTTTCTACCACTTTTTGGTTCAGCTACTAAAAGCATTTCAAGCAAATATTTCTAGAATCAATAGGTTATATCAAATAACACTTTGAGATCCAATCACAGTATAACAAGCTCTAGAAGTGCAATATAACTAGATACAATTACAGGATTACAAGCTACAAGGTTCTTCAAACTTCTTCATCATGGAGCTCCTTCGATAGAGATCACAATCTGGGCTCCTGCTCCTGCCATATGAACAATATGGACAACCATAAGTAGGACACGAACATGAGCTAGCAAAACAGTAATATGGATCACTTGGAAGGTCAGATAATCAAAAACTATTCTAGAGTAAAATACCACTAGGCTACAGGTGATCCGTGGTCTGCAGTACATCACAACCAAGTGCAGGAGCTCTCCTCCATCCTCGAAATGCACAGGACATGGCAACAACTTGCAAAATAGCAAATATGTGAGATGAGATGGAGCGGACACTGATGTAAAGATAAAATGAATAAAGTTTGGCATTAGATATAATAGAGAGCTAATTTTGTTCTTGCATTTCTATCTAGCAGGTTAACATGCACTTCTTCATAGCAGGCAGACAAACCTACACAGGCGCAACCGAATGAATGGCACCAACAGGATTCTACCTGATATATGTACAACTCTAAACTATAGGACATAAGAATACAAATACTAATATTCTGATCTTATTTGTACATGACAGAACCAAACACAAAGAACTGAGCAAGCTCCACAGCAAACAAATAGAACTATAAATCTGATGGACGAAAACATGGAATAGCAAATTGAGAACTAAGCATATACAAGACGATATTGAGAAAAACTAATTCGGTCTAATGCTCAGCGCTAAGCATTTCAAATATGTGGCCAGAAGAAAGATTTTGCAGACAGGGGATGGGCATCCATCCCACTAATACAACAGTCTCACTCAATCTATTACATGGCAGCAAACAGAACCACAGAGCATAGATAAGCTCACCGGAAGGAGGGTGGTGTGTAGCCAAGGCCAAACATCACCACCCGCGAAGGAGGTAGTCATTGAAGCTTTGGGCCATCTTGCGCATTTGACACCGATATGTTTTTAACCTGAAAGTACAAGGGTTTAAGATGATGCATAGTTAGATGCAAACAAGTGAAAAAAAAACTTCCTATACACATCCACCTGCCTATGTACACGTGCAAAACATCGTCTCTCTGGTCACATCGGCTCTGCGCTGTCCAGCCGGTCGCCTTGGAGCGCCATCACCACCCGTTTCCATGCCGCTGCCATGGGTGCCGTCAAAACTGCATGCGGACTCATCACACTCCCACCTGCAAAAAAAATCAAAAACAAGATTAGCTGAACTTATCAAGTGGCAATTATATTTGTGCCTCTGAACATGAAAACCAATTCTCAGCACAATAACTCAAAGTTGTGCACTAACGCTAAACGAGGCAAAGGAGGACATGATGTGTTCAGCAGTTCAAGCTTACAATGTTCTTTCCAAAAATAAAATCCAAGCAAAACTACAAGAACAACACTAATTTGCAGAGGTACTCAGGATAAATGAGTGTGGTTACATTATCGATAACATCAATACTCTGGTCAGGCAGCAAATAAACACATTTCTGATTCAAGTTTTGGTTAAATATTGACTCACATACTAATGCGATATGGTATATCAAAGCTAAAGAAGTTATTGTTGGTTTCCTGGCGTCTATTTTTGGCTCTTTTGGCAGGATGAAGAGGACAGAGGGTCGGCATCCATGTCGGAGGATAACAAAACATGTGTGCCTACTAGAGCTGGTAGCACTAGTGCCCGTGGCTCGATGAGTGTCTACAGGTATTAACAAACAGTAGCGCTTTGGCACCTAATTGTTCGCTCAAAAGGGACATTTTTATTTGCAGGAACATTCATGATGCAGAAGCAACCATCCACATATATAAACACCAATTATGCCAAGCATTCCCATCCCACAGGAAGCCCCAGCCCACTAGTTACATTCAAAGCAAAACAAATTTGTTTTATGGGCACAACGGAAATAGCAAACATATGTACACCCAGTGGGACAACACACAGCTCAGTCACTTCTTTCAAATATCATAGAAATGCAAGAAGGTTGTTTATATATCACTAGGATGTACAGGTACCATGGATTGTCGGAAGCTTTTGAGATGAAAATATATATGTGGTACCTAACATTGCATGAGATCATAGTATGATGAGATATACTTCGTATGTATTTACCACACTTATCCAAGTGTGTAATATGTCCGCACAACAAATAATTCATGAGTTCAATTTATCCGGACAACAAACAAAAAATTTATCCGGTCATCATAAACATGGTTGATTTTCCTACTCTACAGAGTGCAGCTGCATTACTCAATTCGAAAGACAACCAAAGCTCGGTTAGGAATAAGCACAAACACCTGGCGGGCAAGCAGGCAGGCTGAGCCGGTAGAGATTCCATCAGAGTGAAGAGAAGGAGCGAGACAACCGAGTTGAGCTGAGTTGACCCCTGTCGAAGAGTCGTGTCGACAAATCCCTCGGATGAGCCGGTAGGGTTTCGAGTAGAGGAACGATGTACGCGCTGGTGATCTCGACGGCTAACAAGGAGAAAGATTTACCCAGGTTCGGGACCCTCGTAGAGGTAAAACCCTTACTCCTGCTTGTCTGATCTGTATTATGACGAGATAGTCGAGCTGTTTACAATGGTGATGCCATGATGAGGCGTACGGGATATCCCGTGTATTGCCTAGTCTAGTTGTGGCTTGTATCTTACTCCCTCTAGATTGGATCCCTAGATTGGATGTCTAGATTGGTTCTCCAGATTGGTTGTCCTTTTTCTCTCCTCCCTCCTGGCTTTATATATGCAGCCAGGAGGGGGTTACATGAGTCCTAGTAGACTACGTATTGGAGTTCTTGTCTTGACCCACAAGTCTTGCGGGTGGGCTTGGCCTTCTAGAACCGCGGGATAGCACCTGTCTTTGGGCCTATGTCTTGGGCCTTGGACCGGGTAGGCTTACCCGATAGGTCCAGGAATCATCCCCACGTCAGTAGCCCCCGAGTGCTTAGTCGACTGAGAATCAGTCGGGTGGGCACTCAGAGTCCGTTCTTGATTTCTTCGATTGGCTATTCAATCGTCTGGTTTTGAGGGTGTATACCCTGTGCGCGATGCGCTTCTGTACTCGAGCATCGAGTGGTAAATGTGCCTTGTGTTGGCTGTTTTCGTAGAAGGATGCGGCTCAGTCGCTTGGCTCCCCCGAAAGATCAGGGTCAATTAATTGCATCTAGGGCAAAAACGGTTATGTCCTACACAAATTCGAGACCTCCGACTCGAATCCGGCGAGGTGATCGTTCCGACTGGGCCGTTGAGGTCTTACCGAGTCGAACTTAACCTAAAGGGGTACCCGGCGCGTCCGCTAGGTTTTTTCTTCGTGTTGTTGACACGAAAAGTTTACCGGAGGACGCAGCTTGAGTGCGATTCCAGATCTAAAAGAGATATCCTTGGGTCTTACCTTCGTACTCGAAAGAATACGGCATCCGGATGTGCCTAGTCGGCCGAACGATCCAGGAAAAGGATGTGTAAATACATCGTGTGGTAGAGTTGCGGGAGCCGCATACTCGCGATTTTACCTTGGTCATGTTCTTGCGATTCTTCGGGTGAAGAGATCTTCCTTCTTGATCTTGTGCGAAAGAGATTTCGCGTTATGAAGTTTACACGAAAGAAATTTTGTCTTGATGTGCCCATACGAAAGAGATTTCATGTCAGGGTGACTATGCGAAAGAAATTTCGCGTCTTGATGTGCCCGTACGAAAGAGATTTCGTGTCAGGGTGCTTATGCGAAAGAAATTTCGCGTCTTGATGTGCCCATACGAAAGAGATTTCGTGTCAGGGTGACTATACGAAAGAAATTTCGCGTCTTGATGTTCGTACGAAAGAGTTTTCGTGTTTTTCAGGTGTGCAATGACGTCACCGTGCACTCGCCTGCTTCCGATGGGACGTGACGTTTGTGGGGCAGGGCACATAGTGCCCATCGTGTCAGCTTTTGACCGGAAGCGTGCCGCCGTGCGCCCGTTTTTCTGCAAGACGTGCAGTAATTACGCGGAATAAATGTACTCGACACGACGGAGGGAGTCGACGCGGTGGAGATGTACTTGACACGGCGGACAGAGTCGACGCGGTTGAGGTGTACTCGACACGGTGGACGGAGTCGACGAGGAGGTCGTGTAGCCGCCGAGGCGGATGGCATCGACGCGGTGGAGGTGTACTCGACACGCCGAACGGAGTCGATGAGGAAGTCGTGTAGTCGACGAGGCGGATGGCGTCGACGCGGTGGAGGTGTACTCGACACGGCGGACGAAGTCGGCGAGGAAGTCGTGTAGTCGATGAGGCGGATGGCGTCGACGCGGTGGAGGTGTACTCGACACGGCGGACGGAGTCGACGAGGAAGTCGTGTAGTCGACGAGGCGGATGGCTTCGACGTGGTGGAGGTGTACTCGACACGGCGGATGGAGTCGACAAAGAACTCGTGTAGTCGACGCGGACGTGGCGGAGTCGCACGACGACGTAGAAGTCGTGTAGTTGACACGGACGCTCAGCCACCGAGTCCAGACAAGAAGATAGACCCGAAAAGTCTTCAATATGTTCTGATTTCGCAAATTGGCTCGCGTTGTCATATGCGGCTCGTCGAGACGAACAAGTTTAATGTTTTGCGTTTCTTCATCCGAGTTAATATGCGGTTTGTACAACCACAATAAGGATCTGGACGAAGAAATCTGACAGAGCTACTCAGGTACGCGGCCAGCGTGTCATATGCTTCCGACGTGGTAGTACGTCGAGGGCGCCCGTAGCGCTCGTCGGTTGCGCGACCGGCGCTCATTGGGTGCACAGCCAGCGCTCCCGATGGGAGTAGCCCCCGAGTCTATGTGCGATTATTTGTAATCGGGCATAGACTCAAAGATCTTGTAACGTTGCTTCTTCGATTTTTCGGGTGCACTGCAGTGCTCACGATAGGAGTAGACCCCGAGGCTATGCTCGACTCGCAGAGTCGGGCATAGGCTCAAGTTGTTCTGAAGCTAACCCCTTGTGCTTGTCTTCTATTGGCTCGCGAAGGAGGACATGTCTCGAATCCCGGAGGAGGATACGTGTCGACTCCGAGCGGAGAATATGTGTCGACTCCGAGCGAGGATTGTGTCGACTGTCGACTCCGAGCGGAGGATATGTGTCGACTTCGAGGATTGCGTCGACTCTGAGCGGAGGATGTGTCGATGTTGTGGTTCCTGCGTTGCAGTTGCAGCCATATAATCAGATGTGGTTAAATAATGTAGCAGTAGTGCTGTGTATAGCAAAATGTATGGAACAAATTGTTGCTCGGGTTAATCTTGGTTGTGAATCAACAATTTATCGACTCGCAGAGTCGAGTATGGCCTGTTGGTAGGCAATGATTTTACCCTACGCGACACTTTTGCATCGTACGCTGTACCCATTCGGTAGCCTGACAGCCATTGTCTATGGTCCTTGCCGACATGTCAGTTGCTGCTGCAAATCGGGTCGGAGTCAAGGGTCGACATCAGTCGGTATTAGCTACTCGGGTTGTAGCGTGTAAATACGGTAGTGTAACGCGCAGCATGACGGGTGTCGAGTATACATGTAGTTTACGGGGCGCAGCCCCCGAGTGTCAGGTGTAGCTTTACAGCAGATTAGAAACACTAAAAAAGGTAAATATGTCGACTCGTATGAGAGGAACTTGTCTTTGTATGACACTGCCTTAGTCGACGAGGCGGTGCCGAGTGACGGAGTCGGCAAATATCTCCGGAATCGATGAACTGGACTCGTGTGTCGAGTGCGGCTGTTTTGCGCCTCAGCCCCCGAGTGTCGAGTGTGGCTGCGTCGAATTCTCCCCCGAGCAACAAGTGTGGTTGCGGCGAAGGATAGCCCCCGAGACGCTTAGTCGAGAGGATTCGATGCAGCGGAGTTGTGCGGCGGAGTCGCGATGTTTGCCCGAAGGACTCGACGCGGCGGAGTCGTAATGTTTGCTCGAAGTACTCAACGCGGCGGACCGAGTCGATGCAGCGGAGTCACGATGCTTCTCGAAAGACTCGACGCGGCGGACCGAGTCGACGCAGCGAAGTCGCGATGTTTGTCCCAAGGACTCGACGCGGCGGACCGGGTCGACGCGGCGGAGGCGCGATGTTTGTTGTGTGTACATGGAGGACAATGTTGACATCGAGCCCCCGGGCACTAGTATGGCGAGTCGCCATGTTTTGTTGATGTTGATTGACCTTTGTGTCGATTCGCAGATTGACGAAACCGGATCTGCAATTTGAATTCGCGGACTCGCAGAGATCCAAAACGTGTCGCAGTGCACGAGCCGCTGACGGAGATCTAACAGTTGGAATTGGCTCAAAAAAAAAAGGAGCTGTGCGGGATTGTATTCCGCAGATGTTCAACGGTGTGATTGTCGAATTGATTTCCGAGTCGACTGTGAGAATTGTTTTCCCAAAGTCGCGCGGAGTTCCGTCAGATTCTGACAGGGATTCGTTGTTCAGGTCATCCACGGAGATCTAACCGCCGGAATTCGCCGATTCTTTTGGAGCCGGTAAAAAATTTGATTTCGCATCTTTCCACCAAAGGAATTTTCCAGATGAGTTTTGAGCCGCCGTTGATGGCGTCCGCAATATGCATGTTGTTGTTGTCCTGCAGCCTGCACGTGAAGAACGATGTCGATGTAGATGATGAAAGCCGTGTGTGATGCCGGCAAGTGCTCGATGAAGTTGAAGGAGCCGAAGTAGATCGAATCCATAGGGTCGAGAACCCGAATCTTGATGTAGATGAGGCCGGCAAAACCGTAGATCCAGCATGTGTCGTTCCCACAGACGGTGCCAATTGTCGAAGAGTCGTGTCGACAAATCCCTCGGATGAGCCGGTAGGGTTTCGAGTAGAGGAACGATGTACGCGCTGGTGATCTCGAGGGCTAACAAGGAGAAAGATTTACTCAGGTTTGGGACCCTCGTAGAGGTAAAACCCTTACTCCTGCTTGTCTGATCTGTATTATGACGAGATAGTCGAACTGTTTACAATGGCGATGCCATGATGAGGCGAACGGGGTATCCCGTGTATTGCCTAGTCTAGTTGTGTCTTGTATCTTCCTCCCTCTAGATTGGATCCCTAGATTGGATGTCTAGATTGGTTCTCCAGATTGGTTGTCCTTTTTCTCTCCTCCCTCCTGGCTTTATATATGCAGCCAGGAGGGGGTTACATGAGTCCTAGTAGACTACGTATTGGAGTTCTTGTCTTGACCCACAAATCTTGCGGGTGGGCTTGGCCTTCTAGAACCGCGGGATAGCACCTGTCTTTGGGCCTATGTCTTGGGCCTTGGACCGGGTAGGCTTACCCGATAGGTCCAGGAATCATCCCCACGTCAACCCCAGACCCATACGGCGCCCCAGCAGCGGCGGGAGCCCACCAGTACACCAACGCTGCTAATCCCCTGGCCTCAGCCTCTGCTCCCTGGATAAAGAGGCGGTGAGGGGCAAGAAGCGTACATGTGAAAACGAGGGGAACTTGTTGCTCCCTTGTCGCACCCTGGTTTCTAGGGGATACTCATCGGGCCGAACTGGATAGCAGATGCTTGGATTATGGGGCATATCTGCTCCCACATCCTCGCTTCCGAGTAGGCCAGCACTTATGTGCGACAACACAAGCTCTGTTATTCCATCGTCGATGTAAACTATCCACTAGAGATCAAAGGTACTACCGTCGACGTACTTCATACCAATCACACATGGTACGTCAACAGCGTTAAACGGAATGATACCACAACATATCTCTAAGACACAAAAGATTGAAATAAGTTGCAACTGGCCCTCACTAGGACAGAGAATAGCAAATACAATCATCCAGAGGACACATGTCCCAACATAACATCATTACATCACAGCGGAAGCATTCAACAGGTCTGAGTACAGACAAGATCCAAATAGGCTTAAGAGCCGGAAACGAAAAGACGGAGCCCATCCACGAAGTCTCGGATCCTGCCCGGGTCCGCTATCTACTCGTCAACAGCGTCGTCGTACTCCACGTAGTAGCCACCATGGGGTTCCTCGGAATCGTAGTCTGCGGAAACCACAGCCCCAAAGGGGTCAGTACAACAACGTACTGGCAAGCAAGACTCACACTTCACTAAAGTGTAACCCGTCAACACCAAGCACAGATGCTTTGGGTTCAACGGAAGAAAGGGGATATAAAAGATGCGGCAACTGGCTGCTCTAACCAACTACAGAGTTACTACCACTTCCGGCTAACAGAAAGAAGATAAGATAGCGTATCGTAACCAACTACCAGCTAACCACCAAACAAACCCATCCTGGATCTCGCCCCTTATCCAAAGAAGCAATCCGAGGATAACTCACACAGTTGGATTAATGATGGTTCAGGTTACTGTGTCAATAAACCTATTACTAGTCAAGTTATTATAGTTAGGTGTAAGTTGTCTGAGTACTTGTTAGCCAGTACTTTCACCAAGTCGTCACATAACCGCGGACAACACGGCTTCTCGAGAAGATTCATCCCTGCAGGGTGTGCTCCAGTACCCGTACACACTCAAGCCACCAACTAAAACTCAGGTTGACTTGACACGACTCGAACCATCTCTACAGCCTGTCCTAGGAGCCACGGAGCTATAAGGTCCCAGCCACGCAGCCGAATACTCAGCGCAGGTGTGCAAAACTCCCGCAGGACACAACACCCCGGCACTACAGGCCTCGCCCTATATGTGTGCGTCATCATCATCATCAGTAACCATGGGAGCGACCCATTCATGCGTATGAGCCAAATGGAACACCCGAACTAAGTGTGGCTCTTCGGACAAACTGCGGATCAGATCAAAGTCGAGGGGGGTTCCATACCACCACCCGGATGCGGTGAGCACGCTCATCATGGATCAGTAGACAAGACCCTTTTCCTAATTAGGGTCGACACTAGCAGGCCTCAAAACCACGACGGGGCTCCTGCCGGTGCCTTAACATCAAATTATTATTACCCAAGCATTAACAGGTTGTTGTTTACACATCGAGCCCATAGAACATAATAGAAATATGATAACAGAAAGTAACGGGTAACAGACTCGAGCAGAAACAACCCTAAGCATGCTAGTAAGACACGGGCTCAAACAACGGGGTTATAGGACTGGAGGTGAGGCAATATCAAGGTTTCAGGGTATCATGTGATAGGATCGTAACAGAAGCAACGATACATATGGCTAGCAGAAATAGACAACGGAAAAGTATCGGTAACCAATGTTGAAAGGAACACAGTGGTTCATGTGAGTGATAACTTGCCTGCAAGCTCAGCAGCCTGGTACTGGGCTAACTCCTTTGAAGGGGTGTCGTAAGGATCGTCGGTATCAACGTCGTCGTCTAACCGAGAAGAAGAAAACAGACAATGCAGAAAGGGTAGACAATCAATATCATGGCATAGTGCACAATCATGGGGATGATGCATGTCATGTTAATAGTTGCATCAAAATAAACTAGTTGACATGGTAACACAAATTAAATGGACACATATGCAATTTTGAGTTGCATATGAAAAGCCCATGAATTTTGGGTTAGATTATTTGTTTTCCAACTAATCAACAGATGAGGGTGAATTAGTATGATGCATGGATGAGGAAAACAACAAAATAACAACAATAGAACCAATTTAAAATAGGGTTTACCAATTTAGAAATTTATTTATTAATTTAGGGGATTTTTGGTTCCTTAAAGGGATTACACAAAATAGTTGTTGTTTTCACCAATTTAAATTGTGCAAAACAAATAAAAAAATTCATATTTGAAAAGTTTATACTTTTCTAGGTTGAAAACATATTTTGCATGTTCAAAAATAATTTAATTCGAGCAAGTTATGATTTTATCAAATTTAAATGAATTAAACAAGGATTAAATTATTTAAGCAATTTTAATTATTCAAATCATGAAACAAAATTTATATTTGAAAAGATTATGTGAAATAGCATGGAAAACATATTTTATTTTCATTATTAGGATTAAGTATGAATTAGTTATGGATTTTATCAAATTGCAATTGAATTATTTGAATTCAAATTTGAATTGCATTTTGAAAATTCAAAACAGAAAACAAATGCTATAGATAGATAGACAATTTAGAGCAGTGCACATATTTAGATTTTATTATTTGGAGTTATAGTTTGAAAGTTATTAACAATTTAAAATATAGGACCAAACTGTGAATTAAAAGGACTTGGAGTTAAAAAATAAAACGCAGGAATTATTTTTGTTACCGCGCAGATAACTACCCAGGGCACTGCCAACTGGGCCCTGGGCCTGCGTGGCACCTAGGTGGCAGTGCTGGGGGTGATGTGGCCTCCAGGGTCCATGACGTGTGGGCCCCGCGCGGGTGCGGCCAAGGAAAAAAGGGGAGGCGAAATTCGCCTCCCGTGGGATTCGAACCCGCGCCCATGGGGCGAGCGAGAGCGCGTGTGGCCAGTTGGGCTGGATGCATTTGTTTGTCAGATAGCAGCAGCGAAGGGAGTTTAAGGTGTTTCTTTCCGGGACGTTTTTTTTAACTGGACTTGAAACAGATCGCTGCGGACAGAGGCAGTTGGCGCCCGCCGGCGGCCATGGCTGCTCGCAGCGCTGGCGCGCGGTGGCCGGTGGGGCGGTTCCCGTGCGGGGTCTCGGGCCGGCGTGCGTGCGGCCCCGAGGGAAGGGACTGGAGAGGGCACGAGGGAGGAGGTAGCAACTCCCAGAGGAACGGAGGCGAACGGTGGAGGACAACAGGGTGCGGCCGGCGGCGAACTTGGATGGCGGCGGCGATTCCGGTGGCCTCGTCGGAAACGGAGGCCCCGGCGAGGGAGAGGGAGCCGCGCCGGTTCCGTTCCCGGCCCTAGCGCGGCCGGGCGGGCACCGTGGCGCCGGCGGCGAGCCGGAGAAGGAGGCGTTGGTGGAGGTCTCGGTGGCTACAGAGAGGAGAGAGCGTGCAGCGAGAGAGAAAGAGCGGCGCTCGAGGGAGAGAGGAGGGGGAAATAGATTAGGGCACGGGGGAGCCCTAGGGCTAGGGTTAAGGAGGGGGTCGATCTCGGATGGCCGTTGCCTCCTCTGAACTGCTAACGTGGATGCCATGGATGGTCTCCGTACCGTACGTTGGTAGAAGACAAGGTGTGGGGGGTACGGGCCAGGGGGCAGTTGGGCTAGCCCAATTGGGCTGCATGCCCTATTCCCCCTCTCCCTCTCTTTAATCTTTTCTCCTTATTTTTTTTTTGCTGCAAAGGTAAAAGAGAGAAAAGGAGAGGTTTTGCTAGGGAAAAAAATTAGGGAAATTTGTAGGGTTTTGTTTTTGGTCACCACATCATAAAACAAACTTTGTTTTCCAAAATAATATTTTATTTAGTTGATGTTTGGCAATTAAATGAATTGAGCAATGTTGGTATAAAAAGAATAAATGCCACTTAACCAATTTAAAGTTTTTGAATCCAAGTTTTAGGGGAACAATTTGTTTGTTTGTTTTGTAGTTTTTATTTGGCACATTGTAACATAACAAGTATGACAATTACTTTTAATGTTTTGTATGGAATTCAAAATAGAAAACAGATGGAAACAAAATCAATTCAAATGCAAAACAAATGCAACAAAAGGCAATGGTTATGATGACATGATGCAAAACAAAAATAAAACAAGAAACAGACATCTAGGGGGGAGATTTTCATACTTGGGATGTTACAAAACGCCCCCCCCCCCCCCTTGAAGGAATCGCGCCCCGAGATTCCTACTGAGAAGAGAAAAGGTCCGGATACTTCTTGCGAAGATCCTCTTCGGTCTCCCACGTTGCCTCTTTATCGGAATGATGCGACCATTGCACTTTCAAGAACTTGGTGCTCTTGTTGCGAGTCTTACGCTCGGTCTCATCGAGAATTCGAACAGGGTGCTCCTCATAAGATAGATCTTCTCGCAGTTCAATGGAATCATGATCAACTGCACGATCTGGATCTTTGAAACACCTCTTGAGCTGTGACACGTGAAACACATCATGCACCTTGGATAGTTTTTCTGGAAGTTCAAGACGATAGGCATTTTCCGCACGCCTTGAGAGAATGTTGAAAGGACCAATGTATCTTGGTGCCAGCTTTCCTTTCACACCAAAACGATGAGTGCCTCTGAGGGGAGTTACACGGAGATATGCTTTGTCACCAGGTGCATAGATCATATCCCTGTGCTTGCTGTCATAGTAGCTTTTCTGACGAGACTGAGCAATCTTGAGATTGTCACGAATGATGCGAACTTTCTCTTCGGCTTCCTTAACAATGTCAGGGCCTAAGAGTGAACGTTCACCAGCTCCAGACCAATTGATTGGACTCCTGCATCTGCGGCCATAGAGAGCTTCAAACGGTGCCATGCCTAGGCTTGCCTGGAAGCTGTTGTTGTAGGAGAATTCGGCATATGGAAGGCAATCCTCCCATTTCATGCCAAAGGAGAGACCACATGCTCTGAGCATATCCTCGAGAATCTGATTGACTCTTTCGACTTGCCCTTGAGACTGAGGGTGATAAGCTGTGCTGAACGGAAGTTTTGTGCCCAATGCTTCTTGAAAGCTTTTCCAGAAATGCGAAGTGAATATACTTCCACGGTCTGAGCTTATTTCCAATGGAACACCATGAAGAGGAGCAATCTTTGTTGTGTAGAGCTCTGCTAACTGGCTAGCTGAGATTGTTTCTTTGACAGCAAAGAAGTGAGCTACCTTAGTGAGACGATCAATAACAACGAAGATTGCATCGTTGCCCTTCTTGGACTTTGGAAAACCAGTGACGAAGTCCATTTCAATCATGTCCCACTTCCACTCAGGAATTTTCAGCGGTTGGAGAAGACCGGTTGTTTTCTGATGGACTGCCTTAACACGTTGACAAACGTCGCATTCAGAAACGTATTGAGCAATTTCACGTTTCATGTCAGACCACCAATACAGTGTCTTAAGATCCTGGTACATCTTTGTACTTCCAGGGTGGATGGAGAGAGGAGTTTCATGAGCCTCCTTGAGAATAACATCTTTGAGACTTTGAACTTGAGGAACCGCAATGCGTCCTTCGAAGAACACAGTTCCCTTGTCATCAATTGAGAAGCACTCATACTTCACATTGCCTGCTTTGATGTTATTTGCGATCTTCTTGATCTCAGCATCACGAAGTTGTTCAGAACGAATCTTGTCCTCGAGAGTTGGACTGGCTGTCAAGCTCGCAAGATAACCTTGAGGAACAAGACCAAGGTTCAGCTTCTGGAATTCTTCATGAAGAGGAGGCTGGCTTTCCATGATCATGAGATTATTGCAATACGACTTGCGACTGAGAGCATCGGCCATAACATTAGCCTTGCCTGGAGTGTAAGAAATGGTAAGATCAAAGTCTTTGATCTTTTCAATCCATCTCCTTTGCCTGAGGTTTAGATCTGGTTGAGTGAAGATGTATTTCAGACTCTTATGATCTGAAAAGATTTCAGTGCGATTACCCAACAAGTATTGCCTCCATTTCTTGAGGGCAAACACAACTGCTGCAAGTTCTATATCATGAGTGGGATAATTGAGCTCATGTGCGTTCAACTGACGTGAAGCATAAGACACCACTTGACGTTCTTGCATAAGAACTGCTCCTAGACCTTGGAGAGAAGCATCACAGAAAATCTGGAAAGGTTTGGTAGTATCTGGGCCAACCAGAACTGGTGTAGAAGTGAGTTTAGTCTTCAGGAGATTGAAACTTTCATCACATTGTGGAGACCAAACGAACTTCTTGTCCTTCTTTGTGAGATCAGTGAGAGGTTTGGCAATCTTGGAGAAGTTTTGGACGAAACGACGGCAATAGCTAGCCAAACCAAGAAAACTTCTGACTTGCTTCACCGTCTTAGGAGGTTTCCAATCAACAATTGCCTTAACCTTTTCTGGATCAATGGCTATGCCCTTGGCAGAGATGACATGACCAAGGTAAGCAACTTCTGGAATCCAGAACTCACATTTGGAGAACTTGGCATACAGACGATGCTCGCGAAGTTTCATGAGAGTTAGACGAAGATGTTCTCCATGCTCTTCCTCGGATTTTGAGTAGACCAGAATGTCATCAAGATATACCACAACGAACTTGTCGAGGTATTCATGGAAGACAGAATTCATAAGTCGAGAGAAGGTCGCCGGTGCATTGGTGAGACCAAAGGACATGACGGTGTATTCATATAGACCGTAGCGAGTGGTGAAAGCTGTTTTTGGAATATCTTCCTTTCTGATCTTTATTTGATGGTAACCCATCCTCAAGTCCAGCTTGGAGAATACTGAGGCTCCAGCAAGTTGATCAAAAAGATCATCGATACGAGGAATTGGATACTTGTTTTTGATGGTTTTCTCGTTAAGAGGACGATAGTCAACAACGAGTCTCTTTATTTGATCCTTCTTTGCAATGAACAGAGTTGGGAAACCCCAAGCCGAGGAACTAGGTTGAATGTAACCTTTCTCCATGTACATATCGATTTGCTCCTTCAACAACTTCAGTTCAGGAGGAGCTATCTTGTATGGATGCTTAGAGATTGGAGCAGTGCCTGGTTCAAGTTCGATCACGAACTCAACTGCTCTGTCAGGAGGCATTCCTGGCAATTCTTCTGGGAAGACATCAGGGAATTCGCAAACCACCGGAATAGTTTCAATAGATGGAAGAGGATTTGCATTGAGAGTGTAGAGTTGAGCAACTGGATTTTCAGCATGGAAGTAGACTATCTGGCCAGAAAGGTGTGTGATTTTGACAGACTTAGCAGGACAATCAATGACTGCTTTGTTGGCTACCAGCCAATCCATCCCCAGAATGACATCAATATCTGAAGAGTGGAGAGCTATCAGAGATGCCTGGAATGGAAGGTTTCCAACTGTGATCTCGATGTTCTGGCTAACTTTATTGCTTTGCCAGCTAGATCCCGGTGATTTCACTAGGAAAGGGATAGACAAATGTTCGAAGTTGATTCCACTGTTGTTTGCAAAGCATTGAGAGATGAAAGAGTGTGAAGCACCAGAATCGAACAAGACTTTAGCACGAAACGAGTTCACACAATGTGTGCCCATCACAACCTCCGGAGATTCTTCTGCTCCCTGGGCCTTGACATGGTTCACCCTCACAGTTCTCAAGACAGACTTGTTCCTGTTGCGGGGCCTAGGCGAAGGAGTGTGTACCACCACATGATTGACATTAGAGATAGGTAGTGATGGTAGCTTGTTCTGCGGGCACTTGTATGAGTAGTGTCCTGATAGACCGCACTTGAAGCATGTACTAGCAGAACGAGGATCTGTTGGACTTGGCTGAGATGGAGCACCTCCTAAAGATACCACTGGGGTGGGAGGGAGGGCAAGAAATCGTGCCGGGCTTGGCAAGCAGATGGGCGGTGTTGTAGTGGTATATGGAACCCAAACTCTTCGTTTTTGTGGAGGCATGATAGCTTTTGAGAGATTAGCCTGTTCGCGAGAGTGCTTACGAGATTCCTCAACCAACTTGCGCCCATGCTCTTCCTTTAGAGCGATGTTGATGAGGTCCTCAAAATTCTTGGCCTTGACGTTGGTGAGAGCATACTTGAGTTCTGGGTTGAGACCCCTGCGGAACTTTGCCATCTTTTTCGCTTCCGTGGAGACTTCATCTCCGGCGTAGCAAGCCAGACGATTGAACTCTCTTTGGTATTCCAGAATGTCCAAATTGCCTTGTGTGAAAGAATAGAATTCCTCACGCATTTTCTCCATGAGCCCATCGGGAATGTGATGGCGCACGAAGGCTTGCTTGAAATCCTCCCATGTGATTGCCACACTAGGACCTCTCATTTCTTGGAAATTCTCCCACCAAGACATGGATTGTCCACGGAGAAGGTAGGTCACGTAAGGAACACGGTCCTCGTCAGCCACATGAGCTACCATAAGAGTACGGTTCATTTCACGGAGCCAGTCATCAGCATCCAATGGCTCGGAGGAGTTATCAAACGTGCGCGGATTGAGCTCAAGGAACTCCCGAATAGACACCCGGGTGTTGCCATTACTCCCAAGGTCTTGGTTCTGCTGCATCTGCTTTATAACTTGTGTCATCTGAGACAGCACTTTCCCCATCTCAGGTGGCAGTGTGGGTTCTTCGTCACCACTTTCCATCCTGAAGAGGATACCAAGATTAACACACTAACCGGATAACAAAATCCAATATAAGTTCTTAAAAGGATTACTTCAGACGATAAGAAGGTAGCATAGAACAAGGATGGAGGTTAACCACGGATCAACAGATAAGTTGTTACAACGGAAGAGAAGATTTGTGAAGGACGATATCGAAGCAACAACTGGGAAACAGGAGACCACAAACACCTGAGGTACTACGGAGAAAACCCATCCGGGCTTCTAAAGGATCAATATCTACTGCTTAAGGAATAGAGGATCTGCTTCCGGGGCTTATTTGCCACCGTTCTCAATCGTGAGTAGGCAACATGATAAATCATGTCACAACCACCTCCATTCCTATGGTCTAGTAGATATAACCATCCTAGAGAAACCAGAATTCGTGAAAACCTAACTTTAAAGTTTAGATGAGAAGAGAAAAACAACGTTGCACTTCCTTACCAGAAAAGGGAGGGTGGGTGGGGAAAGAAATAAAATGGCAGAATTCCTACTCTCACGTTTCATTTTTCCTATATAGCTACAAAATAGTTTCTAGACTCAACTGCGACCAGTAAAAGGGATCCTACAGGCAGACAGGCTCTGATACCATTTGTCGCACCCTGGTTTCTAGGGGATACTCATCGGGCCGAACTGGATAGCAGATGCTTGGATTATGGGGCATATCTGCTCCCACATCCTCGCTTCCGAGTAGGCCAGCACTTATGTGCGACAACACAAGCTCTGCTATTCCATCGTCGATGTAAACTATCCACTAGAGATCAAAGGTACTACCGTCGACGTACTTCATACCAATCACGCATGGTACGACAACAGCGTTAAACGGAATGATACCACAACATATCTCTAAGACACAAAAGATTGAAATAAGTTGCAACTGGCCCTCACTAGGACAGAGAATAGCAAATACAATTATCCAGAGGACACATGTCCCAACATAACATCATTACATCACAGCGGAAGCATTCAACAGGTCTGAGTACAGACAAGATCCAAATAGGCTTAAGAGCCGGAAACGAAAAGACGGAGCCCATCCACGAAGTCTCGGATCCTGCCCGGGTCCGCTATCTACTCGTCAACAGCGTCGTCGTACTCCACGTAGTAGCCACCATGGGGATCCTCGGAATCGTAGTCTGCGGAAACCACAGCCCCAAAGGGGTCAGTACAACAACGTACTGGCAAGCAAGACTCACACTTCACCAAAGTGTAACCCGTCAACACCAAGCACAGATGCTTTGGGTTCAACGGAAGAAAGGGGATATAAAAGATGCGGCAACTGGCTGCTCTAACCAACTACAGAGTTACTACCACTTCCGGCTAACAGAAAGAAGATAAGATAGCGTATCGTAACCAACTACCAGCTAACCACCAAACAAACCCATCCTGGATCTCGCCCCTTATCCAAAGAAGCAATCCGAGGATAACTCACACAGTTGGATTAATGATGGTTCAGGTTACTGTGTCAATAAACCTATTACTAGTCAAGTTATTATAGTTAGGTGTAAGTTGTCTGAGTACTTGTTAGCCAGTACTTTCACCAAGTCGTCACATAACCGCGGACAACACGGCTTCTCGAGAAGATTCATCCCTGCAGGGTGTGCTCCAGTACCCGTACACACTCAAGCCACCAACTAAAACTCAGGTTGACTTGACACGACTCGAACCATCTCTACAGCCTGTCCTAGGAGCCACAGAGCTATAAGGTCCCAGCCACGCAGCCGAATACTTAGCGCAGGTGTGCAAAACTCCCGCAGGACACAACACCCCGGCACTACAGGCCTCGCCCTATATGTGTGCGTCATCATCATCATCAGTAACCATGGGAGCGACCCATTCATGCGTATGAGCCAAATGGAACACCCGAACTAAGTGTGGCTCTTCGGACAAACTGCGGATCAGATCAAAGTCGAGGGGGGTTCCATACCACCACCCGGATGCGGTGAGCACGCTCATCATGGATCAGTAGACAAGACCCTTTTCCTAATTAGGGTCGACACTAGCAGGCCTCAAAACCACGACGGGCCTCCTGCCGGTGCCTTAACATCAAATTATTATTACCCAAGCATTAACAGGTTGTTGTTTACACATCGAGCCCATAGAACATAATAGAAATATGATAACAGAAAGTAACGGGTAACAGACTCGAGCAGAAACAACCCTAAGCATGCTAGTAAGACACGGGCTCAAACAACGGGGTTATAGGACTAGAGGTGAGGCAATATCAAGGTTTCAGGGTATCATGTGATAGGATCGTAACAGAAGCAACGATACATATGGCTAGCAGAAATAGACAACGGAAAAGTATCGGTAACCAATGTTGAAAGGAACACAGTGGTTCACGTGAGTGATAACTTGCCTGCAAGCTCAGCAGCCTGGTACTGGGCTAACTCCTTTGAAGGGGTGTCGTAAGGATCGTCGGTATCAACGTCGTCGTCTAACCGAGAAGAAGAAAACAGACAATGCAGAAAGGGTAGACAATCAATATCATGGCATAGTGCACAATCATGGGGATGATGCATGTCATGTTAATAGTTGCATCAAAATAAACTAGTTGACATGGTAACACAAATTAAATGGACACATATGCAATTTTGAGTTGCATATGAAAAGCCCATGAATTTTGGGTTAGATTATTTGTTTTCCAACTAATTAACAGATGAGGGTGAATTAGTATGATTCATGGATGAGGAAAACAACAAAATAACAACAATAGAACCAATTTAAAATAGGGTTTACCAATTTAGAAATTTATTTATTAATTTAGGGGATTTTTGGTTCCTTAAAGGGATTACACAAAATAGTTGTTGTTTTCACCAATTTAAATTGTGCAAAACAAATAACAAAATTCATATTTGAAAAGTTTATACTTTTCTAGGTTGAAAACATATTTTGCATGTTCAAAAATAATTTAATTCGAGCAAGTTATGATTTTATCAAATTTAAATGAATTAAACAAGGATTAAATTATTTAAGCAATTTTAATTATTCAAATCATGAAACAAAATTTATATTTGAAAAGATTATGTGAAATAGCATGGAAAACATATTTTATTTTGATTATTTGGATTAAGTATGAATTAGTTATGGATTTTATCAAATTGCAATTGAATTATTTGAATTCAAATTTGAATTGCATTTTGAAAATTCAAAATAGAAAACAAATGCTATAGATAGATACACAATTTAATTTAGAGCAGTGCACATATTTAGATTTTATTATTTGGAGTTATAGTTTGAAAGTTATTAACAATTTAAAATATAGGACCAAACTGTGAATTAAAAGGACTTGGAGTTAAAAAAGAAAACGCAGGAATTATTTTTGTTACCGCGCAGATAACTACCCAGGGCACTGCCAACTGGGCCCTGGGCCTGCGTGGCACCTAGGTGGCAGTGCTGGGGGTGATGTGGCCTCCAGGGTCCATGACGTGTGGGCCCCGCGTGGGTGCGGCCAAGGAAAAAAGGGGAGGCGAAATTCGCCTCCCGTGGGATTCGAACCCGCGCCCATGGGGCGAGCGAGAGCGCGTGTGGCCAGTTGGGCTGGATGCATTTGTTTGTCAGATAGCAGCAGCGAAGGGAGTTTAAGGTGTTTCTTTCCGGGACGTTTTTTTTTAACTGAACTCGAAACAGATCGCTGCGGACAGAGGCAGTTGGCGCTCGCCGGCGGCCATGGCTGCTCGCAACGCTGGCGCGCGGTGGCCGGTGGGGCGGTTGCCGTGCGGGGTCTCGGGCCGGCGTGCGTGCGGCCCCGAGGGAAGGGAGTGGAGAGGGCACGAGGGAGGAGGTAGCGACTCACAGAGGAACGGAGGCGAACGGTGGAGGACGACAGGGTGCGGCCGGCGGCGAACTTGGATGGCGGCGGCGATTCCGGTGGCCTCGTCGGAAACGGAGGCCACGGCGAGGGAGAGGGAGCCGCGCCGGTTCCGTTCCCGGCCCTAGCGCGGCCGGGCGGGCACCGTGGCGCCGGCGGCGAGCCGGAGAAGGAGGCGTTGGTGGAGGTCTCGGTGGCTACAGAGAGGAGAGAGCGTGCAGCAAGAGAGAAAGAGCAGCGCTCGAGGGAGAGAGGAGGGGGAAATAGATTAGGGCACGGGGGAGCCCTAGGGCTAGGGTTAAGGAGAGGTTCGAGCTCGGATGGCCGTTGCCTCCTCTGAACTGCTAACGTGGATGCCATGGATGGTCTCCGTACCGTACGGAGGTAGAAGACAAGGTGTGGGGGGTACGGGCCAGGGGCAGTTGGGCTAGCCCAATTGGGCTGCATGCCATATTCCCCCTCTCCCTCTCTTTAATCTTTTCTCCTTTTTTTTTTTTTTTTTGCTGCAAAGGTAAAAGAGAGAAAAGGAGAGGTTTTGCTAGGGAAAAAAATTAGGGAAATTTGTAGGGTTTTGTTTTTGGTCACCACATCATAAAACAAACTTTGTTTTCCAAAATAATATTTTATTTAGTTGATGTTTGGCAATTAAATGAATTGAGCAATGTTGGTATAAAAAGAATAAATGCCACTTAACCAATTTAAAGTTTTTGAATCCAAGTTTTAGGGGAACAATTTGTTTGTTTGTTTTGTAGTTTTTATTTGGCACATTGTAACATAACAAGTATGACAATTACTTTTAATGTTTTGTATGGAATTCAAAATAGAAAACAGATGGAAACAAAATCAATTCAAATGCAAAACAAATGCAACAAAAGGCAATGGTTATGATGACATGATGCAAAACAAAAATAAAACAAGAAACAAACATCTAGGGGGGAGATTTTCATACTTGGGATGTTACATCCCTGTACAAACGTGGAGGAGAACTTGTTGCTTACGGAATTGTATATCAATGCTAGAGGTCTTCTGAAGCGGATTGTCGCTGTCCTAGTAGCAGTGTGGTCCGCCTCCGCCGCGGCCTTCTCCTGCGGTTGGCGGACAACTTCTGCGGATGGCGACCGAGGAGCTCCTGGAGGTTCCGACCTTGTACTGGTCGAAGAGCGTGGCGTCGGCCTCGATCTTGCGGTGCGTTGCTGGTTCCGGAAACAGGGGAGGGGGCAGGGGCCAAGGATGCGGAGGCGCGCCGCAAAGAGGCGACGTCCTCGTGGTACGGCCAGTGCTCCGCGGACATGTGAATCTCCATGAGGCAGATGGCCGAAGGGGGAGAGCAGGCGACATGGCTGCACACAGCCACGAACCATTGGCGCAGCCGAGGCCGAGGAGGTCGTCGGGGAGGGGCACGACAGGTGGGTAGCCGCGGACGGCAAGGAAGGAAAGAGGGGGGTCTGCTCGCAATCTGCGGTCTGGTGCACGAGGTCGAGTAGATCGGTGGTGCAGGAGAGCGGGGGAATGGAGGAGAGGTAGTCGAGGAGATTTTGATCTGGATCGTGGGGGAGGCGTGCGTCTGCGTACACGGGAAGAAGAGGTAGTGGATATTTTTAGGGTTGGATGGGGAGGCGCCGCGTGGTACTTAAAAAAGATTGGCACCACACGCAAAGATCCGTATTCTCGCCTTGGCATATTTTCTCACTGCAAACATTTAACATTAGAGTGCCTGTGTCGTGGTGGTGTCACGGCAGATGCCATGGGATGGCTAAAGATGTGGGGACGAAGGACGCTGGAGGTGCTCGGGGAGGGATCACGCGACGAGTAGCCGCGTGAGGTATGACGTAAACACTGCAAACAACACGATCTACCCAGGTTCAGGGCCCTCGTGAGGAGGTAAAACCCCTACTCCTGCCTTTCTTTGTGTATTTTGGTATCTCACCGAGTAGCCACAGTACAAGGTTCTTGCTACCGAGTAGCCACTCTCCTCTAGATGATGAACTAGGTCAAGAACTAGGGTTCCCTCTAGGTCAAGATGTGTTCCATTCTCACGCAGGAGGCGGCGGGGCACCTTATATACCTGGTGCCCAGCCGGATACGTCCAAACATGGACAAGTGTCGACATAGTGTGCACATCGTCCTTCTTCCGGGTTCCCGCTGACAGCTTTGGTTCCTAACCTTGGCTCCATCTGGAAAGTCGTTGGGCAAAACTAGGGGACAGACTGGTATCACTGTACCTAAGCACAGAGTAGGCCCCCCTTATCCTGCCACGGCCTGCTTCCATGCTGTCACTGTCAGGCAGGCCGGTCCCAGATGAACAGTAGTTCGAATGCTGCCAAGTACGGACCCAGGATACGCGGGATCCTGTGTCAGAACGGCTCCTTTGACTTTCTGGCCCGAGTAGGTTCCCGCCAATTGTTCCCGCCAATTGTACTCGGGCCAACTCTCTACTCGAACGGATAGAACTTGAATGATATCTCCTTCTGGTCATCTTGAGGCGAGACCGAGTAGCAGTCGACCGGGTAGCGAGTACCGGGTAGTCGGCTACTCGACCAAACCTCTCTTCTGTTAGCTGCTTTTACCACTTGCCTTTACCCTACTCGGGGGTAACCCCCCGACAGCAGTCCCCGAAGCTGGTTGAGTCTTGCGAACTCGTTCACTAGGCTCTGCCAGCTTAAAACCAATCTTTGCCTCATAGCCCTTGAACCTCAAGATGCCGAGTAAAAATCCTCCGAGTAGTATTCTGACAAGTATCTTGCGTCTCTTGTGTTCCGAGTAGCACTTGCTTTCTACTCTGTGACCGAGTAAAAAGACTTGGAGAATTTTCTTGAATCGAGCCCTTGCGGCGCAGAGCACGATCCAGCCCTTCGCGCCGCAACTGGACACGCGTCAGACATCCAGGCCCCCGTCGTTTCGCTACCAGGACACGGCGTGCCACGCGCCCAGTTTTCACGGGGCGGGCCCACTAGCTCGTTATGTCCCATCAAGCGTAATTATAGGCCACGATCTAGTCGTGGGATCCACTGTGGCCGTTACGCGCGCGTTCCGCGCTTGCGTGCGTTTCTATCCGGCCACAGGCCCCACCACACGGCAATCATGGCCACGATTGATCCCACTACCACGATGGTAACGGTAGCCTGAGACGAGGGTATAAATACCCCCATCGGTAACTTCCCCTTCTTCCTCCTCCGTCATTTCCCTTTTCTCTGTTCTTCTCCGCCGCCGCGCAATCTCTTGCGCCGCCGCGAACTCAATCCACTCGACCAAATCCTTCTCGTTTTCCACCATCCGCACACACTCTGCCATGGCCGCTCGCGCTGGCTGGGCCGGTTCAGTCGTCACCGCCGAGGATTGCGCCTGGCTTGTGAACACTAGGAGGGTTCCTCCTGGTGTTCAATGCCGGCCATCCAGGGGCGAGCTCGTGCCTGCGCCAGAGGAGGGTGAGCGCGTCGTGTTCATGGCGCACTTCGAGCGCGGCTTCGGCCTGCCAGCCTCCGACTTCCTCCGCCGCTTCCTCGACCACTTTGGCCTTCAAATGCATCATCTGCCGCCCAACGCCGTCGTCTTCCTCGCCTACCACGCCGTGGTGTGCGAGGCCTTCCTCGGCATCCACCCGACAACGGACACCTGGCTCAGGTATTTCCACCTCCGCCAGCAGACCACCGGGAAGAAGGACGGCACGGGGGTGCCACGGGCAACCGACACCGGCTGCGCCATGATGGTGCAGCGGTCGGGAACCAATCACCCCCGTATCAAGGGGCTGGAGTCTGTCCGGATGTGGCAGAAGACGTTCCTCTACATCAAGAACATCCCCGCCACCGAAGGAGGACAGGTAACAGACAGGATCAATCTTCCCGCTTGGAGCCTCCGCGCTCCCACCCAGAAGAATTGGAAGGAGAAGCCCCTCAACGACGCCAATGCGATGGAGATTGAGGCGCGGCTCGGGGCTCTCATCAACGAGGGCCTTAAGAGTGATGACCCTGTGGCATGCTGGATTCAGAGGCGCGTCCTGCCTCTGCAGGAGCGCTGTCACCTGATGTGTTACATGGGAGGCCCCCGTGACTGCACCAGGACGACCACCATCGAGCTCGACAACGCTGAAGTCCCCGAGCACGCTAGAGCCATCCTGACGACAAGCCTCGCCGAGCATTGGCAGTATGGGTTCATCCCATACAGCCGTACCAAGCCGATTACCCGGGTACGTTCTTCTTTTTCTGCTTTCTGTTACATGGATTCCGAGTAGAAAACTTCCTCTTCTCGTCGCAACTGGCAATCGTAGTCTGTACCGAATAGAGTACTTAATAGGATTGTATAGGCTTAGTCTGCTTTGTGCCTGCACGCCTTTCCGAGTAGAACATTCGGTAAAATACTTAGGCTTAGTGTGCTTCGTGTTTGCACGCCTACCCGAGTAGTATGCCATCCCGCTACTCGGCTAACTTGTGACACTTTTTTGTTCTTCAGGTCCTCAGTCGCCAGCTCAGTGAGAGCTGCGAACGTTTCGAAGGCAACTGGTATGAGGATCGAAAGGAGGATGACGATGCCTCCTTTGGGGCTGCAGATCAGATCAATCTCCCTCGCTCCCCCACCATGGAGAAACAGCACGCGGAATCGTCTCTCCGCGACTGGCCTGAGGACGAACTCGAAGGTAATTCACCCTTGTCTTGCTCGATCCTGAGTAACACCAATTCACTGTTTGCCGTTTCTGATTCGTTCCTCTTCTTTATTGGATCCGTAGATGACGTTGATGCAGAGAAAGAGGATGAAGATGAAGACGAGAACGAGAACGAGGGCGATAACGCCCTTGTCGTCAACCCTCTTGCTGTCGCTGCGCCCGCTACCCGCAAGCGGACTGGCAGCGGCGCCGCAGAGCCTCCAGCCAAGAAGAAGAGGCCAGCCGAGAAGAAGGCGACCAAGGCGGTCGCGAAGAAACCAAGGCGGAAGCTCGCCTCCACCAGCGCGTAAGTTTCTTCTCTGTTGCCTTTCTTCTCGCACTGTGTTATCTTTCCCAGTCCTCTTCTGATTTCTGAACCTCTTTTTCTCTGCAGTCCTCCCATGGACACAAACGCTGCTCTCGCGCCCGATCAGGCTAAGAAGCCAGCAGCGCCGCTTATCAACCTTGACGACGACGAGGATGACACCGCCAATGCTCAGAGCACTGATGCTCAAGGAGCAGATTCAGAGAAACAGCCCCGTGCGGAGTCAGCAGCACAGGACACTGCCACCCACCAGGAAAGGCCTCCTTCTCCTCCGGCCAACACCGCCGAGAAGACCCAAGACGCCGAGATGCAGGATAACACCGCCCTCGAGCGGCCAGAGGCTGAACAGGAGCAGCCAACCACTGGTGCCGCAAGCCAAGTGAACCCCGCTGCCGAGCAGCGGGTAGAAGACGCCACCGCCACGGATGCCACTATGATAGATGCCTACCCATTGAGTGATGCGCAGACCGGCGCCACACCAAGTAGCACCCAGCCGATTGGCGCACCGGATAGCGCGCCCGTGGCGCCGCCAACTGATCCAGCCAGGCAGCAAGCCCTAGATGCTTTGAGGGAGGAGGTCGAGAAGCGGGCAGCCGAGAAAGAAGCTGCCGAGAAGGCAGAAGCTGAGAAGAAGGCAGCCGAGGAGGAGGCCGCCGAGAAGGCGAAGACCAAGACTGAAGGAAAGAAGGCCAAGGATCCCGAGAAATAGCGAGCCGAGAAAGAGAAAGCGAAGAAACAAGCCAGAGATCAGATGCCGCCTCCGACCTCAACTGGACAGTTGGTCATTCGCGCGCCCGGCCCGGTTGCTACTGCTACCTCCGCTGCTCTTGCTGCTGCTGGTCAGCCTTGCTTCCCGGACTACATGGTGCAGGTCAGTCACCAAAACCAGATCGGCTTCTCTCCCCAGGATAAACAACTTGCCCTTCATAAGGGAAGGAAAGCCGTAGCTGTGAACTCCCCTCCCCCGGCTCCAAACCAGAATAAGTCCGTCACTATTGCTTCTCGGGGAGTCCAGGATCCAGCGATAACGTCACGGAGCCTTGAGCAGGTACTTGACACCATTGGCTTCATCGACGCCAAGTGGGACAGCAAGGTTCTCGGCACGGACAACTGGCACGGCCTTGGGTTGGGCGCAATCGACCACATGCGCGTTGAGTGGAACAAAGTGGATTTGGGTTATAAGCCCATGACTGTCTCCACCGAGACTGCCACTCTTGCCGCCAAGATGTTCCTGCACCGCAAGAACGCCGAGGACATCGAGCAGGCTTACGCGGTGAGTCTTACTTGCTCTTTCCGAGTTGAATTTTTCTTCTCTCCTGTTCATCTTCATTTTCCTCTACTCTCACCCAGTCCCCGAGATTCCGGCCGAGTAGACGGATACTCTCCGAGTAGCCTCCTACTCGGGTTGAATCTCCACTTCTTTGCCTAACTTGCTTTCTTCCCGCTTCTCAGGATAGCGTTCTGAAACGCACCAATTTGTACCGTGTGCTCCTCTGGAATCATGCTATCGCCTAGGAGGCGAATTGTTGCACTGGAAAAGGAGAAGGCAGCTGCAGAGGCAGCGAGCAAGAATGCCAATGATAGCACCCAGCAGCTGGCTGAAGTAAAAGGTATGCTTTTAGCTGCGTGGTTACTGCGTTTTATGTTTACGCCCGCTTCTGCTTTCTTTTGCGCTAACCATTCCTACTCTGCAGATAACCTGAAGGCCCTGGCTGACGAGCACGAGAAATGTCGCACCTTTGTTGCGAATGCCGAGAACACCATCAAGAAGCTTGAAGGTAAACCTCCGTCTACTCGGTTTGCCCTTGTTCCTGTTTCCTTTGCCTCTCTGCTAACCGTGCTTTGCTCTTTTCAGAAGATCATAAATTGTTTGTTGAGGAACACCAGGACTGCGTGAAACCTGAAGAAGTGGAGGTGCGACTAATAAGCCAGTCTGCAGATCTGCAAAGCACACACACTTCCGAGATGGAGACACTGCAAATCCAGCTGCGGGAGGCACTCCAGGATGCTGTCAAGCTTGGTGACGAGAGGGACAGAGCCATCGCCGCGAAGGCAAAAACCGAGACAACCCTTAATGCCAAGATAAAGGCCCTCGAGCAGGAGCGCGAAATGCTGAGAAAGGCCAATGCTGGGTACTGCACTCAATTGGACGGATTTCGCTCGCTCGTGGAGAGGCACATTTCCAATGAGGAGCACTGGAAAAACCCAGTTGCAGCGGCTGCGCCAAGAGCTTCACAGTAAGTTCCCTCTCTTGCTGCATCTTTTCTTCTCGACTCTGCCTCTTCTCGGTTCCCGTGACTGAATTCCGTCCTTACCTCTATGCAGAAATCTTCCCTGATCTCGTGTCCGCCTGTGCGCCAGCCTTGGCCAAGGCTCGAGCGGTTCGCCTTGAGAAGGGCGAAGCCTCGGACACCAGGGCCGAGATCGAAGACAGCTTAGTGGTGATGAAGGGTCACTTCGAACGCCTAGCCGGCGTGGGCACCGACTTGGTGCGTGTCGGCTTCGCGCTCCACAAGCTGTTCTGGCCTGAAGATGCCGCGCTGACAACGATTGGTGGCCTTGCCCTCAAGCTGCAGAATGTGAAAGCCGAGCTGAAGAAGTGGCGCGCCTCGGGAGCTCGGGCAGGTGCTGACTTAATGCTCCTCTGCGTCGCCTCGTGGTATGAGAATCTGAATATGGAGATCATCCGTGGGAAGCGCGAAAAGTCCAAGTGGGAGATAGACCCCAGCTGCGTGGCCGCGCGCAAGTTGATCGCGTACGAGGTCGCGGAGTGCGCTGAGACGGATGTCTTCATCGACGGCCTCCCCGAGCCCGACACCAAAGTGGAGGAGGGCGAGGAAGATGATGAGGAGACGGACTCTGATCTGGAGTCGGGTTTCTTCGAATCCCCCAAGGGCAAGGCCGGGAAGGGGAAGAACGTCGCTGTCGCGAGTAGCGATGAGGAGACCGAGCACATCGACACCGCCGCACTCGAGTTTGGCACCTCATCAAGAGCTGCTCTCGACGACACGGTCCGTCCCCCTGGCCAAGCCTCTGGCTCTTCTTCTGCTGCAGGGCCCATCTCGGTGGCCACGGCTACTTCCGAGCGTGACACCGAGATGGAAGAGTCCGCCACCGTCCAGTCGGAGGCGGATGCCACCCATGCCAGTGCCGACGAAGAACCCGCAAGGACAACCGCCACCAACTCGGAAGCAGAGGCAACCAGGACCACCACAGAAGATGCAGCAGCCAATGCCAGCGCCGACAACATTGCCTCCTCCACATGATTTTACCTGCACACTTTTTACTTGAACATTTATCAGATCCCCGGGATGCCGGGAGCATATGTATCAGACTTATTTATGCTTTTCTTGCTACTCAATTTTATTTCCACACGTTATCTTCAATTTAGTCATTTTGAGCAGCCCTGGCTCAATGCCGGGTTGCGTTTCCATGCGAGTCCCCGAGTTGCGTTTCTTATTCACCCTATCTTTTCATCTCTGCTCTACCCGCAACTTGTTGCTTTTTTGGTATTCGAGTCACAAGAATCGAAGAATAGAGCTGCAAATACTTAGCCGCTTTGAAACAATCACAGTAACGCAGCCCACCACTGAGCCGAAAAGACGAAACAGAGAACAAGAGTAACAAAACACTCTACTCGGTTCCTGCACTTTTTCTTCCTTAGCGATTTTCGTGTGCTCATTGACCTTTTGCTTGTTCTCTTGCTTGCCATGAAGCCGGGTTTCGGACAGCAGCAGAGTCGAAGAGTTGGCATATAGGTTTAAACACAGTATTCAATGCGCTTGTGAGTTCTGAAGTGGAGCAACCGAATAGACAAAGGGTAAAGCCGAGTAAAAACACTTGGAGCAATTTTTGACGAGGGCAGTCCCCGAGAACAATTTCAGATTGCAGAGTAGAATTTCAACTCGGATAAGAGGGTACATACACATTTTTGCCTACGAATGAAAACGACGGAGTAGAGCTACATTCCAGGGGCGCTTGGTTTCCTCTCCAGCTTTATCTGCCCTGTTCGCCTGTGATGGGCGCACATCTACAAGGTAGTATGCATCATTGTGCAGCGCTTTGCTCACAATGAAAGGCCCCTCCCATGGGGGAGACAATTTGTGCATCCCGGCTGTGCGTTGCACAAGCCTAAGGACCATGTCTCCTTCTCGGAAAACCCTTGGGTTCACCTTTCGGCTATGATAACGCCGCAGGTTTTGCTGGTAGATAGCCGAACGTGACAGAGTCAGCTCTCTTGCTTCTTCAAGCAGGTCAACGTCGTCTTCTCGAGCTTCTCTCGCCTCCACCTCAGTGTAGAGGGCTACTCGGGGGGAGTCATGCTCTAAGTCTATTGGCAACACGGCCTCAGCCCCGTATACCAAGAAGAATGGCGTGTAGCCGGTTGACCGGTTAGGGGTAGTCCTTAGACTCCACAACACCGCTGGCAACTCTTCTAGCCAACACCCAGGTGTTTTCAACAATGGCTCAATCAGCCTTGGCTTAATGCCTGCCAGTACCATACCATTTGCTCTCTCAACTTGCCCATTGGAGGCAGGATGCGCGACTGACGCAACGTCTAGTCGGATATGTTTATCTCTGCAGAACCGCACCATTGCCCCTTCTGCGAAATTGGTGCCGTTGTCGGTGATGATGATGTGCGGGTAGCCATATCTCATGATCACATCCTTCACGAATTTCACAGCTGTGACCCCATCGCACTTCCGAATAGGCTTCACTTCAATCCACTTGGTGAACTTGTCCACCATGACCAAGATATGCGTCATGTTGCCCTTAGCCGGCTTGAAGGGGCCAACCATATCCAAGCACCAAACGGCAAACGGCCATGTGATAGGAATTGTTTTCAACTCGGAAGCAGGCATGTGAATCTTACTTGCGAACATCTGGCAGCCATTGCACTTCCTCACAATATCTTCAGCTTGCTGCAGTGCAGTGAGCCAGTAGAAGCCATGCCGAAAAGCTTTCTTGACCAACGCCCGAGAAGAGGCGTGATGCCCACATTCCCCTTGATGTATCTCCACCAGAATTTCTTCTCCCTCTTCTGGGCTCACACAACGTTGCAGCACGCCGGTGGCACTTCTCTTGTGCAGCACATCTCGGACAATAGTGTAGCCCTTGGATCTTCTCTGAATCTGCCTCGCAGTTACCTCATCTTCAGGTAGAGTGCCGTCCCTTAGAAAGGATAATATGGGCATGGCCCAACTCGGTGTCTCCCGTATGGGAAACACTGGTTCGTCCAGTTCCATTGGGGCAGGCTCTTGCGGTTGCTCAGGAGGAGTAGGAGCGCTTCTTTGCATCCCAGATCGATTGGCGAGAACTTCTTCAATGAATGCGACAGCCTCTGGGTTGAGGGCGGCAGTCCCCGAGTAAGGAGTGGCAGTCCCCGAGTAAGGAGTGGCAGTCCCCGGGTAGGGAGTGGCAGTCCCCGAGTAAGGAGTGGCAGTCCCCGAGTAAGGAGTGGCAGTCCCCGAGTAGGGAGTGGCAGTCCCCGAGTAGGGAGAGGCAGTCCCCGAGTATGGAATGGCAGTCCCCGAGTAGAGGACGGCAGTCCCCGGGTTTCCTGCAGCACTCTCCCAGTCAATCTCCATTGGATCAGATTCTTCACTTGGCAGAGAAGGGACAAATATAGACTCCGAGTTGGGGGAAGGCTTGATGGATGGCTTCCTCAAATGTTCCAAGGCAATCCCTGCCGGGATGGACTGCCGAGAAGATCCCAACTTGGACAGCTCGTCTGCTGCTTCATTCTCTGCTCGGTGAATGTGTTGGAACTCACAACCTTCGAAGAATCCAGTCATAGACTGCACCAGGAAGCGATACGATGCCATATTGGCATCCAAAGCATCCCAAGTGCCCGAGACTTGCTGCACCACCAGATCTGAATCACCATAGCATATAATGCGCTGCACACCAACCTCCTTTGCTACTCGCAAACCATGCACCACTGCCTCGTACTCTGCTACATTGTTGGATGCCTTGAAATGAATTTGCAGCACATACTTGAGCTGATCTCGCTTGGGTGATGTGAGCACGACACCAGCACCAAGGCCTTCCTTCACTTTCGAGCCATCGAAATGCATCCTCCAATAGTTGGAAACTGGAGCAGGAGGTTCATACTGCATCTCGGCCCAGTCCACAAGAAACTCCGCCAGGACCTGAGACTTGATGGCTTCTCTTCTCGTGTACGCGGGAGCGTACGCTGCTAGCTCAATTGCCCATTTGGCTACTCTGCCACTCGCCTCCTTGTTACCCATGATATCCGAGATGGGAGCAGAACTCACGACAGTGATGGGGTGCTCCTGGAAATAATGTTTCAGCTTCCTGGCGCCTAGGTACACACCATATGTCATCTTCTGGTAATGCGGATAGTTTTGCTTGGAGCTGGACAACACTTCACTGAGATAATATACTGGGTGCTGCACACTCTTGCCTTCTTCTTCTCGCTCCACCACAATCACCACGCTGACTACTCGGTTAGTCGCAGCAATGTACAGCAGCATAGGCTCCTTGGGTAGCGGACTAGCCAAGACGGGAGCGCTAGCCAGCATTGCTTTCAGCTCATTGAATGCCACGTCCGCTTGCGGAGTCCAGACAAACTTGTCACTTTTCTTCATTAGCTGGTATAGAGGCAGGGCCTTCTCGCCCATTCGGCCCAGAAATCGGCTCAGAGATGCCAAGCAACCTGTGAATTTCTCCACATCCTTCAATGATCTCGGCAAAGACATGCTCTCAATAGCTTTTATCTTTGAGGGATTGGCTTCAATTCCCCGACTAGAGACTAGAAAACCGAGTAGCTTTCCAGCCGGTACGCCAAAGGTGCACTTACTCGGATTCAGTTTCATTTTGTACTTGCGTAGGTTAGCAAAGGTTTCCTCCAGGTCGGCAAGCAGAGTATGTGTTTTATTCGTTTTGATGACAATGTCATCTACGTACACCTGCACATTCTTGCCGAGCTGGTCGTGCAAGCATTTCTGCATGCATCTCTGATAGGTTGCACCCGCATTCCTCAAGCCAAAACACATGACACGATAGCAATAAGCCCCGTACGGGGTAATGAAAGCAGTCTTTATTTGATCAGCAGGATTGAGTGCAATCTGGTGGAAACCAGAGTAGGCATCTATGAAAGACAGCAGTTCACAACCAGCAGTGGAATCGATCACCTGATCGATGCGAGGTAGCGGGAAAGGATCCTTGGGGCATGCTTTGTTCAAGTCGGTGTAGTCGACACACATGCGCCATGCAGTGGCAGCCTTAGGATCCTCCTTCTTCTTCTCGACCATGACCGGGTTGGCTAACCAATCCGGGTGCAGCACCTCCATGATGAAGTTACTTATCAGCAGCTTGGTGATCTGATCACCGATGGCCTTCCTTCTCTCATCTCCGAAACGGCGCATAGCCTGCTTCACTGGTTTGGCGTCAGGACGCACATGCAAAGAGTGCTCAACCAACTCCCTCGGGACTCCTGGTAGATCTTCATTAGTCCAGGCGAATACATCCCGATTCTCACGGAGGAAGTGGATGAGCTCGCTTTCCTATTTCTCCGCCAACCCGGAACCAATGATGGCTACGCGGTCGAGGAACTCGGGGTCGACCTGGACTGTCTTGGTCTCCTTGGCAGCTTGGAAGGCAGTACCATGCTGGGTACTCGGCACGCCTTGCGCACCAGCTTGTGCGGACTGAGCCATGGCCACCACCTCGTACATCTTCTTCTTCTCGGCCTCGATCACCATCGACTCTGCCAGCTTGGAGCTAGCCGAGGCACACTCCATGGACTTCTTGTAGTCGCCAGCGATAGTGATTATGCCATTGGGACCAGGGATCTTCATCTTCAGGTATGCAACATGAGTAGAGGCCATGAACTTGCTCAGAGCAGGCCTGCCGAGTAGAGCATGATAGGGACTCTGGTGATCAACCACTTCAAACTGCAGGCGCTCCGTGCGACAGTTCTCCCGGGTACCGAATAGCACATCTATCCACACTCGGCCAATCGGGTTGCACGAGATCCCGGGCACAATGCCATGAAAGGTGGTCTTGCTGGGCAGCATCATGTTCTCGGCCAGGCCAAGCTTCTCGAGTGTGTCCCTGTACACAATGTTGATGCTGCTGCCGTTGTCGATTAGCACCTTGCTGAACCTCACATTCTTCTCGGGACCCAGGAAGGTAGGATCCAGCACCAAGGCATAGGTACCCGGGTTGGGCATCACCTTGGGATGATCTACTCGGGACCACCTGATTTCCTGGTCGCACCAGTACATGTAGTGAGGAACAGCAGGAATCACTGCGTTGACCTCCATGGCCCGCCTGTGCTGTGATTGCTTGTCGACTGCCTCAGAAGTGAAGATCATGTAGCTCTCATGGTGCTCTTGGTACTGGTTGGAGCCATTGCCCCCATTGTTGCCATTGTTGCCCTGATAGTTGTTGTTGTTGCCTCTGTTGTTGTTGTTGCGGTTGTAGTAGTTGTTGTTGTTGCGGTATCTCTCGTTGTTGAAGTTCTGGTTGGCTCCTAAAGCCACCTGGTTCACATTCTCTCTTCTCGGGTACACTGGCGGCCGAGCTGCGGGTGCGCGAGTAGGCTGCACATTGGCATTGGCTGCAGGCAGAGGAGGAGGAGGAGGCAAGCCGTCACTCTTGATCGCCTCCCACCACTCGCACTGCCGAGTAGTGTGGTTAGCAGGCCTCGAGGGGTGGTGAGTGTGAAAGCTGCATGGGCCATCCTTCATGTCATCAAAGACAAACTTCTTCGGCTGCTCGGAGTTCCCGCTACCCGACTGAGCAGTACGGAACGGTTTCTTGTTGCCCTGGCCCTGGATCTGGTTCTGCCCGTAGGCTCCAGCAGGTTTCTGCCTTTGGCCACCACCGCCTCCGACATTCACTGCATTCACCTCTTCAGGATCATACCGAGTGTCTACTCGGCGCTTGTTGCGGAACTCGTTGCGCTTGCTGCTGTTGAAGTTTCTTCTCTGCTCAGAGGAGTCCATCAGCGGCTGAGTAGGATCACCGAGTGCGTACTGATCCGCAATCTTGATGGTCTCCGCCAGAGTGTTCGGCATCTCCCTCTGCAATCTCTGCCAAAGCATGCTGCCATGTCGGCAACCCTGCGCAAACCAGGTAATGGCCTGTGCTTCATTCACACCCTCACAGGTGTTCCTCAGCGTGCTCCACCGAGTAAGGTACTCGCGGTATGTCTCGTCTTCCCGCTGCCTACAAGCTGACAGCTGCTGTGGCCTATTCGGTCTCTTGTATGTACTCGTGAAGTTGCTGATGAAGGCATCCGAGAAGTCCAGCCAGCAGTTGATGTTGTTCTTGGGCAAGTTGTTGAGCCAAGTGCGAGCTGGACCCTCTAGCATCTGCGGCACATAGCGCACCGCCCATCTCCTGTTGCCATTCGCGATATGGACCGCGGTGACATAGTCATTGAGCCAATCTTCAGGCTTGGTGCTGCCGTTGTAGCTCTTGGTGCCTCTTGCAAGCTGGAAGCCCTTCACGGAAGGCTCGTTCATGATGCGCGGGCCAAAGCACTCGGGGCCAGGGGGACCCGTGCTCTCCAGCCGCGCAGACAAGCTGATCCGGTCCAGCTGATGCCTCGCATCTCCAGGCGCCAACACGCGCTCACCAACACGGTCATGAATATCATAGCCAGCCATCTCCATAGCCGAGTAGCCATCATCGTACCTGTCCACCTGCACAGCTGCAGGCTGCTCCACCGGGTTGACGACCGGTGCCACTGGGCGCGGCTGCTGCCTCTGCCGAGTAGGCTGAGCTGCGGGTTGCCGAGAAGAACCTGGACGTGCGGCTTCTCGGGCACGGCTTTGAGCTTGATGGGCTTGAGAGCCCGCTCTTGCAGCGTTGTGTTCCTGCCCGGGCTGCTGCGGCACAGCAACCTGTTTCGCGGCAGCAGCCGGGTCATACACCTGCATTTGCCTGTCTCTACCCGAGCGCCCGCTGCGGCTCTTCTCGCGGCTAGGATGCGGAGACGAGGCCTGATCGTTAGATCTGGCCGCGTGCGAGTGCACGATCTGAGACGCCCCAGCACCCGGGTTGGCCTTCCGGAACTCCTCGTTCTGCCTGGCGGCCTCCAACACCAACTCGTGGAGCCTCTCCTGCTGCCTGATGCGCGCGTCGCCTTCGAGACGCGGCAACTCGGCAGCCACGGCCTCTGCAGCTCTGAGCGTCTTGGCGGGCGTGCTGTACCTTGGCCTTGCGGAGGTGTTCGCGGTAGCGGACTGCGCGGGAACCTCCGCAACCGTAGCCATCTCGACACCCAAGTTGCGCCGAGTGCCACCCACTCTGCTAGCCCGCCTGGCAACTGGCGTGAAGCCGTGCGCCTTGTTGTACTCGAGCTGATCTAGGCTCAACTCCAACCTCACCTTCTCCAACTCCGCCTGCTCGGCAAGCAACTCCAAGCGTTGCCGCTCGAGCTGCTCCCGCATGGCTAGAAGCTCGACGTCAGTGGGAGTAGGCATTCCAGGTCGCGCAGCCGACGCAGGAATGATCGTAGAGGTGGAAGGCGGCAAGTTGCTCTCCCTCTCGTAGGGCCGGTGAGTCCTGCCACCAGCAGGCGGTTCATCCGTCTCCTCGACGACGGCCGCAGCGCCAGTAGCAGCTGCGCCAGTGTTTGCCGCCAAGTCCGTCACCATCACCTCAGCGCAGCTCGCAGAGCTGCATGCGGGCCTTCCGCGAGCAGCAATCACCGCGGGAGGATCCTCCGCGTCATGCACCAGCTCGGGGTACGCGCTGTTGGCGACGGTGGCGACGTAGACGAGGTGAGAGCCGAAGGAGATCACTGAGCCGCCCTCAGGCATGGCCATGCCGCCGAAACAGCCGGCGTTGTCGATGACGAAGTCGAAGGAGCCGAATCTGTGGACAAGGCCACAGACCACGCGCTCCGCCGAAGAAGATCCCGTCCGAACAGAAACTCCAGCCAGCGCCGCTGGTTGCCCCACGGTGGGCGCCAACTGTCGTGGTGGTGTCACGGCAGATGCCATGGGATGGCTAAAGATGTGGGGACGAAGGACGCTGGAGGTGCTCGGGGAGGGATCACGCGACGAGTAGCCGCGTGAGGTATGACGTAAACACTGCAAACAACACGATCTACCCAGGTTCAGGGCCCTCGTGAGGAGGTAAAACCCCTACTCCTGCCTTTCTTTGTGTATTTTGGTATCTCACCGAGTAGCCACAGTACAAGGTTCTTGCTACCGAGTAGCCACTCTCCTCTAGATGATGAACTAGGTCAAGAACTAGGCTTCCCTCTAGGTCAAGATGTGTTCCATTCTCACGCAGGAGGCGGCGGGGCACCTTATATACCTGGTGCCCAGCCGGATACGTCCAAACATGGACAAGTGTCGACATAGTGTGCACATCGTCCTTCTTCCGGGTTCCCGCTGACAGCTTTGGTTCCTAACCTTGGCTCCATCTGGAAAGTCGTTGGGCAAAACTAGGGGACAGACTGGTATCACTGTACCTAAGCACAGAGTAGGCCCCCCTTATCCTGCCACGGCCTGCTTCCATGCTGTCACTGTCAGGCAGGCCGGTCCCAGATGAACAGTAGTTCGAATGCTGCCAAGTACGGACCCAGGATACGCGGGATCCTGTGTCAGAACGGCTCCTTTGACTTTCTGGCCCGAGTAGGTTCCCGCCAATTGTTCCCGCCAATTGTACTCGGGCCAACTCTTCTACTCGAACGTAGAGAACTTGAATGATTCTTCCTTCTGGTCATCTTGAGGCGAGACCGAGTAGCAGTCGACCGGGTAGCGAGTACCGGGTAGTCGGCTACTCGACCAAACCTCTCTTATGTTAGCTGCTTTTACCACTTGCCTTTACCCTACTCGGGGGTAACCCCCCGACAGCCTGCAAGTGGGACATGTCGTTTCTTGACCCCACTATGCATGTTAAAGTGTGTCAGATTTTGTGTTGCCCATCTATGTATGTACGACGAGTATTGAGTTCCCCTTTCAATTGTAACAATTATTTTCTAGTAGAAAATAGTTTCTATTTGAGTTAGAAAAAACCATGACAGATATAAATAACATTTTTATTAATGCAAATTCTTTTTGTTTCCATCTTTTGCAATAATAAGTGCTCCCTCCGTTCCATAACATAAGATGTTTTAGATTTTTGTCATGTTGTTTAGATTCAAACTTAAATGAATACAAAAATCATAATGGAACAACTAACAATGTTCACGAAGAAACTTTTATTTTTCATTGAATAAAAACATTATTTTCCATTTTCGGAGTGTCAAAAAAGGTTTTTTTTTGTGAAGCACCTACGGAAAATATGTTAGAGATTTGTACAAATTAAAATTCTAAATATATTATTTCATATTTTATCTATAAATATCAAATTTACTACCTCTCAATAGCTCAAAATACACCTCTTTTGAAATAGACAAATTTCTGCCGATTCCGTTGAAACCGGGCCAAATTTGAACTACAGGTGCCTCGTAGTTTTCTCTTTATTTTTTGCAAAAATCATTTTTAGATGCACAAGTACCTATTTCAACACAGATACATCAAGAGTTCATCAGGATTCATCCCCTAGGTACGAACGGTCATGTCCCCCGTTTTGACCGTTTTCCGAAACCGGCTTAGAAAATTCCAAAAAATTAAAAAAAAACTCGAAATGATGCAATACCTTCGCGTAGTGTTATTATATATGTCCTAGTATCCACCAAAAATAATAAACTTGGAATGCGACAACTGGGTTGAAAAGGTGTTCATAGAAATGTGCTATCTCGTACGAAGATTCTTGGGTTTCGGGCGAAATGACGGATGTTATGGCCACACTCATGGCATAGTTTGTTGAAATGTTCCCATATTCTACACAAGCATGCATAATGGCACAAATAACAATTTTCACGAAGAAACTTTTATTTTTCATTGAATAAAAACATCATTTTCCATTTTCGGAGTGTCAAAAAAGGTTTTTTTTATGAAGCACCTACGGAAAATATGTTACAGAATTGTACAAAGTAAAATTATAAATATATTATGTAATATTTTATCTACAAATAAAAAAATTAATACCTCTCAATAGCTCAAAATACACCTCTTTTGAAATAGACAAATTTCTGCCGATTCCGTTGAAACCGGGCCAAATTTGAACTACAGGTGCCTCGTAGTTTTCACTTTATTTTTTGCAAAAATCATTTTTAGATGCACAAGTACCTATTTCAACACAGATACACCAAGAGTTCATCAAGATTCATCCCCTAGGTACGAACGGTCATGTCCCCCGTTTTGACCGTTTTCCGAAACCGGCTTAGAAAATTCCAGAAAACTCAAAAAAAACTCGAAATGATGCAAGACCTTCGCGTGGTGCTATTATATATGTCCTAGTATCCACCAAAAATAATAAACTTGTAATACGACAAATGGGTTGAAAAGGTGTTCATAGAAATGAGCCATCTCCTACGAACATTCTTGGGCTTCGGGCGAAATGACGGATGTTATGGCCACACTCATGGCATAGTTTGTTGAAATGTGCCCATATTCTACACAAGCATGCATAATGGAACAACCAACAATGTTCACGAAGAAACTTTTATTTTCATTGAATAAAAACATCATTTTCCATTTTCGGAGTGTCAAAAAAGTTTTTTTTGTGAAGCACCTACCGAATATATGTTACAAAATTGTACAAAGTAAAATTCTAAATATACTATGTCATATTTGATCTACAAATAACAAATTTAATACCTCTCAATAGCTCAAAATACACCTCTTTTGAAATAGACAAATTTCTGCCGATTCCGCTGAAACCGGGCCAAATTTGAACTACAGATGCCTCGTAGTTTTCTCTTTATTTTTTGCAAAAATCATTTTTAGATGCACAAGTACCTAGTTCTTCACATATACACTAAGAGTTTCACAATATTCATCCCCTAGCTACGAAAGGTAATGCCCTCCAAAGATTCTTGGGTTTCGGGCCAAATGACGGGTGTTATGGCCACATCTATGACATAGTTTGATAAAATGTGACCATATTCCACGCACACAAGCATATTGGAACAACGAACAATGTTGCCGAAGAACGTTTTATTTTTATCTTAATGAAAATACCATTTTCCATTTTAGGAGTGTCAAAATAGTGTTTCTTTGTGAAGCACCTCCCAAAAATATGTTGCAAAATTGGAACACTTCATTTTGTAAAATAGTTATAACACATTTTATGTTCAAGTAATCAAATTACTTCCTCTTAATAGCTTGTTATCCACCTCTTTTGAAAAAGATAAACTCGTGCCGTTTCCGCTGGAAGTGGGTAAAATTTGAACTACAAGTGTCTCGTAGTTTGCTCATGATTTTTGAAAAAAATTATTTTTATATACAAAAGTAGTTATTTATTCATAGATACACAAGGATATTCAAAAAAAAATCCCCCACTAGATATGGACGGTCAAGCCCACCGTTTTGACTCCAAACCGTAATTGAAAATCCCCTAAAGTCCCAAGAAATATATGCTCATGGGCATGATTATATTTTTTTTCAAAAAATGTTTCCTAATGGTGTATAATCATTGTAAATAATTTTTTTATAAAATAGATTTCGGTCAATTTCGAGGTGAAATTCAAATTATAGAAAACGAAAATAGGAATAAACAAAAAAAAGGGTTAAGATCCAGCCCAACCCAGCTAGCTGTGAGAGCATGTGCCAGCACTAGGTACATAGGCCAAAATTCGGCCCATTCCAAGAGGGAAGCATGCCCCCACCCGGCCCCCGAATTTATTTTGATGGATTTGAGACCCACCGAGGCCCATGTTCGCTTTGTCATTGTCTTAAGTAGGGCGAATGCAGATACTTATCAACAAATGGTTGGTGGCGTTGTGGTTGTGCTGCTCGCTGGAGAGCTGAAGATGCATGGTTCGAATCCCTGCCCACCCTCTTATTTTTGCGAATAAATAGAAAGGGTTCGGTTGGTTCGGTATGGCCACACATGCGTACTGCCACGGGCCATGCATGTCAGGTGCGCAAGCAGGCCAAGAATATCCGGTGCAGTAGTTTGTGGGGCTGGCCCCACATGTCATTGGTAGCAAGTGAAAGCATGCCAGGTGCAGTAGTTTGTGGGGTTGGCCCCACATGTCATTGGTAGCAAGTGAAACTATGTGTTGACACGTAAGCAAGGAAATCACAGGCAGAAATTGACTCATAGTGACATGTAGGAAAAAATTGATGATGTGGTAATCCAGTTGTATAAATGTGTCTACGTGTAAGCACCGTGACGATTTATATTCGTCGTGATCTGCTAAAAAATAAGGCCTTAGATCACATACTCCGATTATGATGATTTCATCTTATACGGATACGACGTTTTCAACTCAAATCATCGTTATTTTACAGAGGTTTTGTCCCCGCAAACAACTTACGACGATCTTGTTTGAAATCATCACAACTCTTTGACGATTTCCTTCCACGTCATTGCGAGAACGTCATGTATCAACACATTTCTTGTAGTGTTCATGGTAGAGTTTTAGACCAACATAGATCTGTTGAACTACCTTTGACACCGAGGGGTCACTCTTTAGGTCAATAAAAAATCTTTGGGTTTCTCTCAACTTGGTCTTTTGATGTTCTTGGAAACTCTTCCATCTTGGTGTTGTCATCCTTGAAGGCAAACACCATGCTATTTCTAAAGAAACTCTCATGGTAGGCAAAATCTTCCATTGGTTGATACCTCCAAGGTTGTCTTGATCCTCACCGAAAATATTACGTTTTCAACAATACTAACATAGGGTCATTATTGTAATCTAACCTTCTATGGTTCAGGTTTAACATCATCGTCTCTCTAATAGGTATGTCACTCAGATTTACCATTCCTCAAAAGTGAATAATGTGAGTAATCATAATGGGGGCCAATCCATGTTGCACTCAATCATTACCTTGTACTTAGATTGGTGAATCTCGGATAGTAACACTAGGTCACCTCACTTGTCTAACAGAAAGTTTCAAATCCGTAAGGCATATCTGAGCTAAACTATCGTTTTCTCATACTATTGGGTTGCGTAAAACTCTTATGTAACACAAATTGGATAGTTGTGTTTCTTCATTGTTTCTTCTCTTAGTGTAGTTGGCTCTAAAATCTTCATAGCTCATGTAACTTGGGGTTCACTTGTCTTTCTTCACTTGTTGATTTTCTTGTTGCTTCTTATGATGTTTTTGGCATTGATCGTCGATGTGATTGTTCCTTCACACAAAAGGATCTTGAAATCTGTGACATTCCCCAATTGTATGGCTTGCGTCTCTATAAAGAACTAGTCATGACATTATTGGGTGAAAGGTTTGTTGTTGCACTTCATATGGTAGCCCAATATGGTTGGTAAATGAGTATGGGTTTTGGTTTGGCTTAGCATGAAAGAGTAGAGATTAAAAAGAGACTAAATAAATTCCTACCCCAACACAGCAGATCAAGAAAAATCATCTTGCAAACAACACATAACAAACATATAGCAATACATTCATCACACCAAACAACATAGTTTTAGAAAACATCTAGTATTGTCATACCACACTCATTGGTATAATCAATACACTAACATGTTAACATCGTTCTAACACAGTAACTAGATTGGTGGTCTCATCTATATCTTCTTGAATTTCTTCAAATTCTTCTCTTGATGTATTGAGACGTTCTTGATTGTTGTGAAGTATTGGTGTATCTCCAAGTTTTCTTCAATTGTCTTGAGGTCTTGGTCTTCATGTGGTGAAAATACTTCTTGCACTTCATGGTATGGTCATCAACATTCTTATCTTGATGGTATTGAAGAGGTAGGTCATCTAGAAATTTTTGAAGGTGAATAATAGGTGAGAGGATATGAGAAAGATTAAGATGATTGTTTTGTTTCTAGAAAGTTTGAACATAGAAAGTTTTCAATCCTAGGGTGATCAATGGGTTATTAACAACTTGTTTCAAATTGGATATTCACTATAGAGAGAAAGACAATGCACCCACAAGCCAATCAGGGAAAGGTCTCGTGTCAGTGGACACGTAAAGTTGTCCGGGCCGCTTCATCTCACTATGCCGCTAGGATCCAAAATACTCTAAGGAGATAATAACATGATCAAAAATGGCTTCCAAACCTAAGGGTCTCGAATACTACATGCAACACAATGCTCTGATACCATTTTGTAGCGTTCCCACATTTAAATTATGTAAGAACATCTGTGTTATTGTGCTAGTCCCTGGATCAATTGCTAGAACCACAGTACAAGATGACATATCATGCAAATGTATCAAATTCTATTACATAGCATGATCAAGTCTTAGAAGACTAGCAGAAAACAAACAAATACAACAGAAAACAAAGTACAACATTGAGCCCATCTTCTTCATGTGCCACAGGCAAAACATGTTGGCGATAGTCTCGAGATCCTAAACGAAATCCTCACTTGTCTTTAGAAACATCTGCAATATGTAATATGCAGCCACAAAGGGGGTCAATACAATTTAATGTATTGGCAAGTAACACTATGTTGGATATAAATTGCAAGACTAATACTACATGCTTATTTTGCTGAGTGGAGTTTTTGGCTAAGTTTGCATAAAGCCGGTTTTTTCCTATCTCTTTTGTAAAACAAACTTTTCTTTTCAAAGGGGTGGCATCATTGGATTGACATCCAAGCACCACAACTACTGTTCACTTGGTCAAATTTTACTTATTGAAAATTGGTGATGAGATTCTTCCGTCAATCATTGTCCAGCTGCTCATAGTTGTCCATAACCGGGGGCATGGCTAAGATCTTAGTTTGTTGACTCTGCAAAGTTTGTGCACTTTCACCTTGAGACTCAAATCAGCCCAAACATCCTATACACTCTGAGTGCATTAAGGAAAGGAGAAGATTGAGACGAGATCTTTCAGAAGAAATTCCACCACCGTTTGGCTTACCCGTTCCACCTATAATTATGCTACATCTGCTTGTAAGGCTGGTGAGTTCATTCAACTGAGTTGATCAAGACAGAGCCCATATGACTAAAGGTTGCACGGTAAGCTACTAAACTTAGAAGGACATAGTAATCTCTTTGTCCCTGGGGTGGCCATCCTCAAGTGACAACCTCTAGTGGAATAACCCTTAGACAAGGGCCCTGAGGCAACACTCAACATAAACCAATCACATCCAAAATACACTTAGGTATTTCATTGAATGTTATACTTAGAATTTTTCCCCAACATCTAGTGAACCAATTTGTAACGATTGCATAGTAATCTACTAAGTTCTAAGACTATCAAACTAACATGGGTAAAAGAGATAGCTACACACTACTAGGATAATATCATAGCATAATATAACTTAGTAAAATTTCCTATCATGCATACTACGTAAAACTCTAATGATGCATATAGAAAATAATGGGTAGTTGATGGTGTGTTACTTGCCTTCTTGAAGTTGGCAAAGATATCACACTCTCTTCACAAAAGATCGTTGCTCTCTGTAAAATCTATTCATTGAAAACACAATAACAGAATAAACAAACATTCTACCAAACAAACATACCAAGCAATTGACATATCAAAAGGGGTTTAACCAAGTTGGCTAGGAAAAGGTCAAGGTTTAGTTTGAAAGATTCATTCTCTAATGGCATCATACTTTTAAGGAGTTTTCTAAGAGTTCACTAAGGATTGATTTAGCTTGAGTTTGTAGTAATCAGACTTTATTGAAAACATATTTATCTAAGAAGTTCCAAGAGTTTAGCAAGGTGATCTCACTATTTCAACTAAAGTAACACATATCAAAGTGTAACACTTAGTTGTTTTCATCACAAAATTTGAGTGATCTAAGTTAGTCTTTCCATTTTGGGTTAAGGTAGGTCTAGGTTAAACTAACTCTAATACAATAGAGATAACAAGATTATAGTCTTGGGATTTTCCATTTGGGTCAATGGTTGGACAAAAACAACTTTTTATTCTTCAACTTGTGGGGATGGCTCCAATTCTTCATATGATTATCTTCTTGAAGATCATATTCATGCTTCTATTGTAGAATGGATCCTTGGATGGATTCTTCTCTTGGTCTTTGTATATTATTCATGGCTTATCACTAGTTGGTCCAAGGTAATATGGGCGAAAACTATCTCTAAGTCAAAATGGAAATATGAAGAAAGATAGAAAGATAGAGGGAGATATTTTCTTCTGGATTTCTTCACACTTGTACCTCCTTGAGTTTCTTCTAGATGTGGATTCCAAGTCTTTTATTCAAAACTTCTTCATTGATCTTCGGTGTAGCTCTTCATGTTGCCACCAAGTTGAAAATGAGGTGCCTTCTATTGCTTGAGTCTTGTTTTCCACTTGCCAACTTGATAAATTCTTGAATCAAGAATAGGGGAGTGGAGAAGTAGATAGAAGACTAGGGTACTAGTGCTTCAGGTTCACTACTTGGTTATTTTAGGGACTTGGTCTTGGCTCCAAATAGCCATAACATCAAAGAATAGATGATGGAACAATTTCTAAGACATGGCTATCATGAGGTGAAACATATGTGTGATAATTTGGCCAAGTCTTTATGAAAATGTTTGTAAGATGGTCAATGGGTTTATACAAAGTTGTCTCTAGTTCAAGGTTACCAAATGGAGCACTTTTGCAAAAGGAACTATATTGAAATTATTTATAGAATTAAATCTATGTCAAAATTACTCAAATATACCACTTAATTCTAAATTCAAATTTAACTTGTTCAAAAATTATTTTGGGGCAGATGGTATGAAAGTAGACATCCTAACGTTTCCAAATATATTTTATTTACAATTTTTGGATTTGTAGAATTTGAATTGTGCCAAAAATCATTAAACAAGCATATTTGAATTTGAACAAATATAAGTTGGTCAATTTCGAATTTGAATCGTGCTAAAAGATTCTACAGATTTAGGGGATTTCAAAAATTCCAAGTTTGCTAATTTTGGCTAAGTGGTTGAAAAGATATGATGATTCTAATATGTAGGGTGTTTTCTGCAAAACTAGCCTTTTAATTCTATTCGGGAGAAAAACTAAAAAAAAATGGTTGACCACGTGGCTGTCTCTGGTTGGCTAGCTGTGCTGACTAGGGTATCTATGTGGTGCTGACTAGGCGATGACGTGTTTAAGTGATTTGATCACGACCGCTGGATCCAGATCTAAGGGCTACCACGCGTACCGCTTCAACTTTTAATCGCGGCCGTGCGATCTAGATCTAAGGGTTCCGATTGAAGGGAGAGGGAGCTAGGGTTTCTACCTCACTCGAGGGCTGCTAGAAATGGCCGGGGCGGCGGCGTGGTGCTCGGTGATGGACGGTTTCGTCGCTCCGGTTGACCTCCTGGCTCGGGAAGACAACAGAGGGACGAATGGTGGTGACGGCGAGGACTCCCGCGTCGTGGCTTGCCCGCGCGATGCAGATGGAGCTCGTCGGGGCTTCGGTGAGCCTCAGATGAGCTCGAAAGCTCTGATCCCTGCGGTAAAAAATTGAGACAAACGCTCAGGAGGTGCGTGGGATCACGGAGAATTGACAGAGAAAAAAATGGGGCGGCTTCACCTCGGGTTTTCGTCAGAATCTCCACCGGACAGCGGCGGAGGCAGCGAGCTCAGGCGAGAGATTTAGAGCGCCTCGGGGCTTGATTGGCGAATGAGGCAGAATGGAATTGGCGAGGAGGAGAAGGGCTTTGTAGCCATGGGATCGGGCATGGATTTAATCGACAGAAACGGCCACATTAAACCGGATTAAAATCAGCTATTTTCAAATTCTAGAGGAAGAAGAAACGGTGATGTATTGATGACGTCATCATTTTTTTTCTTTTTTTTTTATTAAAACCTTAATAACTTCTGTTTTAAAAACTCAATTAACCTAAAAAAAATTCTAAAATCTTGAAATATTAACACCTTTCGAACAATAACATTTTTGTAAACATTTCACCATATGTTATTTTTGAATTTCGAAAATTGAATTAATTCCTTAATAGTGATTAATATGATTTTTTTTAATTTAGAAGATTATAAAATATAAATATTTATCAAATCAATTTTCAATAGCTTTATAATGACCAAATACTATTTTCCAAAACCAATTCAAAGTGTTTTCATCCTTTTATAATATAAAATATGATGAAAACATTAATAGTTACTTAGTATAAAAAGAGGGTTAAATATAGAAATATGAATTGTATGATTTTAGAAAATATTTCTATGGTTCAAATTATTGTTTTCTAGGCCCTTTTAAAATGTTTTCAACATATGATCAATTCACTCATGGTATCTTATCAACGTATTCAAAATAGAGAATTTATTTATAAATTTTAAATTAAGGGTGAGTAAGAACAGAGAGATTTTCTCTAGTGAATATGTTGTTTTGCCAATTGAAAAAATTGTTTTTCCAAGGAACTTCACATGTTTTCATAACTCAATAATATATATAACACTTTATTGTTTTGATGATTGTCATAATACTTGGAAAACAAATAACGAGCTTTTATCCATTTGAGGTTAATAATAATAGTGACATAATTTCTTGGAGATAAGGATAAAATATTAGAGATAGTAACTCTCTAGTTTATAATTATCATAATAATTTTCGTAATATTAATTGAGTTGAAAACATGTTTGGTAAAGATGGTTGTTAAGAAAATATTTTATTCTCATGAGGGAACATGTTTTATTTTATAAATAGTCTTTAGAGTTTATGGAATAGAGGTATAATGGATTCTTAATTTCAATTTTCATTGAGTTATGTATTGTTTCCTTTTATTTCTTGCATCTCATTGGTTTTTGGTGACTTGCATAACATGAAAACAGAAATTTTCAATTTTTAGTGATTTTTGGACTTTCCAAAAATCAGGTATGTTACAATGCAAGCCTAAGGTATGCCATACCATGTGTGTTAGAGTGTGGAATGGGTCTTGGATGCCCAATATTCCCTCACTCTCTGTGTTATGGCTTCACCAGCGTCGGATTCTCTCTCGTGGATTCCAGGACTACTCATGTAGCCCGAAACTCCCAGATCTGATAGAGAACGGGGGGCATTTTGCCTAGAGGTGGGCCCTACCATAGTCTTGGGTGTTCCCTTGGGACTAAACTAACAGAACCAAGCAACTAGTTCCGCTTTTCTACCCCCTTCCAGCTCACATAGAGGTGCCAGGAAGGCTAGGGTTTCTCCGGACAGGAGCCCAGAGCGTCTTAATCCAACCCAAGCCTCGGTTATCACACAAAATATTTGTTAGAGTGTGGAATGGGTCTTGGATTCACAATATTCCCTCACTCTTTGTGTTAGGGCTTCACCGGCGTGAGATTCTCTCTAGTTGTTGCATGAACAAAACTCCCGGATCCGACAAAACGGGGTGATCTTTCCAAGAGGTGGGCCCTAACATTGTCTTGGATGTTCCTTGGGCCTAACCTAACAAAACATAGCAATTAGTTCCACTTTGCTACCCCCTTCCGGCTCACGTAGAGTCCAGAACAACAATTCCGTCCTTTTTTTCTCCACCGGGCCTAGGGTTTCTCCGGAGAGGAGCTCTAGAGCGTCTGAATCCCACCCAAGCCTAATGTATGCCATACCTTATGTGTTAGAGTGTTGCATGGTTCTTGGATGCCCAATATTCCCTCACTCTCTATGTTATGGCTTCATCGGCGTCAGATTCTCTCTCGTGGGTTCCAAGACTACTCATAGCCCAAAACTCCCGGATTTGACGGAGAACAAGGGGGGGACCTTGAAAATAGGTGGGACCTACCATTGTCCTGGGTCTTCCTTGGGCATAACCTAACACAAACAAGCAAGTAGTTCCACTTTTCTAGCACCTTCCGGCTCATGCAGAGTGTCCATAAGAGCAGTTTCATTCTTTTTTCTCCAGCGGGCCTAGGTTTCTCCGGAGAGGAGCTCTAGACCGTCTTATTCCCACCCTAGTCTAGGGTATGTAATACCATGTGTGTTAGAGTGTGACATGGGTCTTGGATTCCCAAGACTGCCTCAATCTCTGTGTTATGGCTTCACTAGCGTCGGATTCTCTCTTGCGGGTTCCAGGATATACTCAGACCCCGAAACTGCCGGATGTGAATGGACGGGGGGGATCTTTCCAAGACGTGGGCCCTACCATTTTCTTTGGTGTTCTTTGGGCCTAACCTAACACAACCAAGCAATTAGTTCCACTTTGCTAGCCCTTTCCGGCTCACGTAGAGGGGCCAGGACGATAGTTCCATCCTTTTCTTTAGCGGGCCTAGGGTATCTCCGGAGAGGAGCTTCAGAGCGTCTGAGTCCCACCCAAGCCTACGGTATTCCATAAAAACCATGTGTCTTGTAGTATGTCATGTGTCTTCGATGACCAAGATTCCCTCAATCTTTGTTTTATGCCTTCACCGGCGTCGGATTCTCTCTCGAGGGTTCCAGGTCTACTCAGAGCCCGAAACTCCCGGATCTGACGAAACAGGTGGAATCTTGACAAGAGGTGGGACCTACCATTGTCTTGGGTGTTACTTGGGCCTAACCTAAAATAACCAAGCAATTAGTTCCGCTTTGCTACCCCCCCTTTCGGCTCACCCAGAGGGGCCAGGTCGGCAGTTCCGTCCTTTTCTCCAACGGTCCTAGGGTTTCTCCGGAGAGGAGGTCCGGAGCGTATTAATCCCACCCAAGCCTATGGTATCACATAACATGTTTTTTATAGTGTGGAATGGGTCTTGTATTCACAAGATTCCCTCACTCTTTGTGTTAGGGTTTCACCGGTGTCAGATTCTCTCTAATTGTTGCAGGACTACTCAGGGAGCGAAACTCCCGGATCTGACAGAATGGGGGGATCTTGCCAAGAGGTAGCCCCTACCATTTTCTTGTTTTTTCCTTGGGGCTAAAACAACACAACCAAGCAATTAGGTACACCTTGCTACCCCTTTCGGCTCACGTAGACGGTCCAGAACGATAGCTCCGTCCTTTTTTCCAGCGGGCCTAGGGTTTCTCCGGAGAGGAGCTACGGAGCGTCTGAATCCCACCCAAGCCTAGCGTATGCCATACCATGTGTGTTAGAGTGTGGCATGGGTCCTAGATTCCCAATATTCCCTCACTCTCTGCGTTATGGCTTCACCGGCGTCGGATTCTCTCTCGTGGTTTAGAATACTACTCATATAACCCGAAACTCCCGGATCTGACGGAGAACGGGGGAATCTTACCTAGAGGTGGGCTCTACCATTTTCTTGGGTGTTCCTTGGGCGTAACCTAACACAACCGAGGAATTAGTTCCACTTTTCTACCCCCTTCCGGCTCACGTAGAGGGGTGAGGACGGCAATTTCGTCTTTTTCCCCATCGGGGCTAGGGTTTCTCCGGAGAGGGGTTCCGGAGCGTCTGAATACCACCCAAACCAAGGGTTTGCCATACCATGTTTGTTAGAGTGTTGAATGTGCCTTGGATTCCTAATATTCCCTCACTCTTTATGTTAGGGCTTCATCGATGTCAGATTCTCTCTAATGGGTTCCAGGACTACTCCGAGCCCGAAACTCCGGGATCTGAAGGAACGGGGGGGATGTTGCCAAGAGGTAGGCCCTACATTTTATTGGGTGTTCATTGGGACTAACCTAACACAACCAAGCAATTAGTTCCACTTTGCTACCCCTTCCGGCTCACATAGAGGGGCTAGATTAGCACTTCTGTCCTTTTCTCCAATGGGCCTAGGGTTTCTCTGGAGAGGATCTCCAGAGCGTCTTAATCCCACCCAAGCCTAGGGTATCACATAACTTGTCTGTTAGAGTGTGGCATGGGTATTGGATGCCCAAGATTTCCTCACTCTTTGTTGCAATTTCTCTATTTGATGCCTACTATGTGGCATAAGGAACATGGAAAGGTCAATTCGAACGATGATTTAAGCACCCATCTAGCACAGAAAAAACGTTGTAGTATCGTAGCGTAAAAACAGACCCGGATTAGGACACATGGTTCCGTATGCCATGCCCACGTGTCGTTTTACGGTTGGAAAGTTCCACAACGAAAATAAAAACGTCGTGAAAAGGTGCCACGTGGCACCGTACACATGGTCCACTTGTCGTTTTATGACTAGGCAGTTCCACAACGAAACAGAAAACGTCGCGGAAAAGGGTGCCACGTGACACCGTGCACTTTGTCCACGTGGCGTTGTTTTGCATCAGAAAAAAACCCGTCACCGCATAGCCCACGACGATCGGAGATCGTCCCCAAAAAACCACGCGGCGACGTACGATTGTTCCACGTGGCGTCATCTCGTTGCGTCATCTCATACCATGACGCTAGCAAGTTCGTCGCAGATGGAATCCACATGGTTTCACATGATTGGTCGAGGCCACGACAACAAAAATCGTCGTGAACGGGATCGGCGTTTATGACGTCATGAACGGATTGGTGATGTCATAAACGGGGCCTTAACAGAATCTATTTTTGACGAAAAAACATTGTGATCGTAATGACGTAAGCTGCCTGTAGTGTGACGTCAGCTGATTACGCTAACGACCGTCCGTTAATCCTTTGCCACGTGTCAGCCGACAACAACGAAAAACAACGTTGCCGCTTAATGGGCCGGGACTGGACGGCCAGATGCTCGCGACAATTTTTTGAACGTTGCGGATAGCCTCAATGTTCTCCCGTTCAAATTAACGTCACAGAATCGTCCGTGACAGTCGATCAGGGACGTTCTCAGTCCGCCGAGTAAACCCGTCGCGGATTGCTATTAGCGACGGATTGGAGCCCATCCGCAACGGTATTGAAACGCCCGAGACCACGCGGAATTTGGTAGTGTTTGCATGAGAGCATTTGTAATATGTTTTGTGAAAGCCATATTCATAGTTCTAGCATTAAGACAACTAGCAAGATTTTGTAGGAACTTAATAACTTCAGTTATTTTGCAGTCATCAAAGTCAAGATAATCTTTATCAAAGGTAATAAGACCATTGTCTCCCATGTTTCTAAAAATTTCAGCACTTTTGTCAGGAACATTTTTAGCAGTTTCAGGAAATTTTGCATTTTTATAGCAGTAGTGGGAATGTTGCTAATGACTAACATTGTTAGACCCCAAATGCAAGGTGTGAAGAGTGCAGCAGCAAGTTTTCCCTCAAAAAAGAAACCAAGGTTTAATCGACCAGTAGGAGGAAGGAGTAGCTTCATAAGGTTGATGCAGCTATGATGGCAGGGTGCACCACCGGTTCAGCAGCAACGTGGAAGCTACACAACACAAACAATTTATTTTGCCCCAACGAAGCAGTGAGGTTGTCAATCTCACCGGTTGTGCTGATAACGAAGAGGTTAAATTTATGGTGTGGAAAACAGTATGAGAACAATATGAAAATAGTAGGAGCAATGTGAAAATAGTGGAAGCAGTGTGTGTATTATCAGAATGAGAAAATGGACCGGGGTCCACATTTCACTAGAGGTGTCTCTCCATAAAAGATAGCTAACATGTGTGGAGAACAGATTACAGCTGGACAATTGAAAGATAATGAAACATGCATGACATAAAGTTTACTATGAGACTCATGCGGGCATTACAACAAGATACATAGACCGTCATCCAACTGTATCTATGACTAATAATCCACCCATTCGAATATCATCCAAACAAACGTTGGGTATTAAGTTGCAAGCAACGGATAATCGCAGTAAGCAAAGTGTGTAATGCAAACAATGTAAACGAAGTAAACATCGTTGTTTTATCCCTAATGGCAACATCACATCCTCCATCCGTCATGTTTCTGTCACTCGAGCACAGATGCAAAGGAGGCATGAACCCACTATCGAACATAAATACTCCCTCTTGGAGTCACTAGCATCTACTTGGCCAGACCATCTACTAACAACAGAGAGCATGCAAGATCATAAATAACATACACATGAAGATAACATGATATATTGATAATCAAAAGACATAACATTCAATAATCATCCGACCCTAGCAAACACAACATGTAGTATTAAAAATAGATGATCTCGATCATGTGAGGTAGCTCATGAGATCTAAACATGAGGCATAAAGTTGAGAGTACAAACATCTGGCTACAGCTATGGATCCATAGTCCAGGGATGAACTACTCACGCATCACTCCGGAGGCGGGCATGGTGGTGTAGACCCCTCCAGTGATGAATTCCCCTCCCGGCAGGGTGCCAGGGAGAGCTCCAGAACCTTCCCGATCTCGGGTTGACGATGACGACATAAGTGTGAATAAGCTCAAGAGATGTATGTTAAAGACGAGAAGAATAATTATAAGGTAAGTGATGACTCTTAACCGGCTGACATGCATGACACACCTATGACTCAAAGTTTGGATCCAAATTATTGAACTTAACAATGGTTTGAACTACATCATTCGAGGGATGACCGAGTCGTTGATGCCACTGACTCGACGAAAGCTTTACGCCGAAAGAAGTGTGCTGCTCGTGGGAGGGAGCACGACCAAATGGGAGCGGATAGAGACCTCCATGACTCCTATAGTTAAATAGGATGTTTTTCGTTGCCTTTCCCTTAAGAAGGGAATTTTTTATGAAACGGGGTGAAGACATTATTATCGGACATGAGACCATAACCAAAAGTTCTGCCAAATTTTAGGTAAATGAAGAATAATTTCAGAACAAGAGATTGGGAAGGACCGGCTAAATGAGAATGACCAATATGCACAATGGAAAAACCTTTACCGTTTGCGACATGAATTTGATCCCTGCCATGGTAGCGCTCATGCATGTTCAGATGTTCCTTGTGGTTCGTGAGGAGATCGATGGCACCCGTGTCTAGAACCCACGGTTGACCATCTAGTGCATGGTGGCAGAGTTTTCGGACCACCAATCATTGGACCGCCGCTCGTCCGCTTGGTGGACGTGATTGTACTTTCCGCATGCAAGGGCATCATGCCCCATACGCCATAGAGCTCGCAGCAAGGGCGAAAACGACGTCCGCCGCAGCCATGACCGCAATCGCCACCGCCCCCATGGCCACTATTGCCACTGCCACCATGGTCGCAGCCACTACCACCGCCGCCATTGCGGTTGCCTTCGTAGCCTTGCTGACCACCACCTTCCCCGTGCTCGCCTCCATTGGGCCTCTCACCGTTGCGGTCGGTGTTGGGGTTATTGCCGAAGGGACGATCGCCTCCGCGACTTGCATCACCTTGACGTGGACCAGAGTTTGCCGATGAAGAGTAGTCGTTGGTTTCGTTATTCTGCCCATGCACGGATTCACAAGACATAAGCATGGCACAAAAATCGGGAAAATAGAGAGACTGACCGGTGGTGCTCAGAACGGCGAGCGAGGACTGTAGCGACTCGAATTGCGAGCCAAGCCCGACAACTATGTCGTCGATCAGCCCATCATCGGAGATGGGGTTGCCGACCATGGCCATGGCTTCAGCGAAGCTCTTCATCTTCACTAGTACAAAACCGGACAATGGAGACGGTACACGTACGATGGGCCGAGTCGGGTTTTGTCAACTGGCTCCGGGCATGGGTCTCTAATAATATTGTGGCAGAGCCGATTCTAGCAACCGGCTCTGATGACTGCATCCCTCAGACGGCCGTAAATCTAACCCGTCTCTAATACTACTTTTTCGGAGACTGTGCTAAATATCGCAAGTCGCTTAAATTATGTTTTCTGAGACGGCTGAACTAATTGTCCGTATGTGATGATATGTTTTGCAAACGGTGTCTACTTGTGACCGTCTCAGGCGTAGTGTGTACCTCCAGATATTTTTTCCAAGGGGTCCGAGATACGGTACTGGCTGCAGAGCTGGGATTTTAGTAATTGTATTTTTGCATACACAAAAGCAGGATAAGACATAATTTACGCTAGATATATAACTATCATACATAATTAGAGTATAGGTATATACATATCCAAAATTAACTTGAATTATTCACACAATAGTAGCTAGCTAGGAGAGGGAGATGCATAGTGTAGTTCATGATCCTGGGGCAGAGGCAGATGCATAGTAGACTTCCCTAGATGATCGCCTTCTCAATCATAATCTGCAAGCTGGGGTCATTACTAGGTGTCATCAGAATGATCAACACAGATTGATCCTCCTGAAGATTTTTTGCTTGGATGAAATTCTTCCACCCCAGCTTGTTGAAGTCCAGACGGTACTGTAGGTAATGGTGACAACCTCCCCTCATGCTATAAGTTGTCACTACTAGGGAAACCCTAATGCATGGCGCACCGGATAGTTCTTTGTGTGGCGCATCGGGGTGCACCACCATAGCCGCGTCGCGCCAATTGGAATAGCCGTGGCACACCTTCCTGGTGCGCCACGCGTACTAATAGTCGTGGCGCACGTCCGTGGTGCGTCACGCCTATATTTTGGTGCTCCATGCTACACCAGAAATTCTTGTTGTTATGCATGGTGTGTTGGGAACCCCAAGAGGAGGGTGTGATGAGTGCAGCGGTAATAATTTCCCTCAGTTAAGAACCAAGGTTATCAATCCAGTAGCAGAAAAAGGATCTTCGGAAGGTTGATGCCACTGACGGTAGAGATGGCGCCTCACCGGTGTCAGCAACAATGCAAAACTTGCACATAATCCAACCAAAATACTTTGTCCCAACGGTACAGTGATGTTTTCAATCTCACCGGTCTTGCTGAAAACAAAGATTAGACGTATAGTGTGGAAAATGGTGTATGCTTGCAGTAAGTAAAGAAAGCAGAGAATTGTAGTGGTTTGTTTAACAGTGTAGTAAAATGAACTGGGGTTCATAGGTTCACTAGTGGTGTCTCTCCATTAAAGATAGCATACTGGGTGAACAAATTACAGCTGGGCAATTGACAAATAGAGGTTGCACCGTAGTGCACATTCATGACATGATGACTACTATGATATTTAGTGCCGGCCTTACAACAATATACATAGACCGTAATCCAATTACATATATGACTAATAATCCACCCTCAGGTTATCATCCGAACCCCCTTAGGTATTAAGTTGTAAACAATAGATAATCACATTAAGCAATGTGTGTAATGTAAGCAATGATTGTGCACGCGGGCACTCACACCGCTATTTTCTCCCTAGTGGCAACAACATATCCTCCCCCGTCACGCTTCTTTCACTCGAGCACAGGCGAATAGGAGGCATGAACTCAAGTATCGAGCATAAATAATCCCTCTTGGAGTCACTAGGAACTACTTGGCCAGAGCAACCACTAGCAACGGAAAGCATGCAACATCACAAATAACATATGCAATAAAGACTATAATAAACTTGGCATAAGTTCAATATTCATCGGATCCCAGCAAACACAGCACATATAATTACATAAGAATAATCTTGATCATGTTAGGCAGCTCACGAGATCTAAACATTGAGGCATAGAAGGAGAAGACAACCATCTAGCTACTGCTATGGACCTGTTGTCCAAGGATGAACTACTCACCCATCACTCCGGAGGCAAGCATGGTGATGAAGAGGCCTCCGGTGCTGATCTCCTCTCCGGCAGGGTGCCGGGAGACAGCTTCAGAACCCCCCTGATCTAGGGTTGACGACGATGGTGGCTGCATAACTTTTCGGGGATTTTTGATCAGGTGCTTAGGGTTTTCCTTCGGAGGGGAATAAATAGGCAAAAGGGCGGCGTCGGTGGCCACCAGGGTGGCCATACCACCCGCAGGCGCGGCCAAGGGGGGCCGCGCCGGGCTATGGTGTGGGCCCCTTTGTGCCCGTCTTCGACTCCTCTTCGGTCTTCTGGATGCTTCCAGGGAAAATAGGAACTTCGGGATTCGTGGGGTCCAATTCCGAGAATATTTCTAGAACAACTTTTCTGAAATCAAAACAGCAGAAAACAGGGAACTAGCACTTGGCATCTTGTTAATAGGTTAGTCCCGGAAAACGTGTAAAAAATGCTATAAAGAAGGGAGAAAACATGTAGCAATTGGCATAATATCATCATGGAACATCAGAAATTATAGATATGTTGGAGACGTATCAAGCATCCCCAAGCTTAGTTCCTACTCGTCCTCGAGTAGCTAAATGATAAACACAATAATTTCTGGGGTGACATGCTGCCACAAAATTTTGATCATAGTATGTAAAAGCAGATGTAAGCTAAGATCATAGAAATTTTAACACAAACATGATAAATAGAACTTTAATAATAAAGCATAGCAATCAATTTGCATCATGAGAAGTAACTCAAATAAAAGATCATGAATAACAATGCAAATAAAGATATATGTTTGTTTCAAGTATAGAGAAATCATGGGAAAGTGGTATTTCGCTAGTCCTTAAGAGTGGGGCAAAACATAAATGCCAGGACACCTTCAAATTTCACGAGGAAGACTAGAACAAATAATTTGAGAACAAGCAATAACACATCATGAATCAATTAATAATGTTTCTGGGATAAATGCACATAAAACTCGTAATGGAAAAAATGCTCTCTCAATTGTGCATAAAGTTAGAAGATGGAGACTCAACATAAAAGTAAAAGAAAGGCCCCTTCACAGAGGGAAGCAGGGATCACTCATGTGCTAGTGCTTTTATTTTATTAAACAGAGGTATTTAAAGTTTGACACTCCTCCCATCCATCTTACACAAACCATGGCTAACCGAATCCTCGGGTGCCTGCCAACAATCACATACCATGGAGGCGTATCTATATTTTGGGAGATGTATGCTAATGTCAACGAATGGTAAACAGAAAATACAGTACGTCACAAGCCAACTAGATTTCACAAGAGCGGCTCCCATATGAAGGACGCAACTGGTGTAGAAGGTCATCCCTCTTTCTCTTTTGTTTACACAATTATGCTTTGACTGATAAATCAGGGGAAAAAATAGTGAAGAGATTTTGTCGAGGATGTGAAATCAAATAAACAAGTGAGATAAAGATTCTTTATTTACGTCTTCATGAGCAAAAACAGGAACACCAAGCAGGAGTAATTTTGAAGAGCAATTTACTTGGAGTGGAAGTTAAATACCAGATGTAGGTAGGTATGGTGGACACAATGGGAAACTTGGTTTTAGGGATTTGGATGCATGAGTAGAATTCCATACTCAGTGCAGGTGGACGCTAGCAAAAGACTAGGAGCGACAAATCAAGAGAGCATAAGAGCCATAATTATGCATAGAGACATAAACATCACTAATCAAAGAATAAGTGGTATCACAAGTTCAAAAACTAAATTATCATAGAGGCTATTAGTGAATGGTTCATAGTCATAAACATGGTGTGAGCATGCGCCAAGTCAACCAAATAAAACATTCGAAAGAGAATACCATAAATTTATTATTCAATATGACAAGAACAACTCATGATTATTTCAATGGCCCCTTAAACAATCTCAGCTATTCTAGGAAAATCATGCTACTCAATAACCACAAGGCTTTAAAACTAAAATAACATCTAGCATGATATGAAAAGTTCTAGCCACAGTCTTTACAAACTTCTACTTGCACCATTAAAAATTCCACTTGAAGTAGGAGTTTCTTTTACCAACAAGCACCATACAAGATATGTTTTAACAAAAATAATCTAGACGATACAACAAGCAAACATGAGAGCACTCACATAACACTACTAAAACTAACAGCTCTTAGATAAGAGATGCATGCAAAACATGAGCTAAATAAATGCAGCAGCTAGACAAAGATTAAGAATACAAAGTATTCCCATGAAAAAGCGGAGCGTGTCTCTCTCCAATAAAAGAATGATGGGGTCCAACCAAGCTTATTGAAAAAACAAAAACAAACTGAAAGCAAAAATAAAATACGCTCCAAGTAAAGCACATAATATGTGACCGAATAAAAATATAGTTTCACTAGAAGTGACCGGATAATTTGTCGATGAAGAAGGGGATGCTTGGGCATCCCCAAGCTTAGACGCTTGAGTATTCTTGGAATTTGCTGGGATGTACCTCCAGGTCATCCCTAAGCTTAGGGTTTTCACTCTTCTTGATCACATCATATCATCGTCTTCTCTTGACCCTTGAAAACTTCCTTCACACCAAACTTCTCACAATATTCATTCGCAACGTTAGTGCAATCGAAATAATAAATTCACATGGTTCAGTTTCAACACAATCCTAACACTCATAAACACATTAGAAACTGTCACAAGTTCTTTTAAAACTCTTTTTCTCAAAAGAACACCAAAAGGAAGAGATTAAGATGCAAACGTAATTATTGGCAGAAATCTGTCAAAACAGGACAGCAGGTAAAGATGATTTTTTTTAGAAATCTTCTGTTGCTCAAATCAAGTGTTAAACTAACAAAAGTTGCGTATGTAGCCCAGGATTGCGCACAAAACAACTCAGGTCATTTCGAATTTTCTGTCATTTTATACAAATTTAACAATGGACAACAGAAATCTGTTTCCTGCGAAGAAATCCGAAATATAGTCTCAACTTTCCACTAGAGCCTTTACTTGGCTCCACAAAGACACAAAAGAAAAGATACTTCGGGGTTTTCTAAGGAAATAGACAACACCCAGGTGCAAAGAAAACAAAAAGAAACGACGGAAAACGGGCTGAAAATGGAGAAATAAAACGGGTTGTCTCCCGGTAGCGCTTTTCTTTTACGCCTTTCCACTAGGGATAGAAAGCAACTCAATTATTTTCAAGTGAGGAAGCATCAACATCATAACATGATATAATAATAGAGTCAAAAGATAGCTTCATTCTATTTGTAGGAAAGTGTTCCATACCTTTCTTGAGTGGGAAGTGATATTTAATACTCCCCTCTTTCATATCAATAACAGCACCAACAGTTCTAAGAAAAAGTCTTCCCAAAACAATAGGACAAGAAGCATTGCATTCAATGTTCATAACAACAAAATCAATAGGGACAAGAATATTGTTAACCATAATAAGAATATCATCAATTCTACCAAAAGGTTTCTTCTTAGCATTATCAGCAAGATGAACATCCAAATATAACAATGTTCCAACGGTGGTAGATCAAGCATATCATAAAGCTTTTGAGGCATAACAGAGATACTAGCACGAAGATCACACAAAGCATTGCAATCAAAATCATTTAATTTTATCTTAATGATGGGCTCCCAACCATCATCTAATTTCCTAGGGATAGATGTTTCAAGTTTCAGCTTTTCTTCTCTAACTTTCATGAGAGCATTGGTAATATGTTTAGTAAAGGCCATTTTCATGACACTAGCATCGGGACTTCTACCAAGATTTTGTAGGAACATAATAACTTCAGAAATATTGCAATCATCAAAAAAAAAAATTATCATCAAAAGTAATGGTCCCATTATCTCTCACATCTCTACAAATTTCAGCACTTTTATCAGAAGCAATTTCAGCAATTTGAGGCAATTTAGCACGTTTCACCGAAGGGGTGGAGAATTTGTTAACACCAAATACTTTACCATTGATAGTAGGAGGTTTACTAGCGCTTGGAGCTTCAGTTTTACTAGTGCTGGTGATAGTGCAAACTCTAGCAATATTATTCATTTTAGCCAATTCATCTTCTCTTTCCCACCTAGCACGTAATTCAGCCATCAACCTAATATTATTATCAATTCAAACTTGGATGGAATTCAAAGTTTTACTTTATTTAACATCATGTGACAAAACATTCAGTTTTAGAAAATCAACATTAATAGCTAGGCTATCTACTTTAGAGGCAAGAACATCTATTTTACCAAGCTTTTCCTCAATAGATTTATTAAAAGCAGTTTGTGTGCCAATAAATTCTCTAAGCATGTTTTCAAGATCAGAAGTAGAACTTTATTATTATTGTAGGAATTGCCATAAGAATTACCATAACCATTGTTAGGAGGATAGGGCTTATAATTGTTTCCACCAAAATTATTTCTATAAGCATTGTTCTTAAAATTATTATTTCTAATAAAGTTCACATCAACATGCTCTTCTTGAGCAACCAAAGAGGCTAAAGAAACATTATTTGGATCAACTTGAGCTTTACCATTAACAAGCATAGACATATTAGCATCAAGCCTTTCACTCAAACAGGAGGTTTCCTCACCAGAATTTAACTTCTTACCTTGTGGAGCTCTCTCAGTGTGCCCATCTGAATAATTTATCATCATATCATCAAGAAGATTTGTTGCATTGCCCGAAGTGATGGACATAAAGGTACCTCCAGCAGCTGAATCCAATAGGTTCCTCGAGGAGAAATTCAGTCCTGCATAAAAGGTTTGTATAATCATCCAAGTAGTCAGTCCATGAGTGGGACAATTCTTCACCATAGTTTTCATTCTTTCCCAAGCTTTAGCAACATGTTCATTATCAAATTGTTTAAAATTCATTATGTCACTTCTCAAGGATATAATCTTAGCGGGAGGATAATATTTTCCAATGAAAGCATCTTTACACTTATTCCATGAATCAATACTATTTCTAGGCAAAGATAGCAACTATTCTTTAGCTCTTCCTATCAAAGACAAAGGAAATAATTTCAGTTTAATAATATCTCCATCCACATCTTTATATTTTTGCATCTCACATAGTTCAACAACATTATTAAGGTGAGCAGCAGCATCATCCGTACTAACACCAGAAAATTGCTCTTTCATAACAAGATTTAATAAAGCAGGTTTGATTTCATAGAACACAGAAGTAGGAGAAAGTGGAGCAATAGGTGTGCAAATAAAATCATTGTTGTTTGTGCTAGTGAAGTCACACAACTTAGTATTTTGAGAGGAACTCATTTTAGCAAAATAAAAACAAGAAAATAAATAACTGCTATAAAGTAAACTAATTTATTTGTGTTTTTGACATAAAGAAGCAAAACAAGATAAAACAATAAAAACAAGACAATAAACACAATAAAGAGGTTGAGAGTGAGATACTGCTCCCCGGCAACGGCGCCAGAAATGCTTGCTGCTTGTGATGGCGACCGTGGAGGGAGGAAGTCTTCTTATATATGTTTGTTTGGTCCCCGGCAACGGCGCCAGAAATTCTTTGCTACACCAGAAATTCTTGTTGTTATGGATGGTGTGTTGGGAACCCCAAGAGGAGGGTGTGATGAGTGCAGCGGTAAGAATTTCTCTCAGTTACGAACCAAGGTTATCAATCTAGTAGGAGAAAGAGGATCTTCAGAAGGTTGATGCCACTGACGGTGGTGATGGTGCCTCACCGGTGTCAGCAACAATGCAGAACCTGCACACAACACAACCAAAATACTTTGTCCCAACGGTACAGTGAGGTTCTCAATCTCACCGGTCTTGCTAAAAACAAAGATTAGACGTATAGTGTGGAAAATGGTGTATGCTTGCATTAAGTAAAGAAAGCAGGGAATTGTAGTGGTTTGTTTAACAATGTAGGAAAATGGACCGGGCTTCATAGGTTCACTAGTGGTGTCTCTCCATAAAAGATAGCATGCTGGGTGAACAAATTACAGCTGGGCAATTGCCAAATAGAGGTTGCGCCGTAGTGCACATTCATGACATGATGACTACTATGATATTTAGTGCTGACATTACAACAATATACATAGACCGTAATCCAACTTCATCTATGACTAATAATCCACCCTCAGGTTATCATCCGAACCCCCTCAGGTATTAAGTTGTAAACAACAGATAATCACATTAAGCAATGTGTGTAATATAAGCAATGATTGTGCACGCGGGCACTCACACCACTGTTTTCTCCCTAATGGCAACATCACATCCTCCCCCGTCACGTCCTGTCACTCGAGCACGGGCGAAAAGGAGGCATGAACCCAACTATCGAGCATAAATACTCCCTCTTGGAGTCACTAGCAACTACTTGGCCAGAGCAACCACTAGCAACGGAAATCATGCAAGATCACAAATAACATATGCAATAAATACTATAATCAACTTGGCATTTGTTTAATATTCATCGGTTCCCAGCAAACACAGCACATAGAATTACATAAGTACAATCTCGATCATGTTAGGCAGCTCACGAGGTCTAAACATTGAGGCATAGGAGGAGAAGACAACCATCTAGCTACTGCTATGGACCCGTAGTCCAAGGATGAACTACTCACGCATCACTCCGGAGGCAGGCATGGTGATGAAGATGCCTCTGGTGATGATCTCCTCTCCGGCAGGGTGCCGGGAGACAGCTTCAGAACCCCCCTGATCTAGGGTTGACGATGACGGCGGCTGCGGAACTTTTCGAGGATTTTTTATCAGGTGCTTAGGGTTTTCCTTCAGTGGGGAATAAATAGACAAATGGTCGGCGTCAGTGGGCCACCAGGGTGGCCATACCACCCTAGGCGCGGCCAAGGGGGAGCCGCGCTGGGATATGGTGTGGGCCCCCTGGTGCCCGTGTTCGACTTCTCTCCGGTCTTCTGGATGCTTCCGGGGAAAATAGGAACTTCGGGATTCGTGGGGTCCAATTCCGAGAATATTTCCAGAACAACTTTTCTGAAATAAAAAACAGCAGAAAACAGGGAACTGGCACTTGGCATCTTGTTAATAGGTTAGTCCCGAAAAACGTGTAAAAATGCTATAAAGAAGGGAGAAAACATGTAGAAGTTGGCATAATATCGTCATGGAACATCAGAAATTATAGATACGTTGGAGACGCATCACGCCACGCCTATGTTTCCCTGGCGCGCAAAGGTTATGATTTCGAGTGCGCCATGGCTTTGGTTTCATGTATTTTTTTAAATACCAGTTATCATATTTATACAGGTATATACCGTTCAAATACATGTATATATAGTTCAAATGCAGAAGAGTGTATATAGAAAAAATTGATTAAAAAGGGATGCGAGGAACAAATAATATATCATGGTCGATCATACTACATAGAATGTCGAATAGCTACATCAAACAGTTCATCATCACTACAAAGTGTTCATCAGAGCCAAATAGATACATCAAACAGTTAATCATCATGACCGAGTACATCGATCGATGCTTCATTATCACTACAAAAGACATATCTGGTCGTCAATAACCTAATCATCTAGGAACCATAGCACTGCAAGCATGGCGAGTGAGGTAGCGGCGACAGCAGCGGTGGCGAGTGTCTTCATCCACTTGCTGTTCTTCCTCTTCAGTTCCTCGAGATAGATGAACCACCTAGCTTCTGCCGCCACTCTAGAGTTGTAGGCTTTGTAGGCATTACCCCTGAACTTGTTCACTTGCTCCAAGCAGTGTTCCTAGTGGTTGTAGACTCCTGAAACCCTGCCTCTGAACACCACGTAGCACCTCGGCATCTGTACTGACAAGAAAGAAAACCACAAGTAATAGTTTTAAACATGTCTGCAATAAGCAGTAAATAGAGAAATATGATAGAAATATTATGAAAGTTAAACACAAAGGGACACATTACTTCCGACATTCTCCGAAAACAAATTCGCCCTTCACATTTTTTGATTGTTACGAGGTAGTATACGTGATAGTGATGCGGGAAAGGATGAAAACAAGGATTTCTAAACTTTACTGAAACTAAACAAAATCATATATATATAAGTGTTTGTGAGATCCGAACAAAGTTGGACCATTTCGTGCACATACATAACGGTGATATTCTTCATAATCCCGGACGGGGTTATGAAAAATATCACCATTACAAATATGCACCAAACGGTGCAAAAAGTTCTGATCTCACTAACCATAATATTACATATGTGACGTTCCTTAGTTCCAACCGAAACCCTCGTCCTTCATTCCTTTCCCCGGATCACCACCCTTCTGTAGTACCTCTTAACAAGCACAAGATGATTATCAGTCATCGTGCCTCATATTTAGGGTCGACAAAGTGGCCTTGATGTAAGTTGGACCTTCACATTTAGTGTTTGTTACGAGGTAGTACACGTGATGGTGGTCCGGGAATGGAAGGGTTTCTGGACTTCTTTGAAAATAAACAAAATTATATATGTAAGTGTTTGTGAGATCCGAACAAAATTGGACCCTTTTGTGCATCACGACTATGTCAACTAGGCGTAACGCACATGGTTTTAGTGTGCCACGGCTATTCTAACTATATGTGGACGACATAGTTGAGGCGCACCACCCCGTGTGCACCACGCCTAGTTGAAATAGTCGTGACGCACCAATAGCCCGGTGCGCCACGGCTAAGCCTAGGAGCCTCGCCAACCTAGGCCCACACATAGGCGTGGCACGCGTCCATTATGGTGCGCCAGAGTTAAGACAATAGGCGTGATGCACCTCTGAGTGGTGCGCCACGGCTATTAGGTGTGCCGCACCAAAATGGAGGTGCGCCATGCCTACCATATCTCCTATAGTTGTTTCCTAGTAGTGTGTAGTCCAGCATTTCTATGAGGTGGCATGCCTACTATGTTGGCTACCTGCTTAGGGAGTTTCTGCGCATGAATGATACTGCCATTTGTATATATGTACCAAATGAAAAATGGAATCTGATATAGGTTGACGTACGTACCATATCATGTCTGCTCACATTTGTGCTCATCAAGCGAGTCGCAAAGCGAACCCCGACAAAGGATCCAATCGAAGGCAGAAGCATAGCTAGGCGTTTCTTCTCATGGATGGTGAGACGAGCTCTTTGGTTAACAAGAATTTTGCTGAATTGATCATCTTCGTCAGTCTCATCTGCTGAATGGATCACGTCATCATCGTCTTCTGAACTGTTCTCACCATTATTTGAACGGTTCTCCTCATCATTCTCACCTTGAGGGGCGATGACGATAATATAAATTCTAGGAGTTGGTAGTTTCATGATGAAAACAATCAAATCTCCTGGTGTGAGAATCACGTTCTTTGCGATAAACTTTTTCCACTCACTACCATACAAGAAGGTCCTGGCCCTTTATTTGTTGATACTTATGTTGTAACTGCTCCCATGGGGAGAAAACAACACCCGCTCGCCTACTAGAGTATTGAAATGACGCCTGATCTTGCACGTTACAACCTGTGCAAAAGAAAACAATGGTAGAACTAAATTAGTTATACAATAGAAGAAAGAAAGTACTGAACTAAACAGAAGAAAATGTCCGAGACTACTGTCTTACAAGTTTCTCGCGGTGGCAGCCTAGAAAACAAACAGAAAAGCTGTGTGCACATTGTGAGCTCAGCTTTTCACACTCATACATGCTGCATCGACGACAAGTCATATCCTTTTGAATTAAGATAAAAAGAGAAGAGTCAGAACAACTGCATAGTATTTAATTGCCAAGAATAATACTTTAGGCCTGGTTTGGCAACAAAGTTTGGTATTTTTAGAGACTATGGTATTCTTCGGTTTTAAAACCATAGTACTCACTACGTGGAAACACTACCGTATTTTTGCTAGAACCAAACTGCTGAAATAGTTTTTGCTAGAACCAAACACATGAAATAGTTTTTGCTAGATCTTGACGATTTAGATTCCAAAAATACCAAACGGGGCCTAAATTTTCAGGCGCTCCTAGCCGGTCGATGAAGAAGGAAGGATCTAGAGTATATCGTACCTGACACACTGGATGGAGACGACGATGCAGGGGAACGGCGCCTTGAAAGTGTAGTTTCACTGGCGGTGGTGCAACGAGTTTGCTTGACTTAGATAGAAGTGCTGCTACGGGAGGGAGCGGATGTGAGGTCCGACCGTGGAGACGGCGGCCAGGCAATAGATCTGGATGGGCATCGGATTGTGGGGAATAGGGATAAGTTGCGCGATGTCCAGCTAGGGATTTGAACAAGAGGGCGCAAAATAATGGGGGGCGGGGGGGGGGGGGGAGTAAATTAACCCAACACGCGTCGGACACAAAATTTCCCTTTCCCGTCAGATGTAAAATGTCTTGAGTCTACGAATAAGTTCGTAGGGCCCTCGTATTATTTTTGACAGAAAGTATCAGAAATATTCAAAAACTTTATTAACCACATATAAGTAGAGGTTCCTATATGCTTGCTAGTGTAAAATAAGGTCATTGGAAACAAAAAAAAAAGTTATTTACGACACGTTAGTACAAACTTGTATGTTTACATTGAAATGTCCGTTGCTCTTCCTGGTGGATGACGATGGGCATAATCCTGGAGGCAACATCAATTAGAAAAAAAAAACATGCAAATGAGGTATTGGGACATGTCTATACCCAGAAAATTTTAATCTGTTTGAAAACTTTGATTGTTTTTCAATTCTAAATTAAATACGAATTTTTAGTGTATGTTTAAATATGGAGGTTCTCCGGACCATATCCGGGTACTATCTCGGAACGCCGCCTCTGACAATGGGTCCACATAGTCATCGAGAGATCAGTTTGTCAAAGGAATTTATCGTAGGCGACGAGCGACGAACGGCTGGGTATTGGAGGTCATAATAAGGCAGCAGCTCCCCTGCATGGGAAACGCGTCCCGTCGCCACGCAATCCGACCATGCGAGTCGCGTAGATAAATCTGGAATTTTCTTGTGTCACCGTTGTTCATACAGGCGGCCCCGTAGATCCCTTCTCGCTCTCCACTAAATCCGAAATCCTGGCTGGCGCACACTCTCGATCTGTCCCCACAAAAAAAACTCTCGCCGGCGCAAATGGCTCACAATGGACAGGCTGGAGCGAGCAGCGGCGGTGGTGTCTAAAAAATCTGCCTCACCGTTCACGAGACGGCGTTCTTCGCCGAACACCACATCCCTGTGTCGCCCGAGGTGCGCATCTCCCCTCCTCTGGCGGTTGGGCGCTAAGATCCATGGGTACGTCGTGTCGCCGTTCCCCCACATAGAGGAAAGGGTGGAGGCGCTCGGTCAAGGCGTGGCGGCGCACATTGACGATGCAGCAGAGGGCGGATCCGAACTATGCCCTGGATGGCCCGCTCTTGCCCCCACATCTTAACGCAGGAATGGGAAGCCACGCTCAACGACGTGCCGCAGGGCTGGACGGGAAGCAGAAAGGACTGCGACGGTTAGAGCCGCTAGTAGGGAAATCACACGATTAACATCGTGCTACGTGACTACGGATACGTCCCTCCTACGAGAGAGCGCACAAGGGCCTGCGCCGCCGTTCCGTGGCTCAGTCTGGCGGCAACTTCTCTAAGGAGAGAGAGCGGTAGGTCGCCAGTGCCGCCGCCTCAGCGACACAAGACGGAGGGCGACTGGCCAGGCCCGCAAGAAGGACAAGAGGCCTTGTGATCCGCGAGGCCATCCAGGAAGCTTCGTTGCATCGCTGAGCGCCCTGGACTCGTTGCATCGCTGAGCGCCCGTCCAGGCCGCTGTGCCGCCGCCACCGCCGACCTTCGACGATGACCAGTTCGAGCTGGACATGGCGTTGGCCATGTCCATCTCGTTCAACGAGGTCCCTCCCGTGTCGAAGCAAGTGACGGAGAAGTGGCCCGCCATCGATCACGCCCGCGAGAAAGGGATCCCGTCTGTCGCGGAGGACGCGTCAGCTGATCGCTAGGTCGAGGAACCGGTCGTCAAGGCAGAGCAGTACGTGGACGATGGCCGCGGCATCGCGTATGACGGGACGTGTACGGCGGCGGCGTGTACGAGCGGGTGCGGCGGGCGACAGAGGAACTGCGCACCTTGTTCCTCTCAATCGTTTTCTATTTTAATTTAGATGATCTCGATCAATGTAAATATTGTTTAATTTCAATGCAATTCGCCTTTTAAGTTCGAATGAAAAGAAATATTCCCGATCGACTATTCCACAAAATCAATCGAGTTCAAAGTATGAATTGCGAGTTGATCATCGGTGTACTGAGAGATATATACTATATATAGTTCAAAGAAATTGGGCAACAGCTTTGCCGCCAAGTACAGATTAGAGTCGTTCTAAACTAGGAGACGCCTCTAATCAGATGTATTTAGAGACGTTCGTTAAATTTGACCGCCTAAGAAATATAGCCAGAAGGTCAAATATAACAACCGACTCTAATGAAAGATTATTGGAGACGGTCAATACTCACAATCGGCTTTAATAGTTGTAGAGACGGATCTCAATTTTTGACCATCTGAGGTACAACATTACAGAAGGTGAGATTGTTTTTCTGCGCTAACCGGCTCTAGACCCCATCTTGGATGCTCGGTTTTGGAGTAGTGCTTGTTGAAGTACTCAGCGGCAGAGAGGTCCCGTGTAACGAGTTGACGCCGGATTTGGCGCACACTGGGCCGATTCTGGGCGGCGAACATGGAGATGAGACACTCCCAAACGAGGGCGGAGGTGTGTCGGCCCACCATCTGACTGGGGATGTATGGGGTCATGTTGCCAAGGAGGATGCTGAGGACCCGTTGGTCCGTACACCACTACATCGCGTACCCCAGATTGGGCTGCGTGATAGCCGCGGGGCCTTCGCGGGTGGTGATGCTCTCCGGCTGGGCAACGCAGTTCCCGTCGAGAAAGCCGAACCAGCCTTGGCCGGCAATGTTGCGGACGATATGTGTCCTCCATAGGAGGTAGTTGGTGCGGTCGAGGCTGACCGTGATGGTGTTGGAGTAGCCGGGGGGGAGGGTGGTGGGGATGGTGGTGCTCACACCGGTAGGAATGGATGCGAGAGCGAGGTTTGGAGGGTGCCGACAGATTGCGGGAGCGGCACCGCGGCGGCTCAGAGGAACCCTAGAATCAGAACATGCTCTAATACCAAGTCAAAGAGAATATTTGCCATACAATCCCAACATGAGGTTTCTCTCTTTATACACGAGAGGTGAATACAACGTACACGGCAAGGCATGAGATCACAATCCGATCATGCCTAATATACAGATATGCACCAAATCTCAACTAAACCGATCCTATCTCTAATGTGATGAACAGTCGAAAGCAGAATATGCAGGGCAAACCTGTGCTTGTAGCCATGCAGATGCCATTACATATGACAGAATGGATTCACAATTTTGTGGCCGAAGGAATCATTCGTAAAAGTTCTCACAAGTAAGATAAGGCGCTCTCCCAAGTACTCCCTCCGATCCATATTAATAGGTGCTGAAGTGGATGTATCTAGCAATAAAACATGTCTAAATACATTCATTTCAGCACCTATTAATATGGATCGGAGGGAGTACTATAATTAATTCCTATGTTGCCTCCGTTGCAAATGACTGCCCAACTATTTTTAATTTTTCCTTAGCTCCACCGCTGCATACAACTAAATGCCAGCCCAGATACCAGTGCACTACGTGTTGTGGCGGAAGGGCAGAGAGAAAGTGGCTGAGAAAGGCGCTTAGGGTATGAGGGGTTATTTTTTTCTCTGTGCGGGACGTAGTAGGGCCGTGTCCGTAGGCCATCCACTTCTCTCCGCTTCTTTTCTTTTATTAGGGCATCTCTGGCCGTTGCGTCCCCCAGGACGCAAAAAACCCCTCATTTTTTCTGCGCCGCGGCGCGAAATGGCGCTATTCTGGAAACTGGGGGCGCAATTTCCAGCCGTAGCCCACCCAAGCAGCCAAAATGGGGGGATTTTGCATGCAAAGTAGGGCAAAAGTAGGAGAGAGAGACATCTTTACATGCAAAGTGGGGCAAAAGTAGGAGAAAGATCCCTTTTTGCATGCAAAGCGGCGCATTTTGCCCCCCAGTCCAAACCCAAGGGGCTGGCTTTGGCTTGGGTGCGCTGACGCAAAAACGGCGCTTGTTCAGCTCCTTGGGGGCTGACTGGTGGAATTCAACGCTAAAGCGGTGCTTTTTAACCCCAAAACGCCGCTTGAGGGACGACTGGACCTTAGGAGCCACAATCCGCCAGAGAATCAACAAATACAAAGAGCGCCGCTTGGAGTCTGGATGGTTCTATCTGCTGCCAAATCTTATGACCGGCGGGATCACGACGCGGAGTCATTTTACACCACATGCCAATCAAGGAAGCGAAGATGAGGCGACGGGCCGAACTGCAAAAGAGAAAAGACGCGCTCGACAGACATGGATCAGAGAACTCCGACCACGCTGCTTTGCTTTCCCCCATAAAAAGATTGGTTTTGTCCACCCTCTGCTCCATGGTTCTAGGTTGTGTAATAATCTTCGTTTAGGTTTTATATATGCTTTGTTTTTCCAAGACTAGCAGCGGTATTTATACCACTAGTTCTGGGCGGTAAGGGCATCTCCAGCCGTTGCGCCCCCCAGGGCCCAAAACGCCGCCGTTTTGGTGCCGCCGCGGCGCTAAACGGCGCTATTCTGGAACCTGGGGGGCGCGTTTCCCAGTCGCGTCCCGAGCCCAAGAACCGGCCCAAACAAACGCAAAATGAAAACAGGCGAAATTTTATTGAAATTCGGAAAGTGCGTACATATTCAGCGCGAATTTAATCTAGTACGATAAATTTAAACTACATCTAAACTAGTTAAGCCCGAGGCTGGCGGCGATCGCCTGGCTGTAGTCGCCGCCGCCGTCGTCGTCGTCGTCGCTGGGGGCGTCGCCGGGGCGCTTGCTTCCCCCCTGTCCCTCGTCGCCGCCGCCGCAATCCCACCTGCTCACCTCGAGCGCCTGCTGGATCACGTCGTCGTCGTCCGAGTCCTCGTCGAGAACGATGTAGACGTTCTCCTTCTGCTTTGGTGGGGGAGGGACGCGGAGGAGGGCCGCCGCCGCGGCTTCCTCGCGCTCGCGCGCCGCCTTGCGCTGCTCGGCTTCAGCCAGCAGGCGGCGCTGAAGGGCGAGCTCGGCCTCGGTGTTGTCGCGCAGGCTCCACTGGGCGGCGGTCTCGACGTCGAGCGGTTGCAGCGTGTTCAGCGACAGCTGCTCCGCGGCCTTTTGGTCGGGCCACTCGCCCTCGTCGCCGTCGTCGCCGCTCTCCGTCTTCGGGCGATCCCACCAGAACTGGTCCACGCCGGTGAGCGGGAAGTTCTGGGGGTTCTCCATCCCGGCGCGCATCTCGTGGATGGCGCGGCGGAATTCGGCGTCGGAGGAGGGGAGGGGAGGGACCGGGACCCCGCCGGCGCTGAGTGCCCAGCGGCTCGCCCCCGCGGCGGAGCTAGGGAGGCGCATGTCCGGCGGGCAAGGATAGCCCGCGCGGTACAGCGCCATCGCCTCGCCCCGGCGCAGGTTGTGGCGTGGGAAACCGTTCGCCGCCGCTCCGTCAGACATTGTCGTGGAGAGAGAAGGGAGGAGGAGAGCGTCGAGAGGAAGAAGGGAGAGGAGAGCTCGCCGGTGTGAAGAATGGTGTGGCGCGGCGCGCGGCGGGGGGGGAGGGTTTATAGCGCGTCGAGCGGCCGGGCATTTACTGCGCGCGCGCGTCCCCTCGCTGCCGCCCGCCACGCCATTACGCCGGCAGCCTTTGGGCAGGGCGCATGCACTGGGCGGCCGCCACGCCATAAACGCCGGCAGCCTTTGACCGCGCGGTAGCCGAGAAGACGATCACGGGGGCGGTTCTGTTCCCGCGCTTTCTCGTCGCGTCGCTGACAGGGCTGGCCCACGCGCGCGTCCGCGCCGTTTCACCCCCCCAGGCCGAACCCAGCGCGGTCTGGGTTTGGCCTGGGTGCCATGGCGCTATTTAGCGCCGAAACGGCGCTATTTGGGCCGCTGGGGGGCCGAGTGGTGAAGAAGCGGCGCTATTCGTCGCTTCCGCCGCGAAAAAAGCCCCCTGGGGAGGCTCGGGGGGGACAGCTGGAGATGCCCTAACAACGCGAAAGCATTGGGTGGTTACGGTCAGCGAATTGAGGCACAGGTCGCTTCCCACGATCCATCTTCGTAGATCGCTTAATTAGATGTATTCTTTTTTTCCTTGGAAGCAGGGGCAGATCCTGCAACCCAGCCAAGTGTACGTACATGTACCCTGCAACCTAGCGATGGTACAGAATCGATCGAAACAAGCCGTTTTCTCTTTCCGTACCCCGATCTCAAGCCTCTGTCCGCCTCGCCAACAAGAATGAAGATAACACAACCATGCCATCCTTCTAAATAACACAGAGTAAACTCCAAATTAACAAATCGCCATCTACAGCAACAAAACAACCAGGCTCAGGTTCCGTACAAGCAAAAATAAAAAGGCTCAGGCTCAGCGCCAGCCTCGCTTCTCCCTTGCCGCTGCTGCATCAGGGCAGCCTCCTCCTCTTCCCCGTCGCCACCGCTACCGCTGCCGAACAATGGATTCACCACATTTAACACACCAACACAAGCTTGCATCTCCTACTCTAGAGCTAGGACAAGTATCAACCAACCAACAATGTTCACTAGTTGCCGACACAGCTTCATCATAATGCCACTAGAATACCATGCAAGTGATGGCTGCAATGCAACTAAACCTTGGCGAGCATCCAACAAGGAACTTTGCTGCAACAACAAAACGCGACTGTTTCATTCATGCATCCACATACTAACTACCCCATCTACACAACAAACACTCGTCACCAGCTGACCGACATTTAGCATTCAGCTTCTCTGGCCGTAAGAAAAAACATTCTGCCGGACATGCAAGAAATACCCACAAGCTCTCCACAGCTTCCATATATATATACAAACAGCCAACAAAACCAATGTGCTGCTCTGTGTTCCTTTCTATCCTTGCAGTCACGTTTAAGCTGCAAACTGGACAAGTCCTCCAGATTCTACAACTAGTAGTACTACAAAACTAGTACATCCGAAATTACTTTGTGTCCTAATAAAGAGCCTTTATTGTTGAGGAAAACTTAACCACAAAATATGGTGGTACCCGTGAAGCAACCGAATATGCTAGCAATGAAGAAAAATCCAAGAGATACACAGGCAACCCCAGAGTATGGGTACCATATATGCGACAACCATACCAAACCACCAGGATAAGGTTACAACATACGCACACCATAGTTTAAAAAACCGGACCGGAGATCAAACCGGCGAGGCCGTCGGTTTAGGTTTTCACCGATCGGACCATTGGTTTAACCGGTTCAGTACCTGGTTTTTTAAGTATAAAATAATATCTTCTCTCTTGTAAATGCTTCACCAAATAGGTTAATATGTGTAAAAAACTATTACATACTTACAATTTAGTATTTGGATAACAAATATATAGACTTGATTTTTCACCGGCAGCATATATTTGTAGCATAGATGATAAATGGTTGAATATTGAGAAAATAGAACAACATATATGTAGAGAAAGGAGAGAAAGGAAACGATCATAGGGATGAATTCGACCCATTTATTCAAGTTTCCAACATTGCCTTTCTTCATGCGTACAAAAACAATTCCGACGAGGGGTATTTCAGGAACAGCAGTGAACCGTCCGGTTTAGTGCAAACCGGCCGGTTCACTCGGTTTTTCTCGGTTCGCTGGCGGTGCTGGTTCAGTGCGCTTAATAGACTGGAGAGGTCGTCGGTTCCGGTTTTTTCCGGTTCAACCGCCGATCCGGTCCGGTTTTTTAACTAGGACGCACACACGGCCATAACCTATTTGTCCGGTTTAGCAACAACGTACATGAAGCACACACATTACCATCTATATATACATACAAAAGCACCCGTGGTGAGAGACCAGGATTACCTCGGCGTCATGCTCCAGGAAGCCCTCGACATCCACGGCCGAGCAACAGGAACGCCGGTGGGCAGCCTCCTCTCCAGCAGCATGCCACATCTGCCGCTGCATAACTCGTCGGACATCCGGGTGTCCAGCTACAAATAAAGATGAATTCTTTTCAGCAGAATCAATGCAGGCAGAGTCCTACGAGCAGCATATATGGCATTGAAAAGTAAGGGAAAAGGAGCAGATCGAGCATTTGGTCTAACCCAGGTTAAAAAAGGCGCGCCTAGGCGGGCGCTTAAGCACGCCTAGGCTCTAGGCGATAGCAAAACGCCTATCGCTTTATTGCGCTTAATCACGCATAATTGCGCCTAAGCGGGCGCTTTGGTCAGAAAAGCGCAAGGCGGTGGCAAAACGCATAATTACCGCCTAGCGCCTTCTTGAACTTTGGGTCTAACCCGACGAGAAGAAAGCATGATACTTCTTGACAAGCTTCTGGTTATTGTTCAACTTCTAAAGAGCTTCAGCATCCCTGGAATCAAATCCCATTCTTCTCAACCTGCAATTGGGCAAATAAGCAAAATGTAACATAAAAAATTCCAACTCAAATAGTAGATATCAAGGAATAAAACTGCATCAGAACTTGCAATCTATGTGCATAAAATCCAATCTATAATACTTTGGTACATCACCGAAATTTCTAGCACTACATGTAGCAATCAAGGTACAGAAAATTCTGTAGCACTAGCAGCAACCAAAACAAGCGTTCTATATATACAGAGGATATATGAGAACATCCACACCGTAACTATATGCAGCAGTAGCCATTCTAGTCCCCAAAGAAACTATACACATCTGGGCGTGCAGCTATGAACAAATCAAGATGGGATCTTTCGGGGAGACAGTCCTAGCAGTGCACCTATGGCGTTTACAGGGGGAGAAATTGCAGAACTAGGTATTGGCCTCACCTGCAGCACACGAGCGAAGTTTGGAGACGGCCGGTGGCAGGTGCAGCTTGATGCAGGTCGTCGACGTTGTCGGGGAAGACGGCCGGATGCACGGCCAGCGTGTCGTCGGGCGCCCTCGCGAAGACGGCGGCGCTCGGGATCGAAGGCCAGGAGACGAGCCCTTCCTGAAGCGAGAGATGGACAACGGCCGTCCGAGCAGTCGCCGTCAGGGCAGCCGGAGAGCCGTGGCCGGCGAGTAGCGGCAAACCCTAGCCTACGGTCGCGCCGCGGTCCAGCCAGCTCGACGGAGCGCCGTGCATCGCTGCACGCACGCGCCGGCGAGCCCGCCAACCACGACGCCACAGCAGCTGGGCGGCGGCGCATCTCTCGTCGGGGGAGCTGGGAGGACGTTCTCGATTTGATGCAACGGAAGCGAATTGGGGAAGGAGAGGCCGGAGGAAGGGAGGTGGGGCCGTGTCTGGGGGGGACTAAGGGAAGGCGGCGGAGCGGGCGTGCGTCAGACGGTGGCGACGGCGTGGATGTGCATCGGGGCCAGAGGGAGAGAATGAGGAGGTGTCCGTAGGCCATCCACTTCTCCCCGCTTCTCTTCTTTTATTTTTCTCGAATCAGCGAGTGATTTCATTAAGGATCGGCTTAGCTGCTGGGCCGAAGACGAGGGCCCAGCATATCTAGTCCGCTAGCTGCAGGTGGCCCGAGAACGAGCCATTTAGTCCCATACCGCTTCGCTAACAAAGTTTGACTCAGTTTAAATAGCGTGGTGTTGACGAACTTGTCGCCGAAGACGCATAGCTGGTTCACCGGCTGTGTCGAGGCAAAAGCGTTCACTACGTACTGCTGGCTGGGTCTGGCCCGACGGCCTGTCACCCTAGGTGGCTCAGGAAGTGTTGCAGGGAGCCAGTAGCACGGTGTGATGTCAGTCTTTTGTCTCTTCTTTATTTATTTTTATTATTCATATTAAAACTTTATTTATTATGTTCTCTCCTTTATTTATTTTTATTATTAATATTAAAATTATCCACGGGTTTACCTCGCCTTCCTACCCTACCTAGCGTGCCGGCGACGACGCAGGGAAATATGACATATCGACGCTACCCTGCCGCATGTCGATGACCGACCTCCTAGCCCGTCGTCTTGGGGACCGTTAACATCCTAGCTATGCCACTGCTAAGTGTGAACGTTTTACTTAATAGTATCAAGTGGTCAAACTCGCCTTCTTACGCTACCTATCATGCTGGCGAAGACTATCGATACTACACCTCTTTTGTCATTCTTTATTTATTATCTTCTCTCCTTTATTTATTTTTATTATTCATATTAAATATTAAAATTATCCATGCGTTTACCTTACCTTCCTTCTCTCCTTTATTTATTTTTGTTATTCATATTAAATATTAAAAGTATCCACGGGTTTACCTCACCTTCCTACCCTACCTAGCGTGCCGGCGACGACGCATAGAAATATGACATATCGATGCTACCCTGCCGCATGTTGATGACCGACCTCCTAGCCCGTCGTCTTGGGGACCGTTAGCATGCTAGCTATGCCACGGCTAAGTGTGAACGTTTTACTTAATAGTATCAAGTGGTCAAGCTCGCCTTCTTACGCTACCTATCATGCTAGCGAAGACTATCGATACTACCCTTTTTCTGTCATTCTTTATTTATTATCTTCTCTCCTTTATTTATCTTTATTATTCATATTAAATATTAAAATTATCCACGGGCTTACTCGCCTTCCTTCTCTCCTTTATTTATTTTTATTATTCATATTAAATATTAAAATTATCCACGGGTTTACCTCACCTTCCTACCCTACCCAGCGTGCCGGCGACGACGCAGGGAAATATGACATATCGATGCTACCCTGCCGCATGTCGATGACCGACCTCCTAGCCCGTCGTCTTGGGGACCGTGAACATGCTAGCTATGCTACTGCTAAGTGTGAACATTTTACTGAATAGTATCAAGTGGTCAAGCTCGCCTTCTTACGCTGCCTATCATGCTGGCGAAGACTATCGATACTACACCTCTTTGGTCAATCTTTATTTATTATCTTCTCTCCTTTATTTATTTTTATTATTCATATTAAATATTAAAATTATCCACGGGTTTACTCACCTTCCTTCTCTCCTTTGTTTATTTTTATTATTCATAATAAATATTAAAATTCTCCACGGGTTTACCTCGCCTTCCTACCCTATCCAGTGTGCCGGCAATGACGCAGGGAAATACGACATATCGATGCTATCCTGCCACATGTCGATAACCGACTTCCTAGCCCGTCGTCTTGGGGACTGTTAACATGCTAGCTATGCCACTGCTAAGTGTGAACGTTTTACTTAATAGTATCTAGTGGTCAAGCTCGCCTTCTTACGCTACCTATCATGCTGGCGAAGACTATCGATGCTACCCCTCTTTTATCATTCTTTATTTTTTATCTTCTCTCCTTTATTTATTTTTATTATTCATGTTAAATATTAAAATAATCCACGGGATTACTCACCTTCCTTATCTCCTTTATTTATTTTTATTATTCATATTAAATATTAAAATTATCCATGGGTTTACCTCACCTTCCTAACCTACCCAGCGTGCCAGCGACGACGCAGAGAAATACGACATATCGATGCTATCCTGCCGCATGTTGATGACCGACCTCCTAGCCCGTCGTCTTGGGGACTGTTAACATGTTATATATGCCACCGCTAAGTGTGAACGTTTCACTTAATATTATCGAGTGGTCAAGATCGCCTTCTTACGCTACCTATCATGCTGGCGAAGACTATCGATGCTACCCCTCTTTTGTCATTCTTTATTTATTATCTTCTCTCCTTTATTTATTTTTATTATTCATATTAAATATTAAAATTATCCACGTGTTTACCTCACCTTCCTTCTCTCCTTATTTATATTTATTATTCATATTAAATATTAAAATGATCCATGAGTTTACCTCACCTTTCTACTCTACCGAGCGTGTCGGCGACGACACAGGGAAATACGACATATCGATGCTACCCTGCCGCATGTCGATGACCGACCTCCTAGCCCGTTGTCTTGGGGACTGTTAACATTTTTTATCTTAATATCACTAATAGGGAAGTGCGTACGGCTCGGCAAGTACCGGTGTGGGTCACTATGAGTCATGCCATTGGTACTTTGGGGCCAGTTGATAGAAAATGCCAATGGTGTGACCAAGTGTGCCACGTCACTATTAAGTCTTTACCAATGTCTATACCCACCGCCACCGCCGCGACCAAGGCCTCTTGGCGTGGAGCCTCTCGGCCATACTTGTCACACCCGAGTTTTTTGATTCTTGTATTGTTATTCAAGGAGAAAAAAATGTGGGCCAACAATTTTTTTTCTAACAACATGTTTGTTTGAACCAACATGTGTATATGACTATGGTCATATATGCAACGCATGTTTTGTTTCATTTTCAAACCAATACAAAATTTTCTAGAAAACACATTTATGTTTTCCCTAATGTGACTTGAGTGATTTTTATTGCAAGACTTGGATCATTCTTGTTTGCATCTTGATTTAAACTTTTAGCTTTTTTGGATACAAGAAAAAAATACAAAATGATTTATGAAAGTTTTCTATTAAAACTATTACCTGAAAATATAGCCAAGTACATGTTTCCACACTTATTTTCACTAGGCTATAATATTTCATTTTGTGTTTTATTGACTTGTATTTGTTCTTTGATATATGGACTACAAATTCACAAGCTTGGTTTGGATTTTGGAATAAGAATAATAATCTTTTGCATGTTTCTTTTGTGGAAGAAAAATAAGACAGAGAAAGGCATTTTTGGAAAACAAAGAAAAACAGAAAGTACCTCTTTTTCCACTTTGTTTTCATAACCTTCCACTATTCCAAATTTGTTTTCAAAAGATGTTTCTGAAAGTTTAAAACATGTGTAACAATCTCCAACGTTCAAAACAACATTTCGATTTATTTTGACCTCTGAAAACAATCTAGACATTTTTCTCATTTTAACTGTTTTCAACACTTAGAAATTTCTTTAAGTCCTTAACTGAACTTTTCTGAATTTTCAGAAACAATTGTTTTTACAAAAGTTTAGCAGATGTTTTCAATTGGTTTTTGTTCAAATTTGGAAATGCCACTTTTCCATTTGTGTTCACTAATGTTTGGACTATGCTTTGGATCCTTTGTCTTGCTTCTGGATGGTCAAGGGAGAGAGAAAATCGTGGATGAACAGGAGAGGTCTGAGAGGTGCAGACAGAGACATGGAGCACAGTGCAATGGCCACTGTGGCCATGCCGTGCCTTTTCCATCCCTCAAACTCCGCCCAGTAGCTTTCCCTCGACCCCTCTAGCTCCCTGACACCATCCCATGTCGTGCATGCCGCGGACGCGCCCCCAGAACGCGAGCCCATGCCGTTTTTGACACTCCCGAAAACGCCCCCGTGTACACGAGCTTGGCGCCGCGCATATATAGTGTCACCCACCCCACCCTCTCGCCACCGTTCTCCCACACTTTCCCACTCTCACCTCCACCCGAAGAAACGAACCCTAGAGCTCCCGGCGAGCGCCCGAGCCCAAAAACCTTGCAGCCGGCCACTGAGAGGCACCCAAGGTGGCACATCTCAAACCCGGTGTTCTCTCCACTCCTCTTTGCCTCCTACGCATTCCCCGTAGCCAACATAGCCCCTGACACCCCTGCTTTGTCTCTCGCGTGCAGGTTCATTGCCGCCGTCTCCATCGCCGTCGCGGACTCCCTACTCAACACCACCAACTGGAGCCGCGCCGACCGCCGTTTTTCGCGCCCCTCGACTCTCCTGAGCCCCTGCTACCTCCCTGACCCCGCGCCTCAACTCCGCAACCCCCACGTTGAGCACCCGAGCGCTCCCCGACGTCATCGCGTTTCCGTCGTGAGAGAAAGGAGAGAGAGGAAGACGCCGCACGTGCGCCGTTGATCTCTCGATCAACGGGCCACGTTGAATCCGTCCATTCCCATGATTGGCCCGCATGCACGCTCGCTCTTGGGCCACCGTGTGCCTTGCTCGTCCGTGCGCCGAGAGAATCCATCCCGTGCGGCTGTTTTCTTTTCTTTTTAAAAATTGACATATAGTTGTTGTTTACTTTTGGCTTGTTAAAAATAGTTTAAGAGAAGATAAATTTCTACAAATATTTGTGGCAGTAGCTTAGTGAAAGAGCATGGTTCCCCCATGTGTGGTTTTGGTAATTGATGACAATCACTATGGACTTATGGTTGCATTGAGCTATACTTGTAGAGTTTCTCCATAGGCAATACTTGATGTCCATGTGTTGGATTCAAGATAATCAAGTGGTGACCAAGGTGCTATTCATGTGAATATCCCAAGTTTGGTCATGAGAGAGTTGAGCATATTGCAAGTATGTCTTGAAGAAGAATATTGTGTGAACATTCATCTTTACCTTCAAGACATCATTATTATGAAGAGATAAGAAAAGATAAAAGGTTCATCAAGTATGTCTTGAAGAAGAATATTGTGTGAACATTCATCTTTACCTTCAAGACATCATTATTATGAAGAGAGAAGAAAAGATAAAAGGTTGATCAAGGCAAAGTGCTAAGCGATGGTTAATAGTGATCAACTCACAAAGCAAGAAGATGTACCATGTGGTATCATGGTATCGTAAGTAATTGTTCATATAGCTTTGTGCTCTAACCCATTATATGTGTGTATGGTATATCTATATGGGGTTAGGCATCTTTCCATGGGCTTGCATCAAAAGGAAGATTTCATATAGTCCATGGTGGATGACGTCAAGTTGTGATCGTCATCAAGTTCGAGAAGTGCAAGTTCAAGGGAAGCATATCGAAGAGATCACATTCTTGAAGCTTGCCACTCTTTTGGAGATAATGTTAAAGTAAAGATATACTTAAAAGAGCCTCTCCCATAGTTGCATATGGGGGGAGCATCTTTGTGTCTTCACCAAGCAAAAAGAAATCAAGAAAGGTGTTCCATCTTGAGGAGGTCGAGATCGTCATATTATAGCTCAAGTGGAATGCTCAAGGCAAAGGTATGATCTTGATAGGTTTTCTATTTTACCGGTCTCATAGCATTAGGAGGGAGACCGGATTATAGGATAGATAACCGTACTATCAAGAGGGGCTCTCATATTAGCAACTTGATCGCATCACTCGGAGAGAGCTCAAACCTTTGCATACTTGGCATAACATTTCTTGGTTCTTATTTGTGTTTTCTCCATGTGTGGTTTTTGAGCTTGTCATGTGCTTCAATACAAGCTCAAGTTCATCAAAAACGGGTTTCGCATGAAAAACTTATTGCGTTTTTGATATTGGAGGTTTTACCGATTGTTCCTTTATAGAGAGGTAATAACTTTCATCATTTGGTTTTATCATCCAATTATGTACTATGATGTTTATTTGCATAATCTTGTAGTGCTCGTTCTTACGATTTCAACGAGCCCAAGATCATCGAAAACGGAGTCCGGATGCAAAAGATATCGCGTTTTTAGTGAAGGAGGTTTTCTGAAAACTGGTAGGCCGGCCCCAGGCCGGGGTGGGCTCCCGTAGGCCGGACACCTACCCGAACTGTCCGGCCTGGAGGTCGGCCTGGCCGGCCCGGGAGGCCGGGGTGGGGCAGAATGACCCCAACAGGCTGATTTTGGGGGCCTATAAAAGGGGCCTTCTTCCCCATTGGTTCCCCAACCTTTTTGCAAGTTTTTCCCCCACCATTGTTGACATTTTGGAGCTTGCTCTCTCTCTATTCCTCCATGATTCTTGCCTCCAATTAGTGGGAAAAGAGAGAGGCGATCTAGATCTATTATTCCACCAATCCATCTCTCCTCTTAGTGAGGGGAAAGTCTTTGGATCTAGATCTTGTGGATTCATTTGTTGAGTTCTTCATTGTTCTTCCTCTCTTCTCCCCCCATAGCATTTGTTGCTTTGGTGGGATTTGAGAGTGAAGGATTTGAGCACTTCTTGTGTTCTTGCTATTGCATAGGTTGCATCGGTTTGAGTTCTCTACGAGGATTCGTTCGAGTGAAAGGTTGATAAGCTTGTTACTCTTGGGTTCTTGGAGTGCCCTTGAGCTTGTCCTCTTGGGTACTTGGAGTGCCCTAGACGGTTGTTGTTGTCTCGGAGTTTTGGTAGCTCCGGACCTTGTTGCTATCTCGGAGTTTTGGTGGCTCGCGGGATATTGTTGGGAGCCTCCAATTGAGTTGTGGAGATTGCCCCAACCTTGTACGGGATCGGTGACCGCCCTCAAAGGTCCCATAGTGGATCGTGGCACTCCGCATTGGTGGAGGCACGAGGAGAATAAGGTGAGCCATTGGGCGCTTGGAGTCATTGTGACTCCACACCTCTCCAACGGAGATTAGCTTCCATTGGGAAGTGAACTTCGGGATAAATCATCGTCTCCTCGTCTCTCGGTTATTTCTATACCCGAACTCTTTACTTATGCAATTTACTTTGTGATAGCCATCGAGCTTGAAGTAACATATCTTGCTATCACATAGTTGTTTGAATTGTTTAACATAAGTTGTTGGTGCACATAGGTGAACCTAGTTTGTTTAGGTTTTGGCTTGATAAATTAAACGCTAGTTTTATTCCGCATTTATTCAAGCCTTAACCGTAATTATTTTTAAACGCCTATTCACCCCCCCCTCTAGGCGACATCCGTGTCCTTTCAATTGGTATCAGAGCCGGGTCTCTCTTCATAGGGTTTCACAACCTAGAGAGTAAAGATGTCGGCTAGGGGATTAGTGCATAATGACACTTTTATATTCGATGGCACAAATTATAATACTTGGAAAATTAGTATGCTTAATATTTTTAAGGACATGGGTCCAAATATAGAGAAAATTGTAGATATGGGTTTTTCTACTCCAACGGGTATTGATTGCTCTTTAGAGGATGAGAAAAACTTATATCTCAATACTCAAGCTACTAATGTGTTTTTCAAATATTTGAGTATTGTAGTTCTTGAGTCAATTAGGCCATCTTGGAAAGCTCATGATATTTGGACCAAGCTTCAAGATAAATATGATGTGTCCAAAAGTTGTGGTGATGATTATACTCCCTCCACCTCCGAGCGTGATGAGTTCTCAACTTCTTCTACCTCACCAACATGTGTCAAGGCGCAACATAATGATATGGTGAGTAGTGACAAAAATTGCAATATTGATAGTATGCTTATTGTTGACGATTCTTCATCTCTATCTTATTGCAATACTTTGTCTATGGACTTAAACACACCTAGCACCCAAAATGATTTACATGCTTGCGTTGATAGTTCATTCATATCATGTAAAAATTCCTTGACTAAATCTTATAATGATATTCTTGATACATCTTGTTTCCATAGTAAAAATGGTTGTATTTCCTATAGTACTTGTGTTACTAACCATGTAGAAGAAACTCAACATTCCATGGAACAAGATGTGGATTTAAGTGGCGCTTCAAGTAATGGTTCATCATCATCTACCATATCTCACTTTTGCCTTATGGCTAAAGGTTCAAAGGTAGCTCCTACTTTGAACACCAATGTATCTAGTGATGATGATGATGATTATGATGGTGATGAGGATGATGATGATGATGACGATGATAATGACAATGATTCGTTAATGGAGAAAGGTAAAATGATTCACAATATCCTTTATGAGGATAAAGATGCTTGTGCCAATTTCCTAGAAATCATTAGAGCATTTGATAGGCGCAATATCACCATTAAGGATTTGGAAGCATGCATTGACGCGTGTTATAGCCGCGAGCGTGATTATTCCAATGAAATTGCAAAACTAGAGGAAGCTCTTGTAGAAGAACAAACTATCAATGAATCTCTTGAAGAGACTTTTACTCTAGAGTTATCAAAATTAAAGGACTCTCATAATAGAAATCCTGAGGTGGTTAATTGTCTTAAAACTAAAAATGATGAGCTAAAAGTCGAACATACTCAACTTAAAGCTTCATATTCAAAAGGACTTGCCAATTTGCCTTCTCCTATTTCTATTAATTATTATGCTTGCGCTACTAACTCTATTTCTCGTGAAGCATCTACATTGAAGGAGAATGTTGAGCTAAGGTCTCAACTTGAGTTGCTAACTAGCAATTATGGGAAATTGGAAGAAAGTCATGAAAAGCTCTTAGGCTCTCATGAGGATCTTTTAGTCTCACATGATAAGCTAAAGTTAGCTCATGAGGCTACTACTACCAAGGTGATATCTTGTGAGCCTCATGTGTACATTAGCACAAACTCTACTCAAAATTCTATTTTGCCTCGTGCTAGTCCTATTAATTCATTCACTCATAATATCGCTACATCTTGTGATGAATTGCTTTCCATGCCTTGTTGCTCTAACAAAGAATCATCTACTTCCTCTATTACTTGTGTTGCTACTAACCATGTAGAGGAAATAAAAGAGCTCAAGGTCCAAGTCGCTTCTTTGAAGAAAGACTTGGAAAAGAGTCATGGGAAGTCCGCACTTGACAACATGTTGAGTGTACAAAGATTACCCAATGACAAGAGTGGACTTGGATTCAACTCCAATAATAACAAGAAGTCCAATATAAAGAAGAATCATATAATCAACAAGAACAAGAGCCAAGAACAAGTCAACAATTCGTCCAAGATTTTTTGCTTCAAGTGCAATGTTGAAGGGCACCATGTTAGGTCTTGCCCATTAAAGAAGAAGCCTCTTAGTGAGAAGCAACAAGGGAAGCGGCCACAAGTTCAATCTCATGCTCAACCTCAAGATGAAGAAAGGCTTCTTCCCAAGAAGAATCAAGTTATAACTCCTCAAGTTGAGAAATCAACTAAGAAGAAAGGAGGAAGCCGATGTTGCTACTTATGCCGTGAAAAGGGCCACCTTGCTTCCTCATGCACTAATGGTACCTTATCCAACCCTATCATTATTTATGATGTTTATTCCCTTCGGAAGGATAAGGTTGGCAATGTGTTTGCCAAATATGTTGGCACTCAAAGTGGTGTCAAGAAACGAACCATTTGGGTTGCCAAGCCTATTGTGACTAACCTCTTAGGACCCAACTTGGTTGGGGACCAACAAGCTAAAACTTGATCAATAGGTGTTGTTGGAGGGCATTGGAGACTTGGCTATCTTATGAAGAATTAAGGGATCTTCATCAATTATATTTACTCAAGCCAAGTCATTTGTATCATCATATATCTATCTCCTATCCAATTTGTCTCCTTGCGGTAACTTGTATTTAAATTATATACATTAAAAGTTGCTTTCCCCTTGCATGTGTTAGTTTTGTGTCTAGCATGTGTTTGTATATGGTGTGCTTACTAATTACCTATCTTGAGTAATCTAGTATGTGTTTGTTGGTTTGCACTCCATGTACTTGTTTGTTTTGTGTTGAGCCTTTATTGCAATTTATGATTAATTTAAGTTGCCTCTTTTGAGAGATTAATGAACTATCTCATTTTGGGGGAGTGGTGTGCTTGCCACCTCACAATCCTAAAATATGTGTACATGAGGTATATCACTTATTATTAACATGACAAGATTATATAGTCTCCATGTGGTATTTCATTCTCATGAGAAATTCGAATTTCACAATGTTCATTAATTATCTCTTATTTGATTTCACTTGCCTCTTGTTGAAAAGAAATGGATTATCACATTATGGGGGAGTAATAAGCTATGTGCATATTACAATCCTAGAAAATGTGAACATGTGAGGTAATGCCACTTAGAATTGATATTCTAAATTATCTTGTTACTACGTGGCATGATTAGCTCAAACAAGTTCCATACTTGCTTAAATGAGTTTTTGTATCTCATATTTTGGTTTGTTGAATTTGAGAGAGGTTCTTCGTGCGGTGTTCCTCAAATGTGCTATAGTATTTATTGTTTGGGAAACCGGTTGCTTCAATATATATTAAGAATTTCTTTGCATGATAATTTTACTAGTTGAAGCATGGTAATTAACTCATATCCTTTTCCATAAACTTTTGTGTTTCAACATGATCACGAATATTTTTGCAACATACCACCTAAAATTAACACCATACCCTCCTTGTCCTTGGACAAGTGACAACCATATTTGTGGTAGAATTTATTGATCATATTTACATTATGCTTTTCTTCCATTTGTATTATCGACGAGAAATTGTTTTGTATGAACTCACATTGTCTTCCTTGACTCTTGAATATCTATGTGTTATAATCAAACAAAATTCTAGTGTAATGGTTGTAAGAAAAGCGAGGATCCCCTTATAGTGCTTTTGTATTAAAATCCATATAAGCATAAGTCATGGGAGAGATATATTACTTCCTTTAGAACACTATATTTTCAATTGGATCTCTTGCCACTTAATGAAAGTTTCTATTGTATGCATGCGAAGAGTGATGATCCCATTTGTGTGCAAAATTCAAAAATCATGCATAGATCATGGGGGAGCTATCATAGATTATTTTTGAACACTAGTTATCATCAATTGATATTAGATCTTTTTAAATTGGTATTTTAATCAATATCTTGTGAGTTTGTGGAAGGCACAACTTTTATTTTTTATTACTTTGTGCCATCATAAAAAGTGTAGAGGGCTTGGTTATCTGATTCCTTGTTTTGCATTCTATTGTTTTGAATGAGATAAGTCTTTGATCATATTTTACATAGACATCCTCTATGCTCATTTGTTTTGCTTTGATGCCCTTAATTGCTATTTATTTGGAGTTTGATATCTCACTCATAGATATTTGTTTCAATTGACATCTCTTGGAATTTGACATGGTTCATTTGATGTCTATTGGGATCTCAATATTTTACTCCTTGATGCATTTTTATTTAGTATCCCCCAAGTGATAAGTATTTCCTTTGGTATTTTATTTTTACAATGATATATTTTCTAATTGGTATCTTATCAATCATGAGTTGATTGACATGTTCCTAAATCCTATTTTGAGTGTTTGATCACAACATATGGAAGGACTAACGTGTTCCCTAAGTTTACTCAGAAAATATCATGGATAAAGTGCAACCATATTTACCCGTAAAACCACATGCAAGTTGCAGCAATAAGAGAGAAAAGTCTACGGAAAAAGATGTGAAAGAAAGAAGAAGAAACGGAGAAGAAAGGAGAAAGAGAGAAGGTGAAAGGGGGGTGGCCGGCCTGGCCGGGCTCTAGGCCGGCCTAGTGGATGCCTGGCCATGCCCCACGCCGGCCCCACGCCGGGTGCCAGGCCGGGCTGTTCGGGTGGGGGTCCGGCCTCACTCGCTGCCCCCGCCGGCCCCAGGCCGGGTGCCAGGCCGGGCTGCCCGGGTGGGTGGCCGGCCCCGCCCTGCCCCCACGCCGGCCCCAGGCCGGGCTGCTGGCTGGGTGGACGCCCCCACGCCGGCCTCAGGCTGGGTGCTAGGCCGGGGTGGGATTGTGCCCGGCCCTGGCTGCCCCAGGCCGGCCTGGCCGGCCCCCTAGGCTGGGTTGGGCGCTGCAGAGTGGGGGAACCCCCCAACGACCGTTTTCTCTCTCCCGGGTATAAAATGAAATGTTTCTTCTACCTTTAGATTGCATGCATAATTATTAGTGTATATGTTATGGCATGTTTATTTTCCTTGATCCAATATTTATATAGAATAATATCCATAAATCCTAAATTGGCTAAGATGTTCATGATATTCAATTTCTTATCTATATGCCTATATTCATGTGGATTGAATCCTATATATTGTAGTTTGTGTAACTACTTTGGACCCAATGAGTTTGGGGACCATTTTTGTACTTAAATATGTTTTAGGTACATTTCATATGCGTTGGATGCTTGCCTCATTCACAAAGAAGGTGTTATCAATACATGCTTATTGGAGTCAAGCTATGATGATGGATGAATTCTTATATAGTACAACATCACCAATGCTACCTCGGTAACAAGTATCTATCTCATGCATATACTCTAACATTTCAACCTTTTGTAGGTTTTATCATGGCATGAAACATATTTACTCCTTGTGATATTTGTTGCTTTTATCAAAATGTCCCAACTATCTATTTTTCCCTTATTGATGTTTGTGACGCCTTTGATGTGTTTTTGTTGGAAGGTCATTCATATCCTCTAAAAAAATGCTTTTAAGCAAAGATCTTATTATCATATTTATGTCTTCGAATTGGATATCTCGCTCTTTCTGTTTGTAACTATATTGTATGTACATGTTTCTTTATGGATGTACATCATCATGATTGTGGTCTATTTAAGAAACTTATACACATGATAAGAATTACATGTCTTATTGTATCCTAATGGTTCGGTGTCCATCCTTTTATTGGTAACTTCTCTTATGGCTTAACCATCTCTTACTCCAAGTGATATGCCTTATTTTCTTTTATGATCACTTGCACTTGCTTTGAGTTTTGAACAACAGTGGGGGAGTTATGATTCCATTTTTGTGCCCTTTGCGTTCAAAATGCAATATTTCTAAATCATGCACAAATATTGGGGAGCTCCTCTATTTTCTTTAAAAACACTCATTTTCTCAAACCATAATATACCTTGTTCGTTTGGTTTGTTGGATCTCTTGATTGCTTGCTTCTCTTTAGGAGAATATTAGATTTGTATACCATCTTATTTGCAATCTTTGGATCCTTGGTGTAGTTCCTCCCATTATTCATCATTGGATAAGTGTATTTGATTTCACTCATATTATGAGAAGTGCATAGCCTACGGAGGAACCCTTACTATATTGGCCATCTAAAATTTCTATGATCCCATTTTGGAAATGGATTCCAATGGGGGAGAAAGTTTCGAGGGTTTAAGAAATTTTGGTTTTGTTCTTAAACATTTTCCTTTCATGCTCATGCAACCTTGCTTGTCTATTTGCATGGTAGGTAAAATTCATTATATAAACCCTCGTAAAAGAGTTTGTCATCAATTACCAAAATGGGGGAGATTGAAAGAGCATGGTTCCCCCATGTGTGGTTTTGGTAATTGATGACAATCACTATGGACTTATGGTTGCATTGAGCTATACTTGTAGAGTTTCTCCATAGGCAATACTTGATGTCCATGTGTTGGATTCAAGATAATCAAGTGGTGACCAAGGTGCTATTCATGTGAATATCCCAAGTTTGGTCATGAGAGAGTTGAGCATATTGCAAGTATGTCTTGAAGAAGAATATTGTGTGAACATTCATCTTTACCTTCAAGACATCATTATTATGAAGAGATAAGAAAAGATAAAAGGTTCATCAAGTATGTCTTGAAGAAGAATATTGTGTGAACATTCATCTTTACCTTCAAGACATCATTATTATGAAGAGAGAAGAAAAGATAAAAGGTTGATCAAGGCAAAGTGCTAAGCGATGGTTAATAGTGATCAACTCACAAAGCAAGAAGATGTACCATGTGGTATCATGGTATCGTAAGTAATTGTTCATATAGCTTTGTGCTCTAACCCATTATATGTGTGTATGGTATATCTATATGGGGTTAGGCATCTTTCCATGGGCTTGCATCAAAAGGAAGATTTCATATAGTCCATGGTGGATGACGTCAAGTTGTGATCGTCATCAAGTTCGAGAAGTGCAAGTTCAAGGGAAGCATATCGAAGAGATCACATTCTTGAAGCTTGCCACTCTTTTGGAGATAATGTTAAAGTAAAGATATACTTAAAAGAGCCTCTCCCATAGTTGCATATGGGGGGAGCATCTTTGTGTCTTCACCAAGCAAAAAGAAATCAAGAAAGGTGTTCCATCTTGAGGAGGTCGAGATCGTCATATTATAGCTCAAGTGGAATGCTCAAGGCAAAGGTATGATCTTGATAGGTTTTCTATTTTACCGGTCTCATAGCATTAGGAGGGAGACCGGATTATAGGATAGATAACCGTACTATCAAGAGGGGCTCTCATATTAGCAACTTGATCGCATCACTCGGAGAGAGCTCAAACCTTTGCATACTTGGCATAACATTTCTTGGTTCTTATTTGTGTTTTCTCCATGTGTGGTTTTTGAGCTTGTCATGTGCTTCAATACAAGCTCAAGTTCATCAAAAACGGGTTTCGCATGAAAAACTTATTGCGTTTTTGATATTGGAGGTTTTACCGATTGTTCCTTTATAGAGAGGTAATAACTTTCATCATTTGGTTTTATCATCCAATTATGTACTATGATGTTTATTTGCATAATCTTGTAGTGCTCGTTCTTACGATTTCAACGAGCCCAAGATCATCGAAAACGGAGTCCGGATGCAAAAGATATCGCGTTTTTAGTGAAGGAGGTTTTCTGAAAACTGGTAGGCCGGCCCCAGGCCGGGGTGGGCTCCCGTAGGCCGGACACCTACCCGAACTGTCCGGCCTGGAGGTCGGCCTGGCCGGCCCGGGAGGCCGGGGTGGGGCAGAATGACCCCAACAGGCTGATTTTGGGGGCCTATAAAAGGGGCCTTCTTCCCCATTGTTTCCCCAACCTTTTTGCAAGTTTTTCCCCCACCATTGTTGACATTTTGGAGCTTGCTCTCTCTCTATTCCTCCATGATTCTTGCCTCCAATTAGTGGGAAAAGAGAGAGGCGATCTAGATCTATTATTCCACCAATCCATCTCTCCTCTTAGTGAGGGGAAAGTCTTTGGATCTAGATCTTGTGGATTCATTTGTTGAGTTCTTCATTGTTCTTCCTCTCTTCTCCCCCCATAGCATTTGTTGCTTTGGTGGATTTGAGAGTGAAGGATTTGAGCACTTCTTGTGTTCTTGCTATTGCATAGGGTTGCATCGGTTTGAGTTCTCTACGAGGATTCGTTCGAGTGAAAGGTTGATAAGCTTGTTACTCTTGGGTTCTTGGAGTGCCCTTGAGCTTGTCCTCTTGGGTACTTGGAGTGCCCTAGACGGTTGTTGTTGTCTCGGAGTTTTGGTAGCTCCGGACCTTGTTGCTATCTCGGAGTTTGGTGGCTCGCGGGATATTGTTGGGAGCCTCCAATTGAGTTGTGGAGATTGCCCCAACCTTGTACGGGATCGGTGACCGCCCTCAAAGGTCCCATAGTGGATCGTGGCACTCCGCATTGGTGGAGGCACGAGGAGAATAAGGTGAGCCATTGGGCGCTTGGAGTCATTGTGACTCCACACCTCTCCAACGGAGATTAGCTTCCATTGGGAAGTGAACTTCGGGATAAATCATCGTCTCCTCGTCTCTCGGTTATTTCTATACCCGAACTCTTTACTTATGCAATTTACTTTGTGATAGCCATCGAGCTTGAAGTAACATATCTTGCTATCACATAGTTGTTTGAATTGTTTAACATAAGTTGTTGGTGCACATAGGTGAACCTAGTTTGTTTAGGTTTTGGCTTGATAAATTAAACGCTAGTTTTATTCCGCATTTATTCAAGCCTTAACCGTAATTATTTTTAAACGCCTATTCACCCCCCCCCCCTCTAGGCGACATCCGTGTCCTTTCACTTAGCATATTCTTAATCATTTCCAAGTGGTAGATCCATGTTTGCATGTTTATTTTTGCTATAGTATTTAAAATGCCATAGAGTATCTGTGAGACCATTTGGGGCCTAATTTTTGTGTGTGTCTCCAAATTGGTAAAATCAAAATGTTTTGAGTAGCCCTTGGATAGATGTATTAGTGAGTCTTGACCTTGCATCAAGGAGAGTTACCAAATGGAAATTACATCCTCTTTGGTAGAAGGCCAGTAGGCATCTCTAGAATTTTTCGAGAGAGCTTAAAAATGATTTTTCATGTGGATCCAAGTGGATGAGCTTTTGAGTGATTATATATATCAAATACTATCTTGGCATAATTTTTGGAGCCCTAGATTATTTTTGGTATGCATTTCTAGATACATCACCTTTTTTGTTTTTATTAGATCTTGTGCAATTGTTTGTGAATAAATGTTTGCTTGTTTGAAACTTGTTTCCTAGCATGTGTAGATGAGTTTATCCTTGTTGTTAGGTTGTTTTATTGCAATAAAAATACATTAGGAAGTGTGTGCACGTTTGAAAAGCAAATAAAAATAGAAATAGCCTTTTATTGTTTTCTAGTATTTTGATTGAATGGATTTTGTGAGCTAGCTTTGATAAGTTTTGCACCTAAGTTTTTGATGTTGATGTTTTGAGTCCAGTACCATGTTGGTACTGATTTTAGAGTGTTATCATCTCTGTTAGCTTGCACCTTGTTTTATAGAAAAACATGTGTAGCATTTGTGTGTTTGTTTTTACTTTGTTGTTGTCACTAGTATGAGTAGTGTGTGATTATTTTGGTAGATTGTTATTTTGTCAAGTGAGACCAGAGGACTTGTGGCCTCTTAACTGCCTTGGTATATTAGTGGGCCATAACCCACTGGTCCAATTGCATTTTGGTTAGGAATACATTCCCTACCATGCACTTGCTTCTTAGTAGCATATATTGTTACTTGTGTGTTTAGTATTTTCCACCAAGGAAAATAGATGTTTGCTCTACTTGGTTGATTAAAGTGTTTAGTAATTCTTTATGACTCCTAGTAGGTTTAGTTGTAGTGCATTTGTGGACATGATGTTCCCTTGGGGATATCATGTTAAGAAGTGATTTACTATTGCTATGATTATTTTGAGTGTTGTTTGCAAATATACATATTTTCCTAGTATTGGTAAATTGTATGTGTCGTAGGATGGGAAAGACAGATGCCATGGGATGGCTGAAGGTTTGGGGTCGATGGACGCTGTAGGTATCCGGGGAGGGATCGCGCGTTGAGTAGACGCGCACGGAAAGCACCACAAACACATCGATCTACCCAGGTTCGGGGCCCTCATGTGGAGGTAACACCCCTACTCCTGCCTATCTCTCTGTATGTATAATTTCCGAGTAGCCACAGTACAAAGTTACCTCTCAGCCGAGTAGCCACTCGCCTTCTCTCGCTACTTCTAATGCTGGCTCTTGCAATAAATGCTCTCAGGGCCAACCCCTCTCGCGTAGGAGGGGGCTAGGCGCCATATATACTGGTGCCCATCCAAGTAAACAACTAATACAAGGTACAACGATGGGACATCTCTACTGTGACACACAGGGCACACCTCAGTCTCACAGAGTAGGCCCCCCGACACGTCATGTCCCCTCTGTCAGTGACAAGACGTGACATGCGCATAACCTCACTGTGTCCACGCCGTAGCGTGGATAATCACGTACCTAGTAAGTTGAACCGCAGGCCTGTACGGCTGCGGGATACGCGGGATCTCGTCAGAACGGCTCCATTGACTTCTTGCCCGAGTAGGATTGCTGCCCATCTACTCGGACCACTTTTTCTCTATTCGGACGATGTTGATCTTCCTCAATATCATCTCCTGGCCTTCACTGATTATCACCGAGTAGAGTCTACAAGGTACTGGATACCCGGTAGCCGCCTACTCGGCCAACAGTACTTTACCTCTGTTTTACCACCTTCCTTACCCTACTCAGGGGTAGCCCCCCCAACATTAGTCCCTGAAGCTGGTAGAGTCCAGCGAACTTGTTCGTAGGGCCCTGCCAGCTTGAACCAATTTGTCTTCGTGAACGAGTGATACCGAGTTGCTCCTCAACTCGGACCTATAACTCATACTCGAACTTCTCCAACTGTGGTTATGGGAGAAATCCTCTTGGAGCCGAGTAGAGGACCATCTGCATAGTACTGCCGAGTACTTACACTTACTCCCTCCGTCCTCAAATAAGTGTACGTTTTCCTTTTATGGAAGTCAATTGTTTTAAAGTTTGACCAACTTTATTGGGAAACGTAACAACATTTATGATACTAAATTGGTATCGTTAGATCCGTTTTGAAATATACTTTCATAATATATGGATTTTATATCATATATATTGATGTTATTTTATATAAAGTTGGTCAAAGTTTAAAAAGTTTGACCAAGACCAATTCTAGAGGTACACTTATGCGAGGACGGAGGGAGTAGCAAAAAAATTCGCACGATCCCGCTCGCTCAGATCAAATCTATCTTCTCGTGTCCCTGTGGGGCACGTGTCAGGCCCGCATACCCCCGACGCCTCGGTGCCAGTGCAACAGCAGGCCCCGCGCCTGTCACTGCACCCGGGGCCCACAGCCCGTTAGGTCACTTCGAGCGGGTACTCGAGAGCCCACGACCCACGTTGTGGGATTAACTGCGCCCGTTACGCGCGTGGATTGCACTGTGTGCGTTTCTAACGGGCAGTTAACCGACGCCGCACGATCTCTGGCCATGATCGATCCAAGTAGTAACTGCAGCTCGCAGAGAGATAAATACCCCGCGCCTCCTTCGCCTTCTCTTTCCTGCTCATTTTCCCCCATCTCCGCTCCCTCTCTGCCGTCGAGCACAGCGCCCCGCGATTACGCAATGCGCCACCGCTCCCCGAAAAGAGAGAGAGAGAGAGAGAGAGAGAGAGAGAGAGAAACACATCTCGCTGGCCACCGTCCTCGTCGTCGCCATCGACCTCGACAAGTACCCGTGCCTCCACCAACAACCGCGCCGTTATGGACCTCGAGCACGCCGCCGCGGACGAGCATGAGGAGGAGATGGCGCCGGCCCGAGCTGGCTGGGATTGCTCGGACGTCACCGCTGGTGAATACCCGCCGAGTTCCCCCCGGCGTAATCTGTCGCCCTCCCGGCGACGAGCTCGTCCCAGCACCAGAGGAGGGTGAGTACGTTGTCTTCTTGTCGCACTTCAAACGCGGCCTCGGCCTGCCGGTTTCCAAGTTCTTTTCTAATTTCCTCCACCACTTTGGCCTCCAACCACACCACATTCCTCTGAATGCCATGGTTATGCTCTCCACACACGCCACCGTCTGTGAAGCCTTCTTAGGCGTCTATCCAACCGTCCAAACTTAGGATCAATATTTTTATCTCCGCCAACAAAGCGTTCCGAACCCCAACAATCCTCTTGTTCCTCAGGTGATGACCCAGACTGGTAGCGCAATGATGTTGCAGCATAGCCCCGGGTAGCACCCGCGGGTTCTCGGATTGGAGACCGTGCGCAAGTGGCAGCGCGGTTTCCTATATGTGAAGAATGTTCCTGCTGAAGCCGGGAAACCCGCAGAAGACCGAATTGGGCTCCCCAAGATCCAGAACGTGCTGCCCACCGGACAGAACTGGTGGTATAATCCCAAGAACACGGTGCCAGATGTCGTCTAGGTAGAGAAGCGCCTGACGCATCTGGTTGAGCAAGGGCTCGTGCAGGACGACCCGATCGCCTGCTGGATTTCACGCCGAGTACTCCCGCTCCAGGACCGAGTACACAAGATGTGCTATATGGGAGGCCCTCGGGATTGCACCAGGACCACTACCTTCGAGCTCAGCAAGGCTGAGGTGGCCATCTGGGCCATGTCCATCATGAGGACTACGCTGACCGAGAACTGAGCATACGGCTTTGTGCCGTATAGCCGCACCAAGCGCATTCCCCACGTGAGTCCTATTCTCGTATTTGATACCGAGTAGAATCCCCTTTGTCCTTGTATGCTTTATGCTTGTTCTCTATGCCGAATAGATTGTCTCTTATGTATTTATGTTTGCATGCAGTATTGAGTAAAGCCTCCTAGTTAACACATAGCTTTGTATGCTTTCTGTTTGCATGTTGTGTCGAATAGAATTCTTCTGTCCATCCCATTCCTTAGAGGTTTTAGCTTCTTGTGCTTAGTGTTTGCACGCTAACCGAGTAGAAAGACTACTTATTTGCCTACTCTGGTCCTTAGCTTTTTGTGCTTTTTGCTTCCACGCTAGAACGAGTAGGGTCCCTACTCTGCAGGAGACCAACTTTCTTATGCTTTATGTCTGCATTCCCAGCACATCAACCGCCAGAGAGACGAGGATGAGACCAACTTCGACAGAAACTAGGAGGAGGACATAAAAGAGGATGACGCCACGGCGTACGACATCCAAGACACCCTCTGCATCCCTCGTGCCGGCCAGGAAGGTAAGTCCCGCGTTGACGCCTCTATTCGGGACTGGTCAGAGGATGATGAAGGTGACCAGATTCACCTCTCCGCTTGCCTGCAGTCTGATTTGCTTCCCTTCTTTTGCTTACTCTGAATTCTTTCTTCTTCTCTGCAGAGGAACCTGTACTGGAGGAAGGAGATGAGCCAGTGAACGCAGTTCCTGTGTCCATGGCCGCTCCTACCACTCGGAAGAGGGCGGGCAGTGGTGCACATGCACCCCCTCCCAAGAAGAAAGCGGGAAACAAACCGCCAGCGAGCAAACCCATTCGCAAGAGACTTGCCCCCACCTCAGACGGGTAAGTACCTCCGAGTACATTCAGGTTCTCTGCTGTATTCCTCCTTGTTCCCTTCTCTGCTTTCCTTCTGACCTTATTTTTCCTTTGCCCGTTCCTTTTCAGCGATGCACTTGATGCAGATGCCACTGCTGCACCACCTCCTAAGAAGAGGCAGGCCTCGCCCCGAGAACTGCTCGTAGAGCTCTCGGATGATGATGAAGACCAGGAACCGAGGGGTAGGACGCTCACATCCTCCCCAGTTAAAGAAGAGCAAGATCTTGGCACCGATAATACTGGCGCCGGGAACGAGACAGATCACACCTCCGAGCAGCCGCAACCTGATGCGCAACCAACTGCTCAGGACACCGACAACAGCGAGAGGCCGGCAACTCCCCTAGCTGCATCAGCTGGGGAGACCAACGAACACGCTGCCGAGCAGCAGCAGGAGGACAATGGTGCAGAGCAGCCTGACTCCACTGCCGAGCAGCGGGTAGAAGATAATGCTGCAGAGCAACCAGACCCCGCTGCCGAGCATCGGGTAGAAGACCCTGTGGTGGAGCCACCCCGCCAAGACCAAGTGCAGCCGGGCGCTGCACCGACTAGCCGGCCATCTGCGCCGCCAACTCAGTAGCCGACTCCACCTCCCAAACAAGTTCCACCACCTTCTCAACAAGCATCTCCGCCAGTCCGCTAACTACCTCCGCCTTCTTAGCCAATTCTCCAAGCACCTCTGCCTTCTCGGCCAACTCCCACGCCCAACACCAAGAAGCCTGCCAAGGCGGCTGCTGAGCCAACTCGGCAGCAACCAAAGCGCGGCACCGCATAGGCTGGGCAGCCATTGCTGCCCTTCAAGCCGCAAGGCGGACAGGCCGCACAGCCGACTAAGAACCCCAAGTTGACGCTTGGCCAGAGGAAGAAGCCACCCAACCCAAACATCATCTTGGTTCCATCAGTGCCACCTTTGGCCCTGCAGAGGAGAAAGATCCTGGCGTGAGCGCCGGCGAGAAGGAGGCTGAGCCCGACTATCTAGTGTACTGGAAACAGTTGCAAGAGTGCCATAAGATCCACATGTCACAGGAGCATGAGCGAATAATGACTTTGAAAGAGCGAAGGGTCGTGACTCGCTCTAAGTCAACGGGGAAGAAAGATTCTCTCCTTATCAAGGAAGTTTCCTCTCGCCAAGAAGATAACGAGACTCTTCCCGAAGAGGGTGTTGCCGCCATCCTGGACCGGGTAGGCTACATTGAGAAGGTCTGGGACAACAAGGTATACGGCCATACCACTGGGATGGTGTTGACTTGGGAAAGCTCGACCACTATCGGACAGACTGGAACAAGGCCGACATCGGCCCTGTTGGCATGGCTGTAGCCAGTCCTTACAGCACATTGGCCGGCAAGCTGTTTGTCTTGCGCAAGTCAATAGAGGATATCGAGCAAAGCTATGTGGTAAGCATTCTTTTTCCTTTTGAATTTCTGAGTTGTCAGTTTTCTTTTCCTCTTTTTCTTCTCTTAGCCACTACCCAATCCTCGAGATTCGGGCCGAGTAGATGAAGCTTAACCGAGTTGAAATCTACTCGGGCCAAATCTTCCACAAACTCATACTGTTTCCTTCTACTCTGCAGGATAGCATCCCGGAAAGGACAAAGGTTTTCCGCCAGCTTCTCTAGAATCACCGCCAACTCAGGGACCGAAACCGGGCTCTGGAAGCTGACAAGAGCGACAAGGACGCTCTAGAGAAGAAAGCGCTGGACAACACCCTCAAGCTTTCTGCTATTGAAAGTAAGCTTTTAGCATTTAGGTTTGTGCGTTTCGTACTTACGCCCGTTTTTTTCTTTCTGCTTAGTTGTTGTCTTCTCTACAGGCGAGCTCAAGGCCATGGTGGAGAGACACCAGAATTGCGAAGTTTTCTCTGCCTCAGCGCAGAGTAAAATTTCTTCTCTGGAAGGTGAGCTTCCTTATTTCTTCGCTGTTCTTGCTTTCTTTATCTTGGCTACTCTGCTGATAGCGTTGTTCTTCCCGAAGAAGAATATAAGAATTTCTGGGAGCAGCACTTGCAATGCCTCACACCCGCGGAGGCACATCAGCAAGTGCATGCCCGAGAGATCGAGCTAGAGAAGGAGCGGACAGCCGAGAGGGCGGAGTTTGAGAAACTCTAGGTTGATCTTGCAAACGCACTTCAGACTGCAATCAACTCTGTCCGCGAGAAGCAGGGAGTTTGAGGAAAAAGCTGCTGCCGAGAAGCGGAAATTCGAGCTGGAAATCAAAACTCTGAAAGAGAGGAATCAAGCTCTTGAAGCCACAGTCAGCAAGTCGCGCCGCCTCCAGGATAAGCAAATCCGAGAATCAGATGATTGGAGGACCAAGGTGGGGGACCTTGTGCTGGAAATGGAATGTGAGTTGCCGCTACTCTTCACCTTGTTTGGTTTTTTCTTCTCTGCCTTCTTTTACTCAGTCTCTCTTCTTCTTCTCGGTCACTCTTTCTAATCCAACTCTGCACCTCCCGATCCAGATATCTTCCCGGAACTCCGTTCCGCTGGTGAAACTGTCGTGGACAAGGCAAGAAAGGCCAAGGACGCAGCTGGTCTGAGCGTTGACGATACCTCCAGCATCAACGATCATCTCGTCAACCTCAAGACCCAAGTGCGCTCCCTCAAAGGCTTGGGCACCTCCATGGTGTCCACCGCAATTAAGCTGCAAAAAATGTTCTGGCCCGAGAAAGATGTTCCGGAGACCTTACGCAACATCGCCGCCAACCTGGACCACGTCAAGGTGGAGTTGAAGAAATGGCGTGCTTCCGCAGCTCGGGCAGGAGCTGACGAGCTGCTTCACTTCATATTGTCTTGGTATGAATATTTAGATCTCAACAGGATTAGCACTCGCAGAAATGGTTCCAAGTGGACTGGGCGTCCCGAGTGCGTCTCACGCCGGAAAGCAGTGGCCTATGAGCTTGCCTCCTAGGCTGACACCAACCTACACATCGACGGCCCGACCAAGCCGGATACAGATGTTGAGGACGAGGAGGATGAAGGAGAGGCTGAGTTCTAGTTCGATGCCGGCGAACACCAAGGCCAGGATGACGAGGAAGCGGAGCCGGAAGGGTCTGAACACGAAGAGGCCGAGCAGGAGGAGAGCGAGCAGCGCGGCATCGCAGAGGACTCCGGGATGGGAGCCAACCCGGAGACTGAGCAGTCGCAACCCGCCGCGCAGGAGGCGACTGTCACCACCGAGATGGTGATTGATGACCCCGCTCCTGAGCTGGGCGCGACTGGAGCTGCGACTGCCGAGCTATACCCTCTTCCCAGCACCCAAGCCACTCAAGCCTCCAACACTGCATCGGAGCCAATCTCCACTACTCCAACTTCTACAACTACTGCCTCTGAGTCGACTGCGCCTACCAACACCAACACGGATACCTCTGCCTCGACTGCTGTCTAATTCCTGCAACCTTTATCTCTAAACAATTTCATCAGATCCCCGGGATGCCGAGTGCATATGTATCGAGCAAATTTATGTTTTTCCAGCTACTTAGTTTTATTTGGTTAACACTTAGCAACACTGGCTCAATGTCGGGTTGCGTTTCAATGCAATTCCCCGAGTTGCATTTTTCATTCACTTGTTCTTTTCGTCTTTGCTCTTACCTGCCACTTGTGGCCTTTTGGTAGTCGAGTCACAAGATTTCAAAGTTCAAGTTTCAGATACTTAGCCCCTTAAAAAATTGCATGGTAACGCTGCCCACCACTTAGCCGCAAAGAGAGACAGAAAAGTAAAGAACACCCTACTCGGTTGCTACACCTTTCTTTTCCTTAGCAATTTTTCGTGTGTTCATTGACCATTGGCTTGTTATCTTGCTTGCCATGAAGCCGGGTTGCGGACAGCAGCAGAGTCGAAGAGTTGGCCCTTGGGTTTAAACACACTACTAGATATGCACATGGAACTCTAAGTAGACCAACCGAGTAAGCAAAGTAAAGCAGAGTAAAACGACAAAGAGCAAAATTGATAAGGGCAGTCCCCGAGTTGGAATTCGGAGTGCCGACTAGAATCTTAACTGGGTTGAGGAAATACATACAATGTTTGTTCACGAATGAAAACGGCAGAGTAGAGCTACATTCCAGGGACGCTTGAATTCCTCTCCTGCTCTAACCGGTCTCTTCTTCTGAGCTGCCTGTGCGTCAACTAGATAGTAGGCATCATTGTGCAGAGCCTTACTCACAATAAAGGGCCCTTCCCACGGAGGGGATAGCTTATGCATCCCGGCTGTGCGCTGCACGAGCCTAAGAACCATATCTCCTTCTCGGAAAACCCTTGGGTTTACTTTCCGGCTATGATAACGCCTCAGACTCTGCTGATAAATGGCTGAACGTGACAGAGTTAACTCTCTTGCTTCTTCTAGCAGGTCAACGTCATTTTCTCGAGCATCTCGGGCCTCTTTTTAAGTATAGAGTGTTACCCTTGGTGAGTCATGCTCTATATCAGTGGGCAACACGGCCTTAGCTCCATATACCCGGAAGAATGGTGTCTATCAGGTTGATCGGTTAGGGGTAGTCCTTAGACTCCACAACACCGCCGGCAACTCGTCCAGCCAATAACCAGGGTTTTGCTGTAATGGCTCAATTAGCTTTGGCTTTATCCCGGATAGGACCATGCCATTTGCTCTTTCAACTTTCCCGTTTGAGGCTGGATGCGCAACTGATGCAACATCGAGTCGGATTCGCTTCTCCTTGCAGAATCTTGTAAAGGCTCCCTCGGCAAAGTTAGTGTCATTATCAGTGATTATGATGTGCGGGTAGCCATATCTCAAAATGACATCCTTCAGAAGGCTCACAGTTGTAGCTCCATCACATTTCCGAATAGGCTTGACCTCGATCCACTTGGTGAACTTGTCAACCATGAACAGGATGTGAGTCATGTTGCCTCTAGCCGGTTTGAAACGACCCACCTTGTCTAAACACCATACGGCAAATGGCCAGGTAATGGGAATGGTCTTCAACTCGGAAGCTGGCATGTGAATCTTGCTTGCAAATCTTTTTCAACCATTGCACTTTCTCACTATATCTTCAACTTGTCTCAAGGCAGTGAGCTAAAAGAACCCATGCCGAAAAGCCATGTTGACCAGAGCCCAAGAAGAGGCATGATGCCCGCATTCTCCTTGGTGCATCTCTCTGAGAATCTCTTCTCCCTCTTTAGGCTCAACGCAGCGTTGCAGCACGCCAGTTGGGCTCCTTCTGTGTAGCTCTTTGTTGAAGAGGGTGTAGCCCTTGTATCTTGTCTCTATTTACCGGGCTGTGATCTCATCACTTGGCAGAGTGCCATCCCTCAGGAATGATATTATGGGCAGAGCCCAACCCGGCGTTGGTCGAACAGGGAACACAGGTTCATCCATCTCTATTGGATCCGCCACCATTACATGCTCCGAGTTGTGGGCGAGTCCCCGAGTACTCGAAAATGAACACCTCGATGAATGCGATAGTCCCTGCGTTAGGAGGGGCAGTCCCCGGGTTGCACGTGCCAGTCCCTGGGTTCTGTTTTGCAGCCTCCCAATCAATCTCCATGGAATGGCTTCTGAATCTAGCAGTAATGGAGTGAAGATGGATTCCGAGTTAGGAGATGGCTTGATAGTTGGTTTTCTCAAATGCTCCAAGGCAATCCCAGGCGGGATAAACTGCCGAGAAGACCCCAACTTGGACAGAGCATCCGCTGCATCATTCTCAGCTCGGTGTATATGATGAAATTCATAGCCATCGAAGAATCCGGTCATAGTTTGCTCTAGGAACTGGTAAGATGCCATGTTGGCATCCAAGGCGTCCCAAGTGCCGGATACTTGCGGAACCACCAAATCCGGGTTGCCATAGCAGACGATACGCTGCACCCCAATCTCCTTGGCCACTCTCAGGCCGTGTACCAGCGCCTCATACTCGTCCACATTGTTTGATGCCTTGAAGTGTATTTGCAACACATATTTGAGTTGGTCACGCTTGGGTGACGTGAGCACCACGCCAGCACCAAGCCCCTCCTTCACTTTGGAGCCATCAAAATGCATCTTCCACAAGTTGGTTTCCGGCAAGAGAGGCTCATACTGCACTTCGGCCCAATCCAGTAGAAAATCTGCCAGAATTTGTGACTTGATTGCTTCTCTTCTCGTGTGGGAGTGTACACGGCTAGCTCAATTGTCCACTTGGCTACTCTTCCACTTGCATCCTTGTTGCCCATGATCTCCGAGATGAGAGCAGTACTCACCACCGTGATGGGATGCTCTTGGAAATAATGCTTGAGCTTCTTGGCACCCAGGTACATGCCATATGTCATCTTCTGGTAGTGGGGATAGTTTTGCTTGGAGCTGGATAGCACCTCACTGAGATAATATACTGGCCGCTGCACCACCTTGCCTTCTTCTTCTCCTTCCACCACTATCACCACACTGACTACCCGGTTGGTAGCCACAATGTAGAGCAGCATAGGCTCTTTGGGTAGCGCTCTTGCCAGGATGGGAGCGCTACCCAGCATGGTCTTGAGTTCCTTGAACGCCACATCAGCTTGCGGCGTCCAGACGAACTTGTCTCTTTTCTTCATCAGCTGGTAGAGAGGCAAAGCCTTCTCGCCCATTCTTCCCAAAAAGCGGCTCAGAGAAGCCAAGCATCCGATAAATTTCTGCACATCCTTCAGTGATCTCGGTAAATACATGCTCTCTATAGCTTTTATCTCTAAAGTATTGGCCTCAATGACCCGACTGGATACCAAGAAACCGAGTAACTTGCCAGCCGGGACGCCAAAGGTGCATTTAGTCGGATTCAACTTCATCCTGTACTTGCGGAAGTTGGCAAAGGTTTCCTCAATGTCACTAAGACGAGTATGTGTTTTCTTTGTTTTGATGACAATTTCATCTACGTACACCTGCACATTCTTGCCGATTTGGTCATGCAAGCATTTCTGCATGCATCTCTGATAGGTAGCTCCAGCATTCCGCAACCCAAAACACATAACACGATATCAATAAGCCCCGTACGGGGTAATAAAGGCAGTTTTTATTTGATCATCCGGGTTAATATTTATCTGATGGAAACCAGAGTAGGCATCAATGAAACACAAAAGTTTGCACCCGGCAGTAGAATCAATCACCCGATCTATGCGGGGTAGCGGAAACGGGTCCTTGGGGCAGGCCTTGTTCAAGTTGGTGTAGTCCATGCACATGCGCCATGCAATCTCGGCCTTGGGGTCTTCCTTCTTCTTCTCGACCATGACCGGATTGGCCAGCCAATCCGGATGCAGTACCTCAATGATAAATCCACTTATCAGCAACTTGGTGATCTGATCACCGATAGCCTTTCTTCGCTCTGCCGGAAAGCGGCGCATCGCCTGCTTAATCGGCTTGGCATCTGGGCGTACATGTAGCGAGTGCTCAACCAACTCCCTCGGGACACCTGGCAAGTCCTCATTGGACCATGCAAAGACATCCCGATTCTCACAGAGGTAGTGGATGAGCTCGCTTTCCTATTTCTCGCCCAACCCGGCGCCAATGATGGCAACACGGCCTGGGAACTCAGGGTCAACCTGGACCTTCTTTGTCTCCTGGGACGCCTAAAAAGCAGCTCCGTACTGGGAACTCAGCATTCCAGCTGCACCGACTTGCGCTGCTTGGGCCATAGCCACCACCTCATGTATTTTCTTCTTCTCAGCATCAATAACCAAAGACTCTGCTAGCAGAGATCCAGCAGAGGCACACTCCAGAGAACGCTTGTAATCACCCGAGATGGTGATGACACCATTGGGACCAGGTAGCTTCATCTTCGGGTATGCGGCATGGGTTGAGGCCATGAACTTGGTGAGAGCATGCCTACCGAGTAGAGCGTGGTAGGGGCTCTGAAGATCAACCACTTCGAACTGCAGGCACTCGGTGCGGCAGTTCTCCCTGGTGCCGAATAGCACATCTATCCAGATGCGGCCGATCGGAGCACAGGATACTCCCGGCACAATGCCATGGAAAGTAGTCCTGCTGGGTAGCAGCATGTTCTCGGCGAGGACAAGCTTCTCCAGCGTATCTCGATACATGATGTTGATGCTGCTGCCGTTGTCGATTAGCACCTTGCTGAACTTGACATTCTTCTTGGTTCCCAGGAAAGTGGGGTCCACCACCAATGCATATGTACCCGGATTGGGCATCACCCTGGGATGATCATCCTTGGACCAGGTAACCTCTTGGTCACACCAATGCAGATAGTGAGGCACTGTAGGGATCACGGCGTTCACCTCCATTGCGCGCCCGCGTTGCGACTGCTTGTCGTCTGGCTCGGTGGTGAATACCATGTAGCTTTCATGGTGCTCCTGGTACTGGTTGCGGTCTCCACCACCATCGTTGCCATTGTTGTTGTTGCCTTGGTTGTTGTTGCTGTTGTTATTCCTGTTGTTGTTGCGGGTGTAGAACTTGCGGTTGTTGTAGTTGCGGTTGGCTCCCTGAGCCACTTGGTTCACATTCTCCCTTCTCGGATTCTTGGCCGGCCTGGGAGCAGCTGCCCGAATAGGCTGTACATTGGCACCCGAGAGCGACAGAGGAGGAGGAGGGGGCAGCTGACAAAAACCTTCACCCTTGATGCAATCCCACCAACTGCACTGCCGGGTAGTGTGGTTGGCTGGCCTACTCGGATGCCGAGTATGGAAGCTACACGGTCCATCCCATGGTCTCAAAGATAAATCTCTGAGCATCACCTGCATCCGGGTTGCTGTTGCCTTGCTGGGGGACATTGTATTGCTTCTTGAAGCCTTGGCCCGGGTTCTGGTTCTGCCCGTATTGGGCTCCAGCAGCTTTGTGCCTCTGGCTACTCCCAGCAGCCGCGGTATCCTGGTTCACAACATTCACTTGTTCAGAACCATACCGAGTATCCGGTCGGTCATCTCTGCGCTTGTTGCGGAAGTCTTGTCGGTCCTGGCGCCTGCCACCATCTTGGTTCCTCCTTCTCGGCTCGAAGGCATCGAGCAGAGGCTGATTAGGGTCGCCGAGTGCATACATATCAGCTATCTTGATTGTCTCGGCGAGCGTACTCGGCGTCTCTCTCTGCAGCTTCTGCCACAACATGCTGCTATGCCTATAGCCTTGAGCAAACCAGGCAATTGCCTGTGACTCATTCACACTTTCACATGTGTTCCTCAATGTGCTCCACTGAGTAAGGTATTCTCGGTCTGTCTCCTCTTCTCGCTGCTTGCAAGCGGAGAGCTGCTGCGGCCTATTCGGCCTCTTGTACATGCTGGTGAAGTTACTGATGAAGGCTTCCGAGAAGTCCAACCAGCAGTTGATACTATCTCTTGGCAAGTTGTTGAGCCAGATCCGTGCAGGGCCTTCCAGCATTAGTGGGACATACCTCACAGCCCATCTCCGGTTGCCGCCTGCAATGTGCACAGCGGTAACGTAATCACTCAGCCAGTCTTCCAGCTTGGTGCTACCATCATAGCACTTGGTCCCTCTGGCCAACTAGAACTTGTTCACGGAAGTCTCCCCCAGGTGCCCCCTTCGTTTCTATTTGTGCTGACCGATTAATCCAGTCCAGCTAGTACCTTGCATCTGTGGGCTCCAGCACCCGATCACCAAGGCGATCAGTGACGTCTCTTGGATCAGCGTACCCGGCTAGCTCCATTGCCTAGTACTCGTCATCGTAGCGGTCTTGCTGCACGGGCGCAGGTTGAACAACCGGGCTGGCTGCCACCAAAATTGCTTGCGGCTGCACAGCTGCCAGCGGCTGCACCCTCTGCTGAACCGGGTTGGCAGCATGACGCCGAGATGTGCCTTCTCGGTTTCCTCCTTGCCCCTTGCTGCGAGCTTTAGTGGCTTGATAGCCTGCTCCTGGAGAGTTGTGTTTCTGCCCGGGCTGTCGCTCTACAGCGTGATGTTTTGCAGCGACAACCGGGTCGTACACCTGCATCTGTTTGTGTCTCCCAGAGGTCACGCTCTGGGCTCTATCAGCGCCGGGAAGCGGCGATGATGCTTGATCCATAGATCTCAACCCATGCGAGTGAACAACATGGGAAGAGCCAGCACCCGAATTAGCTGTCCGGAATTCCTCGTTCTGCCTGCCGGCTTCTAGCACTAGCTCATTGAGCCTATCCAGCTGCCTAGCGCGAGCATCACCAGTGAGATGCGGCAACTCGGCAGCGACTGCCTCTGTAGCCCTAAGCGTTTTGGCAGGAGAGCTATACTTGGGCCTACCAGCAGTGTTCAAACTAGCGGACAGGCTAGCAGCTCTAGCATTTCTGTCTAGCTTAGCACCTAAGTTGTGGCGAATAGCACCTAGCTTGCTAGGCAGCCTAGAAACTGGAGTAAAGCCATGTGCCCTATTGTACTCATTTTGATCTAGGTTAAGCTCAAGACTAACCTTCTCCAGCTCCTGGGACTCCACGAGTAGCACTTGACGCTGATGCTCGAGTTGCGCCTTCAACGCCATGAGTTCCGCATCGGTGGGTTGTGGCATGCCCAGCTGCTCGGTGGCGCCAACGCGAGCAGCCGGTATAGCCGCAGACGTGGAAGGAGCCACGTAACCCGGAATGTTCCGGGGCATGTCGTAGGGCTTGTGGACCCTTGCAGCCGGCTCCTCGCTGACTGCAGCTGCAGTGGCCGTACCCTTCCCGGCATCGATAGCCGGGCCCGTCACCATCACCTCCACGTTGTCCACAGAGCAGCAAGTTGGCTTCCCGCGGGCAGCGAGTACAGGAGGAGGATCATCCGCAACGAGCACCTCCTCCAGGAACTCGCGGATGACAGTAGTGGCGATGTAGACCAAGTGCGCGCCAAAGGAGAGGACCGAGCCGCCTGCAGGCATGTGCCTGCCGCCGAAATCTCCGGCGTTGTCGATGATGAAGTCGAAGGAGTCGAATCTGTGGACAAGGCCAAAGACTACACGCTCCCCCGATGCAGAAACGGGTCCCGTCCGAATATGAACCCCAGCCAGCGCTGCCGGTGGACCCACAGTGGGTGCCAACTGTCGTAGGATGGGAAAGACAGATGCCATGGGATGGCTGAAGGTTTGAGGCCGATGGACACTGTAGGTATCCGGGGAGGGATTGCACGTCGAGTAGACGCGCACGGAAAGCACCGCAAACACCTCGATCTACCCAGGTTCGGGGCCCTCGTGTGGAGGTAACACCCCTACTCCTGCCTATCTCTCTTTATGTATAATTTCCGAGTAGCCACAGTACAAAGTTACCTCTAAGCCGAGTAGCCACTCGCCTGCTTTCGCTACTTCTAGTGCTAGCTCTTGCAATAAATGCTCTCAGGGCCAACCCCTCTCGCGCAGGAGGGGGCTAGGCGCATTATATACTGGTGCCCAGCCAAGTAAACAACTAATACAAGGTACAACGGTGGGACATCTCGTCTGTGACACGTAGAGCACGCCTCCGGGCTCCCGCTGACGCTATGGCGAGAACTCGCCGCGCTGTCCGGCTGACAGGACCTGTCCATCCCGTCAGTGTTACAGAGTAGGACCGCCAACACTTCCTGTCCCCTCTGTCAGTGACAAGACGTGACAGGTGCCTACCCTCACTGTGTCCACGCCGTAGAGCGGATTATCACGTACCTAGTAAGTTGAACCGCACACCTGTACGGCTGCGGGATACGCGGGATCTCGTCAGAACGGCTCCATTGACTTCCTGACCGGCATGGACACAGTCCTTTGCTGGCTCAGAAGGAGGTTCCAACCTCTATCTTTCCATGGCGGCCGACTTCTCTGTGCATTGACGAGGATGGATGATGCGACGAGGGTGACAAAGTTGTCTTTGTCGAAAAAGGAGTTCAAGAAGCGTGTCAACCATTTGGCAGCGACTCTTGATCAATACGAGGAGAGTCTTCCATTGTTCAACGCCCAAAACCCCCTTCAACGGTATGCTTTTAATTTATGTTTTTTGGGAAGTTTTTTCAAACTTTGTCTTTCACGGATGATTTTTGGCAGCTTGCTACTCTCACAGAAGACCATCCCATCTTTGTGGCTGAGGAAGTAGAGCTTAAAGACCGCTTTTTAGCTACTGGTGGATGCAAGCGCAAGAATATTTCTTTGAGTCAAGAAGTAATCCATCTTGAGTAAGTCCCTGTTGCTACCTCCAGGTAAAAGACTCAAACTTTTATTTTTCATGCTTTTCTTTTTCATACTTTTCTTGAATCTTTTTCTCGGATTTTTAATCTCGGCTTTTCTTTCCTTTTAGCCTTGCTCTCGTTGCTTTGAAGGGAAAAGTCAAGAAGAAACATAAGCCGCTCCTTTTAGGTGGCCTCGGCCTTCCCCGGCTACTGCTCTAGTTGCACCGGTGGCAGGTAGTGAAGAACACTCGGCTCGTCAAGAGGAGTCCGAGTTTCCCCTTCCAAGTCAATCCAGCCAGCCCGATGCACCTGCTACAATCGCGCGGGAAAGGGCGGAGAATTTCGAAGAAGGCGGGCTTTCCCTTACCCAGCAGATCGAGCCAAACTCACATTTTGACGACAAGTTCAAGGTAAAGCAAGAGGCTTGCTTTGATTAACACAGGTACATGCATCCATGGGTAAAAAAGCAGTTTGCTCCAGCCCTCTTGATTTTTCCTGGCCAAAAGGCGAATTAGCTGTTCGGAATAATTACACATTCTCGCCTTGGCAGATTATCCAAGACGGAATCCACCAAATGGGGGTTTCTTTCTCGGAATACGCCAAGGAATTCATGAAAATGCTGAGCGGTTTGCAAAGTATTAGCCACGTAATATCTCTGGCCCCCAAATATTAAGACAAAATCATACTTTTTGTGTTGATACTTTTCATCTTTGCCTGCTCGCTATTTTTTAACTAGTCTTTTCCCTTGTATGCTTTTCAGCAAACTGCCGAAACCATTAACGTGGAAGTTTTTGACAAACTTACCATCAAGAACCAAGAAGTGAAATCCTTCTTGGAATTCTGAATGAAAAAAGACTAAGAAATTTTCGAGATTCAGAACGAGCTGAAGGAGACTGCCGGTAAGTATCTTACCATTTCCTTGTATTTTGATTCTGAGATTGCGAATTTTCACTTAAGTACTTTTCGCGTAAAAAAATCTTCTTTTCTTTTCAGCCTCTTTGTCCAAGGCCAACTAGATTGCTGAAAATGCTGGGAATGCCTAGAACCTCCGTAAGGAAAATCAATGTAAAGCTTACGACATATTTGGAGGAAAGCCAACCGGCTTTGGGCTTATCCGAGTCTCGGGCTTCGTTGCGAGCCGAGAAAGATAAGAGGCAATACATGATCCCAAATCAGCCCTTCACCAACGACTTGAAGAAGTCGCTGAAATGGACAAGATTCTTGGTAAGCTTTTATAGTCATTTACCAAGTATTACTTTTGTTTTACTTAATGCATTATTTTTCCCTTCTGGATTTCTCATATTTTCTCCTTTGTTTTTTATAACAAAGGGAAATCCTCTCATCTCTCGGATCGATCGCATCCGGGCTTTCCGGATTTTCATCGCCGAGTTGAAGAAAGACGGAATGCTACTTATCAGTAAGTGCATTCTGGATAAAATTGATGAGTTCTCGGAAGCTAGCAGGCTCCCGGAATCATTCACGGAAGTTGCAAACTAGCGCAAAAACTGGCTCAAGTCTACTGCCCGCGGTGTTGTGCGCATGGCCTTAGGACTGATAAAATGCACTACACCACCGTCAAGTCTTGGTGCATTGCCACCAGTGTTCCCCAGGGATACACCGAGACACAAAGCAAGGAAATCTTCGAGTCTATCAAGGGGCATGCTTCCAAGATAGCCCGGATGGTCTCTACCTCGACATTCTTTCTGTCAACTCCGGAGAATCTGATTGATAGCAACGAGGACGAGGATGACAACTTCATGGATGCCTCATGAACCTGCGTAGCCATTAGCCAATAGAGTGCATTACTATTCTTATGATGTAAAACTCAAGTGTAATGTATTCTATCTTTTTTATAAACAATGCTATCTCTTTTGCGGTAATATTCATCTTTGCAAGTTTAATAGTTTTAACTCATTTTCTTCTAAGTTCTCTGGTTTGCATGCTTTGACTTTCCTTAGTGTTTAAGCATTTCCAAAAATTATGCAAGCTTCACGCCAAGTGATCGGGTTAAGTAACCAATCAGTCGAAAACTCAGAATCATGGATTATACTTTAGCGCTTTACTTACTAGATCAAGTGACCAAACAATACAAACAATGAGATAATACTTAGGAATAATAAGGAGTTTGAAAAATATGAACTCCAGGCACACATACAACATCTGGTGTTCTGTAGCCTACTTAGGCCAAAAGCATTCAATTTTATAACTCCGAGTTCGCAGGAACAATTCGGGTTAACATTGAAGCAAATTGAAAGATCATTGAGAAATAGAAAAGACGGAACATGCTTTGAACAAAAAAGAGAGAAAACAAAAGGCATATATTTCCGACAACTTTATTTCATGATCTCAATAATGTTTACATAGAATTGAACTAAGTATAGAAGGGACGTAACTGCTAGATGCTCCAGGGCTTGTTTGTCCCCCCCTAGTTCTACATCTATGCTTCTTTTCCTCTTGTGATTCGAGTTTTTCGGGTCATCCTCTGTGTCCCGAATATCTACAAGGTAATATGACCCATTTTTCATAACTTTGCTAATGACAAACGGTCCTTCTCAGATTGGGGCTAGCTTGTGCTTTCTGTCATGTACCAATCTTAGCACTAAATCTCCTTCTTTAAAAGAACGGTGTTTTATTTTCCGGTTATGATATCGTCATAAACCTTGCTGATAAATAGAGGATCTTTGCAACACAAGTTCTCTCTCTTCTTTTAAAAGATCGACGGCATCCTGTCGCGCACTTTTGGCATCCGAGTCATCGTATGCCTGCACTCTTGGGCTATCATGGATCATATCCGTTGGAAATACTACTTCCGCACCATAGACCAAGAAGAAAGGTGTCTGCCATGTTAATCTATTTGGCGTCGTTCGAGTACTCCAAAGCATGGAAGGCAATTCTTATACCCATGCTCCAGCAGCTCTGTGAAGAGGAGTTTCGAGTCTTGGCCGTATTCCTTGCAAGATTGAACTATTTATTCGTTCAACCTGGCCATTGGATTGTGGGTGCGCAAAAGATGCAAGATCTAGGTGAATCCCTGTTTGCCGGCAATATTTTGCCAGCTCTCGAATTGAAAAGTTTGTCCCGTTAACAGTGATTATACTATGTGGGACGCTATATCGCATGCAATGTCAATGAAAAAATTTCTAGCAGTCACACCGTCAAGTTTTTTTATGAGTTTTCCCTCCACCCACTTGGTATATTTATCTACTACAACGAGTAGGTGCGTGAGTCTGCCTCTTGCAGTCTTGAATGACCCCATCATATCTAGCCCCCAGATCGTGAACGTCCATGTTATGGGCATAATTTTGAGTGCCCGAGCCGACATATTTGTCTGGTTGGCGTAGTACTGACATCCGGCACATGTATTAACTATGTGCTCTGCGTTTGTCTTGGCTGTAAGCCAGAAAAATCCTGATCGGAATTCTTTCTTAACTATGCTTTTTGACTGAGCATGATGTCCGCAATCACGGTGAATTTCTTGCAGAATTTGTCGTCCTTGTTCTGGCAAAATACATTGCGGAAAAATTCCGATAGTACTGCGTTTATACACCATAGATTACCATGTATCCTTCGCATCGCATTTTTATCTGCCTTTGCAAGACTTCATCTGCTCCATCCAGGAACTTCTAATCAACTAAGAAGTTCAAGTATGGAATTGTCCAATCCGGGCTAACAAAAAGAACTTCTATTGACTCGGAAACTAGGGGATAATCAACATCTCTACCTTTTATTGATGATCCGTACAGATGCTGGACGAATACACCAAGTGGCAATGCTTCACCCTTTCCGAGCCCATTCGGGCTAGAGCATCCGCGTTGCAGTTTTATTCCCTTTTGACGAGATGGAAGCAAATGGCGAACTCGTCGACTGTTCTCCGATATTCGGCCATTACGGGGCTTTTGTCATCCCATGTCTGGTTAAGCTGATGCTGTACTAGATCCGAGTCTCCATAGCAAAGTATCGTTTCACGCCTATTTCTTTTGCAATATGCAAGCCATCAAGCAATGCTTCGCCACATTGTTGTTGGCGTTGAAGTGAATTTGTAATACATATTCCATTGTGTCGTCTTTTGGAGATTTAAGCACCATGCTAGCGCCCACACATTCCTTCATTTTGGATCCATCAAAATGCATGATCCAATATTCCGACTCTGGCATTGGTGTGGCGTCTGTCCAATCAGCTACAAAATCTTCCAACACCTAGGATTTGATAGCTGTCCGGGGTTGATACTTAATGTCGAACGCAGCAAGCTCAATGCCCGACTTGGCTATTCTGCCAGTTGCGTTCGCATTGCTGATAATATCCCCTAGTGGTGCATGGAATGTCCTTGGAAATAATAATATAATTTTTGAGATGCGAAAAATACACTATATGCCAGATTGTGATAATGTGGGTACCTTTGTTTTGAATCCGAGAATACTTCGCTAACGTGGTATACTGGATGATGATCTGGAATACTTTCCCCGTTTTTCCGTCTTTCCACGATTATCACTGAGCTTATAACCGTGTTTGTTGCTGTAAGATACATTAACATGGGTTCTTTGTCTTTTGGGGATGCCAAAATCGGAGCTTTCATTAAAGTTTCCTTTAGTTGGGTTAATGCTTTATCCGTCTCTTCTGTCCATTCAATTTTGTCGGATTTTTTCAACAATTTGTATAATGGTAGAGCTTTATCGCCAAGCTGGCCTATGAAACTGCTTACAGCGGCTGCAGAACCCGTCAATCTTTGGACATCTTTTAGACATGTAGGTCTTTTGATGTTTAAGATTATTTTGATCTTTTCTGTGTTTACTTCTATTCCTCTGTGAGAAACGATAAAACCAAGAAGCCTTCCTGAGGGAACCCTGAATACGCACTTTACTGGATTCAACTTCATTTTTTAAGTGTGGAGATTATCGAAGGTTTCTCGTAGATCTTCAAGAAGTGTATGCTTTTCCTTGGAAACGACGGCAATATCGTCCACGTAAACATGGACGGTTTTACCTATTTGATCATGCAAACATCTCTGCATACAATGCTGGTATGTGGCTCCAACATTCTTCAGGACAAAAGGCATGGTTATGCAATAGTATGTTACATAGGGTGTTATGAAAGAGGTTTTTATTTGGTCTTCTTCTTTCATGCGTATTTGATGATACCCGGAATAAGCGTCCAAAAAGCATAAAAGTTCAGAGCCAACAGTGGCATCTATTATTCGATCGATTCATGGTAACGCAAACCTATCCTTTGCGCACAACTTGTTCAGACTGGTGTAATCTATACACATCCTAACAATAATACTATCCTTCTTAGGTACTAATACTGGGTTCGCAGACCAATCAGTATGTATTACTTCCGGATAAAATCAGCTGCTAAAAGCCTTCCGTCTTCTTCCATCGAAACGACGGAGACCTTGTTTGATGGGTTATGAGCCTGGAATAACCTTCAGTTGGTGCTCAGCAAGTTCCCTGGGTACACCTGGCATATCGGCAGGACATCAGGCAAAAATATCCCAGTTCTCACAGAGGAACTTGATGAGCGCGCTTTCCTATGCGTCATTCATTCATGTTTCCACAACGACGAATATTGTCGGGTCTTTGGGATCCAGTATGACCTGCTTTGTGTTCTTAGATGGTTTGAATCTATTGGCCGACTTTCGGCTTTCTTTTCCTGCCGGCATTTATGTCGGCAAAACCTCTTTAGCCGGCTCCTTCAGCTCTTCCTTCCTTATTACCTGTCCGATGCAAAGGGAGTTACCCCTCTCCAGCTCGTTTTCTAGCTTGAAATCTCCTTCAATGGTGATTACTACGCCTTTGGTCCCTGGCATCTTAAGCTTGTTGTGGATGTAGCACGACCTTCCCATAAATTTGGCGAAAGCCGTACGTCCGAGTATTGCATGGTATACACTTTCGAACGGTACTACTTCAAACAAAATCATCTCCTGGTGGAAGTGTTCCGCCTTTCCGAAGGTTACTTCTAGGGAAATTTCTCCTAGGAACTGTACTTGCCTGCCAGGAACAATGTCGTGAAAATGCACATTGCTATGCCTCAGCTGGGTTTTTGAGAGGTGCAACTTATCCAAAGTACTCAAGTACATGATATTGATGCTTGATCCTCCGTCCATCAGCACCCTTTTGATCCTAGAGTTTTGAACAATAGGACTTACAACTAAGGAATGTGTATCGGCTTCCGGGATATTACCGGGATGATCTGACTGATCCCAAGTAATTGACGTCTTCAGATACTTCAATTTCTTTGGGGTTGGAGGCACGACCGCGTCGATTTCTCGCAACGTTCGTTTTTCCTTCTTAGACGATGGAGTCATAAGGAAAGTAAGGTTACATTCTCCTTCGACTCTCGAGGACTTGGATTCGCCTTTCCGTTGCTGTTCCTTGATTTTGTCATCAGTATTAGACTCGCTTTCTTCTTTGTCAGCTTCTTGCTTTTGCTTGTTGAACATCCTTTTGGAATTCTTTCCTTTGTTCCCAGATCATGCACTGCCTTTCTTGTGCTTATTGAGCCATCATTGCGCGTTTGTATGGGTAGGTTTCCCAAATTGCGAATGGTGGACACAAGGTTCCGACTTAATCTTTTCCTACTCTTCCTTGGAGTAGGAGATAGGCTCCCTGCTTTCGGTGTTTTTCCCCTTCCATCTGCTGCCACTATCCTTTCCAAAGGCTACGTTTACTTCTTTGGGCTTTGGCTGTGCTTCTCGAGTAGACTTCTTTTCGGAACGAGACGCGTTTTTTGCTTGGACCAAAGCATCAATGTTTCCGCCTCTTTCTCTAATATCGTCTTCGGCCGCTGCGTGCTCATTAGCGGTTGTGAGCATAGAACCTAAGTCCTTGTGCTCTTTCGAACCAACCATGAATGGTACGACACCAGGTTTCAGGGCATTGATGAAAGCATGCATTTCTTGTACATCACTTACTACAGAGCAATTGTTCTTCATTGTTGTCCAGCGTGAGATAAAGCCGACGTATGATTCATCCTCATATTGGACGCAACTGTTCAGCTGGTTGATGCTCTTGGGGAGTTTGTACGAACCCTAGAACTGCTGATAAAAACTCTAGCCATATCCTCCCAGCTGTCCACCGTTCCTGACGGAAGGCCATTAATCTAATCGCGAGCTCCATCCAGCAACATTAAGGGAAAGAATTTTACGGCTTCCATGTTTGTTCCTTTGTTGATCTGGATGGCAGTATAGTAATCAGAGAACCATGTATCCGGGTTTGTACTTATGGTATCCTTTTGATAAGTTGGCCCCACTTTGGCAAAGCCACAATGTAGATTGATTCTCCGGATCTTATCGGTGAAACACTTTGGACCAAAGTATATGTCAGATATATACCAATTAGGGGTATATCAGACGGTGTCCTAAAGTGTCGGATTACACGGGTGGCCTAAATGGTAATGGATTACGGTCCATTAGGCAGCCCAGTAAGCTGACGCGCAGAAGCCGGATTCTAGAAGAACCCGGACCATGGCCCACGTGGTACGGCCTGGAGGAGAAGGCGGATTCTTGCCTTACAAGTTAGAACTTACCGTAGTCTTCTAGGTTTCCTTTTCTGTAAGCCCTAACCCAGCTATTATATAAAGCCGGATGGGAGAGAAGAATAGATAGACAATAATCTAGAGGCTAACTCACCGAGAGGTTGATCCTTGTCGAGTAGCTAAACCTAACTCACATTGTACTCTGTATACTTCAGGATTCATCCCTGATTTAGTGAGATTGCAGGAGTAGGAACACCGCCTAGTTGCGACGTACCGAACCTGGGTAAAACCTTGGTGTCATTGTTTGTCGTACGATCACGCCCCCCCACATCTCTCTCGGTAGTCTCATGGCACCCCCCGTCTACGAATTCTACTACAAAGTCTCGACAGTTGGCGCCCACCGTGGGGCCAGCGACGTCAAGCGTTATGTTTCGATCGGCGATACTCGTCGGAATTGGCAGTACCATAACTTTCGGAAGCCTGGAATTCGACAACGACGTCGGGCACTTCCTCGGCAATGGATCGTACATGCCAGCACGGAATCATCTGGTAAGTGCTTGCGTTTTACCGATTGGATCTCCAAACATCTTTATCGGATTAACTGCAGAAGCAATGGGATTCTGTGGTGAAAGCAAATTTATCCCACCTGCCCTATACCCAGTCGAAGAAGACTATGACGCCGTATTTTGCTCAGATCGCCGATATCATGCTGAATCGCACTTTATCAGTATGGTGCAATCCGAGATCGCTGAAAACACTGATGAAAACAATCCCGTGGAAGAGGCAGAAAAAACCAATCCCACAATAGAGGTGGAAGATCCGACATCCGTCAATATGACGACAAACTCGGAATCTGACTCCGTATTAGCTGCCATTGAGGCGAGATTGGAATCAGAACCCAGATCAGACGATTTTGATTCCAAAGATGAAGACGAGGATGCTTTCGAAAGAAAAGTCAAATATCTTCAAGAGGGATTCCATGAAGTACTAATGGCAAAACCGGCTGAAAACACGGATGCCGAAAGTCAGAAAAGCCCTAAAACACCTCCGCCAGAGGAAGAGAGAGAAGAGGGGGAAACCACTCCAACATACCCCAATGTCAAAGAATTGACAGAGGACGAACCTGGTAAAAAACCTCCCTCTTACAAGAAAAAACACAAAGCTTCCCAGAAACTCCAATACAAGCTCCGGAAGAAAAAACTGGCTGATCCAGCCAACGAAAACCCGGAAGCAGGAGGAGGAAGTGGAGTTAAGCCTGTGGAGAAGAAAGCGCAGGAAATCGTTGTTACGCCAATGTCAGAACAAGACGAACATGATTTACTTCAAACACCAGTGGGACCTCACGAACCCCCTGAAGTGGTGGAAGCCAGGAGACAAGCTCTTCAAAGGCAACAACAACATCTATTCAGAACTCAGAAACATCTCCAAAAAACCCAGGCTGACATTAAGTTGAAGCAGGAAGAAATCGAGGAGTACGAGACAAAGAACAGATTTGGCATTAAACCTACACGGTTACCCGGAATCGCAAGACCGGAAGTACTGCCGCCAAAGGAACGGTTTCAAAACCCGGCCTGGCAAAAGCAAGTAAAAGACACAGATTCCAGGGGTGAACCTATATACAAAACCGCAGCAGAAAACGCGGAGGCCGCGTTCGCCATCCTCAATAATGACATATACTCCAATGGCGAAAAACTTCAAGGGGTGTATGCTTTCTTAGGAAAGGCATTGCAACAGCAACAGCAAGGGCAAGCAAGATCAAGTAAGTTGCACGACGACTCAGCCCTATGCAAAACAACTATATGCGTTGCTGGAGCACCTAGACTTGAAGAACCTAGAGATTCAAGTAATTCAAAACAGAAGAAAACAGGTCCGAGAAAGGAAAAGAAAAAGCCCGATAACAAGGATGCAGCATCCAGAATCGGATCCCATCTGCCGAAAGATGAAATTAATCCCCGAGATCGGGAAGAACACAACCGGAAGGGCGGAAAAGCAATGCCGCCTCCGAGACGCCTGTTGAAAAATCGGGAAGACATGATATTCCTCACAGGCGTGAGAGATCCCGTACGCCCCCCAGGAATAAGGAAAGACACAGGAGTAGAACTCCACCTTATCCCAAAGGGCACGATAACGGAAGAAATAGAGACAATCCTGGAAAAGCGCGTTCGCGCAACAATGGAAAAGAAAGGAGCATATCCCCTTTTATCCATTCAGCCGGTAGATACTCCACACACATTGATAGAGCGGAAAGAGATGACCTATACTTTGGACCTAAATGTTTCACTGAAGGGATCCGAAGAATAACTCTACATTCAGGCTTCGCCAAAGTTGGTCCAACATATCAAAAATATACCGACAGTACAAACCTGGATACCTGGCTCTCAGACTATTACACAGCCGTCCAGATCAACAATGGGACAGACCTAGAGGCAGTAAAATTCCTCCCCCTTATGTTACTGGATGGAGCCAGAGATTGGATCAACAGCCTTCCGTCAAGAACTGTCGATAGCTGGGACGATATGGCTAGAGTTTTTACTCAGCACTTTCAGGGAACTTACAAACGCCCCAGCAGCATCAACCAGTTAAACCGCTGCACACAGTTTGAAGATGAGCCATACGTGGACTTTATCTCAAGGTGGAGTGCAATGAAGAACAACTGCTCTGGAGTAACTGACGTACAAGCAATGCATGCTTTCGTCAATGGCTTAAAACCCAGACTCGTACCATTCATGATCGGTTCAAAAAAGCACAAAGATCTCGGATCTATGCTTACAACCGCAAATGAGCATGCAACGGCCGAAGACGACATCAGAGCGAGAGGTGGAAATATTGACACTTTGATTCAAGCCAAAAAGACCCCTCGTCCTGAGAAAAAAGCAACTCCAGAAGCACAGCAAAATCCCAAAGAAGTTAACATAGCCTTTGGAAGAGAAAATGGGAGCAAATGGAAAGGACGAAGCACATAACCGATCAACTACACAAATAAAGAGTGGGAAAGAATCAAGTCGGAAAACTGTGTCCACCATTCGCAATTTGGGAAACCCACCCATACAAACACACAATGCCGACTCAACAAGCATATGAAAGTCAGTGCATGATCCGGAAGCAAAAGGAAGAGTTCCAAGAGGAAATTCTCCAAGCAAAAGCCAGAAGCTGAAAAAGAAGACAGTGAATCGGACACTGATGAAAAAAACCAGGAACCACAGCGAAAAGGCGAGACTAAGTTTCCGAGAGTTGACGGAGAATGCAAACTAACTTTCCTGGCAACTCCTTCAGCAAAGGTGGCAAAGAGATACCTTCGAGAAATAAACGCGGTTGTCCCACCAACCCCGAAATTCTTGAAGTACTCAAATACACCAATTACCTGGGATCAGTCTGATCATCCCGGAAATATCCCAGAACCCGTCACACAAGCTCTAGTTTTAAGTCCTATTGTTCAAAACAATATGATAAAAAGAGTGTTGATGGATGGAGGATCCAGTATCAACATAATGTATCTGGATACACTGAAGCATCTGCGAATCTCTGAGACCCAGCTCAACCATAGCAACATACATTTTCACGGCATCGTCCCTGGCAGGAAAGCACGATCCCTAGGAGAAATTTCCCTAGATGTAACCTTTGGAGAGAAAGAACATTTCTGTCAGGAAAAAGTATCCTTCAAGGTTGTGCCGTTCGAAAGTGTGTATCACGCAATACTCGGACGTCCAGCTTTCGCCAAATTCATGGCAAGATCATGTTATATCTATAACAAGCTGAAGATGCCAGGACCAAAAGGAGGAGTAATCACCATAAAGGGATACTTCATATTGGCAAACGAGCCAGAAAAAGAAAACGCCCTTTGCGCAGAAAAAGTGATAGCAAAGGAAGAACTGAAGGAGATGGCAAAAGAAGTATCGCTGACAGAAATGCCGGCAGGAAAAGAAAGCCGGAAGCTGGCAGATAGCTTCAAAGCTTCCGAGAATACAAGACAGGTTATCCTAGATCCTACAGATCCGAAAAAGTTTGTCGTAGTAGGAACTGGGATGACCGACAAATAGGAAAGCGAGCTCATCAAGTTCCTCCGTGAGAACTGAGGGACATTTTCGCATGGTGTACAGCGGACATGCTAGGCGTACCCAGGGAACTTGCTGAGCACCAACTCAAGGTGATTCTAGGATCTAAACCCGTGAAACAAGGTCTCCGTCGATTTGACGGAAGAAGACGGAAGGCTATTGGCAAGGAAATTATCCGGCTATTGGCAGCTGATTTTATCCGGGAAGTTATACATACTGAATGGTCTACAAACCCAGTATTAGTCCCGAAGAAAGATAGTACTATTCTTAGGATGTGTATAGATTACACCGGCCTAAACAAATTCTGTCCAAAAGATAAATTTGCGTTACCGCGAATCGATCAAATAATAGATGTCACTACTGGCTCTGAGCTTTTATACTTTTTGGACCCTTATTCCGGGTATCATCAAATACATAGGAAAGAAGAAGACCAAATCAAAACCTCCTTCATAAACCCGTACGGAACGTACTGCTACATAACCATGCCTTTTGGCCTGAAGAACGCAGGTGCAGCTTACCAGCGTTGCATGCAACGATGTTTGCATAGTCAGATTGGCAAAAATGTTCACGTTTACATGGACGACAGTGCCGTCGTTTCCAAGGAAAAGGACACACCCCTTGAAGATTTGCGAGAAACCTTCGAAAATTTATGCACTTATAAAATGAAGTTGAATCCATTGAAGTGCGTATTCGGGGTTCCCTCAGGAAAACTTCTGGGTTTCATCGTTTCTCACAGAGGAATAGAAGTAAACCCGGAAAATATCAAGGCAATCCTAAACATCTCAAGGCCTACATGCTTAAAAGATGTCCAAAGATTGACGGGTTCTGCAGCTGCTGTCAGCAGGTTTATAAGCCGGCTAGGGGATAAAGCTCTGCCACTATACAAATTGTTGAAGAAATCCGACAAATTTGTATGGACAGAAGAGGCAGATGCAGCATTAACCTAGTTAAAAGAAACCTTGATGAAAGTGCCGGTTTTGGCATCACCAAAAGACGAAGAACCCATGTTATTGTACCTCACACTAGTAGGAAAACGCTTACCAGTGACGAACAAAAACAAGCTACCGCTGGCGAACAAGTGTTCGCCAGCAGTACACCGCCAGTGGTAAGGGGTTACCGCTGGCGAACAAGTCTTGTTCGCCAGCGCTATCTAGTTACCGCTGGCGAACACAGTCTTGTTCGCCAGCGGTAAGTCTGAAATTTTGAAATTTCGTAAATAAATTTTTTCGCATTATTTTTTTTTTCAAATTTTCAAAACATTTGAATTCGAGGAACCTCTAAACACGCTGTAGAATTTTTTTGCTTTTTTTTTTCTTTTTTCTTCATCTTTGAATGCCCACTTCCCGCTCGGTCACCCATCCTCCCACTACTCTAGCCCGAGCACGCTTAACTTCTTAGTTCCATCCCACTACTCTACCTATGACCCACTCATTCTTTCTTGTTAGTATAGTACTATCAATCCTCTTAACTATTGCACCATATCTACAAATCCGTAATTCCAAATTCGATAAATGATATGTCTAAATTGATCAGAAGAATATGAGGAATCCAAATATGACATCCTTATTATTTTTTCTCGAAAAAAAACATTTTTTATTTTTTTTGAATTTTGAATTTATTTAATTAAATTGATTATGTAGGAAAATTTAGTCTGTCTCAAATAACTTTTTTTCCTTTTGGAATTTGGCGATTCTGAAAAAAGCTCACAGGTTGGATCTGGAATTTGCTCACGTTTCTTTTGATATATTAAACGCGTTTTTTCGACGTCGTATGCAAAAGTTATGGCCGTTTTACGTTTTATTTTTGAATTTTGCATAAAAGGTCAAATGGTGTATTTCAAATTTTCTATATCAACTAGACAGTGCACTCTACCCACATATCCAAAGAATTTATTTTTTGAACGTTTTATCATTTTCGTTTCTGTTTTACAAACGTAAAAAAGGCGGTCCACGGGGGGGGGGGGGGGTGTGGAGGGAAATTTTTCAAAACTTACCGCTGGCGAATCAAATAGGGGTTGGCCAGCGGTATAGTTAGCGCTGGCGAACCAAAAGGTTGCCCAGCAGTAACCATACCGCTGGGGAACCAGCTGGTTGTTCGCCAGCGCTAAGTAACCATACCGCTGGCGAACGAAGTGCCGTGTTCGCCAGCGGTATTTCCTGCCGCCCGTAGCCGCGCGCAGACCCCACCCCCACTGTTACCGCTGGCGAACGAAGTGCCATGTTCGCCAGCGGTACATAACTTAGCGCTGGCCAACATGGGGGCGCGTTCGCCAGCGGTTACTAGCACTGGCGCACAGGAATTCTTGTTGGCCAGCGGTAACCCGGTGGCTATAGCCTGTTTCCTACTAGTGTCACAGCAACAAACAGGGTTATCAGCGCAGTGATAGTTGTGAAAAGGCGGAAAGACGAGCAAAGCATACCATATCAACATCCGGTGTATTATGTAAGTGAAGTTTTTTCTAAGTCCAAACAAAGGTACCCACACTATCAAAAACTGGCATATGGCGTATTTTTCGCATCTCGAAAACTCCGATATTATTTCCAAGGACATTCCATAACAGTGGTATGCAAAGCACCACTAGGGGATATAATTAAAAATACGGACGCAACAGGCCGAGTAGCCAAATGGGGCATCGAGTTGGCTGCGTTCGACATTAAGTACCAACCCCGGACGGCAATAAAATCTCAGGTGTTGGCAGATTTCGTCGCTGATTGGACAGAAGCAATGGAAAACACACCAATGCCGGAGTCGGAATACTGGGTTATGCACTTTGATGGATCCAAGATGAAGGAAGGCGCTGGAGCTGGTGTAGTCCTAAAATCCCCCAAGGGAGACACAACGGAGTATGTATTACAAATACACTTCAACACCAGCAATAATGTGGCAGAATACGAAGCTTTGCTTCATGGCCTGCACATTGCAAAAGAAATAGGTGTCAAGCGTATTTTATGCTATGGTGACTCAAATTTGGTACATCGTCAGCTTAACCAAACTTGGGACGCTAAAAGCCCCATCATGGCCGAATATCGGAGAATGGTGGACGAGTTTGCAATTTGCTTCATGCGATTTGAAGTACTTCACGTCAAAAGGGAAGAAAACTGGAACACGGATGCGTTAGCCCGCATGGGCTCGGAAAGAGTGAAAACCCTACCACCAGGTGTGTTTCTCCATCATTTGCACGAACCATCCATAAAAGGTGGAGATGTCGACTATCCTCTCGTTTCCGAGTCAATCGAAGTCCTGCTCGTTAACCCAGATTGGAAAATTCTGTATCTAAACTTCTTAGTAGATCAGAAGTACCCGGATGGAGCAGACAAGGTCTTGCAAAGACAAATAAAACGTCGATGCAAAGGATACACGGTAATCAATGGTTGCCTGTATAAACGCAGCACTACCGGAGTTTTTCTGCGATGTATTTCGCCAGAAGAAGGCCGAGAAATTTTGCAAGAAATTCATGCTGGAGATTACGGACATCATGCTCAATAAAAAAGCATAGTAAAAAAGGCATTCCAGGCAGGATTATTCTGGCTAACAGCAAAGACAGACGCCGAACACATAGTCAATACATGTGTCGGATGTCAATATTACGCCAAGCAGACAAATATGCCAGCACAAGCACTCAAAAATATCCCTATTTCATGGCCGTTTGCAGTCTGGGGGCTATATATGATGGGACCATTCAAAACTGCAAGAGGTGGACTTACACATCTACTCGTTGCAGTGGATAAGTATACCAAGTGGGTGGAAGCAAAACCCATCAAAAAGGTTGACGGTGTAACTGCCAGAAATTTCATCATTGACGTAGTCATGAGATACGGCGTTCCACACAGCATAATAACCGACAACGGGACAAATTTGTCTATTGGAGAGTTGGCAAAATATTGCCGATAAACGGGAATACGCCTAGATCTTGCATATGTGGCACACCCGCAATCCAATGGACAGGTTGAAAGAATGAACAGCTCAATCCTACAAGGAATACGCCCAAGACTCGAATCTCCTCTTCATAGAGCAGCTGGAGCATGGGTAGAAGAGTTGCCCTCTGTGCTTTGGAGTATTCGAACGACGCCAAACAGGTCAACAGGGCAAACCCCGTTTTTCCTAGTTTACGGCGCAGAAGCAGTCCTTCCAACAGACATGATCCATGATAGCCCAAGAGTGCAACCTTTCGATGACTCGGATGCCGAAAGCGCACGACAGGATGTCGTCGATCTCTTAGAAGAAGAACGAGAACTTGTGCTTCAAAGATCTGCCATTTATCAGCAAGGTTTACGACATTACCATATTCGGAAAATCAGGCATCGTTCTTTTAAACAAGGTGACTTAGTGCTAAGATTGGTACAACAAAGAAAGCACAAATTGGCCCCGGGTTGGGAAGGACCATTTGTCGTCAGCAAGGCTATCAAAAATGGATCATACTATCTTGTAGATATTCGAGACACGGAAGATGAACCCGAAAAGCCGAATCGCAAAAGAAAGAGAAAGATAGATGACGAACTAGGGGAGACCAAAAGACCCTGGAGAATCCAGCAGTTACGTCCCTTCTATACTTAGTTCAATTTCTATGTAAACATCTTTTAAATCATGAAATAAAGTTGTCAGAATTCGTACATCTATGTTTTTTACATGTTTATTATAGTATAAAGCATAATTCCGTCTTATATATTTCCCAATAATCTTTCAAAATACTCAATGTTAACCCGAATTGTGCCTGTGTGCTCGGTGTTAAAAAACTGATTGATTTTCAACCTAAAATGTCTTAAGGAAACTCAGATTGTGCCTGCGTGCCTGAGTTTCATTCAAAAAATTCCTTACTATTCTCTAATATCTGATTGTTTTTATGTTGGGTCGCTGGAGCTAGTAAGTAAAAATGCCTTTAGTATGATCCATGTTTCCGAGTTTCGACTGATTGGTTATACCCAGTCACTTGGCATGAAGATTAAAATACTATCGAGTCATTTCAAACACTAAGGACAGTTAAAGCATATAAACCAGAGAACTTGGAAGATAAAGGAATAAAAACCCGAAAAACTTGCAAAAGACTTAATAATATTGCTGCAAAAGCAGAGTACTTTTTCATACAAAAGAATAGAAAGCATTACAATAAGTTTACATTGTAAGATCAGTAATGCTTCTATTTCCAATATTTCTACCCAGGACCAGGAAACTTCCTTCTGGCATCCGAGTCGTCTTCGCTGCTGGATTCCTCTGGAGTTTCTGGAATAGCTTCTTCCGGGTAGAAGGTGGAGACGTTCACCATGGTGGCAATCTTGGTGGCGTGACCTTTGATGTCTTCAAAGATGCTGGCCCGCTGCGCCTCCGTGTATCCTTGCGGAATGTCGGATGCCACGCGCCAAGGTTTGGCAGTTGGGTAGTGCATGCACATGAGCCCTAGAGCCATGCGCGCACCACCACGTGCCGCGGAGCGCAAGGTGGACTCCCTGGACTCCGCCACCTCCACGATGGCTCCCAAAAGTTTTTCAACTTCCGAGAACTCCCAAGTCCTAGCGGGAAGGCACCTGTTGACAAGCAACATCCCCACAGCCTTGATTGCGGTGAATACCTTCCCAAAAGCTCGGATTTTCTCAATCCGAGTAAGCTGGGGATCATCTCCTGTTTCAGTAAAATACAAAGGTGTTAGAAAAAACAGAGAAAGATGTAAACATGGAAAATCCGGTAAAAGATAAAGTACTTACCAAGAATTTTTTCCATCTAGGTGCCCTCCTCCAAGCGCTGGTTCAAGGCGTTCTCCTAGTCTCGGATGGTAGCCTTGTCCCTAGTTGCTTGGTTGGAGGCATTGGACTCAGCAATGCCAACAGCCAGTTGGCTGGCCTCCAGGTCCTGCTGCAACTTCACATTATGCTTGTGAAGTTCCAGGTCCTGCTGCAACTCCACCTCACTCCAAGGGACGGAATGTCGAAATAAATTATGATGATCCCAGAAAAGCGTATTCACGCAAAAATGCACCAGATTGGAGCAGATCCCCCTCTGTTCATTCAGCTAGAAGGTATTCCGCACACGCCGATAAGGCGGAGAGAGACGATTTATACTGTCGAGACATCGTAGTAGAATTCATAGACGGGGGTGCCATGAGACTACCGATAGAGATGTGGATGGAAGTGATCGTATGACGAACAATGACACCAAGGTTTTACCCAGGTTTGGTACGTCGCAACTAGGCGGCGTTCCTACTCCTGCAATCTCACTAAATCAGGGCTGAAGCCTGAAGTATACAGAGTACAATGTGAGTTAGGTTTATCCCACTCGCCCAGTAAGCTGATGTGACGCCCCTGGATCGGGTACTATGGGAATTTCAGCGTTCCCGCCAGAATCCACATAATATCTGATCCCGAGTTGTCAGTTCTGATACCATTACAACAGTTCACGAATAATCCACAACAACAACAGAGGAGATATATACAAGACGACTCAAATGAGTCAAGAATACAACTTATACAATACAAAGATCCAAATAACAGCGGCAGACGACAATATCCGACTACAGACAAGATACAAATTGGACTAAGAGTCCTGAAGATAACCGATGGCGTCCAATCCCTGCCCAGGCCAAGCCGGAGGAATTCCCAAGCTAACTACGTCAGACTTCAAACCTGTGACTGCATTGTGAATACAACCCCGAATCATGGGGTCAGTACTGGGGGTACCGGCAGGCGGAAAAGCAATACTCACAAGATACCAATGCAACCAGTCATCACAAGATACAAATACTTTGGGTACAAAGGAAGGAGTTGGTGTAATGAAGCGGCAGCACTAGGCAATCTACAGAGACGCGCTACAACTCTCGTCTATTAGAAAGGGATGAGAGAGCGCGACAAAACCAACTATAACTACTCACCAAAAAAAATACCCATCCAGTGTTACCCCCTACGAAGGAAGGAACCCCAAGGAAACTCACACTGTTGAGTAACGTGACATTCATTTTGATAGTGGAGGTAATCTATATTACTAGTCAAGTTATCATCTTTGAGTGTAAGTTGTCTGAGTACTTGTTACCCAGCACTTTCACCAAGTCGCCACATAACCGCGGACGACACGGCTTCTCGAGGAGATTTATCCCTGCAGGGTGCGCTACAGTACCCGTACACACTCAAGCCACCAACTAAAACTCAGGTTGGCTCGACACGACTCATTCCTTCTCTACAACCCATCCTAGGAGCCACGGAGCTATAAGGTCCCGGCCAGTCCGACCTAACCTAAGCGCAAGGGTGAAACCACACCCCCCGGCACCACAGGCCTCGCCCTATATGTATGAGTCTTCATCTTCCATGGGGTACCAATCCGTTCGTGCAATGCGTATGAGAAAATGGAACACCCGAACTAAGTGTGTCTCTTCGGACAAGCTGCAAATTAGGTCTAAGTCGAGGGGGTCCCATACTACCTCCCGGATGCGGTTAGCGCGCTCATCATGGATCAATGGACAAGACCCTTTTCCTAGTTTCGACACTAGTAGGCTCCAAAACCACGCCGGGCCTCTTGCCGGTGCCTTATCATCAAATTATTATTATTACCCCAAACATTAACATGATGTTGATTAAGTTGAAACCCAACTATCTTACTAAACAGGTGATATGAAAAAGGACAACAAGACTTGAGCGCAAACAACACTAAGCATGCAACTACGACACGAGGGCCAACAAGGTAAACAAGCAACAGTTAATAGAAAGTGGAGGGAAGGCTATATCATGGCTGCAAGGTAAACATATGATAGGATCGAGACACAAGCATCGAATCATATGGCTAGAATAAAGACAACGGAAAGAATCGGTAACAAGTGATGAAAGGCAGCCATAGGTAGCAAGTGAATAATGCTTGCATGGAATCCAGCTTGTAGAGGTAGCAGAACTTGTCGTTGCTCACATCATCTCAACGTTCTATCCGGGAAGAAGCAAAGCGCTAAAAGAAACAACGAGATGCAACACTTACAACTATGGCAAAAGATCCAGCATAATCAAGATATAGATGCATGACATGTGAGATGCAACTTAACCAATTTAAGCGGGACCGAAGTCCCAACAATTAATTTAGAATGTTCAAGTTATTTATCTAACCATCAAGATTAAATGTTGTTTAGCATGGAAAACAATTCATAGGTGAGCTACACAAGATTAAATGGAATAGGGCACCAATTGAATTAAATGCCCAACACATTCCATGTTTATTAATTAGGTGCACATGCATAACACTACTAACAAAGGAAGATGCAAGATGCAAACATGAGCATGGATGGCATATTAATATTCCTTGCATTTTTCTGATCAAAATAGACATAAAGTTTGCATTATTTGGCTTAGTAAAACAAAAGTTATGAGCATAAGGTTGTTTTCTAAAAAGTGCAGGGATGTGCTGGTGATAGAAATAGAAGAAGGGAGGGCTCCGGTATAAAAACAGAGGACGAGGGGCCTGAACAGAAAAGATCCAGATCCGATCTGGATCTGAGGGATGTTCACCGGGATTTCGGCTAGTCCAGGAGGCTGACCTGCGGGCCCTGATTCCACACGGGCGCTGACGAGGCAATTGGAGAACACAGTGGCAGAAACGGTCACTGACTGGTGGGGCTGGCTTCCGCGCGGTAAAAAGAGAAAAAGGGAGGCTTTGCCTCGGGTGGGATTCAAATCCTGGTTTCCAGGCGTGAGGATCTGGTGCACAGCCACTGTGCTATGTGCATGCTTGTGTATGGATCCAGATCGGACATATTAAGTGGAAACAGAGACGAGTTAACTGAACTTTTGACAGCAAATTCAGACCGGTAACAGACAGCGATGACGGACGATCGGAGACCGGCGACGACCGAATCCAGAGTGCGCGTGGGTTCTACGGGGTGCTGCTGGGTGTGGAATAGGTGTGGGTACGAGGTGCAGGTGGGTGTGATCGATCAGTGTAAGGGAAGCAGAGGTATGGTGCGGGTGCTGCCCTGCGTGCACCTAAAGAAGAAGCCAAGAGGCGGCCATGGATAGCGAGCTTGTTCGACGCCGAGCGAACACAGAGCACGAGGAGGAAGGGGAAACGGTCCCGAAGGTGAGTCTCACCTCGAGGGGTCGATGGTGCGGGGTTTGGTTTGGCGGTGACGACGAAGACCCAGTTGTGGCTCCAGGATTTAGTGGCTGGGTATTCATTTAAAAAAAATTGCTCTAAATACAATATGTAGACAAAATAGTACGTATGGCGCTAGCAACTTTTCGAAACATCCGGACAAAATAATTAATTTTCCAATCAAGTATAAACATTTGATTGATGAATTGATGATATCCCCATCTTACTGTATAACTCTGCGATTGGCTTTTTTTGTAAGAGATTGATTACATCATCATCCTTTACTCTATCTTTAACATTGACAACACACATTGAGATTGAAATCCGGTTCCTAAATCATGTTTGAGTGCCCCCAAATCCGTTTCTGGTTTATCATCTTCATTCATACCTTTATCATCTTTTACGAGTGGGGTTGGGTTTGCTCCTATACTATTTGGTGCTTGTACTAACGCCAATTGCAAATTGCTCTGAAGGAGAAATACAAGTACTAGATGCAACATGTCGCACCCGGACTTCTAGAGGATACTCGCAGTTTCGTTGAACAGTAGTTGATTGGATTACAGGGCTTACCGGCACCCGCATCTCTTACGAGTAGGCCAACACACGTATGTGTGAGAACCAACCCCTACTGTTCATCGTCTACGTAAACCATCCCATAGAAATCAGGATACTACCATTGACGTACTTCATACCATACACACATGGTACGTCAACGGCGTTTAACAGAATGATAGCACAACATATCTCTAAGACACAAATAAATAGAAATAAGTTGCAAATAGCTCTCACTAGAGCAGAGATAGCAAATACAATCATCCAGAGGACACATGTCCCAACATATCATCATTACAACACAGCGGAAGCATCCAAAATGTCTGAGTACAGACAAGATCCAAATAGGCTTAAGAAGCCGGAAAAGAAAAGACGGAGCCCATCCACGATGTCTCGGATCCTGCCAGGGTCCGCTATCTACTCGTCAGCAGCCTCGTCAAACTCCACGTAGTAGTCATCACGGGGATCCTCGTAAGCGTAGTCTGCAGAAACCACAGCCCCAAAGGGGTCAGTACAACAACGTACTGGCAAGCAAGACTCACAGTTCACCAAAGTGTAACCCGTCAACACCAAGCACAGATGCTTTGGGTTCAACGGAAGAAAAGGGGATACAAAAGATGCGGCAGCTGGCTGCACTAACCAACTACAGATACATACTACCACTTCCGGCTAACAGAAAGGAGATAAGATAGCGTATCGTAACCAACTATAACTAACCACCAAACAAACCCATCCTGGATCTCGCCCCTTATCCAAAGAAGCAATCCGAGGATAAACTCACACAGTTGGATTAATGATGGTTCAAGTTATTGTGGTAATAAGACTATTACTAGTCAAGTTATCATTAATTAGGTGTAAGTTGTTCTGAGTACTTGTTAACCAGTACTTTCACCAAGTCAACCATAACCGCGGAAAACACGGCTTCTCGAGAAGATTTATCCCTGCAGGGGTGCACCAATTTGGCCGTACACGTAAGAATACCCCGCCAGGATGGAAATGCACTTCCACCAAGCGAGGCACTCAACACAACTCAACTCTTCTTCGCATCAAGCCCAAAGAACCACGTGCTGTGCGTGCGCGGCTAATCGAGCCCCACGAAGAAAAGGGGACCCTCATAGCACTCTAAGACCACGCCGCCCTAAATGCCGACTACAAAAGTTCCACCCTGGCCTCGGGTTCGTACCTGCATATGCGTGCATCAAATGGAAAGCCCGAACTAAGTGTGGCGATTTGGACGAGATGCGAATCGAATCAAATTGAGGGGGGCGCCCATACACGCTTCCCACATGCGGTTAGTGCGCTCATCATGGATCAGTAGACAAGACCCTTTTCCTAATTAGGTTCGACACTAGCAGGCCTCAAAACCACGTCGGGCCTCCTGCCGGTGCCTTATCACCAAATTATTATTACCTCAAACATTAACAGGTTGATTGTTTAACATCGAGCCCCAGAACATAATAGAATATAGTACAGAAAGTAACGGGTAACAGACTCGAGCAGAAACAACCCTAAGCATGCTAGTAAGACACGGGCAACAAGCAAAGGGGTTATAGGTGTGGAGGTGAGGCTATATCAGGGTTAAGGATAACATGTGATAGGTTCGTAACAGAAGCAACGATTCATAGGGCTAGCAGAATACACAACGGAAAGTATCGGTATCCAAGATTGAAAGGAACACAATGGTTCATGTGAGTGAATACTTGCCTGCAAACTCAGTAGCCTGGTACTGGGCTAACTCCTCAGAAGGGGTGTCGTAAAGCTCGTCTGTCTCAACGTCGTCGTCTATTCGAGAAGAAGCAAACAAACAACGCAAAGAGACAAACAATCAATAACATGGCATAATGCACAATCATGGGATGATGCATGACCATTTAATTGATGCATCAAAAATAAACTAGTTGACATGGTAACATAACATAATTAAATGGACCCACATGCAATTTGGGATTGCATATGGAAAGCCCATGAATTAAGGTTGAAATAATTGTTTTACAACTAATCAACAGGTGAAGGTGGATTAGTATGATGCATGGATGAGGAAAACAGAAAAAATAACAACAATAGAAACCATTGAGATAAGGTTTACCAAGTTTGGAATTTTAGTTATTAAGTTAAGGAATTTTGGTTCTTAAAGGTGTTACACAAGCATTTGTTGTTTTCAACAATTTTAATTGTTCAAAACAGATAACAAAGTTCATAGTTGGAAAGTACACAAAATTTTAGGTGGATTACATGTTTCAATTATTGAAAAAGGAATTAAGATGAATTATTTATGAATTAAACAAGGTTAACAAGATTTAAAAGGATTTAATTCAAGTATGAATTTATTTGAATTTTATTTGTTCAAAACATTAAACCAAATTCATATTTGAAAAGTTTATACTTTTCTGGTTTGAAAACATATTTTATAAGTTCAAAAATAATTTAAGTTGAGCAAGTTATGAATTTAGCAATTTTAAATGATTTAAACAAGGTTTAAATTATTTAAGCAATTTTAATTATTCAAAACATGAAACAAAGTTTATATTTGCAAAGTACATGAAAAATGGGATGGAAAACATATTTTATTTGTTGAGTTTGGAATTTTTATGCTCAAGTTATGAATTTTGTAAATTTAAATGAATTCAACAAGGATTCAAATATTTCACCAATTTAAAATATTCAAAACAGTAAAAAAAATTATATTTGGGTAGAGAATTCAATTTGGTATGAAAAACATATTTAAAATGTTGAATTTAGAGTTGTAATGAATTATTTAGGCATTTTACAAGATTAGGGTGTGATCTGCCATTTAATACAGCTGCTAGGGACTTGGAAATAAAATTACAGGGACCTAGAAGTAACTACAGGGACCTGTGTGCAAATTGGAGTGGATCTGGATCTAGGAAAAGAATGCAAAAAAAAGATGGGTTTTAGATGCAGGGGTGGGATTCGAACCCCTGCCCTCCTGCTGGCAGCGCATTGGAGTAACCAGTGGGCTACTGTTGTGGTTGTGAAAGGGGACTACTCGCAGGGGGGTTAAGGTTCAGAACGTACTGAAAATCAATTCGGAAAAAAGGAGCAGAAAAGGGGGGGTGGCTGGGATTCGATCCCCTGCGCTGCTGGGGCGCGCGCAGCGAACGCTGCCAGATGGGCTGCTGCGGCTGTTGCGATGTATACGGGGTCGATTTGGTTTTGAACCTAACACGTTGCGTTAACTGAACTGCAAGCGAACCTACAGGTGTTCTTCCCTGTCGACGAAACAGAGTAGCGACGGCAACAAACGGCCAGAAAATCGCGGCATGTTCAGCACAGAAACGAGAGGTGAGATAGCAGAATGGAAAGGGGGGCTCACCCTCTTCGCAGGGGTGGCCTCTGCGCGGCCGGAGGGAGACGGGGGCGGCGGCGGCGTGTCCGGCGAGCGGCGGCCCGTGGCTGAAGGAAACGGCGGCGCCCTCTCCCCACGGTGGCGGCGGAGATGGGAGAGAGGAGGGAGAGGATGCGGGTAGGCTAGGGTTAGGGTTTGGCATCGAGGAGGAAACCTAGGGGGTTCAAAAGGAGGAGGGGGAGTGGAGCAGTGGGGGCACGTTGTCGCTGTCTCCATTGCTGACGTACGCTGTACGGAGGTTGGGGGAGAAAGGGGTAGCGGGCTGCAGCCTGGGTGGGCTGGGCCTGCCCACTGGCTGCCCTCCCCTCTCTCTGTTCTTTTATTTTATTTTTGTTCTGTTACTTTTTTTTTGCTGAAATAGAAATAGGAAGAAATAGATAGGTTTTTGGGTTAGGAAAATTTAGGAAAATTTGTTATAGTTTATTTAAGATAACAACAACAACTTGCAAGTTTAGATTTCCAAAATAATTAAATTATGTTGCTGTTTGAAATTTGAGTGAAATCAATATTAATTGAATAACTTAACTTAAGCAATTAAGTTTTTAAATTCAAGTTTAATTGGAAACAAGTGAATGAATTGTTTTGTAATTTTCATAATTTCAAATTGGGTGCTGTTTGTAATTTGCAATTGAATTTGAATAAAATTTGAATTGAGTGAATTATTAAAAGACATAATTTTGAATAGTTTGAACCTTATGGTTTAATGGAAACAATTGGTTGTTTTGATTGAACTTTTTATTTGGAAAAATTGTAACATAACAAGTATGAAACAAGGTTTGAATTTGAAATAGAAAACAAAGGAAAACAAATGCAATGATTAAGATGACATGATGCAAAACATTAGTAAACAAGAAACAAACATTCTAGGGGTGGTTTTCATACTTGGGATGTTACAAAACGCCCCCCCTTGAAGGAATCGCGCCTCGAGATTCCTACTGAGAAGAGAAAAGGTCCGGATACTTCTTGCGAAGATCCTCTTCGGTCTCCCACGTTGCCTCTTTATCGGAATGATGGGACCACTGCACTTTCAAGAACTTGGTGCTCTTGTTGCGAGTCTTACGCTCGGTCTCATCGAGAATTCGAACAGGTTGCTCCTCATAAGATAGATCTTCTTGCAGTTCAATGGAATCATGATCAACTGCACGATCTGGATCTTTGAAACACCTCTTGAGCTGTGACACGTGAAACACATCGTGCACCTTGGATAGTTTTTCTGGAAGTTCAAGATGATAGGCATTTTCCGCACGCCTTGAGAGAATCTTGAAAGGACCAATGTATCTTGGTGCAAGCTTTCCTTTCACACCAAAACGATGAGTGCCTCTGAGGGGAGTTACACGGAGATATGCCTTGTCACCAGGTGCATAGATCATATCCCTGTGCTTGCTGTCATAGTAGCTTTTCTGACGAGACTGAGCAATCTTGAGATTGTCACGAATGATGTGAACTTCCTCTTCGGCTTCCTTAACAATGTCAGGGCCTAAGAGTGAACGTTCACCAGCTCCAGACCAATTGATTGGACTCCTGCATCTGCGGCCATAGAGAGCTTCAAATGGTGCCATGCCTAGGCTTGCCTGGAAGCTGTTGTTGTAGGAGAATTCAGCATATGGAAGACATTCCTCCCATTTCATGCCAAAGGAGAGACCACATGCTCTAAGCATATCCTCGAGAATCTGATTGACTCTTTCGACTTGCCCTTGAGACTGAGGATGGTAAGCTGTGCTGAACAGAAGTTTGGTGCCCAATGCTTCTTGAAAGCTTTTCCAGAAATGAGAAGTGAATATGCTTCCACGGTCTGAGCTTATTTCCAACGGAACACCATGAATAGGAACAATCTTTGCTGTGTAGAGCTCTGCTAATTGACTAGCTGAGATTGTTTCTTTGACAGCAAAGAAGTGAGCTACCTTAGTGAGACGATCAATGACAATGAAGATTGCATCGTTGCCCTTCTTGGACTTTGGAAAACCAGTGATGAAGTCCATTTCAATCATGTCCTACTTCCACTCAGGGATTTTCAGAGGTTGTAGAAGACCGGCTGTTTTCTGATGAACTACCTTAACACGTTGACAAACGTCGCATTCAGAAACGTATTGAGCAATTTCACATTTCATGCCAGGCCACCAATACAATGTTTTGAGATCCTGGTACATCTTTGTACTTCCAGGGTGTATGGAGAGAGGAGTTTCATGAGCCTCCTTGAGAATAACATCTTTGAGACTTTGAACTTGAGGAACTGCAATGCATCCTTCAAAGAACACAGTTCCTTTGTCATCAATTGAGAAGGACTTAAATTTCTCCTTGCCTTCTTTGATGTGTTCTACCATCTTCTTGATTTCAGCATCCCGAAGTTGTTCAGAACAAATCTTGTCCTCGAGAGTTGGACTGGCTGTCAAGTTCGCAAGATAGCCTTGAGGAACAAGACCAAGGTTTAGCGTCTGGAATTCTTCATGAAGTGGAAGTTGGCTTTCCATGATCATGAGATTATTGCAATACGACTTGCGACTGAGAGCATCGGCCATAATATTAGCCTTGCCCGGAGTGTAAGAAATGGTGAGATCAAAGTCTTTAATCTTTTCAATCCATCTCCTTTGCCTGAGGTTTAGATTGGGTTGAGTGAAGATGTATTTCAGACTCTTATGATCGAAAAAGATTTCAGTGCGGTTACCCAACAAGTATTGCCTCCATTTCTTGAGGGCAAACACAACTGCTGCAAGTTCTAGGTCATGTGTGGGATATTTTTGCTCATGTGCATTCAACTGACGTGAAGCATAAGCCACAACTTGACGTTCTTGCATAAGAACTGCACCTAGACCTTGGAGAGATGCATCGCAGTATATTTGGAAAGGTTTGGTAGGATCTGGGCCAACCAGAACTGGTGTAGAAGTGAGTTTAGTCTTCAGGAGATTGAAACTTTCATCACATTGTGGTGACCAAACGAACTTCTTGTCCTTCTTTGTGAGATCAGTGAGAGGTTTGGCAATCTTGGAAAAGTTTTGGACGAAACGATGGCAATAGCTAGCCAAGCCAAGAAAACTTCTTACTTGCTTCACCGTCTTAGGAGGTTTCCAATCAACAATTTCTTTAACCTTTTCTGGATCAATGGCTATGCCCTTGGCGGAGATGACATGACCAAGTAAGCAACTTCTGGAATCCAGAACTCACATTTGGAGAACTTGGCGTATAGACGATGCTCGCGAAGTTTCATGAGAGTGATACGAAGGTGTTCTTCATGCTCTTCCTCGGATTTTGAGTAGACCAGAATGTCATCGAGATATACCACAACGAACTTGTCGAGGTATTCATGGAAAACAGAATTCATGAGTCGAGAGAATGTCGCCGGTGCATTGGTGAGACCAAAGGACATGACGGTGTATTCATATAGACCGTAGCGAGTGGTGAAAGCTGTTTTTGGAATATCTTCCTTTCTGATCTTTATCTGATGGTAACCCATTCTCAAGTCCAACTTGGAGAATATTGAGGCTCCAGCAAGTTGATCAAAAAGATCATCGATACGAGGAATTGGGTACTTGTTTTTGATGGTTTTCTCGTTAAGAGGACGATAGTCAACAACGAGTCTCTTTGTGTGATCCTTCTTCGCAACGAACAGAGTTGGGCAACCCCAAGCCGAGGAACTAGGTTGAATGTAACCTTTTTCCATGTACATATCGATTTGCTCCTTTAACAGTTTCAGTTCAGGAGGAGCTATCTTGTATGGATGCTTGGAGATTGGAGCAGTACCTGGTTCAAGCTCGATCACGAACTCAACTGCTCTGTCCGGAGGCATCCCTGGCAACTCTTCTCGAAAGACGTCAGGGAATTCACAAACCACCGGAACATTTTCAAGTAGAGGTAGAGGTTTTGCATCGATGGTGTACAGATGAATGGAACTTGAATCATTTGGAGAATAGACTATCTGGCCAGAAGGGTGGAACAGAGTTATTGACTTTTGAGCACAGTCAATTTTAGCTTGATTTGCCTTCAGCCAATCCATACCAAGAATGACATCAATGTCAGAATTTCCCAGCAGTATGAGAGAAGCAAGGAATATGTGGCCTCCAATTAGAATTTGATTTCTGTGACTGATCTTAGACGTTTGCATAGTAGCTCCAGGGGAGTTTACTACTAGCGGGGAACCCAAACCAACAAAGGGAAGTTTAACTGCTGTCGCAAAGATCTTTGACACGAAAGAATGTGATGCTCCGGTATCAAACAACACTTTAGCTGGGTTAGAGTTTACGGGGAATGTACCGAGAACGACGTCAGGAGCTTCCTCAGCTTTGTCGATCTTGACATGATTCACCCTTGCGGTCCTCCCGACAGGCCTGTTGTTGGAATTGAAGGCTTTAGGCGGGGGAGCACGCACCATTGCCTGGTTTGTGTTGGGACGAGGTGGTGGTGGAGGTAGCTGCCTCTGCGTGCACTTGTCAGCGTAGTGCCCCGTCTGCTTGCACTTGTAGCAAGTGACGACACGAGGAGGCCCTGGCCTTGGCTGCCCCATCGAAGCCCTCTGATCATGCATCTGAGCAGGGTTGGGTGGGCGGGGAGCGAAGCTTGGAGAAGCTTGGGCGTATGGAGCCCGAGTGACAGCACCATTTGGCACCCAGATGCGGCGCTTCTGCGGAGGGGTGGTCATGTTGGAGGAGGAACCACCCTCACGCGAGTGCTTGCGAGACTCCTCGAACGCCTTGCGCCCATTTTCTTCATTGAGCGCGGTGTTCACGAGCTCCTCGAAGTTGTTGGCCTTGATGTTGGTGAGGGCATACTTGAGTTCCGGGTTAAAATCTCTGCGGAACCTTGCCATCTTCTTAGCCTCATTGGACACCTCATCACCAGCGTAACGAGCGAGGCGATTGAACTCACTCTGATAGCCAATGACGTCCAGCTTGCCCTGCTTGAGTGAGAAAAACTCTTCACGCATCCTTTCCATGAGACCATATGGAATGTGGTGCTTCAGGAAAGCTTCCTTGAAACAACCCCAGGTGATTGGATAGCCAGCTCTCATGGTCTGGTAGTTTTCCCACCAAGTAGTTGCCTGACCCTTCAGGAGATAGGAGGCATACTTGACCTTGTCTTCCTCAGCAACGTGAGAAATCTCCAGAGCCCTAGCTATCTCACGGATCCAGTCATCAGCATCCAGAGGCTCGCGTGTGGCCACGAAAGCTCTTGGGCCCAGACTGAGAAACTCCTTGATACTGACTCGTGGAGCATTCTGGTTGTTGTGCTGGTTAGTCTGAAACTGGGCCATCTGTGCCATGACTTGCGTCATCTGAGTCAACAGATCCGTGATTGGCGGTGGCTCAGGCGGGGTGTTCCTTGTTGGCGGCATCCTGAATAGACATGCATTTTAGCACAACAACAGAAAAGGATAGACTTGGAAACCGAAAGAGAGATTATTCCGACGCATGAATAGATAACCAACAGGTACATCATCACATGTTCCAATACATCAGAATATCCAACACACCACAAATGGTTCGAATGCCAAAGGATAACTAAACATAGCTAAGAATGGATACATCGGTACTCCCATGCTCATCACGCAGGACGGCGGCTAGGAGTACGGCGAGAGGTACGGTGAGGAGGACGCCCACGAAAGTAAGTAGAACGACGATCCACATAGTTCTGACATGGTCTGAGAGCGACTCTAGGTGTGGTGAAGTACATAGCGTCGACTCCCTGTGCTCCAAAGCGTGGAATCCCAGTGTAACCAGCACCGAGGTTGAGGAGTGGACCTCTGATCGGCTCGTAACCTCCAACATCTGGCAGACGACGACCAACTGGCTGATCGAAACGTGCAAAGTGCTCGTCTCCAACAAAGTCTGTGGTGTACGTCGCCAGACGAGTCAAAGCAAGGTAGAGCTGCTCTCTGACTGAAGCCAACTCCTGAGATAGTGTGCTGGCAACTGCGTCACTGTGCCTCACAAACTGAGTGGTGGTGTGCAGCCTGGAGTTATCATGCTCGTAGACATCCAGGTTGTCGTAGAGAGTGAAGTGAGCTCCCTCCGAAGTGATGTAACCACGGGGAATGTGGCGATAGATGGAATCGTCAAATCCCCAGTAGTCAGCACGAAGGACGGTGAGACTCACATAAGCTGCCTGTTGCACGGCCATATCCACTGTGGAACCTACTGCCTCGTAGCGGTGGACTACGCTCATGCCATCATCTGACAGAATGTAGACGATAGCCTGGTAGTAGGTCTGGTCAAACTCTCGCTGCTGCTCGTAGACCTGGTACTCTGGTGCCCAACGGAACCCCAGATAAGTGACCATGTCCCTTAGCATCTCCAGATAACCGGCAGTGCTCTCGCAACGAGTCATCCGAACCACCTGCGGGAAGAACCTGAGATCCATCTGCAGATGATCGGGGAAGTTTTGATTAGACGCCGGTAGAAGAACTGAAGTGGAAAGCAACAACAAGGTTTCAACGGACGAAAAGGATGTTGAGAAGAACAGGATATCGAAGCAACATCGGGAAACACGAGACCAAAAACTCCTGAGGTACTACGAAAAACCCATCCGGGCTTCTAAAGGATCAATATCTACTGCTTAAGGAATAGAGGATCTGCTTCCGGGGCTTACACGCCTCCGTTCTCAATCATGAGTAGGCAACATGATAAATCATGTCACAACCACCTCCATTCCTATGGTCTAGTAGATATAACTATCCTAGAGAAACCAGGATACGTGAAATCCTAACTTGAAAGTTTAGATGAGAAGGGAAAACAACGTTGCACTTCCTAACCAGAAAAAGGGAGGGTGGGTGGGGAAAGAAAAAAAGAACAGAATTCCTACTCTCACGTTTCATTTTTCCTATATAGCTACAAAATAGTTTCTAGACTCAACTACGACCAGTAAAAGGGGATCCTACAGGCAGACAGGCTCTGATACCATTTGTCGCACCCGGACTTCTAGAGGATACTCGCAGTTCCGTTGAACAGTAGTTGATTGGATTACGGGGCTTACCGGCACCCGCATCTCTTACGAGTAGGCCAACACACGTATGTGTGACAACCAACCCCTACTGTTCATCGTCTACGTAAACCATCCCATAGAAATCAGGATACTACCATTGACGTACTTCATACCATACACACATCGTACGTCAACGGCGTTTAACAGAATGATAGCACAACATATCTCTAAGACACGAATAAATAGAAATAAGTTGCAAATAGCTCTCACTAGAGCAGAGATAGCAAATACAATCATCCAGAGGACACATGTCCCAACATATCATCATTACAACACAGCGGAAGCATCCAAAAGGTCTGAGTACAGACAAGATCCAAATAGGCTTAAGAAGCCGGAAAAGAAAAGACGGAGCCCATCCACGATGTCTCGGATCCTACCCGGGTCCGCTATCTACTCGTCGGCAGCCTCGTCAAACTCCATGTAGTAGCCATCACGGGGATCCTCGTAAGCGTAGTCTGCGGAAACCACAGCCCCAAAGGGGTCAGTACAACAACGTACTGGCAAGCAAGACTCACAGTTCACCAAAGTGTAACCCGTCAACACCAAGCACAGATGCTTTGGGTTCAAAGGAAGAAAAGGGGATACAAAAGATGCGGCAGCTGGCTGCACTAACCAACTACAGATACATACTACCACTTCCGGCTAACAGAAAGGAGATAAGATAGCGTATCGTAACCAACTATAACTAACCACCAAACAAACCCATCCTGGATCTCGCCCCTTATCCAAAGAAGCAATCCGAGGATAAACTCACACAGTTGGATTAATGATGGTTCAAGTTATTGTGGCAATAAGACTATTACTAGTCAAGTTACCATTAATTAGGTGTAAGTTGTTCTGAGTACTTGTTAGCCAGTACTTTCACCAAGTCAACCATAACCGCGGAAAACACGGCTTCTCGAGAAGATTTATCCCTGCAGGGGTGCACCAATTTGGCCGTACACGTAAGAATACCCCGCCAGGATGGAAATGCACTTCCACCAAGCGAGGCACTCAACACAACTCAACTCTTCTTCGCATCAAGCCCAAAGAACCATGTGTTGTGCGTGCGCGGCTAATCGAGCCCCACGAATAAAAGGGGACCCTCATAGCACTCTAAGACCATGCCGCCCTAAATGCCGACTACAAAAGTTCCACCCTGGCCTCGGGTTCGTACCTGCATATGCGTGCATCAAATGGAAAGCCCGAACTAAGTGTGGCGATTTGGACGAGATGCGAATCGAATCAAATTGAGGGGGGCGCCCATACACGCTTCCCACATGCGGTTAGTGCGCTCATCATGGATCAGTAGACAAGACCCTTTTCCTAATTAGGGTCGACACTAGCAGGCCTCAAAACCACGCCGGGCCTCCTGCCGGTGCCTTATCAGCAATTATTATTACCTCAAAATTAACAGGTTGTTGTTTAACATCGAGCCCCAGAACATAATAGAAATATAGTAACAGAAATTAACGGGTAACAGACTCGAGCAGAAACAACCCTAAGCATGCTAGTAAGACACGGGCAACAAGTAAAGGGGTTATGGGTGTGGAGGTGAGGCTATATCAGGGTTAAAGGATAACAGGTGATAGGTTCGTAACAGAAACAACGATACATATGGCTAGCAGAAAGACAACTGAAAGTATCGGTATCCAATGTTGAAAGGAACACAATGGTTCATGTGAGTGAATACTTGCCTGCAAACTCAGTAGCCTGGTACTGGGCTAACTCCTCAGAAGGGGTGTCATAAAGCTCGTCTGTCTCAACGTCGTCGTCTATTCGAGAAGAAGCAAACAAACAACGCAAAGAGACAAACAATCAATAACATGGCATAATGCACAATCATGGGATGCTGCATGACCATTTAATTGATGCATCAAAATAAACTAGTTGACATGGTAACATAACATAATTAATTGGACCCACATGCAATTTGGGATTGCATATGGAAAGCCCATGAATTAAGGTTGGAATAATTGTTATACAACTAATCAACAGGTGAAAGTGGATTAGTATGATGCATGGATGAGGAAAACAGAAAAAATAACAACAATAGAAACCATTGAGATAAGGTTTACCAAGTTTGGAATTTTAGTTATTAAGTTAAGAAATTTTGGTTCCTTAAAGGTGTTACACAAGCATTTGTTGTTTTCATCAATTTTAATTGTTCAAAACAATTAACAAAATTCATAGTTGGAAATTACACAAAATTTTAGGTGGATTACATGTTTCAATTATTGAAAAAGGAATTAAGATGAATTATTTATGAATTAAACAAGTTTAAACAAGATTTAAAAGGATTTAATTCAAGTATGAATTTATTTGAAATTTTATTTGTTCAAAACATTAAACCAAATTCATATTTGAAAAGTTTATACTTTTCTGGTTTGAAAACATATTTTATAAGTTCAAAAATAATTTAAGTTGAGCAAGTTATGAATTTAGCAATTTTAAATGATTTAAACAAAGTTTAAATTATTTAACCAATTATAATTATTCAAAACATGAAACAAAGTTTATATTTGAAAAGTACATGAAAAATGGGATGGAAAACATATTTTATTTGTTGAGTTTGGAATTTTTATGCTCAAGTTATGAATTTTGCAAATTTAAATGAATTCAACAAGGATTCAAATATTTCACCAATTTAAAATATTCAAAACAGTAAACAAAATTTATATTTGGGTAGAGAATTCAATTTGGTATGAAAAACATATTTAAAATGTTGAATTTAGAGTTGTAATGAATTATTTAGGCATTTTACAAGATTAGGGTGTGATCTGCCATTTAATACAGCTGCTAGGGACTTGGAAATAAAATTACAGGGACCTAGAAGTAACTACAGGGACCTGTGTGCAAATTGGAGTGGATCTGGATCTAGGAAAAGAATGCAAAAAAAAGATGGGTTTTAGATGCAGGGGTGGGATTCGAACCCCTGCCCTCCTGCTGGCAGCGCATTGGAGTAACCAGTGGGCTACTGCTGTGGTTGTGAAAGGGGACTACTCGCAGGGGGGTACGGTTCAGAACGTACTGAAAATCAATTCAGAAAAAAGGAGCAGAAAAGGGGGTGGCTGGGATTCGATCCCCTGCGCTGCTGGGGCGCGCGCAGCGAACGCTGCCAGATGGGCTGCTGTGGCTGTTGCGATGTATACGGGGTCGATTTGGTTTTGAACCTAAGACGCTGCGTTAACTGAACTGCAAGCGAACCTACAGGTGTTCTTCCCTGTCGACGAAACAGAGCAGCGACGGCAACAAACGGCCGGAAAATCGCGGCATGTTCAGCACAGAAACGAGAGGTGAGATAGCAAAATGGAAAGGGGGGCTCACCCTCTTCGCAGGGGTGGCCTCTGCGCGGCCGGAGGGAGACGGGGGCGGCGGCGGCGTGTCCGGCGAGCGGCGGCCCGTGGCTGAAGGAAACGGCGGCGCCCTCTCCCCACGGTGGCGGCGGAGATGGGAGAGAGGAGGGAGAGGATGCGGGTAGGCTAGGGTTAGGGTTTGGCATCGAGGGGGAACCCTAGGGGGTTAAAAAGGAGGAGGGGGAGTGGAGCAGTGGGGGCATGCATGTCGATGTCTCCATTGCTGACGTACGCTGTACGGAGGTTGGGGGAGAAGGGGTAGCGGGCTGCAGCCTGGGTGGGCTGGGCCTGCCCACTGCCTGCCCTCCCCTCTCTCTGTTCTTTTTTTTTTGTTCTGTTACTTTTTTTTTGCTGAAATAGAAATAGGAAGAAATAGATAGGTTTTTGGGTTAGGAAAATTTAGTGATAAATTTTTGTAGGATGTTTATTGCAAAGCAACATTGCAAAGTTTTTGTTTTCAAAAATATTTAAGTTATGTGGCTGTTTGAAATTTGAGTGAAATTAACATTAATTGAATAATTTTGACTTAAGCAACTTAGAAGTTTTAAGTCCAAATTTTACTGTGAAACAAGTGATTGATTTGTTTTGCAAATTTCATAAGTTCAAAATAGTTGCTGTTTGTAATTGAATTTGAATAAAATTTGAATTAAGTGAATTATTAAATGCCATAATTTTGAATAGTTTGAACCTTCTGGTTTAATGGAAACAAATGGTTGTTTTGATTGAACTTTTTATTTGGAAAAATTGTAACATAACAAGTATGAAACAAGGTTTGAATTTGAAATAGAAAACAAAGGAAAACAGATGCAAACAAAAGGAAAACAAATGCAATGATTAAGATGACATGATACAAAACATTAATAAACAAGAAACAAACATTCTAGGGGTGGTTTTCATACTTGGGATGTTACACAACAGCTATCTGATTCGGTGTGGATGTTTGATCAGTTTTATTTGCTCTTGAAGCTTTCTCCGACAATGCAAATATGCTACTACATGCCGCCCCACGTATTATCTGTCAAATCGGGCCCCTAGTTAAAAACTAATTCCGAATCTAGCCTCCTAACAAAACTATTTTGAAATCTGGCCCCTAACTCAATGCCATCGCGGACGGAGCCAAAGCTGTGCAGCTAGGCGTGAGGACAGTGCGACACTGAAATGAGGTCGGCTCCCATTGCCATTGGCGCCGAACACTTGGAGAATTTTTTTGCAAGTTTTCCTTGGTGCCTAGCTGCACAAATTTGACTCGGACTTGGATGGCGCCAATCCCAGGGGCCATATTTCGAAATAGTTTTTCGAGGGGGCCAAACTTAGAATTATTTTTGATTGGAGGCCAGATTTAGCAAAACATACCAACCCCACTCTTTTTCTTCGTCTACATTACAATGAAACAAGGGGAATCAGAAATTTAAAACTTGCATAATTGCATTTAGAAAGATAGATATAATGGTACAAGTACGCTAGTATGCGGAACAAAATAATAAATCCAAAAAATGAGTGGACGGAAAAGATTGGGATGCTATTTTGGGGGTCCTACCTGGCCGCGTGGGCCTTCTGCCATTTTGCGCCGCTCAACGCTGCCTCGTGCGTGGTAAGAGAGACGAGAGACAGAAGCGTGCGTGTGTCTGCCAACGATCGAAACCACCACGAAACGTCTGCTGCGCCTGCAATGCGTGGCCTGTGGGCTCTGGGCCTTTACCTTTGACATGGGCTGATATGTATATATATCATTTTCTAGAAACATGGGTATTCAGCTGAATACAGGTGAATACACCTGCCGCCGCCCATGCGAAGACCGATCGAAGGCGAAGATGACGACGTCCCCGCAGAGCTCCACACGGACGGACGTCAACCTTGGCGAGGATGGCACGGCACTGCTGCTCCTTCCCGGGTCCTGCTCTTGGTCGTTGTGGACGGAGGACGGCGGCGTGGTTCAGTTACGATCATCGGTCGTCCCTTCCCGCCGACCACGGCACCGGCTCCACGAGCTAACATCTCGGCCATGGAGACGTTTTTGGCACGAGTGTGGTTTCGTGGACAGAGAGTAGGGGAGCTGAGGGAGAGAGATGGCGGCGCGAGGGGAGGAGGAGAGGGTCTAGGGTTGGGGAAGGCTAGGAGGCGGCTTATGGATGGATGGAGCAGGTGGTGGTGGTGCGGTGGTGGTTTGGAAGGGGAAAGCGACAGGCACGCCTCGTGCGTGCTCGTCCGTACGAAGGAGAAGAAAGGAGGTGGGCTAGGCTTGTTTTGGCCTGGTGGTGGGCTGCTCTCTCCCTTTCTCAAAATATATTTTTTTGTTAAGAAATTGTTTGGACACTATTAAAAACAGATTGATGCAACAAATTAATTACAGAAAATTTGGAAAACAAGATTGGATGAATTTTAAATGGTTTGGAAGTTTTAAAAGGCATGATGATGCATGATGTTATGAGATGCACTAAAAGAAAAACAAACAATTCTAATTGGGAAAATCCCCGGGTGTTACAGCTGACGCGCAGAAGCCGGATTCTAGAAGAACCTAACTCACATTGTACTCTGTATACTTCAGGGTTCAACCCTGATTTAGTGAGATTGCAGGAGTAGGAACGCCGCCTAGTTGCGACGTACCGAACCTAGGTAAAACCTTGGTGTCATTGTTCATCATACGATCACGCCCCCCCCCCACATATCTATCGGTAGTCTCATGGCACCCTCGTCTATGAATTCTACTACGATGTCTCGACAGTATAAATCGTCTCTTTCCGCCTTATCGGCGTGTGCGGAATACCTTCTAGCTGAATGAACAGAGGAGGATCTGCTCCGCTTTGGTGCATTGTTGCGTGAATACGCTTTTCTGGGATCATCATAGTTTCTTTCGACATTCTGGCGCTCGTATTCCTCGATTTCTTCCTGCTGTATTTTGATGTCAGCTTGTGTTTTAAGGAGGTTTTCCCCAGTTCGGAACAGATGTTGCTTCTTCCACATTATTGCTTGTCTCCTCGCTTCAAGCACTTCCGGCGGCTCATCACGTGCAACCGAGGTTTGGATCAGATCGAACTCCTCCTATTCCGATATTTGCGGGACAGGGATTTCAGTCATTTTCTTCTCCCCCGATTTTATGCCACTGCTACCTCCAACTTCTAGGTTTTGGTTGCCAATGTCTGCCAATTTCTCCATCTTTTTCTTCCGGGATTTGGATAGCAGCTTTTTGGCGGACTTCTTTTTCTTCTTGGAGGATGGAGGTTTCTTGTTTGGTTCATCTTCCGTCAATTCTTTGACATCAGGATAAGTCATACTCACTTTGCTGTCCTGCTCTTCTCCTTCTTCCTCATTATCTGGAGGAGGTGTCCTAGGGTCTTCCTCCTCTTCCTCTTCGGCATCCGACTTTCGAGTTGGTTTTGCCATGAGTACTTCATGGAAGCTTCCCTGCATGGATTTCACCTTTTTTTGAAGGTGTCCTCATCTTCATCTTTGGAATCCGTGTTGTACCTTGCGGATCCGGTTTCGGAGTCCAACCTTGTCTTGATAGCAGCTAGTATGGACTTAGCTTCTGAGTTCGTCGCCAGACTGGCGGATGTCGGATCTTCCACCTTATATGTGGGATTTGTATTTTCTGCCTGTTCCACGGGACTATCATCTTCCGTGTTTTCGGCGATCTCGGACTGTACCATGCCAATAAAGTGTGATCTAGCTGCAGGCATCACCGGAGAGGCGACAAACCTAGACATGTTTTGGCGATATGCAGCTATTGTGGCTTGATCTTCCCCTATGTATGAACATGGAAGATCTGAGCATAATCTGGCATTGAAACCTTCATCTATTGGGCATACGACGGGTGGGATAAAATTACTTCCACCACGGAATCCCATTACTTCCGCTGTCAAACCGATAAAAACATTATTAGATCCGAACGGTAAGACGAGGCACTTACCAGATGATTTTGTGCCGACATATCAGATCCGTTGTCGAGGAAGCGTCGGACATTGTCGTTGAATTCCAGGCTTCCGATGGTGATTGTCCTGCCAATTCCATTGAGTATCCCCGCTCCAAATGTAACTCCCGACGTCGTTGTCCTCGCGGTGGGCGCCAACTATCGGGACTTTGTAGTTAGGATCATGGACGGGGGTGCCATAACCTATTGGTAGAACCGTGGGTGGAAACGTCACAGTACTAGAAACAAGGACACAGTGTACCCAGGTTCGGTACAACGCAACTAGGCGGTGTTTATACTCCTGCAATTTCAATAAAATCAGGGCTGAAGCTTGAAGTATACATAGTACAATTGTGAGTATGGTTTCGCTAACTTCTCGGTGAGTTGGCTTCTAGCTAACTTGTTGTTGTTCTTTCGCTCCCGTCCGGCTTTATATAGATAGTCGGGATAGGGTTTAAAGGAAAGAAACCTAGAAGACTATGGAAAGCATCTAAACTTGGAAAGTAAGGAATCCAGCTTCTTCTCCAAGTCGCACCACGTTTAGGCCGTGGTCCAGGTTCTTCTAGAATCCAGCTTCATGTGCATTAGCTTAATGGGACGCCCAGTGGACTTTGTCCCATTACCCGCGGGCCACCGTGGTAATCTTGCCTCCGACCAATGCTGGATATACCCCTATTTAGCATATATCCGACAGAACTCCTTTTACCACATAGAAACACTTACAAGAGAATATCCATAAGTAGGAGATATTTAGTTTTTTCCGGCGAGAATCTCATATGGAGTATTCATTAAGCCTTTGCGGAGGTAGAGACGGTTTTATGAATGACATGTCGTAGAGATAGCTTCGGCCCATAGATATGGAGGAGATTTAAACACTGCCAACATGGACCTAGCCATATCGATAAGAGTCTAGTTCTTCCTCTCAGTTATACCATTTCATTGAGGGGTATAAGCAGCAGAATATTTATGACAAATTCCCTCTTCACTAAGAAATTGTTTTAGGGTGTAGTTCTTGAATTCGGAGCCATTGTGACTCCTAATGAAATGGGAACATTTCTGTTGATGATGAACTTGATTAGATAAGTCGATGATGGCTTGTTGGGTCTCACTCTTTAACTTGAAGAAATAAACCCAAGTAAATCTTGAATAGTTATCAACAATCACCATGCAATACTTCTTCCCACCAAGACTAGCTTTGGGCACGGCACCAAAGAGATCCGCATGAAGAAGTTCCAATATCCACTTTGATGAAATGATAGTCCTGCTTCGGTGGGAAGAATTAGGCATCTTTCCTTCAACACAAGCCCTACAAACATGATCTTTGGCAAAGCAAACATTTTCTTTTGGTCCGAGGATGTAGCCACCCTTGTGAAGGCTTTGCAAAGTTCTCATGTTGACATAGGATAAGAAGCAATGCCACAACCACCCCATGTTGGCCTTTCCGAGTGTTGGTTGACCCTGAAAAGTCTACCACATACAACTCATTTTCGACATGCCCAGAGGAAGCGACATCAAGAGTCTTTCTCCAGAAGAGTACCACGATGACAGGTTCAAATAAGATAGATAAACCCATATTCCCTAAAGCATGAACCGAAATTAAATTATAACCGAGGGACTCAACAAGCAGGAGATTTACAAGAGTGATGTTAGGAGCAACTGCCACCTTGCCGAGACCCATTACCTCAGATTTTGACTTTGTCTAAAAAATTGATGGTTGCTTGATTTATATTTGGTCTCCACTCCGTCATAAGCTCCATGATTTTTGTCATATGACTTGTACATCTACTATCAAGTATCCATTTTGACCCAAAGGAGCAGAGTCCTTCAAGAAATCATTGCCTTGAGTTAGGACCCAGTTTGGGTCCTCTCACGTTAGCCACAAGAGTCTTGTGAACCCAAATAAAATAGTAAATCAAATCAACAGTAGGACCAACATATGTTGCATACACAACACAATAAGAATCCTCAAAAAGAAGATAATGAGGATTGTTAGTTCCCGCGGAGTTGTGTGTGATGAGTGATTTTTTCCCTAATGACAACACCACTCACACTAACATTCTTCTTTACTTGTGCGGGCTTGGCCTTCTTCTTGTTCTTGTTCTTGGCAACATAGCCAAGATGTTTCTTTGCATTGTGTGGCCTTTGCATTACCACTCTATCATCAATGGGGCCCTTTCCTTTAATTCTGGCAAGCTCTTCCTTCAACCTAGAATTTTCCCCAAGAATATTTGCATGATCACAAGAATATGTAGAGGAACTAGGCACATTAAATTGAGATAGTTGAATTTTAAGTTTTTTATGTGACTTGGTACCGACAAAGTGTTCACTCTCCAAATCCTTGTGAGGTTTGGTGATCTTCTCTAGGTCCTCGGTTAGTGTAGCATGACCAACACCAAATTCAACCCTTTCATTTTAGACAATTTATATTTAGCAATATCACGGTCATGTTCCTTAGTAATTTTGTACATGGACTTATTATGTGACTCCTCAATAGTCTCAAGTTTATCATCAAGAGAGACTCGAAGCTCATGCTCTTCCTCAAGAGTAATGGTAGAAGAGGCAATTTCAAGAGCATCTTCCTTCTCAGCTTCACCTTTCTTCTCAAGAAGATCTTGAGCCTCTCCATCTTTACTCATGAGATTATCAAAGTATTTTTTGTTTCACCTTGCAAGTTAGACATAAATAGATCCAAAGAGGCAATTTCATCTTCTATACTTGTTGGGGGAAAGATAACCTGGTACCCCTAAGGACGAAGAAAATATGACCAGCCAGAAGCGAGACCCGGCCAGGAGGCAAAGCCTGGTCTGGGGGTAACTCAGCTTTGGAAGATGCTATAGAAGGAAGATTCTGGAAGACCCGGAAACCTTGTACAAGTCGGAGACTCAAGACTTGGAGGTCACGCAGGGGACCTAGATTAGGACTCTTAATATGGTATAACCCAGTTTTTACCTTGTACGACCAGGAGACCAGCCGCCCATATAAGCAGGCTCCTAGGTCATAGAGAGAGAGAGATTTCGGGTAGAAACCCTAGATTCCAGGTCTCGGCGAGAGTCAGCACGAGCCAAATTCCAGGTCTCGGCGAGAGTCAGCACGAGCCAAATCCCAGGTCTCGGCGAGAGTCAGCACGAGCCAAATTCCAGGTCTCGGCGAGAGTCGGCCAAATTCCAGGTCTCGGCGAGAGTCAGCACGAGCCAAATTCCAGGTCTCGGCGAGAGTCAGCACGAGCCAAATTCCAGGTCTCGGCGAGAGTCGGCCAAATTCCAGGTCTCGGCGAGAGTCAGCACGAGCCAAATTCCAGGTCTCGGCGAGAGTCAGCACGAGCCAAATTCCAGGTCTCGGCGAGAGTCGGCCAAATTCCAGGTCTCGGCGAGAGTCAGCACGAGCCAAATTCCAGGTCTCGGCGAGAGTCAGCACGAGCCAAATTCCAGGTCTCGGCGAGAGTCGGCCAAATTCCAGGTCTCGGCGAGAGTCAGCACGAGCCAAATTCCAGGTCTCGGCGAGAGTCAGCACGAGCCAAATTCCAGGTCTCGGCGAGAGTCGGCCAAATTCCAGGTCTCGGCGAGAGTCAGCCCGAGCTAAATTCCAGGTCTCGGCGACATTGCAGTCCGAGCCTCTAGATTGATTGCTAATAAGATCCCAGCTGGAAGTAAGCTATTATCTCCCATGGAGAGGTCGAACCAGGATAATCCTTGTGTACAAGACAAAGAGATCTAAGAGCCTTAACAATATCGCTTGGTATCGAGCATCCAGTGTAACACGAGAGTTGAGTTAATATCTTGGGATCGGAGACTCGGCGACTTGCTTGCCGGCTACCAGATCGTTTATCATCATGTTTTCCTCTGAGCTAAACCCTCTCCCAAACACCTGTGTCGTCTTGCCCCAAGATAAGTTACCCCCGGTAACGTCTGCCGTGATAATCCCACGACAGTTGGCGCCCACCATGGGGCCCACGTCCAAGGGTGTTTACATCACGGGAGAAGCTCGGGAGAACATGAAGAACCTCATCCTCGGCGAGATCTACATCAACCCCGAAGGAGAGAAGATGGTGGACGATTTTGGCTGGGGGCCAGAGTCGGATCTGCTCGAATCCGGATCTGTCATCACAATCGGCCGGGTCAACATCCTCATCGGCATGGTACGTACGTCCGGTTCAATCCCTGATGATTTTGAGTATGATTCTATATCAGCTTAGCCCAAGAGTGCTGCGCAACTTCGGTTAGCATGGCCCGGAGCGCTTCGCAAAAATTTATATCAGCTTAGCCCAAGAGTGCTGCGCAACTTCGGTTAGCATGGCCCGGAGCGCTTCGCAAAAATTTATATCAGCTTAGCCCAAGAGTGCTGCGCAACTTCGGTTAGCATGGCCCGGAGCGCTTCGCAAAAATTTATATCAGCTTAGCCCAAGAGTGCTGCGCAACTTCGGTTAGCATGGCCCGGAGCGCTTCGCAAAAATTTATATCAGCTTAGCCCAAGAGTGCTGCGCAACTTCGGTTAGCATGGCCCGGAGCGCTTCGCAAAAATTTATATTAGCTTAGCCCAAGAGTGTTGTGCAACTTCGGTTAGCATGGCCCGGAGCGCTTCGCAAAAATTTATATTAGCTTGGCCCGAGAGTGCTTCGCAATATTGTAAAATATTCTATTAATATTAGCTTAGCCCAAGAGTGCTGCGCAACTTCGGTTAGCATGGCCCGGAGCGCTTCGCAAAAATTTATATTAGCTTGGCCCGAGAGTGCTTCGCAATATTGAGAAATATCCTATTAGTATAAGCTTAGTCCAAGAGTGCTGTGCAACTTCGGTTAGCATGGCCCGGAACGCTTCGCAAAAATTTATATTAGCTTGGCCCGAGAGTGCTTCGCAATATTGTAAAATATTCTATTAATATTAGCTTAGCCCAAGAGTGCTGCACAACTTCGGTTAGCATGGCCCGGAGCGCTTCGCAAAAATTTATATTAGCTTGGCCCGAGAGTGCTTCGCAATATTGAGAAATATCCTATTAGTATAATCTTAGTCCAAGAGTGCTTCACAACTTCGGTTAGTGTTGCCCAAAGAGTTCTTGGCAACAGTATGTGGATCAATGTGGTAATGTTGCACAATTAAGCCTTTACTTTATAAACATTGATCCGGGTCTTGGGGGCTCTTACTTGAATAGTTTGTAGCTGCAATCCTAAGAACTGGCTTTTATGCCGCCAGTATAATCCTTGCCTATCTTGCTTAAGCTCGATGTGACTCGCACTTATATGGTCTGTTTGCTCTCCTGTAATCTCAATCAGTTATGATGCCCATGGGGACTTAACTGACCCTGTTTTTCAGAGTGAGTTCAGCAGTGATAATCCATGCGAAAGCCGGCTTACAGTTAAAGGTTTGCAAAAGAGTCATCTAAACCATCGACATATTGAGAGGACCCACCTCGGTAACCTGGAGGCATAAGAACCCAGGAAGAAACATGATTTATGGGATGTTATTGAGATAAACCTGGAGGCGTATGAACCCAGGAAGAATAACCGGGTTTTATCCTTTTATATATTATTTGTCTTATTTCGGGAGTTTAACCTGGATGATCGAGCTTGCTGCTTCACCTGAAACATGACGCCTAAAATCAAGATCATGAAGGAGAACAAGACCAGCTCGAATCCAGCTTAAACTTGGGGGCTACTGTTGGGGGAAAGATAACCTGGTACCCCTAAGGACGAAGAAAATATGACCAGCCAGAAGCGAGACCCGGCCAGGAGGCAAAGCCTGGTCTTGGGGTAACTCAGCTTTGGAAGATGCTATAGAAGGAAGATTCTGGAAGACCCGGAAACCTTGTACAAGTCGGAGACTCAAGACTTGGAGGTCACGCAGGGGACCTAGATTAGGACTCTTAATATGGTATGACCCAGTTTTTACCTTGTACGACCAGGAGACCAGCCGCCCATATAAGCAGGCTCCTAGGTCATAGAGAGAGAGAGAGATTTCGGGTAGAAACCCTAGATTCCAGGTCTCGAAGAGAGTCAGCACGAGCCAAATTCCAGGTCTCGGCGAGAGTCAGCACGAGCCAAATCCCAGGTCTCGGCGAGAGTCAGCACGAGCCAAATTCCAGGTCTCGGCGAGAGTCGGCCAAATTCCAAGTCTCGGCGAGAGTCAGCACGAGCCAAATTCCAGGTCTCGGCGAGAGTCAGCACGAGCCAAATTCCAGGTCTCGGCGAGAGTCGGCCAAATTCCAGGTCTCGGCGAGAGTCAGCACGAGCCAAATTACAGGTCTCGGCGAGAGTCAGCACGAGCCAAATTCCAGGTCTCGACGAGAGTCGGCCAAATTCCAGGTCTCGGCGAGAGTCAGCACGAGCCAAATTCCAGGTCTCGGCGAGAGTCGGCCAAATTCCAGGTCTCGGCGAGAGTCAGCACGAGCCAAATTCCAGGTCTCGGCGAGAGTCAGCACGAGCCAAATTCCAGGTCTCGGCGAGAGTCGGCCAAATTCCAGGTCTCGGCGAGAGTCAGCCCGAGCTAAATTCCAGGTCTCGGCGACATTGCAGTCCGAGCCTCTAGATTGATTGCTAATAAGATCCCAGCTGGAAGTAAGCTATTTGTCGTGGGATAATCACGGCAGATGTTACCTGGGGTAACTGATCTTGGGGCAAGTCGACACAGGTATTTGGGAGAGGGTTTAGCTCGAAGGAAGACATGGCAAAAAGCGATCTAAGAACCGGAAAGCAACTCGCCGGATCTCGAATATGAACTATACTGGATACTCGATAATTGGTGATACAACTATGACTTGAATCTCTCAAGCTAAACCTAGGGGCCGGTTTATAAAGCACCCGTACCCCCCCTGACTTAACCTCCAAGGTACATCTTGAGTCCTACTCGAACTCTGCTTACAAACCCTTACTTTCCTCTTCGCAACCCATAATCCGGATTACAGAGCCTACAAACTTTGGGCCTTCCAGAAGCTTCTTTATCCTTAGCCGGATGCTGTGCAGCATATCTTGGGCCGGGTTACACCTTGAGGTTAACATACCGGGTTATTATCCCCCCATCAGTAGTCCCCAGAATAGCATGGGTTTCACGGATTCCTCCTTGAAGCGCTTGCTATTCCCTCAAAGAAAACATAAAACACACGAGTTCATGGAGGCCGGGTCAGGTTGCCCTGATAAGCAGCTAAGCACAGCTCCATGGCGGCCATACAGCAACCCGGCCTTTCTCCGAGTATCTAACTTGTTTTTCCAAATCTGAATCCCGAAACGTTAGGATCCTACACTCGATACTGATCCCTGACACCTCGGGGTAAATTGTACTTCCTCTATCAACAGAGTACTTTACTCCGCATCTGACGCATACGTCACAAAATTTACGTGGATAGTTGCTATTCCACAATTTCCGGCTTCCGGCCGTTATGATAGGTTCACCCTCTTCTTATAAATAGTGGCCGGTGGGTAACCCTAGGCCCTTTACTTTACCTCAGCATTCCCTTTCTCCCCTTGCTCCTTACTTCCTTGCAGCACCGCCGCCAGAGACTCGTGCACACCATCAAAAGCGAGAGCGTCACCGGCCGCGCTCGACCTCGAGCCATCCTGCGCCGCCATCAAGCGTCACCGTCGCATCTTCATTTCTTTCGTCAAGGATCGTGAAGGGGCATTCAAGCCACACCACACGACACCTTCGTCCCAGACTTCAATCCCTTCAGTAAGCCTCTCACAGCTGTCCAATTTAGCCTCGCAATTTCTTCAATTTAACCAGGATCGGATCTGGGTCCTCCCGTAAGTTATTTTTCCGATATCATCAAATTGGATCGATTCGACACTTCCCAACTCTTTTAAGCACCTGATATACAGTCACAACTCATCCCCTTATCATTATTAACCATCAAATCTTCCGTAGGATCACTCGCAAATTTTCCCATCTAGATCCGTTCCTCCTCGATTTTCCGCTTATCACATTAACACCCGGAACATCTTCCCTTTCCAGCTATTTTACTTGCAATAGAAGCATGGGCAACCATCCGTGTTCACCCAACTCACCTCAATACGTAAGTAACTAGTGATTTCCTCAACCGCATTTAACACCCGGACAATTCACAACCTTTTGCTCCGTAAGGCGTTACCCGGATATTTTTCAGTCTTCGTACCGCCTTAATATTCCAAACTCGGATAATCCGATATTCCGAGTCTTACTCCTTGTACCTCTTACTTGTACCCTGCAGGTCAACTCTATGGCTCCAAAAAGACAAGGGAAACAGCCGGCCCCGGCAAAGGCTACCCAAACCATTTCTGCAAATTGGGGCCGGTCTACGGCAACAAAGGCCAAGCTGGACGGGATGGCCGAGCTAGGAATCCTCCCTTCTCAAAAGGACATACACTGGAGGGCACCAGGCGACGAGACCCGGCCCACTCCCGCCGGAAATGAGGTAATTTGCTTCACCGAGCACGTGACCCGAGGATTCCGTCCTCCGGGTCACTCTTTCTTCCGGGAAGTCTTAAGCCATTACGGCCTCCGGGTATTCGACATAGGGCCTAACTCTATGTTGAATATTACCCACTTCATCGTTTTATCCGAGTCATACTTGTGCGTTCCGCCAAGTCTGGCTCTTTTTCTTGAACTGTTCCATTGCAAACCGTGCCGCGAGAGTGGCGACGGAGCGCTTCTTACTTGCGGTGGAGTATCTATCCAACGCCGCAAGCACTCACCAATGCCAACTCTGAACCTGAACTCCCACGTCAAAAACTGGCAATTATCTTTCTTTTATTGCTATGACACTTCCCCGGATGGCGAGAGGAAGTTGCCAGGTTACTCGGAGAGTCTCCTTGAGCCTTCCGAATCTTTCAGCGGTTTTGCTCCTGACTCTGACAGGGAGGCAATCCAGCCTTTGCTGGCTAAGTTAGCTGCTCTCTCGGCCCAAGGCCTTCTTGGACTTAATTTGGTGAAGACCTGGGTAGATTTCCGGGTTCAGCCCAACTCCATTCGCACCAAGTTAATGTGTGAATACTCGGGGCACATCACGGACTCGCTCCGATACTCCACCAAGAACTTTGCCGCCGGTGACACCAACAAGACCATCAAAAGCTTCCTGACGGAGAAGCTAGAGGTGATAAAAAACGTCGTCGGGTTACCCCCATTTACTCGGGAGCACCCAGCTCCAGTGGTGAGACCTGATTCCTTTAGCTTATTTTGGCACTTTTACCTGCTACAGTTTCTAACTCTTGCTTTCATCTCTTTAATCACAGGCTGATGATCCCTTCTGGAGGATCGAAACCTCTCCTCCTTCCCAAGACCCGGAAGAGGAGGATGAGCCAGTTGAACACGACGAGGGTATCTTCCCTAATCTTATATTCACCTTTTTCCTGTGCTATCTTTCCTATCATCCATCTTTTCCTCGTCTGACACATACTCAACTTTCAGGGTTAGAGGACGAGGAAGAAGAAGAAGATGACCCGGAAGCCACCGAATCCGACCAGGAAACTGCGGTCGGAACCAAGAGGAAAGCCAGAGGGGTAGTTGCAAAGGTTCCCTTCTCCTCCATGTCTTCTGAGCCCTACTCCTTTGATACTATGCATAAACTTAATGAACGATTATCGCATTCACCATTCTTGAAGGATCCCCCCCGGCCAAACGTAGGGTGACCCGGAGTTCCCCGGGGGATGATCCCCTTAACCCGGGTATCTCCACTTCACCTGCTCACCGAGTTAGCACTCTTCCACCTCAGCCTCCCAAATCTCCTCAACGTCGTCCATCTCCTAATCATCCACTCGCCGGGCAATTCCGGGTACCGCAGCCAATACCTTTGCCAACATCATCTGCCTCCAGCTGCGAACTCCCCCCAGACTATGCCGTGAACACCGGGTAAGCAACTCTTGATCGATATTCTTTCATACTTATTGTCCCCCTTTTCGTTTATTCGTGCCACTAATCATTGTCTCCTTCTTTCCCTTTAGTGTCCAAGTTACCCTTAGTGACCCGGATATTCCTGAAGCAGAAAAGCAAGGAGAGGAGGAGCCAAATATTAACACGAATGTTGCGGCTGATGACGAGGCTGAGGACGGACAGAATCAAGACCCCTTTAAGGACCCAGCTCCACCGGAAACCGCATCCCCCAAGTCCTCTGAAGAAGTAGACAAAGATATCATCTTGGAGACCAAGCCGGGTTCTCCTAACCCGGACACTCAGACAGTCCGGGTTCCAACCCCAAGACCCGGAAAGGTCCTTCAAGAGGAAGGCCAATCTTCCAGCCCTTCAAGACTTCGCCCTGAAGACATGACGTTTGCCCAAATGCTTGATGCCCTCTACACTTTGAGGGCCAATGAAGAAAATATCCTAGATGCCTTGATAACCAAACACAAAGTAAACCCGAGTAATATCATCTGTTTCCTCATATAGTCCCCAAGTTCGAAGTGAATTACTAAGTAATTTGCTTGGAACTTTGCATGATATTTCCGACTGACCCTTCTTCGATTTCTCTCCTAGGACTTCGTTGCGCAATCTGAGAAAAAGCTAGCCAAGGCCACCAAGCGTATCGAAAAGGAAACGGCCCTTCGCGAAGCAGCTGAAACTGAGACTCGTAGGAGCCAAAAGATCATGAGGAAATACCGGAAAAGAGCTCACGTGGCCGAAGATAGGCTGACGACTCTTTCAGTGCAGATTGCTGATATCCATCGCGTTGCAACTGGTATGATCTCTGAATTTTAGCACTCATGATCCGGATTCGCTCTAGATGGACAACCGTATCCCTTTACTTATTACTTTTCCTTTGTCTGTTTAACAGGCCCGTGTGACGTAGCCCCTGAAGAAGATGACACCATCAAGTTGAAACTTATCAAGGACACTATCTGGCAGCTTAGTGCCGGAATTGGTTGGATTCTTGATGAGTTGCGACTGCCGGGTATCGGGCCAAGCAACATGAAGAAATTGCTAGAATTCTGCTCCACTATCCCTGAGTGGATTTGGCACTGGAAGCGCTCATCTTGCCGATTTGGTGTGACCCGAGGACTCGCGCTGGCTAAAGCTTATTTCCCTAAGCTAGAGCCGGCCAAGCTGATGGGCGGGTTTCCGGAGTTCAACCCGGATGGATCCAAGTTCTCGCCTAAGGACTTCAAGTCTATTCAAAAAGAAGTCCGTCACCCGGCTAGCGTTATTGCCGATGGTTTGGAGATTGATACCATTCTTCCTGCATATGATGTTAACGACAAGATCATCAAGGCGGACCGCCCCAAGCCATACGACATGCTTGCCCGGTGGAAGGAGGAAGCGGCCAAGATAAGGGAAGAAGCTGCCAAGAAGAAGGCCGAAGCCGACTCTGTGCCTGCTACTTCTACTCCTGTCGTCCCTCCGCCTGCGCGAGTCGGCATTGCCACTGACCCGAGTGGTGCTGCTACCACAAGCGACAGCAAGGGCAAAGCCAAGATGGACCCTGCGGCTTAGAGTATTGAGTGTCGCCTATTATTTCATATGCATCAGTCGGCGAAGCGTCATTGAAACAACTTATTTTTTGAATGGAGCGCATGTGCTCCTTTGATACTTTAGTGAGGCTTTGTAATACATTCTGAACTCCCGATGCACTTTGCGCCTCTTTGGGCTTTCGATTTATATGCTTTTGCACCCACTTGTTCTTGATATCCTACTTGTCTTATTCCTGATACCCGCAATTCTTTATTCTTCCTTTTGTGAGACCCGGCTTCCTGGTTTCGTGGGTGTTTGGCGAACGGACTTATTACAAAGTCCCCAAGCCCCCAAGACCCGGATGATGTTTGGTTCCTTGGGATTTTAACGACTGAACAACACTTTTTCTCTTTCAAGACTCATAAGTCCCCCAGGTCCTGATTTCCGCGCCCAGAACACATGATTTTTAAAAGAGAATGAATTGCCTGCCGCTAGATTCTCAAGTATCCCAGGACACTTATGGATTTGAAGTTATGCTTAATAATCGTTGAGTTTCCGGCTGTCAGCCTTATACTCTGCATAACTTGTGGTTTAGATGACCCTTTCGACTATCTTGTACTGTAAGCCGGCTTTCGCGTGGATATCATGTTGTTACATCGATACGAAAACGAGGTCAGGCAAGTCCCATTGGGCTTCATGTCTGACAGTAATCGTAAGCGAACAAATCATGCCACTTTGTTGCGAGTCACATCGAGCTTAAGTAAGAATAGCCGAGAAATTTGGACTTCTTTGTCCGGTTATAAGATTGTAGCCGTACTCGTTTTCGAGTAACCAGCCCCTATAACTCATTGGCATCGAGGCCGGGTCTTTTTTAGCCTGCAGCCGTGCTTATATGAGCGACCAGCCCTCAAGACCTAGAGATACACACTGTACAAATGATAATTGCCTCTTTTCTTGATAATCACCTCTTTATTTGATATGAGAAAATTAGGTCAGCAGGCCGCCTCATTAAAAACCCGTCCAGTCCCCAAGGGTACCCTGGATAGGAAAAGAGTACGTCTGAAACCTGCTGCCTGTTACATCGTTTAATTCCCCGTGCCCACATAGTCTTTGCTAAGTGTAATACGGGCGTAGCTGAGCCACGTTCCATGGTCTGTCTCTTTCTTGCATAGGTGCAGTGGTATGAGCAGTGTCGTTAGCTATGGCCGATTCTTCCCTTGCGTCTATCAAGTAATATGACCCATTATGCAGATTCCGGCTTATGATGAAAGGCCCTTCCCATGGTGGTGATAGCTTGTGTTTTCCTTCGTTTGTCTGAACCAGGCGCAGAACCAGGTCTCCTTCCTGGAAGACCCGGGTTTTCACACGCCGGCTATGGTACCTCCGTAAATCTTGCTGATATATGGCGGATCTTTCCAAGGCTTGTTCTCTTTGCTCTTCTAACATATCCACGGCATCTTGCCGGGTCTTTTCGTTCTCTACTTCAACATAAGCTGCCACTCTTGGTGAATCATGAATAATATCGCTTGGTAATACCGCTTCTGCCCCATAGACCATGAAGAAGGGTGTCATCTGAGTGGATCTGTTGGGTGTAGTGTTGATACCCCAGACCACTGAGGGAAGTTCTTCGACCCAAGCTCCAGCGGCCCTGACGCAAGGAACTCGCAGTCGCGGCTTTAATCCACGAAGCAACTCTTGGTTTGCTCTCTCTACTTGCCCATTGGCCTGTGGATGAGCCACTGACGCTACATCGAGCCGGATTCCGTTGTTTCCACAGAATTTTTCCATCTCTCCAAGGGACATGTTGGTTCCATTATCGGTAATTATGCTGTGAGGGTACCCGAACCGGTAGATAATTCTTTTCAGGAACTTGACTGCTGTAGCTGCTTCGCAATTAGTAACTGGCATAACCTCGACCCACTTGGTAAACTTATCAATAGCCACTAAAAGATGTGTCTTCTTGCAATGTGACATATGGAAGGGGCCAACCATGTCCATACCCCATACAGCAAATGGCCAAGTTAACGGGATGGTTCGTAATTCCATAGCCGGCACATGGGTTTGGCGAGCGTACCTTTGACATCCGTCGCACCTTGCTACTAATCGTTCCGCGTCTGCTAGAGCCGTGAGCCAGAAGAATCCATGTCGATAGGCTTTGGCCACTAGGGATCTTGTGGATGCGTGATGCCCGCAGTCACCTTCATGGATTTCCTTAAGAATCTGTCGGCCTTCCTCTGGTGCTACGCAGCGCAAAAAGACTCCTGCTGCACTTCTCTTGTATAACTCCCCATTGATAATAGAGTATCCTTTCGCTCGCCTCAGAATTTGTCTTGCTAGTACCTCCTGTTCTGGTAACTCGCCCCGTGATAGGTAGGCCAGGTATGGCTCTGTCCACTCGGGAACGGCACGTACTATGGCCACGAGTTCCAAATCCGGGTTTTGATTTGCCAGTTCTTCCTCAGACTCAGTTTTAACTGATGGTCGCCATAGCTCGTCCAGGAAAACATTAGGTGGGACCGGCTCTCTGCGCGAGCCGAGTCTCGCGAGTGCGTCTGCTGCCTCGTTTTTTCTTCTGTCTATGTGCTCCACCTCATACCCGGAAAAACACCCGGCAACCCTATCAACCTCCCTGCGGTACGCTGCCATAGTTGCGTCCTTTCTATCCCAAGTTCCTGATACCTGTTGTACCACAAGATCCGAATCTCCAAAGCATCGTATCCTTCTAATGTTCATCTCCTTGGCTACCTTCAAGCCATGCAATAGGGCCTCATACTCGGCCACGTTATTTGAACAGTCAAAGTGAATCTGCAGTACGTAACTCAATTTGTCTCCCTTGGGCGATGTCAGCACCACTCGAGCTCCTGATCCCTCGTATTGCTTTGATCCATCGAAGTGCATGGTCCATGATTCGGAATTTGGGACTATGGTAGCCATTCCAGTGTGCGTCCAATCGTTAACGAAATCGACCAAAGCCTGGGACTTGATTGCTGACCTGGGCTCGTAGCTGATATGATAATCCCCCATCTCTATTGCCCACTTGGCTATTCTTCCCGTCGCATCCGAGTTTCTGATAATATCCGACATTGGTATTGAACTAACCACTGTTATGGGATATTCTTGGAAATATGGCTTCAACTTCCGGCTGGCCATAAAGACCCCGAATACCAACTTTTGCCAATGTGGATAGCGCTGCTTTGCTTCTGATAATACCTCGCTGACGTAATAAACCGGCCTCTGAACCGGGTAACCTCTCCCATCCTCTTTGCGTTCCACGACAACTACTGCGCTAACGGCTCGGGGGCCAGCTGCCATGTATAGTAACATAGGCTCTTTAGGACCCGGCGCCGCTAGTACTGGTGCTTCAGATAACTGTTTCTTTAGTGCTTCAAACGCCTCATCTGCTTCTTGATCCCACACGAATTTATCTGATTTCCGCAAGAGCCGGTACAAAGGTATTGCCTTTTCTCCAAGTCTGGATATGAATCGGCTCAAGGCTGCTACACAGCCCGTGAGCTTTTGAACATGCTTCAAATTTTCCGGTTTTTTCAGATTCTGGATGGCCTTGATTTTATCCGGGTTTGCCTCGATTCCTCTCTCGGAGACTATAAAGCCGATTAATTTCCCAGCCGGAACTCCGAACACGCACTTGGTTGGGTTAAGCTTCATCTGGTATCTCCTCAAGTTTTTGAACGTCTCCTTTAGATCATCGATAAATGTCTCTGCCTTCCGGGTCTTAATAACCACATCGTCCACATAAGCATGCACATTGCACCCAATTTGATCTTCGAAGCACTTCTGAATACACCGCTGGTAAGTTGCACCCGCGTTCTTCAATCCAAATGTCATGGTTTTGTAACAGAAGGCCCCAAAAGGGGTTATAAACGACGTTTTCTCCCAATCCCCCCTTTTGAGTTTAATCTGGTGATATCCCGAATATGCGTCCAGGAAACACAGCAAGTCACTCCCGGCTACCGCGTCTATGATTTGGTCTATCCTTGGTAGCGCGAACGGATCCTTTGGGCAATGCTTATTGAGACTTGTGAAATCGATGCACATCCTCCACTCGTTTGTCTTTTTCATCACAAGAACCGGATTTGCTAGCCAGTCCGGGTGGAATACTTCCATGATAAAACCTGCAGTTAATAGCCGCGCGATTTCCTCGCCTATGGCTCTTCTTCTTTCCTCATTCATTTTTCTCAAACCCTGCTTCACAGGCCTAGCCTTGGGATCCACATGCAAACTGTGCTCCGCTAACTCAGTGGGGATACCCGGCATGTCGCTGGGCGTACAAGCAAATACGTCCGCGTTTGAACGAATGAACTCCACAAGAGCCTTTTCTTGCTCGCTTTTCAAGTTAGACCCTATAGTGAACTGCTTGGTGGGATCTCCCTCCACGAAATCTACTTTCTTGGTGTCCTGTGCTGCTTTAAACTTCACTCTTTCGTCCTCGGAGTCCGGTCTTCTCAATGCTGTGCCATCATCCGGATCTACCTGAGACCGGTAATATTTGAGTTCTTCCTTTCTGCAAGCTTGCTCAGCCATCACTGAATCCCCTTCATCGCACTCAGCTGCTATGTCCCGGCTCCCATGGATGGTGATGGTCCGTTTGGGGCCCGGAATCTTTAGCTGCAAATACACATAGCACGGCCTAGCCATGAACTTGGCGTAAGCCGGCCTTCCGAACAGCGCATGATAAGGACTATGCAACTTGACCACTTCAAACGTGAGCCACTCCACGCGATAATTATCCACCGACTCTCCGAAAGCGACTTCCAATGTGATTTTTCCTTCGGGGCGCGCCGAATGACCCGGCACGATTCCATGAAAAACTGTCGAAGTTTTCTGTAGCTGTGATTCTTTGAGGTTCATGCGCAAGAAGGTCTCCCAATACAGGATGTTGATGCTGCTCCCTCCATCCATCAAGACTTTTTTCAATTCATAACCATTGACCTGCGGAGCGACCACCAATGCCAAGATTCCGGGGCGCTCTACTCCTCCCGGGTGATCCCTTCTGCTCCACGTTACCTCTTGCTCCGCCCATCTTAGGTATCTCGGAACGGCCGCAGAAGTTGAATTCATCGTTTGATTTAATGCTCCTTTGTCCCTGCTAGAAGTCCCTGTAACATGCACGTGATATTGTCCTTTTAAATCAAACGTACGTACCATACCGATGAAGATACTGATTTGGCCGATCGCCACAGTAGATCCGGATTCGAGATGACCCGGCTCTAGCTCCCAGCCGGAATCGTCCACTATCTTTTCTCCTTCGTCATTGGTGTAGATCTCGCCGACGATGAAGTTCTTCATGCTCTTCCGAGCTTCTCCCGTGATGTAAACACCTTTGGACGCAGGCCCCACGGTGGGCGCCAACTGTCGTGGGATAATCACGGCAGATGTTACCTGGGGTAACTGATCTTGGGGCAAGTCGACACAGGTATTTGGGAGAGGGTTTAGCTCGAAGGAAGACATGGCAAAAAGCGATCTAAGAACCGGAAAGCAACTCGCCGGATCTCGAATATGAACTATACTGGATACTCGATAATTGGTGATACAACTATGACTTGAATCTCTCAAGCTAAACCTAGGGGCCGGTTTATAAAGCACCCGTACCCCCCCCCCCTGACTTAACCTCCAAGGTACATCTTGAGTCCTACTCGAACTCTGCTTACAAACCCTTACTTTCCTCTTCGCAACCCATAATCCGGATTACAGAGCCTACAAACTTTGGGCCTTCCAGAAGCTTCTTTATCCTTAGCCGGACGCTGTGCAGCATATCTTGGGCCGGGTTACACCTTGAGGTTAACATACCGGGTTATTATCCCCCCATCACTATTATCTCCCATGGAGAGGTCGAACCAGGATAATCCTTGTGTACAAGACAAAGAGATCTAAGAGCCTTAACAATATCGCTTGGTATCGAGCATCCAGTGTAACACGAGAGTTGAGTTAATATCTTGGGATCGGAGACTCGGCGACTTGCTTGCCGGCTACCAGATCGTTTATCATCATATTTTCCTCTGAGCTAAACCCTCTCCCAAACACCTGTGTCGTCTTGCCCCAAGATAAGTTACCCCCGGTAACGCCTGCCGTGATAATCCCACGACAATACTAATACTAGCAAGATCATTCTTTTCATTTTGATTCATAGAGATGCAAGAAGACGATACCTCGGTGGCCTTGGCCAGGATGCACTTTACAGATTGATGGGGAAGATTATCATTGGGGAATTTGAAGAGAGGCGGAGATGATTAAGATGCAATTGCAATGGAGGACACTTCACTTGTGGTTTTTTCTTCATCTTCTTCCTCATCATCACCGAGTGCATACACTTCTTGAGTCACCAACACAATCCTATAAGTTGGCTTCTTGTTAGAAGTGTTCTTCTTGAAGAAAGGCTTCTTGCGAGTTAGCTTTGACTTTTCCTTGAGGATAAGCTTTCCTCCATGAGTTTCTCTATTCTCGAAAGGGCACTCGGCAATGAAGTGATATTTTTCTTGACAATTGAAGCAAGCCCTCACTCTTTGATTTCCTTCCTCGGCATTGTTTGACTTGGTATTTTCCTCAAGATAGCCCTTGGCCTTGGGTGGGTTCCTCCAAAACATCATGGATGCAAGAGCCATGTAATATTTATGAACCGGATCATACTCTTTAGGCTTTAGAGGAGCCAACTCTTCTTCATATTCAACCTTATCTTATTTGTCCACCCCCTTGGTCCCAACTTTGGCATTCAAAGCAAGTGAGACCCCTTTGTGCATTCCAATACCACGTGCACAAGAGTCTTGATGGAGGGATAATAACCCGGTAGGCCAACTCCAAGGCGTAATCCGGCCCCGAAGGACTCTGTGCAGGATTCGGCTAAGGATAAAGAAACTTCCGGAAGGCCCAAGTTTGTAGGCCTAGTAACCCGGAGTGTGGGTTACGGTAAAGGAAGGCTAGGGTTTGTATGCCGTGTCCGGGTAGGATCAGGGTGAGTCTTGGAGAACAAGCCGGGGGGTACGGGTGCTTTATAAACCGACCCCTAGGTCTAGTTGAGAGATCCAAGAATCCTAGCAATATCGCTTGATATCGAGCACCCAGTGTAACCCGAGAGTTGAGTTATTATATCAAGATCGGAGACTCGGCGACTTTGACTGCCGGCTACCAGATCGATTATCATCATATTTTCCTCTGAGCTAAACCCTCTCCCAAACGCATGTGTCGTCTTGCCCCAAGATCAGTTACCCCCGGTAACGTCTGCCGTGATAATCCCACGACAGTTGGCGCCCACCGTGGGGCCTGCGTCCAAAGGTGTTTACATCACGGGAGAAGCTCGGAAGAACATGGAGAACCTTGTCGTCGGCGAGATCTACATCGACCATAAAGGAGAAAAGACGGTGGATGATTCCGGCTGGGGGCCAGAATCAGATCACCTCGAATCCGGATCCGTCGTGACAATCGGCCGGATCAGCGTTTTCATTGGTATGGTATGTACTTCTGGTTCAATCCCTGACAATTTTGGATCTGATTCTGTGTCAGGGGAGGCCACCTCTATCCGATCAGATGATGAAGAATCGATTGGAACGACATATCCGGCGGAAGAACCCATCGCGAAGTGGGAACAGCCGGAGGAGCCGGCATGGACCCCGCGCGACCGGGTCGAAAGAGAGGATGATACCGAGTCTATCCTGGATCTGCTGGAGAACCGGTATGAGGAGAATAACGGCGGAGAAGAACAGCATGAATTTACACCAAGTATCGTACGCCGAGTTGCGGTCTACACGGCTCCCGCGGCCAATCTCAACCAAGAGAACGCAACCGCGGCAGCAGTCGGGGCGGCTCAGGCATTGGCCCAGCAGCAGGGCGCGGCTAACGGAGACCCGGTTCTGGCCCGGGTTGATGGAGAATCGGCATCAGTGACCAGCCGTGCAGCAGACGAGGAGTTGCACGCAAATACGTTTGGATTCCTGGGAAACCGGACACCAGGGGCGGGTCCTTCGAACCCGCGTCACCCGGCCTTATTCGATAATAATCTAATCCTAGACCCCACGGTTCTTGCTACGGTTAATACTCCAGAAAACGCAGCGGAACGTGTCAGGGATCTGGATGTGGCTCGTCGTGCGTTGGAACAGCAAAGAAGGCAAGTAGAGGCAGAAAGGCAAGGGATGGCCACGCGGCAACGTGAGCTGGATGCGCTGGAAACTCGGCTCCGAGAGGAAACATCTAGAGTACATCAAAGGCATCAAACTAGGTTACCAGCAACGGGCGGGGTTATTAATCCGGCCGCTTTATTTATCACACCTCAGGATCAGCCGATACCAGTGGTGAACCAGGGGACCGCACCCCAACCGGCAACAGCGGGGGCACACCCGGCAAATGAGCGGGCCGGGTTACCCCTACCACAGACTAGAGTCACAACCGGCAACGATCTACCACCACCGCCACCATCACGATTTCGCACACCAGCAGGTCACTACAATAATCCCATGGACAATGTGTATGCGGCGACACTCGCATTAAATCAAATCACCGTGGGAGAGTCACCCCATGCAGAGAAGACCCGGCAAGCAATCGATTTGTTGCACACTGCGGTGGCGCAGCAAGCCAATTATCCGGATCATAGAAGTGGGATGCACGGGACGCCATACGTCAGTCAACAACAAGGGAATATCCAAACAAGTTCAGCACGGCGGAGGGAAGAGCAGCAGCAAATTCCGCCTCCTCCCCGCGTTCAGGCAGCATCAGCAGCACAGGCTGTTGTGGACAGTTCCAGGGCTCGGAGGGCCGCGGCCGGGTCTGCAGCGCATGGACTACCCGCAGCGCCGCGCCCAGCCGCGCCCCCCGCTGTATCACACGTTTCTCGAGCAAGGCCGGCCTCAACCATTCTTGCGGGACCCAAGTGTCTCTCGGACAATATCAGAGCTGAACCTTACCCGGAAAAATTCAAAGAGCCAGGAAAAGTAGTGAATTACGAGCCAACTATGGATCCAGAAACATGGCTAAGCAGTTATGAGATGGCAATGTCGATTCGCAACGCATCCCAGAATCTCCAAGCCAAGTTCATGTACTTGATGATGTCAGAAGGAGCAGCAAAGTTGTGGTTCACCAATTTGCCGGAAGGATCGATCAAGTCCTGGGAGGAATTGAAGACCGCGTTTGTCAAGCACTTTCATGGGACGTGCAGAAAATTGTTCACTATTGATGATCTAGAGCGATGCGTCCAGAAGAAGGGAGAATCGGCACGCAGTTGGGTGCGTCGGGTTATGGAAATACTTCACTCATCCACAGATATTCAGCCCAAGGATGCACTACAAGCTATGGCAAAAACATGCAAGTATATACCTTTAGTGCAAAAGTTCACTCGCATGAAATCAAGTCGGAATGCGTCGGAGGTTACAATGGGAGAATTGATGGATGCGTGCAACAAACACGCTGCGACAGATACTACAGAGGAGGAAGTTGATGACAAGAAGGTAAAAGCAAACACAAGTAATAGCGGAAGAACCGGCAATGGATCAGCACCGGGTAATAACGGAAATAGCCAGAACAAGCGCCCGTTTGAAGGAGGCTCCGAGTTTGTCGCCAACACAGAGGCCGGGTCTTCGAGACCCAGAGCAGAAGGAAATTTCAACGGAGGTAATCACAATGGAGGAAACTATCAAGGACCACCAAGACCGAGTAACAATTGGGACATATTCAGAATGGCATGCCCGAAGCACAGCAGGAACGGCAGGCCAGCTAACCACTCCTTGGAGCAGTGCGCCGACTTACAAAGATGGAAAAATGAGGAAGTGAACAGAGCTATGCGAGGTGCAGGACGGGGAGGAGGACCGGGTCCAGGGGGAAATCCGGGCAACGGCCCACCCCCAGCCGGTAACCCGGTGGCTGGAAATCAAGGTAATAACCAAGGGGGAGCAGGAGGTTTCCAGGCTAACCCCAAACAATTGGGTCAGTATCATGTGCATACCACAGGAGGTTCTAACAAGGACAAAAAGATACTGAAGCAAGCGGTCAACTCAGTTTCGTCAGCTGTTCCGAGATACCTGAGATGGTCAGAACAGGAGGTAACATGGAGCAGAAGGGATCACCCAGAAAGAGTAGAACACCCGGGAGTCTTGGCATTAGTAGTCGCATCACAGGTCAATGGGTATGAGCTGAAAAAGGTTTTGATGGATGGTGGAAGCAGCATCAATATACTGTATTGGGAAACCTTCCTACGCATGGGCCTCAAGGAGTCTCAGCTACAAAAAAAGCTCAACGATTTTTCATGGGATAGTGCCGGGTCATTCAGCGTGCCCCGAGGGAAAAATCGCATTGGAGGTAGCTTTCGGGGAATCAAAGGATAACTATCGAGTTGAGTGGCTCACCTTTGAGGTGGTCAAATTGCGCAGTCCTTATCACGCGTTATTCGGAAGGCCGGCTTATGCCAAATTCATGGCTAGGCCGTGTTACGTGTATCTACAGCTAAAAATCCCGGGTCTCAAAAAGACCATTACCATACATGGAAATCGAGACATAGCAGCTGAATGCGATGAAGGAGACGCAGCAATGGCCGAGCAAGCCTGTAGAAAAGAAGAACTCAAGCACTACCGGTCTCAAGCAGACCCGGAGGACAGAACCACATCAAAAAGGCCGAGTACTGAAGGCGAAAGAGCAAAGTCCAAGGTAGCACAAGATACTAAAATGGTGGCCTTTATCGAGGATGACTCCCCCAAACAATCCGCTATAAGAGAAGAAACTGCACGGCCGCTCGCAACCAGACACGTTATGGAAACACCTCACCCGGGTTGGCTAGTAAACCCGGTACTCATCATGAAAAAGTCCAACATGTGGAGAATGTGTATCGGTCACGCCAGCCTGGGACCGGTGCCCAAGAAGAACAAAACAATGTAACGGGCAGCAGGTTTCAGACGCTCTCTTTTCCTACCCAGGGTACCTAAGGGGACTGGAAGGTTTTTAATGAGGCGGCCTGCTGATCCAAACTTTCTCGCATCAATAAAGAGATGGTTATCAAGTCCTATCTTGTTACAGCCTTTACTCCGATTACAAGTAAGTAACATCCATGTGACATCAATACATCAGTATCATTAAGAATGTTGAGTATATATAGGTCGCGGGGGCTGGTTGCTCAAGTAGCGCAGCCACAAACCCAAAGACCCGGCCTTGACGCCTATAAGTTATAAGGGCCGATTATTCGCAAACGAGTACGGCTGCAATCTTATAACTGGACAAAGGAGTCAAATTTTCTTGACTTTTCTTACTTAAGCTCGATGTGACTCGCACTAAAGTGGCATGATTTGCTCGCTTACGATTACAATCAGCCATGAAGCCCAATGGGACTTGTCTGACCCTGTTTTCGTATAGATGTAACAACATGGTATCCACGCGAAAGCCGGCTTACAGTACAAGATAGTCAAAAGAGTCATCTAAACCACAAGTTATGCAGAGTACAAGGCTAATAGCTGGAAACTCAACGTTTATCAAGCATAACTTCATTATCTATATGAAACAATTCCGGGTTTCGGCTTAGCGACAACAAGTTTGTTCTCTTCAAAAAAACCACACACCACAGACTCGGAGATTCGGGCCTTGGGGACTGTGGGTTTCGAAACAGAATCAAGCTGTTTCATCGCAAAGCTCGAAAGACCCCAATGTCCGAGTCGTGGGGACTTGGGGACTTAAAGAAAAGTCCACCTGTCAAAACCCACGGTACTCGGAAATAAAGAAGGAAATAAAAAGAAAGTCGGATATCAAGAATAAGTCCAAAAATAGGCAAGTATCAAGTTCATCAAAAAGGCCTAGAAAGGCACGAGGTGTATCACAGAATTAAAGTGCATTACAAGTTGCGGCACTAGTATCAAGGGTGCACAGGCGCACCGTCAAAAGAATACTTGTTTTAAAACATCAAATGATTGAAGTATTTTTATGGCGTTTTGCTCATTCAGCTTCCTGAGTAGAGTCCACATTTTTGCCCTTACCCTCCGGGTCTTGCTCCTGGACTTGCTTTTTTCCGGCATCATCACTCAGATTCCTTGCGGCAGGACGGACTGGTGGAGGAACAGCTGGGGTAGAGGTGGCTGGCCCTGATAACTCGGCCTCTCTCTTCGCAGTTGCTTCCCTCTTCTTAGCCGAATCAGCAGCCCATTTCTCCAAAATATCAAAAGGCGGGGGTGCATCCTCTGTAACAATTTTGCCTTCAGCGTCGTATGAACTCATAATCGTGTTCAGATCCATACTATCGGCCAAAGTGGTGGCCGAATGACGCACTGCAGACTGTACGGCCTTGAAGTCCTTGGGTGTAAACTTGGAGCCATCCGCTTTAAATTCTGGAAACCCGGATATTATTTTTGCCGGGTCAAGCTTTGGAAAGTAAGCCTTAGCCAGGGTAAAGGCCCGGGTCACACCAATCCGGCATGACGAGCGTTTCCATATTTCAATCCAGCCAGGCACGGTGGAGCAGGCTTTGATGAGATTTTCCTCACCCGGGTATACTTCAGTAGGCCACTTCACGGCGTCCAATATAAATTTTGTGCCGGCAAAGAACGTCCGGAGCACAGTCTTTAAAGATTTAGCCTTTGCAAGGGCATCCTCCTCTGGGGCCGCAAGGTTGGCACCTGCAGTTGAAGCAAAGCAAGGACGCATTAGTGATCCCGAGTATCATGTAATAAAGTAAAGGCACGAAGACAGTCGGCAGCAAAAACTTACTAAGCAAGATCTGATAGGTATCGGTGACCTGGTCCGATAGTTTCTTCAGCGCGGTTTGAGCAGTATTGCACTTCTTCTGGTATTTAGAAACATCCTTCTTCAAGTTTTCCACGTCATCCTCGAGGGTTTCTCTCCGCTTTACCTCGGCAAGAAGAAGTTGCTCGGTCTTGAGCAAAATTTCATCAGACCGAGTAATCTGCGCCTGTAAGTAGCAAGGAGCACAAGTATCAGTCGGATATTATGGCAAGCTGAGTATTGCGTAAAGTACCAAGCACAACTTCAGCAAGTCATGCTCGGAACTTGGGGACTAGGCGTGCACTACGAGATATCAAGTATTATTACCTGGTGCTCTGCGGCCATGCGCTCCAGAATACTGCTCTCTGAAGTCTTCATAGTGAGGAGAGTGTCCATCAGTTGATCAAAAGTGTCATCACCCGTATCAGAGGACCCGGGGCCTTGGAAATTCCGAGAAGGAGTTTTCTTCTTAGTGGGAGGTGGCACCCGGGTCATTCGAATATCGGAATCCGATGCTCCCTCTCCTGCACCCAAGGTTGCAGCTCTTCTTTTCTTGCTTGTGTGGGAGGCGATCGGATACTCGGCTTCTTGTAAGCCCGGATTTAGCGATGACGCTTGTTCTTCGCCGCTAGATGCGGCTGTCGCCTTATCAGCCGGGTTCCCTTTACCCGGGTCATCGGTTGCCATCTCCTCTTGGTCACTAATAACGACAGTGGCCCTATGGACAGCATGAGTGAGCAGTTAGGGTGCAATCAGGAAAGAGTGATGAAAATGTGACAGACCGTCAGAAAAGGAACTTTACCCAGGATTCACCGCAAAGTCCGAAGGGAAGTCGCTGCTGGATATGGGCGAAACTGAAAAATATCAAGCGAGATTTTGTAAGGGAAGGGTTCAGGAAGATTGTTTCCTCCGAGAAAGGATAAGGTAAATACCAGTGCGCCGAGCCGGAGACAATGGAATATCCGGGTTATGAGCGTCATCACCTGGGTAATTCCGAGTCACTCTGCGCTTGGTCATGGGCGACTCCTTTAAACACGGCCAATAGAATAATATCAAGATAGCTCATGAATATCATCAAAGGAATACGAATTGAATACGAGGAGGCGATATGAAACCTTGAAGACGACCCCTCGGGGTTTTCTCTTAGATCCGACTTTAATTGTCGGCTCCACTTCGTCTTCATCACTGGCGGACTCCACTTTGCCGTCAGTTTCTTCTTCTTCGTCATCTTCTTGTTCTGGATATCATCAAAGTTATAGTTGGAAAATGAAGGGGTTATGATGAGCTTAAAGGAATCAAATAAAATCCGGAGAGCACCTTCGTCCGAGTCAACGGCTTCTTCTTGCTCCTCTGGACTCTCGGAGCTAGGAGAAGCGTTGATTTTCCAAAAATCATCATCAGCCTGAAAGGTATCAGTACAAGGGTCATCAATTGTATCGAGTGGAAAGAGCAAAGGTAAAGACGTCAAGATTGGATCTTCACCTTGGGGGCTGGGTTCTCGAGTGAGAAGGGCTCTAATCCGGCTATGTTCCGGATTACCTCAAGATTTTCTGTCAGAAAACCCTTGATAGTTTTATGAGTGTCACCCGCCGCGAAGCTGTTGTCAGAGTACCGGAGCGGGTCTGTAGATTGCCCCGAATACTCGCACATCAACTTTGTGCGGATGGAATTGGGTTGAATCCGGAAATCGACCCAAGTCTTCACCAGGTTGAGCCCGATGAGACCTTGGGCCGTGAGAGTGGTGATTTTGGCTAGCAGAGGTTGAATTGCCTCCCTGTCCGAGTCAGGGGCAAAGGCACTAAACTTCTCAGAGATGTCAAGAAGGCCCTCTGAGTAACCCGGCAGTTTCTTTTGGCCGGGTGGGGAAGTGTCTTGGCAGTAAAAGTACGAGAGCTGCCAGTGCTTGACGTGGGAGTTAAGGGTAAGGGGTGGCATCAGAGAATTCTTGCGGCGCTGGATAGAAACCCCGCCGCAAGCGAGAAGTGCTCCGTCACCGCTTTCGCGGCACGGTTTGCACTGGAAAAGCTCAATGAAAAGAGCCAGACTTGGCGGAGTGCACAAGTATGACTCGGAAAGGACGATAAAGTGGGAGATATTTAACACAGAATTAGGACCTATGTCAAATACACGAAGGCCATAGTGGCTCAGGACGTCGCGGAAGAAGGGGTGACCCGGAGGACGAAAGCCCCGAGTCACGTGCTCTACAAAGCATAGTACCTCATCCTTTGCCGATGTAGGCCGGGTCTCCTTACCCGACACCCTCCACTGGATATCCTCTTGAGGGGGAAGAATTCCTAGCTCGACCAGCTCTTCTAACTTGGCCTTGGTAACCGTAGATCGCGCCCAGTTGGCGGATATGGAGTTGGTGGTCTTGGCCTTGGTCGGTGTTTTTCCCTGCTTCTTGGGAGCCATGTGGTTGACCTGCAAAGCACGAGGTAGAAAGACACAAGGAATAAGACACAGAAACTGTGAGCAGGCCGAGTATCGGTAGATGATATCGAGACATGGAAATTGCATACTATCCGGGTGTCACTCTGTAGAGTGAGGTTCGAATTATCCGGGTATCGAGCATCGTCATAAAAGTTATGGGGTTCTATGCATTGAAAGAGCTTTTGAGGATGATGAATGGTTGCACAGGCACTTATTGCTAATAAAAAGAACCGGAAAGGGGAGGCTTTTCCGGGTGACAGAGATAAGGGCGGAAACTCTGAGTGGCCCGAGCCGAGATTGGAGATTCCGTTTTTAGATTTGCGGTAAAATTAACAAATGTGGGCGGTAGGAAAACGCAATAAAGTCCATATCCCACGTATTGGGTGAGCTAGAATGAATACAAGCGATCTAATTCGGCATGACCGGGAAAGTGACCGGCGGGTTGACCTAGATCTAAGTTGAAGAAAATCAAGAAATTGCGGAGGCTAATTAATGGGTAAGGGAACCTTACTTGAGGAGATTGAAGTGAAGCTCGACGGAGGCAAATCGCGCAAGATTGATGCCCTTTTGCAATTCCCGACGGGCCGGTTGGGGGCTTGGCGGCGGATCTTGGCGGCGGTGCAGAGTGAGCTGTGGTGGAGCGCAGTCGCCGGCCAATAGGCTCCGGAGATCCGCGTGGGATTTCCGTGGCGGCGCTCTGTGAGATTGAGCACGGAGAAAGGAAGGAAGAGGAATGGGGGGAAGTGAGCCGTTGGGGTTAGGGTTACCCCTACGGGCATATTTATAACGGTTCATGCGGATAAGTTTGGTTCCGCGAGCGGGAACCGGGGATTGCGGAGTAACGGCTATTTATTTGAATTTTACGAAATATGCTTTAAGTGTTGAACGTGATATCTGGGCATAAATAAGAAGGAGATATTCTTCATAATATCAAGGTCAATTATCGAGTAAAGTGCAGAGTCTTGGCACTTTTATCAGGGTTTAGACCCGGAAAGCTAAGCCGGGTATTTGGAAAAGAGCCAGGTTACCATATGGCCATTGCGGAGTTGGGCCTAGCTACTTATCAAAGCATCTTAACCCGGCCTCCATATATTTGTGAGATTGGTATTTTTGCAGGGAATAGCCAGCACTTCAAGGAAGAATCCGTGAAGCCCAAGCTATTCTGGGGACTACTGATGGAGGGATAATAACCCGGTAGGCCAACTCCAAGGCGTAATCCGGCCCCGAAGGACTCTGTGCAGGATTCGGCTAAGGATAAAGAAACTTCCGGAAGGCCCAAGTTTGTAGGCCTAGTAACCCGGAGTGTGGGTTATGGTAAAGGAAGGCTAGGGTTTGTATGCCGTGTCCGGGTAGGATCAGGGTGAGTCTTGGAGAACAAGCCGGGGGGTACGGGTGCTTTATAAACCGACCCCTAGGTCTAGTTGAGAGATCCAAGAATCCTAGCAATATCGCTTGATATCGAGCACCCAGTGTAACCCGAGAGTTGAGTTATTATATCAAGATCGGAGACTCGGCGACTTTGATTGCCGGCTACCAGATCGATTATCATCATGTTTTCCTCTGAGCTAAACCCTCTCCCAAACGCCTGTGTCGTCTTGCCCCAAGATCAGTTAGCCCCGGTAACGTCTGCCGTGATAATCCCACGACAAGTCTTGAGTAAGATTGGTTTGCACTTGAAACGAAGCTATATCTTGCATAACTTCCTATGAATTCATGAGATGGTAGTTGTGTCTTCCTTGGATACTATTCAAGTCAACGGGCTCAAATGGCATGAGGACACTCACATACTTCCTCTTGATCCAAGAATCATCAACATAAGTGGCACCAAGACCACTAAAGGCAGTAGAAAGGGTCTCGAGTCTTCGATAGATGTCCTCATGACTTTCACCATCAAGCATATATAACCCTAATTGCTCAAAGAATCAAACCTATTCTAGTACCTCACTAAGCACTGCTCGCGAGAAGCATGGGGGGAGTCTAGAAGCACGGCGGGAGTCTAGATAGAAGGGTATTCAATAATGGTGGTTCGTTGCCTCACCATAATAAGTGCCTTAGTACTTTCGAGTCTAAGGGGCGTGAGTTAGAGGCACAATTGTGGCGGGTGTCTTATCAGTTACAGATTGTGAAGATCAACTTTATGATCTTGAAAGCTTCCTAGATGCCAAAGTATGATTTTATCTTTAAGCTGCTAATGAATGGTGGGTGCATGGAGAATGCTATGGATTCGAGCTCTATTTTCCTCTCGGTACTTAGATTTCTTTCTTATCTCTAATTCCTGTTTCCGTTGTTCTGACGACTACATTGATTGGATACCGTTGGGCCTGCCTATGCACTAAGTATACCGATTATCCCTAGCACCTTGATGCAAGCCACATTAACCTCAATGGATCAATATTCCCGGAAATAACAACGTTGGTGAACCAGCTGACACTTGATCTCTCATCAAACAGTTTGGAGGGGCCAATACCTAGGGAGATTGGTCAACCGGAAAATCATAAATTTCTAATTCAGAAACAGAATGGTCTTAGTGGAAGCATTCCAAAAGAGATTGGGAGGTGTCGGTGCGAGTTGCAACCAAATCCAATGGTGGAGGCAAACAAGCTTTAAAATTGATGTAGGGTGATATACCAGCTTATAGCTTTGACTGCTCCTAAGGTAAGGTGGTGCTTAAGGCATTCAAAGCAGAACAATCTTACAGATTGACCCGGCGTATCCAACGATCTCATGTAATCATTAACAATCTGCTCAGTATTGGATATCGAGTTGACTCCATAGTATCCGCTGATAGGCCGGAAGATATGGCCAGGATAATAAAAAGGCGGATAATCACGGACATCCAAACTACAAATTTCAAGATCACTTTCCTGGATAATGTGAAACGTAAACAATTGAGGATAATTGCAGCTCAAAATCTAAACAGTTAACTTATCTAACAAGAACCAGAGAACCAACTCAGCACCTTTTGTTTTGAGATTTTGAGAAGAGTTGCTCTTTGGAGAGCACAGTACGATGAAAGTTGTAAGCTATGTTTGGGGGTAGTTATTGTCTATCGTTGGCCTCTATGGTAGAACCCGTCGGGGAGGCCTGGCAGGCGGTGGTTTACCCTTTGGAGGAATCCTCTTCATGCTCTAATTTAACTCAAACATGAAGATAAGAGCTCCCCATGTTTATTTGGTGTGAATAATTGTGGAATGTGTGGCATGATCTTCTCTCCAGCGGCTTGTTGGATCATTTGCAAAGCCACAAAGTTGAGTTTACAATCAACCACTTATCTTCTAGTCATGTTCTTGGGGTCAACGGGAGTGTATCCCTCTTCAATGATTCTCCATAGCATGATGCAAGAGCTGTTCAAATGAGTTTTCATGAAATGTTGCCATTGACCAAAGAAATGTGCATTAATTTTAGGCGGATCACCTATATTATTTATATGAGGGTGTGGAATAGGAGGGGTGGGAGAGTACCAACCGGGAATCTCATGGTACTCTTCCTTCCCATCACTTTCGAAGAGTGTAGTGTTCCCGCATCTTAAATAATGCCAGAACATATGTGTTGTTGTTTTAGTACATGGATCAATTGCTAGCACCACAGTACAAGATGAAATATCATGCAAATGCGTGAAATTCTATTACATCACATGATCCAGTCTTTACAACATAAAAAATAACAACTTGCATAGCCTCACAAGACTAGCATGAATTGAATTGCAACTTTCATTGTATTAGAATACTAGCAGAAAATATATCATTACATCGAAAAACATAGTATATTATTGAGCCTCCTCTTCTTCATGTGCCACAGGAAAAACATGTTGGCCGTAGACTCGAGATCATAAAAAAAGTCCTCACTCGTCATCAGATCCAACTAATATATGGAATATGCAGCCACAAAGGGGTCAATACAATTTAATGTATTGGAAAGTAAAACTATGGTGGATATAAATGTCAACACTAATAGTACATGCTTATTTGGATGAGTGGAGTTTTGGCTAAGTTTGCATAAAGCCAGTTTTCTTCTATCTCTTGCCATAAAACATTTTCATCTATAATAGGTATCACTGATAGAAACTAGTGAACCAGAACCAATTTAAGGGATTTCACTAATAGAAACCTAGGAAAACTCCTACCCATGTTCACCCATCAAAATTTTATTATCAAGTTGGCATGATAGAAACCAGGTATTCCTTGTCTAGCTGCTCATAGTTGTCCGTAAAAGGGGACAAGACTTAGATCTTAGTTTGTTGACTCTATAGAGTTTGTGTAGTTTCATCTTTAGACTCAAATCAATCCAAACATCCTATACACTCAGAATTTGTTAAGGAAAGTAGAAGATTGAGATGAGATCTTTCAAAGAAATTCCACCACCGTTCAGCTTGACCTGTTCCACCTATACCCTTTACATCTGCATGTCATGCCTGGTGAGTTCATTCAACTTAGTTGATCAAGACAGAGCCCATATGACTAAAGGCTGCACTAGTAGCATAAAACATAGAAGGATATAGTAATCTCTCTGTTGCTGGGTGGCATTCCGCAAGTGAACATCTCAGGTGTTAACCCTGAGGAGACACTCAACTTTCAATAGCCAAACAACCAGTCAACCCAGGTGATTTATTAAACTTAGTAGTTTTATCCTTAACATCTAAATAAAACATTTGAGAGCATATTTAAGAAATTCTACCAACTTCAATGTCACCTATACTAATAGGATATAAATGTATGTCTCTTACTATAATAGCATAGCATATAACTTAGTAAAACTTCCTAGCATGCATACTACTCAAAATCACTAAATGCATATAGGAATATAGGTGATTGATGATCTGTTAGTTGCCTTGTTGAAATTGGTGTAGAGGTACACTCTCTTCCCAACTAGATCGTTTCGTTCCATACAATCTAAAGAAGTTCAACTGATAAAAATAAACAAACATTCTAAACCAATGGAAGAACAAACATAGTCTAGGCAAGGTAAAAGTTTATCACAACTATGGTGATAAGGTTTAGGGTATAACCAATGGTTATAAGTTGGAAAAGGCTTGGTTTGAAAGATCCAAACTCCATTAGACATATGTCGTGGGATAATCACGGCAGATGTTACCTGGGGTAACTGATCTTGGGGCAAGTCGACACAGGTATTCGGGAGAGGGTTTAGCTCGAAGGAAAACATGGCGAAGAGCAATCTAAGAACCGGAAAGCAACTCGCCGGCTCTCGATATTATTATACTGGATACTCGATAACAGGTGTTACAACTATGACTTGAATCTCTGGCAAAACTAAACCTAGGGGCCGGTTTATAAAGCACCCGTACACCCCTAACTTGCCCTTCAAGGCACATCTTTGAGTCCTACTCGAACTCCGCATATAAAGCCTAACTTTCCTTATCGCAACCCACAAGCCGGGTTACGCATCTCACAAGCCTTTGGGCCTTCTAGTAACCTCTTTACCCCTATCCGGGTATTGCTCAGTTCACCTCGGGCCGGATTATACCTTGAAGTGGGCCTACCGGATTACTATCCCCCCATCAGTAGTCCCCAGAATAGCCTGGGCTTCCAAGATTTACTCTTCGAAGTGCTGGCTATTCCCTGCAGAAATATTGGATACAAGAATACATAAAGATCAAGATACAATATGCTGACAAGCGGCTGGGATTGACACCCAGGGGATCAGGTAGCAACCCGGCTTTCCCTCAAAGGCTCTCCCTCAATCTTCCAGACCTGAGTCTTAATAGGAAACTTGATGATTTCACATCCTCCTCAATAACTGTCGCTGTTACTAGGAAGGAAATTCCCCCTTCCCCTTTCTCGGGATCATATTGGCCCGTTCACGGAATGCGCCTTTCAAATTTCAAAATGTCCAACCATTACTCCGCAACTCCCGGGTTTCGCCCGTTAGGATGAGTTTTTCCACCTTTTGATTTTGACTTCTAACAACTTACTTTTATTCGCTTCTCTTGACTCGATATTAATCACTATCCTGGCATCTTCTCCTCAGGCCGATGATGACTTCTGGACAGTCGATACCCCTCCTAATTCCGAAGACGGGGAGGAGGAAGACGACGTCATTGACTCGAATGAAGGTACATACCTGATTCCCTTGCACACGTTATATCCTGCCTTTTCTTCTTCTTCATGCTGTAACTCGGATATTTTTCAGAGCGAGAGGACCAAAGCGAAGAAGAAGAATCGGACAGCAGGGGCGGGCCCACCAGCGAGGAGGAAGAGCTGGAACCGACCACCAAAACCGGAACAAAGAGGAAATCCCAGAGGATAGCCCTCCAGGTTTTTACTTCATATCCTTACACTTTGGTTTTTTGTTCCCATAACGTCACTCCGGGGCTAACACCATTTCCACCCCTTTTGATCATAACCGAAGGAGCCACCCGCGACTAGGCGCCGAGTAACCCGGAATCATCCGGGCAACGAGACCCCTAATCCGGTCGCTTCGCCGCCCCCGGTTCAACATCCTGGTATTTGTTGTAAACAAAATTTCTTTCCGGTCACTCCTTTGTAACGTAATCCCAGACTTTTCTTGCCATTTTTCAGTCTCTTCCGGGTCTAGTGACGGCTTCCCCTCGAACTTCCCGGTGAACACCGGGTAAGCGCCTTTTCCTAATATTATACCGAGCTTTCATCCCTTTTTTCTTTTAACCAGAGATTAATTGTGCCTTTGCACCTTCTTCAGAGCCACGGTTATTAGTAGCGACCAGGAGGACACCGAGGCTAAGGTCCGGGTCGAGAACGAGCCGGCCGACGATGCCTTCACCACGGCTGGCAACGAGCAAGTGTCGCCATCGGAGCCAGCTAGGCATGACGCCGAATATCCAACCGCTTCACACGCAGACGAGAAGGAGAAGGGAGCAGCTTCAAGCGCGGGAGGGGGACCAAACTCCGACATTCGGATGACCCGGGTGCCACCTCCTGTTACAAGAAATGCTCCTTTTCCCACTTTCCAGGTATCCGAGCCATCTAACTCGGATAACGCTGACTTTAACCAGCTGATGAGCGCTCTTCTTGCCATGAAAGCTTCAGAAGGGACTGTCCTAGAACGTATGGCTGCAGCACATCAGGTAACTTTTACTTGATGCTCCTTATTATACATCCAGTCCCCAAGTCCCGAGTATAATAAAATTTTTTTTTTTTAATTATCCTCGGTACTTCGCATAATACTTTTCGGTAATCACTTCCTCAGATGAAATACTATCGTGACACCCGGCTTATAGCTTTACCCGGCTTTTGCAGGCAGAGATTTCTCAGTCAGATGAAGCGTTACTTAAGGCTGAGCAGCTCCTGCTGGCTGAAGTTAAGCGTAGGGAGGCCCTTGAAGCGGAGATAAAGATTTTGAAAAAAGATGTCTCCACATACAAGAAAAAGTACAATGCTGCCCAGTCCTCGCTGAATAACCTGTCGACTCAACTTACGGACACTTACCGTATCTTGCTAAGTAAGTTTGCTATTTGCGATTAATTTGCGTATCTCTATCTTGCCGCCAATATTACTGATATGCTTTTGCATGTTTCGATTGCAGGTGCTAATCTTGCTACTCCGGAGGAGAATGCCATTACTCAAGTTAAAACTCTGAAGACTATGCTCCGGACGTTTTTTGCCGGCACGAAACTTTTGCTGGATGCTATCAAGTGGCCTTCTGAGGTATACCCGGGCGAGGAGACCCTTATACAGGCCTTTTCCACAGCACCTGGATGGATTGAAATACTGAAGCGTTCGTCCTGCCGAATTGGGATGACCCGGGCTTTAACGCTGGCGAAGGCTTATTTTCCAAAGCTTGACCCGGCGAAGATAGCATCCGGGTTCCCAGAGTTTAAAGCTGACGGATCCAAATTCAAGCCCCAGGATTTCAAAGCTATACAATCTGCGGTACGTCCTTCAGCCACAGCTTTGGCCGACAAGATGGATCTAAGCACGATCATGAGCTCGTATGATTCTGAGGGCAAGGTTGTCCTGGTGGAGGCACCCCCCCCCATTGATATGTTGGACAAATGGTCGACTGATCTGGCCAGGAGGAAGGAAGAGGCTGCAAAGAGGGAAGCAGAGCTGGGCGTAAAGCCGTCTACCTCTACCCCAGCCGTGCCTCCGCCTGTTCGTCCAGATGTGAAGAGCCCGGGTAAAACTGCTGGCAAGGCCAAGGAGCAAGTCCAAGACTTAGACCCGGAGGACCGCTCTCAGGACGCCGAGTAGGACGCTGCCTAGTGCTTTGCGTTTCTCGAGACTGCCATGATGATTTTTTTTTTTTTTTTTTTTTTTGCGGTGCGCCTGTGCACCATTGATGCTGATACTATGACTGTATGCTTGTTAACTTATGATAACTCTTTGCCTCCCCTGGCTTTTGATAATCTCGATCCTTGTGTTACTTATAAGCTTATTCTCGATACTTCGAACTCTTGTTTTCAATTTCCTTTTGAGACTCGGCTAACCGAGTATCGTAGGTTTTGATAGACGAACTTTTCTTTAAGTCCCCAATACTCGGAAATTAAGGATTACAGACTTTGGTAGTTAAACAGTTTGTTTCTGTTTCGAAGTCCCCAGTCCCCATGACCCAAAGTACGAGCTAGGGGGGCGTGGCCTTTCTCAGATGACATACTGCTATTTACCAAGCTGAATACCGATAGTTGTTTTACATAAATACTGAAGTCATGCTTAATACTTGTTGAGCTTCCGGCTTTTCTAGCCTTATACTCTGCATGGACTTGTGGTTTAGATGACCCTTTTGATTATCTTGTACTGTAAGCCGGCTTTCGCGTGGATACCATGTCGTTGCATCTATACGAAAAACAAGATCAAGCAAGCCACATTGGGCTGCATAGTTTGATTGTAATCGTACGTGAACAGATCATGCCACTTTAGTGCGAGTCACATCGAGCTTAAGTAAGAATAACCAAGAAATTTGGCTCCTTTGTCCAGTTATAAGATTGCAGCTGTACCCGTTTTTTCGAGTAATCAGCCCCCATAACTCATAGGCATCATGGCCGGGTCTCCGGGTTTTGTGATTACTTCTTGAAGCAGATCACCCCCCGGAGACCTATATTCATGTAATGTATTTCGATGATACTGATGTATTGATAGTAACAATGTTACTTACTTGTAACTGAAGCAAAGACCATGATAAGACTCGAAACCATCTTCTTTTATTGATAAAAATTTCTTTTTTTTTGACTCAGCAGGCCGCCTCATTAAAAACCTTCCAGTCCCCTTAGGTACCCTGGATAGGAAAAGAGTGCGTATGAAACCTGCCGCCCATTACACTGCTTTAGTTATTCTCGAGAATCGGCCTTGCGTTGATACGGCCGATGCACATTCTCCACTTGCTATGCCCTTTCGTAATGAGTACCGGATTTGCTAGCCAGTCCGGGTATATCTTCCTTGAAACGTGATCAACTGCGGATGGTGGTACGTCTTCTTCTTCCCTGCTGAGAGTTTTGAAAGTATTGCTCCTGATGAAGCCTACCATCTTAGGGTTTTGTTCTGCCCTAACTTTTGCTTTGTCCCCCTCAGGGGTTGGCTTTTTTGACGTTGTCCTCTCTTCTAGGTCTACCTGAGAACGGTAATGTTTGAGCTCTTCCTTCCTGCAGGCTTGCTCGGCCATTGCCGCGTCTCCCTCATCGCACTCAGCTGCTATATCCCGGTTTCCGTGTATTGTAATGGTCTTCTTGGGACCCGGGATTTTCAGTTGTAGGTACACATAACACGGTCTTGCCATGAACTTGGCATAAGCCGGCCTTCCAAACAATGCATGATAAGGACTGCGCAACTTTACTACCTCAAAGGTAAGCCACTCGACTCGATAATTATCCTTTGACTCTCCAAAAGCTACTTCCAGTGCCACCTTTCCTTCAGGGCATGCTGAGTGACCCGGCACTATCCCGTGAAAAACTGTTGTACTCTTTTGCAGCTGCGATTCCTTTAAGCCCATTCGCAGAAAAGTTTCCCAGTACAGGATATTGATACTACTTCCTCCATCCATCAAGACTTTTTTCAGCTCGTAGCCGTTGACCTGTGGTGCCACTACCAAAGCTAAGACTCCCGGGTGATCAACTCTATCCGGGTGATCCTTCCTGCTCCATGTTACCTCTTGTTCTGACCACCTCAAATACCTTGGAACAGCGGAAGAGACCGAATTAACTGCTTGTTTCAGTATCTTCTTATCCTTGTTAGAGCCTCCTGTAGTGTGCACATGATATTGACCCAGCTGTTTGGGGTTAGCTTGAAAACCTCCTGCTCCATTTTGATTGTTACCTTGATTTCCGGCTGGCGGATTGCCGGCTGGGGACGGCCCGTTACCCAAGTTTCCACCTAGACCCGGACCTCCTCCCCGGCCCGCACCTCGCATAGCTCTGTTCACTTCTTCGTTCTTCCACCTTTGTAAGTCGGCACATTGCTCTAGTGAATGATTGGCCGGCTTGCCATTCCTGCTATGCTTCGGGCACGCCATCCTAAATATGTCCCAACTGTTGCTTGGTCTTGGAGGTCCTTGGTAGTGTCCCCCATTGTGATTCCCAGTATTAAAATTCCCTTCGGATCTAGGTCTTGAAGACCCGGCCTCCGTGTTGGCTACAAACTCGGAATTCCCGTCGAACGGGCGCTTGTTTTGGCTACTTCCATTATTGTTTGGCGCCGACCCATTGCCGGTTTTCCCGCTGCTACTTGCGTTTGCTTTTGCTTTCTTGTCGTCAACTTCCTCCTCTGTGGTATCCGTTGCAGCGTGTTTGTTGCACGCATCCATTAACTCTCCCATTGTAACCTCCGCTGCATTCCTACTAGATTTCATGCGAGTTAGCTTTTGTACTAAAGGAACGTACTTACATGTTTTTGCCATAGCTTGTAGCGCGTCCTTAGGCTGGATATCCGTAGACGAGTGGAGTATCTCCATAACCCGGCGTACCCAGCTGCGTGCCGATTCTCCTTTCTTCTGAACGCATCTTTCTAAATCATCAATAGTAAATAACTTTCTGCATGTCCCATGAAAGTGCTTGATGAATGCGGTCTTTAGCTCCTCCCACGATTTGATCGATTTTTCCGGTAGGTTGGTGAACCATAACTTTGCTGCTCCCTCTGACATCATTAAGTACATGAACTTGGCTTGGAGGTTCTCGGATGCGTTGCGAATTGACATTGCCATCTCATAGCTGCTCAGCCACGTTTCTGGATCCATTGTTGGCTCATAATTTACTACTTTCCCCGGTTCTTTGAACTTCTCCGGGTAAGGTTCTGCTCTGATATCGTCCGAAAGGCACTTTGGTCCCGCAAGGGTGGTTGGGGCCGGTCTTGCCCGGGAAACGCGTGACCCGGCTGGGGGTACCGCGGGGTGCGGCACCACCGGTAACTCGTGCGCTGCAGACCCGGCCCCGGCTCTTCTGGCTCTGGAACTGTCCACCACCGCCTGCGCTGCTGATACTACTGGTGCTGTCTGGATACGCGGTGGAGGCGGCATTTGCTGCTGCTCTTCCCTTCGTTGTGCCGCATTCGTTTGAACATGGCCCTGTTGCTGGCTGGCGTACGGCGTCCCATGCATCCCGCTCCTATGATCCGGATAATTGGCTTGCTGTGCTACCGCGGTGTGTAGTAGATCGATTGCTCGTCGGGTTCCTTCCGCATGAGGCGAGTCTCCCACAGGGATCTGGTTTAATGCGAGCGTTGCTGCGTACACGTTGTCCATGGGATTGTTGTAATGACCCGCTGGTGTGCGGAATCGTGATGGTGGTGGCGGCATGGTATTGCCGGCTGTCACCCCTGTCGGTGGCAGAGGTAACCCGGCTGGCGCGTTTACCGAATGTGCTCCCGTTGAAAGTCGCGGTATGGTCCCTTGGTTCGTCGGTGGAATCGGCTGATCTTGAGGCGTAAACACCAGGGCAGTCGGGTTAATAACCCCTCCTGTTGCCGGCAGCATAGTTCGGTGTCTTTGGTGCATCCTTGTCGTTTCCTCCCGGAGCCGGGTCTCTCGGTCATCCAATTCGCGCTGCCGTGCGACCATCCCCTGCCTTTCTGCTTCCACTTGCCTTCTTTGCTGCTCCAATGCACGACGAGCCACGTCCAGGTCTCTTACACGCTCCGCAGCGTTTTCCGGGGTAATAACTGTGGCCAAGACCGTGGGGTCCAAAATCAAATTATTATCAAACAGAGCCGGGTGACGCGGGTTTGAGGGGCCCGCCCCCGGTGTCCGGTTTGCTTGGAACCCGAACATATTTGCGTGTCGCTCCTCGTCTGCTGGGCGACTGGTGACAGACGCCGACTCTCCATCGACCTGGGCCAAGACCGGGTCAACTGCTCCTTGCTGCTGGGCTGCTGCCTGAACCGCCCCGGCTGGCGCCGCGGCCGCGTTTTCTTGATTGAGATTGGTCGCGGGAGCCGCATAAACTGCAACCCGGCGCATGATGCCCGGTGTAGATTCGTATTGTTCTTCCTCGCTGTTTTCCTTTTCGTATTGATCCTCCAATAGATCCCGTATGGACTCGGTATCATCCTCCCTCTCTATCTGACCCGTCGTTCCAATCGACTCTTCTTTTTCCGATCGGACATACGTGTCTTTCCCTGACACAGAGTCAGATCCAATATTATCACAATTCGAACTGGAAGTACATACCATACCGATGAAGACGTTGATGCTGCCGACCGTCACGATGGATCCGGTTTCGAGATGATCCGACTCTGGCCCCCAGCCAGAATCGTCCACCATCTTTTCTCCTTTGCTGTTGACGTAGATTTCTCCGACGATGAGGTTCTTCATGCTCTTCCGAGCTTCTCCCGTGATGTAAACACCTTTGGACGCAGGCCCCACGGTGGGCGCCAACTGTCGTGGGATAATCACGGCAGATGTTACCTGGGGTAACTGATCTTGGGGCAAGTCGACACAGGTATTCGGGAGAGGGTTTAGCTCGAAGGAAAACATGGCGAAGAGCAATCTAAGAACCGGAAAGCAACTCGCCGGCTCTCGATATTATTATACTGGATACTCGATAACAGGTGTTACAACTATGACTTGAATCTCTGGCAAAACTAAACCTAGGGGCCGGTTTATAAAGCACCCGTACACCCCTAACTTGCCCTTCAAGGCACATCTTTGAGTCCTACTCGAACTCCGCATATAAAGCCTAACTTTCCTTATCGCAACCCACAAGCCGGGTTACGCATCTCACAAGCCTTTGGGCCTTCTAGTAACCTCTTTACCCCTATCCGGGTATTGCTCAGTTCACCTCGGGCCGGATTATACCTTGAAGTGGGCCTACCGGATTACTATCCCCCCATCAACATACTTGTCAAGGAAGTTCCAAGAGTTCACCAAGGAGGAACAAGAGTTTTCACCTCATTCAACATTCTAAAGGAGTGGATTAAAATAACAAGGATTGGGGTTGATCCATGGATTTCACTGGATGTCTCTGGTCACAAATAACATCTATGGTGTTGGCCTAAGTGTTTATAAGAAAACCATGTTTTCATGATCCACTAACGGTTTTTGGCACTAGGTCTCTAACAATTTCACACTTATGGATTTTTGTGAAAGGTCTTGATTCAAGGTCTTCCATTTTCTTCTCATTCTTCCACTTCTTCGGTTCTTGATGATGTTTTTCACCCTCTTTCTTGATGATGTAGAGGCCCTTCTCCTTGGGGTGACTTGATCTTGTTGTATTATTGATTCTTGATGCCTTCTTTCTTGACTTTGTATTCATCTCAACATGCTACTGTATTATTTGACTAACATGTTGGTCTTGATCAAAATGATCACACCACAATCTCTTAAAATAGGGTTTAACTATTACTACACAAATCTCTAAGTGGCTAACACTATGGAGGGAATATGGCAAAAATACATGGAAATAGTTCAAGGGTTCCAAAATGTCTTAGGTATTGATGTCTCTGGTCCAAGGTTATCGTTTGGAGCAATTTTGTATAAGAAAACATGTTTTAATTATTTATTGAATTAAAACTATGTCAAAATACTCAAATGGACAACTTAAATATAAATTAAATCTAAACTTGTCCAAAAAATTATTTTGGGAAGAAGGGTGTGTTAGAACATATCGTAAGGTTTCCAAATATATTATTTTTGCAATTTTTTGATTTGTACAATTTGAATTATGCCAAAGTTCATCCAAATGGATCATTAAATTTGGAAAACGTTTGAAATATTCAAATTTGAATTTGTACAGTGCTAAAAGTTTATACATGTCAAGGGCTTTTCAAAAAAGTCCAAGTTTGCTAAATTTGGCCTTTTGGGTCAAAAGTTGTAAAGGTTCTAAGTTCTAGGGACTTTTCTCCAAATGTTGCCAATTTAATTGTATTCGGGAAATAAACACAAAACACCTGGCCACATGGCGCATCCTGATTGCTTGGGCTCACACTCGGCTAGGCTTGTCTCGGCTTAAGTTGTGGCTCGCTAAATTAAATTCTGGTTGTTTGATGCGGATCCAACGTCACGAAAATAAAGAGAGAGGAGGGGAGTGGCTTGATACCGATTCTTTGCCGGAAATGGAGATGGCATGAGGGAAGAAGCTCGGTCTTTGTCGACGACGGCGCTCCGAGGGTCTGCTTAAACATCGGAGGTGACGACGGGGTGCAACACCAGATGGTGAGGACGATGGAGACCTCGGGGACGCTTGGTGTTGTTCGTAGAGACAGCGACGGACTGCTGCTGCTCGGCGTTGCTCCGGTGGCCTTGGTTCTAGCTCGGCACGGCAGAACAGATGCATAAAAACAAGAAAAGATATCAAGGAGGTGTGCACGAAAGTGGGAGAGATAAATGGCATCACGGAGAAGTTTGGGAGGGCCTCACCGTGCCGGAATCGATGGAGGGCGGCGGCGGTCGTGGCTATCTCCGGTGAGAGATTGTGACGGCCTGGGGGCGTCTCGGGCTAGGATTCTATGGGGGAAATGAAGAGGTGGCCATGGGGATTCAAGAGAGAGGCACATGGCTTTGAATCAGGCTGCAAACGCGAGCAATTAGGAGGATTAATTCAGGCGTTTCGGTTGGGCGATGACGTCATCGCTCACGTCATATTTTTTATTTTTCCTGATTTAATTCAACAATTCATAATTTTGGTTTTATAATTTTAAATTGACTCTAACAAGTCTCTAAAAAATTGTAAAATCAATATCTTCCCGTATGTCGGGGGGTTACCCCCGAGTAGGGTAAAGACAGGTGGTAAAGGCAGCTTACAGAAGAGAGGTTTGGTCGAGTAGCCGACTACCTGGTACTCGCTACCCGGTCGACTGCTACTCGGTCTCACCTCAAGATGACCAGAAGGAGATATCAATCAAGTTCTATCCTTTCGAGTAGAAGGATTGGCCCGAGTACAATTGGCGGGAACAATTGGCGGGAACCTACTCGGGCCAGAAAGTCAAAGGAGCCGTTCTGACACAGGATCCCGCGTATCCTGGGTCCGTACTTGGCAGCATTCGAACTACTGTTCATATGGGACCGGTCTCCCTGACAGTGACAGCATGGAAGTAGGCGGTGGCAGGATAAGGGGGGCCTACTCTGTGCCTAGGTACAGTGATACCAGTCTGTCCCCTAGTTTTGCCCAACGACTTTACGGAAGCAGCCAAGATTAGGAACCAAAGCTGTCAGCGGGTACCCGGAAGAAGGACGGTGTGCACACTATGTCGACACTTGTCTAGATTTGGACGTATCCGGCTGGGCACCGTGTATATAAGGTGCCCCGCCGCCTCCTGCGCGAGGGATCTTGCTCCATGCTCATAGTGAACCCTAGAAACCCTAAGTTCTTGACCTAGCTCTACTCGGAGAAGAGAGAGAGGCTACTCGGTAGAGGTACCATTTGTACTGTGGCTACTCGGAGAGACATCGTAATACATAGAGACAGGCAGGAGTAGGGGTTTTACCTCCTCACGAGGGCCCTGAACCTGGGTACATCGTGTTGTTTGTGTTGTGTGGATCTTACCTCACGCGGCTACTCGTCGCGTGATCCCTCCCCGGACACCTCCAGCGTCCATCGTCCCCACATCTTTAGCCATCCCATGGCATCTGCCGTGACACCACCACCACAGTTGGCGCCCACCGTGGGGCAACCAGCGGCGCTGGCTGGAGTTTCTGTTCGGACGGGATCTTCATCAGCGGAGCGCGTAGTTTGTGGCCTTGTCCACAGATTCGGCTCCTTCGACTTCGTCACCGACAACGCCGGCTGTTTCGGCGGCATGGCCATGCCGGAGGGCGGCTCGGTGATCTCCTTCGGCTCTCACCTCGTCTACGTCGCCACCGTCGCCAACAGCGCCTACCCCGAGCTGGTGCATGACGCGGAGGATCCTCCCGCGGTGGTTGCTGCTCGCGGAAGGCCTGCATGCAGTTCTGCATGCTGCGCGGAGGTGATGGTGACGGGCTTGGCGGCGAACACTGGCGCAGACGCTACTGGCGCTGCGGCCGTCGTCGAGGAGATTGACGACCCGCCTGCTGGTGGCAGGAACCACCGGCCCTACGAGAAGGAGAGCAACTTGCCACCTTCCACGTCTACGGTCATCCCCGCATCTGCTGCGCGAACTGGTATGCCCACTCCCACCGACATCGAGCTCCTAGCCGCGAGGGAGCAGCTCGAGCGGCAACGCCAGGAGCTGCTCGCCGAGCAGGCGGAGTTGGAGAAGATCAGGCTTGAGCTGAGTTTGGACCAGCTCGAGTACAACAAGGCTCACGGCTTCACGCCGGTCGCCAGGAGGCCCAGCAGAGTGGGCGCTACGCGGCGCAACCTGGGTGCCGAGATGGCGACGGTTGCGGAGGTGCCCGCGCAGTCCGCCACCGCGAACACTTTCACAAGGCCAAGGTACAGCACACCCGCCAAGACGCTCAGAGCTGCACAGGCCGTGGCTGCCGGGTTGCCGCGCCTAGATGGAGAGGCGCGTCTCAGGCAGCAGGAGAGGCTCAACGAGTTGGTGTTGGAGGCCGCTAGGCAGAACGAGGAGTTCCGGAAGGCCAACCCGGGGGCTGGAGCTTCGCAGGTGGTTCATTCGCACGCGGCTAGATCTAACGATCAGGCCTCGTCTCCGCATCCCAGCCGCGAGAAGAGCCGCAGCGGGCGTTCGGGTAGAGACAGGCAAATGCAGGTGTATGACCCGGCTGCTGCCGCGAAACAGGTTGCTGTGCCGCAGCAGCCCGGGCAGGAACACAACGCTGCAAGAGCAGGCTCTCAAGCCCATCAAGCTCAAAGCCGTGCCCGAGAAGCCGCGCGTCCGGGTACTTCTCGGCAACCCGCAGCTCAGCCTACTCGGCAGAGGCAGCAGCCGCGCCCAGTGGCACCAGTCGCCAACCCGGTGGAGCAGCCCGCAGCTATGCAGGTGGATAGGTATGATGATGGCTACTCGGCTATGGAGATGGCTGGTTATGATATCCATGACCGTGTCGGTGAGCGTGTGTTGGCGCCTGGAGATGCAAGGCACCAGCTGGACCGTATCAGCTTGTCGGCGCGGCTTGAGAGCACGGGTCCTCCTGGCCCCGAGTGCTTTGGCCCGCGCATCATGAACGAGCCTTCCGTGAAGGGCTTCCAGCTCGCAAGAGGCACCAAGAGCTACAATGGTAGCACCAAGCCTGAAGATTGGCTCAATGACTATGTCACCGCGGTTCATATCGCGAATGGCAACAGGAGATGGGCGGTGCGCTATGTGCCGCAAATGCTAGAGGGTCCAGCTCGCACTTGGCTCAACAACTTGCCCAAGAACAGCATTAACTGCTGGCTGGACTTCTCGGATGCCTTCATCAGCAACTTCACGAGTACGTACAAGAGGCCGAATAGGCCACAGCAGCTGTCGGCCTGCAGGCAGCGAGAAGACGAGACAGATCGCGAGTACCTTACTCGGTGGAGCACCTTGAGGAACACTTGTGAAGGTGTGAATGAAGCACAGGCCATCACTTGGTTTGCGCAAGGTTGCCGACATGGCAGCATGCTTTGGCAGAGATTGCAGAGGGAGATGCCGAACACCCTGGCCGAGACCATCAAGATTGCGGATCAGTACGCACTCGGTGATCCTACTCAGCCACTGATGGACTCCTCTGAGCCGAGAAGAAACTTCAACAGCAGCAAGCGCAACGAGTTCCGCAACAAGCGCCGAGTAGATACTCGGTATGATCCCGAAGAGGTGAATGCAGTGAATGTTGGAGGCGGTGGTGACCAAAGGCAGAAACCTGCTGGAGCCTACGGGCAGAACCAGAACCAGGGCCAGGGCAACAAGAAACCGTTCCGCACTGCGCAGTCGGGTAGCGGGAACTCCGAGCAGCCGAAGAAGTTTGTCTTCGACGACATGAAGGATGGCCCATGCAGCTTTCACACTCATCATCCCTCGAGGCCCGCTAACCACACTACTCGGCAGTGCGAGTGGTGGGATGTGATCAAGAGTGATGGCTTGCCTCCTCCTCCTCCTCTGCCAGCCGCCAATGCTACTGTTCAGCCTACTCGCGCACCCGCAACTTGGCCGCCAGTATACCCGAGAAGAGAGAATGTCAACCAGGTGGCTTTAGGAGCCAACCGGAACTTCAACAATGAGAGATACCGTAACAACAACAACAACAACAACTACAACCGCAACAACAACAACAGAAGCAACAACAACTATCAGGGCAACAACAACAACAATGGCAACAATGGGGGCAATGGCTCCAACCAGTACCAAGAGCACCATGAGAGCTATATGATCTTCACTTCTGAGGCAGTCGACAAGCAGTCACAGCACAGGCGGGCCATGGAGGTCAACGCAGTGATTCCTGCTGTCCCTCACTACATGTACTGGTGCGACCAGGAGATCAGGTGGACTCGGGCAGATCACCCCAAGGTGATGCCCAATCCGGGCACCTATGCCTTGGTGCTGGATCCTACCTTCCTGGGCCCCGAGAAGAATGTGAGGTTCAGCAAGGTGCTAATCGACAACGGCAGCAGCATCAACATCGTGTACAAGGACACACTCGAGAAGCTTGGCCTGGCCGAGAACATGATGCTGCCCAGCAAGACCACCTTCCATGGCATTGTGCCCGGGATCTCGTGCAACCCGATTGGCCGAGTGTGGATTGATGTGCTATTCGGTACCCGGGAGAACTGCCGCACAGAGCGCCTGCAGTTTGAAGTGGTGGATCATCAGAGCCCCTATCATGCTCTACTCGGCAGGCCTGCTCTGAGCAAGTTCATGGCCTCTACACATGTGGCTTATCTGAAGATGAAGATCCCCGGTCCCAATGGCATCATCACCATCTCGGGAGATTACAAGAAGTCCATGGAGTGTGCCTCTGCTAGCTCCCAGCTGGCGGAATCAATGGTGATTGCTGCCGAGAAGAAGAAGATGTACGAGGTGGTGGCCATGGCTCAGTCCGCACAAGCTGGCGCACAAGGTGTGCCGAGTACCCAGCATGGTACTGCTTTCCAAGCTGCCAAGGAGACCAAGACAGTCCAGGTTGACCCCGAGTTCCCGGAGCGCGTGGCCATCATTGGTTCCGGGTTGGCGGAGAAATAGGAAAGCGCGCTCATCCACTTCCTCCGTGAGAATCGGGATGTGTTCGCCTGGACCAATGAAGATCTACCAGGAGTCCCGAGGGAGTTGGTTGAGCACTCTTTGCATGTGCGTCCTGACGCCAAGCCCGTGAAGCAGGCTTTGCGCCGTTTCGGGGATGAGAGGAGGAAGGCCATCGGTGATCAGATCACCAAGTTGCTGATAAGTAACTTCATCATGGAAGTGCTGCATCCGGATTGGTTAGCCAACCCGGTCATGGTCGAGAAGAAAAAGGAAGATCCCAAGGCCGCCACTGCATGGCGCATGTGTGTCGACTACACCGACTTGAACAAGGCATGCCCCAAGGATCCTTTCCCGCTACCTCGCATCGATCAGGTGATCGATTCCACTGCTGGTTGTGAACTGTTGTCTTTCATAGATGCCTACTCTGGTTTCCGCCAGATTGCACTCAACCCTGCTGATCAAATAAAGACTGCTTTCATTACCCCGTACGGGGCTTATTGCTATCGTGTCATGTGTTTTGGCTTGAGGAATGCGGGTGCAACCTATCAGAGATGCATGCAGAAATGCTTGCACGACCAGCTCGGCAAGAATGTGCAGGTGTACGTAGATGACATTGTCATCAAAACGAATAAAACACATACTCTGCTTGCCGACCTGGAGGAAACCTTTGCTAACCTACGCAAGTACAAAATGAAACTGAATCCGAGTAAGTGCACCTTTGGTGTACCAGCTGGGAAGCTACTCGGTTTTCTGGTTTCTAGTCGGGGCATTGAAGCCAATCCTTCTAAGATAAAAGCTATTGAGAGCATGTCTTTGCCGAGATCATTGAAGGATGTGCAGAAATTCACGGGTTGTCTGGCATCTCTGAGCCGCTTTCTGGGCCGGATGGGCGAGAAGGCTCTGCCTCTGTACCAGCTGATGAAGAAAAGTGACAAGTTTGTCTGGACTCCGCAAGCGGACGTGGCATTCAATGAGCTGAAAGCAATGCTGGCTAGCGCTCCCGTCTTGGCTAGTCCGCTACCCAAGGAGCCTATGCTGCTGTACATTGCCGCGACTAACCGAGTAGTCAGCGTGGTGATAGTGGTGGAGCGAGAAGAAGAAGGCAAGAGTGTGCAGCGCCCAGTCTATTATCTCAGTGAAGTGCTGTCCAGTTCCAAGCAAAACTATCCGCATTACCAGAAGATGACATATGGTGTGTACCTGGGCGCCAGGAAGCTGAAACATTACTTCCAGGAGCACCCCATCACTGTTGTGAGCTATGCTCCCATCTCGAATATCATGGGTAACAAGGAGGCGAGTGGCAGAGTAGCCAAGTGGGCGATTGAGCTAGCCGCGTACGCTCCCGCGTACGCGAGAAGAGAAGCAATCAAGTCTCAGGTCCTGGCGGAATTTCTTGTGGACTGGGCCGAGATGCAGTATGAACCTCCTGCTCCAGTTTCCAACTATTGGAAGATGCACTTTGATGGCTCGAAAGGTGAAGGAAGGCCTTGGTGCTGGCGTCGTGCTTACGTCACCCAAGCGGGATCAACTCAAGTACGTGCTGCAGATTCATTTCAAGGCATCCAACAATGTAGCCGAGTACGAGGCAGTGGTGCATGGTTTGCGAGTAGCAAAGGAGGTTGGCGTGCAGCGCATTATATGCTATGGCGACTCAGATCTGGTGGTGCAGCAAGTCTCGGGTACCTGGGATGCTTTGGATGCCAACATGGCATCGTATCGTTTCTTGGTGCAGTCAATGACTGGGTTTTTCGATGGCTGTGAGTTCCAGCACATTCACCGAGCAGAGAACGAAGCAGCAGACGAGCTATCCAAGTTGGGATCTTCTCGGCAGTCCATCCCGGCAGGGATTGCCTTGGAGCATTTGAGGAAGCCATCCATCAAACCTTCCCCCAACTCGGAATCCATCTTTGTTCCTTCTCTGCCAAGTGAAGAATCTGACCCAATGGAGATTGACTGGGAGAGTGCTGCGGGGAACCCGGGGACTGCCACTCCCTACTCGGGGACTGCCGCTTCCTACTCGGGGACTGCCATTCCCTACTCGGGGACTGCCACTCCCTGCTCGGGGACTGCCACTCCTTACTCGGGGACTGACACTCCCTGCTCGGGGACTGCCACTCCTTACTCGGGGACTGCCACTCCCTACTCGGGGACTGCCACTCCTTACTCGGGGACTGCCACTCCGTACTCGGGGACTGCCGCCCTTAACCCAGAAGCTGTCGCATTCATTGAAGAAGTTCTCGCCAATCGGTCTGGGCTGCAGAGAAGCGCTCCTACTCCTCCTGTGCAACCACAAGAGCCTGTCCCAATGGAACTGGACGAACCAGTGTTTCCCGTGCGGGAGACACCGAGTTGGGCAATGCCCATATTATCCTTTCTAAGGGACGGTACTTTACCTGAAGATGAGGTGACTGCGAGGCAGATTCAGAGAAGGTCCGAGGGCTACACCATAGTCCGAGATGTGCTGCACAAGAGAAGTGCCACCGGTGTGCTGCAACGCTGTGTGAGCCCGGAAGAGGGAGAAGAAATTCTGGTGGAGATACATCAAGGGGAATGTGGGCATCACGCCTCTTCTCGGGCTTTGGTCAAGAAAGCTTTTCGGCATGGCTTCTACTGGCTCACTGCACTGCAGCAAGCTGAAGATATTGTGAGGAAGTGCACCGGCTGCCAGATGTTCGCAAGTAAGATTCACATGCCTGCTTCCGAGTTGAAAACAATTCCTATCACATGGCCATTTGTTGTTTGGTGCTTGGATATGGTTGGTCCTTTCAAGCCGGCTAAAGGCAATATGACACATATCTTGGTCATGGTGGACAAGTTCACCAAGTGGATCGAGGTGAAACCTATTCGGAAGTGCGATGGGGTCACAGCTGTGAAGTTCGTGAAGGATGTGATCATGAGATATGGCTACCCGCACAGTATCATCACCGACAACGGCACCAACTTTGCAGAGGGGGCAATGGTGCGATTCTGCAGAGAAAAGCATATCCGACTAGACGTTGCGTCAGTCGCGCACCCTGCCTCCAATGGGCAAGTTGAGAGAGCAAATGGGATGGTACTGGCAGGCATAAAGCCAAGGCTGATTGAGCCATTGCTGAAAACACCTGGGTGTTGGCTAGAAGAGTTGCCAGCGGTGTTGTGGAGTCTAAGGACTACCCCTAACCGGTCAACCGGCTACACGCCATTCTTCTTGGTATACGGGGCTGAGGCCGTGTTGCCAATAGACTTAGAGCATGACTCCCCCCGAGTAGCCCTCTACACTGAGGTGGAGGCGAGAGAAGCTCGAGAAGACGACGTTGACCTGCTTGAGGAAGCAAGAGAGCTGACTCTGTCACGTTCGGCTATCTACCAGCAGAACCTGCGGCGTTATCATAGCCGAAAGGTGAACCCACGGGTTTTCCGAGAAGGAGACATGGTCCTTAGGCTGGTGCAGCGCACAGCCGGGATGCACAAGTTGTCTCCTCCATGGGAAGGGCCTTTCATTGTCAGCAAAGCGCTGCACAATGACGCGTACTATCTTGTAGATGTGCGCCCATCGCAGGCGAACAGGGCAGATAAAGCTGGAGAGGAAACCAAGCGTCCCTGGAATGTAGCTCTACTTCGTCGTTTTCATTCATGAGCAAAGATGTGTATGTACCCTCTTATCCGAGTTGAAATTCTACTCTGCAATCTGAAATTGTTCTCGGGGACTGCCCTCGTCCAAATTTGCTCTAAGTGTTTTTACTCGGCTTGGTCCTTTGTCTATTCGGTTGCTCCACTTCAGAACTCATAAGTGCATTGAGTAATGTGTCTAAACCTATATGCCAACTCTTCGACTCTGCTGCTGTCCGAAACCCGGCTTCATGGCAAGCAAGAGAACAAGCAAAAGGTCAATGAGCACACGAAAATCGCTAAGGAAGAAAGAGTGCAGGAACCGAGTAGATTGTTTGTTACTTTTGTTCCCTGTTTTCGTCTTCTCGGCTAAGTGGTGGGCTGCGTTACCATGATTGTTTCTAGCGGCTAAGTATTTGCAGCCCTACTACTTGATTCTTGTGACTCGAATACCAAAAAAGCGACAAGTCGCAGGTAGAGCAGAGATGAAAAGATAGGGTGAATAAGAAATGCAACTCGGGGACTCGCATGGAAACGCAACTCGGCATTAAGCCAGCGTCGTTCAAATTGATTAATGTCGAAATAAACAGAGTGGGCATAAAAACTGAGTAGCAAGCAAAACAAAGATAGTCTATTACATTTGCTCCCGGCATCCCGGGGATCTGATAAGTTTTCGAGTAAAAGAGAGTGCAGGTTGCTTCAAGATGAGGAGGCAATGTTCTCGGCGCTGGCCTTGGCTGCTGTTTCTTCGGCGGCGGTCTTGGCAGCAGCTTCTTCGGTGGCGGTCGTGGCAGCTGTTCCTTCGGTGCTAGCATGGGTGGCATCCGCTCCCGTCTGGACGGTGGCGAATTCCTTCATCTCGGCATCATCCTGGGTGGCCGCCTGCTCAGAAGTGGCCGTGGCCACCGAGACGGGTCCTGGAGCCGAAGAGGAGCCTGAAGCTTGGCCAGGAGGGGGCACCGTGTCGTCGAGAGCAGCACCTGAGGAGGTGCCAAAGTCAAGTGCGGCGGTGTCGATGTGGGCGTACTCGTCCTCATCGCTACTCGCGACGGCGACGTTCTTCCCCTTCCCGGCCTTGCCCTCAGGAGATTCGAAGAGGCCTTCCAAGTCGGATTCTACTTCGTCGTCCTCCTCCTCTTCCTCTTCGTACTCGGTGTCGGGCTCGGGGAGGCCATCGATGAAGGTCTCCGTCTCAGCGCACTCCGCGACCTCGTAGGCGATCTGCTTGCGCGTGGCCACGCAGTTGGGATCCACCTCCCACTTGGAATTATTGCGCTTCCCGCGGATGAGCTGCATGTTGAGGTTTTCATACCAGGATGCTATGCAGAGAAGCATCACGTCTGCACCAGCACGGGCGCCCGAGGCACGCCACTTCTTCAACTCTTTCTTCACATTCTTCAGCTTGAAGGCTAGGCCCTTCATGGTGGTCGGCCGGTCATCATGAGGCCAAAACAGCCTGTGGAGCTGAAAGCCCTCGTGCACCAGGTCAGTTCCGACGCCAGCCAGCTATTCGAAATAGTTGTTGAGCACCAGCAAGCTGTCCTCGATCTCGGCTCTGGTATCTGCTGCCTCACCTTTTGCAAGGCGAGCTGCCTTGGCCTTGGCCACCATAGGCACAGAAGGGGAATCAAGATGAGGCCAGATCTCTGAAATAGCATGTGGTAACTTCAGAACCGAGAAGAGAAGAACCGAGTAGAGGAAAACCGAGGAGAAATACGACCGAGAAGAAAAGAAGCAGCGAAGAAAAGACTCACCGGATAGTTCGTTGCGCAGCCGCTGCAGCTGGGTCTTCCAGGACTCCTCGTTAGAAATGTGCTTTTCTTGGATCAGGCGCAAGCTATCCATCTGAGCGAAGAGATCAGCGTTGGTCTTCTTTAAGGTTTCGCATTCCTGCTCAAGGGCCCTCTCCTTGGCTCTCAAAGTGGTCTCGGCCTTGGCCTTCTCGGCAATTGCTCTGTCCCTCTCGGCGCCAATCTTGACGGCATCCTGGAGTGCCTTTTGCAACTGGAGTTGCAGCTTCTCGGTCTCTGTGGTGTGGTCCTTCAACAGCTCAACGGCCTGGTCGGACAGCTGCTTCTGCACCTCTGCGGGCTTGACACAATCTTGGTGTGCCTCAGCAAACAACTTGTAATCTTCTGCGAAGAGATAGATGAGGTTAGCAGAGGAGCAGAGAAGAAACAAATTCAAAGTCAAACCAAGTAAACAACAAGCTTACCTTCTAGCCTTTTGATGGTGGCCTCGGAGTTCTCCACGAAGCTGCGGCACTTCTCATGTTCGTCTGCTAAGGCCTTCAGTTTTTCTGCAGAGAAGGAAAGGTTAGCGCATAAGAAAGCAGAAGCGGGCGTAAACATAAAACGCAGAAACCGCGTAGCTAAAAGCGTACCTTGTACTTCAGCCAGCTGCTGGGTGCTGTCGTTGGCGTTCTTGCTGGCTGCCTCAGCAACTGCCTTTTCCTTCTCTAATGCAGCAATTCGCCTCCTGGCGATGGAATGGTTCCAGAGAAGAATGCGGTATAAATGGGTCCGCTTAAGAACGCTATCCTGAGAAACGAGAAGAAAGTGAGTTAGGCAAAGCAGAGAAGATTCAGCCCGAGTAGGAGGCTACTCGGAGAGTATCCGTCTACTCGACCCGAATCTCGGGGACTGGGGGTGACGGTAAGAAAGAAGAAAGGCGAGTAGAAGAGAAGAAAATTCAACTCGGAAAAGATAAGGAAAACTAACTGCGTAGGACTGCTCGATGTCCTCGGCATTCTTGCGGTGCAGGAACATCTTGGCTGCGAGTGTCGCGGTCTCGGTGGAGACGGACATGGGATTGCGTCCCAGGTCAACCTTGTTCCAGTCCACGCGCATGTGGTCGATGCCGCCAAGGCTAAGACCGTGCCACTTCTCCACGCCGAGAACCTTGCTATCCCATTTGGCGTCGATGAAGCCAATGGTGTCCAGTACCTGCTCAAGGCCTTTGGAGGTTATTGGTTTGTCTTGAACTCCACGAGAAGCGATGTTGACAGATTGGGGTTGGCTTGGATCTGGAGGAGGGGAGTTCACGGCTACAACTTTCCTTCCCCTCTGGATAGCTAAAGCTTTGTCCTTGGGAGGGAAGCCGATTGAGTGCTGATGGCTAACCTCAATCATGTACTCCGGGTAGCAAGGCTGGCCAGCAGCGCGAGCATCGGCTGAGAGCGCGGCGGGAATCGGGCCAGACTCATGGATCACGAGTGCTCCACCTGAGACTGGTAGCGGCACTTGGTCTCTGGACCGCTTCTTCGTCCTTTCCTTCTCGGGATCTTGAGTTTTCTTCCCGTCAGCTTTGGCCTTCGCCTTCTCGGCCGCTTCCTTCTCAGCCTTGGCCTTCTCGGCGGCTTCCTCCTCGGCCTTGGCCTTCTCAGCAGCTTCCTTCTCTGCTGCCCTTCTGTCAACCTCACCCCTCAGAGCATCCAGGGCTCGCTGCCTGGTTACTCGCCCGGCAGGAGGGCTGGATGTATCCTTGGTCTTCGGCGGCGAGGAGGAGGTTGGCGGTGTAGGGCCTTGCGCAGTTGGTGGTGTAGGGCCTTGTGCAGTTGGTGGTGTAGGGCCTTGCGCAGTTTGTGGTGCCGCAGATCCGTCGCCCTGTGCAGCTCCTGGCTGGGCGCTACTCGGTGTCACGCCCGGTTGCACGCTGCTCAATGGGTAAGCGTCAATTGCGGTGGCATCCGCGGCGGTGGTGTCTTCTGCTCGCTGCGCGGCAGCGAGGCTCTCTTGTGCAGCAGCCCCTGTGGCGGGCTGCTCTTGCTCTGCTTCAGGCCGCTCGGCGGCGGTGTTGTCTCGCATCTCTTGATCTTGGTTCTCCTCGGCATTGCTAGCCGGAGGAGAAGGGGGTCTCTCATCGTGGACGGTAGTGTCCTGTGCTGCTGGTTCAGACGCTGCTCCTTGCGCACCGCCGGTCTGTGGATTGGCAGCAGCAGCGTTGGCGGTGTCGTCCTCATCATCATCCAGATTGACCAGAGGTACTGGTTTTTCCTTAGTGTGATCAGACGCGAGAGCTGCGTTCGCGTCCATAGGAGGTCTGCAGAGAAAGGGAAACCAGAAATTAGAAGGAATTTGGGGAAAATAGTACCACGCGAGAAGGGAAACGGCCGAGAAGAGGGCTTACGCGGTGGTGCATTTGAGCTCTCGTCTGGATCTCTTCACGACCACTTTCTTCTCGGCGGGTTTCTTCCTCTTGGCAGGAGGAGCTGGTGCTCCGCTACCAGCCCGTTTGCGGGTCTCAGGAGCGGCGACGGACAGGGGCTTGACGACCAGGGGCGCATCGCCCTCGTTCTCGTCTTCGTCCTCGTCGTCCTTGTCCGCGACAACTTCATCTGGGAATCAAAGAGAAAAGAGGAAAGAATCAGAAACAGCAAACGAGGGATTGATGCTTCTCGGAAACAAACAGAATGAAAGGGTACTTACCGTCAAAGTCTTCATCAGACCAGGTGCGGAGAGCGTCGCGCTTGTCAGTAGTGGGGGAGCGAGAGAGGTTGGTCTGCTCCGCGGCATCGAAAGAGGGCACATCGTCCTCCTCACGGTCAGGAGACCAGTTGCCCTCAAAAACCTCGCAGCTCTCAATTATCTGGCGAGTGAGAACCTGAAAAAACAGAGAAGGATCACAGACTAGCCGAGTACCAGGGAGGAATTCTACTCGGACAGGCGTGCAGGTGCAAAGCACACAAAGCCTAGGCAGTCTGCTAAGCATTCTATCCGGATAGGCGTGCAAACACAAAGCATACTAAGCCTAAGCATGTTTGCCGAAAGGTATTACTCGGAAGGGCGTGCAGGTATAAAGCACATCGAGCCTAAGAATCATTCTCGAGTAGGCTACCCGGCAAGGCGTGCAAACACAAAGCATACTAAGCCTAAGGCGATTCGGCTAGATGTCCTACTCGGAACGCAAGGCAATTGCTAGTTGATGCAAGAAGGAGAAGTTATCTACTCGGAAAGTGTATGCAGAGAGCAAAGTAAGAAAGGCGTACCCGCTCAATTGGCTTTGTACGGCTGTACGGGACGAACCCGTATTGCCAGTGGTCGCCAAGATTCGTCGTCAAGATGTTCCTTGCGTGCCAGGGAACGTCGATGTTGTCGATCTCGATGGTGGTGGTCCTGGTGCAGTCGCGGGGGCCTCCCATGTAACACATGAGATGGCAGCGCTCCTGCAAGGGCAGCACTCGGCGCTGGATCCAGCAGGCCACCGGGTCGTCGTTCTTGAGGCCCTGCGCCTTCAGCCAGCCGAGTCTATTCTCCATCTCGATGGCGTCGTCGTCATTGACGGGCTTGTCCTTCCAGTACATCCCGATTGGAGCGCGATTGCTCCAAACGGGCAAGTTGATTCGATCGTCGACGATGGCTCCTTCCGCGGCGGCAACGTTCTTGACGTAGAGGAACGTCTTCTGCCATAGCTTGACGGAGTCCAGCCCCTTGATGCGGGGGTGGTTCGTCCCGGACCGCTGCACCATCATGGCGCAGCCGGTGTCAGTGGCGCGGGCGACGCCCGCGGAGTCCTTCTTCCCGGTGGATTGCTGGCGCAGGTGGAAGTACCTGAGCCACGTCTCCCACGTGGGCCGGATGCCGAGGAAGGCCTCGCAGACCACGGCGTGGTAGGCGAGGAAGACGACGGCATTGGGGGGCAGATGGTGCATCTGGATGCCGAAGTGGTTGAGGAACTTCCGCAAGAATTCGGAGGCGGGCAATCCGAACCCGCGCTCGAAATGCGCCAGGAAGACGACGCGCTCTCCCTCCCGCGGGGACGGCACGATTTCACCGTCCGGCGCCCGGCACTCCACGCCGGGAGGGACTCGCCTGGTATTGACGAGCCAGGCGCAATCTTCCGCGGTGACGGAGGAGCCGGCCCAGCCAGATTTGGCCATTGTTGCGAGTAGGGAAGGTGGAAGATTCCGAGGGGAGTTGTTTGTGGGATTGAGTCCGCGGCGGCGCGAAAGCTTGCGCGGCGGCGGAGAGCTCGGTGGCGGAGAAGAGCAGGAGACGAAGATGGAATAGTGCAAGGGAAGGGGAAAAGGAAGTTACCGGCGGGGGTATTTATATCTCCTCCGCGAGTTTACCGTTACCGTCGTGGAAGTGGGATCGATTGTGGCGTGTGGTGGATCCCGTGGCCGGCTAGAAACGCACACAAGCGCCGGTTGCGCGCGTAATGGCCACAGTTGATCCCACCACCGAATCGTGGCCTATAACTACACTTGATGGGACATGACGGCCGGTGGGCCCACTGCGTGAAAACTGGACGCGTGGCAGGTCGTGTCCTGGGCAACGAAACGACAAGGTCGTGGATGCTTGACACGTGTGCAGTTGCTGCGCGAAGGGCTGGATTGTGCTCTGTGCTGCAGAGGCTCAATCTGAGAAATTTCTCTAAGTCTTTTTACTCGGTTACAGAGTAGAAAGCAAGTGCTACTCGGGAAAGAGGAAACTCAAGGTAATTTCCAGATAGCTACTCGGAGGTTCTACTCGGCATCTTGAGGTTCAAGGGCTGAGATGCAAAGGCTGGTTTTAAGCTGGCAGAGCCTAGTGAACAAGTTCGCAAGACTCAACCAGCTTCGGGGACTGCTGTCGGGGGGTTACCCCCGAGTAGGGTAAAGACAGGTGGTAAAGGCAGCTTACAGAAGAGAGGTTTGGTCGAGTAGCCGACTACCTGGTACTCGCTACCCGGTCGACTGCTACTCGGTCTCACCTCAAGATGACCAGAAGGAGATATCAATCAAGTTCTATCCTTTCGAGTAGAAGGATTGGCCCGAGTACAATTGGCGGGAACAATTGGCGGGAACCTACTCGGGCCAGAAAGTCAAAGGAGCCGTTCTGACACAGGATCCCGCGTATCCTGGGTCCGTACTTGGCAGCATTCGAACTACTGTTCATATGGGACCGGTCTCCCTGACAGTGACAGCATGGAAGCAGGCGGTGGCAGGATAAGGGGGGCCTACTCTGTGCCTAGGTACAGTGATACCAGTCTGTCCCCTAGTTTTGCCCAACGACTTTACGGAAGCAGCCAAGATTAGGAACCAAAGCTGTCAGCGGGTACCCGGAAGAAGGACGGTGTGCACACTATGTCGACACTTGTCTAGATTTGGACGTATCCGGCTGGGCACCGTGTATATAAGGTGCCCCGCCGCCTCCTGCGCGAGGGATCTTGCTCCATGCTCATAGTGAACCCTAGAAACCCTAAGTTCTTGACCTAGCTCTACTCGGAGAAGATAGAGAGGCTACTCGGTAGAGATACTATTTGTACTGTGGCTACTCGGAGAGACATCGTAATACATAGAGACAGGCAGGAGTAGGGGTTTTACCTCCTCACGAGGGCCCTGAACCTGGGTACATCGTGTTGTTTGTGTTGTGTGGATCTTACCTCACGCGGCTACTGGTCGCGTGATCCCTCCCCGGACACCTCCAGCGTCCATCGTCCCCACATCTTTAGCCATCCCATGGCATCTGCCGTGACACCACCACGACACCGTAAATAACATTTTTTTTAAACATTTGCATTTCAAATTTGAAAATATGACTAAAACACTAATAGTGATTTAATGTTATTTTCAATTTAGAAAATGATTAAATGAAAATAATTGTGAGCTAAAATTTAAAAGACAAAACCACAATTGCAACATTGTTTTTTCAAAGTATTTTAACTCATTTTGATAAACAAAAATAGTTTATGGAAATCATTTTATGTTTAAAACTTGTTTTATCATTTGAAAACCAATATAATTTATTTTTATTGCCATAAATACTTTTGAGATATAGAAAATTATAAAAGGTAATAATCATCTCGTTTTAGTTCCCATAAACATTTTAAAGGTAATATTTGATTTCAAAACATTTAATATAATAATGTTTGCTAAGAGAAAACAATAACTTTGAATAAAGATTTTCTTAATTTTTTTTAATAAGCTTTAGGGTTTAGAAAATAGAGGCATATTTGGATATTTAATTCCATAACATTGGAATAAACATTTTATTTCTTTTATGTTTACAATTTCTTTGTTTTCGTGACTTGCATTAACCAGAAAACAAAAGTTTCATTATTTAGTGATCTTTGCACTTTCCAAAAATCAGGGATGTTACAGACTACCACCCTTCAAGAAATCTCGTCGCGAGATTTGGGAAGTCTAGAAAGAAAGTGGGTTACTTGGGTTTAATAGAAACTAGGTGGGATACCACCCTTAAGAAAATTTTGTGAGTAGTCTTAAACTCTTGTCTAACTAGCCGCTGGTTTACTATATCTTTAGCTGGATTCATACTTCATCATATATAATATTCTTGTATAGCATATATCAATTCCTTGTTGGTATTTGGTGTCTTAAATCCATGTATAGAACCTTTAGGATCCTATGGTTCCATATATACTTCCAGCATGGTTTGTCTATTCACATGGCTTGAATAGTAGTTTTACTCAAGATGGCTTGAGTAGAACTTTCCCTTGCAGTAGAGTTGTAGACCATCATAGGTCATATTGAACTACCTTTGACATGGAGGTGTCACTCTTTGGATCAATTAAAAGTCCTTGGGTCACTCTCATCTTGGTCTTTTGATGTCTTTGGAAATTTTGCATCTTGGTGTTTTCATCCTTGAACCTCCAAGGTTGGTTTGAACCTCACAGTAAATACTCCCTCCGTATCGAAATGTAAGATGTTCTAGCATTTCTTAAACAAAACAAATCTAGACATGTTTTAGTGTAAGATGCATGTGAATATATACACTAAAGCATGTCTAGATACCTTTTGTCTAGAAAATGCTAAAACATCTTATATTGTGATACAGAGGGAGTAGAACATTTCAGCAACACTTTCCTTACATAGGGTTATTATTACATCTTACCATTCTATGGTACAGGCTTATTAACATCGTCTCTCTAATAGGTATGTCACTAAGATTTACTATTCCTCATAGAAAGAGTGAATAATGTGAGTAGTCATCATGGGGTCCAGTCCATGTCACACTCAATCATTACCTTATACATATATTGGTGAATCTCTGTATGATAACACTAGGTCACCCCACTTGTCTCGCAGGAAGTTTCAAACTATAAGACAGACCTGAGCTAAACTATCGATCCTCAAACTATTGTGTTGCGTAGAAATCTTATGCAACACTAACTGGATAATTGTGTTTCTTCATCGATTCTTCTCTTGGTGTAGGGTAAATCTGCAAAGTCTTCATATGAGTTTGGAATCTTCTTCAAGATTATTCTTGGTTTGCACATAGTTGTTGTAACTCTTGCATAACTCTGATTGTCACAATGAGGAAACACACTTCTCATATAACGTAGTATTTTATTACTACGAGAGTACATTTCTCAAACATCATTGCACTGTTATTATATTGGGAACATCTTCTAAGGAAAATTTATTTCTAAAAGTTTTGCACAAGACTCCTTCTTGGACTGATACTTCTCGGAAATTTTCACTTCTTCATGTAATGTCGGCATCTTGAAAGAACCATGTGTCTCTCAGATTATTACTGGCATGCATATGGTATCATGTTTTCCCCTTTTTAAGCAATCGTCCGTGAAGTGTCCATTCTCTCTACAAATATGGAAAAATACCATAGACATGTTCCTGTTTCCTTGATGATCATATCTTGGGGTCATTTATCTCTTCTTAGAAATCTTCCTCGTTGGGCCATGTTTGGGGAAATCTCCCGCACTATTTGAGCTTGGGTATCCAACACTTTTTGCATTCCTCGTGTTAACTCCATATTGAGGTTACTGACTTGATTCTAGGTCATCAGTTGTATTAGCTGAGTCTGAGCCTCTAGTAGCATTTTCATTGCAATTGACTTCTCGGGGTTGTTGGCATTCTGGCTAGGCATCTATTTGGTTTTTAGGGGAGATGAGTTCAGATTTTGAAAGATCAAAAGAAGGTTCCTACCCCAACACAATAGAGAAACGCAATTAATCTTACAAACAACATCTAACAAGCATCATTCACACCAAACATGAAAGTTTAGTAAGCAACCTAGTATTTCCATACCACACTCAATTGTATGATCAATAAACTAACACGTTAACATTTTTTCTAACAAAGTAACTAGATTGGTGGTCTCATATATATCTTGTTGAGTGTCTTCAAGTCCTTCTCTTAGTGTCTTGAGGTGTTTCTGATTGTTGCAAAGTCTAAGTATTTCTTCAAGTTCTTCAATAATCTTGAGTCTAGGTCTTCATGTGGTGACAATATTTCTTGCCCCTCATGGCGTGGTCATCAAAAATCATGTCTTGATGGTAATAGGTAGGTCATCTAGAACAAGATAAGAATATTTGGAGGTTCAATAATAGATGAGAGGATATGAGAAAGGTTAGAATAAGAAGTTTTGTTCTATAAAGTTTGAACAAAATAGATTTTCAATCCTAGGGTCCTTGAAGTTCTCGGTGGTGGTGAAGTCAGATCTTCATCTTTAAGTTAGAAGCGTAGAAGAAAACATAAGTCATAAATTCATAAGGTGAAGAGGTACTAGATACGAAGCAAGTAAAATACTTAGAAAATATTAAGTATTTCTCTATTGCGATCAACGGACTATTACAACTTGTTCTAGACTAGATATTCACAATAGTGAGAGATAATGACACCCGCTAGCCAATCAGGGACCAAGTCTCATGTCCGTGGACATGTAATGTTTGTCTGGGCCGCTTCATCTCACTATGCCGCTAGGATCAAAACTACTCAAAGAAGGTAATAACAAGATAAAAAAGGGTTTATTCCAAACCTAGGGTCTCGAATCCTATAGGCAACACAATGCTCTGATACCATTTTGTAGTGTTCCCACAACTTAAATATTGCAAGAACATTTGTGTTATTGTGCTAGTCCCTTAATCAATTTCTAGCACCACGGTATAAGATGAAATATCATGCAAATGCGTCAAATTGTATTACATAACATGATCCAGTCTTTAGAACATAAATAAATTACAACTTGCATAGCCTCAGAAGACTAGCATTAAATGAATCACAACTTGCATGGTTTTAGAAGACTAGCAGGAAACATACTATTACAAAGGAAACCATATCATATCATTTAGCCTCATCTTCTTCATGTGCCAGAGGAAAAACATGTTGGAGGTAGACTTGAGATCCTAAACGAAATCCTCACTCGTCATAGGATCCATCTACAATATGGAATATGCATCCACAAATGGCTCAATACAATTTAATGTATTGGAAAGTAACACTATGGTGGATATAAATGGCAATACTAATACTACATGCTGATTTGGCTGAGTGGAGTTTTGGCCAAGTTTACATAGATATAGTTTTCTCCTATCTCTTTTCATAAAACATTTTCATCTATAATTGGTATCACCGATAGAAACCAGTGAACCAGAACTAATTTAAGGTGTACCACTGATAAAAACCAGGGAAAACTCCTAGCCATGTTCACCCATCAAAATATTATTATGAAGTTGGCATGATGAGATTCTTCTGTCTTTTCCTTGTCCAGCTGCTCCTAGTTGTCCGTAAACGGGGACACGGCTAAGATCTTACTTTGTTGACTCTGCAGAGTTTGTGCATTTTCACCTTTAGACTCAAATCAACCCAAACATCATATACACTCAGAATGTGTTAAGGAAAGGAGAAGATTGAGACAAGATATTTCAGAAGAAATTCCACCATCGTTCGGCTTGACCCGTTCCACCTATACCCTCTACATCTGCTTATCAAGCATGGTGAGTTCATTCAACTTAGTTGATCAAGACATAGCCCATATGACTAAAGGCTACACTAGAAGCATCAAAACTTAGAAGGACATAGTAATTTCTTTGTTCCTAGGTGGCATTCCGCAAGTGAACACCTTAGGTGTTACCCCTGAGGAGACACTCAATTTTGAACATCCAACAAACCAGTCCTCCCAGGTGATCCATTGAACTTGGTAGTTTTATCCTTAACATCTAAATAAAACATTTGAGAGCATGGTTAAGCAATTCTACCAAGTTAAATGTCACCTACACTAACATGATATAAATGGATGGCTACACACTACTTAGGATAATAGCATATCATATTACTTAGTAAAACTTCATATCATGCATACTACTCAAAAGCACTAAATGCATATAGGAAAATAGGTCATTTATGATGTGTCACTTGCCTTGTTGAAATTGGTGTAGAAGTACACTCGCTTCAACTAGATCGTTTCTCTTCGTACAATCTAAACTAGTCAAATAGATAACAATAACACACATTCTCAGCCAATCGAAGAACAAACATAACATTCAACAAACATAGTATAAAGGGTTTCAAGCTAGATGGGTTAAGGCAAGGTCAAAATTTATCACAACTATGGCGATAGGCTTTAGGGTATAACCAATGGTTATAAGTTGGACAAGGCTTGGTTTGAAAAGTCAAAACTCCATTAGACATACTTGTCAAGAAAGTTCCAAGCGTTCACCAAGGATGAACAAGATTTTTTACCTCATTCAACATTCTATAGTAGTGGATGAAAATACAAAGATTGGGGTTGATCCATGGATTTCACTGGATGGTCTCTGGTCACAAATAACATCTATGGCGTTGGCCTAAGTGTTTAGAAGAAAATCAGGTTTTCATGATCCACTAAGGGTTTTTGGTACTAGGGCTCTAACAAGTTCACACTTATGTATTTTTGTGAAAGGTCTTGAGTCAACGGCTTCCATTTTTTTCTCATTCTTCCAAGTACTTCTTCACTTCTTGATGATGTTGTTCAGCGCTCTTGATTGATGATGTAGAGGCCCATCTCCATGGGGTGACTTCATGTTGATCTCTTCTTTCTTGGCTTAGTCCTCAGCTCCACATGCTACTCTATTATTTGACTAACATGTTGGTATTGATCAAAATGATCACACCACAATATCTTCTAATAGGGTTTAACTATTACTACATAAATCTCTAAGTGGCTAACACTATGGAGGGAATTTGGCCAAAAATACATGGAAATGGTTCAAGGGTGCCTAAATATTTTAGGTACTGATGTCTCTAGTCCAAAGCTATCATTTGGAGAAATTTTGTATAAGAAAACATATTCTAATTATATATGGAATTAAAACTATGTCAAAAATACTCAAATGGTGAAATTAAATCTAAACTTGTCCAGATATTATTTTGCGGCAGAAGAATTTGTTAGAACCCTTCTTAAGGTTTCCAAATATATTTTATTTCCAATTTTTGGATTTGTAGAATTTGAATTATGCCAAACTTCATCCTAATGGCTCATTTAAATTTGAATTTGGACAGTGTTAAAAGTTTCCATATGTCAATGGATTTTTAAAAAGTCCTAGTTTGCTAAATTTGGGATTATGGATCAAAAGTTATGAAGGTTCTAAGTTCTAGGGTCTTTTCTGCAAAAGTTACGCATTTAATTCTATTCGGTAAATAAACAGAAAACAGCTGGCCACGTGGCGCATCCTGATTGTAAGGCTCACACTCAGCTAGGCTTGGCTCGGATAAATTAAATTGTGGTCGTTAGATAAGGATCCAACATCACAGAAATAAAGAGAGAGGAGGGGGAGTGGCTCACCATCGGTTCTTTGCTGGAAATGGAGAGAACGGACGCGCAGAAGCTCGGTCTTTATCGACGATGGCACTCCGGGGGCCTTCTTGCACATCGGAGGTGACAACGGGGGACATCACCAGATGGCGAGGGCGATGGCGACCTTGGGAGGGCTAGGTGGTGTTCATAGAGACGGCGAAACGCGACTACTACTCGTCGTTGCTCCTATGGCCATGGTTCGAGCTCGGCGCGACGGAACAGATGCACAAAAAACAAGAAAAGATATCAGGAAGGTGCGCACGAAAGTGGGAGAGAGAAAGGGCATCACAGAGAAGTTTGGGAGGGACTTACCGTGTCGTAATCGGTGGAGGACGACATCTTCCGTGGCTTTCTCCGGCAAGAGATTGTGGCGGCCTAGGGACTTCTCGGGCTAGGATTCTATGCGGGAAATGAAGAGGTCGTCATGCGTATTTAAGGGAGAGGCACGGGGCTCTGAATCGGGCTGTCAACGCGAGCAATTAAGAGGATTAATTTGGGCGTTTCGGCTGTTCATCTGACAGTAACGCAGGAAGGAGACTACGACGTAATCGTGACCTCATTTTTTTTCCTCATTCAATTTTGACAATTCAGAACTTTGGTTTTATAATTCCAAATGGCCTCTAACCGGTTTCGAAAAATTGTAATATCAATATCTCTTTGCTAATAACATTTTTGTAAACATTTCAACACATTTCAAAATTTCAACTTAGAAAATATGATTAAAACACTAATAGTAACTTAATGTTATTTTTAGTTTAGAAAATAATTAAATGAAAATATTGGTCAACTAAAATTTCAGAGACAAATCCACCATTGCAACATTGTTTCTCAAAGTATTTAACTCATTTTAATAAACAAAAACTATTTATGGAATCATTTTATGATTAAAACTTGTTTAATCATTTGAAAACCAATATAAATACTTTTTATTATCTTAAATTATTTTAGAGACATAGAAAATTATTAAAGGTAATAATCCTTTGGTTAAAATTGCCATAAAAAATTTCAAGGTAATATTTGATTTGAAAAGGTTTTATATGATAAGGTTTGCTGAGAGAAAACTATTACTTTGAATAAAGAATTTTTTTTAAGGAACTTTAGTATTTATAAAATAGAGGCATATCGGGATTTTTTTAATTCCAATAATAATGGAATAAACATTTTCTTTCTTTTGTGTTTGCAATTTATTTGTTTTTGGTGTCTTGCATTAACAAGAAAATGAAAGTTTCAATATTTAGTGAGTTTTGCACTTTCCAAAAACTAGGGATGTTACATAGATGGTGGAGGTTTCTTAGGCGGTGAAGATTCATTTTAATTTCTTCACTCCCTTCCTTAGTCTCTTTGTCAATTGGAGCGTTATTTCTCGGAGACGCAGAGGCGGAACGAGTCGTGTCCTTGTATTGCATGAGTTGCATTTTCATTTCACGCAAACCTTGCATTTGGGATTCCATGGAGGAAGTCAAGGAAACATGCATCTCCTTGAGATCATCCATAGTAGCCTTGGCCGCGGGCACATGTGTTTCCTCTCTGGTGGCCATACTTTATCTTAGGTGGTTAAGCCTGAATTAAGAGTTGAGGCTCTGATACCAATTAACCGGATCGTATGGGAACCTAGAGGGGGGTGAATAGGTGCTACCTCCAAATTGTAATACTTTTCGCTTTAGGCTTGACACAAAGGTAAATTCTCTAAATATGCAACTAAGGTGAATTTACCTATATGACAAGGATTACCTAATCAAGATACAAGCACAAAGTAACGCTAAAGGATAGAAGGAACCGATGGTGGAAGCACACGGAGACAAGGATGTACTCCCGAATTTCTCCTTTTGAGGGGAGTACGTCTCGTTGGAGGGTTGTGAGTTTCACCACGAAGGCTTACTCAACTCCCACAAAAGCCTCACCATATTCTCTGATGAACCTCGCCACGAAGGCCTAGTTCACCTTCCACTATTGGAATCCTTCAAAGAGGAATACGGAGCCTTTACAATGATCTGGATGCACACACCCACAACTGAACTGGGGGCTCTAAAGAACACCAATAATCTGTTACAAGAAACAAGTGAGTAACAAAAGGTCTAGGTTTTCCACATGGAGACCCTAGACACAAATCCCTCAAGTGAATGAGGGGGGAAATGAAGAACAATTTAGTGAAGTTGTAGATCGGGGCCTTCTCCTTCCATACTCCAAAGATCAATGAGTTTGGGTGGAGGGATTGGGAGAAATATAGCTTTCAGGTGAGCTAATTAATGGTGGGATTCAATGCTGCACGACTTAGCTATTTAGAGAAGATGGAGGGGGTATTTATACCCCTCTCCTATTTCTAGCCGTTTTAGGATGACTAACCACGGAGTCTCCGGCCTGGAGGGGTAGGATATTTCAAAGACTCCGGGGATGCTCCGGTGTTACTCCGGGGGCATCTACAAGATTACACCAAAGAGCTGAAATAGGGGTCGGAGTCTCCTGGGACACTCCGGCCTTACTTTGGAGGGGGGGCTCTATGAGATTTCACCAACTTGCGGAAAATGGGGGACGGGTCTGGGGTTACTCCGTCCTTACTCCGAGGAAACATGGGAGTAGACAATTTCCGATAAGGGAGATCGGAGTCTCTGGATAGCGGGGGGCCCGGATACTCCGGTCTTTTCACACCGGAGTCTCCAACCTGGGAGCCCGGAGTATCTTACTAATCTTTGCAGACCAATAGAGAGTTGCTCTTCTTTTGCTTTTTGAGTACAATGCTTTCATGGATAAAATACCTAAGCTCGTGTATCACTTGACACACAGTTAGATGATCACCAGTGATGTTATCCAACACACAAAACCAAACTAGGGAGAACTAAAAATGTTCTTTCAGGGGTGCGGCCCATTGGGAATTTCCCCCTCCCTCCAACTATAGAAGCGCCTCCAAGGCTATAGCTAAATCATAGTTTTGTGAGCAAGCCTCTCTCTCTCTCTCTAGTAGAATTAGAGGTCTAACTATAGCTTCTAATTAGAGCCTCTAATTGAATTAGAGCTTCTTCTAATTTGGTTTTGAGGTGTCCTCTCTCGATTAGACCTAACTCTAATTAGTAGTTCTATTTTATGTGTTGAGAAACTCCCAGATTCATATAGGTCTAATCGTAGTCGATTAGTGATACCAATTAGCAATGTCGAAAGTCTGTCTCTCTTTGTCGGTGTCAATCCCTGGACGGAGGAGCGCTGACGGGTTGACACGAGCATACGCGTGCAAACCATAAGAGAGATTACACGTGTGATCCTTGACGAGGGAATCTTAGCGACATCCTTGCAACTAGGCTTAGTTGTGAGGATCTACGATTGTTCAGATCTCTTCTTCACGACTACATCGATTCCAATGTCCGGTGAGTCGTGCTCCAGATCCTTGCATATATGGGCAATGCCTCGTTATCTCCATAGTGATCTATGCGGACTACGTAGGGCAAAATTTTAAATTCTACAACGCAGACAAGCAAATCCACCTTGAGACCGCCATACAACATGCATCTCACTGGTATAAAGTTGCATAAGCAACATACAATTTCATTAAGCATCGTACATAATGTAATAAATATTTATAATAAAAAATAGAAGTAAGCACCGTATTTTTATCCTTAGTGGCAACATCACATCCTCGCCCTTAGACGTTTCTGTCACTCGTGCCTAGGATCAAGCATGAACCCACTATCTAGCGCTAAACTTCCTCTTGGAGATGCATGTTATCACTTGGAAAAAAAAAACCACGCACATCAGAGAACATGCAATAATACAATAGAACATTAATACAAACAAAATATCAAAATCATATAAGAAACATGAACAATATCATCATAACTTCACAATTCATCAAATTCTAGCATACACAACATGTAGAAATTACATGGTGATCTTGATCATGTTAGGTATCTCACAAGATCTAAACATGGTAGCACAATAAGGAGATACAACCATCTAACTACTTCTATGGACTCGTAGTTAAAGGATTAACTATTCACGCATGGCTCCGGAGGCAATCATGGCGATGAAGAAGCCTCTGGTGAAGATTTCCCCTTCTAGCAGGGTGCAAGAGTAGCCCTAGATCGTACTTTAGATATGACGACAACTCTAGATGAATTTCATGGAAAATAGGCACCTCTCCGGAATTTTTAGGTTAGGGGGGTTTATAGGAAAAAGGGGGCCCCGAGAGGTGGTCCAGGTGGCCAGGTGAAGGTGACTAGGGGTGAGGGCCTAGGCGCCCCCGCGCCCCTGGGTCGCATGGGCATGATGGTGCCCCTCTCAGGCTCCCCTACGGATTATGTCTTCGTTCCGGGTAAAAGCTTTCTCCCGATTTTTCGTGGAATTTTCCGCGGACTTATTCTGTAGAACTTTTCTAAAATATAAACGGCAAAAGACAGGAACTAGCACCTGGCATCTTGTTAATAGGTTAGTCCAGTAATTTTCTATAAATGATATAAAATTATAGTAGAAGCATAGGGCATTGATATAAATAAGCATGGACAATCAAAATTAGAAATATGCTTTAGATGTATTGGGATCATTATGTGCATCAATGTACCGCAAATGATCGTTGTAGCAGAAAAGATTTACAGACATGTCCGCATGTATTCGAACCAATAGAGTCACACACTTAAGGTTCAACATCATTTTCAGAGTTGGTCGGAATGGAAGGTATAGAATAAGTAACTCCGAAGGAATATCCAGAGGGTCTCGGGATGTGATGCATGAGTGTGTAATATCACCAAGAGTGGACGGAATTGCTCCCGTTATTTTATGGAAGGTGGTGGAATGGTTCAGGAAAGTTTCAAAGGAGTCCGAATTTTCTCGAAAAAGTTCAGGAATAACGGAATGGTCAAAAACCCTAGTGGGACCACATGTGCTAGTGGGCACATGGGCCCACTAGGTGGTGCGACTCATATAGGAGGGAGAGTTCGCTGGACGAATCGGCTTAGGTCTCCAACCCCCCCCCCCCCCCCCATTGGTGCGGCTAGCAAAGGAGGGATTCCTATAGGGACTCTAACTTCCCCAAGTTAGTTTGGCCCCATATAAAAGGGTGGCCCACCAGCACATCCACAGTTGTGCCCTAAGCCCTATGAGTTGCACCACCACACCACCACGAGTTTTCGACGTAGCCCCGATGCCCCAGTGCTTCGTCTACAACGCGGGAGCTCTGTCGGATTATTATCTGGCATGACCTAGTTCTTGCCGGTACAATCACGGAGAGACCCGGATCTTAAAAGACAATGTTTCGGCTCGTCATCGGTGCTTGATCAAATTACGGCGCCATGTTGCTAATCAAGTACGTGTGAATACCGTGGATGTGGCACTTGATCGTGGGATAATACATTGCCTCGCGATTAGACGCGTCTAATTGCGGGGATCGACAACGTCTACTTCTACGTCGACTTCGTCAACGACAATATTCCGCTAGCTCGTGAGACAAGGGTATTTTCCGTTGCGTCTCGCCTTGCATTGGATCTTGGTTTAAGCGCGTTCCCTGATAGGGTTTTTCCCCCCAAATCTCGGACCATAAAGGACTAAAATGTCCTATCGAAGTGGGTTTTAGGCTGGTGCCAACGCGGGCTGGAGGCGGGGCGGTATCGCCCGCGTCCGGGCGATAGTGGGGCGATAGGCGGGCGAGACGGCAGCGGCGGGCGACGGGTTCACCGCCCGGCGGTAGCGCCCGCTGCCGCCCGCACTGGAGGCGAGAGGGAGGCGATAGGGAGGCGATAGACGGGCGAGAGCGGGCGAGAGTGCATTGGCACCGTGGGGCGAGAGGGAGGCGAGAGCGGGGCTACAGCCCGTGCACTGGCACCGTAGGGTGAGAGTGGGGTGAGAGTGAGGATAAAATCTGACGTGGCGAGGCTATAACGAGTGATGCATTGGCACCAGCCTTACAGTTTTACTGGAGGGAGAGTTCAATTCTTTTTTTTCAAGTTTTTTAAGGACTTCTTTTATTCAGGTAAGAGAGAAATTTCAAATATACTTTGAGAAAGCCTATACATTGTCATTGGTCAGCCCATATCCTCCTCTCTCTCGTTGGAACACGACAGGAACTCTCGGAACTAGCAGATAAGGAAGCTCTGGTTCTGCGTACAGCTCCAACCCAAGAGAAAGAAGCTCGAGGCAGAGCAATGCCCGCGCCTCCTTCCTCCATGTCCCTGCTGAGCAGGTGCTGCTCGTCCTCGCCGTCGCCGAAGCAGCAAGCCGCGGACAGCAAGCGGGTCCCGATCCGTAACTCATCGCCACCTCGATCCTTCTCGCCGCCCTTGTTGCCGCGCTAGCTTAGCTAACTCCTCGCGTGCCGCGCGCAACAGTGCAGGCGGAGCCCGGCTGCTGCTGACCAGGAGGGCGCACGCGTTGTCCCTCCTCGCGGGCGCCGCGGCGACGGTGGCGGCGGCGGGTCGCGCCAGGGCGGAGGAGGCTGGCGGGGACGGGGTCGTCGGCGCCATCAAGTCGCTGTTCGACCCGAACGAGGAGACCAAGGCCGGGAAGGTGCTCCCCAAGGCGTACCTGAAGGCGGCGAGGGAGGTGGTGCGGACGCTCCGGGAGTCGCTGGACGAGGACGGCGCCGGCGACTCGGCCAAGTTCCGGCGGGGCGCCGACTCCGCCAAGGTGTCCATCAGGGAGTTCCTCGGCGGCTGGAGAGGCCAGCCGTCCGTCGCCAAGGAGGTATAGCTCGACTGCAAGTTTGTCAGAAAATGGAGTTTATGCGAGAATTACTGCAACATTTAGATGATGTGCACGCTCTTGATCTTATCCAAACAAGCCTTAATTTTGAATTTGCAATGCAGGAGTCGTATGTTGCGCTGGAGAAGGCCATCAGATCATTGGCAGAGTTCTACTCCAAGGCGGGACCCTTCGCCTCGCTCCCGGGAGATGTCAAAAGCAAGATCCTCGACGACCTCAACGCCGCGGAGGCGTACCTCTAGATCCTCTTGCTTAGCTTAGCTGCATTATATTTGTTGCACCTCTCCCTGATCGCATCTCCGCCAAACTTCCTTTATCGTCGACGTGTCATTCACGTATGGCTCCGGTTATATCATTCACTTGTACTCCATGGAGTATTTTCCAAGTTACACATCTCCATGGAGATGTTTGTCATTGAGATGTTTGTTGTTAGAATTGAAACAGATATATATAGAGTGATGGCTTTCTATTTTTTTTTCTCTGAGCGGAGACCAAAAATAATAATTGGCATTTATGGCTACCAAGTCCAATACTTGCCTCTTCCTTTAGCCTCTCGAAGAGACATTGCAGAAGACTCGTCACAAGACCAAAATGGCTTCCTGCCCAAAAGATTTCTATCATAATGCAGAAATTCCTACTCCTTCCCAAAATACGTACTTCTATTTGTCCAAATATGCACGTAGATATATACTACTCCATATTTGGACAAATGGAAGCCGTGTATTGTAGAACGGAGGGAGTGCCAGTCAGTACAATTGCGCACAGGGACCTGACGCTTTCCATCAAGCCCTACTCTCAGAGTTGCACGAGAATAGAAACCCTCCAAACTTCTCAGGCTGGAAGCTAAATTCGGATGTACTTGCACCAGCATGACAGCTGTTATTAGTATCTTACAGACATGATGTTCTGGTTGCAAACGGACTGGAAAATGTAAAACTATTAACAAAATAACAACTAACATCCACTATGATTTGCGGCGCCACTGGCCTTCGACTTTAAGTTAAAAGCCAAAAAGGTACACACAGAACGAAACTATCATCCCCGCTCTACATGCTGACTTCTCGGGGTACCACATAAAGTTAGATGGTTGGAGTCAACACTTTCTAATTCTGCACACTGCACAGGCTGGTTAACAAGTCCTGTCCAAGTCTGAGCCATCAAATTCTGGCCAAAACAACCGGGGTAGCACTGGTTTTCAAAAAACACGTCCTTTCAGGTTTACTTTCTTCAAGAGATGCAGGGCAGGCTGAGAGCTAAGACGAAAAAAAAAACGGATATGTAGACGAGGCTCGTCAATCTGCAATTAAGAATAAAAAAAATCTTTAGACCCACGTAAAGACGGATGTTGTGGTACTCATGCGTATACGTCTATTCCTGAACACCAATAGTAGAGACATGGTCGGAAGATCTAATCATGGAAAATCGTATCAATGTGATAAGGTACACATTAAGGCGTTTCCTGCAACTAATGTGGCTGGAAGAAGTATTAATTTTTTGAGTAACAGTATGTCCTGATCCTTGAAAAATGGAAACAGTATAAATTAGGGTTATAAAGAAAACCCTAATATTTACATAGACTCCACCGACATACTAAACAAAGCTATGCTTATCCGATAATGTTATGTTTCTCCACCATATTAATATGTTAAGAGTAAATTGAAGGGTTTCCTGCAATTAACATTGGAGTTGCCATCTTTCCAAGGTAAAATTAACCTTTCAGTTTAGATTTGTGAGATATCACAACATCTTTTGCTAATTCCCAATTTGTCCCTCGGTAGCAGAATTTCAAAGTCTGTCTTCTGAAAATTATAGATGCGGAACTTTACCTTCGCCAGTGTCAGCACCTTTGCTGCTGTTCATGTTATCCATGACCTCCGAACCCTGGGTCTCCGCATCTGCAGCGGAGCAAAGAGAACCCTTATTGGCCACATGAGATGCTTTTCTAGACTTACCTCTAACGAAACCAATATCAACTGTATAGGTGGGCTATCCCCGTTGGATAAAAGAACAGGGGGGGATTTGAAATATATATATATAAGAGGCATGTTATCTGTGCTGACCTCCTTCAGAACCTGGGTGTTCCTGAGATGAAGGGTTATTCAGCATTGGCTTTTGAAGAAGACCTGTACCAGGAAAAACTAACATGTTGATAGACTTGACGTCTTGCTTGTGAGAATCTTCAAGTGGGCTAAATCCAAATTTAGATGTCCAAGTGTCCACAAGTTCGTTAATAGCAGGAATGATCAACGTCTCGACTTTGAGAGAACTGAGGATCTGTAATGTAAATAAGAAAAGGCATTAAGTACATACATTAGTACAATGGAATTATCCTACTGTGGTAATCAAGCACAAAAGATCAAGTCACCTCATCTATAACCTACGGAGTATTACAGAGAAGGTGCAAAGTACGCCAGTTATTATACACTAATAGAGCTGTACCACAATGGATTTACCCTACCATGATAATCTTATATGCTTTACACGCTATATTCGTTTTTATGTACCAAATTAAGAAAAAAATGTCAAACATAGTACTTTGTAAAGAACAGTTGTAGCATGCCTGCTCAATTCCATATTACAAGAAGACATATTCGTTTGCTATCTTGTAATCTCTCAATACTTTTGAATAGATTTCAGGTTGAGACCAAAGTCTTGCATCAGTTCATAAAGTTGGGATTTGAGCAGTTCAGTTCTTAGACTATGGTACTACATATAACAAAATCTTGCATAAGTTCATAAAGTTGGGATTTGAGCGGTTCAGTTCTTAGACTATGCTACTACATATAACAAAATCTTGCATAAGTTCATAAAGTTGGGATTTGAGCAGTTCAGTTCTTAGACTATGGTACTACATATAACAATCTCAAACTGTCTTATATAAGCACCATAAAGAATGCTTAAAAGGAGTGGGGGGCTGTAAAGATACCATTTGAATTCCATCTAAAAGTCGACGGCACATCCCTTGGCGCCGATACATATGCCGTGTACCAATGAATGGCATCTCTGCTAACTTGGTCCCATGTATCCTGTTTCAGCATAAGACATAATAACAGTAAAGTTATATTAGAATATGGTAATTCAGCTATAGAGAAAAAAAAAACTCAAAAGCAACCAGAGACTATTTCATGCTAGAGTTCAGGTAACGATAGGCCAAGAGGTATGCACAAAAGGTTATATAGTATAGGACATAACTAGACAAGCAAGCTACAAAATTGCATCGAAGGACTTTATGAAGCACATGCCAGCCACTTGTAACTAATGGTATCTTACTACAATCTGACTTTCCAGTCCCGTGAAGCTAGTTTCTTTAACACAAAATACTGCAAGGGCCATCACGATAACTGAGTACTTGTGCGGGAAAACTGCTCACAGTAATGATCTAGTAAAGCATCACCTAGCAATAGTACTACATGATTGAACATAACTTGCTTTTGCCAAGTTCGACTATTCAATTATCAGTAGCCTATATGCAAGTAACCTGAATAATCGTCTGACATCCTACATTGGAAAAAGTAGAGTGGAAATGTCCACTCCATAGTTGGATCATGCATGCCTGTTTGCCGTACAGGTCAGCAAACTTGCGATCGAAAGTAGAAACAAGATAAAATCGGTTAAGGATGTTAACTAAGTATATAAAGTGAGAACAGGTATCTCTGATATGAATAGTGTATCCAATTCACACAGGAACGGTCACAAAAGACAGCATACACAGAAAAGAGGAATAAGTAACCCACCTGACTGATGCTGCAGATACTATTTCATCTCCACGTTCCAAAATAAACAAATAGAATCCACGGAAATCAAGCCGGAGAAAATTTGACCTGCACACAGGTCAAGAAATGAGAGAGCAATCAAACATCACTCACTGAGAAAGGTTGCCAATTCATATTGTTGCCATGATGCAACTGTTAGATAAGAAACTTGATCAATGTGGCAAGGAGAAAATAAAAAAGAATACCCGAAACTAATTACGCATGCCAGTAACTCATCGCAAAGTAAGCCAGAGGTGATAATACAAGCATACTAGATTCAAGAACCTAAGTGATATATGCACCCACGTAAGCACTAGGAACAGGTCTGTCGGTCAGTCACTTTATAAACTAGTAAGCCAGAGGTGATAATACAAGCATACTAGATTCAAAGAACCTAAGTGATATATGCACCCACGTAAGCGCTAGGAATAGGTCTGCCGGTCAGTCACTTTATAAACTAGAAATAATTGTCATGAATGGCATTAATCACATCGTAAGTTGGTCACTTTTGTTAGTTTGTTATTTGGTGCATGCATAGGTGTGCTTTTAATACTTGGGACATTTTTTTCTGTTTAACAGATATCCCATACCTCTATATGCATCGATTTCTTTTTCTAATTATCTACCAAACAGAAGACCACATGCCTCATAAGTGACGACTGGTGAGTGATCACTATTTACCACTTATCAGTTGCCACTAGTTAAAATATGTGATTGCACCAAATCACACAATCAGGGCTGGCGAAAATAGTAGTTAAGGGCAACATTAACTTCGATTCTATTACAGCACTACATAATAAGACGGATAAAAACAGAGCCAGCATGCCTAAATCAGGTCCAAACCTAAATGGACTGCCAAAAGCCTCAATAGCCAAGAACTTATAGTGGTATATATATGCTCTAGTTAGTGATTAAACACATAGTCAGTACAGGCTACTTCCATGTGCACTTAAGTTCTGAATGAACTGGCATGTACATATTAGCTTAAATTGTCCCATGCAAATAAATAGACATCATGTCAGTACTTTTCCAAACATCAGTTCCATATTGCATGTGTTTGAGGAACATAAATAAACACATAATGTAAGCTCAAAAACACCACAAGACTAAACCGACAAGCAGCAAAATCTTCGCGATTAAATTTATGTTAGGAAACAGAAATATTGGGAGGTGACCTCATACCAACAGACCGGCATCCTAGCATATACATGTATCAAGATATTAAAAATGAGCCAGTTTAAAAGGTTAGCAAGAGATAACTACAGCAACATTGGAAGGTAAACTCAATTCCACCCACCAAAACGTACGTGCAGAGAAAGGAAATAATGAGTGTGTGCATAGAGTTACTAATGGAAAACATATCAACAACAGGGGAGGTCTACAAAGTATCCATGAGCTTCCTTAAGAGTACCATGAGCTTGTGGAAAGAGAGATGCCTACCCACAGTTGTACACAGCATTACGTATCAAGTTGATCCCAGTTCTTTGGTCAACGATAGGAAGAAAACACTCATCCATCAGTGAAAGAGCAACTGCAGTCTTGGAATTACACTCAACCCTTTCATCCAAATCAATAACTGTTTCTGGCACATCTTCATGGATGCACCGAACAATCCTACATGCAAATTCTGTTTCGAGATCCTTCTTGACCACAAGAAGATTCTGCAATCCTTCAAACAGCTGCATCCAATAAACAATATTTTAGAATCCGTAATCAATAGTAAGAAAGCCAGGGGTGTTATGAGGGATGGGGAGGGTAAACACAGACTGATACAATATAAAATGAGAACAAAGGATTAAGATGTGAGCAGCAAGGATTTGGTTTTCCATCTAAGATTCAACTATTAGCGGTCAAACAATGAAGAAGCATGTAATTCCAAAACATTGCATTGAATTTATTTGTTAATTTATTTACATACTAAAGTACATCAACCTATAGTTTTCTTATGATCAGAAAGTTTGACATTTGGTAAATACAAATGTTGAGACAACTTTTACTAGCTGGATATAAACAGATAATTCTCAAATCGCTAAACAAGACCTCGGATACCATATTAACCTTGTACCTTATGCTACGTGGTCATCTAACTATTGCCAAATATCAGTAAAGGGATACGGGAAACAGAAATATTAAGCATTGGGAAACATTCCTACTGTTTTTGGGTTAAAGTGAAAATAAACAGTAAGCAGTGAGCTGATCACATACTCCTCCACTAATAGAATATAATATGAATAGTTTTTGTTTGCTTTTCCCAGTATCCAAGGTGCATTAGTTTCTATAATAACAACACAGTAAAATTTATACTAGTACCACCATTCCAATGAATAAGGCGTATAAATTAAGTCAAAAGTCAAACCTTACAAAGTTTGACCAAATATATAGAATAAAATATCAACATATATAATTTATAGGCCTTATTCATTGGAATGGAGGGAGTAAAAAACTAGAAATGTAGTACTGTACATATGAAAGTAACTTTTGACACAAAAAACCTACAATACCAATTCTATGCAGCATTTCCAGATACTTCTACATTTATCTGTATAGAAATTTTAAAGTTTGACTACAGTATTGCATGCATCCTTAAACATCACATGTGATAAAATGGTAATGTACTCCCTCCGTCTCAAAAAGGATGTCTCAACTTTATCCAAATTTGCATGTATCTACACACTTAACATGTCCAGATACATGCAAATTTGGACAAAGTTGAGACATCCTTTTTGGGACGGAGGGAGTAATAATTGTTTCAAGGATGTTGTCCTTCAAAGTTCTGCATGACTTTCAGATAGTAAATTGTCACCATATTTGGAAATTTTGAAGTAAGCGATTTAGGTAAATTTGTACAACTTTACATAATGTTGGTTGCTTATCACGTACAGCTAGTTGGGACGAAATACCATAATCTAAAAATAAAAGCAACAGCACAAACTCTAGAGTGGAGCTTAGTGCAGATCTCTAACGAGTGAGCCTTTTAAACATCAAGTTGTTACAAGCTAGTGATACTTAACTAACTGACAAAATGCCAAATGCTAGAATCATGCTCATGGAAAACTACATCATAATACGTCCAGAAAAAAGTCATGAAAACAGAAGAACTGAAGTTGACAAGTATTACCAGCCTGCAACTTTGCTGGCAAAAATGATTTCCTTCCTGGCAGGAGACACCAGATAGGTTCTCAGTCTCAGGAGAACAAGCTGGGTGATCTGCAAGCATTATCATTGTGGAATACTCAATAACATGAGTTTCCATTATACAATCTTATAGTAACAGCAGTAAAATCTGACAAAATAAGTTATCAAAGACTTTGAAGCACCAAAGAACTGCAAAAGAATATACAGAGATCACTTACATTTCTCCTCGCATTGGGAACAAGAACGTAATAAATCAACTTCAGCATTGTCTGGAGCATCACTATTCAAATGCTCCCGACAAAATTTACAGGAACAGTTTGCACAACGCCAATCATCAGAGGGAAGTTCCTGTCAATTGGATATCCATGTTCATAAAAAATGCTACGCGAATACACTCATCAAAATGTAGACCATAATACAAAAAATAGATTTGTATGCTAGTCCTTTATGTATCTCCTAATCCAGAAATTAAGAAATTAATCAGGCACATGCATGAAAATGCTGACAAATCCGCTATACAATCGAAAAAAGTGTCACAGTTATTGCTCGGAGTAAAAATGGCATCAAGCCAACAGCCCGACACAATAATTGCACAGAAAACATTTTTTTGTTGCAAAGCATATGAAAATCATTTACTCTCTTTATATAAACACATACCTCAAGTTCTAGGCAACTCATGTGGAATGTTGAGGGGCATCCATCGCAGCAGATCAAATTACCTCCATCACCACAAATACCACAGGTGTCATCATTGGGGTCATCGCCCTCAGCGCTAACAGGAAAGAAAGCCTGTCTTTCAGAATCAGACTGCTTGCTCCATGCACCAATGAGACAATGCAAAAGGTCATCGTCCAGCCCATCCACAATTATATTTCTGTATGGTTTGCTCACTTGGCCACCAGCATGAGCCACGAATTCAAGTACCGCGAAGACCTTGCTACAGCAGCTACAGTTAATTCCATCCCTGGTGATTACACCCTCTAGCAAAACTTTTGAGCGCCCTTCATCCATACATTTCACTCTAGTGTTGACAGATAGAATATCCAGATCAATCAACCAGGAGAAAACTGTGCGTTTCCATTCATATGGAGCAAAACCATCAGTGCTGCTTCCAGCCTTTGATCCACGAGCGAGTAGAGCACAACCACCTCGCTTTTTCCTTTCCTTTGCAACCTTCTTCCTTTCCTTTGGCTTGCCCTTAGAATTTTTAAACTTCGTTAGCAAACCATGTTTCTTCTTTCTTAACTTCTGAAGCTCAAATTTGGTCTTTCGCTTGTTAACAACCACTCTTTTTAATTTGCCAAGGATCTCCTCTGGTAATGAATGCATTTTTCCAGGGCTTCCTGGAGATTGTTTTGATAAACTCTGGCTTGTAGCTCCGTCCTTTTGCTCAGATTGCATACTTTGATATACTGCATATGCTTTTGTGACTGACCAATAAGATCCTTTACCAGTAGGAGGTATATACACGGAGTCCATATAATCTCTGCCATTCCTGGGTCTCAGGTCAATCGTCCAGCCAGCATCCAAAAGTATGGCTTTTATCTGTTCACTTATTTTACGCTTTTCCCCTAGAAGAGTAGATGTAACCTGCTCACCCGGGTTTCCAGATTTTGCACTGGAATCATTTTCTGCCTTTCCGTTGCCTCTTGAATAACTTGCTTTGGGAGAACCAGAAGAATGGTTTGGTCTAGATCCAGACCTTTGTTTCTGAACAGAATTTTTCCTTTTTTGGCGGTCTTTTCTCGTGACATAGATTTCCTCAGATTCACTGGAATCCTCTTTTTCAACATGAATTCCACGTTCTCTGCGCCCTCTACAATTTCTCTTGTGCGGAATATTGATGTCAGTTCCATCATCTTCAGATTCCTTTTTAATAGAGGGGTTAACAGATCTGCTCAACTCAGCTGCTCCACTGTGACGCTGTCGTTTTGTCAACATACCTTTCTTGTCTGAACCACAGTTCTTCCCTGCAAGCATTTCCGCGGAAGAATTCTTTGATTGATCCAGCTCAGTGTGAGAAGACATAACTCTTGTTTTTTCCATGGATGGTGTCTCAACTGGTGAGTCTCCAATTTTATCGAGACCTGATTCCAGTATCCTCTTCCTACTAGCAACAATCTTAGCACCAACTGATAATACTGATTTCTGCACAGGAGTTTTGTTTTCAGATCTAACCCCTTCAGAATCTGTAAGCTCTGTATCATTCTTTTCAGTGATAGCTGAACTACAGATGTTCTGATCAACCAGAGAAACTGCATCTTTTGTTGTTGACTTGGCAATGGTGCCACTTCCCTTGGGAAGCTGTGGCTTTGAATCAATCTTTACCTCTGTTGCTGATGCCTTGTTTTCTGTGATATTTGCAGCAGCAGCATTGCCAGTGACACCTGAGTTTCTTCGAGCAGTAACCTTTCCATTCAGTGTTTTCTTCTTTGTGCTGGTGCCCCGTTTAGCAAGGTCAGTGTGATGAGCTTTCAAGGATACAGTACTGCTCGGTTTCCTTGTATAATGATGAAGAACATCTTCCTGTATCCCCTTTGTTTCCATGCTCTCATTGTTTGCATTACTTTTGCCTGAGCTTCCAGCAACCTCTCTTTGTCTAACTGTAGACGATCTTGTAACTCTCCTCTCAGGCTGAGCCTCCTCTTCACATTTCACCTGCTTTGTTTCGCCTGTGTTCCTAGGTAATGACTTTCTCCTTATAAATACAATGTCAGGAGTAGAAACCCCCTTGGTTTCATCTACAGAGCCAGCTAAGCCCTTTTTCTGGTTAGTGCAATCAGTTATTGTGATGTCGTTATCTGCCACGCATCTTCCATTCTCATTTAGAGAAGCCTCAGTGTCTTTGCGTACAGGATCGTTGTGACAAATCTTCTCAACCCCCTGATCACCACTATGGAGTACCACTCCCTCAGTATATACAACAGCATCATCCTGCTGAACAGATTCTCGTTCGCTGCTAGGGTTGCTTCTGCTTATACTAATGCGCAGTTCATCGTCATTTGCTGTAGCTGATGGGTCTATGACCTCCCCCTGACTGGCACCCTTGTTTTCCTGGGAGTCATCCATACAACCCTCACTTGTTCCAGCTACGGACACATTCTCCTCCTCCCGACTTGCCGTGCCAATTTTCTCGTCTACCTTCTCTTTATCATCATCAGACACGAAATTGCCTGTTTGGTTGTCTAAGCCATTCCCTTCAGCAACTTCCATAGCAGCAACGCCGGAACTTTCCACAATATTCTCAGAACACTTAGCTGGCACTTCCATGGCATCATCCACTTGCACTTGAGCCTCATCCATGTGCTCACCACCGTTACAAGCATCAACTGTCCGCACCCCGCTTATTCCTTTCTCCGCAATAGCATCACAGTCAGCCTTCTCCAAACTCTCGCCCTTGCTAACATCCGCAGCGGGTTCACCCTCCAGCAGAGCATCAACGTGCCGCTTCACGGAATCCGACCTCAACACCCTCTTTGCCACACCGCCATTCTCAGGAGCACTCTCATCCTTCCTTTTCTTCCCGGTAAGAGTGGGCGGTCCACCGAGATCCTCATCAGCGCCAAGGGAAGATTTTGCCACCTCCAAGGAGGAGGCCTTCTCAGAATCCTTGGTCAAGCCGTCTTCCATGCCTGGCATCGGGTTTGCTTCAAGCCGTTATGGCCCGTTCCTGTTCCCTGCATAGGACCAGAAAAATCATCAAAACACACACACACACCTTCCCGTTCCATCCGTTTCTTGCATAAGTATTATTAAACTAGCCAGCTGGCGGAGTCTACACTAAATCCCAGTTATAGTAAACCTAGCTCCAGACCACATAATTGAGAAATTCGGAGCAATGCGATATCAAGCACATGAAATGGCAAAACCTACTCCCCGGTAGTTACTGCCTAGTTAGCACGCAAGGAAATTATTAAACAGATGTCTCACAAAAAAAAGCATAAGCCCTAGAATTCCCGGAAAGCGGAGCTACTCACCAGCACCCAGCGAGGAGGAGGAGAGCATGCCCCGGATCAGCAAAATCGCGCGGCGAGAAGTTTAGCCCCCCAACTGGAAGTCGAGATCGCCGGTCTCCACCACCACGCCCACCTCTAGAGCAGGAACTAGAAGCAGCGGTTGCCACCACGCCCACCCAACAGCACCCCTCTCCGGCTGCTCCTGCCCCCGATCCGGCCGCGGCGCGGCCAGGCACGGCGAGAATCCGCTGCGGGGGGCGGCGAATCTGGAAGTGCCGGAGGAATTGGGGCGGCTCCGAGCGCCGAATTGGGATCCTAGGCCGGGGTAGGGAGGGAGCAAGGAAGGAAGGACCGGAGGAGGAGGCTTTTGGTTGGGTTTTAATCCTGTTTTCTGCTTTGTTTTAAATCGGGGTTTGGGTTTTCCGGGAGGTAGTGCGGGTTGCGGTTTGGCCTCGCGTCTATCCTTCTTCGTCGCGGCGCCTGTGCGGAGAGCCCGAGAACGGGGAGGAGTAGTAACCGGCGCGTGGGGCCCGCTGGCAGCGGCCTGGGGGTGGGTGGTTCGCGTGCTTCGCTGTGGAGGCCAACGGCAGGGGGGAGCGCTGCGCCATGTGAGGGGTCACGAGTAGAAAAATCGCTGTGAGGAGTAGTAACTTTTTCTTCGAGATTCTTTTGGAGGTGACGAACGGTGTATTCCCTGCCAGCGTATACCGCGCCACTCATGTAGGAACAGCCTCCGGGGTTCTGTTATTTCACCGCAGTTGTGCTTGGTTTGCGTTTATATTTTTCAAATATGGTAAGTTCAACGGCTAGAACAAAAGAAACCCTATATGCAAATGGCAATGGCAATGACCATGCAGTGCTATAATAAGCTATTTAACGTTCTGATGTTATTGTTGCATTTAATCCTATCTAGAAAAGAGGGTTGGAGTTTTTAAGGTGAAAAATGTAGGTGTCATCTGTCGTCGAAGTGCATGGTTTAATGAACTCTACCGCCGGGTGTTAGATAATAGAAACCTCATTCAATTACCACCGGATATCTTGTCTGTATCGATCTTAAAGGATTACTAAACCCTAGATTCAAGATTCAAGTGGCGGTGTATTTATGGCAAAAGTTCTTATGTTGGACGGTGTAGTGGAGAAGAACTTGTCAATGATTATTAATCGTGAGGTAAAGCCAAGTTTTATTTGTTGTTTTGTCTATTACATTTTCGCAAACTCGGAAGGGTGATTAGGTTCTAGAGATGGAAGTGGAAGCGTTGTCTTATATCTTTTCCCGATGATGTGAGTAAATTTTGTCGTCTAGTTATGATAGTTCAGTAAAACCTCGTCTACTCCATACTTAGCTTAAACCCTAGCTATGCTGGATATTTCAGTGTATACCTATCTTAAACCCTAGCTTCCCTAGAAAGTGTATTATGACGACAACTTTTGAAACGAGGCGACTAGAACGTGAACCATATCTTTAAGTGGCGGCTATAGAATGTTCGGTTACTAGTTGGTCTTACCAGAGCGTCTCCCTCCTTCCGACATTCGTTGCTTACCAAAATAGGCAAGTGTAAGTATCTCCCCCCCCCCCCCACGCTTTCTATAAACGGCTAGACGCTCTCGTGCATGATTGGCGTCCATGCTTTTTCAAATATGGTAAGTTCAATGTCTAGAACAAAAGAAACCATATATGCAATGACAATGACCATGCAGTTCTATAAGCTACTTAACGTCCTGACAGAGCGTTAGAGTTTTTAAGGTGAAAAAAGTAGGGGTCATTTGTCGTCAAAGTGCATGGTTTAATGAACTCTACCACCGAGTGTTAGATAATAGAAACCTCATTCAATTACGACCGCATATCCTGTTCGTACCGATCTTAAAGGATTGAAACCCTAGATTCAAGTGGCGGTGTATTTATGGCAGAAGTTTTTATGTTGGACGGTGTAGTGCAGAAGAACTTGTCAATGATTGTTAATCGTGAGATAAAGCCAAGTTTTATTTCTTGTTTTGTCTATTACATTTTCGCAAACTCGGAAGGGTGATTAGGTTCTAGAGATGGAAGTGGAAGCGTTGTCTTATATCTTTTCCCGTTGATGTGAGTAAATTTTGTCATCTAGTTATGTTAGTTCATAAAAACCTCATCTACTCCATACTTAGCTTAAACCCTAGCTATATTGGATATTTCAGTGTATACCTATCTTAAACCCTAGCTTCCCTCGAAACTATTATGACGACAACTTTTGAAACGAGGCACTAGAACGTGAAAAACCATATCTTTAAGGGGCGGCTATAGAATGTTCGGTTACTAGTTGGTCTTACCAGAGTGTCTCCCTCCTTCCGACATTCGTTGCTTACCAAAATAGGCAAGTGTAAGTATCTCCCTCCACGCTTTCTATAAACGTCTAGACACTCTCGTGCATGATTGGCGTCCGTCCTTTTTCAAGTATGGTAAGTTCAATGGCTAGAACAAAAGAAACCCTATATGCAATGACAATGACCATGCAGTTCTATAAGCTACTTAACGTCCTGGTGTTATTGTTGCATTTAATCCTATATAGACAGAGGGTTGGAGTTTTTAAGGTGAAAAAAGTATGGGTCATTTGTCGTCAAAGTGCATGGTTTAATGAACTCTACCACCGAGTGTTAGATAATAGAAACCTCATTCAATTACGACCGCATATCCTGTTCGTACCGATCTTAAAGGATTAAAACCCTAGATTCAAGTGGCGGTGTATTTATGGCAGAAGTTTTTATGTTGGACGGTGTAGTGCAGAAGAACTTGTCAATGATTGTTAATCGTGAGATAAAGCCAAGTTTTATTTCTTGTTTTGTCTATTACATTTTCGCAAACTCGGAAGGGTGATTAGGTTCTAGAGATGGAAGTGGAAGCGTTGTCTTATATCTTTTCCCGTTGATGTGAGTAAATTTTGTCATCTAGTTATGTTAGTTCATAAAAACCTCATCTACTCCATACTTAGCTTAAACCCTAGCTATGTTGGATATTTCAGTGTATACCTATCTTAAACCCTAGCTTCCCTCGAAAGTGTATTATGACGACAACTTTTGAAATGAGGCGACTAGAACGTGAAAAACCATATCTTTAAGGGGCGGCTATAGAATGTTCGGTTACTAGTTGGTCTTACCAGAGTGTCTCCCTCCTTCCGACATTCGTTGCTTACCAAAATAGGCAAGTGTAAATATCTCCCTCCACGCTTTCTATAAAAGTCTAGACACTCTCGTGCATGATTGGCGTCCGTCCTTTTTCAAGTATGGTAAGTTCAATGGCTAGAACAAAAGAAACCCTATATGCAATGACAATGACCATGCAGTTCTATAAGCTACTTAACGTCCTGATGTTATTGTTGCATTTAATCCTATCTAGACAAAGGGTTGGAGTTTTAAGGTGAAAAAAGTATGGGTCATTTGTCGTCAAAGTGCATGGTTTAATGAACTCTACCACCGAGTGTTAGATAATAGAAACCTCATTCAATTACGACCGCATATCCTGTTCGTACCGATCTTAAAGGATTAAAACCCTAGATTCAAGTGGCGGTGTATTTATGGTAGAAGTTTTTATGTTGGATGGTTTAGTGCAGAAGAACTTGTCAATGATTGTTAATCGCGAGATAAAGCCAAGTTTTATTTGTTGTTTTGTCTATTACGTTTTCGCAAAATCGGAAGGGTCATTAGGTTCTAAAGATGGAAGTGGAAGCATTATCTTATATCTTTTCCCGTTGATGTGAGTAAATTTTGTCATCTAGTTATGTTAGTTCAGTAAAACCTCATCTACTCCATACTTAGCTTAAACCCTAGCTATGTTGGATATTTCAGTGTATACTTAGCTTAAACCCTAGCTTCCCTCGAAAGTGTATTATGACGACAACTTTTGAAACGGGGGCGACTAGAGCGTGAAAAACCATACCTTTAAGGGGTGTCGGTTACTTGTTGGTCTTACCAGAGTGTCTCCCTCCTTCCAACATTTGTTGCTTACCAGAATAGGCAAGTGTAACTATCTCCCCCACGCTTTCTATAAACGTCTAGACGCTCTCGTGCACGATTGCCGTCCGTCCTTTTTTTGTCGTGCAGCTCCCTCCCCCTCTCCCCCCCCCAACGATCTCTTTTTCATCCCACACCTTCCATGTTTCCACCAAGCTGCCATGGGATAGGGTGGTGTTAATTTTATCTCTCCAAAATTACTTCCCCAAAATTTCATACGGACATGGTGGCTCATAATAAAACAAGTTTTTCCTTTTTGCATCAAAACTTCTGAATAAAGGTAACTGAACTACCGGATGAAATGGGGCATCCAAATAGCACAATAGCTTCAAGGCACTAGAAGTTATCTTATAGAAATTCAAAATAAATTGCGAGAAAATCATGCACACTGCTTACTTGTCTATTCAATGTTTCTCACAACCCAACACAGAAACAATGTCGGATATATACTGAATAGGGGTATAGAAGATGGTAGACAAAGAGCCGGACTACCAGGGTGGCCTACATGGTAATGGGCTTAGGTCCATTGGACGGCCCAGTAGTCCGACGCGCAGAAGCCGGATTCTAGAAGAACCCGGATCACGGCCCACGTGATCTGGCTTGGAGGAGAAGACGGATTCCTTGCTTTCCAAGTTACAAGTTAACGTAGTCTTCTAGGTTTCCTATTCTGTAAGCCCTAATCCGGCTATTATATAAAGCCGGACGGGAGATAGATAAAACAAGCACAAGTTAGACACAAGTTCAAGCTCTACGCAACTCGCCGAGAAGCTCATCCTCGCCGAGTAGCTAGATCTATTCCCTCACATTGTAACCCTGTTATACGGGCTTTAGTCCCAATTAGTGAGAAGTGCAGGAGTAGGTACGCCGTACTGTCGCGACGTACCGAACCTGGGTAAAATCCCGTGTTCTGTGTTACTACGCTATCCCGTTACCCCACGTCTCTACCGTAGTCTCATGGCACCCCCGTCTATGAAAACTACTACGATGTCTCGACAGTTGGCGCCCACCGTGGGGCTAACGACGTCAGGCGTGAAATTCCGATCTGGGATACTCGGCGGAATTAGAAGATCGATCACTGTCGGAAGCTTGGAATTCGACGACGACGTCGGGCGCTTCCTCGACAACGGATCATACATACCGGCGCAAAACCACCTGGTAAGTGTCTGCGTGTTTCCGATCGGATCTGCTAACATCTTTATCGGACTAACTGCAGAGGCAATGGGGTTTTGCGGTGGAAGCAAATTTATCCCACCCGCCCTATACCCAGTCGAAGACGACTATGATGCCGGATTCTGCTCAGATCGCCGACAAAAAAGTGATACACACTTTATCGGCATGGTGCAATCCGAAATCGCTGAAAACACGGATGACGGAAATCCCGTGCAAGAGGCAGATAACAACCTACCCGTCATAGAGACGGAAGAACAAACACCCGTCACAGAGGCGGAAGATCCGACATCCGTCAACCAGACGATGAACTCAGAAGCAGAGTCCGTGCTTGCCGCCATTGAGGCGAGGTTGGAGTCGGAAACCGGATCGGATAACTTCGAATCCGAAGACGAAGACGAAGACGAGGATGCCTTCGTAAGAAAGGTTAAATCCTTTCAAGAGGGATTCCATGAAGTGCTAATGGCAAAACCAGCTGATACAACGGGTGCCGGCAGCCAGGAAAGCCCTAAAACCCCTCCGCCGGTGGAAGAAAGAGAAGACGGAGAAACTTCTCCGATATTCCCCAATGTTAAGGAGATGACAGAAGATGAGCCTGTCAAAAAACCTCCTTCTTCCAAGAAAAAGCACCGTGCTTCTAAAAAACTCCAATACAAACTCCGGAAGAAAAAATCAGCCGATCTCGCTGATGAAAACCTGGAAGTTGGAGATATTAGCGGCACAAAGCCCGCGGAAAAGAAATCTAAGGAAATCACTGCTCCGCCAATGACAGAACTGGAAGAGCAAGAGCTATTACAAACACCAGTGGGACCAGACGAACCCCCTGAGATGCTGGAAGCCAGGAGACAAGCTTTTCAACGGCAACAGCAACATCTGCTTAGATCTCGGCAACATCTCCAACAAACCCATAATGACATCAAAGTCATGAAGGAAGAAATAGAGGAGTACGAGAGAAAGCATAGATCTGCCTTAAAACCTACTAGGTTACCCGGAATCGCAAGACCGGAAGAACTGCCGCCAAAAGAAAGGTTCTATAACCCATCTTGGCAAAAGCAGTTAAACGGCAAAGATGCCAAGGGCGAACCAATATACAAAACCGCAGCAGAAAACGCGGAAGCAGCGTTCGCCATCCTAAACAACGATCTGTACTCCAACGGGGAAAAACTCCAAGGGGTGTATGCTTTCCTAGGAAAAGCATTACAGCAGCAGCAGCGAGGCCAAGAGCGATCAGGGAGGCTGCATGATAATTCCGCCCTCTACAAAACAGCTACTTGCGCTGCTGGAGCACCTGGACCGGAAGAACCCGGAGATTCGGATAAAAAAGAGGATCCGAGAAAAGACAAGAAAAACCCCGACAACCGGGACGCAGCGTCTAGAACCGGACCTCATCTCCCGAAAGATGGATATAAACCACACGATCGGGAAGACAAACACCGGAATGACGGCAAAATAATGCCACCTCCAAGAAACCCAGCTGAAAAAGCTGGAAGATATGATATACCTCACAGACGTGAAAGATCCCGGACACCTCCTAAGGATAAGGAAAGGCATAGAAGCAGAACTCCGCCTAAAGGACGTGAACACGGAAGAGATAGAGATAACCTCGGAAAGCCGCGTCCGCGCAACAATGGAAAAGAAAGGAGCAGATCCCCTTCTGTCCATTCAGACGGGAGATATTCTGCACACATTGATAGAGCAGAAAAGGATGATCTATACTTTGGTCCTAAGTGTTTTACTGACAGGATCCGACGGATAACCCTACATTCTGGCTTCGCCAAAGTTGGTCCAACCTACCAAAAATATACCGGCAGTACAAACCCGGATACCTGGCTCTCAGATTATTATACAGCCGTCCAAATCAACAATGGGACAGACTTGGAAGCTGTCAAGTTTCTTCCCCTAATGTTGCTAGACGGAGCCAGAGATTGGATTAATGGTTTACCATCAAGAACTGTCGACAGCTGGGATGATATGGCTAGAGTATTCACTCAGCATTTTCGGGGAACATACAAACGCGCAAATAGCATCAACCAGCTGAACCGTTGCACCCAATTTGAGGACGAACCATACGTGGATTTCATCTCCAGATGGACTGCAATGAAGAATAGTTGCTCTGGAGTAACTGACGTACAAGCAATGCATGCTTTCGTCAACGGCCTAAAACCCGGACTCGTACCGTTCATGGTTGGTTCTAAACAGCACAAAGATCTCGGATCTATGCTTACAACCGCTAATGAGCATGCTGCAGCCGAAGATGATATCAGAGCAAGAGGAGGCAATATTGAGTCACTAATACTCGCCAAGAAAACCCCTCGTTCTGACAAAAAAGGAACTCCAGAGTCAACGACAAAGCCCAAGTAGGTCAACATAGCCTTTGGAGGAGAAAAGGTGAATAAGTGGAAAGGCCGCAGTCCAGATCCAATCAATTACACTCCCGAAGAATGGGAGAGAATTAAGTCGGAACCCTGCGTCCACCACTCGCAATTTGGGAAACCAACCCACACAAACGCGCAATGCCGGCTAAACAAGCATATGAAAGGCAATGCTGGATCCGGAAATAAAGGGAAGGATTCCAAAAGGAAACCTGCCAAACAAAAGCCAGAAGCTGAAAAAGAAGACAGTGAATCGGACACTGATGACAAAATCCAAGAACAACAGCGAAAGGGCGAACCCAAATTTCCGAGAGTTGACGGAGAAGCAATGTTAACTTTCTTAGCAACCCCGTCAGCAAAGGTGGCCAAAAGAACACTTCGAGAAATAAACGCGGTTGTTCCGGCAACCCCGAAATTCTTGAAGTACTCCAACACACCGATAATCTGGGATCAGTCTGATCATCCCGGAAATATCCGTGAACCCGGCACACAAGCTCTTGTTGTCAGCCCTATTGTTCAAAACACTAGGCTAAGAAGAGTGCTGATGGACGGAGGATCCAGCATTAATATAATGTACCTGGATACACTGAAGCACTTGAAGATCTCCGAGTCCCAGCTCAACTACAGCAATATACGCTTCCATGGCATTGTTCCTGGCAGGCAAGCACGATCCCTAGGAGAAATTTCCCTAGATGTCACCTTCGGAGATAAAGATCACTTCCGGCAGGAAAAAGTATCCTTCGAAGTAGTGCCGTTCGAAAGCGTGTATCACGCAATACTCGGACGTCCAGCTTTCGCCAAATTCATGGCAAGATCCTGTTATATCTACAACAAGCTGAAAATGAGAGGACCCAAAGGAGGAGTAATCACCATTGCCGGTGATTTCAAGCTGGCAAACGAGTTGGAGAAAGAAAACGCCCTTTGCGCTCAGAGAGTTATAGCAAAGGAGGAACTGAAGGAGTTAGCCAAGGAGGTATCGCCGAAAGAAATGCCGGCAGGAAAAGAAACTCGGAAGCCAACAGATAGTTTCAAGGCGTCCGAGAACACAAGACAGGTAATCCTAGATCCCAAAGATCCGACAAAATTTGTCGTCGTAGGGACTGGGATGACCGACAAATAGGAAGGCGAGCTCATCAAGTTCCTCCGTGAGAACTGGGATATTTTTGCCTGGTGTCCAGCTGACATGCCAGGCGTACCCAGGGAACTTGCTGAGCACCAACTCAAGGTTATTCCCGGATCAAAACCCGTCAAACAAGGTCTCCGTCGTTTTGACGGAAGAAGACGGAAGGCTATTGGCAAGGAAATTATCCGGCTTTTAGCAGCGGATTTCATCAAGGAAGTAATCCATACTGATTGGTCCGCAAATCCAGTCCTAGTACCGAAGAAAGACACCACTGCTCTTAGAATGTGTATAGATTACACAGGATTGAACAAGTTGTGTCCGAAAGATAGGTTCGCGTTACCGCGAATCGATCAAATAATAGATGCCACTGCAGGCTCCGAGCTTTTATGCTTTTTGGATGCATACTCCGGGTACCACCAAATACGCATGAAAAAGGAAGATCAAATCAAGACTTCTTTTATAACCCCGTATGGGACGTACTATTACATAACCATGCCTTTTGGCCTGAAGAACGCAGGCGCAACCTACCAGCGTTGCATGCAACGCTGTTTGCATAGTCAAATTGGCAGAAACGTTCATGTTTACGTGGACGATATTGCCGTCGTAACCAAGGAAAAAGATACACTCCTTGAGGATTTGCGAGAAACTTTCGAAAACTTACGCACTTACAAGATGAAGTTGAATCCATCTAAGTGCGTATTCGGGGTTCCCTCAGGAAAACTTCTGGGTTTCATTGTTTCCCACAGAGGAATAGAAGTTAACCCGGAAAAGATCAAGGCAATCTTGAACATCTCAAAACCTACATGTGTAAAAGATGTCCAAAGATTGACGGGTTCCGCTGCAGCCGTCAGCAGATTTATCAGTTGGCTGGGGGCTAAAACCTTACCACTCTACAAGCTGCTGAAAAAATTCGACAAAGTCAAGTGGATTGCGGAAGCCTGGAAACGTCTAGAGAGTTATGTACCTTTCCGTACTTAGTTCAATTCTATGTAAACATCTTTTGAGATCATGAAATAAAGTTATCGGAATACTGTCATCCATATCCTTTATAAGTGCAAGGTGTTTCCGCCTCATCTATTTCCCAATGATCTTACAAATTGCTCGACGTTAACCCGAATTGTGCTTGCGTACTCGGTGTTACAAAACTGAATGATTTTTCAGCCTGTTAACGGCTAAGGGAAACTTGAATTGCCTGTGTGCCCAAGTTTCACTTAAAACTTTCCTTGATTTCTCTAAGTCTTATCTGATTGTGTGCGTGTTGGGTTACTGGAACTAGTTAGTAAAAATGCCTTTAGCATGGTCCATGTTTCCGAGTTTCAAAAACTGCTTGGTTCGTCCCCAGTTACTCGGCATGAAGATTCATATTGCTATTTGAGCCATTTCAAACACTAAGGACAGTTAAAACATACACACCAGAGAACTTAGAAGATAAAGGAATGATAAAACCCAAAAAACTTGCAAAGAATTTCATAATTTAAACTGCAACAGAAGGAAGTTTCATTCATACAAAAGAAGCATTACATTTTAGATTACATTAAAAGAACAGTAATGCTCCTATTGTCTATTTTTTCTATCCAGGTTACAGGTAACCCTTCAAGCATCTGACTCCTCCTCGCTGCTTTCGTCTTCGGGGATTGGAGGGATCTCCGCTTCTGGATAGTTGACGGAGATATTTACCATGGAGGCAATCTGGGTGGCGTGGCCCTTGACTTCACCAAAGATGGTGTTTCGCCGCATATCCGTGTATCCTTGAGGGACACCGGACGCCACGCGCCAGGATTTAGCACTAGGGTAGTGCATGCGCATGAGGCCAAGAGCCATGCGCGCACCACCCCGTGCAGCGGAGCGAAGGAGAGATTCCTTAGACTCCGCCACCTCCATGATGGCACCCGGAAGTTTTTCAACCTCCGAGCACTCCCCAGATTTTTCGGGAAGAAACTTGTCTACCAGCTGCGTTGCAGCAGCTTTGATCAAATTCCATGTCTCCCCGAAAGCTCGGATGCCTGCAATCCGAGTGCCATCTGGGGTATCGCCTGTTTTTTCCAGTAAAATACCTAAAAAGGTTAGACGGAAAAACAGAGCAAATAAAACATGGAAAGACGACAAATGAGTAAGATATTTACCGATGAGCTTGTCGATCTCGGAAACTTCCTCCAGGCGAAGGTTCAGAGCGTCGGTCAAATCCTGAATGGTAGATTTGTCCTTCTCCGCCTGCTCGGAAGCCTTGGAATTAGAAACTCCAAGGGCCAGATTACTGGCTTCCAAGTCTTGTTGTGCTTTCACAAGGTTCTTGTGAAGCTCAACATTCTCCTTGCGGAGAATTTCGGCATTGCCAGAATCTTCTGCTGCTTGTTTAGCCTGAGCTAATGCAGCTGAAAAGCAAGGGAAAAATCCGAGTTAGCCAGCTCCTCGGAAAAAACTTAGGCAAATAATTGAATCGGAAATTTCAGAAGGAAAATGTTTACCTTGTGTTTCCGACAATGCGAGCTTAACTGATTCCAGCTCCGCTTCCCTTTCTTCAAGAATAGAGAGAAGACTTCTAACTTCTTTATTCTTGATGGTAAGCTTCTTGAAAACTTCCCTGTTGATGGCTTCGGAGGTTTGCTGAAACATAGCAAGGAGAAGAATGAGTACAAAAAGCATCAAAGCAAAAAGCACGCATTTTAATTAATGCTTGGGGGCTAGAGTTATATACCTGGCTCATGCGCTGCAAACCTGCCAAGTTTTCTTTGAACTCTTTCGCGTATTCCGCGAAGAGATTCCCGGCTGCGTCCAAGCCGTCATTGATAGCTTTGAAATCCTTGTCAAAGGTGGGAATTTCCTCGTCGAAAGTCCGAGGTAATTTTTCCACCTCTGGGGCCGCCCTTTCCCTCGTGTCCGGGTCGGACACAATGGGCTGGCTGGGCTCTGGGGGCTTGGTGGTGGGGGCTGCAGTAGGCTCTTCCGCCATTGTGCTTGGCGTGTCCGGGGCGACGGCGGGAGAAGGTTGGCTGCCTCGGCTGGAAGAAACCTTGTGTTTCTTCAGCTTCTTCGGCTTCAGGGTGGAAGGTGGCAGGCTAAAAACATAAAAACCCGGAAAAGGTTAAAACACCGAAGATGGATGAAAAAAGTTCCCATAAAAGAAAATTCCAGAAGAAAGAACCTGGAGGTGGCGACGGGGATTCCGTCAAGATCGATAATTTCTTCCGAGGAAGTTATCTTCTTGCGCTTGCGTCCACCTGTAGCGGCGGTGCGCAGCGCGTCCAGCTCAGCCTCAGACACCAAGTCCGAATCTGAAAGATCCTCGAACTGTCGAACAAGCAAGATCAAAATCAGAAGCTAGGAAATCCGAGATAAAATAGAACTGTACCCAAATGACTGAAAAATTACCTTGGGAACCGGATTTTCGGCCGTGTACATTGGCCGACTCTCTGTGTATTGGTCGCGCGATGCGACCAACTGGTTGATGCGCCGCCTAAGTTCCTTTGCGGGCCAATCCTTGGCGGATGTCCGCATCGGATCCTTGACTCCCGTGTATTCGCACAGGAGACGGCCGCTGTGGTTGGCTCGTGGCTGGATCCGCCTAATCAGCCAGCATAGAACCGTGTCCATGCCGGTTAGAGGCGGATCCATGGAGGTGATCTTGGCGATGCGCCGCTTGATCTTTAGCAGATCTGGCGGCAGAACTTGGACGGCTTCTGTTCCCCAGTTATCCTGGGGAACGGCGGCAGAGTTCACAAAAGGTGGAACCCCCGACGGCCTTTTTAGGAAAAGGCACGTCGGGATGATAGAAGAAAGAACCCGTCCAAAATTTGACGGATTCAGAGGTTTTTATCTTGGGGAACCAATCCTCTCGGAATCTCCGAAGAGTGAAGGATATAGTTCCGCAAGTTGGGAGTGCGCCCTCCGAAGAGTTTCGCTTAACTCCAAAGCAGTACATCCAGAAATCTAACCTAGGTTCTAGCCCTAAGTAGCCTTCGAACAAGGCCTGAAAGCCGGCCATGTATAGAATGGAATTGGGGGGAAGATTGTGGGGCTGGATGTTGTAATGAGAGAGAACCTGGAGGAAGAAGGAAGATGGCGGAAGCCCCATACCTCGCAGAAGGTGGGAAGAAAGGAGTACCCTTTCGCCATCCCGTGGCGCGGGTTCGGTTTCTTCTTCTGGCAGCCGCCATTTCTTCTTGAGAACCAGGCCCTCCTTTTCCAAGTTTGGAAGGAGAGCCGGGGGAATACTGCAGGCACTCCAGTTGCCTGCAGATTCCGCTTCCTCGTCCGCTCCGGCGGCGGCGGCGGCGGCCTCCGCGGCGGCGAGTTCGTCGCCGAGGAGCTCGATCTTTTCCTCCGCCGTTTCAGGTGCAAACGGCGGGGTTGTCGCGGCGCTCGATGTCGCAATGTCCGCGGCGGCGGAAGTGTTTTCTCCGCCCGCCGCGGAAGCCGCAGTCTTCTCCGGCTTGCCGCCGGCGTGCTTAGGCGATCCTGGTTGCGGATCCAGATCGCTGACGAGCTTGTCGATGGCGGCGCGGGTCGGTGATGACGGCGAGGAGGCCATCTTTTGGTGGCGCGTTTCGGTGCGTTTGGATGCTAAGTGCGCCTGGGACAAGGACTTGCTCTCGAGCTCGCGTGCGCGTCAATGGTGTGGGCAGTGAGGGAGTGAGGAAAGTTTCCGATGAAGACGATGATGGCTATTTATAGCTAGAAGCCCGTTTAGATACGTGCCAACGGCTCTTTCGACCGTTGGATGCTCGACGCGTGTCGATCGCCGGAAACTACGGGAAATAAAACGGCAGGGGAATGATGGCTATCTCCTCGTTTCCCGTGAGAATCTGTCAGAGATACGCTGAGGGGTTTCCCGCGTGGAACCAAGCGGCGCTTGCGTCAGCATGTTTAAGACGCTGACGTTATGAGTTCCTTTTCCGCGAAGGATCGCGAGAAGAAAAGCCGTACTTTCATAGTTCCGAGTTTTATGTTACCATCTCCTTCAAAAGGAAAGTAGAAAGAATCAAGACTGCTGAATCAAGATTTCCCGGACAAAATGTATTTGGCGAAAGACGGAGAATCAGAGTTTTGATCCTTCCTGGGGGCTACTGTCGGATATATACTGAATAGGGGTATAGAAGATGGTAGACAAAGAGCCGGACTACCAGGGTGGCCTACATGGTAATGGGCTTAGGTCCATTGGGCGGCCCAGTAGTCCGACGCGCAGAAGCCGGATTCTAGAAGAACCCGGATCACGGCCCACGTGATCTGGCTTGGAGGAGAAGACGGATTCCTTGCTTTCCAAGTTACAAGTTAACGTAGTCTTCTAGGTTTCCTATTCTGTAAGCCCTAATCCGGCTATTATATAAAGCCGGACGGGAGATAGATAAAACAAGCACAAGTTAGACACAAGTTCAAGCTCTACGCAACTCGCCGAGAAGCTCATCCTCGCCGAGTAGCTAGATCTATTCCCTCACATTGTAACCCTGTTATACGGGCTTTAGTCCCAATTAGTGAGAAGTGCGGGAGTAGGTACGCCGTACTGTCGCGACGTACCGAACCTGGGTAAAATCCCGTATTCTGTGTTACTACGCTATCCCGTTACCCCACGTCTCTACCGTAGTCTCATGGCACCCCCGTCTATGAAAACTACTACGATGTCTCGACAAAAAAAAAATATGAGTTACTTTTGACGGGCACAACAAAATAGAGTTGTGTGTGACTATTTTTACATCCTCCATGGACAAAACACTGAAAGTACGGTATGGTCAACTAGAGGGGGTGAATAGGTGACTAACATTTTTTTTCCTTTTTAGATTGGGCTAAACAAGTAAAACACAAGGTTATCTAGATGTGCAATTAGGTGAACAAACTATGTGCTACGATACAAAGTACCCAACATAAGCAATATGTAAAGCACAAGATAAACCATAAGTGTAAACAAGGAGACAAGGATATGTTTCCCGTAGTTCCTTCCCAAGGGAAGTACGTCTATGTTGGAGGGGTATGGAGCCACCTAGGCACTCCAATAGCACGGATGTACACACCTTATTCTTCTTGAGTTTCTCCGGTGAGGGAGATTCTCGTTTCCACTATGTGGTCGACTTGGAAGCATTGACCAAATCTTTACACAAGGTTGAGGCTACTCCAGAAGATGGTTGGAGGCTCTCAACTATCTGATGCTTCTTGAATCGAGGTGGAAGCTACAGGCACTAGGGTTTACTCTAGGGTTACAAGGTACCCAAGAGATCTCAAGATCCGCTAGGTTTTGATGGGTGGATTTGCAATTCCTTTGGGGGATCATCGATCTAGACCTCCTCAAGCACTCCACAAAGTTTCGACGCGATTAGGTGGTCGTAGAGGGAGATCTAGTAGATTGAAACTTGCATTAATGGCTTGAAGAGAGAGAGTGAAAAGGTTAGCTCGCTTTGGGGAAGAAGGGGGCAATAAGGGTGACTTCATTTGTGGCTTCTAGACTGCTTATAGGTCCCAAAAAGCAGAAGCAAAAAAGAAGTGTATAGATTCTAGGCAGCTTCTCCCCACCGCAACAAACCAATTTTGTACGTGGAGCCAGAAACTGCTCCGTAGTGGTTTCCCGAGCTTTTGAGCTCGCTCTCGAAAAGGTTCAACTAAATGTACATGTTGTTCAGCCTAATTATGCCCGGATTGCCAACCCACATTCACCCTTTTCTTCCTCCCTTTCCGAGCAGGTCAACCGACCGAAAAATAAAACTTCGCTTCGCACCAGGCCCTGACCAGCCCGTCCCGACCTCCACCCACGGTCTCCCACCACCGTTGGCTGTAGGACCCGCATCGTTTTCGCCGGATCTGGCCGTGTTGCCATGTTTCCTCACCTTTCCCCAACCATATGCTCCGCCCCGACCGCTCCGTCCTGACCGGCGACCTCGAGTTGCTCCGCCTCGTCTTGGTGAAGGCAACGGTGCGTCGCTTGGCAGCTAGTCGGGCAAGGCCAGCAAGTCGCAGCACCCGTAGGTTGCAATAGACTCATTGTGTGCCCGCCTCCGTCTGTGATACGTCTCAAAACGTATCTATAATTTCTGATGTTCCATGTTGTTTTCATGCCCTTTGCTACATATTTTCTACACACTTTACATCATTTTTATGGATTTCCTGAGACTAACCTATTAACAAGATGCCACAGCGTCGGTTCCTATTTTCTGTTGTTTTTGGTTTCAGAAAAGTTGTTCTGGAAATATTCTCGGAATTGGACGAAACAAAATCCTAGGGTCTTATTTTTCTATCACGTACACGGAGTCCGTAGGAGACCTAGAGGGGGGCCCTGGAGCAGCCACATCATAGGGTGGCGCCCCCTTGGCCGCGCCACCAAGTGGTGTGGGCCCCATGGCCGCCCACCGACATTGCCCTTTCGCCTATTTAAGCTCCTTCTCGGGTTAACCCTAAATACCCAAGCCTCCATCCACGAAAAGTTCCGTAGCCGCCATCATCGTCAACCCTAGTTCGGGAGGGTTCTGAAGCTCTCCCCGGCACCCTGCCGGGAGGGGAAATCATCACTGGAGGGCTCTACATCACCATGCATGCCTCCGGAGTGATGCGTGAGTAGTTCATCCTTGGACTACGGGTTCATAGCAGTAGCTAGATGGTTGTCTTCTCCTCTTTATGCCACCATGTTTAGATCTTGTGAGCTGCCTAACATGATCAAGATCATCTATCTATAATGCTACATGTTGTGTTTGCTTGGATCTGATGAATATTGAATGATATGTCAAGTTGATTATCAATATATCATGTTTATGTTATTTATCATCTTGCATGCCCTCCGTTACTAGTAGATGATCTGGACAAGTTGATGCTTTTGTAACTCCAAGAGGGAGTATTTATGTTCGATAGTGGGTTCATGCCTCCTTTTCATTTGTGCTCGAGTGACAGAAACGTGACGGATGGGGGATGTGATGTCGCCATTAGGGAGAAAACAACAATGTTTCATTGTTTACATTATGCACTTTACTTAATGCAATAAACTGTTGTTTGCAACTTAATACCCGAAGTCTGATTGGATTACGTTCTGAGGGTGGATTATTAGTCATAGATGCAGTTAGATAACGGTCTATGAATTATGTTGTAATTCCCACACAATTCTCATAGTAATCATCATGTCTTGTGTCGAGACATCGTAGTAGTTTTCATAGACGGGGGTGCCATGAGACTACGGTAGAGACGTGGGGTAACGGGATCGCGTGGTGGACAGTAAACACAGGATTTACCCAGGTTCGGTACGTCGCGACAGTACGACGTGCCTACTCCTGCACTTCTCACTAATCAGGACTAAAGCCTAGATATAGAATTACAATGTGAGGTTTAGATCTAGCTATTCGCAGAGGATCAACTTCCCGGCGAGTTAGCCTATAGCTTCTCCTCTGTTATTCTTTATCAAACTTATCTCCCGTCCGGCTTTATATAATAGCCGGATTAGGGCTTACAGAATAGGAAACCTAGAAGACTACGGTAACTATAACTTGGAAAGTAAGGATTCCGTTTTCTCCTCCAAGCCAGATCACGTGGGCCGTGATCCGGGTCCTTCTAGAATCCGGCTTCCGTGCGTCGAGTTACTGGGCCGCCCAATGGACCTTAGCCCACTACCACTTGGGCCACCCTGGTAATCCGGCACTTTGACTACCATCTGATATACCCCTAGTTGGTATATATCCGACAATAGCCCCCAAGAAGGATTAAAACTCTGATTCTCCGTCTTTCGCCAAGTGTGCTTTGTCCGAGAAATTGCAATCAACAGTCTTGATTCTTCTTATTCTTCTTTTGAAAGAGATGGTAACGTGAAACTCGGAATCCTGAAAATCCGTCTTTTCTCTCACGATCCTTCGTGGAGAAGGAACTTCCTAGTCAGCGCTTGAGACGTGCTGACGTAAGGGACGCTTGGGTTTCACGCGGGAAACCCAGTAACGTATCTCTAACAGATTCTCACGGGAAACGAGGAGATAGCTATCATTACCATGTCGTTTCATTTCCCGGATTTTCCGGCGAGTGACACACGTTGATCATCCAACGGTCAAAATAGCCGTTGGCACGTATCTTGACGGATTTCCGGCTATAAGTAGCCGTCTTCGCCCTCGCTGAAATCCTTCCGCACTCTCACTCTCCACGCCATTGCCGCGCACGAGCCCTCGAGCGAAGAACAGTTCTCGAGCACGAATCGCACCCAGAGCGCCACCGGAAACGCAACGCGCCGCCACCAAATGGCATCCTCGCCGTCGTCTCCCACTCGCTCCGCCGCGCTCACCATCGACGACATCATCAGTGACCTAGATCCGCAGCTAGGATCCCCGAAGCACGCCGGCGGCGAGCCGGAAAAGACCGCGGCCTCTGCGACGGGCGAAGGTGACCTTTCCGCCGCCGCGAACCTCACGGGCTTGAGCTCCGTGCCTTCCCCGCCGTTTGCTCCCGAGACGGCGGAGGAAAAAATCCAGCTTCTCGGCGACGAGCTCGCCGCTGCGGAAGCTGCCGCATCCGCCGCCGCCGGAGCGGACGAAGAGGTAGAGACTACAGGCAACTGGATTGCCTGCAGCATTCCGCCAGCCCTCCTTCCAAACCTGGAAAAGGAGGGACTGATCCTGAAAGGGAAATGGCGGATCCCTGAGGACGAGAACGAACCTATGCCGAACGATGGCGAAAGGGTTCTTCTCTCCTCCCATCTCTTAAGAGGTATGGGACTACCACCTTCCGCTTTCTTCCTCCAAATCCTCTCCCACTATAACATCCAACCTCATAACCTGCCGCCCAACTCCATTCTTTATATGGCCGGGTTCCAGGCCCTATTTGAGGGTTACTTAGGCTTAGAATCTAGGTTAGATTTTTGGATGTATTGTTTCGGGGTTAAGCGGAACTCCTCGGAGGGCGCACTCCCGACTTGCGGAACCATCTCCTTTACTCTTCGGAGGTTTAGGGAAGATTGGTTCCCCAAGATCAAGACATCAGAATCCGTCAAATTTTGGACGGGTTCTTTCTTCTACAATCCCGATGTGCCTTTCCCAAAAAAGGCCATCGGGGTTCCACCTTTTTCAAACACTGCTGCTGTTCCCCAAGACAATTGGGGAACAGAAGCCGTCCAGGTTCTGCCGCCTGATCTTCTAAGGATCAAGCGGCGCATCGCCAAGCTCACTTCCTCCGATCCACCTCTAACCGGCATGGACACGGTCCTTTGCTGGTTAGATAGGCGGATCCATCCGTTGGCCAATCACGGTGGCCGCCTTCTTTGCGACTACACGGGTGCCAACGACCCAATGCGGACAACCAGCAAAGACTGGTCCGCGAGGGATCTTCGACGGCGCGTGAACCAGTTGGTCGCATCACGCGACCAATACGAAGCGAGTCGGCCTATGTATACGGCCGACAATCCGGCTCCCAAGGTACTTTTTCCGTCATTTGGGTAGAGTTTGAAATTTTTTCTCAGATTTTTTCGCTTCTAACCCTGATTTTTATTTTCAACAGATTGCGGAACTTCCAGACTCGGAGCTAGCCTCCGAAGCTGAGCTGGATGCATTGCGTACCGCCTCTATAGGTGGGCGCAAGCGCAAAAAGATTCCTTCCTCTGAGGAAGTTATCGACCTTGACGGAATTCCCGTCGCCACCTCCAGGTTAGATCATCCGGGTTATTTTTCTTTTGTCGAAGTTTTTCTTTCGCCTTCGGAGTTTTAATTTTTCCGGGTTTTTGTTTTTAGCCTGCCTCCCTCCAACCTAAAGCCGAAGAAGCTGAAGAAACACAAAGTTGTGTCCAGCCGAGGCGCTCAACCTTCTCCCGTCATCGCCCCGGACACACCGTCCACGATGGCGGAAGAGCATGCTGCAGCCCCCACCACCAAGCCCCAAGAGCCCAGCCAGCCCGTTGTGTCGAACACGGATACGAGGGAAAGGGCGGCTCCAGAGGTGGGGAAATTTTCTCAGACATTCGACGAGGAGATTCCCACCTTCGACAAGGACTTCAAGATTATCAATGACGGCCTAAGCGCGGCCGGAACTCTTTTTGCGGAATACGCAAAAGGGTTCAATGAAAACTTGGCGGGTTTGCAACGAATGAGCCAGGTATGTAACTCTAGCCCCCAAGCATTAAACAAAATGTAACCTTTTTTGCTTTGATGCTTTATGTTCATTCTTTTCCTTGCCATGTTCTAGCAAACCGCTGAAGCCATTAACATGGAAGTTTTCAACAAACTCTCCATCAAGAATAAAGAAGTTAGAAATCTTCTTTCTATTCTTGAGGAGAGAGAGAGACAGAGCTGGCATCGTCTCAGCTGGCGTTGTCGGAAACAACAGGTAAGTGTTTTTCCTCTGAAGTTTCCGATGCAATTTTTGTCTAAGTACTTTTTTCCGGAAGTTCTCTAAACTCGGAATTTTCCTTACTTTTCAGCTGCTTTGGCTAAGGCCAAGCAAATAGCTGAAGATGCCGGCAATGCCGAGTATCTCCGAAAGGCGAATTTGGACCTTCACAAGGATCTTGTGAAGGCTCAAAAATATCTGGAAGCCAGCAATTTGGACCATGGGATTTCTCAATCCAAGGCTTCCGCACAGGCGGAGAAGGACCAGTCCACCATTCGGGACTTGGAGGCTGCTCTGAACCTGCGCCTGGAGGAAGGCTCCGAAATTGACAAAATTGTCGGTAAGTTTTTTCTGTATTTACCACTCTTCCCAGTATTGCTGTGTTTCTCTGCTTTTTTACTTAACCTTCTTGGTTGTTTTTTGCTGAAAAACAGGAGATAGCCCAGATCTTTCTCGGATTGAAAGAATCCGAGCTTTCGGGAAGACCTGGACTTCGATCAGAGCTGCTGGCATGCAGCTGGTCAACAAGTTCCTTCCCGCAAGGACTGGGGAGTTCTCGGACGTTGAAAAACTTTCGGGTGCCATCATGGAGGTGGCGGAGTCCAGGGAATCCACCCTACGCTCCGCTGCACGGGGTGGTGCACGCATGGCACTTGGCCTTATGCGTATGCACCACCCTAGTGCAAAGTCTTGGCGCGTGGCGTCCGGTATCCCTCAAGGATACACGGAAGCTCAGCGGAATACAATCTTTGATGAAATCAAAGGCCATGCCACCAAGATTGCCTCCATGGTGAATATCTCCATCACCTATCCAGAAGAGGAGGTCCCTGCAGCCCCCAAGGATGATAGCAGCGAGGAAGAGTCGGATGCTTGAAGGGCTGCCTTGAACCTGGATGGTGAAAGTAGACAAATAGGAGCATTACTGTACTTTTTAAAATGTAATTCGAATTGTAATGCTTCTATTCCTTTTGCATGAATGAGAACTCCGCCTTTTGCAGTCTTAATTATGAAATTCTTTGCAAGGTTTTCGGATTTTACTATTCCTTTATCTTCTAAGTTCTCTGGCGTATATGTTTTAACTCTCCTTAGTGTTTGAAATGGCTCAATAGCATTATGAATCGCCATGCCGAGTAACTGGGTACAACCAATCAGTTTAAACTCGGAAACATGGATCATACTAAAGGCATTTTTACTAACTAGCTCCAGTAACCCAACATATACGCAATCAGATAATGCTTAGAGAAGCAAGGAATTTTTTAAATGAAACTTGGGCACGCAGGCAATTCAAGTTTCCTTTAGCCATTAGCAGGCTGAAAAATCAATCAGTTCTTTAGCGCCGAGTACGCAGGCACAATTCGGGTTAACATTGAGTGTTTTGTAAGATCATTGGGAAATAGATAAGGTGGAATCATGCTTTGTACTGTAATGAACTTGTAAAAACATGGATATCAAAATTCCGACAACTTTATTTCGTGATCTCAAAGAATGTTTACATAGAAATTGAACCAAGTACGGAAGGGACATAACTGCTAAGTACTCCAAGGCTTTCGCTATCCACTTGACTTTGTCGGATTTTTTCAGCAACTTGTAAAATGATAAGGTTTTATCCCCCAGCCGACTAATAAATCTGCTGACGGCAGCGGCGGAACCCGTCAATCTTTGAACATCTTTCACACACGTAGGTTTCGAGATGTTCAAGATGGCTTTGATCTTTTCCGGGTTAACCTCTATTCCTCTGTGAGAAACGATGAAACCCAGAAGTTTTCCTGAGGGAACCCCGAATACGCACTTAGATGGATTTAACTTCATCTTGTAGGTGCGCAAGTTTTCGAAAGTTTCTCGCAGATCCTCAAGGAGTGTATCTTTTTCCTTGGTTACGGCAGCAATATCGTCCACGTAAACATGGACGTTTTTGCCAATCTGACTATGCAAACAACGTTGCATGCAACGCTGGTAGGTTGCGCCCGTGTTCTTCAGGCCAAATGGCATGGTTACGTAATAGTACGTCCCGTATGGGGTTATGAAAGAAGTCTTAATTTGATCTTCCTTTTTCATGCGTATTTGGTGGTACCCGGAGTATGCGTCCAAAAAGCACAAAAGCTCAGAGCCTGCAGGGGCGTCTATTATTTGATCGATTCGCGGTAACGCGAACCTATCTTTCGGACACAATTTGTTCAAGCCTGTGTAATCTATACACATTCTAAGAGCAGTAGTGTCTTTCTTCGGTACTAATACCGGATTTGCAGACCATTCAGTGTGGATTACTTCCTGGATGAAATCTGCTGCTAAAAGCCGGATAATTTCCTTGCCAATAGCCTTCCTTCTTCTTCCGTCAAATCGACGGAGACCTTGTTTGACGGGTTTTGATCCTGGAATCACCTTGAGTTGGTGCTCAGCAAGTTCCCTGGGTACGCCTGGCATGTCAGCTGGACACCAGGCAAAAATATCCCAGTTCTCACGGAGGAACTTGATGAGCTCGCCTTCCTATTTGTCGGTCATCCCAGTCCCTACGACGATGAACTTTGTCGGATCTTTGGGGTCTAGGATTACCTGTTTTGTATTTTCAGACGCCTTGAAGCTGTCTGTTGGCTTCCGAGTTTCTTTTCCTGCCGGCATTTCTGTCGGCGATACCTCCTTGGCTAATTCCTTCAGTTCTTCCTTTGCTATAACTCTCTGAGCGCAAAGGGCGTTTTCTTTCTCCAACTCGTTTGCCAGCTTGAAGTCACCAGCTATGGTGATTACTCCTCCTTTGGGTCCTGGCATCTTCAGCTTGTTATAGATATAACAGGATCTTGCCATGAATTTGGCGAAAGCTGGACGTCCGAGTATTGCGTGATACACGCTTTCGAACGGCACTACTTCGAAGGATACTTTTTCCTGCCGGAAGTGATCTTTATCTCCGAAGGTGACATCTAGGGAAATTTCTCCTAGGGATCGTGCTTGTCTGCCAAGAACAATGCCATGGAAGCGTATGTTGCTGTAATTGAGCTGGGACTCGGAAATCTTCAGATGCTTCAGTGTATCCAGGTACATTATGTTAATGCTGGATCCTCCATCCATCAGCACTCTTCTTAGCCTAGTGTTCTGGACAATAGGGCTTATGACAAGAGCTTGTGTGCCGGGTTCAGGGATATTCCCAGGATGATCAGACTGATCCCAGGTAATTGGTGTGTTGGAGTACTTCAAGAATTTCGGGGTTGCCGGAACAACCGCGTTTATTTCTCGAAGTGTTCTTTTGGCCACCTTTGCTGACGGAGTTGCTAGGAATGTTAGCATTGCTTCTCCATAAACTCTCGGAAATTTGGGTTCGCCCTTTCGCTGTTGTTCACTGTCTTCTTTTTCAGCTTCTGGCTTTTGTTTGGCGGGTTTCCTTTTGGAACCCTTCCCCTTATTTCCGGATCCTGCACTGCCTTTCATGTGCTTATTCAGCCGGCATTGCGCGTTTGTATGGGTGGGTTTCCCAAATTGTGAATGGTGGACACAGGGTTCTGACTTAATCCTCTCCCACTCCTCTGGAGTGTAGTTGATTGGATCTGTACTGCGTCCTTTCCACTTATTCCCTTTTTCACTTCCAAAGGCTATGTTGACCTCTTTGGGTTTTGTCGTTGTTTCTGGAGTTCCTTTTTTGTCAGAACGAGGATTTTTCTTGGCAAGTATCAGTGATTCGATATTGCCCCCTCTTGCTCTGATGTCGTCTTCGGCTGCAGCATGTTCGTTGGCGGTTGTAAGCATAGATCCGAGATCTTTGTGCTGTTTGGAACCAACCATGAACGGTACAAGTCCGGGTTTTAGGCCATTGACGAAAGCATGCATTGCTTGTACGTCAGTTACCCCAGAAAAACTATTCTTCATTGCCGTCCATCTGGAGATGAAATCCACGTATGGTTCATCCTCGAATTGGGTGCAACGGTTCAGCTGGTTGATGCTGTTCGGGCGTTTGTACGTTCCCCGGAAATGCTGAGTAAATACTCTAGCCATATCATCCCAGCTGTCGACAGTTCTTGATGGTAATCCATTGATCCAATCTCTGGCTCCGTCCAGTAACATTAGGGGAAGAAACTTGACAGCTTCCAGGTCTGTCCCATTGTTGATCTGGACGGCTGTATAGTAGTCTGAGAGCCAGGTGTCCGGGTTTGTGCTGCCGGTGTATTTCTGGTACGTTGGACCAACTTTGGCGAAGCCAGAATGCAGGGTTATCCTTCGGATCCTGTCAGTGAAACACTTAGGACCAAAGTATAGATCATCCTTTTCCGCTCTATCGATGCGTGCGGAATATCTTCCAGCTGAATGGACAGAAGGGGATCTACTCCTTTCTTTTCCATTGTTGCACGGACGCGCTTTTCCGGGATTGTATCTATCTCTTCCATGATCACGCCCTTTTGGATTAGGCGGAGTCCTGCTCCTGTGCCTTTCTTTATCCTTAGGAGGTGTCCGGGATCTCTCACGTCTGTGAGGTATATCGTATCTTCCGGCTTTCTCAGCTGGGTTTCTCGGAGGTGGCATTGTTTTGCCGTCATTCCGGTATTTTTCTTCCCGATCGTGGGGTTTGAGTCCAACTTTCGGGGGATGGGATCCGGTTCGGGACGCTTCATCCCTATTGTCGGGGTTTTTCTTGTCTTTTCTCGGATCCTCTTTTTTATCCTTTGAATTGTCTGAATCTCCAGGTTCCTCTAGTCCAGGTGCTCCAGCGGCGCAAGTAGCTGTTTTGCATAGGGCGGAGTTATCCTGCAGTCTTCCTGATCGCTCTTGGGCCCGCTGCTGTTGTTGCAATGCTTTTCCTAGGAAAGCATACACCCCCTGGAGCTTTTCACCATTAGAGTACAAGTCATTGTTGAGGATGGCGAACGCTGCTTCCGCGTTTTCTGCTGCGGTTTTGTATATTGGTTCGCCTCTGGCATCTCTGCCGTTTACCTGCTTTTGCCAAGATGGGTTGTGAAACCTTTATTTTGGCGGCAGTACTTCCGGTCTTACGATTCCGGGTAACCTTGTAGGTTTAATGCCAGATCTATTCTTTCTCTCTTACTCCTCGATTTCTTCCTTCATGAGCTTAATGTCATCCTGGGTTTTTTGGAGGTGTTCGCGAGTTCTGAGTATATGTTGCTGCTGCCGTTGGAAGGCTCGTCTCCTGGCTTCCAGCATCTCAGGGGGTTCGTTTACTCCCACTGGCGTTTGCAACAGCTGCTGTTCTTCCTGTTCCGTCATTGGCGGAGCAAGGATTTCTTTGATTTTCTTCTCCGCAGGCTTTGTTCCGCTAACATCTCCTGCTTCCAGGTTTTCATCAGCTAGATCAGCTGATTTTTTCTTCCGGATTTTGTATTGGAGTTTCTTAGCAGCACGGTGCTTTTTCTTGGAAGAGGGAGGCTTTTTGACAGGCTCATATTCTGTCAATTCCTTTACATTAGGAAATATCGGAGAAGTTTCTTCGTCTTCTCTCTCTTCCTCTGGCGGAGGGGTTTTAGGGCTTTCCTGGCTGCCGACGTCCGTGGTATCAGCCGGTTTCGCCATTAGCACTTCATGGAATCCCTCTTGAAAAGATTTAACTTTCCTTTCGAAGGCGTCCGCGTCTTCGTCTTCGGAATCAAAATCATCTGATCCGGTTTCTGATTCCAATCTCGCCTCAATGGCGGCTAGTACAGAGTCAGCTTCCGAGTTCATCATCGTATTGACAGATGTCGGATCTTCCGCCTGTATGACGGGTGTCGGATCTTCCGTCTCTGTGAGGGTGTGTTTTTGTCTGCCTCTTGCACGGGATTTCCATCATCCTTGTTTTCGGCGACTTAGGATTGCACCATGCCGATAAAGTGTGTGTCACTTTTTTGTCGGCGATCTGAGCAGAATCCGGTATCATAGTCATCCTCGACTGGGTATAGGGCGGGTGGGATAAATTTGCTTCCACCGTAAAACCCCATTGCTTCTGCAGTTAGTCCGATAAAGATGTTAGCAGATCCGATCGGCAACACGCAGGCACTTACCAGGTGGTTTTGCGCCGGTATATAGGATCCGTTGTCGAGGAAGCATCCGACGTCGTCGTCGAACTCCAGGCTTCCGACAGTGATTGATCTTCCGATTCCGCCGAGTATCCCAGATCGGAACTTCACGCCTGACGTCGTTTGCCCCACGGTGGGCGCCAACTGTCGAGACATCGTAGTAGTTTTCATAGACGGGGGTGCCATGAGACTACGGTAGAGACGTGGGGTAACGGGATCGCGTGGTGGACAGTAAACGCAGGATTTACCCAGGTTCGGTACGTCGCGACAGTACGACGTGCCTACTCCTGCACTTCTCACTAATCAGGACTAAAGCCTGGATATAGAATTACAATGTGAGGTTTAGATCTAGCTATTCGCAGAGGATTAACTTCCCAGCGAGTTAGCCTATAGCTTCTCCTCTGTTATTCTTTATCAAACTTATCTCCCGTCCGGCTTTATATAATAGCCGGATTAGGGCTTACAGAATAGGAAACCTAGAAGACTACGGTAACTATAACTTGGAAAGTAAGGATCCCGTCTTCTCCTCCAAGCCAGATCACGTGGGCCGTGATCCGGGTCCTTCTAGAATCCGGCTTTTGTGCGTCGAGTTACTGGGCCACCCAATGGACCTTAGCCCACTACCACTTGGGCCACCCTGGTAATCCGGCACTTTGACTACCATCTGATATACCCCTAGTTGGTATATATCCGACATCTTGCATATACACTACGGTGCAGCCTTTATTTATGTCAATTGTCCGGCTGTAATTTTTTTACCTAGCATGTTATTTATCTGTTTTGGAGAGACACCGCTAGTGAACTGTGGACCTTGGTCCATTCTTTTACACTGATAATACAACCACTACAAACTCTGATTTCCTTTCATTCACTACAATCACTGTTTTCTTTTCATTCACTGCAAACAAGTACCGTTTTCCACATTACACATCTAATCCTTTGTGTTAGAAAAACCGATGAGATTGACAACCTCACTGTTTCGTTGGGGTAAAGTATCTTTGTTGTGTTGTGTGCAGATTCCACGTTGCTGCTGAGCCAGGTAGTGCGCCCTACCAACATCAGCTGCCGACAACCTCCAGAAGTGATTTCTTTCTCCTACGGGTCGATTCAACCTTGGTTTCTTTCTGAGGGAAAAAACTTGTTGTTGTACTCTTCATACCTTCCTCTTGGGGTCTCCCAACGAACGTGTGTCCACACGCAACAATCAAGCTTTTTCTGGCGCCGTTGCCGGGGAGGAAGAGGATTTGTGCAAGGGGGTCTCTCACCTCCAATTTGTTTACTTTGTTTTTGTTTTTCTTAGTTTATTTTATTTTGCCTTGTTCGCTTCTTTATATCAAACACACACACACACACACAAAATAGTTCTTATTCTAGTTGTTATTTTTATCCGGTTTTTAATCTTCCTAAAATGAGTACTGCTGAGAACACTAAGTTGTGTGACTTTACTAGCACAAACAACAATTATTTTATTAGTACACCTATTGCTCCACCTGCTCCTAATGCTGATTTTTTTTATGAAATTAATCCTGCACGGTTAAATCTTGTTATGAGAGAGCAATTTTCTGGTGTTAGTTCTGATGATGCTGCTGCTCACCTTAATAATTTTGTTGAACTTTGTGATATACAAAATTATAAGGATGTAGATGGAGATATTATTAAACTGAAATTATTTCCTTTCTCTTTGAGATGAAGAGCTAAATAATTGTTGCTATCTTTGCCTAAAAATAGTATTGATTCTTGGACTAAATGTAAAAGTGCTTTGATTGGAAAATATTATCCTCCTGCTAAGATTATATCTTTAAGAAGTAGCATTATGCATTTTAAGCAACTTGATAATGAGAATGTTGCTAAATTTTGGGAAAGAATGAAATCTTTGATAAAGAATTGTCCCACTCATGGACTGACTACTTGGATGATCATCCAAACCTTTTCTGAATGTCTGAATGTTTCTTCAAGAAACCTTCTGGATTCAGCTGCTGGAGGAACCTTTATGTCCATCACTTTGGGTTCTATAACAAAGCTTCTTAATGATATGATGATAAATTATTCTGAATGGCACACTGAGAGAGCTCCACAAGGTAAGAAGGTAAATTCTTTTGAGGAAACCTCTTCCTTGAGTGATAGGCTTGATGCTATTATGTCTATGCTTGTGAATGTTAAATCTTATGTTGATCCAAATAATGTTCCTTTAGCCTCTTTAGTTTCTCAAGAAGAGCATGTTGATGTGAACTTCATTAAAAACAAGAATTTCAACAACAATTCTTATAGGAATAATATTTGTAGCAACGACTACATGCCATATCCTTCTAATAATGGTAATGGTTATGTCAATTCTTATGGTAACTCCTACAAAAACAATACAAGTGTGCCCTCTGATCTTTAACACATACTTAAGAATTTCATTAGTACACAAACTGCTTTTAATAAATCTGTTGAGGAAAAGTTTGGCAAAATTGATGTTCTTGCTTCTAAAGTTGATAGTCTTGCTCTTGAGGTTGGTCTTCTTAAAATAAAGGTTATGACTCATGATGTTAAAGAAAGAAAAACATTGAATGGCATTCAAGTTAGAATTGATGACAATGTTAGGATGTTAGCTGAGCTGCATGCTAGGTGGGAAAGAGAAGATGAAATTGCTCAAAAGAACAATGTAACTAAAGTTTGTACTATTACCACCACTAGTAAAACTGAAGTTTCAAATGCTAGTAAGCCTCCTACTATTAATGGTAAAGTAATTGGTGTTGGTAATGCCTCCACTTCTTCTGTTAAACGTTTAAAATTGCCTGAAACCATTGAAACTATTGCTGATAAAAGTGCTGAAATTTTGGAGACAATGGTCTCGTTAGCTTTGATAAAAAAAATGATCTTGATTTTCATGATTGCAATATTTCTGAAGTAATTATGTTTCCTGCAAAAGCTTGCTAGAAGTCCTAATGCGAGTGCTATGAACATGGCTTTCACAAAACATATTACAAATGCTCTCATGCAAATTAGAGAAGACGAATTAAAACGTGAAGCCTCTATCCTTAGGAAGTTAGAAGATGGTTGCGAGCCCATCATTAAAATGAAGGTGAATGATTTTGATTGTAATGCTTTATGTGATCTTGGTTCTAGTATCTCTGTTATGCCTAAGAAACTTTATGATATGCTTGATTTACCATCTTTAGAGCACTATTATTTGGATGTTCGTCTTGCTGATAATGCTAGAAAGAAACCTTTGTGGAGAGTTGATGGTGTTTTTATTATGGTTAACAATAACCTTGTCTCGTTTATTTTATTTTTATGAATATTGAATGCAATGCTTCTTGTCCTATTGTTTTGGGAAGACCTTTTCTTATAATTGTTGGTGATATTATTGATATGGAAGAGGGGAATATTAAATATCAATTACCACTCAAGAAAGGTATGGAACACTTTCCTAGGAAAAGAATTAAGTCAGCTTTTGATTCTATTATTAGAACAAATTATGTTCTGGATGCTTCTTCACTTGAAAATACTTGATTCTTGTTTTCTGAGTGTAGCTAAAAGGCGTTAAAGAAAAGCACTTCTTGGGAGATAACCCATATTTTTATTTTTGCAGTGTTTTCTGTTTTCATTGAGTCAAGGTGTTGTTTACTTCTGTAGCAATTCCTTTATATCTTTACTTTCTCGTATTTGTAGTGCCAAGTGAAGTCTCTAGTGAAAAGTTGAAGTTAGATTTGGATTTCTACGCAGTAACAGATGTTTTGCTCTCCACTTTTTAATTCGTATAAATTCACAAAAAAAAATCAAAACCACCTTCAACTTTTTGTGCATGATCCTCAGCTATTTCCAAAACATTTTCTAGTTCTGAGTTTTCTGATCTGAGCAACGTAAGTGCCTCGAAAAAATTCGTCTTTACAGACTGTTATGGTTTTGACAGATTCTGCTTTTTTTATTTTGCATTCTCTCTTTTACTATGTTGAGTGGATTTCTTTGCTCCACAAAACATCAGTGGTTGTAGCTATTGTTTAAAAAGTATTGGTAATGCTTGTGTCCATGGAGAACATGTGATTTTTATTATGCACTAACCCTCTAATGAGAATTACTTTGAGTTTGGTGTGAAGGAAGTTTTCAATGGTCAAGAGAAGAGGATGATATAATGTGATCAAGAAGAGTGAAAATCCTAAGTTTGTGGATGCCCCCGTGGTTCATCCCAGCAAATTCTAAGAAGAATCAAGTGCCTAAGCTTGGGGATACCCAAGGCATCCTCTTCTTCATTAGCAACTTATCAGGTCACTTCTAGTGAAACTATATTTTTATTCGGTCACATCATATGCACTTTACTTGGAGCGTATATTTGTTTTTCTTTTCTTTTCTTTTCCTTGCTACAATAAACTTAGTTGGAACCCAGCATTCTTGTGTGGGAGAGAGACACGCTCCGCTTTTTCATATGAATACTCGTATTCTTCGTTTTTCTTCTAGCTGCTGCAAATACTTTTAGCTCCTATTTTTCATGCATCTCTTATTGAGAGTTGTTAGTTCTTGTAAAGTAGTAGTACTCTCTTATCTCATTGATATATTATTTGGAGAGTTTTTATTTAAATAATATGATTGGTGTTGGAAAGGTGTTGGAAAGCAATAAAAATATTTCATGCTTATAACGGCGCAAAAAGAAGTTTGTTTAGACTGTGGCTAGACTTTATCATGTCATGTTAGATTTTATTTTAATTCTATTCTTAGTTGTTATTATTGTAACATGACTTGTATCAAATATATGATAGTGCTTAATGTGCCATTGAAAGAATCATGAATTGTTTTTATCACATCGAAGCATAATATTGTGGTATTACCCTTCAAATGCTTTATTTGGTTGACTTGACGCATGCTTACACCATGCTATGACTACAAACCAGTCACCCCTAGCCTCTATGATCATTTAGTTTTTGACTTGTGATACCATTTATGACTTGATTAATAATGTTTTTGTCGCTATGCATGATTATGACCATTATTGCTCTCTTAATTTGTCGCTCTCAGTCTTTTGCTAGCCTCCACCTGTACTGAGTATGAGCTCCACTCGTGCACCCAACTCCCAAAAACCAAAGTTTGCCAAATGTGTCCACCATACCTACCTATATGTGGTATTGAACCGCCACTCCAAAGTAAATTTCTCATGTGATACCTTTAAAACCTTCAAAAGTATACCTGTTATGTGCCCCTATTTTAGGTCACGAGGATGCAGGTACACGATCTTTATCTCACTTGTTAATTGGACTTTGCACACCTGGACTAGTGGCACATCCGATTATCCAAATTGATAGAAGAGCTGGCAACGGGGTGCCCAGCCCCAAACTTGGTTACTATAAATTCTCTTCACTCTTTTTGCCCCTGATTTATCAGTCAAAGCAATTGTGTAAATAAAAGAGAAGGGGGATGATCTACTGACCCCAGTAGAAAGAACTTCCTTCAATGGGAGCCACTCTTGTAAAGTCTAGTTAACTTGTGACGTACTGTATTGTTTGTTTGCCATTCGTTGACATAAGCATACACCTCTCTAAAAAAATATTTTCAATACCTCTGTTTATAAAATAAAAAGCTCAAGCACATGAGTTAATCCCTGCTTCCCTCTATGAAGGGCCTTTCTTTTACTTTTATGTTGAGTCTTCATCTTCTAACTTATGCACAATTAAGAGAGCATAGTTGTCATTCTGAGTATAATGTGCATCAGTCCCAAAGATTATTATTGATTGATTTATGATATGTTATTACTTGTTCTCAAATTACTTGTTTCTGGTCACCACTTGAACTTTCAAGGTGTCCTTGCATTTATGTGTTGCTCTCACTTTTAAGGACAAGCGGAATACCACCTTGCTATGTTGTCTTTATGCTCGAAACAAACATATAACTTTCAAGTGCATTATTATTCGTGATCTTTTATTTGTGTTACTTTTCATGTTGCAACATGATTGCTAAGTTTCATTGTTAGAATTATATCTATCATGCCTATGTTTAGAGTACTATGATCTCAGCTTACAATTGCTTATACAAATATGATGATCAAGATTATGTTGGTAGCATGTCACCTCAGAAATTATTTTGTTTTTATCGTTTTACCTACTTGAGGACGAGTAGAACTAAGCTTGGGGATGCTTGATACGTCTCAAACGTATCTATAATTTCTGATGTTCCATGTTGTTCTATACACTTCACATCATTTTTATGGATTTCCTGGGACTAACCTATTAACAAGATGCCACAGTGCCAGTTCCTCTTTTTTTTGCTGTTTTTGCTTTGAGGAAAGTTGTTTTGGAAATATTCTCGGAATTGGACGAAACAAAATCCCAGGGTCTTATTTTTCAGTCACGTACATGGAGTCCGAAGAAGACCCGGAGGGGGGCCCTGGAGCAGCCACACCATATGGCGCCCCCCTTGGCCGCGCCACCACGTGGTGTGGGCCCCCTGGCCGCCCACCGACATCGCCATTTCGCCTATTTAAGATCCTTATCGGGTTAACCCTAAATAGCCGAGCCTCCATCACGAGAAGTTCTGTAGCTTCCATCATCGTCAACCCTAGTTTGGGAGGGTTCTGCTCTCCCCGTCACCCTGACGGGAGGGGAAATCATCACCGGAGGGCTCTACATCAGCATGCCTGCCTCCGGAGTGATGCGTGAGTAGTTCATCCTTGGACTACGGGTCCATAGCAGTAGCTAGATGGTTGTCTTCTCCTCTTTATGCCACCATGTTTAGATCTTGTGAGCTGCCTAACATGATCAAGATCATCTATCTCACTATCTTAATGCTACATGTTGTGTTTTCTAGGATCTGATGAATATTGAATGCTATGTCAAGTTGATTATCAATCTATCATGTTTATGTTATTTATGATCTTGCATGCTCTCCGTTACTAGTAGATGATCTGGACAAGTTGATGCTTTTGTAACTCCAAGAGGGAGTATTTATGTTCGATAGTGGGTTCATGCCTCCTTTTCATTTGTGCTCGAGTGACAGAAACGTGACGGATGGGGGATGTGATGTCGCCATTAGGGAGAAAACAACAATGTTTCATTGTTTACATTATGCACTTTACTTAATGCAATAAACTGTTGTTTGCAACTTAATACCCGAAGTCTGATTGGATTACGTTCTGAGGGTGGATTATTAGTCATAGATGCAGTTAGATAACGGTCTATGAATTATGTTGTAATTCCCACACAATTCTCATAGTAATCATCATGTCTTGTGTCGAGACATCGTAGTAGTTTTCATAGACGGGGGTGTCATGAGACTACGGTAGAGACGTGGGGTAACGGGATCGCGTGGTGGACAGTAAACACAGGATTTACCCAGGTTCGGTACGTCGCGACAGTACGACGTGCCTACTCCTGCACTTCTCACTAATCAGGACTAAAGCCTAGATATAGAATTATAATGTGAGGTTTAGATCTAGCTATTCGCAGAGGATCAACTTCCCGGCGAGTTAGCCTATAGCTTCTCCTCTGTTATTCTTTATCAAACTTATCTCCCGTCCGGCTTTATATAATAGCCGGATTAGGGCTTACAGAATAGGAAACCTAGAAGACTACGGTAACTATAACTTGGAAAGTAAGGATTCCGTCTTCTCCTCCAAGCCAGATCACGTGGGCCGTGATCCGGGTCCTTCTAGAATCCGGCTTCTGTGCGTCGAGTTACTCCCGCAAGCTTAGCTTATTGGGCGTATCAACTCCCGCAAGCTTAGCTTATTGCTTGTCCTCAAGCAATTCAGTGACAACTGAGTGCGATAAAAGACTTTTACGAACACATTTGTTTCATATGATGTAAATATACTCACTACATGATCAAGGGCTGAGTCAATTCATAATAAGATGTATGGAAAATAAAAGTCACCCAGCAGTTATGGAAACCATGAAGAGATGCCAACAAACTAATAATAGACAACATGAAGTATATCAACCTGCAAGATTGCAATGCTCATAATAGGGTATGATAAAGTATACTCGCTTGCCCTTAATAGTGGAGCAAAACATAAATGTCAGGGCACCTCTGAAGTTCAAATGAAGACTAGAAATAAAGATATCAAAGATACAAGCATCAAAGTTATACCACGATCAACCGTGTATTGGGACAAACACATTACACTAAGAATGACAGCCATGCTCTCAAGAAGGTGCATAAAGCGAGAAGGTGAAGACTCAACATAAAAATATAAGCAAGGTCCTTCGTAGAGGGAAGCGGGGATTAACTCATGTGCTACAACATTTTTATTTTATTAAACAGAGGTATTGAAAACATTTTTAAGAGAGGTGTATGCTTATGTAAACGAATTGTAAACAGACAATACGGTATGTCACGAGCCAACTAGACTTCACAAGAGCGGCTCCCATAGAAGAACGCATCTGGGTAGAAGGTCATCCCAGAATTTGTCTGATAAATCAGGGGCAAAAATAGTGAACAGAATTTGACTGATAAATCAGGGGCAAAAATAGTGAACAGAATTTGTTGTATTAATTTGGGGCTGGGCATCCCGCTGTCGGTTCTTCTATCATTTGGATAAGCGGATGAAACCACTAGTCCAGGGTGTGAAATCCAATCAACAAGTGAGATAAAGATTCTCTATTTACGTCCTCATGAGCTAAAACATGGGCACAAAACATGAATAATTTTTCGAAGGTTTTAAAGGTAGCACACGAGAAATTTACTTAGAGTGGCGGTTAAATACCACATATATAGGTAGGTATGGTGGACACGTTTGGCAAATTTTTGGTTTTTGGGAGTTGGATGCACGAGTAGAGCTCATACTCATTACATGTGAAGGCTAGCAATAGACGGGGAGCGACAATCAAGAGAGCAACAATTGTCATAATCATGCTTGCGACAAAACAAAATTAACAGTGGCATAAAAATGATACAAATACTCTGAGGCAAAAGAAATCATCGAGGCTTAAGTGACTTTTTGTTTTCAGTCATAGCATGCGTGAGAATGTGCCAAGTCAATTCAAGCGAAACAATCAGAGGGAGATACCACAATGTCATACCCTTGTATGAATAAAAAAATGCAAGCAAACATTCATACGACATGCTATCTTATATTAATAAGTTGGAACTAAACACGTGAGAGCACGAACTACTAAGCATCAATTAAATAACATACACCTTACATGAGCAAACTAAGCATGTTCACACGGATGAGTATATGTACAAAAATAAAACAAATAGAGTTCATACCAGCCTCTCAGCACAACTTGGATTGTCGTAAATCATCATTACTGCTCTACACTTATGTGGATCGAATAATATAGAATGATAATCAAGCTCCAATGGAAACACAAAAGTCCGATGAACTTTGCAACAAACTTTACAAAACCAAAGAAGAACAACAAATATTTTTGGGTTTTCGAATCAAAACAAGAACAGAAAGAACCAAGCAAACAAAGCAAAATATTTTTGGATTTTTGAATACTAAACCAAAACAAGAAAAGAAACCAAACCAACAAAATAAACTAAAGAAGAAAACAAAGAGAAACAATAGAAATATTTTTGGTCTTTTTGTGTTTTGGAAAACAAGAACAAAACGATAAGAACAAAGAGAAACGAAACAAGCGAAAATATGGATATACAAATAACCGACCGAACATGATATATAAATGAGTGTGATGTCGGTATACCTCCCCCAAGCTTAGGCTTTTGGCCTAAGTGGAGATCATCCCCAAGGGGACCATGAGGTGGCTCCCCCGTAGTATGCTGAGGAGGAACCCTCCTCGTGATATGTTCTCGAGGACGCGCCGGTGTACTGCGTGTTGTGGTCCTCGGGAGGAGCGTATCACCTCTCCTGCTTCCTGTAAAACTCCGTAGTGCTCAGATGTTCTTCTATCTCCTCCTTGGAGCGCGACCATGGTGACCTGTCAACTTTGAACAAAATAGGCTGCGGCAAAATAACTTTCCGCTCTTCTCCATCCATATATAAAACTCTATATACTAAGCGATCAGCAGTAGAGTTAGCAGTGACAAACTGATGAGCCTTCATGGCAACAAGGTTGAGTCTATAGGGAGCAATCAATTCATCATCAGGAGCAATAGAAAAATCTAGAGCAGTTGTTATACGTTTAGCAATAATACCCCCAAAAATGGGCCCCTTAGCAGCAAGGCGGCGTGCAACAAGTGCACCAAGGTTGTACTTCTTGCTACAGTTAAGCGCAACATCATTGAAAGCAAGGTGGTAACTAGAAATGTTGCTAGTGTTCTCCCTATCAAGGATACTAGTAGCAAGATAGTAAGTAAAATATCTAAGACCAGGAAGTTGGATGTTCCTTGTCATCCCACGCTGGGGTGAGGGACCATCATCGTTGGTGATTTCTCGGTAGAGCGCCACGAGATCTGCGGGTTTATCCTGAATCCTGCATGTTGTCCCGGAAGCGTTGATACCTACAATGGTACAAAAAAGTCTCCAAGGGAAAAGAATAAGAACTACTATATAACTTGAAGGCAACAGAGGGACCAAATTGTGTGTTCTAAAATTTAAAACTCTCAACAAAAAAATTTGTGAGAGCGGCATACTGAAGGCTTTCATCCTCCATGTAGTTAGCTAAACCAAATCTTTCAATAAGCATCAGAAAGTCATCTAAGAGACCTGCACTTCTTAAAAATGTAACACAAGGAAAGCTAGCGGGATTAGCGATACCGTCTCCTCCCGGATCATCGATATTAGGTGCAATAAGGTCTTCATTATATGGTGTCCTCACTAAAGTGGATGAGCATGAGGGCCTTGTCCTCCTATGAGCATCACTCTTAAATATCTCTCCAAAATTGTGACTATTCATCTCTGAAATTTTTCAACAATCATCACAAAAATTAATTTCAAGCAACTATAAGGTGGAAACTACCATAGGGACTTATAGGAGAGCTAAACATGCATCAAAACTACATTATTTATACTCAAATGAAGCATGAAAACTCACAATAGTTGTCACCTACAATACCGAAATACTCAAGAAATACTCCACTAAACAAAATTCTACTTGGATAATTGGAGGAGTCACATACCAGAGAGCAAATGCACCAAATTTCAGCACAACTGATGGGCTGAGCAAAGAGATCGAAAAATCTCGAGGAAGAACAGCAAGAACTCGAGTTCCAGGAAATGTGTTGAGCTTGGGAGGTGAGAGAGGGAACTTTGGCAGGGGAGAGAATTAGTGGGGAGCCAGGGGGCCCCACACCATGTGCTGGCGCCACCAGGGGTAGGTCGCACCACCCCATGGTGTTCCTGACTGGTGGGTCCTGTTGGGGCCTCCCAGGTGGCTCTCTGCCTCTTTTTTGACGTAAAAATTTATAATATTTTTTTCTGGATTTTTTCGAGAAACTTTATTTTTGAGGTATTTCCAGAATTTTAATAATTAATAAAAACCACAAAAACAAAAAGTGAAAAGGTGGAAAACAAAACCAAAACCAGAACTACATAGGTTCTATGACACTCCAATGAAAAACATATCCAAAGAAAACAAAGGTGGAAGTGGTGAAAACAAAAGTATGGGTGGTGAAAACATGCATAACCACAATAATGAGGGTGAAAACATGAATATGGATGATGGAAAACATGATTGTACTAAAGTAGTAATGTGATAACAGAAGGAAACATGGTGAAACATAATGGGGAAGGTGAAAACATAGTGAAAACATTGTCCTCTTCATTCAAAATCATTTTGTTAACAAGGGTGATCAAGTCTTGTTACCAGAACAATTTTCATATGAAGCAAAACTTTGCTAATCACTAAATAATTATGTTACCTCAACCTTGATAGACATAGTCCCAATCATAATAATTTCATATTCTTTTGGTGGTACTGGAATGGGACAATAAAATTCTCCAATCTTGATGGTCCCAATATTTTCAATAGAATTTGAACCATATCTTCTATTAATCTTCTTGGGAAAATAAACAGTATGCTCTTTATCATTAATGTTAAAAGTTAATTTTCCTTGATTGCAATCAATAATGGCCCCTGCGGTGTTAAGAAAAGGTCTCCCAAGAATAATAGACATATTATCATCTTCAGGCGTTTCCAACACAACAAAGTCAGTTAATATCAAACAATTAGTAGCAACTTGAACATGAACATTCTCACATATACCAACAGGAATAGCAGTAGATTTATTAGCCATTTAAAAAGATATATCAGTGTGTATCAATTGTTCAAGAGAGAGTCTCTTATAAAGAGAGAAAGGCATAACACTAACTCCAGCTCCCAGGTCACATAAAGCAGTTCTAACATAATTATTTTTAATATAACAAGGGATAGTAGGAATACCAGGATCTCCAAGCTTCTTTGGAACCTTTCGATTGAAAGAGTAATTAGCAAGTATAGTGGAAATTTCCTCATTAGTAATTTTCCTTTTGGTAGAGACAATATCTTTCATATATTTAGAATAAGGAGGCAGTTTAATAGCATCAGTCAAAGGGATTTGCAAAAACAGAGGTTTCGTCCACTCACAAAACTTGTTATAATGTTCTTCTTCCTTTGATTTGTGTTTCTTATTAGGAAAAGGCATTGCTTTTTGTACCCAAGGCTCTATTTTATTACCATGTTTATTAGCAATGAAATCCTCCTTGGTATACTTTGCAGTTTTAGTTTGCTTTTTAGGTTCAGCTACAGTTTCTTCTTTATCAGAAGCATCACTTTTATCATTACCACTTTCCGTTTCAGCGTCAGAAATAGATATACTATTAGGATCTTTAGAAGGTTCAGGAGATTCTACAACATTTTTTATGTCTCTTCTTCTTTTTTCTTAGAAGGAGAACTATTTTTTTAGGTAGCTGAGAATCTTGTTCAATTCTTTTAGGATGTCCCTCAGGATACAACGGGTCCTGAGTAGAAATACCACTTCTAGTAATTATTTCACAAACAATTTTATCTCTAGAAGCATTAGCTAGCATGTCTTTTTGCACTTTAGTAAGTTGATCAATTTGAGTTTGAAACCATTTGAAAATGTTTAACAAGCATTTTAACATCATTAGAGGTTCTCTCAATAATACCATGCAAATTATCAATAGCTCTAGAGTTTTCCATAAGGTGATTTTGCACTCTCCCATTAAAGTTGTCTTTCTTAACAACATAATTATCAAATTCATCTAAGCATTGATCAAGTGGTTTAGAATAGGGAATATCTCTATTATCAAAATATTGGAGAGAGTGTACCTCAACAGTTGATGGATGAGGAATAGGCTTACATAATTCTTCTATAGGAGGTAAATTCTTCACATCTTCAGATTTAATACCCCTCTCTTTAAGAGATTTCTTGGCTTCCTTCATCACTTCATCATTTAATTCAATCATCCCTCCCTTCTTGGGTGTGGGTATTAGTGTTGGCTCTGGTGTAGGTGTAGGCTCAAGTATATTCCAATCATCATTATTTTTGGCTATTTTAGCCATTAATTCCTTAGCTTCTTCTGGAGTTCTTTTCCTGAAAACACAACCAGCAAAACTATCCAGGTATGTCCTAGATTCAACAATTAGTCCATTATAAAATATATCTAGGAGCTCATTTTTAGGTAATGGATATCTAGGGCTAGCTCTTATTAAAGAACAAAACCTTGTCCAAGATTCATGCAATTTTTCTCCTTCAATTTGCTCAAAGTTAAAGATGTCTTGCACAACAGCATGTTGGGCACTAGCAGGAAAATATTTTTGAAAGAAAGCATTAACCAAATCCATAGGATCAGTAATAGACCCAGGTGAAAGATTGTTAAACCAAATTTTAGCTTCATCTTTCAATGAGAAAGGGAAGATCTTGGTAACAAAATAAGTACGCAGTTTAGTATCATTAGAAAATAAACTACTCAAAGATGAAAGCTCATTCATGTGTTCCATAACACTTTTACTTTTAGTTCCACAAAAAGGTTCCTTCTCAACAATAGATATATAAGATAAATCTAAAGAGAAATCATAATCCTTGTCTATAATGTGTATGGAACAATTTGTGGAGCTCCATGAATGTTGTAAGAGCTGAAGGCCCGGAACAATTTGTGGAGCTGCAGCAGCAGGTGGAACAAAATCAGCTGGCTATTGTTCCTTTTGTTCCACCACCCCCAGCAAATGATGCAGACCTGAACAATGACGTGCAGATTCTTCAAGTCTTACTGCCTGACCCTGTGGTAGAGTGGTCCAGATATTTTTTGGAGCACAAAGCTCGGGTTACTTTCGACAGAAGATTTGAATTTCTGTCGTCTTTGCTGCCTTTTGAGTTGCCAGTCTCCTCTGCTGCTCCTGTTCCTCTGCTGATGGATTCATGCCCTGTTCCTGAACCTGTGACTCCTGTGCCTGCTACCAAGAAGAGGACCAGGAAGGTGTCTACTCCCCTTGTCCTTGAGGAGCGTAGAGTGACGCGCAGTCTTGCCAAGAACGCTGGGTTCAGGGTTCTGCCTGCTTCCGACAAGCCAGAACCTAGGAAAAAGGCCAAGTCTGCTCGTCCTCAAGGCTCTCCAGGGGGAGTGCCCCCCTTCACTCCTGTTGCTGTTCTGCGGAGGGCGGGAACCATGCTCCAGATAGAGGATTCAGAATTAACGGTGGAGAAGCTTGAAGCTACTCCAAAGAAGCCCACCACTACCTCAAGTTCTGATGATTAGTGGGCCTTTTTTATTTCTTATGGGCCTGTTTGGTCCCTGGAGTTGTTGCTGGGTTTCCCTGTTACATTTTGTTATGTTGCATGACATATGTACTACTCTATGGGTATTATCTTTTGGTTATCTACTGTGATGGTCTTTTATGATGATCATCAACTTTCTTTACTATCTGTTTTTTCCATGGATAATACGGCCTATCTGAATTTGGATTGGATTGTTTTTGACTGGAATGTGAGAGGACTCAATGATAAATCTAAAAGAGATGAAGTTTATAATAAAATTGAGGAAAGTCGGGCTTCTATCATTTGCTTACAGGAGACTAAATGCCAGGATTTTGATCATTCCTTTATTAGGTCGTTCTGCCCTAAAAGGTTTGATCAATTTGTCTTCTCTCCCTCTGTTGGAGCATCTGGAGGTTTAATTGTGCTTTGGAACAGTTCCATATTCAGTGGAGAATTGTTAGAGGTTCATCGCTCTGCCATTCACATTAAATTCACATCCACTCACAATTCAATTTCTTGGAATTTGGTGAATGTTTATGGTCCTTGCAAGGGGGTGGAGAGAGAAGATTTTGTTAATTGGTTATATAATCTTTCCATTCCGATTCATCAGAACTGGATGATTCTTGGTGATTTTAATTTCATTAGATCACTGGTTAATAGAAATAAACCGGGAGCTGATTTAAATGATATGTTTATATTTAATGATGTCATCAGCCATCTGGGTTTATTGGAGCTGCCACTTAAAGGTAGAAATTTCACTTGGTCCAATATGCAAAGTGATCCGCTTTTGGTTCAATTAGATTGGTTCTTTACTTCTTGTCAGTGGACATTGGACTTCCATAATACCATGGTATTACCCATGTCTAAAATCACTTCTGATCACTTGCCTTGTATGGTTAAAATTGGAACTAACATCCCAAAGGCAAAGATTTTTCGGTTTGAAAATCATTGGGTTAAGCAACCTGGTTTCATGGATCTTGTGACAAAGGTTTGGAATACCCCTGTTTTGGCCAAAACAATTACTTCCAAAATCACTGCTAAATTAAAGAATCTCAGATATGCTTTGAAGGATTGGGGAAGGAATTTATCACAGTTAAAGATTCTTGTTGATATGAGTAGTAAAGTGATTTTGTTTTTGGATCAATTGGAAGATGCGCGACAGTTGAGTGTTCCTGAATTTAATTTCAGACTTATTGTTAAGAAGCATATCAAGAATTTGCTTGCTTTACAATCGGATTACTGGAAGCAAAGATGTACTATTCGATGGGCTAAGCTTTCTGGTGAGAATACCAAATATTTTCATGCTAGAGCCACTGAGAGATTTAGGAGAAATTCTATTCCATCCATCTCTGATGCTTCTGGAAATTTGTTGGTGGATCATATGGACAAAGCTGCTGCTTTCTGGTCCTGCTTTAAGAACAGAATGGGTGTTTCTTGCCCACCCATGACTGATTTTGATTTGTCTGTTTTCTTGCCTGTGGTTGATGGTTTGGATACCTTGGCTAATCCGTTCACTGTTGAGGAGATTGAGGGTGTTGTAAAACACCTAAAATCTGATCGTGCGCCTGGACCAGATGGTTTTACTGGACTTTTTATTAAACACTGCTGGAGTATAATTAAAGAGGATTTTGTCAAGCTATGCAATGAGTTTCACAGTGCCAAGATCTCTTTGGAGAGCATTAATGGATCTTTCATTACTCTGATTCCAAAGATTAATTCTCCTGAGACAGTAAATGATTTCAGACCTATTTCTCTGACCAATACTTGTTTGAAATTTATCACCAAAATTCTGGCTAATCGTTTCCAAGACAAAATCTTTGGTTGCATCCATGCTAATCAATATGGTTTCATCAAATCCGGAACTATTCAAGATTGTCTGGCATGGTGCTTTGAATACATTCACCAATGTAAACAATCTAAGCAGAAAGTGGTGATCTTCAAGATTGATTTTGAGAAAGCTTTTGGTACCATTGAGCATTCTGTTATTCTGCAGATTTTGAAATTTAAGGGATTCCCTCCTTTAGTAATCAAATGGGTCAAGGAAATTCTAGCTTCTGGATCTTCATCAGTTCTCTTGAATGGAGTTCCTGGCAAAACTTTTGTTTGCAAAAGAGGTGTCAGGCAGGGGGATCCTTTGTCCCCAATTCTCTATGTGTTGGGTGGGGATTTGCTACAAAGTATTGTTAACCTGGCACTAAGAGAAGGAAGACTCAGGCTGCCAATTCCAATTGGTGGAGACTTTCCTATTGTGCAATATGCGGATGACACCTTAGTCATCCTTCCTGCTGATCCGGCACAGATTTTGGTCTTTAAGGACCTGCTTAACCTTTATGCTAGTCTCACTGGGCTAAAGGTGAATTATAATAAATCTTCGATGATACCGATTAATTTATCACAACAGGAAAGTGTTGATTTGGCTTCTGTTCTTGATTGCACCGTGGCTTCTATGCCCTTTACATATTTAGGCTTGCCTATGGGAACCACTAAGCCAACTATCAAGGATTTTGCAGCATTAATTGACAGAATTGAGAGGAGACTTTTGGCTACAGTCTCATTTCTTTCTTATGGGGATAGTTTGGTTCTTGTGAACTCGGTTCTTTCCTCCTTGCCTTCATACTACATGTGCACTCTTGTAATTCCTAAAGGTGTCATTGATATAATAGATAAAGCAAGGAGGAGATGCTTATGGAGAAAGGACAAGAATAACAAAGAGTGAATTCTTTAGCTGCATGGGATATGGTATGCAGACCCAAATCCAAAGGAGGATTAGGGATCATCAATATCCAGATTCAAAATAGAGCTCTGTTACTCAAGTTCTTGGAAAAATTCTATAATTCTTTGGATATCCCTTGGATCCATTTAGTCAAGAATGCTTATTATTTTCAAACAGCACCACATGCTGTCACATCCTGTGGTTCTTTCTGGTGGAGAGGAGTTATGCAAGTAGCAGATACCTGGTGTTCCTTATCCTCTTGCGTCTTGGGAAATGGTTTTTCGGGGCTTTTCTGGAAGGATTCGTGGATTGTACAACCTTTGGCTATAAAATTCCCGAGATTATTTTCTTTTACCAAGGATCCTTTGTCCTCAGTAAGAGATTTAATACTGATGATAGACCTCTCGGATGCTTTCCACTTGCCGTTTTCAATTGAAGCTTTCCAGGAGTTTAATGATCTGAGTGTCATTGTGAATAATGTTCAGTTGTCTGACAGTGAGGACAGTTGGAGATGCAATTTCAATAAAGGCGTATGTAGCTCCAGCAAATTCTATCAGCTACAATTTGCTCATTTACCTCCAGATGGGCCTGCAAAGTGGATATGGAAATCCAAATGCATGTCAAAACATAAATTCTTTGCTTGGCTGATCCTCAAGGATAGGATTAATACAAAGGATATGATCAAACGAAGAAACTGGAAGATTAAAGAAACTGATTATTGTGTTCTTTGTTGCACTCATTGCAATGAAGACTGGATACATCTGTTCTTTCAATGTGTTTTTAGCTCCCGGATTTGGAATTATTTGCAAATCAGCTGGAGTGATAACACACTTGTGCAAAATCTTACTGTTGCCAAAAAGTCTTTCAAAGGGCCCTGTTTCACTGAGATAGTGATTCTTGCTTGCTGGAATATTTGGAAACAGAGGAATGGAGTCATTTTTAAATCGGAAAGACATTCCTTTATGGATGGAAAGTGGGCTTCATGTTAGATCTCCTTATGCTTAAGCATAGGTTGAGTGCTCCTGTGGCTGCTGATTTAGTTTCATGGATTAACTCCTTACATTAGCCTGGGATAGACTGTCTTAGTCTATTTCCATGTTTATTTGTACATATCTGTAATTATAACTCTTTGGTTGGTAATAAAGGGCTGTGGGGGACTCCCCTGCAGTAGAAAATGTTTCAAAAAAAATGTGTATGGAAGATGTGGCAAACTTAGCATCAAGATAAGATTTATATTTCACAGCATGTCTTGCAATAAAACTCTTAAGAGTACTTGCACCAGTAGTAGCACGAGATTTTTCAATAAAATCATCATTAAGTTCAATATAAGTTTCATCAAGATCATCAATAAGCTCAGTTGAATTAACATGTGTACCAATATTTTCAACAGAAATATCAGCGTTTTTAATTTGTTTGGATTTACCAGTAGTAGCATCTAGGAAAGTACCTAGAGAACCAGTATCATCAAGCACAGTAGAAGCATCATCAAAAGTATCAGAAACATTCTCAGACTCAGAAGAAGTAACAATATGTGTTGCATGTGGTGGAGTAAGAAGCTTACTCATAAGAGACGGTGAATCAAGAGTAGCAGAGGTGTTCAGAGTTGTACCTCTTCTTGTAGTGGATGGTAATATAGGAACTTTTCCATCACGAGTCTTGCCCATGATGAATGGCTTACAGCAAACAATATCACGATCAAGTAAGCAAATAAATAAATCTATGCTCCCCGGCAACGGCGCCCAAAAATAGTCTTGATGACCCACAAGTATAGGTGATCGAAACAGTCTTCGAGGGAAGTAAAACCCAAATTTATTGATTCGACACATGGGGAGCCAAAGAATATTTATAAGGCTTAACAACTAAGTTGTCAATTCAGCTGCACCTGAAAGTAGACCTGCTCGCAAAAAAAATTACGTGGTAACAGTTTTATAACAGCAGTAGAAATAAAATAACAACAGTAGTAAAATAGTAACAACAGTAGCAATCGCGGAAAATAGCAGGACGGGGAGTACCGTAGGCATAGAGGGAATGGATAAACGGGCGTTGCATGGATAACATAGGTCATGTAATAATCTAACATGGGCATTGAAGATAATAATAAAGCATCAAACATTTAGGCAAACCATAGGCATATGTTCCAATATAGTCATACGTGCTCGCAATGAGAAACTTGCACGACATCTTTTGTCCTACCAGCCCGTGGCAGCGGGGCCTCTAGGCAAACTACTGGTAATTAAGGTGCTCCTTTTAATAAAGCACCGGAGAAAAGCATTAACACTCCATGAAGACACGTGATCCTCACATCACATCCACCCCCTCCGGTTGTCCCAATTTATGTCACTTTTGGGCCTCGGGTTCCGGACAATGACATGTGTGAACAACTTGCATATATGATCAAGAAACATAATTATACTCATGAAACACTAACATGTACAGATATGAGATCATGGCACTCGGGCCCTAGTGACAAGCATTAAGCATAACAAGTTGCAACAATGGTAGGAAACACTAACAATGGATACTAGGCACTATGCCCTAACAATCTAGCATTATTACATGGTCGATCTCATCCAATCCCTTCCAGCCCTCTCAGCGTACAACGGTGTTTACTCACACATGGACAGGGGAATCATGGATGGTTGATGGAGAAGAGGTGTCGGTGTCGATGGCGATGATCTCCTTCGAATCCCCGTCCCGGCAGGGCGCCAGAACAGGAACTTCTGATCCCCTAATCGAGGTTCGGGGTGGCGGCGGCGCTCTGTTGTGTTTCTCTAGAATATGATGACCCCCCTCAGTTTTTTGGTTACGAGGCATATGTAGTCGAAAGGGGAGTCTGAGGGGGTGAGGGAGTGTCCCACACCACCTGGCGGCATGGCCAAGGGGGGCGCCAGGAGGTGGTGTGGCGCCCTCCTCGCCCCTCTCTTGGCCCCCTTCTAGCTCCTGGGGTCTTCTGGTGTTTTAGGACCAATGGGATCTTTTCTGTGCATTTTCCAGAAAGTTGATTTTTCTGCACAAAAATGAGAGACCAAGGTAATTCTGCTGAAACTAGCGTTAGTCCGTGTTAGTGGTATCCAAAACTCACAAGTTTAGAAGAAAAGTGTTTCAAAAAAGGAGATACGTTTTGGACGTATCAGCGTGCTTACAAGGCATCAGCAGCACCGGTGCCTACCACCACTGCACATACTCCCTCCATCCACTCTTCTCTTTTTCACCCACCACCACATGTCCACATCCACTCTTCTGTAACCACATGCTGCCACATAGCCTCTCTTTGTTTTTTAGGAGTAGTTCTTGCACCTATACAGGAGGGATTTGAACAACTAGCTAGTCTGTATAGCTCATGAAGGGTATGTTGCATAGAAAACAAAAAATTTCCTACGCGAGATAAACCTGAAGGGCCAAGATCTAATATATGAGATGAAAGGCAACAGGGAGAAAGAGTCTTAGGAAAACATACCCTCGAAGAATCTAAGTGTTACGAGATTGAATCTCGTCGTTCCCTTGATCCAGCGGGGCAGCAGAAGTAGAGGATCCGCCGGAACTCCAGCAGCACGACAGCGTGGTGTGGTGAAGAATCCCACGGTCAGGGCTTTTCCAAGCGGAAGGCCATGGAATGGATCAGCGGGTGGAGAGAATGGAGGTGAGAAAAGTGTGTGAGGAGGGGGAGACCTCACCCTCCTTTTATAGGGGAGGGGGAGGCAGCCCAAGGGGAAAGGCGCGCCCGCTGCGCCCGAAATTGTCGACGAGCCGGCTGCTCGCTAGGTCCACAAGCCCTACGACCGGCCTCAAAACATGCCGGGCTACAAGGACCCTTCTACATCAACTGTGATACCGGCGGCTCGTGTCGGTGTCGAACACCTCGGCATGCCTCTCGCCACAGACGTGGATCCGGCTGTGGTGAGGGCGCAGCTCGAGCAGCAGCGCCAAGCCTTGCTCCAGGAGGCCCAGGAGCTGGAAAAGGTTAGGCTTGAGCTCAACCTGGATCAAAATGAGTACAATAGAGCCCATGGTTTTACTCCTGTATCTAGAAATCCTAGCAATATAGGAATCATTCGTCGCAACCTAGGTGCTGAGCTAGCTAGAGATGGTAGAGCTGCTAGCAAGTCTGGTAGTTTAACTACTGCTTGTAGGCCAAGATATAGCTATCCTGCCAAAACACTTAGAGCTGCAGAGGCAGTTGCCGCCGAGTGACCGGCGAAGCTCGCGCTAGGCAGCAGGAGCGGCTCAATGAGCTTGTTCTAGAAGCTGGCAGGCAGAATGAGGCCTTCCGGAAAGCTAATCCGGGGGCTGGTGTGTCTCATGTTGTTCAGTTGCATGGGACAAGATCCGGAAAGCAGACCTCTTCACCGCTTCCCGGTGGTGAGAGGACCCCGAGTGTAAACTCTGGGAGGAGCAAACAGATGCAGGTGTACGACCCGGATGTCGCTGGAAAACAGCTCGCTATAGAGCGGCAGCCCGATCAGAAACACAATGGTGCAGGCGCTGGCTACCAGGCCGCCCGAGTTCACCAAGAGGGGCAGGGAGGAAACCGAGATGGCCCATCTCGGCATCATGTTGCTAACCCGGTTTAACATGTTGTTTAGCCACAGGCAGTTGCTGCGGTGGTCAACCCAGTTGCTCAACCTGGTCGTGTATACCAAGACCGCTACAACGACGGGTATTCGGCAATGGAGCAAGCCGGGTACGCCGACCCAAGAGATCTCGCAGCTCGGTTGGGAGCAAGGATGTTCGAGCCAAGTGATGCAAGGTACAAGCTGGACCGAATCTATCGGTCCGAGGAGATAGAAGCAAGGGGCCCGCCCAGGCAAACTATTTTGGTCCCAGGATCATGGGGAGCCGGCTATGGCCAAGTTCCAGCTGGCTAGAGGGACCAAGACCTATGAAGGAAGCACCAAGCTAGAGGACTGGCTGAATGATTATGTGACTGCTGTGTATGTAGCCGGCGGCAACCGGAGATGGGCTATGAGGTATGTGCCCTAGATGTTGGAGAGCCCTGCCCGGATCTGGCTCAACAACCTGCCAAAAGACAGTGTCAACTGTTGGCTTGACTTCTCGGAAGCCTTCATCAGCAGCTTCACTAGCACTTACAAGAGGCCAAACCGGCCACAACAGCTCTTGGCGTGCAAGCAGAGAGAAGAGGAAAATGACCGCGAGTATCTTACTCGGTGGAGCACTTTGAGGAACACCTGTGAGGGTGTGAACGAGTCACAGGCCATTGCCTGGTTCGCTCAAGGCTGCCAACATGGCAGCATGCTATGGAAGAAACTGCAGAGGGATATGCCAAGTACCCTCGCCGAGACAATCAAGATTGCAGATATGTATGCTCTCGGCGACCCTACTCAGCCTTTGCTCGATTCTTTTGCCGAAGAGGAAACACCATGATGGAGCCCGGCGTCATGACCGCCAAGACTTCCGCAACAAGAGAAGGTAAGACCGCCCAGACATCCGATATGGATCGGATGACGTAGCTGCAGTTACTCAGGATCAAGGTGCTGCTGGGAGCAGCCAGAGGCAAAAAACTGCTGGAGCCCAGTATGGGCAAAACCAGACTCAGGGCCAGAACTTCAAGAAGTAGTACAATGCTCCTCAGCAGAACAATGCCCCCCAAGCAGTCCAGAGATCCTCCGAGGTTTCTCTTTGAGAACATGAAGGATGGGCCATGCAGCTTTCACACTCGGCATCCGAGTAGGCCAGCCAACCATACTACCCGGCAGTGCAGATGGTGGGAACGGATCAAGAGCGAGGGCTTGTTCAGCTGCCTCCTCCTCCTCCTCTTCCGCTCTCAGGCTCCAATGTGCATCATATCCGGGCAGCTGCCCCCAGACCGGCCGAGAACCAGAGAAGGGAACATGTGAACCAAGTGGAGCAGGGAGCCAACAACAACTACAACCGCAACTACAACAACAACAACCGCAACAACAACTACTACACCCGCAACAACAATCGCAACAACAGCAATGCCAACCAGAACAACAACAACAACAACAACAATGGTGGTGCCGAGGAACGGAACCAGTACCAGGAGCATAATGAGAGCTACATGATGTTCACCACTGAGCCGGATGACAAGCAATTCCAGCGCAGGCGCGCGATGGAGGTGAACACTGTGATGCCGGCAGTACCGAATTACATGGACTGGTGTGACCAGGACATAGTATGGTCCAAAGATGATCATCCCAAGATCATGCCCAACCCGGGTACATATGCTCTGGTGGTGGACCCTACTTTCCTGGGGACGAAGAAGAATGTGAAGTTCAGCAAGGTGCTGATCGACAACGGGAGCAGCATCAACATCATGTACCGAGATACTATGGAAAAGCTTGGCATTGCCGAGAACATGCTGCTACCCAGTCAGACTACATTCCATGGCATTGTGCCGGGAGTGTCTTGTGCTCCCATTGGCCTGATCTGGATGGATGTGCTTTTTGGCACAAGGGAGAACTGCCAGACCGAGGTGCCTGCAGTTCGAGGTGGTTGATCTTCAGAGCCCCTATCATGCTCTGCTCGGCAGGCCTGCTCTGACCAAGTTCATGGCTTCAACTCATGCGGCCTATCTGAAGATGAAGCTTCCCGGTCCAAATGGCATCATCACCATCTCAGGCGACTATAAGTGTTCCCTGGACCGTGCATCTGCTGGATCTCGGCTTGCCGAGTCCATGGTCATTGCAGCCGAGAAGAAGAAGATACATGAGGTGGTGGCACTGGCACAGGCAGCTCATCTCGGTATGCCTGGCATGCCGAGCTCTCAGCACGGAGCCACTTTCCAGGCCTCACAAGAGACAAAGAAGGTGCAGATTGACCCGGAGTTCCCGGAGCATGTTGCCATCATTGGCGCCGGATTGGAGGAGAAATAGGAAAGAGAGCTCATCCACTTCCTCCTTGAGAATTGGGATGTCTTTGCATGGTCCAATCATGAACTGCCGGGTGTCCCGAGGGAGTTGGTTGAGCACTCGTTGCATGTGCGGCCGGACGCCATGCCGGTGAAGCAAGCTATGTGCCGCTTTGCGGATGAAAGGAGGAAAGCCATTGGTGACAAGATCACAAGGCTGTTAGCAAGTGGATTCATTATGGAGGTGATGCATCCGGATTGGTTGGCCAATCCGGTCATGGTGGAGAAGAAGAAGGATGATCCCATGGTCGCTGTGGTGTGGCGCATGTGCGTGGACTACACCGACCTGAAGAAGGCCTGCCCCAAGGACCCGTTCCCGCTACCCAGGATAGATCATCTGATTGATTCCACTGTCGGGTGCGAGCTTTTGTCTTTCATTGATGCCTACTCTGGTTTTCACCGGATACCTTTAAATCCGCTGATCAAATAAAGACTGCTTTTATTACCAAGTACGGGGCTTATTTCTATCATGTTATGTGTTTCGGTTTGAGGAATGCTGGGGCCACTTATCAGAGATGCATGCAGAAATGCCTGCATGAGAAGATTGGCAAAAATGTGCAGGTGTATGTAGATGACATTGTCATCAAAACAAAAGAAAAACACACTCTGCTGAGCGATATTGAGGAAACATTTGCCAGCTTGCGCAAGTACAGGATGAAGTTGAACCCAACCAAGTGCACATTTGGCGTCCCGGCTGACAAGCTACTCGGCTTCTTGGTATCCAGTCGGGGCATTGAGGCCAATCCTTCAAAGATAAAAGCTATAGAGAGCATTTCTTTGCCGAGGTCATTGAAGGATGTGCAGAAGTTCACCGGGTGCCTGGCTTCCCTTAGCCGGTTCCTGGGCAGAATGGGTGAGAAGGCCTTGCCTCTTTATAAACTCATGAAGAAAAGTGACAAGTTTGTCTGGACCCCACAAGCTGATGTGGCATTCAAGGAGCTCAAGACCATGCTGGGCAATGCTCCTGTCCTAGCATCCCTGCTGCCTAAGGAGCCAATGCTGCTCTATATTGCAGCCACTAACCGTGTTGTGAGCGTGGTGGTGGTAGTGGAACAAGAAGAAGAAGGCAAATCGGTGGAGAGACCGGTCTATTATCTGAGTGAAGTGCTGTCCAGCTCCAAGCAAAACTACCCGCACTACCAGGAGATGACTTATGGGGTTTACCTGGGTGCCAAGAAGCTCAAACACTATTTCCAGGAGCATCCAATGACAGTGGTGAGCACTGCTCCCATCTAGGAGATCATGGGCAACAAGGACGCAAGTGGCCGGGTGGCCAAGTGGGCAATTGAGCTAGCTGCTTACACCCCGTTGTATGCAAGAAAAGAAGCCATCAAATCCCAAGCCCTGGCTGATTTCTTTGTTGACTGGCCGAAATGCAGTATGAGCCTCCCCTGCCGGAAACAAACTTCTGGAGTATGCATTTCGATGGCTCCAAGGTAAAAGAGGGACTCGGTGCTGGTGTTGTGCTCACCTCACCCAAACGGGACCAGCTCAAGTATGTGCTTCAGATTCACTTCCTGGCATCTGATGCATGTAGAATGCATAGATGAATTTTGCATATTTTCACATGGTTTTCTATTACATATTGCATCATATAAGGGTATAATTCAATGTTTTATAGTATTTTGGGGTTAAATTACAAAGTCCCCCAACTTTTATGAAATTAACCCTGCCTGTCAGAAGCCCCGTTTTCTATATTTTTGACGTTTCAGGGGGCAAACTTCCGCGAAATCACCTGAAAATCTGCGGGGGTCATTTTCTTGGAAGGAGAAGACTTGAGGGTGAAGGATCCACGAGAATTGGGCAAGGAGGCCCAAAAGAGGACCCTCCACGCGGCCAGATTCCTTGGCCGCGTGAGAGGCCCCCTTTTGGCCCCTGTGGCCCCAATTCCTTCCATCTTCGACTTACGGACTCCGTCTTGACCTAAAACCGACTATAAAAAGGGTCCCCCGTACCCTTATGGAGAGGAGCGCCGCCGAAACACCGAAACACCAAAACAGAGACCAGAAGTTCCAGATTGGAGGGGGAAAACTCCGGCGGGGTGCCGCCGGTGTGATCTCCTACCCCTCCAACGTCATCTCCATCGACATCTCCATGAAGAGGGAGTAGTCCACCCCAGGGCTATGGGTTTGTGGAAGTAGCACTTCTATCTCTCTCTATGTGCTTCACTAATTAGATCTGTATGAGCTGCCTCACATGATTATGGGCACCGTTGTAATTCCTATGTGGTGGATCTTTTCTATGAGTTATTGAATCTGAGATTGCAATTGTTTCTCTTGAGTTATTTGAGTAGATGTATATTATGTACCCCATTCTTATTTGCTAGCTTTGATCAATCTAGTTCTTGAGAGCGTGTGTGGGGTGATGGGTGCATTAGTTGGAGTAACGGGGGGTGGCTAGTGCTGTGAAAGTGACAGAAGTTCAGCGATCCACTTAGGTTTTGTTAAACCTTTCTTAGTTACCTCACTAGGGATAAAAAGGAGTGCCTTGTTACCGGGGATTTGAAGTGACACTAATCAATCTCCATGACTAGATCTAGCAAGTTCTTACTTCAACTTCATGTCACATTGCTTAAAGCTATACTCTGGTTTTTCCTTAATTATCGAGGTGTTATGATTTATTTCGCATCTTGGTGGAGTATAAGAGGGATCAATATGACCGTAGAGATCTCTATGCTAGGACGTGATGCCCATATGAAAGTACTCAATGTTAAACATGTTATTGTAATCTCACATGTAATTCTTTATGTCCACCGTCTACTACTTTATTTGAGAGAATGCAAGTGTGAAACCATGAACCACGGTCCTATTTTAAATATAAGAAAACACTCTAGTTACTTTGCTGCAATTTACTTTACTTGCACTTTACTTTACTTGCATCTCCAATTCGAATTTACATCATCTCCATCACCACTTGCATCACAAAAATACAAAAACAATCCATTGCATATTTATTTTCTCATTTGCATTTAGTAGTAGATTTAATTATTGCACATTTACTTTCAGTTTTGCATTGCAATTTAGAAGTCTCACACCTTGTGCTTGACAACCACTTGGTGAGGTTGAAAGCACAAAGTTCTCTACTTGTTTGCAGGATCCTGGAGGAAGCTTGGAAGGCAACTGCTGAAATACTGGCTCCCCAAGAGTTCGATATAAACCCTCGAGTCACCCTCGTGGGGAAGAAGGCTTGCCACTAGCTACACACTCTGCACTTGGAGTCTCAACCTAGCCATCAAGCGTTTTTCTGGCGCCGTTGCCGGGGAGCCATAGGTGAAGGAGTTGTCCAAGGGAGCTCACAAGAAGTCTTCATCACCAACAAGGTGTGCAAACACCTAAGCTTGGGGAGGTTGCACCTACGTGAGTACCGTCCTTTCTATCTCCACCTTCTTTCAAGTAGATTGTTTTGTTTCTTGTCTTGTTTTTGTTTTTGTTTTGTTTTTGTTCTTGTTTTTGTTTTGTCTTGCATATTTTATTTTAGTTTGCATTTTAGCTTTGCATTTAGTTATCTAGTTTATTTTAGTATTTCGAATTTGCCTAGTTACTTTACTTTTCAATTTTGCATAAAAATTTAAAACTACATAAAAACTTGGAAAATGGAGCAGAGAACTTATTGGCCATTCAATGTTAGGAATTTCCCTCAAGAGCTAAATATTCCCGTTAAAAAATTAGAGGTAGATCCTAGTGTTATTAAAATGATTTATGAATCTCGTTTCTATGGAAAGCCTAAAGAAGACCCTTTGTTCCATCTTAAGAAATTTTATGAAAGATGTAAAACTTTGAACTTGAATCATGCAAACATCAACACTACTAAAGTTAAACTCTTTCCCTACTCACTAGGAGGCAAAGCATTAGATTGGATATTAAGATGGCCTCCTAGCAATTTTACTACTTGGTTCAACTTAAGGGCTGCATTTATTGAAAGGTTTTGTCATGCTGAAAAGAATTACAATGTTAAACAATTGCTCATTACCTTTAAACAAGAAAAAGATGAATCAATGATACAAGCATGGGAGAGATTTAGAAGTAGAGCATATGGAATAGGGCATGGCTTTAGAGATTGGATACTTATGCATATGTTTTATAAGGGACTTTCTGAAACTTCTAGAGCCTTTTTAGATAATGAATGTGGGGGATCTTTTACTAGTACTAATGCTGCAAATACCCATGTTTTGCTTGAAAGTTTGCTCTTAGAGGTTAAAATTAAAGAGAGCTTAAAAAAGGCTGAAGTACCCGAGGATATTTTTGATGATCGCTATGAGATTTTTAATATGCATAATAGAAAAGGAAAAGTAGAGGAAATTATGATGCTTACTGAAATTAAGGATCCATTGCTTGATTTAGAAAAAAGTAGATTGCAAGAACTTATTGCTACTCTACAAAAAAATTCTAGTGATCCCACCGAGTTGGGCTTTGCCCATATTATCCTTTCTGATGGATGGCACCTTGCCGAGTGACGAGGTCACAACCAGGAAGATACAAAGAAGATCCAAGGGCTACACCATTATCAACAAAGAGCTGCACAAGAGAAGTGTTACTGGTGTACTCCAACGATGTGTTGAGCCAGAAGAAGGAGAAGAAATTCTCAGAGAGATACACATAGGAGAATGTGGGCACCATGCCTCATCTCGGGCCTTGGTCAAGAAAGCATTCCGGCATGGATTCTTTTGGCTCACTGCCTTGCAATAAGCAGAAGATCTGGTGAGGAAGTGCAATGGGTGCCAGAGGTATGCAAGCAAGATTCATATGCCAGCTTCCGAGTTGAAAACAATTCCCATTACTTGGCCATTTGTTGTCTAGTGTTTGGATATGGTGGGTCCTTTCAAGCCAGCTCGGGGCAACATGAATCACATCTTGGTCATGGTTGATAAGTTCACCAAATGCATTGAAGTGAAGCCAATCCGGAAATGTGATGGAAACACAGCAGTAAGCTTCTTGAAGGATATTATTCTGAGGTACGGCTACCCGCATGGGATCATCTCGGATAATGGAACAAACTTTGCTGAAGGAGCTTTTGCTCGGTTCTGTAAGGAGAAGCGGGTCCGGCTAGACATTGCATCAGTCGCCCATCCAGCTTCAAATGGGCAAGTTGAAAGAGCAAATGGCATGGTCCTTTCCGGAATAAAGCCAAGGCTGATTGAGCCATTACAGTGAACCCCTGGTTGTTTGCTGGACGAGTTGCCGGCGGTGTTGTGGAGTCTAAGGACTACCCCTAACCGATCAACCGGATACACACTATTCTCCCTAGTATATGGAGCACAGGCCGTGTTGCCCACTGACCTAGAGCGTGACTCACCCAAAATAACCCTCTATACTGAGGCAGAGGCAAGAGAAGCCCGAGAAGATGATGTGGATCTGCTCGAAGAAGCAAGAGAGTTAACTCTGTCGCGCTCAGCTGTATATCAACAGAATCTGAGACGCTATCATAGCCGGAAAGTAAGCCCAAGGGTTTTCCGAGAAGGAGACATGGCGCTGAGGCTCGTGCAACGCACGACCGGGATGCACAAGATTTCTCCTCCGTGGGAAGGTCCTTTCATTGTGAGCAAGGCCCTGCACAATGATGCCTATTATCTCATCGACGGACAGTCACCAAGAAGAACAGGGCGGATAAATCCGGAGAGGAATCCAAGCGTCCCTGAAATGCAGCTCTACTCCGCCATTTTCATTCCTGAACAAACATTGTATGTATCTCCTTAACCGAGTTAAATTCCAAGTCGGCACTCCGAATTCGAACTCGGGGACTGCCTGTGCCAAACCTGCTCTGTGTTATTTATTATCTTTTCTTTGCCTACTCGGTTAGTCTACTCAAAATTTCACGCGCATATCTAGTAATGTGTTTAAACCTAAGGGCCAACTCTTCGACTTTGCTGCTGTCCGCAAACCGGCTTCATGGCAAGCAAGAGAACAAGCCAAAGGTCAATCAACACACAAAAAATTGCTAAGGAAAGAGGGAGTGACTCAACCGAGTAGGGTGTCTTTTACTTCTGTATTTTTGGCTAAGTGTTAGGCAGCGTTAATTTCAAATCTCAAAGTGGTTAAGTATTAGAAACTCGTTTTTTCAAATCTTGTGACTCGACTACCAAAAAGCCACAAGTGACAGGTAAGAGAAAAGACAAAGGAACTGGGCGGATAAGGAAAGCAACTCGGGAACTTGCATTTAATGCAATCCGGCATTAAGCCAGGCTTGCTAAGAAAACTTGATAAAACAGAGTAGCACGTGAAACAATAAATTGTTGATACGTCTGCACCCAGCATACCGGGGATCTAATAAAAAGTTCAGAGTTGAATGAGAAACATGAACTTAGGATATTATCGAGGGAGTGGAATTGGTTCCTACGCTGGATAGATCCGAAGACTTGAAGGCGAGCGCGGAGGCGGGCTCGGAGGCAGCAGTTGAGATTGGAGGCGCGGACCCGGATGCGACGTCCTCGCCTGCGGTCTCGGGAGAAGGAGTGGAGATCACCATCTCGGTGGTGACAACATCCTCGGCAGCGGGCTGCGGGTCAGTCCGGTTTTCCTCGGAGCCGGCTTCTGGCTCGGTCGCTGCCTGATCATCCTCCATCTCGACCTCCTCCCCAGCATCGTCTTGCTCAGATCCTTCGTCGCCACCATCATCCTGCTCCTCCTCTTCATCACCTGGGTTCCTGTTATTGCCTTCATCACCGTCTTCATCTTGATCGTCATCTTCAACGTCCGTGTCCGGCTCCGTGGGACCATCGATGAATTGCTGAGTATCAGCATAAGGGGCTATCTGGTAGGCGGTATCCTTGCGGCGCTGGACGAATTCCTCTCGTTCGGTCCACTTGGAGTTGTTCCGAAGATCATTGAGCTTCTCAAGATCCAGGTTCTCGTACCAAGATAGCACGAAGTGGAGTGCTTCGTCAGCGCCAGCTCGGGCTGCGGAGGCGCGCCACTTCTTCAGCTTGTCCTTGACATAATCCAGGTCGGAGGACAATTTGGTGATGGAGGTCGGGAGCTCGGTATCAGGCCAGAAGACCTTGTGGAGGCGCATCCCCGTGGACACCAGAGTGGTGCCCAGACCCTTGAGGAGATGAACCCGGGTCTTGATATTCTCAATCTGGTCGTCGATGAAGACCGAGTTGGTGACATCATGACCAAGATCTTTCCTCAACGCTCTAGCCTTGGCCACAGCTTCCTCAGCAGGCGTATTAAGATCCGGGAAGGTCCCTAGGATAAGAGATGCTGGGTAGGGTCAGAAGAAGAGACCAATAAGAAAGGAAACCGGATAGAGTAAGGGTTTATAGCAGCTTACAGCGCAAGTCATTGACGAGATCTTTCAGCCGGCCAGACCATCCTTCTGCAAGGGCATGCTCCTTACCCAGCAGGCTCCGAGAGCTGACCAGCATGGTGTCGAGATCATTGTTATGGGTCCAGAGGGATTCAATCTCCCTCTCCAGAGCCAATTTCTCGACAGATGCACGCTCCAGCGTCTCATTCTTGATGGTCTCAGCCTGCAATGCCAACTTGAGGGCCTCTGCAAGCTCGCGCTTGATTTTATACACCTCCTCCTTCTTTGAAGCCAAGTCCTTCTCCAGCTGGGCTTCCCTGGCCTGGACTTGCTGCTGCACCTCAGCAGGAGTAACGCACCCTTGGTGCTGCTCGAGGAAGGCTTTGTGGGCATCTATTAAGAGAGAAGTCCGGTCAGTTACACGAGGAAGGAATAGAAAGTGAAGGAAAGAGAAGGGAGTTCAACTTACTCTCCAGAAAGGTGATCTTGCTTTGCGCCGATTCAACCATGACTTCACAGTCCTGGTGCTTGTCGGCGAGGGCCTTATACTCACCTGCAGAGAAGCAGAACTTGAGCAGAGATAAAAAATGGGGCGTAAACACAAAACACATAAACCAAAAGTATTGGCACTTGCTCTCTAAAGAGGAGATCTTGGTGGTGACATCCATGATACCTTGCTCCAGGATAGCTGCAAGTTGGGAAATAGGAACCGAGTTAGAAAACTGATGCAGGTAAAGCATAAACAGTAACTCGGTGAGAAGGAAAGTTACCTCTTTCGCCCTTCTCCTCCTCCAGCGCCCGGTTCTTTGCCTTCACAGCCCGATGGGACCAAAGAAGTTGGCGGAAGAGCTTGGTGCGGGTCAGGGTGCACTCCCGAAGAAGAAAATTGAGAAGGTATGAGTGGGAAGATTCGGCCTGAGTAGACTGCAACTCGGTCGAGTCTTGCTTACTCGGCCCAAATCTCGGGGACTGGATGGTGGATAGAAAAGAGACAAAAGAAAGAGGGAAAAAGTTGCAACTCGGAAATCCAAACAGTCAGAAAGTATACTTACTCGGTTGGTGTTCTCGGCATCCTTAGCAGCTTTGCACAGACACTACATTTTGTGTGCTAAAGTGGTGCTGGACGCGGCAACGACCATCAAGACAGGGCCAACATCTGCTTGGTTCCAGGCCTGCCGACAGTTGTCCAGGCTGCTAAGTCTTGTGCCGTCCCATTCCGGGTGACCGAGCTTCTTGATGTCCCAGTCGGATTCGATGGGGCCTATCCGGTCCAGGACGGTCTCCATGTCTTCTCGGAGCTTGTGGGAAAGCTCCGTTATTGGAGCGGCAGAGTGGATGGTCAGAGTACCCTCTTTGCCCTTGGACCCGGTGGCGGCGAGTTTTTTCCTTCTCTTCAGCTCCTCGTGTTGCGCGGCTTCGCGCTTCTGCTGCTGCTTGTGCTCCTCCTGCAGTTCGACCCAGTGATCCGGGAAGCTCACCGGGGCAGCTCTCCCGCTGATGCCCGCTCCTGGAGCTTGTTGGTCCTTGGACCCGAACTGAATTTTGTGCTGCACCAACTTGGTGCTGCGAGTGATAGGGCCACTCCGGGACGCAACATCCAGGGGTCTAGGCTCTCTTGGCTTGTTGAGGGGCCAGTCTGTTTTCTTGGCTGGGGGCTGCTGCTGCTGTGGCTGCCCGGCCTCCTTAGCACCTGGCAGCGGGTACTCGGAAGATTGTATTGGCCGTTGCTGCTGTGGTTTCCCAGGCTGCTGCTGCCCAGCCTGCCGCTTCACAGGCTGCTGCTGTCTGGCTTGCCCTGCAGCTCGCTTAGGCTGTTCTTTGGGCGGCTGCTGCTGCGGAGTTGGTCGTGTTGCTGGGGGTGTAGGCTGCTTCTCGGTGGCGGTTTTCGGAGGCTGCTGCTGCGGAGGTGGTCTTGCTGTTGGCGGTGTAGGCCGCTTCTCGGCGGCAGATGGTGGAAGTTGCTGCTGCGGAGTTGGTTGTGGTGCTGGCGGTGTTGGTTGCCGCTCACTCGGCTTGGGTGCTGGCGGTGTTGATGGCTGCTGCTCGACGAAAGATTATGGTTGCTGCTGCTTGGAGGCAGGTTCTGGCATGGACTGCCGCGTCTCGGTTGGGGGATCCATTGCTGGTTGTTCAATGTTGGGTTTCGGATGCACCGGAACCCGATCATCCTCCATCTCGGTGCCAGTGTTGTCGGCACCGAGGTCTTGCTCGTCCTTAGCAGGAGAGGGCATCTTGGTCCTCTCCTCTGGATGATATTCCCCTTCGTCGGTGGTGAGATCCACGACGTTCTGGGGTGCACTTGGCTTGGGTGGCGCATTGGTAGCGTCAGCGTCCAGTGCGTCGCTGAGAAGAGAGAAAGAAAGAATGAAGGTGGTGCAAATACAAAGCTCAAGAACAGAGAAGACAGGAGGATGCAAACACTACGCATAGAGCTTCTCGGTCGGACTTACCCGTCCACGACAGGGCGCTTCTTGCGCCTAGCGTTGCGCTTGGTGGTTTTCTTGGTCTTTTTGGCGGGGGGTTCAACTGCTCCGCTGGCCGGCCTCTTCTTAGTTCCGGTGGGGGCAGCCATTGACACGGGTTGCGCGTCTATGGGCTCTTCCTCCTCCAACTCATCTGCGACCAAGAAGAGCAAATACAAGTATAAGTAAGGAAAGAAGCCAAGATATGTTGCAGTGTGCACATTGGTTAACTCGGTCGCCTTCATCGTCCTCGGACCAGTCCCGAATTGAGGTGGAGACTCAGGACTTACCATCTTGGCCGGCGAGTGGGATATAGAGCGTATCCTAGACGTCAAACGCCTCTGCGTCGTCCTCGGTCCTATCCAGCTGCCAGTTATGCTCATGGACGGCCTTGTCCTCTATTTTCTGGCGAGGAATGACCTAAGAATGCAAGCACAAAACATAAGGAACAAGCTATATTCAAGATAACCGAGTGGAGGTTCTACTCGGTCTAGCATGCAAACACAGAGCATATAAAGCTAAGTCCTAAAAAGGGAAACGATTTGAGGTTCCACTCGGTATAGCATGCAAGCACAAAGCATAATAAGCTAAGTCCTAAGATTGGAGTCCTACTTGGCGTAGCATGCAAACACAAAGCATATTGTGTTAAGCCTAAGGGAAAGAATCCAAGATACATCCTACTCGGTGGAGTATGAAGAAGCAAGAAACAAAATAAGCTAAGTGCATAAAGAAGAGGACTCACTTTGGGGGCTGGCCTGTCTCGGTTATACGGTGCAAAACCGTAAAACCAAGTGTCCGAGAGCGTGGCCCTGAGGATGGACTTGGCCCAGATTGCCACCTCCTCTTTGGTGAGCTCGAAGATGATTGCCCGGGTGCAGTCACGGGCCCCACCCATGAAGCACATCTTGTGCGCTCGCTCTTGGAGAGGGAGAACCCGACGCTCCACCCAGGCAGCATCAGGCCGTCTTTTCGGAGTCCCTGCTCGACCAACTCTTTCAACCGGTCGTCTGCCTGGTTCACATCTGCTACTGTCTTCCTGGGATGATAGCCCCAATTTCTCATCTCGGTGGGGGGCACGTTCCTGAATTTCGGCAGTTTGATGAGGTCGACGGGCTGCTCGCCTTCTGCTAGAGTGAGGTTCTTGACATAGAAGAACCCTCTCCGCCACTTTCGGCATGTGTCCAGTCCCAGGACCCACGGGTGGCTACTCGGAGTCCGCTTGATCATCATGGCTGCCTCTGTCTGCGTCAACACCTTGGGGGCAGTCCGGTTGGCCGTGTTGGGATGGACTTGCTGACGAAAGAAGAAGTACTTCGCCCAAAGGTCTACCGTGGGGTAGACACCAAGGAGGGCCTCACATCAAGTAACATAGGTGGATAGCATAGCAACGGCGGAAGAAGTCTTGCATGAATTTGGATACGGGAAGGACGAATCCGCTTTTGAAATGGCTCAAGAAGACGACGTACTCACCGGGGCCAGGAGTGGGCTCCAGCTCGTTGCCGGGAGGCCTGCAGATGACGCCAGGAGGCACCCGGCGGGTGTTGACCAGCCATTGACAATCGCTGGCCTTCACATCAGATCCCTCCCAGCAGGTACGCTTCGAGGGAGGATCTTCCTGGTGGAGATTTGCGGCGGGCTCGAGCTCCATCGAACTTCTCCGGTGAGGAAGATCTTGAGGAAGAAAATGGAGATTGAGGCGCGAGGTCGAGGACGACAACAGCGCGAGGTCGAGGATGACGGCGCCGCACGGTGAAAACCGTGGCACTCTCGGTTGCTCTCCGGCGGGCAGCGGCGCGCGGAGATGGATCTCTGCGTGCGGAACGGCAGTGTACGGCGGATATGGTGTTTCACGGTGCGGTGGCGTACTCTCTGTGCTTCGACAAAGGAAAGGAGGAGGCGCTGGGGGAAAGTGGTGAGGAAGCCCAGGCGAGGGGCGGCGCAGAGATATTTAAACCTCCCCAGGTGCAGTTATGGCAAGTGATTGGTTGTGGAGAAAACCGTGCGGCACGGGGGTTACCACGCCCGTTAGAAACACACATAGCGAGTAACTCGCACGTAACGGGCACAGTTAATCCCACGTCGCGCGTCGTTGGCAATCGAGTACCTGGGCGAAGCGATGCAACGGCCTGTGGGTCCAGCGTGCAGCGGCAGGCGCGTGCCACGTAACTGCATTAGACCCGAGGCGTCGTGGGCAGCGGTTGCGTGACACGTGTAAAGCCTTACACGCGAAGATAGGAGCGCTCGGGCTCGAGCGGCAAAATTTTGAAAATTTGGCTAAGTGTTGGGATCTCGACTGGATCTAGGTTGGTTTGGTCTACACGGCACAATGAAAAAATCCCGCAGATTACGATGGAGAAGGTCCGGGTTCAGATTGTTACAACCGAGTTGAGGTGCAACTCGGCAAAAATTCATCACGGAGGCTATTTTGATTTAAGCTGGCAGGGCGCAACGTCCAAGTTTGCCGGACTCTACCACCTTCGGGGACTAATGTCGGGGGGCTACCCCCGAGTAGGGGTAAGGTAGCTGAGAAACAGAGTTCAGGATGTTGTTTATCAAGTTCAGCCGTACCGAGTCGGTACTGGCCGGGTAGGCGGCTACCCAGATGTCTGCTATCCGGTTGGCGCTATCCGGTAGAAAGAACAATGGGCAAGAAGGAAGAATCAAGTACATTTCTGGATCAGCCGGGTGTCTACACGGCACAATGAAAAAAATCCCGCAGATTACGATGGAGAAGGTCCGGGTTCAGATTGTTACAACCGAGTTGAGGTGCAACTCGGCAAAAATTCATCACGGAGGCTATTTTGATTTAAGCTGGCAGGGCCCAACGTCCAAGTTTGCCGGACTCTACCACCTTCGGGGACTAATGTCGGGGGGCTACCCCCGAGTAGGGGTAAGGCAGGTGAGAAACAGAGTTCAGGATGTTGTTTATCAAGTTCAGCCGTACCGAGTCGGTACTGGCCGGGTAGGCGGCTACCCAGATGTCTGCTATCCGGTTGGCGCTATCCGGTAGAAAGAACAAGGGGCAAGAAGGAAGAATCAAGTACATTTCTGGATCAGCCGGGTAGCACTCGAATGAACCGAATAGAGAAGTTGCTGGCCTACTCGGGCGCAAAGTCAATGGAGCCATTGAGGTGAATCCCGTGTATCCAGGGGCCGTACCGGTGTGCGGTTCAACTTACTAGGTGCGTGGTTATCAGCATAGAGACGTGGGAGAAGTACGGTATGGGAGCTGTCAAGTCCTGTCACTGACAAGGGGGACATGACATGTCAGCAACCTACCCTAAGAGACTGACAAGGTGGACAAGACATGTCAGCCGCCTACCGCGGAGACTTTCGGCGACGGTGTCAGCGGGAACACGGAGGCGTGCGCGGATGCGTGCGTGGCGCCACAGTGGAGTTGTCTACTCTGTACTTTTAATCATAGAATAGTAGTTGGCCACCAGTATATAAGGTGACCAACCCCCTCCTGCGCGAGGGACGTTGCGGACTGGTTCATTTATTGCAAGGCTTGCTACTCACAGGGAGAGAAAAGGAGAGAGAGATAGGAACTTGTCTACTCGGCAGAGCTATATACAGAGAGAAAGGCAGGAGTAGGGGTGTTACCTCCACACGAGGGCCCCGAACCTGTGTAGATTGTTGTGTTTGCAGTGTTCCTGAGTGCTCCATCTAGGCGTGCGATCCCTCCCCGGATACCCACAGCGTCCATCGGCCCCAAACATAAGTCATCCCATGGCATCTGTCTTCTCCATACCACGACAGATAACGAACACTAATCATTGCGTAGGGCTGCAAAAAACATTCCTTAAAGTAAGCATTCCCATGTCTAGTTAACCCCACGCTGTCACTATGAGCGCCCTAGAAGGTACTAGACAAACACCACAATTCATAGAGGAGACACACACGATGTGCACACTGTCACCTTCACACCGCGGGACAAGGTGACTCCAAAGTTCATATTAATAAAACACTTGAGTAGCACAGATAAAGAGTAACATCTACTTATTAAACTAGATTACAAATCTCACGATCACATATAGATCACACCATGGGAGAGAGAGATGAACCACATAGCTATCGGTAGAGCCCTCAGCCTTGGGGGAGAACTACTCCCTCCTCATCATAGGAGACAGCAACGGCGATGGAAATGGTGGTGGAGTCGATGGACATGGCTTCCGGGGGCACTTCCCCGTCCCGGCAGGGTGCCAGAACAGAGATCTGTCCCCCAAAACTTGTCGGCGGCGGCTGCGGAGCTACGGATGTATTTTGTGGAAAAGGCCGATTCTTTTTAGGGTATTCCCTCGGGGGAGTATATATAGGCGAAAGGGCGATGCCAGGGGGTGGCCAGGGGGCCCACACCACCAGGTGGCACCACCAGGGGGACCTGCGCCACTCTATGGTGTGGCCACCCTGTGGCCCTCCTCCGAGAATCTTCGGGACTTCCTGGACCCTTCGGGATTTCTAAGACTTCCGGACTTCAAATTTTCCAATTCCGATAATATTTCTAGAACAACTTTTCTGAAACTAAAAGCAGCAGAAAACATGGAACTAGCTCTGTGGCATCTTGTCAATAGGTTAGTCTGGAAAATCGATAAAAATGACATAAAGTGTATAGCAAACACGTGGGAAATAACATGAAAACAACATGGAACATCAGAAATTAGGGATACGTTTATGACGTATCAAGCATCCCCAAGCTTAGTTCCTACTCGTCCTCGAGTCGGTAAATGATAGAAAATAATAATTTCTGAGGTGACATGCTACCACACAATCTTGATCAAAATAATGTAAAAGCATATGTAAGCGGAGATCATAGAACTTTAACACAAACATAATAATAGAACTTTAATCATAAAGCATAACAATCACTTTGCACCATGAGAAGTATCTCAAATAAAAGATCGTGAATAACAATGCAAAGAAAGATATACGTTTGTTTCAAGTATAGAGAAAGCATGGCAAAGTGGTATTTCGCTAGTCCTTAAAAGTGGGGAAAAACATAAATGCCAGGAAACCTTCAAAGTTCATGAGGAAGACTAGAAAACATAATTTGAGAACAAGCAATAACACATCATGAATCAATTAATAATGTTTCTTGGACAAATGCACACATAAAACTCAGAATGGCAAACATGCTCTCTCAACTGTGCATAAAGTTAGAAGATGGAGACTCAACATAAAAGTAAAAGAAAGGCCCTTCGCAGAGGGAAGCAGGGGTCACTCATGTGCTAGAGATTTTATTTTATTAAACAGAGGTATTAAAAGTTTAACACTCCTCCCATCCATCTTTCACAAACCATGGCTAACCGAATCCTCGGGTGCCTGCCAACAATCATATACCATGGAGGAGTGTCTATATTTTGGGAGATGTATGCTAATGTAAACGAATGGTAAACAGAAAATACAGTACATCACAAGCCAACTAGATTTCACAAGAGCGGCTCCCATATGAAGGACGCAATTGGTATATAAGGTCATTTCTCTTTCTCTTTTGTTTACACAATTATGCTTTGACTGATAAATCAGGGGCAACAATAGTGAAGAGATTTTGTGTGTATTAATTTGGGGCTGGGCACCCCGCTGCCAGCTCTTCTATCAATTGGATAAGAGGATGAAGTCACTAGTCCAGGGTGTGAAATCCAATCAACAAGTGAGATAAAGATTCTCTATTTACGTCCTCATGAGCAAAAACAGGAACACAAAGCAGGAGTAATTTTTGATGGTTTTAAAGGTAACACATGAGCAATTTACTTGGAGTGGCAGTTAAATACCACATTTAGGTAGGTATGGTGGACACAATGGGAAAACTTTGTTTTAGGGAGTTGGATGCACGAGTAGAATTCCATACGCAGTACAGGTGGAGGCTAGCAAAAGACTGGGAGCGACAAATCAAGAGAGCATAAGAGCCATAATCATGCATAGAGACATAAACATCATTAATCAAAGCATAAGCGGTATCACAGGTTCAAAAACTAAATGATCATAGAGCCTATTAGTGACTGGTTCATAGTCATAAACATGGTGTGAGCATGCACCAAGTCAATCAAATAAAACATTCAAAAGAGAATACCATAAATTTATGCTTTACTATGACAAGAACAACTCATGAAACTTTCAATGGCACATTAAACACTCTCATCTATTTGAGGCTAATCATACTACTCAATAACCACAAGGCTTTAAAACTAAGATAACATCTAGCATGATATGAAAGATTTCTAGCCACAATCTATCCAAGCTTCTACTGACACCATTAAAAGTTCTATTTCAAGCAGCAGTTTCTTTTCCCAACAAGCACCATACAAGATATGTTTAAAAAAAATACTCTTCATGATACAGCAAGCAAACATGAGAGCAATCACATAACACTACTAAAACTAACATCTCTGAATAAGAGATACATGAAAACAAAGGCTAAACGCAGTACTAGCAAAAAGTGAACACTCATATAACAATAAGAATGAAAACTAGAGTGTTCTAAGCAATGAAAACAGAGTGTGTCTCTCTCCCACACAAGTATGATAATATCCAACCAATCTTATTGCAAAAATAAAAACAAACTGAAAGCAAAAATAAAATACGTTCCAAGTAAAACACATAAGATGTGACCGAATAAAAATATAGTTTCACTAGAAGTGACCTGATAATTTGTCGATGAAGAAGGGGATGCCTTGGGCATCCCCAAGCTTAGACGCTTGAGTCTTCTTGGAATTTTTTGGGATGTACCACCGGGGCATCCCTAAGCTTAGGCTCTTCACTCTTCTTGATCATGTCATATCATCCTCTTCTCTTGACCCTTGAAAACTTCCTTCACACCAAACTTCTCACAATCTTCATTAGCAACGTTAGTGCAATCGAAATAATAAATTCACATGGTTCAGTTTCAACACAATCCTAACACTCATAAACACATTAGCTAATGTCACAACTTATTTTAAAACTCTTTTTCTCAAAAGAACACCAAACGAAAGAGATTAAGATGCAAATGCAATTATTGGCAGAAATCTGTCAAAACCGGACATCAGGTAAAGATGATTTTTTTCGAAAATATTATGTTGCTAAAATCAAATAGTGTTCAACTAATAAACGTTGCGTATATAGCTCAGGATTACGCACAAAAAAAACTCAGGTCATTTTGAATTTTCTGTGATTTTATACGATTTTAACAGTGGAATCTGTTTCCTGCGCAGAAATCCGAAATATAGTCTCAACTTTCCACTAGAGGCTTTACTTGGCTCAACAAAGACACATAAGAAAAGATACATCGGGGTTGCTAAGGAAATATACAACACCCAGGTGCAAAGCATACACAAAGAAACGACGGAAAACGGGTTGAAAACGGAGAAATAAAACGGGTTGTCTCCCGGAAGCGCTTTTCTATTAATGCCTTTCAGCTAGGCACAATGATTTTTTAAAAGGTGCTAACATAAGAATAAGAGTTGAAGAACAATAAGAGAGCATCAAGAATAAAATATAAAACACATTTAAGTCTAACCCACTTTATATGAAAAAGAATCTTGTAGAAAAACAAGTCAACAAAGCACAAAGTGACTAGCATAGGAAGACAAAATAAGTGCAACTTCAAAATTTTCAACATAAAGAGGGGAAACTTAATATTGTTGATATGCATAAAACTATATTTCCCTCTCTCATAATAACTTTCAGTAGCATCATGAATAAAATTAACAATATAACTATCACATAAAACATTCTTACCATGAGCCACATGCATAAAAGAATTAATACTCTCCACATAAGCATAGTCATTCTTATTAATAGTTGTGGGAGAAATTTCAACAAAATAGCTATCATTATTATTATCATCACCATAATCATTAAATATAGGAGGCATATTGTAATCATAATTAATTTTTTCCTCAATAGTAGGTGGACTGAAAATATCATATTCATCGTTGTAAACAGGTGGAACTAGAATACCACAATCATTATAATCATCATATATTGGAGGCAAGGTATAATCAAAGAAAATTTCCTCCTCAAAACTCGGGGGACTAAAAATATCATATTCATCAAAACTAGCTTCCCCAAGCTTATAATTTTCCATATCATTAGCAATAATGGTGTTCAAAGAATTCATACTAATAACATTGCTACTAGCATGCAAATAAAGCTCCATAGGTTTTTTAATTTTCTCTTCAAACACTTCATGTCCTAACTCAAGATAAAGATTATAAATCTCTCTCATATTTTGTTGTTTTCCATTAAGCCTAACTAGTGAAAATAAGAAACAAAAAGATAAAATTGTAGAATCTAAAGGAAATAACTCCGAGCACTCACACCCGAGGATGTGAGTACCTTTTACCTTACCTCCCCGGCAACGGCGCAAGAAAAGAGCTTGATGTCTACGCACGCTTCTATTCTTGTAGACAGTGTTGGGCCTCCAAGTGCAGAGGTTAGTAGAACAGCAGCAAGTTTCCCTTCAGTGGATCACCCAAGGTTTATCGAACTCAGGGAGGTAGAGGTCAAAGATATCCCTCTCAAGCAACCCTACAATTAACATACAAGAAGTCTCTTGTGTCCCCAACACACCAATATACTTGTCAGGTATATAGGTGCACTAATTCAGCGAAGAGATGGTAAAATGCGAGTAATATGGATGGTTATAAGTAATAATAGCAATCTGAAATAAATATGGCAGCAAGCAAACATGTAGCAGAACAGGCGAAAAACGGTGTTTCAATGCTTGGAAACAAGGCCTAGGGATCCTACTTTCACTAGTGGAAACTCTCGACAATGATCACATAATTGAATAACTAAATATCTTCTCTTCACTATGCTACTCTTAACCCTCTCCGGTTGGATAACAAACACTAATCATTGCGTAGGGCTGCAAACAACATTCCTTAAAGTAAGCATTCCCATGTCTAGTTAACCCCACACCGTCACTATGAGCGCCCTAGAAGGTACTAGACAAACACCACAATTCATAGAGGAGACCCACACGATGTGCACAATGTCACCTTCACACCGCGGGACAAGGTGACTCCAAAGTTCATATTAATAAAACACTTGAGTGGCACAAGATGAAGAGTAACATCTACTTATTCAACTAGATTATAAAGCTCACGATCACATATAGATCAACCATGGGAGAGAGAGATGAACCACATAGCTACCGGTAGAGCCCTCATCCTCGGGGGAGAACTACTCCCTCCTCATCATAGGAGACAACAACGACGATGGAGATGGCGGTGGAGTCAATGGAGATGGCTTCCGGGGGCACTTCCCCGTCTCAGCAGGGTGCCAGAACAGAGATCTGTCCCCCGATACTTGTCGGCGGCGGCTGCGGAGCTACGGATGTATTTTGTGGAAAAGGCCGATTCTTTTTAGGGTTTTCCCTCGGGGGAGTATATATAGGCGAAAGGGCGATGCCAGGGGGTAGCCAGGGGGCCCACACCACCAGGTGGCGCCACCAGGAAGACTCGCGCCACCCTATGGTGTGGCCACCCTGTGGCCCCCCTCCGGGTCTCTTCGGGACTTCTTGGACCCTCCGGGATTTCTAAGACTTCTGGGCTTCGAATTTTCCAATTCCGAGAATATTTCCAGAACAACTTTTCCGAAACTAAAAACAGCAGAAAAACAGGGAACTGGCTCTCTGGCATCTTGTCAATAGGTTAGTCCGGAAAATCGATAAAAATGATATAAAGTGTATAGCAAACATGTGGGAAATAACATGAAAACAACATGGAACATCATAAATTAGGGATACACTTATGACGTATCAACTAGCATAGGTCTACCCATATAACACTTACCAAAACGATAAAGATTAATCAACGACGAGTGATGAAAATAACTAGACGAAACCTCCCGTGTGTCCTTGGGAATGTTTTAACCATTATTATAAGTACCACCGGCTTGTGCTTTGTGCTAAAATGGATTGGGCCACTTGCAGCAACTATTTACCTTTATTATTATTTACTTGTTATCGCTTTGTTACTATTACAAAAATCCCTAAACAACTGTTTTCTAGTGTTTATAGTGAAACCTTACTTGAAACTATTTATCAATACCTTGTGCTCCTCGTTGGGTTCTACACTCTTATTTATCAAAAAAGCTACGATCGATCCCATGCACTAGCGGGTCATCAAGACTATTTTGTGGCGCCGTTGCCGGGGAATGTAGCGCTATTGGTAAGGAAACCTTTTACCGTAAGTGATATTTTACTATTGTTTGTTTATTTTGCTAAATCATGGAATCCTTTACTGATGGTTATATGTTCGGGAATGACTCTCCACCACTCATGTGGTAGAGAGAAGCGCCCCATCTACTGAAATTGTCCCTTTTGAAATGCCTATCGGAATTGTTAATCGTGTTATGGATAACCGTTATGCCGATGATAGGAATGTCCATTCCGGTGAGCACCTGCTTTATATTAAAGAACTGTGGTGAGTTGTTTAAGATTGCAGGTGTGCCAAGAGATTTAATCATGAGGAAATTATTTTCCATATCACTGAAAGAAAGAGCATGTGAATGGTATAGGTTATTGGATGATTCACATTTGCTGGATTTGAAGGAACTTACATCTCTCTTTTATTTCAAATTTTATCCTCTTCATGAAACACATCAAGATCAAAATTTTATTTATAATTTTTGTCCTCGTGATGGAGAAAGTAATTCCCAAACTTGGGGGAGGCTAAGAACATTAATGCTTAAATGCCCCAATCATAAGCTTCCCAAGGAGATTATTATTAATAATTTTTATGCAAGACTTTCACCTCATGACAAGGAGAGAGAGATGAACCACATAGCTACCGGTAGAGCCCTCAGCCTTGGGGGATAACTACTCCATCCTCATCATAGGAGACATCAACGGCGATGGAGATGGCGGTGGAGTCGATGGAGATGGCTTCCGGGGGCACTTCCCCGTCCCAGCAGGGTGCCAGGACAGAGATCTTTCCCCCGAAACTTGTCGACGGCGTCTGCGGAGCTACAGATGTATTTTGTAGAAAAGGCCGATTCTTTTTAGGGTTTTCCCTCGGGGGAGTATATATAAGCGAAAGGGCGATGCCAGGGGTTGGCCAGGGTGCTCACACCACCAAGTGGCGCCACCCTATGGTGTGGCCACCCTGTGGCCCCCCTCCGGGGCTCTTCGGGACTTCCTGGACCCTCCGGGATTTCTAAGACTTTCGGGCTTCGAATTTTCTAATTCGGAGAACATTTCCAGAACAACTTTTCTAGAACTAAATACAGCAGAAAAATAGGGAACTGGCTCTGTGGCATCTTGTCAATAGGTTAGTCTGGAAAATCGATAAAAATGACATAAAGTGTATAGCAAACATGTGGAAAATAACATGAAAACAACATGGAACATCATAAATTAGGGTTACGTTTATGAAGTATCAACTAGCATAGGTCTACCCACATAACACTTACCAAAACGATAAAGATTAATCAACGACGTGTGATGAAAATAACTAGACGAAACCTCCCGTGTGTCCTTGGGAATGTTTTAACCATTATAATAAGTACCACCGGCTTGTGCTTTGTGCTAAAAAGGATTGGGCCACTTGCAGCACCTATTTACCTTTATTGTTATTTACTTGTTATCGCTTTGTTACTATTACAAAAATCCCTAAACAATTGTTCTCTAGTGTTTATAGTGAAACCTTACTTGAAACTAGTTATCAATACCTTCTGCTCCTCGTTGGGTTCTACAATGTTATTTATCAAAAAAGCTATGATCGATCCCCTGCACTAGCGGGTCATCAAGACTATTTTCTGGCGCCGTTGCCGGAGAATGTAGCACTATTGGTAAGGAAACCTTTTACCGTAAGTTCTATTTTTACTATTGTTTGTTTATTTTGCTAAATCATGGAATCCTTTATTGATGGTTATATGTCCAGGAATGACTCTACACCACTCATGTGGTAGAGAGAAGCGCCCCATCTACTAAAATTGTCCCTTTTGAAATACCTATCGGAATTGTTGATCGTGTTATGGATAACCGTTGTGCCGGTGATAGGACTGTCCATTCCGGTGAGCACCTGCTTTATATTAAAGAACCGTGTGAGTTGTTTAAGATTGCAGGTGTGCCAAGAGATTTAATCATGAGGAAATTATTTTCCATATCACTGAAAGAAAGAGCATATGAATGGTATAGGTTATTTTATGATTCACATTTGCTGGATTTGAAGGAACTTACATCTCTCTTTTATTTCAAATTTTATCCTCTTCATGAAATACATCAAGATCAAAATTTTATTTATAATTTTTGTCCTCGTGATGGAGAAAGTATTGACCAAGCTTGGGGGAGGCTAAGAACATTAATGCTTAAATTCCCCAATCATAAGCTTTGCAAGGAGATTATTATTAATAATTTTTATGCAAGACTTTCACGTCATGACAAGGACCTTCTTGATGCCTATTCTAATGGTTCCTTCATGAACAAGAAGATTGATACTAAATGGGTTCTTATTGAAAGAATTCAACATAATACTGAAGAATGAGAGATGGAAAAAAGTAAAGAGCGAGGTATAAACTATGAATATGATTGCATTAAATATTTTGCTGAAATTAATTTTTTTGACATGCTTAGTGCTAAATATGGGCTCGATTCTCAAGTAATTGTTGAACTTTGCGAAACCTTTGCCTCTCATGTTAGTATTCCTAATGTAAAGTGGGACAAGTATCATGAACCTTATAAGGATAATATTAAAGAGAAAAAAATTCTCTAGTAATGAAATACTGGTTAACACTGTTGATCCTATATTACCTAGTGTTCACTTTGGGGAACCACATTTCCCTGTTAGAGTAAAAGAACATTCTTTTGCCAATGATATTGTGAACAAAAGTTGTAAGAAACTTATTAAACCTAAAGATCAAATAATTGTGGGACATAGGTTTGTCATGGTTAAATATCTTGTTGCTGAAAATATTGATGGTTGCGATTTTTTTGCGAGGCTATCTTTAATCTATTGGCACCTAATAAACATCATAGACCTGTTGTTGGCACACATGTTGTTTCTGTTGGAGATATGCCCGAGAGGCAATCATAGAGATGATTATATATCTATGTATCCATGATTTGTAATAATGTGCCTTGAGTAATATCTTTGTATTGATTGGCATGTACGTGACTTGTTTGTGAAACTCTTTACTTACGTGGTTATTCTAAATATGTCACTAGTCGGAGTTCATGTGAGGACACACCTGAGTATTAGACTAGCACATGTGTTGGTTGATGGCTATGTTTTGCAAGTCATAGACATGGTAATGTCAAACTAATAACGTGAACTCATGTTGTGAACACGGTGTTGGACTGGCCCACCTTGAGACATTACAACAATGTTAATAGTTCTCTCTCTATACGATGTGTTTGCTTTTTCTTTAAACCTGAGATTGTTGCATGTTCTTGAGATGTGAATCAAGCTACTTTGGGGATATCAAATGCTACACCGTGATAGGGTAGTTATAAAGCTAGCTTTCGGGTTTTCATGAAGCATGCTGCAAGGCATGGTCAGTCAAGATGGTATTTGTCCCTCTTTTCAGGAGAGAGATATTTCTATGGGCCCCTCGAGTGATAGGATCCAGAAATGCATGGCCATGTTAAATAAGGTTAATAGTCAACCTAGTAAGGGATTCCGATTCACAGGATCGAGAAAGAGTGATCAGCTAGGAGCATGATCAAATATCGTGAGGCAAAAGGAATAGCACAAACATGTGATGATTCATCCGATGTGATCTATATGAACGTTTGGGAGTTGGCACGTTTTGCTAGAAGCCGCTACCAACTATTGGCTGAGTAGGTGTACTCTGTCATGTCTAAACGTGCGTGAACCTATAGGGTCACACACTTAAGGCAGAAGAAGCAGAATTTCGTTGGATCCGAAACCAGCGATTTTTTCTCAGGGCTAAGAGGTAGGAAAGTGTTCTGGATACCCCAATCCCAGATGCGCCTCTTCATACTGACACTACTGCCGTTAGAGCTTCCTCTAAGAGAGCATGTGATGAGTCTCTTGAGGTTAGTTGCCTTATGCTTGCATGCATGGAACCTGACCTTGAAAATCAATTGGATGGCCAGTAAGCGTATGATATGATCATTGGGCTGAAGGATATGTTCCAGACTCAAGCCAGGACTGAAAGGTTCAATGTCACCAAGGATTTTGGATAATGCAAGATAGCTGAGGGCGGAGCAGTAGGGCCGCACGTGATCAAGATGCTTGGTTACACACAGACTTTGGACAAGTTTGGTTTTCCATTGGACCCTAAGTTGGCCACAGATTTCATTTTGACTTCGCTTCCATCTAGCTATGGAAACTTCATTTCAAATTACCATATGCACGGGGAGGATAAGGTCCTTAATGAACTTTGTAGGATGCTTAAGATGGGAGAGAGTCACATTAAGAAGTGTGCAGGGCATGACCAAGTGTTAGCTATGCAGAACAGGCCTAGCTTCAAGAAGCAGGGTAAGTCTAAGGAGAAAGGAAAGGCTAAAGATTCGATCTCCAAGACAAAGCCTAAGCCTAAGACGGAGCTAAACCTGACACATAGTGCTTCTACTGTCATGATACTGGCCACTAGAAAAGAAATTGCAGCAAGTACCTTGCTTCTATGAAGAAGAGTGGAAGTAAGACTTCTAGCTCAGGTACGATTGTAATTAATGTTATAGACATTTTTCTTGCCGACTCTATTATTGACTCTTGGGTATTTTATACCGGATCGGTTGCTCACATTTGCAAATCGACGCATGGGCTAGTAAGGAGTAGAAGCGTGAGACAAGGAGAAGTTGATCTTTGCGTCAGAAACAATGCAAGGGTTGTTGCGTTGTCCGTTGGCGTCTACAACCTTTACCTCCCTTCAGGCTTTAGTATGGAATTGAATAATTGTTATTACGTTCCTAGTTTTAACCAAAACATTATTTCTCCTTCATGTTTGATGAGAGATGGTTATTCATTTGTGAGTAAATACAATGGTTGTTTAATATCTAAGAATGATATGTTTGTAGCTTTTTCTTCCATTGTGAATGGGATATTTATTATAAATCATGCTGATGCTCATGATGATGCGCATGTTTATAATGTAAGTGCTAAAAGGCTACGGCCTAATGATTTTAATCCCACCTATTTTGGCATTGTCGCTTGGGTCATATAAGTGAAAAGCACATGGATAAGCTCTATAATGATGGTCTTCTAACTTCGTTTTATTTTGAATCATACGAGACATGCAAATCTTGTTTGCTTGGAAAGATGACCAAGTTGCCTTTCAACAGTTCTCCTGAGAGGGCGACAGGCTTATTGGAACTCGTACATACTGATGTATGCGGACCAATGAGCACGACAAGAAGAGGTGGTTTTCACTACTTCATAACTTTCAATGATTATTTTAGTAGATATGGTTATTTCTACCTAATGAAGCATAAGTCTGAAACTTTTGAAAAGTTCAAAGAGTTTCAGAATGAAGTAGAGAATCAACGTGGCAAGAAAATTAAGACTCTATGATCCGATCATGGTGGAGAATATTTGAGTCACGAATTTAGCGATCATCTGAAGAGTTGTGGAATTGTTCCTCAACTTACACCGCCTGGCACGCCTAAAAGAAACGGGGTTTCTGAACCGAGTAATCGAACCTTGTTGGACATGGTTCGATCAATGATGAGCCAGTCAGATCTTCCATTCTCATTTTGGGTTTTGCTCTAGAAACAACAACACTCACACTAAATAGGGTACCGTCTAAATCCGTAGTTACGATGTCATATGAGATGTGGAATTGGGAGAGTACCAACTTGTCTTTTCTAAAGATTTGGGGTTGCGACGTGTTTGTCAAGCGACTTCAGTCGGACAAGCTCATACCCAAGTCAGATAAATGCATTTTTGTGGGGTATCCAAAGGAAACATTTGGGTATTACTTCTACAACCGAGAAGAGGGCAAAGTGTTTGCCGCTCGGAATAGTGTTTTCTTAGAGAAAGAGTTTCTCACAAAGGATAAAAGTAGAAGAACGGTCAGATTGATGAAGTTTAAGATGAGCCTACCGGGGAGTACTCAATGAGTGATGCTATAATGACATAACGAGTTGAAGAACTCATGGCAAGAGAAGCACCGCTGATATCCCACAAGTATAGGGGATCGTGTGTAGCCTTTTCGATAAGTAAGAGTGTCGAACCCAACAAGGAGCTAAAGGTAGGATAAGTATTATCTCAAATTCTATCAACCACCGATACAACTCTATGCACACTAAACATTTTGCAATATCTAGGAAATAAAACTAGAGTAACAATACAGGTAAACAAGATAGTTTTGTAGGATAATAAATACATGAAAGTAAAGTTAGTTGCTGCAGCAGTAAAGTATAATAAATGACTATAAACTAACAGTAACATGAGTGTGGAAAAGTGGTGGAAAGTGCGATGGATTTGTCCATGATCAAATAGTCAAATATAAGGTTGATATTTCTCTTTTATGTGGGAGAGGCAAAGCTAACAAGCTCTCACTATCCATTGATTGCAAGTACTTATGATTGGAACTCTAGCAAACAGCCGTAACTACTAGAAGATACATTAAGGTAAAAATACCCAACCATAGCATTAAGATCAAAAGGTCCTCTTTATCCCATATGCTTTAATCACTAGATTGAGGCTCATGTTTCTGTCACTCAAGCAACCCTCCCTCTAGCTTTCTCCACATACTACAAACCCTATGATGTGATCCATGCGCGCATAAACATATGATGGCACCATAGGACTGTAAGAAATTCAATATATAGCTCAAACCATCCATAGAGATTCAACAATCAATCATATGACAAAAGGGATCTACACAAACATGGCATATATGCAATAGATCATCTGCAAATAATTTATAACGTCAAAAACCATGTTTAGATAGGGCGGTACAGAGGTGTGTGGGAGGATGAATTACTATATACAAGGAGGAATTGGCGATGGAGATGGAGGTGAAGACGGTTGAGAGGATGGAGAAGGGGCAACACTTGACGTGCAGGGCGGCGCAGGGGGCTCCTCCTGCACCGGCCGACCATCATGGGGGAGCGCCGCCCCTTATCACCCTTCCTCCATGGCGTCTTGGTGTTGTAGATGAGCCCTCGCCCATGGAGATGAGGCCATGGGGGAGGCAAAAATTCGTGACTTTTGGTGGCTACCCAAGAATTAGGGTTTTCCTCTGGGACAATGCTCCCCGGCCCTCCGATGGATGGCCCCTTGATCCAAGGTCTCTTAGGAACCTCTAGAAACTTCCTAGAGACCATTCTCAGCCCGAATGAGTATCCAAAGTCATGTCTTGGCCGAATCCATCAAATATGATAAGAGTTGGACTCAATCACATCACCGGTTCCCGTAATCAGATATTTGTTCTCCAGTAAAACGGGGTCACAGGTCGCATACAAACTCGGATTGGGATGTTTTTGGGCTTAAAAGAAAGCTATGGAAATTCCCAACAACTTTGTAGGAAATTTCATCTTCAATTGACGTTGTCTTCGGGGGTAAAACTAACGATCTCTAAAAACTGTTGGTGGACAGATTTCAGGGAAGTCGGAGTCCTTCTCCAAAAAGTCTCCTTTTGTGTTTTCTTGTTAATTCCTACACATCAAAGTGTAAAACAAAAACTTGTGAACTTTGCAACCATTAGAAGGTTAGTTCAATAAATAATATAAAACCATAGTAATTACATAGGACAATTGGTAGAAAACAAGCATTGAGCATAAAAAATTATAGATACGTTTGAGACGTATCAGCATCCCCAAGCTTAACTCCTGCTCGTCCTCGAGTAGGTAAGTGATAACAAAATAATTTTTGAGGTGACATGCAGCCAGCACAAACTTGATCAACAATATTTTAAAAGCATTGCAAGCTGAGGTCAAAGTACTTTAAACATAGGCATGATAGATATAATTCTGACAATGCAACTTAGCAACTATGTTCTAACATGGAAAGTAACACAAATAAAATATCATGAATAATAATGCACTTAAAAGTTATACATTTGTTTCAAGCATAAAGTAAACATAGAAAAATGATATTTTGCTTGTCCTTAAGAGTGGGGAAAAACATAAATGTCAGGACACCTTCAAAGTTCAAGTGGATGACTAGAACAGATAGTTTGAGAGCAAGTAATAACACACAATGAATCAATTAATAATTTTTTGGGACATATGCACATTAAACTCAGAATGGCAACTACGCTCTCTTAACTATGCATAAAGTTAGAATATGAAGACTCAACATAAATTAAAAGAAAGTCCCTTCGCAGAGGGAAGCAGGGACTAACTCATGTGCTAGAGCTTTTTATTTTATTAAAACGCAGATATTGAAAACATTTTTTTAGAAAGGTGTATGCTTATGTCAACGAATAGTAATAGAGTTCTTGTCATCTTCCATACTAAACAAGTTGAGAGCGGTTCCGAATTATTTATATTAAGCATTTATAACATGCTCTTTATATAGTATGACACTCTTTCCCACCTTGCTTTCGCAAACCATGGCTAACCGAATCCTCGGGTGCCTGCCAACAATCTCATACCATGGAGTAGTGCCTATTTATTTGTCTATCTTTTTGATGTTATAATGGTCTAACCAACTCTTTGAAAAATTAATGACGAGTAGATGAAGCATGCAAGTCAGGGTACTTAAATAGTATGGAAGACAACAAAGCCAACTACTACTCCTCATGAGCCGAAACTGGGGCATAAAACAGGAATAATTTTGAAAGTTTAAAGGTAGCACATGAGAAATTTACTTGGAGTGGCGGTTAAATACCACATGTAGGTAGGTATAGTGGACACACTTGGAAAACTTTGGTTTTGGGGAGTTGGATGCACGAGTAGAGCTCATACTCAGTACAAGAGGAGGCTAGCAAAAGACTGGGAGCGACAAATTAAGAGAGCAATAATGGCCATAATCATGCATAGGGACAAAAACATTATTAATCAAAGCATAAATGGTGTTACAAGTAAGAAAACTAAATGATCATAGAGGCTATAAGTGACTGGTTTGTAGTGATAAACATGGTGTAAGCATGCGCCAAGTCAACCAAATAAAGCATTCGAAGGAGAACACCACAAATTTATGTTTCAGTGTGATAAAAAACTCATGATTCTTTTAATGCCACATTAAGCACTCTCAGATATTTGAGACAATTCATGATACAATAATAAATACCAAGCATAGAATTAAAATAACATCCAACATGACATGATAAAGTCTAGCCACAGTCTAAACAAGCTTCTATTTATACCATTATAAGCATGAAATATTTTACTCTTCTCCAACACCAATTAACTTGTTTGAATAACTCTCATAGATAATATTCATCAAATATCAGAAAGATAATCATATATAACTAAAGCAAACTAACAAACTCTGAACAAAATACGAGTGGAAAACAAGGGCTAAACGCAGTACTAGCAAAAAGTGAACACTCACAGAACAGTAAGAATGAAAACTAGAGTGTCCCGAGCAATGAAAACAAAGAGTGTATCTCTCCCACAAAAGAATGATAGGCTCCAAATATATTTATTGCAGCAAGGAAAACAAAATAAAACAAAACAAAAAATAAAAGACGCTCCAAGTAAAATTTATATGATCTGAGCGAATAAAAATATAGTTTCACCAAAAGTGACCTGATAATTTGTTGATGAAGAAGGGGATGCCTTGGGAATCCCCAAGCTTAGACGCTTGAGTCTTCTTATAATTTGTTGGGATGAACCACAGGGACATCTCCAAGCTTTGACTTTGCACTCTTCTTGATCACATTATATCACCTCTTCTTTTGACCCTTGAAAACTCACACCACATTTAATGTAATTCACACTAGAGGGTTAGTGCACAACCAAAAATTCATGTGTTCTGCATGGGAAAAATTGCTATTGATAATTTTAAACATTAGCTACAGCCACTAATGTTTCGTGAAGCAAAGAAATCCACTTGACATAATAAAATAGCAAATGCAAGAAAAGTGGCAGAATCTGCCAAAACCAGAGCAGTCTGCAATGAAGAATTTTTTCGGGGCACTTAAGTTTCTCGGATCAAAAAATTTAAAGAACGATTTTTTTTTGTAATTGGCTGAGGAATGAGCATAAAAAGTTTAAGGTCATTTTGATTTTTCTGTGAATTATACAATTTTGTATGGTGGACATCAGAAATCTGTTTTCTACACAGAAATCCAAAACTAACACCAACTTTCGCTAGAAACTTTACTTGGCACAGATAATACATGAAAATAAAGATACAAAGGAGTTGCTTACTGAATTATAAAACACCTTGACTCAAAGAAAAAATATAAAAATAATACAAAAATAAAACCATGGGTTATCTCCCAAGAAGTGCTTTTCTTTAACGCCTTTTAGCTAGGCATGGCAAAAGAAGGGATGCCTTGGGAATCCCCAAGCTTAGATAATTGAATATTCTTGAATACTTAATTGAGGCGCACTTGGGAGTCTCCAAAATTGAGTTTTTCTCTTATCATTCATCTCGTATCACCATCTCCATTGGATCTTAAATACAACATTCACATAAAACTTGACAACAACTCATTAGTAGTGTTAGTACTCACTAAATAAAATCCACTCATGTTCAAGCATTGAAAAGTTTCATAATAATTATTCAACATTAGCCAATGTATATACTAAGGTGTTCATGACTTCCGTTGTCCGTCGAAAAACTAATGAAATTAACACCAAGTACAATATTGAATAAACTAAGAAATCTGTCAAAACTGAACAGTCTGTAAAGATGACACTCGACGCGATAGTTAGGTACCTCAAATCTAAAAACTCAAAGCTAAAGAAAGACATATCATAATCTCAGGTTTACGAAAAAAAATTCAGATCAAAATACTATTCTGAGATTTATCATGATTTTTTACAGTGAATCATAGGAATTCTGTGTAAACAGAACAAGTCAGTAAAGATCGAATTATTAGACCTTTCTACGTACCTAAAATCATAAAATGCTATTCTAATGAAAGAAATATAATAAACGTTACTTTTCACTCAAGAAATTTCAGATCAATATCATGTTCTGGTGATTTTAAATATTTCATACGGTGAAGCACATAAAATCTGTTTCTGGACAACAAAGCAAAACTATCAACTTCCAAGTAACTAGAAAACTACAATTATCAATTTACTTTTATGGTAGAGAGGAATATTTATAATATATTGAAAGTAAAGTATGGGCACCTAGAGGGAGGGTGAATAGGTGCTACGAGCAATTTTAATTTTTCTTGAAGTTTAGACTTGACACAAAGTAAATTCTCTAGATAGTGCAACTAAGGTGAATTTACCTATATGGCAAGGCTATAAATCAATGCAACTAGGACAACACTTAATGCAACAAGTACTACAATAAATGCAACAAGTATAAGTAAGTAAAAGATAAGGAAACGAGGCAACCGATGGAAGCACGCGGAGACACGATGTATTCCCGAGTTCCTCCTTGTTAAGGGAGTACGTCTCGTTGGAGGGGTGTGAGCTCGCCACGAAGGCCTACTCAACGCCACAAAGGCCTCACCCTATTCTCCGGTGAACTCCGCCACAAAGGCCTAGTTCCCCTTCCACTATTGAACCCCTCTGAGGCGGGGATCGAGTCCTTTACAAACGAGTTTGGGGCACGCACCCACAACCAAATTGGGGGCTCCCAACACTCACAAATCACCAAGAGTAGCAAGAAGCCTAGGTTCTCCACAAGAGGAAACCCTAGGCAAAGATCCCTCAAGCTAATGAGGGGGAAATGGAAAACCGGTTGGTGAAGATGTAGATCCGGGGCTTCTCCTTCAATCCTCCAAGTTTCTACAAGTTTGGGTGGATGAGGTGGGAGACCTAGCTTGGTGGGTGAGCTCAATCAATGGAGTCTTCAATGCAGGATGAGCTAACCCTTGGGGAAGAAAGGGGACCTCTATTTATAGTCCCCACTTCCAACTAGCCATTTTTTGCCCAGTTTGCGACCAATCCGGAATCACCCGGAATAATTCCGGAGCAATCCGGATGGCAACAGAGAAAAATGCGATCATGTCGGAATCCATCCGGATTGGCCCGGATTGCTCCGGATTGGTCCGGAATAATTCCGAATGGCAACAGAGGAATTTGCGGCCAAGTCGGAATTTCCACGGAATAATTCCGGGCCCCGGAATCACTCGGAATAATTCCGAATTGCAACAGAAGAATTCGCGGCCAACTCGGAATCACCCGGATTGGTCCAGAATAATTCCGGGCTGGTCTGGAATAATTCCGGGCTGCACACTTGAGCTCTTTTTCAGGCCAGAAAAACATCTGTTGACCTTTAACTTCTTCACCATTTCTTCGACACCGTATATGTGCTGATTTAAGAACATATCCTTTGACAAAATAGCACACACGGTTAAAAACTTCTTAATGTTGTTAACAAACACACAAAACATAGAGATATCGAAAATGCACTTTTAATCTCCCCCTTTTTGGTGTTTGATGACAACATAAAGATTCACGTGGATAAACAAGGTAAACAAAAAGAAATGGTGTCCAAAAAATAGATGGAGCTCTTCCTTGATGTGTGTCGTGAGGCACACACTTCATAGGCTTTGCTCCCCCTATGTTTTAGGCACCAAGCCGTCTAAACAAGTTCACAATACATGCATATAGATAATAATAATGATAATAGAAAGCATGATAGTAGCAAAACCACGGGTAGGGTGACACAAACAAGTCACAAGGTTCCACACGAATAATAAAAGTTTGCAAACGATGAAAACGAAACTAAAAAACCCGGAGCACAAGCCTATAAGATCAAAATCGAAAGGCAAAAGACTCGTGCTCCCACCCTTGCAAAGCCCGTGAAAACCTAAATAGGGACTCCTTATCCCCCTTTGGCATCAAGACGCCAAAAAGGAAAAACGAGTTCAACTAACGTCCCAAGAGATCACTCGAAGTCATCTTCACCGCGGTGCTCATCTTCCTATTCCTCCTCTTCATGCTCACGACCTCCAATGTTGCCAGCGTCATCAAAGTCATCATCAACAGATTCTCCCTCGTCATCACCATCATCAGGAGGAACCCCAAAGTAGAAATCATCATCATTGATCTCGGGCATCTAAGTGGGAACATAGACAACAGCAGCAAGAGATGGAGGATCCTCATGCACAGCAATCCCAGCAGCTCTACGGTCAGCGTTCTGAATGCGACGAGTCTCCTTGGCCAACTCCCTAGCCTCGTGGGCAATCGCCCTAGTGTCACTGCACATACTGAACATGGGCTTGAAGAACTTGGCAATGCCACTAGATGGACGCTGAGAGGCACCACTCGTGGAAGCAGAAGGAAGGGCCATAGGTGACTTGGACTTGGCCCTGGTGTACTCAGGAATCTCCACACCATGAATGACAGAAGGTACCATCTTCTTGCCCTTGACCACTGGATAGTAATCCATGATATCAACTCCCAGCTTGGCATTAATGAACCTCTAAATCAAAGGGCCATAAGCAGGCTTCCTCTTCTCCATGATCCCAATGCAAATCTCATGGTACAGAAAGTCCATCACATCAATCTTCCTCTGATTTTGAGGCCCTGTGAGAAACATGAGGTTCACCATAAAGGCCCTAATAGCAGAGTAGTCACCATCCTTGATCACAATGGAGGCACGAAAGATCTTGGACAACAGGTTGTAGTAGGGGTACATGTTGGAGTTGAATGGCCTAGTCTTGTCCTGAGCATCAGGAGGATAGCAGAACTCCAAGATGGAGTTATCATACTCTGGGTTGTCATGGACCTTGAAACCATGATGACCATAGGTGGCAGTCCATCTGTAACCCAGTGCCTCAGCAAATTCAACCAAGTTGCTCGTGGTATTCTGATCCCCAGACATCCAAGTCATAGTGCGCACGACATCACCCGTGCAGTGGACAGTGCAATAGAACTGAGCAATCAGGTCTGGGCAATACTCACACCCAAAGTCCAGAAGCGGTGCCACACCCAGCTTCACCAAGCACACATGAACATGACGAAGATCACCATTCTTGTGCCTATGATAGAAGTCCATGTCAATCTGCGTTTGCTCATAGACAAGAGGGTTCTGAGTGGAATAGAAATCATCCCAACACTTTTGCTGAAGGTTAGTCCAGAAGCGAGGATCCTCACAAGTGAACTCAACAAAACGGTAAGGGTTCTTCCTCTTGATGTGCTTCCACTGAGGGATGGAGTAGGACTTTAGATCCCCTTCAGGCAGCTTCTCAATCTCACTGTCATCACGATTCCCACCGTGGTGCCCGGAGGTGCGACCCCTGGTGGGACGAGCACCTCTTCCCGCTAATGCCTTTCTCTTGACACCCGGACGAGAGCCAGAACCTGTGAATAGATGATGACTCCCAAGTGCAGGAGATCAACTGTAGTACCTTTCGATAAGTATTTGAGTGTCGAACCCACGAGGAGCTGAAGGTAAGCTATCTATTCTCTAAAGCCCTATAACCCTCTTATATGGCTGTTTATGCAAAGCAATAAGTTTGACTAGAAGGAACTAACTAATTAAAAGCATGTGACGTGGAGTGTGGTTTGTCTAGTAACTAGTGAAGCAAGTTTAAAATGCAAGTTTCTAAGCAAGTTTCACAAGTAGCAAGCAGCAAATATCTCAAGTATCTCAAGGGAGCAAGTGTTCTAGCGATAGGTGTTTCGTTCGTGTGGTTGTCACAATTAGTGAAGCACATGTTTTAGTCTTAGTTGTTTCTTCTAGGAAGGAGCCATGAATAGGTATAGTCAAGTAAATGATCTACAACCCCTTATGATGGATCATGTGGCCAAGTAAATGACTGCACAAGATTGATTAAGACATAAAGTCACACCATAGCCTTACGTTCTAAGGTCCCCTATATATATCCCCCAATAACTTAACTTTATGGCTCGGTCTCAGGTTACTGTCACTCCCAAGGCACCACCACTCCATTATGTACCGGTGATCACCTTACATGCATTCCCCAACATATGCGTGCACTCATATATTGTACATAAAGACAATCATAGAAGATAACAAACTTGTATGCAACCAATCAACGAACTATTTCACCATTGCCAAGAACAATTCACTACTCAAACATAGACGGGGAGACACAATACATCAAGGGAATATAGTATTTCATCATACATCATGTTTGCCAAGAGATTACAGTGGAGAGATGGAGCAGACCTTGCTGTAGATGTTGATGATGAACAAGCCGGAGGGGGGTGGAGCCCTCCGGGGGTGATCCCGGCGGCGTTTCCCCCCTCCGATCTTCTCCGGCGGCAGCCTTCTGTCTCTCTGTTTCGTGGTTTCGTCTCTCGGCGCCGCCTCCTCCTCGAAAAGGCAAGGGGTCCCTTTATATAGTCGTTTTTAGGTCACGAGACACTCGGGAGAAGAAAGATCGATGGCATCGGAGCCACGGGGGCAAAAAGGGGGCCTCTCACACGGCCAAGGAATCTGGCCGCGTGGAGGGTCCTCTTTGCCACCTGGTTGGCCTTTTGGCCCTCTACTTTGGCCGATGGTCTTCGTCTCGAAAATTCTGAACCGTGCTCTTTGGCCTTGCCCTTTTTGGAGTCCCGAAGCTCCCGAAAAGTCTGAAACACTAAAAAGTACGTTTTCTGGAAAAACAGGGTTAGAACCAAAAGAAGGGGGATTGTTTAGAAAATCCCCCAAATCATTATAAAACATGAATATAAGTTGCTAATATGTAGGAAAAACAAGTAATAACATGCAAAGTTCATGTATGCATTTTACATGCATCAATAGAGGACATAGGAATAGAAAAAGATGAGCGCATATGCCAAAAGGGAACAAAGGAACTCCAAAAGGTTTGATGTAGTGCAAGTTTTTCGAAATTCTGGCAGAATCCGGAAAAATTCCGGAGGTCCAGAATAATTCCGGCCGAGCCGGAATTATTCCGACTGGGTCGGATTCGTCCGGAAAAATTCCGGGCTCCTCGATCTGACTCGAGAAAGACCCCAAAATCCGAAAACTTGACTCTCTTACTGCACTAAACATTGAGGAATACCATGGAGATGATCCTAGAGGTGAACTACGTGCTGGAAATCGTGGTAGAGACAACATATGGGATAGATCTAAGTCTAGATTGGTAAATTGTTAGACTAGATCTAAGATGCCATGGGATCTACGTATAGAGATTAGAAAGATGAACTAGTTGATAGGAACTCGGATCTAGATCAAACCCTAGGAGAGATTTCATCTAGAACCAAAATCAACCAATAAAAATGAGAAATATAAGATGTCAATCGCAATACCTTCCATGGGGGATGTCCTTGTCCAAGGAGGGATCAAAAATCCTCTCTAGGGGCAACGGGGACGGATGCATCGAACTATGGTGGCTAGGGCACGGGAGAGAGGGGGAAAGTGGAGAAAGAACTGTCTCCCATGCGTGCGGGCCTATTTATAGCGAAAACTGGCAGATCCGGAATAGCCCGGAATTTTTCCGGCTGAGTCGGAATTATTCCGGATGAACCCGAAATTTTTCCTGCTGGGTCGGATTCATCCGGAATAAATCCGTCCAGACCAGGATTTGCTCCAAACAACACCAGAAATGACATTTTGGAATGGCGAGGAATGATGTAACTTTGTGTGGAGTACGGCATATGCATAGATGAACATAGGGAGAGGACAAAAAAAGGGCAAAACACAAAGGGGTTAGAATTGCTAGTCTTACTTCTTGGGGAAGATGCAAATAAGATTCAAGATGGCAACGAGAAGTAGTATTCGGAACAACAACTCAATGAACCAAAAGCAACCAACTAAGAACCAACTCTTCAAAGGAGAAGAGGGTGGTGGCCCAGGCCACCATGTAAGAGTTCATGGTATGCAACCACGAAGATATATCTTGGGGGCATTGCCATTACTCAACATTGAAGCTCACAATTCAACATTTGAAAAAGAGAGATAACAATGAATATTTGCTTTGGGCGTAATGGGGGGAGGGAGAACCCAATGTGTTAGGGCAACACTCCCTCTATGTCCATGCCTACACCTAAACCAAAACACGTTTCATCTATAGGGGTGTGTGCAAGATCCTCAAGTCAAACTCCTAGAATCAATGACATTTAGTTCATTCCTCAAGAACAAGAATCTTGCATCGTCAAGTGGCTTCGTGAAGATATCCGCAAGATTGTCCTTGGTGGGCACATACGATAGTGCAATATCCTCTCTTGCCACATGGTCTCGGATGAAATGATGGCGAATCTCAATGTGCTTCGTTCTTGTATGTTGCACGGGGTTGTAGGCGATCTTGATGGAACTTTCATTGTCACACAAAAGTGGCACCTTATCCAAATGAACGTCATATTCCTTGAGAGTTTGCCTCATCCATAGAAATTGGGTGCAAGCACTTGCGGCGGCTACATACTCGGCTTTGGCGGTGGAGAGAGATATGCAATTTTGCTTCTTGGAAGACCAACTCACCAAGGACCTACCAAGAAATTGGCAAGCCCCGGAAGTAGACTTCCTATCATCTTGATCACCCGCCCAGTCGGAATCCGTGTAGCCCCTGAGAGAAAATTGTTCCCCCTTTGGGTACCACAAACCAAATGTTGGGGTATGAACCAAATAACAAAAGATCCTATGGACCGCCATCAAATGGCTTTCCTTAGGAGCCGCTTGATACCTTGCACACACACCTACACTCAAAACAATATCGGGCCTAGATGCACAAAGATAGAGCAAAGAACCAATCATAGAACGATACAACTTTTGGTCCACATCTTTACCCTTCGGGTTACGTGATAGGTGGCACTTGACTTGTATGGGAGAAGACTTGATCTTTGCATTTTGGAAGTGGAACCTCTTGATCATATCTTGGGTATACTTGGCTTGAGAAATGAAAGTTCCACGAGCCAATTGCTTGATCTCAAAACCAAGAAAGAATTTAAGCTCTCCCATCATACACATCTCGAACCTGTCAGCCATAAGCTTAGAGAACTCATTATTGAAAGCTTGGTTAGTTGAGCCAAAGATGATATCGTCCACATATAGTTGGCATATGAAAAGCTCTTGGTGAAGAGAGTGGGGTCAATCTTCCCAACTTCGAAACCACGGTCATCTAACAACTCCCTAAGGTGCTCATACCAAGCACGAGGTGCTTGTTTGAGACCATAGAGAGCCTTGTCAAGTTTGTAGACATGGTTAGGAAAGTTGAGATTCTCGAACCCCATAGGTTGCTTAACATATACCTCCTCTTTTAGTGGACCATTCAAGAAAGCACTTTTAACATCCATTTGTTGCAATTTGAATTATGGGAAGATGCATAAGCAAGGAGGATACATATGGACTCAAGGCGAGCCACGGGTGCATAGGTTTCATCAAAGTCAATGCCTTCAACTTGAGTGTAACCTTGAGCAACCAATCTTTCCTTGTTCCTTATGACAATGCGATGCTCATCTTGCTTGTTCTTGAATATCCACTTAGTGCCAATAACATTGTGGCAATCTTTGGGCTTCTCAACCAATGTCCAAACTTTGTTGCGCTCAAAGTTATTGAGATCATCATGCATTGCTTCAACCCAATCGGAGTCCTCAAGAGCTTCAAACACTTTGTTAGGTTCCACCATATAGATATTAGCTTGATGCTCACTAAAATTTGCCAATTGGCTTCTTGTGGATATTCTAGCTTGAATATCTTCCAAGACCTTGTTGTCTTGGGAATCAATATGCTTCAAAGCTCTTCTTATCCTTTTAGCACGACGGGCTTCGATCTCCGCATTGTTGCGCGGAGGGATCACTTGATCATCTTGATCATTTGGGTCCCCATCTTGACCAACTTGGCCTTGATCATCATCATCAACATCATCATCATCAACTATATCTTCAACACTAGCTTCAACTTGAGGAGAGGATGAAGAGGATGGTTGATCTTGCCCTTGACCTTGACTAGCATGAATGATAGGAGTGGTTGCATCTTGCGTAGTGACTTGGTCAATAAGAGGAGGGTCTTCAACATGTTCTTGGTTCGGTGTAGCACTTGGCTCCTTGGCATGTTCTTCTATTGTAGAGGAGGGATCCACTTGAGTAGAGCATAGTCCTTCTCGAGTCGCCATAAGGTGTCCCTCAATGGGGCAGACAAATCCCACACCCATCCTTCCTATGGCTTCTTGAGGTATTTCAACATCTACATTAGAAACATGAAATTGCGCCACTTGGGAGCCATCATTTTCCTCGAAAACCACACTACAAGATTCTATGACAATTCGTGAGGCTTTGTCAAAGACTCTATAAGTGTGGGATTCGTCACCGTAACCAACAAATATACCCTCAATAGTTTTGGATTGAAATTTAGACAACCTAACACCCTTGATCAAATAAAAGCACTTACAACCGAATACACGGAAGTAGGAGACGTTGGGATTGTTGCCGGTGAGGATCTCATATGGAGTCTTGTCCAAGCCTTTGCGGATGTAGAGGCGGTTGGAGGAGTGGCATGCGGTGGATATGGCCCCGGCCCATAAATATTGGGGAGAAGTGTACTCCGCCAACATGGTCCTTGCCATATCCAAGAGAGTGCGATTCTTCCTTTCGGCAACACCGTTTTGTTGAGGAGTGTAAGTGGCGGAGTATTGATGACGAATGCCTTCTTCACTAAGGAATTCATCCAAAGTGTAGTTCTTAAACTCCTAACCATTATCACTCCTAATAGCCATGATTTGTACATTGTGTTGACGTTGAACTTCGTTGGAGAAGTCGATGATAGTTTGTTGAGTTTCACTCTTGCACTTGAAGAAATAAACCCAAGTGTATCTTGAATAATCATCGACAATCACCAAGCAATACTTCTTGCCACCAAGACATGCCTCGGGCACGGCACCAAAGAGATCAACATGGAGAAGCTCCAAGATCCTCTTCGATGAAATAATAGTCTTGGCCTTGTGTGCCTTATCATGCATCTTTCCTTCAACACACGACCTACAAACGCGATCCTTTGAAAAGGAAACATTTTCTTTTAGTCCGACAATAAGGCCACCTTTGTGAAGACTTTGCAAAGTTCTCATGTTGACATGGGATAAGAGGCGATGCCACAACCATCCCACATCCGCCTTTCAGAAAAGACACATTGTTTGAGAGTTGGTAGACTTCGAAAAGTCCACCACGAACAACTCATTTTCAACATGTCCCACGTAAGCGACGTCAAGAGTCTTGCTCCTCAAAAGGACCACAATATCAACATAAAAAAGACGGAGAAACCCATCTTTCCAAGAGAGCGTACGGAAAGTAAATTTTAACCAAGGGATTCGACAAGCATGACGTTCACGATAGTGATATCGGGAGCAACCACAACCTTGCCGAACCTGGATACCTTAGACGAGGACGAGTCTCCATAAGTGACGATTGCTTGTATGTCATTTGGGCGCAACTCCGTCACAAGTTCTTTGCTTCCGGTCATATGGCTAGTGCATCCACTATCAATTATCCATTTAGTCCCACCGGAAGCATAGTCCTGCAAGATATCATTGACTAGAGTTAGGACCTGAGGAGGGTCCCTTCATGTTAGTAACAAGGGTCTTTGGAACCCAAATAGCATAGTCAATGAAACCCTCAATAGGACCAACATATTTAGCTTGCACAACACCATAATAATCAACATATAAGAAATGGTGTGGATTGTTAGTTCCCGCGGAGATTCTACGAGTAGTGTTGTCCCTCATGACACCACTACTCGAGGCAACATTGCTTGCTTGTGCGGGTGTGCTATGAGTAGTGTTCTCCCTAATGACAATACCACTCGAAGCACCATTGTTGGTCTTCTTCTTGATCTTCTTCTTCTTGTTCTTCTTCTTGGCAACATAGCCAAGACCTTGCTTGCCCACTTGTGGCCTTGGAGCACTCAATTGTGGTCTAGCAATGACCACATTTGAGCTAGGGGCCACCACTTGTGGGGTAGAGACCACAACCTTCTCAACTTGAGGGCCTTTGCCTTTGAGCCTTGCAAGCTCAATCTTCAACCTAGCATTTTCCTCAATAATATTTGCATGATCACAAGAAGAAGTAGAGGTGCTAGGGTTGTAAGTTGATTAAGTTGAGTTTGAAGTTGTTCATGCAACTCTCTGAGGGAAGAATGTTGACTCTCCAAAGATTTGTGAGCCCTGGTTAGTTTTTCAAACTCCTCGGTTAGTTTACCATGACCAACCCCAAACTCGACCTTATCCTTTTTAGCCTTTTTATATTTAGCAATAGCAAGATCACGTTCCTTAGTGATTTTAGAAACAAGTTCATTATGAGTTTCTTCAATTGATTCAAGTTCCTCCTCTAGAGAAACTCTACCATCATGCTCTTCCTCAAGAGTCATATAGAGGGATGCAATTTCATCCGCATCCCTTCTTTCAACCTCACCTTTCTTCTCAAGAGCTTCTTGGGCCTCTCCCAATTGGCTCATGAGATGCTCAAAGTACTTCTTGGTCTCCCCTTGCATGTTAGACATAAAATGTTCCAAGGAGAGCCTTTCATTCTCTACTCTAAGACTAGCAAGATGTCCTAGTTCACTAGGGGTCTTAGAGTTGGAGGAAGGTGATACCTCCGAGGCCTTAGCCATGAAGCACTTGGCATTTCGTTGAGGATGATTGTCATTGGGGGATTCAAAGAGAGATGAAGATGATGGAGTAGAAGCAATAGCACGAGCGGCCACTTCATTTGGGGTTTCTTCTTCTTCATCACTCCCGGAATCATACTCCTCTTGAGTCAATAGCACAAACTTGGTGGGAGACTTCTTGTTGAATGGTTTCTTCTTGAAATGAGGTTTCTTGTACTCAACCTTGGACTTTTCCTTGCGAATTAGCTTGCCACTATGGAGTTCTCTATTTTCATAGGGACACTCCGCGATGAAGTGGTGCTTGTCTTGGAAACTGAAGCAAGACCTCACTTTTTGAGCCCCATCATTGCCATAGTGAGACTTGGTCTTCTCCTCAACAAACTTCTTGCCCTTGGGAGGATTCCTCCAAAACTTTTGCACGGTGAGAGCAATGAGATCCTTTAGCACGGGATCATAGTCTTGTTCCTTCAAGGGAGGCAATTCCTCTTCTCCTTCTTCTTCAAACTCAACCTCTCTTGACACAACCTTGGCCTTCAAATCAACCGATGCCCCTTTATGCATTCCAATGGCCCTAGCACGGTTGTCAAGAGCATTCTTGGTTTGCACTTGATAGGAGCACATTTCTTGCATCACTTGAGTTGAGGTCATGGAACAAAAATCATGTCTTCCTTGAATGCTCTTCAAGTCCGCGCCCTCAAATGGCATTAGGGAAATCATGTACTTCCTCTTGATCCAAGCATCATCAATATACTTGGCACCAACATTTGAGAAGGCGGTGGCAAGAGTCTTGAGTCTTCAGTACATGTCTACATGGTCCTCTCCATCATGCATATAGAACCCTTCGTCCTCATTGGTCAAGGCATCATATCTATTCCTTTGCATACTCTCATTTCCCACAAACATGACGACAAGAGCGTCCCATGTTTCCTTGGCGGTGGAATATTGTTGAAGATGTGGCATGTGGTTAGGACCCACGGCTTGTTGAAGAATAGACAAGGCAGTGTAGTTGAGTTGACAATCTACGGCTTCCCTTCTTGTAAGGTTCTTGGGGTCATGAGGTTTGTATCCATCACGAGTGACCCTCCAAAGCTCTATACAAGAAGAGTTCAAGTGAGTCTACATGTAATATTGCCATTCACGAAAAGAAAAAGCATCAATTTTAGGTGGATCTCCTCTAGGGATTATATGAGGATGTGGGACGGGAGGATCGGGAGAATAACTTCCGGGAACGGAGTGAAATTCTCCATATCCTTCCGTACCCTTCTTAGTGGAGTTCTCGGCGGAAGCATTTTTATGTGGTTCACCATCTACCCCTTTCTTGACGCCCTCCGGATTGTCATCCAGAGGAGTAGAGTCGACGACCTTCGGTCCTTTGGCTTTGAGAAGTTCCGCCAAGACTTGGCGCAACTCATCAAATTTGGTATCTATGGATGAGGTCAATGAATTTCTCAACTCATTGAGATCATCCATGGACACCTTAGCCACGGACGTTTCGGTATCCGAATCTTCTCCCATACTTAAACTCTTAGGCGGTTAAGCCCGATATAAGATGCGAGGCTCTGATACCAATTGAAAGTAAAGTATGGGCACCTAGAGGGGGGGGGGGTGAATAGGTGCTACGGCCAATTTTAATTTTTCTTGAAGCTTAGGCTTGACACAAAGGTAAATTCTCTAGATAGTGCAACTAAGGTGAATTTACCTATATGTCAAGGCTAGCAATTAATGCAACTAGGAAAACACTTAATGCAACAAGTACTACAATAAATGCAACAAGTACAAGTAAGTAAAAGATAAGGGAACGAGGTAACCGATGGAAGCACGCGGATACACGATGTATTCCCGAGTTCCTCCTTGTTAAGGGAGTACGTCTCATTGGAGGGTTGTGAGCTCGCCACGAAGGCCTACTCAACGCCACAAAGGCCTCACCCTATTCTCCGATGAACTCCGCCACGGCCTAGTTCACCTTCCACTATTGAACCCCTTTGAGGCGGGGACCGGGTCCTTTACAAACGAGTTTGGGGCACACACCCACAACCAAATTGGGGGCTCCCAACATTCACAAATCACCAAGAGTATCAAGAAGCCTAGGTTCTCCACAAGAGGAAACCCTAGGCAAAGATCCCTCAAGCTAATGAGGGGGAAATGGAAAACCGGTTGGTGAAGATGTAGATCCGGGACTTCTCCTTCAATCCTCCAAGTTTCAACAAGTTTGGGTGGAGGAGGTGGGAGATCTAGCTTGGTGGGTGAGCTCAATCAATGGAGTCTTCAATGCAGGATGAGCTAACCCTTGGGGAAGAAAGGGGACCTCTATTTATAGTCCCCACTTCCAACTAGCCGTTTTCTGCCCAGTTTGCGACCAATCAGGAATCACCCGGAATAATTCCAGAGCAATCCGGATGGCAACAGAGAAAAACACAGTCATGTCGGAATCCATCCGGATTGGTCTGGATTGCTCCGGAATAATTCCGAATGGCAACAGAGGAATTTGCGGCCAAGTCGGAATTTCCCCGGAATAGTTTCGGGGCTCGGAATCACCCGGAATAATTCCGAATTGCAACAGAAGAATTCGCGGCCAACTCGGAATCACCCGGATTGGTCCGTAATAATTCCGGGCTGCACACTTGAGCTCTTTTTCAGGCCAGAAAAACATCCTACCTTGAACTTCTTCACCATTTCTTCGACACCGTATATATGCCGATTTAAGAACATATCCTTTGACAAAATAGCACACACGGTTAAAAACTTCTTTATGTTGTTAACAAACACACAAAACACAGAGATATCGAAAATGCACTTTCATATATACAATATACACAATATATACAAGTTTTTAACTGAAAAGCTTTCATGGAAAGATTTGTTTTGGATTCATAGGCATGAACACAAGTGTTCAAGGTCGACCCCCACTTATACTCATCTTTCCAATCACTTTCCTTTTTGAAAACGTTTTTAGACAACACGTACAACTATTATTTTTATAATTAGTGTTCCCTATCCATAAGTAAATATAGAAAATAACTTAAACTGAAAATAAAACTACTTAGAGATAAATCAAACAAGTGCACACAAGAACATTCACCCCACGCTATTGCTCCCGGCAACGGCGCCAGAAAAGGTCTTGATATCCCACAAGTATAGGGGATCGTGTGTAGTATTTTCGATAAGTAAGAGTGTCGAACCCAACGAGGAGCTAAAGGTAGGATAAGTATTCTCTCAATTTCTACCAACCACCGATACAACTCTATGCACACTAAACGTTTTGCAATATCTAGGAAATAAAACTAGAGTAACAATACAGGTAAACAAGATAGTTTTGCAAGATAATAAATACATGAAAGTAAAGTTAGTTGCTGCAGCAATAAAGTATACTAAACTAATAGTAATATGAGTGTGGAAAAGTGGTGGAAAGTGTGATGGATTTGTCCATGATCAAATCGACAAATACAAGGTTGATATTTCTCTTTTATGTGGGAGAGGCAAAGCTAACAAGCTCTCACTATCCAATCACTGCAAGTACTTATGATTGGAAATCTATAAAACATTCGTAACTATTAGAAGATACATTAAGTTAAAAAAATACCCAACCATAGCATTAAGATGAAAAGGTTGTCTTTATCCCATATGCTTTAATCACTAGATTGAGGCTCATGTTTCTGTCACTCAAGCAACCCTCCCTCTAGCTTTCTCCACATACTACAAACCTTATGATGTGATCCATGCGCGCATAAACATATGATGGCACCATAGGACTGTAACAAATTCAATATATATCTCAAACCATCCATAGAGATTCAACAATCAATCATATGACAAAAGGGATCTACACAAACATGGCATAGATGCAATAGATCATTTGCAAATAATTTATAACGTCAAACACCATGTTTAGATAGAGCGGTCAGAGGTGTGTGGGAGGTGAACCACTGTATACAAGGAGGAATTGGCGATGGAGATGGCGGTGAAGATGGTGGAGAGGGTGGAGAAGGGGCAACACTTGAGGTGCAGGGCGGCGCCGGCCGACCATCATGGGGGAGCGCCGCCCCTTATCCCCCTTCCTCCATGGCTTCTTGGTGATGTAGATGATCCCTCCCCATGGAGATGAGGCCATGGGGGAGGCAAAATTTGTGACTTTTGGTGGCTACCTAAGAATTAGGGTTTTCCTCTCCTTATATGTGATGGGACAATGCTCCCCGGGCCTCCGATTGATGGCCCCTTGATCCATGGGCTCTTGGGCACCTCTAGAACATTCCTAGGGACTCTTCTCATCCCTAATGAGGCCCCAAAGTCGTGTCTTGTTCGAATCCATCAAATATGGTAAGAGTTGGACTCAATCATGTCACCGGTTCCCGTAATCCCGTAATCAGATATTTGTCCTCCAGTAAAACGGGTCCACAGGTCGCATACGAACTCGGATTGGGCTGTTCTTGGGCTTAAATGAAATCTATGGAAATGCCGAACAACTTTGTAAGCGATTTCATCTTCAATTGACGTTGTCTTCGGGGATCAAACTAACGATATCTAAAAATTGTTGGTGGACAGATTTCAGGGAAGCCAGAGTCCTTCTCCAACAAGTCTCCTTTTGTGTTTTCTTGTTAATACACATCAAAGTGTAAAACAAGAACTTGTGCACTTTGCAATCATTAGTAGGTTAGTCCAATAAATAATATAAAACCATAGTAAATACATAGGACAATTGGTAGAAAAGAAGCATGGAGCATAAAAAATAATAGATACGTTTGAGATGTATCAACCGCCACCACGAAGGTCAGAAAGGCTCCGTAACTCGCGAGAGATATTATTTTTAGACAATGATACGCGAGAAATATTATTGTTAGACAATGATGAGCCTACGACCTATACGAAAGCAATGATGGACCCAGACTCCGAGAAATGGCAAAGTGCCATGAGATCCGAAATAGATTCTATGCGTGACAATCAAGTTTGGAACTTGGTTGATCTTCCTGATGGTCATAAGACCATAGAGTGCAAATGGATCTATAAGAGAAAGGTTGATATGGACGGAAATGTTCATGTCCATAAAGCTCGACTTGTCGCAAAAGGTTTTCGGCAAGTTCAAGGAGTTGACTACGACGAGACCTTCTCTCCTGTAGTGATGCTTAAATCTATTCGGATAATTCTAACTATTTCTGCATATTTCGACTATGAGATATGGCAAATGGACGTCAAGACGGCTTTCCTAAATGGAAACCTAACCGAGGACGTGTATATGATGCAGCCCGAGGGTTTTGTCGATCCTAAACATGCTGGAAAGGTACGCAAGCTTCAAAATTTCATTTATGGGTTAAAGCAAGTATCTCAGAGTTGGAACATTCAGTTTGATTATGTAGTCAAATATTTTGGCTTTATCAAAAATGAATCAGAGTCTTGTGTTTACAAGAAAGAAATTGGGAGCTCACTCGTATTTCTAATCTTATATGTGGTTGACATAATACTGATTGGAAATGACATTCCTATGCTCGAGCCCGTTAAGAGCTCATTGAAAAATAGTTTTCCATGAAGGACTTAGGGGGAAGCGGCATAAATTCTAGGTATTAAGATCTATAGAGATAGATCGAAGAGTCTAATAGGACTAAGCCAGAGTACTTACATTGACAAAGTGCTGAAACGATTCAGCATGGAAGAGGCAAACAAAGGGTTCTTGCCCATGTCACACGATATAAATCTTAGCAAGACTCTGTGTCTTTCAACAACCGATGAGCGAGAGCACATGAGTAGGATTCCATATGATTCGACAATTGGATCTATCATGTATGTAATGATATGTACTCGTCCAGATGTATCATATGCTCTAAGTGATACGAGCAGGTACCAAGCTGATTCCAGTGAGAGTCACTGGACAACGGTAAAGAATATCCTTAAGTACTTGAGAAGATCTAAGGATATGTTCCTAATTTACGGAGGTGAGGAGGAACTCGTTGGAAATGGTTATACCAATGCTATTTTCCAAACCTATATGGATGATTCCAAATCTCAATCGGGTTACGTGTTCATGTTGAACGCTGGAACGGTTAGCCGGAAGAGTTCCAAGCTAGATACCGTTGCTCATTCTACAACGGAGGCTCTACAATGGAGGCCGAGTACATCACGGCATCTAAAGCCGGCATAGAAAGTGTTTGGATGAAGCAGTTCATTACTAATCTAGGTCTTGTCCCCAGTGCGTCCAATCCATTGGATCTCTACTGTGATAATAGTGGGACCATTGCGATAGCAAAGGAGCCAATGAATCACCGGAAAACCAAACACTTTATGCAGCGTTATCATCTCATTCGACAGTTCATAGAATGAGGAGAAATAAGCTTATGAAAAATACATACAGATCTGAATGTTGCTGATCTTTTGACAAAACCTCTCCCGCAGCCTAAGCATGAGGTGCACACAAGAGTTTTGGGTATTAGATATCTTCTGGATTGACTCTAGTGCAAGTGGGAGACTGTTGGATATATGCCCAAGAGACAATCATAAAGATGATGATATATCTATGTATCCCTAATTTGTAATAACGTGTCTTGAATAATATCTTTGTATTGATTGTCAAGTACGTGACTTGTTTGTGAAACTCTTTACTTACATGGTTATGTCAAACTAATAACGTGAACTCATGTTGTGAACATGGTGTTGGACTGGCCCACCTTGAGACATTACAACAATGTTAATAGTTCTCTCTACACGATGTGTTTGCTTTGTCCTTAAACCTGAGATTGTTGTATTTTTTTTGAGATGTGAATCGGCCTACTTTGGGGCTATAAAACGCTACACCGTGACAAGATAGTTATAAAGGTAACTTTAGGGTTTGTCATGAAGCATGCTGCAAGGCATGGTCAGTCAAGATGGGATTTGTCCCTCTCTTCACGAGAGATATATTTCTCTGGGCCCCTTGAGTGATCGGGTCCAAAAATGAATGGCCGTGCTAAATAAGGTTAATAGTTAACTTACTAAGGGATTTTGATTCACATGATCGAGAAAGAGTAATCATCTAGGAGTAGGATCAAATATCGTGAGGCAAACGGAATAGCAAACATGTGATGGTTCGTCCGATATGATCTTTATGCACATTTGGGAGTTGGCACCTTTTGCTAGAAGTCACTACCAACTATTGGCTGAGTAGGTGTACTCTTTCATGTCTAAACGTGCGTGAACCTATAGGGTCACACACTTAAGACAGAAGAAGCAAATTTCGGATTGGATCAAAAAATGGATGGAAATGGACTCCAGAGTTGGTTGTTTAGTGGCAGCTAATTATGGGGACGTCTATATAAAGGAGAGTAGTACGTGATATTCACGTGCGTTCGAGATCCAAAAATGTTGTATTTTCCTGCATACGTAGTTGGAGTGTTGGACTAATGCCGCAGCAAATAGCCGAAGAATCGCACGACAAAATATTTATCTAATGCACAACTGCCAGCAATGTGGTAACAAGTAACTTTTGTACCCGGTGGGTCTTCACCTTACACCTCACAATAACCGCCCAGGAGATCACCAAGGTGACACTCTTGCGAGACTTGTATATTATCGGATACGGGAAGGGCATTGTAGAGACGCTTCATCGTTTTGTGCATAGTTAGGACGCCGTATCAGCTGTCACGAGAAAATTGCACTTAACACCACGTGTTGGCGCAGTTTTTTGCACCGAACCACAACCACGATTGTTTTTTACACAAAACATCACTATTTAGGGTATCAGTTGCACGAAACACAAGTCATCTGATTAATAGCTTTAATACCTAATTAGACAGGTGGGCCCCACTCAAAGTACCTAAGTTAACTACTTCAGGCGGTGCAGTGCTCCATGCCCATGCGTACCTAGCCGCTACCAGTGTAAAAAATAGAGGATCGGATCGCAGGTGCTGGCTCTGGCTGCCGTTCTTCGCGCTGCCGCGCCTCAACCAGTGGTGTTATGTGCAAAAAACAAACGGGGGTGTGGTTCTATGCAAAAACTGCCCCAACAAGTGGTGTTATGTGCAATTTCCTCAGCTGTCAGCACTCAGCAGTCATCTTCTTTGTTCTTTGCACGCGAGCATGGGCGTATCCCGTTGTAGCTCAGCTGATCGTCGTTGCCACACCTACACGTCGACGTGTCCGCCCCGTCAAATCGCCCCTTCCTATTCTGTACGTGCTGCTGATCTAGCTCTCATTTCCATCGTTGTTGAGCTATACTTCATCAGTCATAGGTACGTGCTGCTGATCTAGCTCTTCTTTGTAGTTTAGTTGTACAACATTAGTCATAAACAAAGACAAGAAGAATATCACAGATTGCTTCTTACGCCACTTGTTTCAATCTTGGATCTATTCTGATGCTTGATATTTAAATCCAATCTTTGGCAGCACTAAATTAAAATCCATAAGAAGTTTGTCACGATTTTCTTCATTATCATGTTAATTGTTCAGATAATTTATATTCATATAATGTGTTGATATGTTGGTTTATCTTTATTTCGTATCGGGAGATGCTACAGTTGATTCTTGTGGATTCGCCCCCTATACCTAAGTCCTGGCTCTGCCCCGGCCCCCACTCCCCAACTCCAAAGCCCAAAGGGCGAGATCGAAAGCAGGGGAGCCCCGAGCATCCATCTGCCAGGCGAAGCACCGACAGCCGCTCCACCGCAGCTCCAGTTCCAACTACAAAAGGAAACAACTTGGGAACGAGGTGAGACTCGAATTGATCCGGTCCGTTTTAAGATGACACACCGAAGGCATAGCTGTGGAAGGAAACGGAAGGAACAAGATTGGCCATGGATCTGCTCTCGACAAACACGTTGGTGGAGATCCTGAGCGTCTCCCGCATAGCTGCCAGCCCCATGCCCGCCACGTCAGCCGGCGCTGGCGTGACGGCGTCAACAACTCTATCACGGAGACGCACAACACTCCAAAGCTCCTCATCTGGAGCAGGGGACGCCACATAGCCTACGTGGCCGACGACCTGTCACCGTCGTCCACGAGTAGCTGCACCGAGCTATGGAGGACCGCCGAGCCTAGGAAGCTGATTGGCACGTGCAACAGGCTGCTCTGCCTGTACCACGGAGGAAAGATCATGGACTGCATCATCACCCTGCTCAACCCAGCCACGGGCGAGACGCTATCTCTCCCGCCGCTGCCGTGCGGCAGCCCGTTCATCGGGCGCCATGAATGGAACTGGCAGGGCTGGGGCGATGCGTACAGCTTCGCGTACCACCCTACCACGCGGCAGTTCAAGGTTGTGCACGTCCCGTGCAACTATGAACAGGTCTATGACTTCCATGCCGTCCATGTGTTCACGCTCGGGAAGGCCATGTGGCGGGAGGTATCGGCCGGGCCTGGAGGCGCGATAAGCAAACTCGCCGCCGGTGTTGTCAGCGTCCATGGCATGACATACTGGGTTAGGATCACGGGGGGTGCCGCCGCGAAGATCGTGTCTTTGGATCTCGCGGACGATCGTGTCATCTCCACCACCACACCGGTACCAGCCTAACATGATTGTGGTCGTCTAGCAGAGGTGCACAGAAGGCTGGGCTATGTCCTCTTCCTAAAATGTGGGTTTTGGAAGAGGGGAATCGATGGAGCCACCGGTACAACTTCTAGAAAAGCATCGCCCGTCCGCACTTTGTGCACGGCGAGTATGTGCTGACGTGTAATTCGGCGTCGGCGGCGGTTTTTGTGCGCCGCCCTAAAGGAATGTCGTCATGCGGCAAGGATCTAACGCCGGGCGATGGCGTGGTACTGGTTGGCCAAGAGGGTGAGAAGACGCTGGTCGCAAGGATGAAGAGGGAAGACAGTGGTTACGAGCATCATACGTTTCCTCCGCCGCTCAGTATTTACGCAATAAATCGGTGAATTAACTTTGTAAAGATTTTGGAAAATGCTTATCTTAGGGGGGACCTAAGACTCGCTTAGGTCCCCTCAGCGCGTGTGAGCGAGCGAGTGCGTGCGAGCGAGTGATGCTTTGGCCGGCTCATTTAGCGTATATAGGCCCAATTAGCATCAAGTTAGTATTTTGGTGTACTATCGTTGGCTGCTTTGTGTTCATCTCAGCTCAATATTAATTCCTTTAAAAATATGAGCAGTAGGAAGTGTCTCGACCAATGTGAGACAAGAGGATGTGGAAGTCTTGATCTACCACAGTTTTTTTTTTCATTATCATTCGCTAGTAGTGCTCTAATGTACAATTGTTCCGAAATAAGCGGAAAAACTTATAAATCCCAGAAACTTCGATTCTTAGATGTCAGCAGTGCGTTGGCTACTAGCAACATGCACAACTACACGTCGCAGGAAATTCGATTTTTAGATGTTGACTCGTCTCAGTTGAGAAGAATAGAGATTACATTAGATCATGATGGGATCATTAAGTTAGAATATAAAATCGGTTGAGTTCGTGTTAAATTTGTCGTGGACGAGTATGAAGTATACTTCTTCATTTTATTTTGTTTTGACGCAACCAATAGTTCATGTACAATACGTTCGCTACGTCACGTGGGAGAAGTCACAACTTCCCTTCCTTTCCCCTTCCTCCCCTGCTACAGTAAGTCCTTGAGAGTCCGCCGTCGCCGTTGGTGCGCTCCGGCCATCCCCGCCGCTAGCGCTTGCGCTGGTTGGCGTGGTGATGAGGTAGGGTGCCGGCCCGATTTGTATAGTTGTAGCGTAGGCCGTAGATGTAGAGTTTGTTTGTTGTTGTTGCTTCTGCAGGTTTGTCTTGGCGTGATGCAATCGGGGTTGTGCCTCCGGATGCGCCCGAGCCGCATCGGCGATGTTCCTCTGCTGCCGTTCCTCCTTCTTGAGCTGCGGTGGTTGGAGCTAGGTTTGAGGAGTGGGATGCGGCGACCCTGTTCCCTCAGAAGCTCGAAGACGGAGCTCTGGTTCTGGAGCTCTTCGTTTGCCAGGATGAGAAGCTTGGAAGGTGCTGTGTTCTGCTCTCGCTTGATGGCCATGGTGGCGAGGAGCGGGAGGGGGATGCTGGTTTTCTTCCATGTTTCGCGATCTGGTGGTTCGTCTATCTGCTGCAGAGTCGAGCAAATCACGTAGTGGCAAGGTTGGCTGCTACGATCTGGGGCCAAGATGGTGGCCCATCTTCTTCCTCCATGGCGGAGGCAGTTCCGACCTCGCGCTGGTTCTCGGCGTCATGGCGCGGCCAAGTGGTCCGTCCCCGGTCTTGCTTTGATTGCCAGCGTTGGGGGTTGATCGCCGGAAGGGAGAGTCCGAGAACTTTGCCAGCGTTGGGGGTAGATCGCCGGAAGGGAGAGTCCGAGAGCTTCGTGCTCCGCTCTTGGTGTCGTTCTAGCCTGGAGAGCGCCGGCGATGGGTGGCGGAGGTCCCCCTTGGACTTGATTGCTTTCTAGTTTATGTTTTCAGGGAGTGTTCTGTAATTTCTACCAAGTCCTTGATGTACCTTGTTCCTGCCACATGATAATGGATGCAGCTCTGGGGTCTTCGGGCCCGCTCTTTGTACAAAAAATACGTACAAGACGTGGACCCTCCTCGTCCTTCGCACGGGTATGTCGCCTATCTCATCGTATCACTGTACATCTGTACCAACCGATATTACCACGACGATGTGGCACACAGGGAATCAAACCGTGCAAACCTCTCCCACGCCATCGAACCGGCCCGGGAGCAATCGATCCATGACCAACCGAGATCGAGGGTCGCACGGGCAGAGGCCGGTTGCGCCGACGCGGTTACCGTTCCCGGACTGCGTCGCCATTGACGCCGGCCTCGGCTTCATCGTCGGTGGCACGGGCGGGTCCGTGTTCCACTTCCTCAAGGCCCTCCGCAGCTCGCCCAGCGGCCACCGCTTCGCCGGTGGCGCGCAGGCCGTCCGCGCGAACGCGCCCCGCGTCGCCGGCAGCTGGACCGGCCTGCTTGTCACCTTTTGCGCCGTCGATTCGGCCATGTACTCCGCACGCGGGAAGGAGGACCCGTGGAACCACATCGTCGCCTTCGCCGGCGCCAGAGGCCTCCAGCGTATGCGCAAGGGGCCCAAAGCCGCCGTCAGATCCGCCCTCGTCGGCGCCGTATTCTGGGGCCTCGTCGAGGTTTGGCAGATCCGTATGGAGAAGTCCACCGACGATCCGCGCCACCGAACAAATCGGTTACCCCTGCTTGCTCGAACGGGGATCCATCCCGCTCCCGCACCGCCCGATGAGGTTGAGTAGGTTTCGGTCTGGTCCCTGGAGACAACAGGATTTACGCAATTCTTTTCAGATACATGGTTTGCTTTAATGAACAACACGTATACGGATGGGATACTCGGAGTTGATGGTGAATAACACGCTATGAAATTTGGCTACGATGAAAAAGTGTCGCATATATATTTAATTTGGAGTACTCTTTTGTTTTCCGTTCTTGAGTCTTTTCTTCTTTTTAAAAAAACATATTCCCTCCGTCCATTTTGTTGTGATTTGACATTTGAGGAGTGGTGCGATCAGTGAGAGTTCAGAAATAGGACAGAGACTTGTGAAATTGATCGTGTCGTAGCCTGATGGCACTAAAATGGGCAAGGCTAGTTTACGGGTGACCTAAGCCAAGGTCAATATTCCGACAGTATTATTTTCATTTATAGCAACTCGCTAATTACGTAATTTACTACTTCCTCCATTCCACAATATAAGATGTTTTAGACTTTTTCCACATTCACATACATATACATGTATCTAGACACATTTTAGTGTATATGTACACTCAAGTGAGTGTGTATCTAGACAACATGTGAAATAGCTAAAACATCTTATATTATGGAACGGAGGGAGTATTTTAGTAATCATCGTTTGTAAAGAAGTACTAATCAGATGGATAACAAAGGTAACAAACACCATAGAGGAGGGAAAGATTCTGCATATGGGTGGGCCCTTGCGCTTGTCTTATTCTGCATGTGCATTCCGCCCACACGAAGGAAAGAGCTGCACCGCGGATCAGATTTTGACCTTGACACGGTCACCCGTAGAAGAGCTATTCTGCACTAAAATGTACATTACCACCATCAAAATTCAGTACGCATAGACCGATCGATCGTCCCAAGATCCTCTGCTATTTAGGAGGATTCCTCCTGGTTGTGCCTGGCCGCCGCTGTGAGCGCCGCTCCCACGCCGTACGGCTTTGCCGCCTCACCGGGGGCATAGGCCGCCTCCGCCTCCACCGCGGCCGCTGCGTCCTCCCTCGTCACAGCCTTGTCCGTCGGCAGCTTCGCCGTCGCGTTCCACTGAGACAACACACACGAGACATCCATGCAGAGATGCAAGTTAAGTCGTTACTGCCCATGTAATGGCGCGGAGGACGTGTATATATATCCGTACCTTGAGCACGTCGGCGATGGTGACTTTGTCCTCGTCGTGCGCGGCCGTGGCGTTGGACTCCACCGCCGCCTCCGCCTGCTCGGCGACCCCACCGGAGATGGTCTCTCCCGGGCCCACGGCGCGCGCCTCCGCGGCTCGTACCGCCGCGGCGTCGGACCGCTCCACGGGATGGTCGCCCACGGCCTTCGCCGCCGCCTCCAGCGCCTCGCCGATCTTGACCTTGGTGTCGTAAACTTCGTCAACGAGGTCGCCGCAGCCCACGTGCGCGAGCCGCTCCACGTTGAGCTCGTCGGCGTCCCTCGGGGGAACGGGCTCAGCGGCGTCCAACACCCGGCGCCCCGCAAGGTTGCTCGTATTCGTCTCGGCGTAGACTTGGCAGTCTTCTCTGGTTTGGCATTGCTCCATGGCTCTGGCCCTTGTCAGAGTCCTTCACGACTGATGTTCACTGCGGGGAGCTTCTTGTTGTTGTGTGCTGCCGGCGATGGGAGCTAGCGCGTGGCTGCAGCAGATCAGCTGGGATGCCGTGACGTGGCTGGGTGGGGATACGTGTCAGCAGGAATTGTACCGTCGTTTTATGACCGAGCATGCCCGACGACACCTGGTCACCTGGCTCGAAGCGCGGAGTCTCCTCAGTCCAGATCTAAACTACGGCGGACGTGACGTCTCTTGAATTTTGAGATTTATAAATACTGCGGTTCTCCGTCTCGTATCGGCTGGTAAAATAATGTTTTTGTCTGCTTATATGTCAATTGATTGAGATTTTCTAATTTTTTTTGAAGCGCTCAAACCGTAGAACAATTGTTCTACGGCATATATTAATATATACAACTTACAAATGAACACCCCAAAAATGTTCAACCAATGCCAGTTCTCTCTAACATGGTTGAATTAGGTACAGTCTAGGAAGGTCTGAATCCAATTAACAAGAGAATTCTTGTTAAGTGGTCTACATCTATGAGATAAATTGAGTAGATCTTTTCTAAGTAATACTTTCCAAGTCATCACATTCTGAGTCTGGTGGTCAAAAATCTTGCCATTTCTAACAGTCCATATGTTCCAACATCCCATGATTAAAATCTCCATGGCAATACCTCTTGGCAATGAGTTATAGATAAGAAGGCATTCATCATAAACCGAGATGCCTCTCTTCTTATCTTGCAGAATCTTAGACCAACATATTCTTGCAAAAGAGCAGTCAAAGAATAGGTGTAAATTGGTCTCTTCTCTATGTTCATCACATAGATCACAGTCATAGGTAGGCATTTGAAAATTCTTCCTTGACAGTAAATTCCTGGTGTTCAATCTGTCATGCAGGAGTAACCAAAAGAATATCTTGTGTCTCAGAATATTAGCAGAATTCCAAATATACTGAAACACACAATGTGCTGATGGACCAGCCTTCATCATCTCATAGACCTTTTTGACAGAGAATTGTCTATTCCCTCTAAGAGACCAACTATCTCTATGGATGGAATTTCCAAGATCAATGTGGTCTTGGCATATGGTTTCAAATTGATTAAAAGCCTCCACAGATAATGGAAGGTGAAAATGTTCAGAGAAATCCTGTGAAGTGATGAATTCCTTAACAGTGATATCCTCATTTTTGCAGTAAGAGAAAAGTTCAGGGAATTTTCTTGATAAACGTTGATCCTCCCAATTATCCTTCCAAAAGAGCACTGATTCCCCTGTCCCAATCTGACAGACTGCCAATTCCTTGTATAGTGGGACCAATTTTAAGATACTCCTCCACCAGAAAGATCCCACAGGTCTGCATAATAGAGTACTGTCTGGATATTTCTCTCTGATAAATCTAATCCATGGTAACTCTGCTTGATTGAAATATTTATGAATATGTTTCATCAAAAGAGCCTTGTTCTGAATGCTGATATCAATGACACCCAATCCACCTTGATCTTTGGGTTTACATACTTTGTCCCATGCAATAAGTGCAGTACCTCTGTCTCCCATTCCATATTTTCTCCAGAAGCAATATCTCAGTAGCTTGTTAATCTGTTGAATAACAGTTTTTTGAACTAGGATAGTGCTCAGATAGAAAATAGGTAGACTTGAAAAAACCGATCTAATCAAGACAAGTTTTTCACCATAGGATAGCATGGAAGTGCATCCAGCAATTCTATCACCAATTCTTTTAATGATGGGCATTAAATCTTGAATTCTTGGTTTGGTAATAGACATTGGCATACCCAGATATGTAAAAGGGAAGACCTCTTCAGAGCATCCAAATGATTGCAGCAAGGTATCCACCTGCTCTTGCATCAGGTTAATAGGAATGAGTCTTGATTTGGCATAATTAACTCTCAGTCCAGTGAAGGCAGCAAAGTGATTCAGGAGTGTTTTGGCATGTAAAAGCTGTTGATTGCTGGCTTGCATAATAAGAATAGTGTCATCAGCATATTGCACAATAGGAAAATCTGGACAAGCTTGAGATATAATTGGAGGTATAACAAGATTGTTATGCATAGCCTCATTGAATATATCTTGTAACATGTCAGCTGCCAAGACAAAAATCAGAGGGGATAATGGATCCCCTTGTCTTACTCCTCTTCTGCATCTAAATTGCTTTCCAGGGATTCCATTTAGCAGAACAGAGGAGAAACCAGAGTTGTAGATCAGGTCAATCCATCTCATCCATCTAGAACCAAAACCCTTAGCCAATAGAATCTTCTGAATAGAGCTATGTTCAAGCATATCAAATGCTTTTTCAAAATCTAGCTTCAGAATAACAGCTTCCAAATTAGAATGCTTACAAAGGTGGATATACTCATAAACCCATGGTAAGCAATCTTGAATAGATTTTGCTTTAAGAAAACCATATTGATTATTGTGTATCAGAGAAGGCATCTTAGTTTGGAGTCTGTTAGCTAATAGCTTGGTGATGATTTTGAGGGAACAATTAAGCAGAGAGATAGGTCTGTAATCTGATGGTGAGGTTGGGCAATCTTTCTTTGGGATCAGTGTGATGAAAGAGGAATTAATGCTCTGAATAGCAATATTCCCATGATAAAAATCACCAATAAGTCTATAAAAGTCATCAGATATAATGGACCAACATGCTTTAATGAAATTGGTGTTAAAACCATCAGGTCCAGGAGTCTTATCCATAGGTAGTTCTTGAACCACTTTATTTATTTCTTCCCTAGAGAAAGGTATCTCATGATCCTCTAAGCCCTCAATACTATTAATAAGGTTGACCAGACCTATATCATCAGCAGATACAGATACCTCTTCCATTCTTAGCTTGAAGGCTCTGGTTAGAATAGCAGCCTTGCTAGTATGCTCTGTATGCTCAATGCCCTGCTCATCTCTGATAGAGGCAATAAATTTTTTCCTGTATTTGATCGTGGCTTTGACATGGAAAAATTTAGAATTTTCTTCCCCAAATTGTGCCCATCTGATTGTGGCTCTCTGTTTCCAATAAATATTCTGCTTAGTCAAAAGGTCTATAAGATGTTTTTTAACAATCTTTCTGCCATTAGACTCCCAAATGGATAGCTCACGAAATTCTTCCAGTTGATCATAGAAACCTATGATCTCATTGCAGTTCTTGATGGCTGCTGCCAGCTGAGATTTATTCCTGGACCAAATCTTCAATGCCTTGCGGAGTCTCTTAAATTTAGCAGTAATAATTTTTGCACTATCAGTTTCATGAGTCTCTTGAATCCAACTATCTTGCACTACTTGTTTGAAATCTTGGTGCTTAAGCCAAAAGTTTTCAAATCTAAAGATAGTAGCTCTAGGAATATTAAGTCCAATCTGAATCATCACAGGGATATGGTCAGAGATGGGTCTAGAGAGTGGTAGTGCCAGAGTACCAGGGAATCTGCTAGTCCAGGATTCAGATGAGAAAATCCAATCTAGCTTCTCAAGAAGTGGGGCAGCTTGCATATTGCTCCAGGTAAACTCTCTTCCTTTGATAGGTATGTCTACCAGAGCTAGGGTAGCAATGGCTTCATTGAAATCCAACATATCTTGAATATTGCCACCTTCCCTGCTTCTGTTAGAAGGATATCTAATGTAATTGAAATCCCCTACAATCAGCCAGTCATGGTCTTCAGGAAAATCAATATTCCTGAACCAGTGCAGAAAATCAATTCTATGCTCAGGAAGACATGGACCATAGATGTTGGTTAATATCCAAAAGGAATCATCATATGTAGATGTAAACTTGATGGATATAGAATATCTATTCTTGAAAACTGTTTCTCCAGTAAAATATGCCTCATTCCAGGCTATGAATAATCCACCAGAAGCACCATTAGATGGCACAAAATCAAATTTAGAGATTCTTTTGGGACAAAATTTCTTGACATAAAAGCTGTCAAAGGATTCTCTTTTAGTTTCCTGGAGACATACAATAGCACATCCAGATTCTTCAATCTTAATATACAAGGCCAACCATTTATCAAGATCATTAATCCCCCTGATATTCCAGTTCAAAATATTCCATGATCTATTATGCATTGGGATAATTATTCATTCTACATCACTGAAGACCACATGCCATATGTCCACAGCATAGCATGAACTGACAGTACTCCAAGTCCAAAAGTTACTGACAATGGCATCCATAAACAGCAAAATACTAGATACTACACAGAGAGTTCCTAAAGGTGAGCTCTCTATTCTGCTTCCTCCCCCTCACAAGGATCTTCAGCATCTCCAACAGTTGCAGGGTCCTTTTTATCTTCAGAATCCACCTCATGCTTCTTCTTCTTGTGTCCCTTGTCCATCAAAGCCTCCTCAGTGCAATCCTTAGGGTCCACCTTACAGAAAGAGATAGATAGATTCTTAACAATCTTAGCAGGGATAGTAGGTGGTACTGCATTACAACTGATACAGTTTTTATTCATGCAAGTGCTCTTTCTGAAGCCATTCTTAAGGTGGAGTAATCTAGAACTTCTCCTCACCTCTGTTTCAACCATAGGTGCCTTATCCTTTCTCTTCCTGCTGAAATGGAGTGCACAGGTAGTGGAAGCTCCAAGATCAGAGATGGGTTGTTTCTCAGGAGTCTGCAACCCAGGGGAGGAAGATTTAGTATCACATGTTGGTTCAACATGTTCAATTAATTTATCAGGAATAACAAATTCTTTATATGGTGACTCAGATCCTTCCATAATGTACATCCAAAATTTAGAGAACAAAACTGATTTGGCCCATTCAAATTTATCAGAATTGAGAAGGGCAGCAGTAAAGAAATTAGTCCATTCAATGGGAATTCTGACTACCTTGTCCTCTTTACTCCTAGGAGCAAAGTGCTCACTCCACAGCTGAGCTCCCTGATCACCTAGCAAATCTTTGTCTGAAAGTTCATAATCACTCATCATATTCTGAAGAACAGGGTCAGCCAATTCTGTCCCTAGTTTCATAGCACCTACATATATATTACTGTATAATGGGATAGGGAATCCTGGAGGTGCATCCATACCTGCATCCATATCTTGGCTCATATTCAATGCAGCTTCTGCCACAGGAAGGGGGACTTGAGTAGCTGTGATATTAATCAGATCTGCTGATTCAGTTACTTGGAGTGGATTTCTGGCAGACATGTTATTCTGTATCTCTGTATCTACTACAAGATCAGACATATTGAGTGGGGCTTGTAGATTAGTCTGCTCCAGAGGAGTCACTTGAGTCCTAGTGTCAGGGGTGACAGTGTAATCTTCAATTGGGCCATCTTCAACAGGGAACAAGGCCAGGGGCTGTGATGGGCCTAAGATAAGAGGCCCAGGAGCCTCCATCACTTCAAATTGAAGACCCATTGGCGCCTCAATTTGCACAACAGGGAAGTTCAAATCAATAGGGATCCTATCCACTTGAGGAAGTGGATTCATCTGCTCAATAGGTTGCATGGCCTCAATCAAAGGGGGGGGGACCTCTAGGGAATCCACAGAGTTGTTATCAATTCTGTCATCAGTAACTGTCAGATTACTGCTATCATCTTCTTGTGGGTTATCAGCAACATTGGGTGCAGGATCCATAAGATCATTGAGCTCTAGAAATTCCCCAGCATGAAGCTCCAAATCAATATGGTGTGCATGAAGCTGCATCTGCCAGGGATCAGGCATCTGATGGTTATCTGCAATGGCATCTTCAATATTCATGTGAATAGGGTGATGCACCACATGCTGAGCTGGATTCAGAGCTGCTTCTTCCATCATGACATCATGAGCAGCAATAGGACCAACCATATGATTGTTCTGGTTAGGGTGATGGAAAGGTTCAGCAGGGGCAGGGTGTGGGTTACCATCAGGAGGGATGTCATCTTCCTGTGGTGGACCACCACCTTGGAGCATGTCTTGAAGAATAACCAATGGGCAGGTCCAAGATTCACCTACAAATAATTCTGCACCCGAGACCACCAAGCTCAAAGGGATATCAGACAAGTTGTCAACACGAATTTTGATCATGACAGAGGCGTCAGTGGATTTCACTCTGTCCCAGACTAGCAACTTGCCAAAACTTCTAACTGCATTCGCAATCTCTTTCGTGCTTCGGAGGTCAGCTGGAAAACCGAAGATCTGAATCCAAACTTCTCTGCTCAGATTAAATCGACGCCAGTTCATGCCCTCGTCATGTTTTTCAAAAACCAGATGAACATCGTCACAAGGGTGGGGACTGTTATTCACAAACCAATCCCTTTCCTCAATACTCACAAATCTGACATATGCTTGGCCAAAGGGGCATCTAGTGATGGACTTGTACCTCACCCTTCTTTCCAGACGGAGAAATTCATCCATAATCTCATGAACATTCTGGAAATCAACCTCACCTTGGGGCATAGGAACAATGGTGAGGATGGCCAAATCTTCGTTGGACAGTCGTCGTTCCCCGTGGATGACGCGTGCACGAGCAGGTCTGCCTTCCACAACCAATGCAGCACGGTCTGGAGGGAGGAAAGGAGCCGGATCAAAAACGAAGTTCGCCATCTCCGATTCAGTTCCTCTTGGCGCAGCCGATGAACTCGAGAAAACCCTTGAAGGTGGAGTAGAGGAGGTGGAACGACTGGAAGTTGTAGGTGCTCTGTTTGGAAGCGGTGAGGGGAACAACTGCTCTGTAATCTTAGCGTTTTGCAAAGCAATCAATTGCTCCCTGTCTGTCCGCGAAATCACCGTTGTGTTGTCATCTCCATGGCGCGTAGAACGAGGAGCCCCCTGCCTCTGTCGATTAGTTTCCATTTCTTTCGAGCCAGGTTGGGCCGGCCCAATAGTCCTCGGAGAAAACCAACAGTTATCGGCGATATGACCCCATCTATCACAAGCCCGGCAACGAATACGATTAGGACACTTAGGCCTGTTATGCTGGTCAGAGAAGCAACGGACACAATAAAGTTTGGGCCCAGAGACATAAATTCTATTTGAAACAGTAACTCCCGCTCTTGAAGTGCCATGATTATCATTATGATTCCGCTGATCCCTCCCAAACGAATTTTGAATTTGTCTATGATCATCATAGAATCTAGGCGCTTGAATAACATCCGCATATGATCCAGTAGATCTTTTCTGAGAAACAGTGGTCCATTCCTTCTCTTGTTCTTGCAGGTATAGTTGGTATTCTTTGCGGGAATCTGGTCCACCTCTACCCCAAAGCCAAAAACTCATACAGAAAAGAGAATTGAATATGTTTCCACCTTTAAAGATTTCGAAACCCACATCTTTAGAATAAACCGAGAATCGATAGGACCAATTCTGAAGAACAATAACTTGATAAAGTGCAGCTTTTCCTCCAAAAGAAGATTGCAAAATAAGACTTACAGATTCCGCATTAAGCTTGATACGGGAGCGAGAGAAATCCACCACCAGATAGAAAGGCCTCAAATTGCTGCCTTCCTCAATCACAACTGGAGTCCCATACTTAACCTTGATGCGCTCTTCGAAACTGATGCCCAAATCGAACTTGAGGTCCGACAATGCCATGATCAGTCAATCCAATACCGAGAAGATCACACGTTTGTTTGTGGCTGTCAATACACGGATGTGTATCAGCAGATTATGGTGGTCGCCGTGGCCGGAGTGGCCAACGGCGAGCGGCTGGTGGTGGCGCCTAGGGCGCCGTAGAGCGCTGGGAGGAGCGCTGGTAGGAGCGCTGGTTCAGTCCGCACCCCTGAGCGTTGGTGGGAGATGTGACGCACGGACCGAGAGATTTTCTAATTGTCAGTAGATTCAGAAATATGCAAGTTCGTAGTATAAAATAACACATTCTCACGTCCTATATATTTATAAGAATTTTTATAAAGCAAAACCCCATTAACATGATTTAATTATTTTTCTATCTTAACATGTAACCTATCCATATCATCATATCATCTATTGTTCTAACCAATCAACTGTTTATGTCATCTTCACTAATATCTATTAATCACTACATGCAAATTACATAATATGATCAATTTAATTATGCATATTTATTTGCAAAAAACATAATGTATCACATATCTTGTAATTTTTTCTTACACATGATCTTTTTCTTAAACCATCCAGTTATTCATATTAATAATTTAAAATACATATACTATGATTAATTGTAGTTTCTAAAACGATCCCCGCAGCAACGCGTGGGGTATCTTTCTAGTATATAACTAAATAGAAACAGCCCACTAATCCTTATCCTCTCAACATGCAACCCTCCCACCTCACCACACATGTCAGCTCATCATTTTTATTTTTATAACTAAATTTCTCACCACGTCGTCAGCTAGAATAACCCACCGAGTTGCATGCATGCTGATTTGTAATAACAGCAAGAGATAATTAATAGCATAATGAGAGTAGATTCTTAAGACATCTTAGTTTAGTTCTTAGACTAGTCATAGTGGGAAGTATCATACAAAATTATCATGCACATGATACTAATATATGATACTACATCTCTAATGTATAGTATCATATAGGAATATCATAATCAGCTTCTATTTATTATTTTGTAGAATCTTAATGCAAATATGTGTTCAAGGTTTGTTTGTCATTAATTTTCTTAGTTTTGCGTGTCATGATACAGTATCCACCTGTATCCACCTATGTTACTCTAACATTCTCTCTATTCCTTAATTACATGCCACATCAGCTTTTTATGGGACCAAGTTGCATGATACTACCTATGATACCAGCACTATGGCTAGTCTTAAAACCACACAGAGCAGATCTTGACACGGCAAGGTTAGCATCCACACATGCCAAGCAACCAAAGATTTGGCGCACGGCCCTATACTCCATCTCATTCACGCGAGAATACGAGATGAACCAGAGTTACCAGACACGCTATTATTTCTATTTTTTTCCTTTTAGCAACAAATCATGTCGGGCTTTGACGCTCTTGGCGTTCCATCCAGTTTTGTTGATGATGTCGTGTTTTTTTCATCAATTTGCACGAACAAGAGGCCAGCACTTTTTTTTTTGAGAGCCACCACATATTTCATTAATAGAAAATCAAGTTACAATAAGCAACACATATGGAAACTAAAAGACAAACCAGGATAATAAGATTATCCTGAATTTACAGATAAAAACCTAATAGATCGAGAAATACAAAGTGACCCCTAAGGTCTACTACAACCACCGTAGTGAGCGGCTGTTGTTCAACTCCAGCGCCGCCGAGACGAACGCTGAAAGAAACGCCGAGCCTCCACCATAGCAAGATCCGAGAAAGCACAATCGGCAACGAGGCTTTGTGAGTCGATGAACAGGCCCGCTGCACGCAGCAAGGCACATGTTGTTGTGGCACGTCGACCGGGAGACGTCCCCGTGCTATCTTGGACCAAAATCTGTCGCCTCCCATCGACAAAGTCGGAGAGGAACGACAAATCCACCACCTTTGGACCAGCATCCTCGTTCCAGAATAACCACCTCACCCCGGCCGCCAACACCGCCGCGAATAACCACGAACACCAACGACACACGGAGAAATTGATCTCGCCAGATCTGAAGAACGGCGAGAAGACCAAACTGCCGATCCGAAGGACCAAGCAGCACATGTTGCCATCAACTCCGAGACGCCGCCGTGAAGGTCGCCGTCGGTATGGGAGTGGATTTGAGGTGGATTTATTTGCCTAGACACCACTCCCACCACCCAAACGGCGCCCGAAGGAAACACTAGGAAAACCCTAACTATAGGCCAGCGCCGAAACACCATGGTCCCCACCTCCTCGCGTAGCCGGAGTGGTCAACGAAGAAGGCAGAGACCGGCGACGACCGGTGTAGTTGGGCGCAGATGCGATCTTCCTGATCGCCACTCGGGAGCCTGGGAGAGAAATGGTTCCAAGAGGCCAGCACTTATTAACGTATCCCCTAGCTACCCAATCATTCCGTTCCAGTCATTTAGGGCCTTTTTGATTGAGAGAAATGTTATAGGATTTTTGTAGGATAGAATCCTATAGAAAGTTTTTCTTTAGAGGTTGTCTGATTCATAGGATTACATCCTATAGAAAATATTCTCATAGAAATTTTGTATGCAAATCCTATAGGAAAATAATATGAGGTCTAACCTCATGAAAAAATTCCTTTACACAATCAGAGAATCACTCTTACCATAGGATTGAACTTGATGTGGCAACCCAATCCTATAAGATTTCCGTTCCTATATTTTTCCTATCTATGAATGTATGAATCATGAATGTATGAATCAAAGGAGCCCTAGTGGCGGAAACAAAAGGTCCGTAAATGTAACCGGTGAGGCAAGCGAGCAGCCGGCCGGCTACCTTTTTAGTCTCATGTACACTGTTCACTTTTGTCGTCTTCACTCAAAATTCGCTCAGCTATTCCAGCCCTAGATACGGCCATGAGGCTCCACTCTTGCCTCTGCATTTCAAGATGCCAAGCCCGTGAGCATACATGCATCTAATATCTTCTCACAGCCTTGCAACTAGCTCAAGCTTCTGAATTTACTGCTTCCGTAATTGAAGATTACACCTTCCTCTCCCGATTTTAGTTTCAAAATGTGAGTTCCCCTCTTTTGATTGTTTTCCTCGCATAAAATTTAATTGGTCGGTTATTGCTTGATTGCTTTCCTATAAAGCGGAGAAAACACGTGAAGATCTTTGTAGGCGTGGGTTCGTCTCACTATGAGTCTTCTATCACAAATTGTCCTGATAGACTGCTACCACTACAGGAATGGGCTACTGTGCCGACGGCAAAATCTATGCCGAGGGCAATTTGTTGGAACCGTCGGCATAGACCCAAACAGAAAATTTCAAATTGCGAAAAAATTGAGCTATGCCGATGGCAATGCCGTCGGCCTATCTTTGTTTTCTTTTTTTGAGCTACGCCGACGGCTTCCGTCGGCATAGACCCGAAGAGGGAATCCCAAATTGCGAAAAACAAATTGAGCTATGCCGACGGCAATGCCGTCGGTCTGTCATTTTTTTTTTCTGAGCTACGACGGCTTTGTCGTCGACGTAACCAAGCTCAATTTTTTTTTGACTTAATCACCGTTTTGATCATAACTTTTGCATTCGAATTCGGATTTTGACGTTCTTTAGCTCGTTTCGAAAAAGAGAAACATAGCTAAATTATCATGAATATTGTTGAAGTTAAATTTTTAGAAAAAAATTATGAGAATGAACGGAACTAACAATAATGGGTTAACGGTTTCGTCTGAGAGGGTTGTGGGGCGTCTGAATCCAACCAAACTCTAGGTGGTACCATACCAAGAGTGTATAAGTGTGTTTTGGTTTGTATATGTCCAGTATTCTACTGTGTATGTTAAAGGTTTCACCGTCATCATTTTTTGAATTTGTTTGATTTTTCTATGCCTATGTTAAAACGAAGTCAAGACGGCGGGCATGACCGTTCGTAGCTAGGGCTTAAATATTGAGAAACTCTTGGTGTAACTCTGATGAAATAGGTAGTTGTGTACCTAAAAATTATTTTTTTCCAGAAATCATGAGCAAACTACGAGACACTTGTAGTTTAAATTTGCCCTGTTTCTAGCTGAATCGGCAGAAAATTGTGTTTTTCAAAAGAGGTGGATGGAAACCTTTCCAGAGACAAAAATTTGGTTATTTGTGCATATAACATGGTCTAGTATTTTCAAAAAAGTGCAGCTCCCAAGTTTTACAACATATTTGTGGTTGGTGCTTCACAAAAAAGCCATTTTTCACACTCGAAAAATAGAAAATGGTTTTTTATTCAGTAATAAAGAAAACTTTCTCCGTGAACATTGTCCGTGTTTCCAATATGCATGTTTGTGTGGAATATAGGCACATTTAAACAAACTATGCCCTGGATTTGGCCATAACACCCGTCGTTTGGCCCGAAACCCTATAATGTTCGTAGAAGATAGCTCATTTATGTGAACATATTTTCAACACAACTGTCGTATTCCAAATTTGTTATTTTTGGTGGATACTAGGACATATATAATGACACCACGTGAAGGTCTTGCATCGTTTTGGGGTTTTTTAAATTTTCTGGAATATTCTAAGCCGGTTTCACGGAAAAGTCAAGACGACGGGCATGACCGTTCGTAGATAAGGCTTGAATATTGAGAAAATTTTGGTCTATCTCTGATGAAATAAGTAGTTGTATACCTAAAAATGATTTTTGCCGAAAATCATGAGCAAACTATGAGGCACCTGTAGTTCAAATTTGACCTGTTTCCAACGTAATCGGTAGATATTTGTGTTTTTCAAAAGAGGTGGATGAAAACCTTTTAAGAGGCAACAATTTGGTTAATTTTTCATATAACATGGTCTAGTATTTTTAAAAAATGCAGCTGCCAAGTTTTGCAACATATTTGTGGTTGGTGCTTCACAAAAAAGTCATTTTTCACACTCGGAAAATGGGAAATGGTTTTTTTATTCAATAAAAAAGAAAACTTTCTCCATGAACATTTTCCGTGTTTTCAATATGCATTTTTGTGTGGAATATGGGCACATTTAAACAAATTATGCCCTGGATTTGGCCATAACATCCGTCATTTGGCCCGAAACCCTAAAATGTTCGTAGGAGATAGCTCATTTATGTGAACATATTTTCAACACAACTGTTGTATTCAGAGTTTTTTTTTTGGATACTAGGACATATATAATGACACCACGTGAAGGTCTTGCATCATTTTGGGGTTTTTTAAATTTCCTGGAATTTTCTAAGCCGGTTTCAGGAAAAAGTCAAGACGACGGACATGACCGTTCGTACTTAGGGCTTGAATATTGGGAAACTCTTGGTGTGTCTCTGATAAAATAGGTAGTTTTCTACCTAAAAATGATTTTTGCTAAAAATCATGAGAAAACTACGAGGCACTTGTAGTTCAAATTTGACCCGTTTCCATCTGAATCGGCAGAAATTTGTGTTTTCAAAAGAGGTAGATGGAAACCTTTTCAGAGGCAACAATTTGGTTATTTGTGCATATAAAATGGTCTAGTATTTTAAAAAAATGCACCTCCCAAATTTTGCAACATATTTGTGGTTGGTGCTTAAAAAAAAAGCCATTTTTCACACTCGAAAAATGGAAAATGGTTTTTTTATTCAATGAAAAAGAAAATTTTCTCCGTGAATATTGTCAGTGTTTCCAATATTCATGTTTGTGTGGAATATGGACACATTTAAACAAACTATGCCCTGAATTTGGCCATAACACTCATCATTTAGCCCGAAACTCTAGAATGTTTGTCGGAGATAGCTCATTTATGTGAACATATTTTCAACACAACTGTCGTATTCCAAGTTTATTTTTTTCGTGGATACTAGGACATATATAATGGCACCACGTGAAGGTCTTGCATCATTTCGGGGTTTTTTTAATTTTCTGGAATTTTCTAAGCCGGTTTCACGAAAAAGTCAAGACGGCGGGCATGACTGTTCGTAGCTAGGGCTTGAATATTGAGAAAATCTTAGTGTATCTCTGATGAAATAGGTTGTTATGTACCTAAAAATGATTTTTTTCCAAAAATCATGAGCAAACTACGAGGCCCCTGTAGTTCATATTTGACTCGTTTCCATCTGAATCGGCAGAAACTTGTGTTTTTTAAAAGAAGTGGATGGAAAACTTTTCAGAGGCAACAATTTCGTTATTTTTTCATATAACACGGTCTAGTATTTTTTAAAAATGCAGCTCCCAAGTTTTGCAACATATCTGTGGTTGATGCTTCAAAAAAAGAAGCCATTTTCACACTCGGAAAATGGAAAATGTTTTTTATTCAATGAAAAGGAAAACTTTCTCCGTGAACATTGTCCGTGCTTCCAATATGCATATTTCTGTGGAATATGGGCATATTTAAACAAACTATGTCCTGGATTTGGCCATAACACCTGTCATTTGGCCCGAAACCCTAGAATGTTCGTAAGAGATAACTCATTTATGTGAACATATTTTCAACAAAACTTTCGTATTCCAACTTTATTATTTTTGGTCGATACTAGGATATATATAATGACACAACACGAAGGTCTTGCATCATTTTGGGTTTTTTAAATTTTCTGAATTTTCTAAGCCGGTTTCACGAAGAAGTCAAGACGGCGGGCATGACCGTTCGTTGCTAGGGGTTGAATATTGAGAAAATCTTGGTGTACCTCTGATGAAATAGGTAGTTGTGTATCTAAAAATGATTTTTGCCAAAAAACATGAGCAAACTACGAGACACCTATAGTTCAAATTTGACCTGTTTCTAACTGAATCGGCAGAAACTGTCAAAATGGCCACCATGACTATTCATCAAAAGAGTTCAAATTTTCTAAAACTATCGATGTTTCTATGATATGGATGTAATATTTGAATTTCTCTAATTTTTATAATCGACTTAGACATTTTATTTGTCAAATTTCGATTTACGGATTTAAAGATATGAATTATTCCATATTAAATAATTTATTCAAAAATAAAGTAATTTCTAATATTGTATTATTATTTATTCAATAAAGATCATTATATAATCATTGTTATTTATTCAATTATTTTTTTAAATTTAAACAATAGAAAAGTTTAACATCATTCCCCACAGGTTAATATGATTGATATAATAGTAATATCAGTAAGTTCTAACATCTCATTTGAAATCTAGTTTGGAACGAACTCAAAGGTTAAGCGTGCTTGGGTTGGAGGAATTTCACGATGGATGACCGAACAGGAAGTTTGACTAAGTTAAGTATGTTGACCAGATTAATTGTGTAATTAGAGATTAAATATGTGGCTAAGTGCAATATTTCGGAATAGAATTAAAAAAAAATTCAATTTTTTTTTGGAATTTTTTTCAATTATTTTGAAAATATTATGCTGACGGCTTTGCCAAAGCCGTCGGCGTAGGGAGAGCTATGCCGACGGCTTTATCGTTGACATAGCCCTACGCCGACGGCTATTAGTACGCCGACGACAATTTGGCATATGCCTATGCGGTCTTACGCCGACGTCCACATGCACACGGCAGCCGTCGGCACAGCCTGTGCCGATGACATTTTAGCCTATGCCGACGACCAAAAGCCGTCGGCGTATTCGCTCATTCCTGTAGTGCATCTAGCTTCCGGAGTCGGTCCACTAGTAGAAAAAAGGCCTTCGGTACGCCAGCATCAGTCCCCAAACGTCGCGCACCGTGACTAATGAGTCTTTAGTCCCGGGTCGGGAGGAGACCCGCGACAGAAGGTCATACGTCGCGGGTTGGGAAGCGCGTTGCGGCGCGTGGAGGGAATTAATTCCGGTTGACCTGGCCGCCCGGGACTATTGGTCCTTTATTCCCCGTTCCCGTGGCCAACCGGGACTATTGGTCCTTTATTCCCCGTTCCCGTGGCCAACCGGGACTAAAGATCAAACTTCTCGCCTCCCCCGCGGCGGTTTTTATTTCGCGAGCGAGGCAGAAGGGCGCCATTCCACTCGCTCTCTGTTTCTTCCTCTCGCTCTCTGTACTGTACTCTCTTCTTCCTACTCATCTCTTCTCGATCCACCAAGCACACACACGCAATGGCTGAAGTTTGGCAGCAATACCAAGGTCCCACACCATGCGGCAAGGTTCTGGACGTGCTCTACACCAACAGTTCCGAGAGGCTGCCCTTGGCTCTTGGTTATTTGACCGAGCTCTATCTTGCATCTCCCGATGAACACCGGTTCTTTGGGCTCGATCTGGAGTACACGGCGAATCAGAGGGATGTTGCCGTCATCCAGATTGCGTTCAAGCAGTCCGTGTTGATCTTCCAATGGTCAAGGTAAAGCACACGTACAATCTTGCATAATTCGATTTTTTTGTTGCATGTGAAGAATACATGTGTTGCAACATATCTAACACATATCCTATTTTTGTTGTTGCAGTAGTTCAAAGCATTGTCCGGCCCTTGTTGATTTTCTTGTCAACATGGGGTTTGACTTTTGCAGCGTTGACATCACGCAAGACCGTGTGAAGTTGATGCGCATTGGTATTATGATACCTGAAGATCACTACATTGATCTTCAGAATCTTATCCAGTTGAACGGGCCAAAGACCGGGATGGCTGTCATGGCAACTACCTTCATCCACCAGGGCTACGACAGGATGAAGACTGATTTCCCCTCGAAGAATCACCGTTATTGGGAGAAGACCCCACTGGACTTGACGAACGTCAAGTATGCCGCCCTAGATGCATATGTCTCGTACGAGTTGTTCCGCATCTACTCGGCGGAGCCATAGATATGTATATATGCGTTCGATATATATGCGCGCATGTAATGGGTATCTTAGTATATATATGTAATGGATATCTTTTGTGAGAGTTATGTTTGTGTTATATGATCGACTCTATGTTATGAATGTGATCGACTCTATGTTTGTGTTATGTGTGATCGACTCTATGTTTGTGTTATGTGTGATCGACTCTATGCATGTAATGAATATTATTTGTATTATTGTTCTTCATTTTTGATATATTTTTTCATTTTAAGATTTTAAAATGAATTAGTATTATTTTTCTTCATTTTTTGATATATTATTTGTATTTTTAAGATTTTAAAATGAATTAGTATTATTTTTCTTCATTTTTGATATATTCTTTTCATTTTAAGATTTTAAAATGAATTAGTATTATTGTTCTTCATTTTTTGATATATTATTTTCATTTTTAAGATTTTAAAATGAATTAGTATTATTGTTATTATTTGTATTTTTAAGATTTTAAAATGAATTGGTATTATTGTTCTTCATTTTTGATATATTATTTGTATTTTAAGATTTTAAAATGAATTAGTATTATTGTTCTTCATTTTTTATATATTATTTGTATTTTTAAGATTTTAAAATGAATTAGTTCTATTTTTCTTAATTTTTTGATATATAATTTGTATTTATTCAAAATTAGTAATTACATCATTACTTTTGTTTATTAAAAGATTTATTTGAAATTCAAACAATAAAGAAATGTGGCATCGACCAACATGTTAATAAGATTGATATAATACTACTATCACATACATGCGTGAGAAAACTTGGATTCGGGACGGGATGGAACTCGGAAGTTAAGCGTGCTAGTGCTAGAGTAGTGGGAGGATGGGTGACCAAGCGGGAAGTTTGACCATGAGTAAGTAATTTGACTAGAGATAATCTTAGTTAGACCAAATGAATTAAAGGGAGTGAAAAAAAAGGGAGTGAAAAAAGGTGAGAAAAATAATTAGAAACCAAATGAATTAAAAAAATTACGAAATAAATCTAGTCCCGGTTCATGTGGCCAACCGGGACTAAATGTCCTCCGCCACCCGCCCACGTGGACGGGCCTTTAGTCCCAGTCCGTAAGTGGCGGGACTATAGGCGGGGGCCTTTAGTCGCGCGTAGCTAGTCCCGGTTGCCCGGACGGGATTAATGGGCCTGGCGAACCGGGACTGTAGGCCTTTTTTCTACTAGTGGTCAAATTAATGTCACCGTGAGGAAATTGTTCTTGGTTCTCCTGTCTTTCCCACAAAATTTCTGTTGTTTTTTTTCTTGAAATAATCATACTGCATGTTGTCCTTTTCTACTCAGATTCACTCAGAGCAATAAAATTACATTAAGTCATATTGTCAAGATTATTGTTGTTCTTTTGTTGATTGTGGATGGTATCTACCTTTACTAATTTTAGTATGTATTCCATGAACGGTGAGACGAGCAGAAGAAGCAGATGTAAAGTTGTCTAACACCCTAATGGAAATTATGTCTAAATCACAAGTTAATTGAAGGAGTGAAATAAATATTGATTCACGATTTCTTCGTATTACTGGCAGTGATATTAAAGGCTCCATCGATTTGACTTTATCCATGCATTTCACAACTAATTGTCATATATATGTATGGCCATGTATACTAAGATTTTTATATAGCATGTCAATGTACCCATGAAATTGCTGAAATTTTTGTTTACATCATTAATGTTAGATGTTTAATATATTCCATCACATAATGTGCATGTTTTTTTCCTTCTTTCCTCTATTGTTTCGTTTGTTTCAGTTATACCTTATCTATACACAGTTCTTATAAACTTTTATGTTTGCTAAAATTTCCCGCTGCAACGCGCGGCGTATCATCTAGTTTTAGTAAAAAAGTGAAGTATTTTTTTTCTTAATTTATCGAGACTTCAAAAAATCTGAACCACTATTAATGAAAAAAAAATATTTTTCCAGCTCCGGTGTTCTTTTGTTTTATTCCATTTCTTATCGCCTAATTGCCAACCGTAGGTTAAAAAAACTAAAGAGGCGCAGTCGCATAGAATACAAAACTACAAAAAGTAAAATTTACACACGATGTATGTGGTTTTCTTGAGTGCACCATTATGAGAATTCAAAATTTATATTTGAAGTTCCGAAAATATCTTTTAAAAAAATCAGGATATAGACAATGTTACATACTACCATTGTGTAAAATCTTAACTAGAAATATTTAATATTTCAGTCCGCACAAGATTAATAAAATATATCCTTTGAAAGTAGTTCACACTTGAAAGTATAAACTCTTCCAACCAATTCTCAATTTTTTTTGTTTTTGTTTGGCCATAATATGGATTATTTTTAAGTTGTACAGATTATGTGAGTGTTGTAGGCCTTTCATTCATTGTCACTTCCTTATCCCGGAGTTCCACCTCGTAGAGAGTCAACCATCTTTTCCGGCATATGAAGTATAGGAACTACTCCCTCACTACAAAATACATGAATTTCATTTGTCCAAACATTTATGTATATATGTATACATAAAACATGTCTACATATCTCCACATTCGGACAAATGGAAGTCATTTTTTTTGGAACAGATGGAGTAGTAAGCAAAATTTTCAATTCGTTCAATTCTTTCTTATATGGGGAGTCTGTGACATTCTTCTTGATATACAGATTAGCATTAATTTAATCTACTATTAAGGAATCTATAATGGATAGATAGGAATGTTGCTTAAAAAGGCAATAAACTGGGCGTGCACTTTACAACAATAACTTAAAAGGAGTGATGCATCAGCCGTTCTTTCCATGTGCGCGCTTCAACCCCTCACACGCGACGGTGGCTTTCCCTCTTTATGCCCACCTATTAACAACGAGTGAGCGGCGTAGATACTTATCTACCTCCTCCTCACGCGCCACGACCCCACACGAGAGCCCACTCCATCCGCCGCCCCACACGCTGGCCACCCAACTTGCCTATGATCGCCGTCCCGGCCAACCGGGTGTTTGAGATTCTTGGGCCAAAAGAAGTTGTCCGCGATCTCTGCCATCGTAGCCTTGACGGAGACCTCCGCGCACGCCACCTGGACGGAAAATATGACGTCCTCGAGCTCCGCCATGGAAGACATGGACGGAGTCTTCGCAAGCGATGACTTTCCCAATGCTCGCCCCGGTTGTTGCCTCCGATGTTGACATTTTTGTTGGATTGGCAGGGAATTCACTCAATCTAGCTCTTCCTAATCTTCAGGGTGGAGGATTGGTGCGCCGACGGTCTTTAGTCATCCATGGTGGTGCCTACATGGACAACACTTAAGGTTGACTTTTTTAGCGATTTTATCACGGATTTTATCGATTTTGCACGTGGTTTGCGATTTTGCTACATTCAAGCATATTTTTTTTGTTGTGTAAGTGTGGAATTTTTTTACAATAGCATACTCTCTCCGTTTCTGAATGTAAGGTGTATATTTTTCTGCACGAATATTAAGACGTGGGAATTTTGGCATACTATAGAATCATTTTATCTTACAAAAAATCGCGATAAGGAGTCCCTATTAGATGCAAATTGAACACAATATGTCAAATCCCTATGAAACTCATTTATGGATGGCTAATGTTGCCAGTAAATGTTAATAAACCATATATTTTAGAACTTTTCTAAAAACATTATACACCTTACATTCAGGAATGAAGATAGTATATGTTATGCTAGAGAGACATTGTATGTTTCATACGTGTTCCTGTAGTGCTGGATGAGTAGGATATGTTGTTTAGTTTTTTTTTTTGTTACAGACGATGACAATTTTCTAACATTTTTTGTGCGGTCTATGGGGATTTGTTGCATAATTTTTTTCTTACATTTACTTGTCTAAAATGTATTTTTTGCCACCCGTCGCTTTTTTCTATATTCGTCATATTTTGCTACATACTACATGTGCACAAAAAAAGTTTCATTGAGGTTTTTTTGCTACTTCGGTCAGACACATTTTTTTGAAATTATTTCTTCTACATGAGATGTTGCATACATGTCTAAAAGATGTTACACGCGAAATATTTTTGCTGCATTGATCAGAAACGCGAGAACATTTCACTTAAATAGATTGAATGGCGCGGAAGGCGACTTTAACAACGCATCGCTACGGTCGGCTGACTCATAGGAGTAACTTTAGGGCATAGGGGAAGGAACTTATGGAAAATAGAGATCAAAGGAAACTTGGCCTACTAGACTTACATGACTTAAAAAATGAAGTTGGAAAAGGGCTTGCTTTCTGTCTACGGCCATCCTATAGCATTGTCCCATCCATGGCGAGGGGTAAGCGCGTGTGTACTTCCTAAGAAGAGCGCTAAGTACTTACTAAATAAAGGTATGCTAATCTTTTGCATGTTTAAGAATACATCATTATCTACAACCTGATTTTTTTAGATTTGTTTTGAACTTCAAAATATGATTTTTGAGGTTTTTTAATCAAAATATGGCTACCTCAAGTCCAATTTTTCCATATAGAGCATATAGATGATATTGATCATGAAAAAGAAGCTATTGAAGTTAACAATGAGTAACCTTGTCGGAAACCTAAATTATGCATTGGGTAGGTTTGACGATATTATTAATTTTTCTTTACATTAATGAAATGTCATGTTTTATTCTCTCTCCGTCCCAAAAATGTAAGGCACGCTATTTTTATTTTTATGTTGGTCTTTAGGTCTCATATTTCACCACTAACATATATTAAATTATATGGATTGAGAATATATAAATGGTACCATTGGATTCATCGTGCAAAATTGTTTTATTTCATTTATCATTATACTAATTTTATGGACATATTATAAGCACAAATCTTGGTCAAAGTTGTACGTCGTTGACCCCCCTCCCCCCAAGTCTAAGGACACATTATAATTCGGGACGGAGGGAGTAGTTTACTCACATACACAACATCAAACACACCTGCCCAAAGTTTGTTGCTCTTTTACACCAAATAAAGGATTGTATGTCATGTCAAGCTTGTTCCATGGAAAATAAGTGTGACCACCATTTTTGCAGATACATGACATTGATTTTTTTCTTCTTCTTTGAAGCTCCATATAATAAGAAAATAAAGAATAAACTAAAGTTAGGAATGAAAATACAATACAATCAGAAATATTTCTTAAACTTTTTAGTCTAGAATCTATCTCGTAGTATATTTGCTCACACTAGAACCCATCGGTCTAAATTAATTAGTTTCAACATAAAAACTTTACCTGATCGTAACTAGATAGGTCATCACATAATTTATTATTTTTTCTTATGTTTTATTCAAGTTGAAGTAATCATTGAAGAATTATTGTTGGTATATTTAAAAAGGTATAACTTATAATTTATCTATATAACATCCACGCGGTCTGAATATCCCAATTTTAACTCATGATTTCTGTAGAACATGTCATTGCGATATCATTCACTCCCTTGGTTCTATTCTTATTTTTGGGGACCATGCTCTAACCTCAACTCACCTGGTGCCTCATTTGCTTGTTAGTTTCTGCTTGCAAGAAGATACGATTCTTATTGAGGCCGAGCTTGTTATTTCCTCCTTCTATGCTCTTGGTAATGAAACATGACACTTGTCTTTTCACATATCTATCCATGTCAAATATGTGCTGATTTATTTTTTTGTTGCGTTCTCACACTGTCATTTTACTACACCCTATTTTTTTTGTCCATGTGCTTTTTTCTCCCAGAATAAGATGGGTGAAAAGATGTCGACCAAATATTGTTTACTCGAGTGGTTTAGTTACCAGAGGGAGTGCCTTTGAAATGCACGTATTTGTAGTATGATTACTCATTCTTACTTTGTATTCTCTGTCATTTTTCTATCACTATTGGCTTTTAAATTTAGAAGGTATATACTTTCTTACCGTGACATATACTTTACTCCTACAAGCTATTCTAAATGAGCAAGGTTAAGTTATGTTGTTCCATATATAACACAAGTCTCACACGAAAGCTTGATGAAATTACTCAATAAGGATCACATGTCATAGAGCAAGGTAATTGTTTGTTAATGTAATCCATTAATTTAGTTACCTTGACTCTTGTAGAGAAGTGATGCACTCCTACCTTAAATAAAATGTTTACATCATGTCCTACAACATATTACTTCAAGCTGTAATCTTGGTAGACTGCGGCTCATTTCAGGTCATCTGTCGCGTTTTGGCCGACTGATTGTGGGCCTTTGACGATGTGTTCCGCTGACTACGAGTCCTTCCTTATTCCCGCGTGCACTGCAGCTGACGCTGACCGCTGGCGAGCGGTGCGGAATTGCGTTTCGACATGTTAGATTGTTGGCTGTTGCGTGTGTTGATAGTTTCTGGCATGGTGGCCCCTGCTTCGTGAACCCCGGTCGTCAATGGTTGGAGATAGCCTTTGCAGTTATTTTCTTTTACCGATGGTGGGGGGTCGTCTTCCCTGGGTCTCTCTATGGTGATGCCCATTTTCGATTGATTTGTATCTACGGGGGAGTTTGTTGGGCCGGATTTTTCCCTGGTGCTTCTGCTCCTTTGATGCCGATGTGTTCGATCGCGGGTAGGGAACGACAATGGTCGCCATCGCCTCTGTTTCTGGCGGCCCATTAGGGCTGCAGTTGTAGGTTATTTCCCTGGTTACTCCTTTTTTCTTTGGTGTCTGTATTATCTAGGTAATTTAGTACTTGCTTTTTAGTTTTATTCTTCATTGATTTTTTTATTTCATCTCTCTAGTGGGTGTCGTTTGTATTGGGTGTTTTTCTTTGTCCGTAGTCCATCTAGTCGGTTTTCGTGTTTGTTTTGTTCTGTTCTTTTCCCTTTCAGGTTTGTTTAGTGCTATTTTTTGTGTTTATTTCTGTTTGGTTGGTTTGTTTTAGTTTCTTTGGCGTTTTCAATGGCTGACATAACATCTGGTCGGTTGCAGGGGCCGTGATAAGCGAGCGTGGGGAAGCAACCAGCGTCGTGTCATGCTGTAACATCCCAGTGTTTGGGAGGTTGTAAGGATCTAAATTTAATATGTGCATTTGCAAAGCATGCATCTAAAAGTACGAGAAATTTTGGCGCGAAAGTTTAAACGAATCAAAGTGACCAAAGTTTCACTTGACATGATGAAATAGGTCTAGTTCATCTAGTCAAGAGTACATTTGGAATGATCTTTATAACAAGTATCTTAAGAAACCAAATCATTTGGTTACACAAACCATACATTGGTTTTCACCAACGCAAACTCTCAACAACCTTAACCACAAGTCTATAAGTGACTTGGGATAATTCACTTGGTAACTATAACCAAAGAGGGGTGAGTATCCAAATCACATAAGTGATAATCATACTTTCACAAATGAGTACTACACAATTGAACCATCCCATCAAACGAGATGCTATGTCCCATAAAAGAACAACCCTCTAAGTTATCAATTCATTTACCCAACATCTTTCTAAATCATGTAATAACTATTAAGTGAACCTCCACTAGTTAATAATAAAGGTTTGATAGAACACAAATGTTACCCACAAGTCTTAACTCAAAACCCACTAGTGGGAAATGATATAATAATTGTATTAACACATTTATTGAATATGTACATATCTCATCAATCATAAAAGGAGTACCTACAAGAAGAAATAAATCTTCTTCAACTATTGATAAACCTTGATCATTACATATGACATTCTCAAATCTCTATATCTGAATTATGAATGACAAAGTTAATAAAGAGAAGAATATAAAGTAAAATTATGACACCAGAGAAAAAACTATCAATTATGACATAAGTCATTAAACCCCAATAACCTTCTTATGCTCATTGTCTCAATCATCTTATAAAAGTGAGCATATGAGGTATCAACACATCAATGAACCATGTGATCAGATTACTACTAAGTTATTATTCCATATGCATTTCACACTTCTATTCAAATCAACATTCAACAACTAAAGTATCTCTGGATATAATTAATGGATAACATCAAGTTAGAACCTCTATCAGAGGAAGTAAATTGAAAACTAAGTAAACCCATCATGTATGATATAATAATATATCTTATGGGAAACAAAATAACAAGTATATTGAAGAAGAATAAAGGCTTAACTAAGTCTTGATCAAGATCTTTCTACTTTGTCTAGATTATCTTGTTTTCCAATCTTCTCTAAATCATTCTGCAAGAGAAGCAACCCACAAGAAAGAAGGAACTACCGCAGGAAGATCTTCAAGAAGATTATTTATAGTGTTCTAGAAGTGCTACCCCAATCTACTATAAGAGTATTTGGAAACTCTTATATCTTGATCTGATCTTATTAACTCTCTTGAAATAGTGTGATACTCCAATGTTAGACTTATATAAAAGTAGTTTGGTAACAAGCCTGTACACCTTGTTAACAAATCACTTTTGTATACTCAAACAATTGAGTGTCATACACAAACAAACAGAAGGATGAATAATCTAGTACATCTTAGCCTCTTGTTTATGAAAAGTAATTTTGGGACAAGCCTTGCAAACTTGTCAACAGATTCTTCTTATATGCTTAAGGATAACTGATGTCATAAACTACACCTACACTCCTTTTACCATCAATCAAGAGAAATAATAACACTAAGGAAACAAGAAACCACATTATAATCATCTAAGTAAAATCTTAGCTTGGAGTAATTGGTTATCTTCACCACAAGGGTGAGACAGTGAAGGTGGAATCTAAGAGCTGAATTTACTTGCTATCGAACAAGGCAACATCTGAAGATAAGTGGCAACCAGACACAAAAAAATCAGGCAACATAAGACCACAAGAATCAACAGTGCCTCAATAAGGGATCATAAGAAATCATCCAGTGAATCATTAGGATATATTAGAGAACCAATAATTTCTGTCAAGCTCATCAGAGATGAGGAAATCATAAAGATATCTTTAATTGAAACAATTATCAAATATGAAATAATAACCAGACATTTCATCCACATGTCTTGGTATGTGGAGGTTAATGGTAACAAACTTAACACCTTGTTTTCCATATCCTTTTCATACATAAGACTAACAGATGATAACAAAAAATCACCTACACATAATCATGTAGATGATTACATGTTCCAAAACAAACATGGGATAATATACATATTGGAACCTATGTGGAAAACCAGCAAATAAGATTCAAAAGCCACTCTTGTTTTCCACTTGATCAAGTACCTAAAATAATAAACATGATTTACACACACCTCGGTATAATGCCAACCAAAATTGCTAAGAGTTTTAGCTGTGAAAATAACATAGTATTATAAAAAGAAAACAAGTTCTTTCACCCATTAAAATCATTTGGTGTGACATGGAATAAAATTCCATGTTAAATGATTTTCATAACAGTGCATAGAACTAGTACCAAATAGTTTTACTAAATTACTCTCTATAAGGAATTGTATCCAATATGATCCTCTTATAACACACCACTTGGGAACCCTATGTGTGTTGTGTGAAGGTAATATTCATGCATAAAATAAATTTTAAGACATTTAATAAATTGAATTGAGTGAAAACAATAAAATCACTTAATCTAGCACCCTAAATTTCTCAAAATCACCAAAACAAAACATGGTGAGGTTGCAAATTTGATGAGGTTTCCAAATATAATTTTTAATAAATTTTCTATTTACAGATAGACCCTGAAAACAGGGGTTTCTTTTTAGTTTTAATAACAGAAGGACCAATCCGCAATTTATAGAAACTTTTTGGGGGTTATGTGAGAAACCATCGTCTTCAACCTTTGACAGTAGGCCGAGTGTGTGTCGTCGCCGTAGACGTTGTCGTGCCACCTCCTGTGTGCCTCCCTGCTCCCGATGATAAGATCCCAGAGACGTACTCGTCGAGCTCTACCTCTCCATCGCCATCTTGCTCTCTCTCTCTCTCACTCTCGTTTCCTCTCTAACCGAAACCCAAAACCTAACCCTAGCCGCTCACGGTCGCCGTAGCACGCCGTCGCCTCCGTTCACCCCGCGTGGAGCCGAGAGCATCCCTGGAACCGCCATCATTCCCTCCTCCTCCTCAACCACGCATGGATGCTGGGAAGCACGGGATGGGCCGAATCGGAGCATCTTCTCCGAGTCCGGCCGCCACCAAATTCTTCTCGCCGTCGTCGAATCCGGCATCGCCTCGTCTCCCCGACGATTCCATCGAGCTCGTGGTGAGCTACTGGTTCTTGTGCACCCTCCCGTTCTTCCTCTCCCCTATTAGTTTGTCATAGATCCGACGACCGCCGCCGTCCTCCGCATTCGAGCTCGCCGCCGGTCACCCAATGACCATATGGCCCAACCGCTGCCACCCCTAGGTTCGTTGAGTCGCCCTCTACTTAGAGGTACCAAGAAATCGGGCCAATCCACAGCAGATCGACCAATTGCAAACCCACAGTAGCAATTTCCTCCGGTGATGACTCAATCCTGACGTTAGCATTACGTCATAAATTGATTTTCCATTTAATTAAATTCAATTTGCCTCGTGGACCCACCTGTCATTTTAAAAACATATAATAATTGAAAGTTGTTTAATCAATATCTTTTATTCTGTTTATGAGAAAATATGAAAAAATATATAAATGTTTAGAAAATTATAATCTAAATTTTTATCAAATTTTAAAAAATGTTTGATAAAATTTAAAATTAAATATTTTCTTTAATTAATTTAAATCATTTAAAATTCAAAAAATAATAAATAATTCATAAAATCAGAAAAATACAAGTTATATGCCAAATTGCTCCAAATGACAAATATAAATCATATATGATGTTTTAAAAATCATTTGACCAAGTTTTCAAGTGTGCAATATTTTGCCTAATCATTTAATTCATTTAAAATTAATAAATTAATATCTTATTCAAATATTTTCAGAATACTTCAAATGAGATACCAAATTAAAGAGAAAAATATTTTCAACTCAAATATGTCAAACACAATTTTTCTTGTTTAACTTATAAATTTGTTTCTAAAGGTATAATGGAATTCTATAATATTCCATTATAACCAGCAATAACTACCTTAATATCAGTTTCCTTATTAATAAAACCCACATGTTTTCACACCTACTAAACCTATCATCACAAGTCATTAGCAAGTATTGTGATGATAGAGTTCTCTATACTAGTTCATCATTTTCAAATAAACTTGATGTCATTAGTTCTACACTTTTGAACATAAAACAAAATGTGTTCATTACCTTTTCTATAGTTGTTTTTCATGTGTTGTTGTTCTGTTATCTAACCAAGTAATAAACACTTATACCTAAACACAATAACAATTGTTTATTAAGTAAAGGTGAAACACATCAAAGTCTAAAAGAAGTAATAACCACATCACCACAAGTAATGAAACAATACACCTAAAACATGTGTGATTAAGTTATCGTATCAAACGTGACTTACACTTGTAAGCTGGGGTATTTTACAGGGTATTTCGTGATGCATCTCATTATTATGCATGTATCATCTTGCCAGTGTTTTCAGTAGTCCTTACTGGGACTACTTTGCTATCTTTCAGATGTCGGGATTTTCTACGAGACCCTTGAACCCGAAGATATGGATTATTATTGTCATTATTTCAATCTCAGGCAAGTTACTCACTTGCTCATATCCTTTGCAGGATTTCATAACGAACTATTTGCAAAAACACCCTATCGTATTACCACCTATGCTCAAAAGAATGCATGATCCTATTTTTATAATAATATGACTAATTGAATGACTACCGAAGTGGTAGTGTTATGTTTGGTGGGCGGATGGAACCATGGTAAGATGAATAGATCAAAGGAAGGTTCCATCTGCATGGGAAAGTATTACCTAGGATTAATCACAACTGCCGTCAGGATTCTTGCGCCGTAAATTCGCGTTAACCATGGGTCTTCTATGGGGGGATTAAGTCAGTTGTGATCTTCTCTCGTTTGCATGTCGACGGGCTGCCAGAGACGTACGCTGTAGGTCTTGCGAGACTACATGCACATGGGTGGGATCCCTTAATTCCCACGGACTCTGCGGTCTATGATGGTCTGCCAGGGGCACCTAGATATCCATCGTGAAGGGTGGAATCAGGGGTTCAACCTGCTGGTGGAAATGGGTGGGCATGCGTTGTGCGGAGAAGCACGGTTTGGCTTGGACCAACAACCGGGCCCCACACCTGAGTGGGAGTGGATAGGATCTCGAACCTGGTTGTGCAACATGGTCTTGGTCGCACATGGGTAAAGTAACGCACCTCTGCAGAGTGTAAAAGGATGTGGCATGTTACCCGCTGTTCCTGGAAGGAGCTGCGAACGCCGCAGGAAAGGCAACTCCATGAAGTTCTAGTCCTGTGAAGATCTGGCGGGCATAGTTTTCGGAATTAAAAGCAACCTCTTGAAGAAAGATTTACAAAAACCTTGCATGAGCTTATGACTCTTTCGAGTCTAAAGCTGTAGTTAGTGCATCAAACCACCCACTATATATCATGAACTTGCTGAGTAACGCTCGTTACTCATTCGTTAACGTTTGACCCCCTGCTTAGAATTGAAGTCCTATGGAAGTCTTCATCGAGAAGCCATCGCAGTCTAAGGAATCTAGGTGGAGTCATCTCTTACTTAGCTAGTAAAGCATCGTCATCAACAACGCTGGTGGAGGAGAAGCTATCAAGGTGTAGGTGAAGACCATTCTTGGACTTAGCTGTTACAAGCCATAGATTAGGGCTGACATCAGCCGTAGTGGATTTAGTTCTGAGCTAGAGTTCTTCTCCAGCTTGGATCTTCGAATTGCTTCTTCTGATGTTTCATTTGTACAAGATCTTCTTTGATTCTTCAAAGGGATTCTTGAGATTTTTTAATGAAGTTTGCATCCTATAGTTTTGCCTGGTCCTGCTATGTTTCTGTTGTACTACTCTGAGGGATGTAATATTCACGGATAAGTCCTTGTGTGAGTATTATGTCATCGACTAGCGCACTACACATGCAATGGTGTGCTGGGTCACCTCACACACCGTGTTTGACGTCGACGTCGGGACCACGGTCTGCTTACATTTCTGTTCCGGGTGGTCGCCTCTTGGGGCTCCTTTGGTTTCCTCTTTGGCGCAATTTCCTGTTGCCTAGCCTGTTTTTGGGACGTCCCACCGGTAGGCGATTTGTTTTACTTGTCATCTGCTAGACATCTCCATCTTGATTTTGTCAATCAATAATGATTAGCACATATTAACTGACCGTAGTTTTGATACACTTATCAATTTTCAACTTATGAGAAGTATTTGGGGTGTGGCTTGGAACATGCTTGGACTAGAAAAGTTGTTTATGTTTTTTTCGATCCGCATTGATAGTTATGCGTTTTTACAAAAACACTTAGAAAATAGAGACTAATTTAGAACACATTGTTGAAAGTTCACACAAAAAAAGGAAGGATGACGAAAGATCAATATGCCTTTTGTGTTCTTATGATCATAGAATTGTAATACACTAAAACTATCAAAATTGATTGGGGATGTCAATATTATTTATCGAGGATTGTGAATTTATACTATGAACAAAGCTGGCATCGGTTACTTGTGGCCCCCGATGAATAATTCCTTTCCGAAGCGAACACAGATCTTTGTCGGGAAGAATTACTACCAATAAAATTTAGGTAGTTAGCAAAGTTCTATCTAAACTTGCTCTCAGCTGATGCATGTCCAAACCATTCGATTTTGTTCGGAAGAAAATGCGGATATATGGGATGTTATAAATGTGTGAGGGGTGTTTCTCAGCCCGTCAAAATCAGGCATTTTTACCACTTGCATAGTCCAAACTATTATAATTTTTTGCCATTTGCTTATATTTTGAATTGTTTATTGCAGAAATGAGACAGTAGGGGTTATGATCTTGCTGTGCAAGTTGATGGGCCTTTACATGCATTAGCGGACCCAAGAATGTTTTATAGCTCGGGTAAACAGTTAAATCAAAAGTTTAAAGTGCTAATTCTTTGTCAAATACGCATTAATATACATGTGCTTGCATTCAAAGGAATGTTTTAGTTGTTGGAGCTGCTCTTCAGATGCACAACTTAGCCAGATAATGGTGAAATTGTTTCTCTTCAGAGGAATCATTCTAACAGGTAAGTTTGGCTAATATTTTCCTGCATTCAAAGGAATGTTTTAATAGGTAATAGCTAAGACTCACGATTAGTGTTTCTGCTTTTTTTTTCTTTTTTTGTATGACAAAGCAAAATCTTGCAAAATTTTCATTGACTCGCTCCTGCTTATGGCTCCTAATTCTTTTGTGGTCCTTCATTTAAATTGGTATTTTCACATAAATTATTTATCATTGTTTTGTATACTACTTCTCAATGGTAAATTTGTTAGTGTCGGTATACCTAAAAGGGACACTCTGAGACCTTACATACCTTCATCAAGGACATTCTAAGGACACTTGTGATCTACGTGTAGGATGTCCTGCTTTCAGTTGTACCTATTCAGTTTAGTAATGATTCCCCTACAAACTTTGTTTCCATGCATTCTCATTGTCTAAAAAAAATTCTTCACGGAATGTGGGATGGGTTGCTCACTAGAATGCTTTTGTGTAGACATAGTAATGGGTTCCTTGACACAGAATATGTCCAAATCCTCGGTTTTGAAATCAAACTTATGTTTAGTCTTAGGGAATTAATATTAGATGATGCCTTCATATTCCATGTATGTAAAAGAGGAACATGTTTAAAAGTTATGCATAACTTCATTACATATGTTGATATGTTATGCATACCATTGGTGGTCTCTTGATATTCCTCTTTGAATAGATTTATATATGTTGCATACATACATTGGCACCATAATTTTGATTGTGCATTTTTTTTGTATTCCTCTCTCAAAATTGAAATCATTTTATGTCATTCATGTAATATTTGGGCATTAATAATAACATTATCAAGCATATAAATTTCATGGCATCACCATGACCTAGGGTTTATGTTGTAATCAGATTACAACCTGTAAAGTTTTCATGTAGGAGCGGGGGAGCAGCGGATCTCCTCCCCTATTTACCCTAGAAGCGATTTTACCCGACTCTCATGTTTGTGGTGCTTGCTCCCCGACTCCACCTAAACACGAGCGAAAAGTTTCCATTGATCTGTATTTCTTCAGGTATGTATTCATCCTGAACAGAAAGGTTCACATTAACGTGTGTTTCTTCAGATACATATGGTGAGAGGATAGTGTTGCATGTTGTTGTAATTCAAAAAAATCCTTTACTTCTTTTTAGGATAAATGATCTTTCAAGCTGTACCCCAACATCATCCGCTTCATTCCGAACCTCATTCCTTATTATATCGTGTGAGTTCACATGTCTTCATCAGAAGTGTAACTTACCCCATTCACGGGATTGCAAAACAATTAATTGCACCGCATAGGCTCCATTCCTTCAGCAACAGTTTTGTATGAGGATTGTTGACCGGCATCATCTTAATTTGAACTAAGACCAAAATGGTACTGAAGATCATTGTCATCCAAAATTCCCGAGAGGTAAGGTTGGAGCACATCAGTCTTGGTGGTGACACGGTCAATATGTGCGAGTCGAGTGGTAGCGCAACGAAACAAATGATTGAGATGTGTATGTGTTGCTGATGGGAGGAGACGAGATGGAAAGAAAATGAGTGATAGTGAGACCACGATACGAAGTCCAAACAGTGATAAGCAATCCAAATGCCCGTCATTACTCGCTAAAGCTGATCCATTGCATGATTGTCGAATCATATAAGAGTGTATGCTACCTTGCCTCTTCATTGGGCAGACTCCCTTTCTTGATTCCTTAGGTTGACCACATCTGAGCTTGTCTAGGGTTACCCCCGGTAAAAAAGCCCAGACAAAAAGAACCAATCGGCGTCCCTATTTGAACGTCAAGAAAAAAAAAATTTAGTGTACTGACTTTCTATATTACCTATAAAATATTTAATTAAAATCTTGCTCAAGCCTGGGCGTTCGGTTAGACCGAACTGATCAGTTTGGTTCCTTCGGGTTATTAAAAAAATTCGGGTTTCAGTTTTCATTCATTTAAAAAAGTGCTAACCGATAGTTTCAAGTTTGCGCTTCAGTTAATTGGTAATCTACTATTTTTCAAGAGGTTGTTGTAGTGTGTTAATTTGACTCAGTGGAGCTTTTCAGTACTCTTAAGATCGCCCACAATTTTTCATCAAGTTTAAGGTTAACCAATCAACTAACATCATTAATTGTGTGGTAGCACAACCCAACAAGACCATCATATGGTTATCATAAGTTGGCAATTTTGACAAGATTAGTTGTTCGCCTTGATTGAGCTGAACGCCAGATTGTGGAATTGAACTCGATACATTGCTTGTTGTACTATTTATAATCTCGCTGGCTCTATCTTCTTATTTAGTGCAAAGACCAATGTCTATATTTTTTTATTTAGTGCAAAGCCCAGTGTCACAAGAACACATAGGTTCGCGTAGTTGACATACCTTCCGCCCCATGCACATTTTTTAAAATGCCAAACTTCTAAACTTCATGTCGGAGCATGAGTTTATCACACATCGTGAACGCCATATAGGCGACATGGCGAAGAACGCTTTTCGTCTAGTGTGCATATATATTCTAAGCCTAGCACAAGCATGAGACGTGTGACGCCCCGAGATCGGGCACTATGCAGATTTCAGCATTCCCACCAAAATCCACATAATAACCGATTCCAGGTTGCCACTTGTGATAACATTACAACAGTTCACGAATAATCCACAATTACAACAGAAACAGATAGATACAAGATGACTCAAACGAGCCAGGGATACAACTGATACAACACAAAGATCCAAATAACAGCGGAAGTAACAACATAGCGTCTGGCTACGGACAAGATACAAATTGGACTAAGAGTCCTGAAGATAACCGAGAGCGTCCAATCCCTGCCCAGGCCAAGCCGGAGGGATTCCCAAGCTAACGTCGTCAGACTTCAAACCTGTTGACTGCAATATTGAATATGCAGCCACGAAAGAGATTCGTGGGTCAGTACGGTTAAGTACTGGCAAGTGGATAAACCATACTCACAAGATACCGGCGTAGCCAGTCATCACAAGATACAAATACTTTGGGTTCAACGGAAAGGAAGGGATTATTGCAAATAAGCGACAGCGGGCTGCACTAAACAACTACAGAGACTCACTACAACATCCGGCTAAAAGAGGGGGATAAGATAGCGTATCGTAACCAACTACAACTACTCACCAAACCATACCCATCCAATGTCACCCCCTACTAAGGAAGCAACCCAAGGATAACTCACACTGTTGGATTAAGGATGGATCAAGTTGTTGTGTCAATAAGACTACTTACTAGTCAAGTTATCATTAGTTAGGTGTAAGTTGTTCTGAGTACTTGTTAGCCAGTACTTTCACCAAGTCAACCATAACCGCGGAAAACACGGCTTCTCGAGAAGATTTATCCCTGCAGGGGTGCACCAATTTGGCCGTACACGTAAGAATAACCCGCCAGACGGGGGATCAACCCACCAAGCGAGGTACTCAACACAACCCAACTCTGCTTCGCATCAAGCCCAAAGCACCACGTGCTGTGCGTGCGCGGCTAATCGAGCCCCCACGAAGAAAAGGGGGACCCTCATAGCACTGGAAGACCACGCCGCCCTAAATGCCGACTACAAAAGTTCCACCCTGGCGCCAAGGGTTCGTACCTGCATATGCGTGCAGCAAATGGAAAGCCCGAACTAAGTGTGGCGATTTGGACGAGATGTGAATCGAGTCAAATTGAGGGGGGCGCCCATACTCGCTTCCCACATGCGGTTAGTGCGCTCATCATGGATTAGTAGACAAGACCCTTTTCCTATTAGGGTCGACACTAGCAGGCCTCAAAACCACGCCGGGCCTCCTGCCGATGCCTTATCATCAAATTATTATTACCCAAAAGATTAACATGTTGTTGATTGAATTGAAACCCAGCTATCAACTAAACAGGTGATATGAAAGGAACAACAAGACTTGAGCGCAAACAACACTAAGCATGCAACTACGACACGAGGGCCAACAAGGTAAACAAACAACAGTTAATAGGAAGTGGAAGGAAAAAGGCTATATCATGGCTGCAAGGTAAACATATAATAGGATCGAGACACAAGCATCGTATCAACAGGCTAGAATAAGAACAACGGAAAGAATCGGTAACAAGTGATGAAAGGCAGCCATTTGGCAGCAAGTGAGTATACTTGCCTGGTATCCAGCAAGTAGAGGTACATCCACAGAACTTGTCGTTGCTCACCTCATCTCAACGTCCTATCCGGGAAGAAGCAACGAACCTCGAACAAACACCGGATGCAACAATTACTACTACGGCAAAAGATCCAGCATGATCAAGATATGGATGCATGGCAAATTTAAGGATGCATCAGACATAAACTAGTCGACATGATAAGCAGGTTTAAATGGACCCATATGCAATTTGAGTTGCATATGAAAAGCCCATGAATTTTGGTTAGATCATTTGTTTTCCAACTAATCAACAGGTGAAGGTGGATTAGTATGATGCATGGATGATGAAAACAGAAAAATAACAACAATAGAACCAATTGGAAATAAGGTTTACCCATTTTGAAATTCACTTATTAAGTTTTGGAATTTTTGGTTACTTAAAGGTGTCACACAAGCATTTATTGTTTTCATCAAGTTAAATTGTTCAAAACAGATATCAAAGTTCATATTTGATTAGAACACAAAATTTTAGGTGGATTACATGTTTCAAATATTGAAAAAGGAATTACAATGATTTAATTATGAATTAATCAAGATTAAACAAGTTTTAATTGAATTTAATTCAAGTTTGAATATTATTTGAATTTTATTTGTTCAAAACACAAATTCAAATTCATATTTGAAAAGGTTATGTTTTTCTGGTTTGAAAACATATTTTATTTGTTGGAAAACAATTTCAGATGATTTAATTAAGCATGTTACCAATTTAATTGCTTTAAATAAGAGATGGAACAATTATTCAATTTAAATGTGGCAAACCAGGAAACAAAGTTGATATTCAAGTGTGGCATGCGATTTTGGATGAAATTCATGTTTTGAGTATTTAATTTGGAGCAACCATTTGCAAGTTATTAATTATGCCATTTAATTAACCAATTTAAGGATTATTAAATAACATTAATTTTAATTGCCCAAAATGCAAAACAAAGTTGATAAACAGAAAGTACATTGAATTTGGACTGAAAAACATATTTTATTTGTGTTATTTGAATTAACTATGAATTAATTATGGAATTAACCAAATTTAAGAGGATTTGTTTGAATTTGAAATTTGGATGTTTTTGAAATAATCAAAACAGAAAACAAAAAGCATATTTGAAAAGTTCATGAAATTTTGATTGGGATACATATTTTATTTTTTGAATTTGGAGTTTAATTGGATTTATTAGATGCATTTGAATGGCAGGAACCAAATTGTGATTTGTTAGGGGCCTAGCTGTGAAGGAATCAGTGGGGACTGGGCCATTTTGTGAAAACTGCGCCCAAAAAAATGTGTCATACACCAGCCACAGCGACCCAGGGCCGCTACCAAGCGGGCCCAGGCCACGCTGGAGTACGCACGGCGCGGGTGGAATCGGTGCTGGGGCCGTGGGGTCACTGACGGGTGGGTCCTACCCCCTGCGCGTGGTTGACAAAAATTGGGGTTTTTATTCCCTCCGCGGGGCTCGAACCCGGGATCTGTAGGGCGCGCGGAAGGAGGCTAACCAGTTGCGCTGCTGCTGAGTTGCTGTTGGTAGGTGATACGGAAGCAGGAAATAGTATGGAGTGGCCACTTAACTGAAAGTTAACAGCAAAATTCAGACGAACAGGTTCAGAGAAAGGAACATGCGGAAGCTGCTGGGGATCAGTCGCGATCGGTGCGTTCTCGAGGGGTAACAAGGGGGAACTCGCGATGTGTGCGTGGATCGTGCGTGCGGTGCGTGCCTAGGGCGTGTGTGGATGCGGACAGGAGAGGGGAAGGGGAGATACGGAGCGCTCACCTCGGTGCTCGTCGACGTTCAGTAGATGAAGCAGAAACGGAGGGGGGGATTCCGGCGACGGTGCGGCCACCACGGTGACGTCCAGCAAGCGTCGAGGGAATGGTGATGTACAGGACAACGCCGCGGTTCCATTTCCCGCCCCAGATGCTCCTCGAGGTGGCTGTGGCGATCGGGGCTATGGGGAGACAGTGGTGCTCGGTTGGGGTTTTCAGAACAGAGGAACTTGGGGGGGGGGGGAGGAAGGAGAGGAGCGATGGCGGCGCAGGGAGAAGGAGGGTGTCTAGGCTAGGCTAGGGCAGAGGGAAGGCGTGGTTTTATTGGGGCTAGGGATGGTACGGCAGGCAATCGGAGGAGGGGCAGAAGGATCACACGGTGGTGAGGTGTTCGTACAGAGATGACGTAGGGGGGAGGAAGACGACAATAGTGAAAGGGTAACGGGCTGGAAGAAATGGGCTGAGGTGGTGACTAGGTGGGCTGAGGAAAAAAACAAGAGGGAGAAAAGCTGGGCTGCCCCTCTCCTTTGGATTTTTTTTCCTTTTCCTTTTTTTTTTGCAAGAGATCAAAGAGGGAGAGAGAGAGAAAGGATTTGGGGGTTTTTCTTTTATGGACTATTTGTTTTAATTTTCAAAACACAAACTTAAAGCAAGGTTAGCATTATTTTTCACAAGATTGAAATTCTAATTGATTTAAAGTTGTTTAGTTGAAATTTTCAAATAGGGTTTGAGGGTGTTTATTTGATAATTAAAGTTTATTAATTTGCAAAACAATAATTAAAAGCAAGTTTAGTTATTGATTTCAAGATTGGTAATATTAGTTTGATTTTCAAGTGGTTAGTTGAATTTCAAATAATGTTTGATTTGGGAATTTTGGAAATAATCAAATTCTATTTAATAAGCTCAAGCAATCATACAAACATTATTGAATTTAATTTGTTTGCCAAATTTTAATCTTTAAACCCATATTGAAATATGATAAGTAGGATTGAGTTGCTTTGAATTTTTGAATTTGCCATTAGGGTTTTAACAACAGGGAAAATTTTATTAACAAGCAATTTGATTAAAACAACTTCAAACTATTGAAAAACAAATGAGTGGTTTAGTTTGCAATTTTGAACAGGTGTGAAAGTTAAAAGTGGTTTTGAATTTTGAGTTGTTTTGAAAAATAGAATGCAATGCTCATGTGATGCAAGCAAAAGAAAACAAACAACTTTCTATTAGGGTAACACCCCAGGTGTTACAGACGACACCACTAACAAGGGATTGCGCCCTCGCAATCCACCTGCTAACCCGGGAGGGGAAAGAAGTTCGACTATCGATTCTTCGTGCTTCCAGTTGATCTCCTCGACACCACTAACATGGGTTCTCGACACCACTAACAAGGGATTCTTGCTCGGAGTGACGACGATGTTCTTCCACCAGGAACCTTCCGATGATCGAACCTATTAGGTTAAAGGCTCAGAAAACGTCCACCCACGTAGGATCCTAACACTTTGAAAGACAGACAAGGGGGGAAGACTCCAAAACAAATAAGATGGGAGGGGAAATAGAATAGGGGTAAGGAGAAAACAAGAATCCTATTGAGATCTTTTCCAAAATAGTTTAGCAGAAATAGTTTTTTTTGACACTCTGGAAACAACGACCGTTAGCGAGGTTATCCTACAGGCTTTGCGGACCCGTTGCTTCGATAACCATTCGTATCGAAACAATCTCGGGAATCGGAAACCATGCTCTGATACCATTTGTGACGCCCCGAGATCGGGCACTATGCAGATTTCAGCATTCCCGCCAAAATCCACATAATAACCGATTCCAGGTTGCCACTTGTGATAACATTACAACAATTCACGAATAATCCACACTTACAACAGAAACAGATAGATACAAGATGACTCAAACGAGCCAGGGATACAACTGATACAACATAAAGATCCAAATAACAGCGGAAGTAACAACATAGCGTCCGGCTACGGGCAAGATACAAATTGGACTAAGAGTCCTGAAGATAACCGAGAGCGTCCAATCCCTGCCCAGGCCAAGCCGGAGGGATTCCCAAGCTAACGTCGTCAGACTTCAAACCTGTTGACTGCAATATTGAATATGCAGCCACGAAAGAGATTCGTGGGTCAGTACGGTTAAGTACTAGCAAGTGGATAAACCATACTCACAAGATACCGGCGTAGCCAGTCATCACAAGATACAAATACTTTGGGTTCAACGGAAAGGAAGGGATTATAGCAAATAAGCGACAGCGGGCTGCACTAAACAACTACAGAGACTCACTACAACATCCGGCTAAAAGAGGGGGATAAGATAGCGTATCGTAACCAACTACAACTACTCACCAAACCATACCCATCCAATGTCACCCCCTACTAAGGAAGCAACCCAAGGATAACTCACACTGTTGGATTAAGGATGGATCAAGTTGTTGTGTCAATAAGACTACTTACTAGTCAAGTTATCATTAGTTAGGTGTAAGTTGTTCTGAGTACTTGTTAGCCAGTACTTTCACCAAGTCAACCATAACCGCTGAAAACACGGCTTCTCGAGAAGATTTATCCCTGCAGGGGTGCACCAATTTGGCCGTACACGTAAGAATAACCCGCCAGACGGGGGATCAACCCACCAAGCGAGGTACTCAACACAACCCAACTCTGCTTCGCATCAAGCCCAAAGCACCACGTGCTATGCGTGCGCGGCTAATCGAGCCCCCCACGAAGAAAAGGGGGACCCTCATAGCACTGGAAGACCACGCCGCCCTAAATGCCGACTACAAAAGTTCCACCCTGGCGCCAAGGGTTCGTACCTGCATATGCGTGCAGCAAATGGAAAGCCCGAACTAAGTGTGGCGATTTGGACGAGATGCAAATCGAGTCAAATTGAGGGGGGCGCCCATACTCGCTTCCCACATGCGGTTAGTGCGCTCATCATGGATCAGTAGACAAGACCCTTTTCCTATTAGGGTCGACACTAGCAGGCCTCAAAACCACGTCGGGCCTCCTGCCGGTGCCTTATCATCAAATTATTATTACCCAAAAGATTAACATGTTGTTGATTGAATTGAAACCCAGCTATCAACTAAACAGGTGATATGAAAGGAACAACAAGACTTGAGCGCAAACAACACTAAGCATGCAACTACGACACGAGGGCCAACAAGGTAAACAAACAACAGTTAATAGGAAGTGGAAGGAAAAAGGCTATATCATGGCTGCAAGGTAAACATATAATAGGATCGAGACACAAGCATCGTATCAACAGGCTAGAATAAGAACAACAGAAAGAATCGGTAACAAGTGATGAAAGGCAGCCATTTGGCAGCAAGTGAGTATACTTGCCTGGTATCCAGCAAGTAGAGGTACATCCACAGAACTTGTCGTTGCTCACCTTATCTCAACGTCCTATCCGGGAAGAAGCAACGAACCTCGAACAAACACCGGATGCAACAATTACTACTACGGCAAAAGATCCAGCATGATCAAGATATGGATGCATGGCAAATTTAAGGATGCATCAGACATAAACTAGTCGACATGATAAGCAGGTTTAATTGGACCCATATGCAATTTGAGTTGCATATGAAAAGCCCATGAATTTTGGTTAGATCATTTGTTTTCCAACTAATCAACAGGTGAAGGTGGATTAGTATGATGCATGGATGATGAAAACAGAAAAATAACAACAATAGAACCAATTGGAAATAAGGTTTACCCATTTTGAAATTCACTTATTAAGTTTTGGAATTTTTGGTTACTTAAAGGTGTCACACAAGCATTTGTTGTTTTCATCAAGTTAAATTGTTCAAAACAGATATCAAAGTTCATATTTGATTAGAACACAAAATTTTAGGTGGATTACATGTTTCAAATATTGAAAAAGGAATTACAATGATTTAATTATGAATTAATCAAGATTAAACAAGTTTTAATTGAATTTAATTCAAGTTTGAATATTATTTGAATTTTATTTGTTCAAAACACAAATTCAAATTCATATTTGAAAAGGTTATGTTTTTGTGGTTTGAAAACATATTTTATTTGTTGGAAAACAATTTCAGATGATTTAATTAAGCATGTTACCAATTTAATTGCTTTAAATAAGAGATGGAACAATTATTCAATTTAAATGTGGCAAACCAGGCAACAAAGTTGATATTCAAGTGTGGCATGTGATTTTGGATGAAATTCATGTTTTGAGTATTTAATTTGGAGCAACCATTTGCAAGTTATTAATTATGCCATTTAATTAACCAATTTAAGGATTATTAAATAACATTAATTTTAATTGCCCAAAATGCAAAACAGAGTTGATAAACAGAAAGTACATTGAATTTGGACTGAAAAACATATTTTATTTGTGTTATTTGAATTAATTATGAATTAATTATGGAATTAACCAAATTTAAGAGGATTTGTTTGAATTTGAAATTTGGATGTTTTTGAAATAATCAAAACAGAAAACAAAAAGCATATTTGAAAAGTTCATGAAATTTTGATTGGGATACATATTTTATTTTTTGAATTTGGAGTTTAATTGGATTTATTAGATGCATTTGAATGGCAGGGACCAAATTGTGATTTGTTAGGGGCCTAGCTGTGAAGGAATCAGTGGGGACTGGGCCATTTTGTGAAAACTGCGCCCAAAAAAAATGTGTCATACACCAGCCACAGCGACCCAGGGCCGCTGCCAAGCGGGCCCATGCCACGCTGGAGTACGCACGGCGCGGGTGGAATCGGTGCTGGGGCCGTGGGGTCACTGACGGGTGGGTCCTACCCCCTGCGCGTGGTTGACAAAAATTGGGGTTTTTATTCCCTCCGCGGGGCTCGAACCCGGGATCTGTAGGGCGTGCGGAAGGAGGCTAACCAGTTGCGCTGCTGCTGAGTTGCTGTTGGTAGGTGATACGGAAGCAGGAAATAGTATGCAGTGGCCACTTAACTGAAAGTTAACAGCAAAATTCAGACGAACAGGTTCAGAGAAAGGAACATGCGGCAGCTGCTGGGGATCAGTTGCGATCGGTGCGTTCTCGAGGGGTAGCAAGGGGGCGCTCGCGATGTGTGCGTGGATCGTGCGTGCGGTGCGTGCCTAGGGCGTGTGTGGATGCGGACAGGAGAGGGGAAGGGGAGATACGGAGCGCTCACCTCGGTGCTCGTCGACGTTCAGTAGATGAAGCAGAAACGGAGGGGGGGATTCCGGCGACGGCGCGGCCACCACGGCGACGTCCAGCAAGCGTCGAGGGAACGGTGATGTACAGGACAACGCCGCGGTTCCATTTCCCGCCACATATGCTCCTCGAGGTGGCTGTGGCGATCGGGGCTATGGGGAGACAGTGGTGCTCGGTTGGGGTTTTCAGAACAGAGGAACTTGGGGGGGGGGGGAAGGAAGGAGAGGAGCGATGGCGGCGCAGGGAGAAGGAGGGGGTCTAGGCTAGGCTAGGGCAGAGGGAAGGCGTGGTTTTATTGGGGCTAGGGATGGTACGGCAGGCAATCGGAGGAGGGGCAGAAGGATCACACGGTGGTGAGGTCTTCGTACAGAGATGACGTAGGGGGGGGAGGAAGACGACAACAGTGAAAGGGTAACGGGCTGGAAGAAATGGGCTGAGGTGGTGACTAGGTGGGCTGAGGAAAAAAAACAAGAGGGAGAAAAGCTGGGCTGCCCCTCTCCTTTGGATTTTTTTCCTTTTCCTTTTTTTTTGCAAGAGATCAAAGAGGGAGAGAGAGAGAAAGGATTTGGGGGTTTTTCTTTTATGGACTATTTGTTTTAATTTTCAAAACACAAACTTAAAGCAAGGTTAGCATTATTTTTCACAAGATTGAAATTCTAATTGATTTAAAGTTGTTTAGTTGAAATTTTCAAATAGGGTTTGAGGGTGTTTATTTGATAATTAAAGTTTATTAATTTGCAAAACAATAATTAAAAGCAAGTTTAGTTATTGATTTCAAGATTGGTAATATTAGTTTGATTTTCAAGTGGTTAGTTGAATTTCAAATAATGTTTGATTTGGGAATTTTGGAAATAATCAAATTCTATTTAATAAGCTCAAGCAATCATACAAACATTATTGAATTTAATTTGTTTGCCAAATTTTAATCTTTAAACCCATATTGAAATATGATAAGTAGGATTGAGTTGCTTTGAATTTTTGAATTTGCCATTAGGGTTTTAACAACAGGGAAATTTTTATTAACAAGCAATTTGATTAAAACAACTTCAAACTATTGAAAAACAAATGAGTGGTTTAGTTTGCAATTTTGAAATTGGAAATTTTGAACAGGTGTGAAAGTTAAAAGTGGTTTTGAATTTTGAGTTGTTTTGAAAAATAGAATGCAATGCTCATGTGATGCATGTGATGCAAGCAAAAGAAAACAAACAACTTTCTATTAGGGTAACACCCCAGGTGTTACAAGACGTGTGCTAGCGCCCGGAGCATGCCGTGTGGGACACTACTTGGTTCTCATCTGATAGAGTTGAGGTGTCCTAAGAGCATCTCATGCCTCGGTCCTCAAACCGATTTTTTTAGCCCGCCCGGACAACCCCCGTTAGTATTGGGAGAATGATACCTAGCCAATCATGGTCTTCAAATAGTTTTTATTGACCAGACTGACCGGAAATCCCCAAATTCTAACCAAATATGGGGAGGGTTTGTGGAGAAAAAGGCTGCCTAGGCTGGCCGCATGTGGAATCTTTTCCCTTTCTTTTGTCTTTCGTTTATTATTCTCTCTTCTTCTCCATCAATCACATGCATGTGAACCGATATTTGGGGAATTTTTAGGCTACATGGCAGAAGGAGACAATTTTTGGAGGCTTCCAGGTCACTGCCCGCGAACAGTTTGGGTGTCTATATTTGGGTATGCGGTTGAAGTAAGGATGGTAATAGGTAAGGTATGGGGTGAGCAGAGAAATACCATATCCATACCCATTACTTAATGGGTAAAAAATTCTACATACCCGTACCCACGAGTATGAACTTTTACCCGTACCCATACCCAACGAGTACCCATACTCATTCGGTACCCAATGACTAGATCAACCAACACAAGTTATTCGCAATTTTAGTTCATTGATGACACATTTGACTAAAAAAATATTTATTTCAACTCAATAACAGATAGATGAGTACATGAAAACTATTTCAATTCAATTTTACATATTAGGATAGCACATAGACAAAAAAAACATTTATTTTCACATGTAAGGTCCACAAGTCACTACAAACGGGTAAGGTATGGGTATACCCACGGGTACAATGCTATACCTGTGTCCAACCCATGACTTAGCGGGTAGGGTACGCGTACTACACATGGATATAAAATTATGGCCATACCCTGGCCATGCGGGCACGGTATCTGCGGGTATAATACCCGTAGGTAAAATTGTCATCCTTAGTTTGGAGATGCTCTAAAATACATGAAAGAGAATTGTCATGATCTTATTTCTATAACACATGTTGTTGAACTATAATTATCTTAATTTATTCGAGGATTGATTGTAATATTTTAAAACATCATCGGTTTTTTCTTTTTTTGTATACACGCCGAACTTTCACAGAAGATCAATACAAAGAATTGATGGATAAAAACTATGGAAACCGGTGGGCAAATAAATATATCGCAGGCTGCAACGTATCGTCGGCATTTATTCTCTCCTTAATTGTGTATATAAAAACAAATATAATTTCCATATCTATACAGATAATAAATAGGGCGCAATCAATGCATGAGCCGTGAAGATCCTCCCCCATCGGCGTCAGGGTCTGCAAATAGCCGGCTGAATGCGCAATCTTTTCACAAGTCCGACACAAAACTGCAAAGAAGTCCAGAGAAAATACACAAAGCAGAGGAGAAAATGGACGCCAAGCTGAAGATCTTCGCAATACTGATGTTCATCTGCCTATGCAAGAGAGGTATATATGAAACCCTTAAGTGTCCGAATCCAGTTTGGATAAACTAATTCTATCAAGAAAACCTGATTGACGTCGATCATATTATTTGTTCTTGGCAGGTGCTCACGGAGAGCAGTGCAGTACGTCAGATCTCCATGTGGATCAGACCACGCGGCACCAGGTCGGAGGGTACCAGGAGTACGCCGTGGAAGTGAACAACACGTGCATCTGCACGCAGACCAACGTGAAGCTGCTGTGCCCCGGGTTCAACTCCTCCATCCGCGTCGACCCCAGCATCATCAGCCCGGACCCCGACGGCAATCTCTGTACCCTCGTCAACGGCGGCCCGGTGACGAACGCCGACGTGATCAAGTTCAACTACGCGTGGACCACCAAATTCAGCTTGGCTCCTGTCTCATCCAACGTGGCCTGCTCCTGATTTAGAGGCGGCCTTGGATTGGGATGCTTCTGCGGTGATCAATAAGCTTGTGCCAAATCGTTAATTGGTAAAGAAAAAACGCTGATCGGAGACATTACGCTTTTTTTTTTTTTTTTTTTTGAACTGGGAGACATTACGCTTGTTGACACCTGAAATGTGACGCTGTCGTTTCTGATAGAGTACGATTACGTGCGTTGGAAAACTGATGGTTTTGTTGAAAATTCGAGGCCGATTCTTGCTAATTAATCACACAAATATATTCTTCTTGATTAACAAGATAAGGCAAACTATTGTCCTGCTCACGAAGAATGATTTTGGATAGGCTAACCCTCTTAATTAGGCGATTGACATTACGCTTTACCGCTGATAGAGTCGATGCCGCCGGCCTCGCGACTCCACCCACGGACGTACATCGTCACGCCATCGCCGGCGACGTGTCGGAGCTTCCCACCTCCCCTGTCAGGCGCGCGTGGCCTTCCTCTCCCGTGTCGCTGCGGTGGAACGCAGTGTACCACGTGTCGGGTGAGCCACAAACTAGGGTTGGAGAGGTGATTCGCCGGTGCGCCGAGCGGAGGCTGGTGCTCGTGGATCGTGATAGGATCGTCGTGGACGTGCGTCATATCCGACACAATGAGGAGGTGGTCGCAGGCACACGTCTCACTTTTCCGTGCTACGTCGCGGTGGTTGGTGAACAAATCGCATCGCCGTGCGCCCAGATCCATGGCACACGTGTCCCTCAGCGACCGAGCCAGGCACCGGGCCGTCGAGCTCTGTTCCATGACCCGCCGCCAAATCCTCTCGCTGCGAGTCGGCCTGGCAGCGGAGCGCCATCGACGGTGTCGTCACGCGTCGATAGGGTTCCCTTATCTTCTCGCCCCCACCTGCCCCAGATCTAAACTCCAGGTTTGCTCATATTAGGGAGAAGGGGAGGGCGGCGGGGAGTCCGAGAGTGGTGTTCGTCCAGATCCAGCCCCTTAGATCGATTCTTCGCCACTCAAATCCTCGCCCTGCGGTTACTGAGTGGAAGGGAACGGTGCTTGGAGATTGCCGGAGCTTTTCCGCGGTGATTTCATCTCCTCCTCCACCGATGGCCTTCAACTACGATAGGCGCGGGGGCGCGGGGCCGGGCCACCGCCTAGGGCCAACTATCCCCCTCGCCGGCCGCCAGGAGGGTACGGCTCGGCTGCGTTTGATCAAGACCGCACGAATCAAGCGGGGGGCTACGGGGCACCTGCACCGAGGGGAAGAGAGGTCCGCTGTGACGACCGCCAGGACCGCAGCGACTCCAGATCCCGCAGCCGTGATCGTGGCCGCGGTGCTGGCCGTGAAGCAGGAAGAGGAAGCTTCAACAACAATCGCCTTGGCGCCATCGCCCGCGCTCCGTCGAGAAACTACACTGCTAATCAAGGTAACAGAGATCGCTGGAATCATCGTGCCGAGATGATTGAGGAGGAGTCTGACAACTCCAATGGAGGAAGGAGAGATTCGTCAGTTCCTGATCCAGTTTAATAACCCCTCGACAACTCCTCTACAGTTGTTGGAACTATAGAGGTAGGTAGAGATCAGGGGTCTGTCTCTCTCCGGAACAGATCTGGCACGATTAGAGTAGGTAGGGACTCTGGTTCTGTTACTTTCAATGATCAATCAGAGGAGGAGATGGATAGGGCTGGTGGTGATCAAGCGCCCCCTCGTTCAGTTAACTTCCAGGAGACTGTGGCTCGTTCTATTGATACAGACAATCTGTGCATCATTTGTGGTGATGTCCATGGTGACAAATTCCTGTTCAACGAGATTAAGCCATGGGAGGTTGCAGCTCCCATCGTGGGCGCAGCTATCCCTGGTGGTGGATTTTTCGTTATTCCAGACATTAGAAATGCTGCCCCCCCCCCAAGGAAATGCGTCAGGCTGTTATCGAGATCCTGGAAGGAAATCCATCAGGGAGAGAGATTGAAGAGGAGTTCTTGCAGTGGGCTGGCAGGAACTGCTCCTGGAGGTGGTATGCCAAGTCTTTGGCGGCCAAGAAGTTCTTGATGAGGTTTCCATGTTTGAGAGATATTGATGGGTGGATTCACTTCAGTGACGCTCGTCTGAGAACCATTCCTGGAGTGGTTATTGGGATTGAGCATTGAACTCCTGAGTATGGGTCCACGGGGGAGCTGGATGTTGCCTGGTTTCAGGTAAAGGGTATCCCCCTGGATAATAGAAATTGTCCAACTGTTGTTTTCATTGGCAGTCTTGTAGGGAGGACAATCCTGGTGGATAGACATAGTCTCAATAACGTTGATTATGTGCGTATAAAAATTGGAAACTCTGATGTGTCAATGGTTCCACCTGTTGTGTCCAATGTGAACATTGCTAGCAAATTCTATGATATCGAGTTTACAAGAGATATTCATGTAGCAGGCTAATAATACTACTTCAGAAACTGTTGCAAGGGCCAAGGAGGGGGGAAATCTTGGTGGTGGTGAGTCTAAACATACTCCTAAACGCGCCCGGAAGGACCCCCCCCAGCTCAAACAGATCTGTTGCTAACCCAGGTTCAGGAGGTTTTATGAGGGACGCTAGGGCCTCCTATGGCAGGCAGTTAGGGCTCTCCAACTTATCTGCATAGGGAAAAGGTGCTCCATCTGATGATAAGGGCAAGAGGAAGGCCCCTGAACCTTCTGAGAGCTATGATGATGATAGTGATGATGACTCTTTTGTTGCACATGTGCATAGGCTTGGTTATGTTCCCAATGAACAGAGACAGATGATTCCATTGCCTGAGGGATCCAGTTCTAGAGTTAATACAACTCCTGCTGTTGATTACTATGATAAATATGTGGAGTATCTGGTAGCTCCAAAACTCATAACTGCTGGAGTTGTGGAAAATCCTGAGGAGCCTCTTCAGAATGAAATGACTTATGAGGAATTTCTTAAACAACTGATCAAATCCAATAGTGATAAAGGTCACATGTGGAAAGGAATGCTGCAGCAAATTCCAAGAGTTGATCTTCAACATGTGGTTGAGACACTTGATACATCTCTTGACTCTGATAGCTTATCCAAATCAGTATCATCTGTGTCTGCTAATACAGATGAATTGCAACAAGTGCATCCCTCTGAGGTGCATATTACTGAAACTGGTAAAAGCCCTCTTATGGCTGGTGTGTCTTTGCCCACTGCTGCTGCTCCATCCTCAGTCACTCCAGCTCAACCTACCCCCTCAAGGGTCAGTGTTAGGATCAATGCTTCCAGTAGAGCTAATGAGTCGATTCTTCAGAGAGCCACCCAGGCTATATCCAGGAGGGATGAAGGTAAACCTTTGTGTTCAAATTATTTTTCTGTGCTAGCAGATAATGATGTTTTGGGTAAGGCACTTGAACTTGGTATTGATCCTTCTTCCATATCTTTAGAAACTGTTCCCTTACTTCTTGATTGGGAGGTAGCTAGGGCTAATTTGTTAAACAAAAAGGGGAATCTGTCTTGTTCTAATCATGTGGTTTCTGTTGCTCCATCACAACCTGTTGTCCCTGATGTTTTATGCTTACCTCCTATTGATGAAAGTGTTGTGGAAACATCTTCTGATAGTGATGAAATCCCTTTTACTCCTGTTATCTCTAGAAAATCTTCCAAAATCATGAAGAAAAAGCCAAAGCTTTATCCAGTTCTTCTCAGGGAGTGCCCCTTGGTGGCACTAGATCCCTTAGTAGGGTCCATGCAAACCACCCTCAGAGTGGTATTGTTGATGGACCTAGGACCAGAAACAAACCTAAGAAGTTATTATGATAGGTGTTTTCTTGAATTGTAAGGGTGTGGGTAAGAAAGGTTTTTCTACTAACATGTTGGATCTGATTAAGGAGTTTGACTTTGATTTCATTGGCTTATAAGAGACTGTGAAGTATGTTGAAATTTGGAGGAAGTTTGATCCTGGAAGTAATTACCTCTGGTTCTGGTCTCCTTCTGTGGGCAGATCTGGAGGCATTTTTTGTGGTATCAAATCCTCTAGATTTGATATCATCAATGCTTCAGTAGACAGATTCTTTGTGAAGGCAAATGTTTTAGATAAGAAAATCAACAAGGAAATTACTCTTATGGTTGTGTATGGGGCTGCCCAGGACAAAGACAAGACTGATTTCCTGGCTGCTTTTTCCAATATTTGCTCTCATTTGACTCTTCCTTCTCTTATTGGTGGGGATTTTAATATTTTGAGATACTCTTTTGAAAAAAAAAACCTGGGGGTGTGACTAAATTTTTAGATGTTTTAATTCAATTATTAAATCATACTCTTTGAGAGAAGTTGATATGTCTGGTGGTTTGTATACTTGGTCCAATAATCAGAAAAATCCCACTTTGGAAAAACTTGACAGAATTCTTATGTCATCTGATTGGGAGACTATGTTCCCTCTTACCAAGGTTAGGAAGAATCCTAGAGTCATTTCAGATCATAGTCCTCTGATTGTTGATTCTGGTGAATCCATGACTCCTAAAAGTAAAGAGTTTAGGTTTGAGAAATCTTGGACATCTCATCCTGATTTTGAGGTTAGGGTACAGAGAGCCTGGAATGTCATTATCCCCTCCGTGGATAGTGTTTCAGTTATTCAACAGAAGTTGAAAAGGGTCAAAAACAGCTTGAAAGACTGGGAGGGAAAAATGTAAGAGGAGACTCAATCATATTAAGGAGAGAGTTGACCGTGGAGCTGAATGATCTGGAGTTACTTGAGGAGAAAGGTGTCTTGTTTGTTGAACACTTTGAAAGGAAGGGTTTTATCCAAAGTGAATTGCTAAGATTATGTGATGAGGAGGAGAAATACTGGTATGAGAGATCTAGTGAGAGGTGGCTATTACAAGGGGATTCAAACTCAACTTTTTTTCATAGAGTTGCAAATGGTAGAAAAAGGAAAAATACCATGTACTCCTTGGTTAATGGGGACCAGTGTGTTCAGGGGACTGCTGAATTACTTACACATGCTACTGACTACTACAAGCAGTTGTTTGGTCTTGGAGAGGAGAATTTCATGAGATGCTCTGATGAGGTTTGGGGAGTAGAGGAGAGGTTGTTTGCTTCTGACAATGCTAGTCTTGACTCTGCTTTTACTGAAGAGGAAGTCAAATTAGCCGTTGACTCCATGGTTAAAAATAAAGCTCCTGGACCCGATGGAATTCCTATTGAGTTCTTTTAGGCTGCTTGGGACATTGTGAACAATGATGTCATGCAACTCTTCAATGACTGGTACATTGGAAATCTTGGCCTGTATAGACTCAATTTTGGCACGATAATTCTGCTGCAGAAAATTCCTGATGCTGACTGTCTCCAAAAGTATAGAAATATTTGTCTGTTACAGGTGTTGTACAAAATCATCACTAAAGTTGCCACCCTTAGGATGGAACCTTATATGGATAAGCTAATCTCCAAGTGCCAGACTGCTTTTATTAAGGGTAGAAATATCATGGATGGTATAATGTCACTTCATGAGATCCTTCATGAGGCCAAGAGGAAGAAGCAACAAGGAGTGGTTTTCAAAATTGACTTTGAGAATGCTTATGACAAGGTGGACTGGGCTTATCTGCTCCATCGTGTGTCTCTTAAGGGGTTTAGTACACTATGGAGGAGGTTGATTGAGGATATTGCTAAGGATGGAACTCTGTGTGTCAAAATCAAAAATATAAGGGGTAGAGATTTTGGTAGTCACAAGGGTGTTAGACAAGGAGACCCCTTTTCACCTTTCCTGTTCAACCTTGCTGCTAAAGGGCTAGCCAAACTCATCCAGCAAGCCTAGGATATTGGACTCATTGTTGGTATTGTGCCTCATCTGATTGACAAAGGGGTGGCTATTTTCCAATATGCAGATGATACTCTGTTGATGATTCAGGATGATGTAAATCAGGCCAGACATCTTAAGCTAATACTTTACTTGTTTGAGGCTATGTCAGGCTTGAAAATCAATTTCATGAAGAGTGAATTGTTCATGGTTTTGGAGGACTCAGACAAGAGTGTCCTTTATTATGATCTTCTGAACTGTCAGATTGGTCACTGGCCAATGAAGTACCTGGGTGTGCCTGTTTGTGGGTCCAGGATCTTAGTTGCTGATCTAAAACCTCTGGTGGAAAAGTTGGGCAGAAGGGTGGATGGTTGGGTTGGCAATAACTCATCCATTGGTGGGAGGTTAACCCTGATTCAGTCTTCTCTAAGTAGTATACCAATCTATCATATGTCTATGTATTTGCTTGCTTCCTCCTGTTTGGAAGAGATGACCAAAATTATTAGGAGTTTCTTCTGGAAAGGGACCAAGTCTAAAAATAAATACTACTTGGTTAGATGGAACCTAATCAATAAACCCAAGAATAAAGGGGGTTTGGGTATTAAAGACCTTAAGTTGTTTAATATCAGTCTCCTGTGCAAGTGGTGGTGGAGGTTAGAGATGGAAGAAGGTCTATGGCAATCCTTGGTTAAGAACAAATATGGAATTAATCATGGTATTTGGAGAGTAAAGTTTAGACAGCATGACTCCCCTGTGTGGAGGAACCTTGTGAAAGTGAAACATTGGTATCTTCAGTGTAGATTCATGGTGGTTAATGGTGGAGAGGAAACTGACTTCTGGCATGATCAATGGTGTGGCCCTATTCCTTTCTGTGACAGATTTCCTGACCTTTTTGATGTGTGCAACCTCCAGTTGTGCAACGTTAAAGAGATGGCTGATAGGAACTGGCAGTTGGGATTTAGGAGATGGTTAAATGTGGATATGCAACAACAGGCCTCTGTCCTGAGTAGTCTTCTTATGACTCTTGCTTTGGGGGTGGGCCCTGATAAACCAAAGTAGAAATTTACTAAATCAGGAAAGTTTTCAGTCAAATCTATGTATAACAAATTGTCCTCCTCTAATGTGGACAGATCTTTCTTACACCTGTGGAAGGCTTAAATTCCTCTGAAAATAAAAGTGTGGCTTTGGCTGATCTGGCATAACTCCATTGCTACTAAGGATAACATGAAAAGGAGAAATTGGAAAGGGGATTTTTCTTGCAGTTTATGTCTTGTTTTTGAAACTATTCACCACCTTTTTTCTCTTGCCCTGCTACTGGTTACATGTGGAGTGTGATTTTCTCTGTCACTGGAGCCTTGAACAGGCCAACCAAATTTACTCAATATTTTTGGTGGATTGCTGCTTTTTTTCTAAAACAGTTGAACCTTCATGTTGTTGGGATTGCTGCCTTTTGCTGGGTATTTTGGAAGACTAGGAATAGGGCTTGCTTTGATAAGAAGATCATTTCATCACCTGTTGAGTTGATCTGTTACTTTTGTGCTTTTCTTTGATACTGGGCAGGTCTCCAAGCAGCTGGTGATAGGAGCAATCTGATGAAGGTGCAAGGATGATCCAAGCAGCAGCCCTGGACCAACATGCCCGGAACCAAGCCATGAGTTACAGGGCCATTGAAGTAGAAGCAGTCTCAGATGAACAAGTTCATGTGGTTGGGTGATTCTGCCTTAGTTAGTGATCGTACTTCAGTTGGGTCCTGCCTGTGTGCAGTATGGCTGTATTTTGAGTACTTTGCTTGGTCTCGGTGTGTCATTTATATGTTGGCAAGCGTTTGAAAACTACTGTTCGTTTTAGTTAGCTACTCCTGGTCGCAGGATTGGGGGTTCCTCTTCCTTCCTTTGAGGGGAGTGGTACCTGGTTCCAATGCCTTGCTTCAGTTTCTTTCCTTTGTTTCGTTTTCTTTGGCTGTAAAAAGACCTCTGTTCTATTGTCTATCGATAATGGAACCCGGCCCTGGTCGTTTGGAATTTTTTTTAGAAAAAACTGGGTGAAGACATGTCACCATTAGGGTACCCTCTACCTCTACACTCTCTAGTTAAAAAAAATAAACTAATATTTTTACCTTATTTTTTTTGAACTAGAGAGATTAGAGGTACCCTAATAGTAACCAAAGTGCCATCATTAGGCTAGACACACGAAGTGCACACACGCCCTTACTTAGCTCTTGCCGCAACAGACTCCGGGACCCATGTCGGTTCATGCCAAATAATTGACCATCCATTTGAGCGACTAGACAACTCCTACTCAAAACACCAAGCTTGCACCGACCAAGAACGTGCAACCGAAGGCCTCTCAATCGTCGTCATCACCACCAAGGCTCTGGCAACTCCGGTTCCACAAAGATGTGTGAGGCACAAAAAAACCCTCAAAACGGTAAAAGGAGACGAGTGTCAAAACTCAATCACGATGATGCTTCACGTGTCATCGCCATCGTTGCCAAACTAGATGCCAGTGTCGCCAACCACTGGTTCCTCTAGCTGGATCGCTCAGGATCAACGAGCAATACTGAATGATCCTAACTACAACGCCACTATCATCCGACGTCAAGGATTTAGGGGTCCGTTTGGTAGCCTGCAGCCGGTCGGGCCAGGCCGTGGCACTGCGAGGCCAGCCGCTCGTTTGGTTCCGTGCGGACGAAAATATGGTCCTCGTGAACCTCAAAGCACCATCAGGCCAGACCCGCTAGGAACGGCCGATTTGGTCGTTTCCATGGAGCCAGGCCGAGTCGTGCGTAGAGTGGGCAAAAACCGCCGGCCACGTGTAAGCGTGGAGAAGCACGGGAGACACGAATAACTCCTCACGCTCGCTCTACAATGTTGTCACCGTCCACTCCACTATCACATCCCATCGTCGCTTCGCTCTCACCGCTCCCGGGAGAAAACCCCGATGTCCGCCACTGCTCCTCCTCCTCCACCACCGCCGAGCCACGACCCGGGCTTGAAGAACTACGGAAACTGGGCCTCGGAGGCGATCACGTGTGTCATCACAGAATACGAGAAGACCATGAAGACCAGCGTGGTGGCCCAAATCGACGCCGTCAAAATCCCCCATCTCAATCGGCCATCGCCGATCTCGCAACAGCCTTCCGTGGCCGCGATGGAGGCACGGAGGAGGGAGGCGGAGGTGGAGCACCGTCAGGTGACGTCGCTCATGGCGACCGGCCGCACATTTGTGCCGCCATGCAACCCTAGCCCTTCGGGCTTCGGCCCCCTGCTGGCACACCCTCCGACAATGGATATGTATCCACCGCCGGGATATGCAGCAGTCGACGCTGGATCTTTGTGGCCGCCTCCAAGACACGCCGGTGGATCTTCAAGCTCGAGACCGCGCGACGAAGCGGGACCCTCCACGCCGCTGTCTTGGTCTCCTCCTTCTTCTCCTTCATGCGTGCTGAAAACCATGGTATGATGCGTACGATTAGGGTTTTCTAGTTGCCTAGCACTTAGATCTAGCAGTGCACCATTTGGCATTGCCGAATTGGCATTGATCAACTAGGAATAGTTGCGTAGCACGTAGAATAATTGGGAATGCCGAATTGGCCATTGATCAATTGCATCATTCATCAGTTTCTTAGCACGTAGATCGAGCATTGTTGTTTGGGCATTGGTTAATTATTGGTTGTGATCATAGCTTGTCATCAGTACCATTATCTCATAACTTGTCATCAAGTTCCTTGATCTTCTTGCTTATGATCAGTTGCATTATCTTGTTGCTTGTGATCAGTTGCATTATCATGTTGCTTGTGATAAGCTTCATGATCTGCATGCTTGTAATCAATTGCATTATCTTTTTACTTGTGATTAGTTGCATTATCATGTTGTCTGTGATAAGTTTCGTGATCTTCTTGCTTGTGATCAGTTGCATGATCTTGTTGCTTGTGATCAGTTGCATCATGTTGTCGCTTGTTATCTGTTACATGATGTTGGTGCTTGTTATCTGATGCATGATGTTGTTGATTGTGATCACTTTCTTGTCATAAGTTGCATCCCTACAGACCCGTGGCGAGCTATCCATTCTCCAGAGAGAGCCGCATGAGCATCTCAGGGATTGCATCTTCTACAACGAGCCCAGGTCCGCAGTAAGCCGCTTGTCCCGGCATTGGTATTTTCGATGAAGGACATGGCGCTAAACAAGGTGAAGCCTCACGTTGGGCGCAAACCAAGGGTGGGAAAGGAGGCAGTGGAGCCATGGCCTCAGCTCTTGAGAGTGGAGGTCATATTCGTGGAGCTGCAGGCCTTGATCATCCCTCGTTCCATCACCCCCTCCTCGTGGTAAAGCTCAAGTTAAAGAAATACAAGAACAATTGGGACAAGAATGGTGAGACCGAGCTGTCGAGTGTTCTTAGTATGGTTTATGGCAGGGGAGGCCATAAGCCTTTGAGTAGATCGTGGGTGGAAACATAGGGAAGTTGATGTAGGAGGGGACACAAGTTTACCCAGGTTCGGTATGCTGCAAGAATGGCGGCGCGCTACTCCTGCAATCTCACTAAATCATCTCTAAAGCCGAAAGTATACATAATACAATGTGAGTCTAGATTTTTGATGTCGTGCCCTCAGGCGTCTCCCGTCTGGCTTTATATAAACAGGCGGACTAGGTCTTACAGGAAGGAAAACGTGGAGTCTAAGGAAAGTATTCCTATTTTTATTGTGCAAGGCGTCCGGTTCTTCTCCAAGACGGATTACGTATTGGGTCGTAATCAGGTTCTTCTAGAATCCACCTTCTTGTGCGTCAGCTTACTGGGTCACTCAATGAATTTTGCTCCATTGCCTATGAGCCACCCAGTTAATCCGGCCTTCGGCCAATGCCGGATAAACCCCCTATTTGGCATATATTCGACAGTAGCCCCCAAGGAGAATTAAGACCTCCATTCCTTCGTATTTTCGAGAAAGCTTTGAGTTGGAAAAGACGACCTTTAGTCTTGAATCTTCGTTTCCTAAACATTTTCATGCCAAAGCCGTCTTTTGGGGAATCCGACAATTCTTTGCAAACTTCGCTTAGAAGGAACCTATTAACCATGACGTAAGCGCAAAATTCATGCTCATGTCACTGTCGTTTGGATTTGGTCAAAGCCTGAAAAGAGAATCCCTGTTAGATTTTGGCTCGAGAAACGAGGAGATTAGGCTTCAATGCGACAGCTCACCGTATCTTGGATTTTTCGCGGGACACGCGGCATGCATCCAACGGCTAATTTAGCCGTTGGAGCAATCTTAGCGCAAAATGGCCTATAAGAACCACTTGGCCGCCCCGTTTAATCTTCTTCCACTCCCATTCATTGTGACCTCCCCGAGACAAAATGCCCGAGAGCTCCCTCCGCGAGAGTGCAAGAGCGGGAGGGACAGAGAGAGAGATTCCTCGCCAGAACTGTCGAGACATCGTAGTAGAGTTCATAAATGGGGGTGCCATAAGTCTACGGGTAGAGACGTGGGGGGGGGGGGACGTGGTAGTATGACAATCAGGAACACCAATTTACCCAGGTTCGGTACGACGCAACTAGGCGATGTTCCTACTCCTGCAATCTCACTAAATCAGGGCTGAAGCCTGAAGTATACAAAGTACAATGTGAGTAGGGTTTCGTTAACTCTGAGAGGATCAACTTCCCGGCGAGTTGGCTTCTAGATAATTGTCTGTGTTCTTCTCTCGCGTCCGGCTTTATATAAATAGCCGGGTTAGGGCTTACAGAAAGGAAACCTAGAAGACTACGTAAAGTATCTAACTTGGAAAGGAAGGAATCCGTCCTCTACTCCAAGCCGCACCACTTTGGGTCATGGTCCGGGTTCTTCCAGAATTTGGCTCCTGCGCGTCAGCTTACTGGGCCGTCTAATGGACTGTGGTCCATTACCAAAAGGCCACCTTGATAATCTGGCTCTTTAGGACAATGCCGGATATACCCCTAATCGGTACATATCCGACAGTAGCCCCCAAGAAGGATTGAGACTTCATCCTGCCACCTTTCGTCAATTCGCATTCTGTTTCGAGAAATGTTGGCGCTTTGTCTCGATTCTTCTTTTTCCCAAAACTTCATAACGCATAACTCGGATTTCATCAAAATTCGGCTTTTTCTTCCACGAGCCTTCGCGGAGAAGGAGTTTCTTGATGTGTAACTCAAAACTCGGATTTACCAGAACCCGGCTTTTCTTCCACGAGCCTTCGTGGAGAAGAAACTTCGTGACGTCAGCGATGAAAACGTGCTGACATCACGGACGTTTGGGTTCAGTCAAAATCCTGAAACGTGTCTCTGACAATTCTGGCGGGAAACGAGGAGATAGCCATTATCGCCCCGTCCTCTCGTTTCCCGGAATTACCGGGCGTGACACGCGTCAAGGATCCAACGGCTAAAATAGACGTTGTAGCAATCTCGACGCATTTCCGTCTGTAAATAGCCGCCTCGTCCCTCCGGATTTCCTTCCGCTTCCTCTCCTCCTTCAAGCCCCCAGCGCCATTGCCACAGAGCTCGAGCTCAAACTTGCGAGAGTTAGCAGAGAACGAGTGCCCTCTCCGGAAAGAATCATCGGAGGATCCGGATCGACACCGCACCTCCCGAAAATGACCAACGGAGGATCACCCCGCGCCGCGGAAACGAGCTTCGTCGCCCTGGACATCGACAACATTATCAACGACATAGACCCGCTGTTAGATTCTCCCGGCCGCGTGATGCACCCAAAATGCATCTACTTTTCCAAGCACTTTGCATCGTATTTCTCTCCGGAGTCCCCCCATAATTGAATAAATCTGCAGAATCTGACGCTGTTTTTAGCAAAAGTCTTCTTTCCGTCTATTTGCGCAGGACTTTTCACAGGGGACGAAAACCACGTAACTTTTTATGGAAAAGAAGGGGAATGAGCACTAGATGGGCCCGGGAGGCCACCCGAGGGCCAAAAGGGGGCCCCACACGCGGCCAGATTCCTTGGCCGCGTGGGGTCACCCCTTTTGGGCCCAGATGGCCCACTCCGGCTAGGTCTTCGACGTACCCCTCCATATATACGAGAAACTGACGGGTTTCGAAGGAGAGGGCTGTTCGCGAAACGGAGCGCTGCCGCCACCATGATCTTCGATTTCGGAGTCAGATTGATCCGGGATTTCACCCCCGGAGGTGGAATTCGAGGGGCTTCGTCACCATCATCATCACCGCCATCATCTCCATCAACCATGAGCTCCATCACCCCCTCCATGTGTGAGTAGTTGCTGTAGGCATGTGAGGTGTGAGGGGTTTTGGATGAGATTGATCATGTAATTGCTACCCGGTATGCGGGATCTAGGGGTTTGTCTTGAGAATTCTTATGTCTTATGTTGATGCACTATTGCTAGGCTTAATGCTTGTTACTAGGGCCCAAGTGGCATGATTTCAGTACTGAACTTACATTGCTACATCATATATTTTAGTTCGGTATCTATCTGCAATGTGTACTACCTGCTATTATGTTGAACCTGCGAACCCTAAAGTGACAGCTAGGGAAAACAAGGGGGATATGTTCTAGTTTGAGGATTATCTGTGTTCATGGAGTGTTAATGCGTTGGTCCGGGCTATTTGAAAGGGTAGACCTTAATTACCTGTAGTTCCAAATTGGCCCCGGTGAAATGGGCAGGTAGGACAATAGGCTTTGTGCAAATTCTCTTGGTTAGTACGCACAATAATTTACGGAACACACACCTACATAAAGCTGAGATAGAGAAAGGCCCCGCTGCTAGCAAAACATTATTACATGATCAATCTTATCCGTGCAACACCCCGCTGTCACCTCATGCCTGCGTTTTAGTCTCTGGTTTACTTTCACTCTTTTCCGGTGAAAAGTGGGAAAACACTCGCTCTCCATTTACTTTATGTTTGTTTACTTTCACTGCATTATTACACTCACCACTCTCGCTGCAAGTTTGTTGATACAAAGGTGTGGTTGGGAGTGACGTCCCAATTGCTAAAGTCTCACCGGTATTATTGTGTTCCCACTGAGTCAAACTACAAATTTGGGTAATACTTCCCATCGAAGACTACGATTGATCTCCTGCACTTGGGAGCCATCAAGACTGTTTTCTGGCGCCGTTGCCGGGGAGCCTAGCTTTATTGGTAAGACCACATGTTATTGTCTACTTGCTGCACTTTCTTGTTCCCTACAATGGTAAAGAGAAAGGACACTTCGAAGGAGGTAATTCCTTCGACTACTCGTTCTGGTAATGATTTGCCTAGTTGACCAAATTTTTCACCTAATATTGTTTCTACTGTGGCTGCTAAGAAAAAGAAAGGAATAGCTGGTAAATCACCATTGTCAAAAATGTCTACTAGTACATCTAATGATCAAACACTTGATAATGTAGACAAAGAACTAGCTTCTGAAATTCCTGAAACTATTGAAACACCTGAGGCAAATGAAACACCTGAAAAAACTGAAATTCCTGAATCTTCTGTAGATGAAAATGTAGAACTTGAGCTAGAAAGAAATGAGACTCGTAGAGAGTAGGAATATGGGGCCTCTTCCGAAGAAGAAGAAGCATTTATTGAGGCCTTTATATCACATGATTATACAAAACTTGATAAACTCTCTATTTATGATGATGCATCTCTTGGAAACTGTTTTGCTGCTACTAGGAATTTGTGTGGCCCAGCTATTAGAATTAGAGATAAAGATTATGAATTCAATGTTAATCCTGAGATAATTGAGATAGTTGAGAAGTCTAGATTCTGTGGAAAGGATGAGGAGTCTCCTCTTGATCATATTGCTGAATTGCATGCTTTATCTACTACATTTGGAAATGATGAAATCCGTCAACATGATTTATTCTTAAAACTGTTTCCTTTTTCTTTGGGTGAAGATGCTAGAGTTTGGTACAATCGTTTAGGACCTGCATGTATTACTAGTAAGGAAGAATGCTTGCAATTGTTTTTTAATAAATATTTTCCTGCTGAAAGGATACATGCATTAACTGTTGAAATTGGCAATTTTAAACAAGATAAGAAAGAGAGTCTACCCCAAGCTTGGGGGAGATTTGGTAAAATGTGTAAGAAATGTACTGGTCATGGTTTTAAACCTCATGAATTGCTTGATATATTCTATAATGGACTAATGGGGGAAACAAGAGACTACCTTGATAGTATTGCAGGGAATATCTTTAGGGACAGAAGTGTTGATGAAGCAATTGAATTACTGGAGTCTATTCTCGAGAATGAAGCTGATTGGAACATTGAGGAGATAGATAAAAATGAGACACTCCCAGAGAAGAAAGGAGGTATACTCGAATTGAACCAAGAAACAATGGCTAAAGCTTCCAAGGATATTAAAGAGAAGGGAATTAAAACCTCTCATCTCAAGGAATTATCTGAAATGGGTATTAAACTTCCTACTGATGAACCATGCTTTCCAATTCAAGTGAACTCTATACTCCCTATGGAAGGTAATGAGGAGGTAACACCTCCTGTTGATGTCTCTTATGTTAACAATTTTGCTTATCATGATAATCCTGAGGAGCGTAAAATTAGAATGACTATCATGGAAAACCATCATAAAATTAATTTCCTCCGTGAAAATTTAAATGCTAGTGTAGGGGAAGTTAAAAGAATTGTTAAACATTGTGAAATGATGAACAATCAAGTTGAGAAAATGATTTCTTTACAAAATCAATTGTATGAAAATCTGAATAAACAAAAACAATTATGTGGAGTTAATACAAGGGGAGGTGCAAGCACCCAGGATCCTGATTATCCTGATGATCATCCTAAAAGAAAAGAGCAAGTTGCTCTTAAAGATAAATCTTTTGCAGGAAAATCTCCCAATGAAAATGAGCATGATGATGACTCCAATGAGCAAGACAAGGATATTTCTATTTCTGATGCTGAAATTGAGGATGATAATAATGAAGAAGAAGAATCATCTCCACCTGATATTGAACAACATGATGATAATAATGAAGAAGCTGCTGGTAAGGAGGATCCTCAGCCTCCTATTGAGAAGACCAAGAAGAAGAAGAAACAAAATAAAGATAAAGATAAAGGTAAAGAAAGGGATCCATGGGTACAAAGACCCATTCCATATCCCCAAGAGGTATCAAAAACAAAAGATGAAGATAGGTATGGGCAATTTTATGATATGATTAAGAATATGAAATTAGAGATTCCACTTATTGATGCTATTAAGAATCCTCCATATTCAAAATACATGAAAGATATTGTCACTAATAAAAGAAAGATACCTATTGATGCTATTACTGCTATGCTTGCTGATTATTCATTTAAAGAAAAATTGCCTGAAAAACGTGGAGATCCTGGTATTCCTACTATTCCTTGCAAAATTAAAGAAGCCTATGTGAAATATGCATTATGTGATTTAGGAGCTGGTGTTAGTGTTATGCCTTTCTCACTATATAAGAAGCTTAATTTGAACAAACTAGTTCCAACAGAAATATCTTTACAAATGGCTGATAAAACAACTGCTGTACCTATAGGAATATGTGAGGATGTTCCCATCTCTATTGCTAATGAGTTGATACCTACTGATTTTGTTATATTAGAAATGCCTGAAGATGATAATCTATCTATTATTCTTGGTAGACCTTTTTTGAATACTGCAGGAGCCGTGATAAATTGCACTGAGAGCAAAGTGACATTGAATGTTAAAGGAAAAGAGCACACTATTTATTTTCCCAAGAAGAAACATGTTACAAGTATGAGCACAAGTGTGAATGCTATACAAATAAATTTCATTAAGATTGGTAGCATTGAAATACCTATACCACCTCCAGCACCAAGGTATGAAATATTGATGATTGGGACCATTCCAATCAAATATGAGGTAACTTGATTTATTGTTTTATAATAAGTAATAATAAGAATCATGAGCTATATTCTTTACATGTTGCTAATGAGACCTGATCAACCTCATTACTAATGTGGAAATGATAAAGGCATGATTCACAAACATTTAAATTGCATTTTTTTATGTTATTTGCTTTAAAATTGTGAGACATAGACATAGTATTAAAAAATTTAGAATCAGAAGTCACATAATATGAAGTTTTAGAAATTCTCTGTAGAAAATTTTCACGTAAAATTCCAGAAAAATTAGGGGGTCAGTTTTTTGCCCGAAGGGACCAGCAGCCAGTGGGGGAGCACCAGCAGGCCACCAGGGGCCAAAATAGGTACCTCCACGCGGCCAGATTCCTTGGCCGCGTGGGATACCCCATTTTTGGCCACAAGTGGATGCTGGGGACCATCCAATGCTCATCTGCTCCCTTTCGACCGAAAACCAACCCCAGTTCATCTCCTCCATTTTTCCCGTGCTCTGTTTCTCCGTCAATCCTTGATCTCCACATTTGAGGCAGATTTTTCAAATCTGTTTGATGGAATCACTCCTTGGTATGTAACTCCTTAACTCATACAATTACTTTTTGCTCCCATGCTTTGTGTATGAAGTATTTTGCTGCACTAGTTGTCACCTATTATGTCTAAGAACTCCATGAATTTAATTTTTCTAGTTGATATGGATGCATGATATTGATTAGAGGACTAGTTATGGATGCCTTAGCAATGTTTTAGAGTGATACAATTTAATTTTGTTGAATTTTATTTTGGTACAGCAAGGTAACATGCTGAACAAGGGAAATGCATTGCTTGGGATGTCCTCAAGGACAAGGAGAAGAGAATCAAGGGTGTCCAACAATCATGATGATAATCAGTTATGGGAGGATGAATTGGTTTTTGCAGGTGAAAATATGCGTGTCCATACCACAAGATGGCAAGACCCCGAAGTTCTTGAACATTGGGGGATTGCTGAAGATTTCCAAGCCTTTGCTGCAACTACGGGGCTGCTTGAGTTCTCACGCCATCCACGCAACACATATGTGGAACTCTCGAGGGAATTCCTCTCTACATTTAGGTTTAAGGGACCGGTGGTGCACCGGAAAAGTAAGTCTAAGAACCCTCCTCCAGCTACTTTTGTCATTAAATTTACAATGAGGGGGCAGCGTTTAGTCATGTCATTAGAGGAATTCTGTAAGGTTATACGTGTACCAACTACGGGGTTATGGGATGAAACATATGCTGATTCTAGAGAAGAACTTGTCACATTCTGGCGTAGCATTGCTAAAAATATTCCTGAAAGAATGAATAGAGGCAAGCTCACATGCATCCAACACCCGGGCCTTAGATATTTTGCATTGTTTCTTGCTAGAGGATTCCTTGCTAGGGATAACACTTCTGCTTGCACTGGTCCTATGATCTATTTATTAAAATGTGCAATGGAAAATACAACACCTATATATAACCTGGGAACCATACTTGCTAGAACTTTGCATTTAGCTGTGAGTAGGAATGGCACGGATAAAACTCCTTTATATGTTGGTGCCATTGCCACTTTAATCCATGAATACATTATGGCAGAACGAGGTTTTAATGATAACTTGGGTACCATGGTAAATGAGTCTCGACTGCTGGATTTTGGTTTACTTTTTCGCATGGATATAAGCAGAGCTGAGAAAGAATATTTTTCATATTGCTATAAGGATTCTAATGGGCACATTGTGTCTGTTAGGCTCCCTTGTGCTGACTTGTTTGACAGGGAGACAAAGTGGACTGTGCAAGAAGAGCCACAACAAGAAGAGCAACAACAGGCGGAGCCCCAATACCAGGCGCCTATGGCATATCCCTGGGGCTTCCCTGAACCACACCTTGGAGCACAGGCATGGCAGGATCCATCCTTCTTCCAGGGAGGTTCGTTGAGTGGTGGACATGATTACCACCCAGGATACTATCTTGATCACAAGCTTGGGGGAGTATTTCTCTCCCTCCTCATTCGTTGTGTTATATCACTTGCATGTTATTTGTTGTTTTATGTTCTTTAAATCTGAAAAACACAAAAATATTTTTGTTATTTGTTAGCTAGTTTACTTCTGGTTATTTACATTATGTTTCTAAAAATCAAAAACCACAAAAAGATTTTTGTTTTCTTGAGTTTAGTATAAATACGGAGCTGCAGGAATTGTTGAAATATGTTCACTGTTATATGCTTTAATCTTTACTTGTGACTCCGTTTGAGCTAAAAATTTAATCACTACTGCAACTTTTTATGGCCATCACCTCTGTCAAATATGAGAAACTTTTGAGGTGTTTAGGTAGGTAAACAAATTGCTGAATGCAGTAACTTTTTATAGCAAGATTTGAGTTTTTATTGAGCGGTTCAAGTGGGGAGAGGAGAACAACAATGATATGATAATGTGCTTGAAGGGATGAAAGGTATGACACCTTTGCCGTGCTTATGTATGCCTTTTAATAACAGCAAGTGCACACCTTATGACTCCCTTAACACTTAGTGACATAATAGCCATTGTTTATCTTCTCCGTGGTTTAGTAGAATATATTCTGATGCAACTGAAATATTGTTTAGTGTCATTACTTGGCTGATGGATTGAATAATTGTAGCCTTAAGCAAAGGTTTACGCATCCCATTGTGCTTACTGAACTTGCCAACCAAGGAAAGAATTAAAACAGAAAATTTCATGAATGATAAAAGTGGAGTCTTATGCTTGACGAACTTATGGTTGGGGGTTAGTCTAAATGTGTATCACATGGAAAACTTTCAACGCTGCACTAAGAATTCTATATTCAAGTTGATATCATGTTCTTTTAACTGTGGATGCATGTCATGCCGAAATGAGTTAGAGGAATAGTAAGTCTTGATGAGTAAGTATATATGATTAGAGAGACGCATTGGGCCGCTAACCCAAGCCATGCGATATCATGGTGGAAATTTACTTATATCTAGAATGGACTCCGCAACATATCCTATAATAAAATAAGAATCTATGCATATAGTGAATGAAATAAAAAAGGATAATGAGTCCATTCCATTTGTTTGTCTTGCCATTTTGACATGGGCTGGTTTCCATGTCATGGGGCAAGAGGTACCCCAATTGCTGCTCTCTATGATGTCATTAATACTTACAATGATTGTACAAGGCTTATTAGGAATCTAGAGTTGAGTAATCATGGTGCGGGACTTCGCTTCTAAGGGGCATGAGGCTTTCAACTTGTAGTTTGTCAAGCATAAGAATCAAAATGAAAAATTAATGCTTTAGCAAAACTGAGAGCACGGCAGTAAGCACAATGATTTTACTTGTCAACATATGAAAGAATCAGAGATCTCAAAAATCTTGATATGATTCAATCATCAGCGATGCACAAGCCTTTGTTTATGTCTACAATTGAGCAAACTCATTCAAGTATTAACACTTCATGTTATTTCTATTGCAACAAGTATATATGCTTCAACGCTGAGTAGATGCACACTTGCTAGTATTTTGCTACTTGTTACAGGAATCATGTCTTGAGTATTTGCTAGTATTAATTGATGATGCATATGCAATGCAAAGTTCTTGCCAAAGTTTTTATCGCTTCTGCACTGCGTTTGAGTTGTTCGAGGACAAACAACGAGCTAAGCTTGGGGGAGTTGATGCACCCAAAATGCATCTACTTTTCCAAGCACTTTGCATCGTATTTCTCTCCGGAGTCCCCCCATAATTGAATAAATCTGCAGAATCTGACGCTGTTTTTAGCAAAAGTCTTCTTTCCGTCTATTTTCGCAGGACTTTTCACAGGGGACGAAAACCACGTAACTTTTTATGCAAAAGAAGGGGAATGAGCACCAGATGGGCCCGGGGGGCCACCCGAGGGCCAAAAGGGGGCCCCACACGCGACCAGATTCCTTGGCCGCGTGGGGTCACCCCTTTTGGGCCCAGATGGCCCACTCCGGCTAGGTCTTCGACGTACCCCTCCATATATACGAGAAACTGACGGGTTTCGAAGGAGAGGGCTGTTCACGAAACGGAGCGCCGCCGCCACCACGATCTTCGATTTTGGAGTCAGATTGATCCGGGATTTCACCCCCGGAGGTGGAATTCGAGGGGATTCGTCACCATCATCATCACCACCATCATCTCCATAAACCATGAGCTCCATCACCCCCTCCATGTGAGATTAGTTGTTGTAGGCATGTGAGGTGTGAGGGGTTTTGCATGAGATTGATCATGTAATTGCTACCCGGTATGCGGGATCTAGGGGTTTGTCTTGAGAATTCTTATGTCTTACGTTGATTCACTATTGCTAGGCTTAATGCTTGTTACTAAGGTCCAAGTGGCATGATTTCAGTACTGAACTTACATTGCTACATCATATATTTGAGTTTGGTATCTATCCGCAATGTGTACTACCTGCTATTATGTTGAACCTGCGAACCCTAAAGTGACAGCTAGGGAAAACAAGGGGGATATGTTCTAGTTTGAGGATTATGTGTGTTCATGGAGTGTTAATGCGTTGGTCCGGGCTATTCGAAAGGGTAGACCTTAATTACCTGTAGTTCCAAATTGGCCCCGGTGAAATGGGCAGGTAGGACAATAGGCTTTGTGCAAATTCTCTTGGCTAGTATGCACAATAATTTACGGAACACACACCTACATAAAACTGAGATAGAGAAAGGCCCCGCTGCTAGCAAAACATTATTACATGATCAATCTTATCCGTGCAACACCCCGCTGTCACCTCATGCCTGCGTTTTAGTCTCTGGTTTACTTTCACTCTTTTCCGGTGAAAACTGGGAAAACACTTGCTCTCCATTTACTTTCTGTTTGTTTACTTTCACTGCATTATTACACTCACCACTCTCGCTGCAAGTTTGTTGATACAAAGGTGTGGTTGGGAGTGACGTCCCAATTGCTAAAGTCTCACCGGTATTCTTGTGTTCCCACTGAGTCGAACTACAAATTTGGGTAGTACTTCCCATCGAAGACTACGATTGATCTCCTGCACTTGGGAGCCATCACCACGCCACCGCGGGCACGCTGGAGAGAAACGCCGGCGAACTGGCTCGTGGGGATCTTCCTCCCACGGCCGAAAGCCTGCCTTTGTCTTCCACCGCGCCTACTCCGCCCCTCTACACCGAGTTTGCGGAAGAAAAACTCGCTCGCGGCGGTGAGGAGCTCGTCGCCTCGGGCGCTGCCGGAGTCGAAGAAGAGGCAGAAGAAAGTTCCGGGAATTGGAGCCATTGCAACATGGTCTCCTCCCTCCTTCCGGCAATGGAGAAGGAGGGGTTCATCCTGGCGAAGAAATGGCGGTATGACGCGGATGAATCCGAGCCATCGCCGAAAGCCGGAGAAAGAGTCCTCCTCGCGTCGCACATCAACCGAGGTATCGGACTTCCACCTTCCTCCTTTTTTCTCCAGGTCTTAGACCATTACCAGATCCAGCCGCATAATCTCCCTCCCAATTCCATTCTGTACATTGACGGCTTCCAGGCTTTTTTCGTAGGTTATTTAGGGTTAGAGCCTAGGCTAGACTTCTGACAGTATTGTTTCGGAGTCAAGTGAAACCCTTCTGAGGGCGCTCTCCCCACTTGCGGTACCATTTCCTTCACCCTCCGTAGGTTTAGGGAGGACTGGTTCCCTAAGATAAAAACTTCAGAATCCGTCAAATTTTGGACGGGTTCCTTCTTCTATCATGAGGATGTCCCGTTTCCAGGAAAGGAAACGGTAATCCCACCTTTCGTAAATTCCGCAGCCACTCTGCAAGAGAATTGGGCAGTGGACGCGGTCCAGACCCTGCCGTCGAATCTGATGAGAATCAAACGGCGCATCGCCAAGCTGGTTTCCGCCTCTCCTCCTCTCACTGGCATGGACACGGTTCTATGCTGGCTTGAAAGGCAGATCCAGCCTCTGGCTCACCGTGGTCCCCGACCAATGTGTGAATACACTGGACCTGAGGACGCGATGAGGGCAACGAACAAGTCCTTGTCGAAGAAGGACTTGAAGAAACACGTCAACCAGTTGGTCGCAACTCGCGACCAATATAAGGAAAGCCGGCCAATATATACGGCCGCAAACCCGGCTCCAAAGGTAAATTTCTAAAATTTCGGGCATTGGTTTTGAGTTTCTTTTTTCTCGGATGTTTTTACTAACCCGGACTTTGTCTTTTTTTGACAGATTCTGACTCTTCCAGACTCGGATCTTGCTTTTGACGCCGAGTTGGACGCTCTGCGCGCCAACTTTGTCGGTGAGCGGAAGCGAAAGAAGCCCTCCACCTCTCAGGAGGTGATTGATCTTGATGGAGTTCCCGTCGAAACTTCCGGGTAAATCATCCGGGTTTTTCTTTTATCTGCTTTTTGTCGCAAGAACTTCTTTTCTTTCTCGGATTCTTATTTCTCGAGATTTCTTTCCTTTCCCTTTCCTTTTTAGCCTTGCTACTACCCCGTTGAAGCCGAAAACTCGGAAGAAGCATAAGGCAGTGGTTAGCAGAGGATCACATACGTCTCCCGCTGCAGCCCCCGACACTCCGGTTGCCGCAGGAGAAGAGAGCTCGGCTGCAAGGGATGAATACCCTTTGCAGTCCAGCCAGCCCATTGCGTCCGAGTCGGACGCGAGGGAAAGGGCGGTGCCGGAAAAGGGAGGTCCTTCTCGTGCCGGAAAAGAGTTTAAGGTAAAGGAAGAGCCATTTGACGAACACGGTTATATCAAACCGTGGGCGACAAAACACTTCGCTCCAGCTCCCTTAATTCTTCCTTGGACGCAAGGCAGGCTTATTGTTAGGAATAACTTCGTATTTTCACCTCGGCACGTCATCCAGGACGGCCTTTGCCACGTCGGGATTCTTTTTGCAGACTATGCAAAAGAGTTCAACAAAAATCTGGCAAACTTGACGAAAATGAGCCAAGTAATATCTCTAGCCCCCAAGTATTTTGTCAAATGTATACATTTTGTCTTAATGCTTTTATCATGACCTTGCTTGTTTTCTGACTTAAGCGTTGTGTCTCTTTTCCTTGTTTCAGCAAACTGCTGAAAACATAAACATGGAAGTTTTCAGCAAACTTACAATCAAGAATAATGAGGTGAAAACTATCCTTAGCATTCTTGATGAAAACGATGCAGAGCTGGCCTCCGTTCAGCAAAAGCTAGATGAATCAGCAGGTAATTTTTTCTCTGTTGTATTTTTAAAAAAATTCTAAGTATTTTTCCGACTTTTTAACTCTTCATTTTACTTGCTTTTCAGCTTCTTTGGCGAAAGCAAAACAAATTGCTGAAGATGCTGACAATGCTGAGAACCTCCGCAAGTAAAACATGGAACTTCACAAGATCAATGTGAAGCTCCAGAAAGACCTGGAGGCCAGCCAACTGGCTGTCGGCATTGCCGAGTCTAAGGCCTCTAGCCAGGCCGAGAAGGACCACGACACCATCAGGGACTTGGAGAATGCCCTGAACCAACGCCTTGAGGAAGGCACGGAGATGGACATGATTCTCGGTAAGTTCTGGAACTTTTACCGGATTTTCCCTTTTCCTCCTCTGTTTTGTTTTAACTTTCTTCTGTCGATTTAAACAGAATGGAACCCCTTGCTTACCCGGATTGATCGAATCCGGGCTTTCGGGAGAGTCATCGCCGCGCTGAAGTCCGCGGGGATGTTACTTATCAATAAGTACATTCCCGACAAAGCAAGAGAATTCTCGGAAGTTAGCAAGCTTCCGGAGGCGATCGAGGAGGTGGCGAACCGCAAAGATTCATGGTTCTGTTCCGCGGCTCACAGTGGTGCGCGCATGGCCCTTGGGCTCATGCGTATGCATTATATAACCGCCAAGTCTTGGCACGTGGCGTCAGGTATCCTTCAAGGATACACGGACACTCAACGGGCCAACATGTTCGACTCCGTCAAAGGCCACGCCACCAAAATAGCGCAAATGGTGAACATCTCCACCTTCTATCCCGAGGAGGAAATTCCAACAACTCCCGAGGAGTCCAGTAGCGAGGAGGAGGACTCGGATCCCAAAGAATCTGCTTGAGTCATGGGTAGAAGATAGGAAAAATAGAAGCATTACTACTCTTACAATGTAATATCCATTGTAATGCTATCTATCCTTTGTATAAACAAGTACTCCGCTTTTGCAGTTTAATTTATAAGTCTTTGCAAGTTTTCCAGATTTTAATTCCTTTGCCTTCTAAGTTCTCTGGTTTATATGCTTTAACTGTTAGTGTTTGAAATGACTCAATAGTACTTAATCTTCACGCCAAGTGATTGTGTTTAACCGATCAGTCGAAACTCGGAAACATGGATTGTACTAAGGCATTTTTACTTACTAATTTTAGTAGCCCAACACATAAACAATCAGATAATACTTAGAGAAAAGTAAGGAATTTTGAAATTGTATGAAACTCGGCCACGTAGGCACAATCTGGGTTTCCTTAAGCCTCCTTAGGCTGAAAAGCATTCAGTTTTATAAATCCGAGCACGCAGGCACAATTCAGGTTAACTCAGGCACGCAGACACAATCTGGGTTTCCTTAAGCCTCCTTAGGCTTCCACCATCGGCGGTTCCGGATCACTTTCGGTGAAGCCCTTGATGGACGCCGGAGGAAACACTCGTGCTCCCCCATCCACCGGCGACGCGCACGCGGCTGCATACGCCACAAACCACGTGTTAACTCCCGCGACTGCATCTGCGGGAGCTTCATAACCTGCGATCTTTTTTGGATTTACCTCGATTCCTTTATAGAAAATAATGAAACCTAGAAGTTTTCCTGAGAGAATCCCGAATACACATTTTAATGGGTTTAATTTTATTTTAAATGTGCGCAAATTATTAAATATTTATCATAGATCTTCAAGGAGTGTATCGTTTTCCTTGGAAACGACGCCGGTATCATCCACGTAAATATGGACGTTTTTGCTCATTTGCTCATGCAATCATCTTTACATACAACGTTGGTATGTGGCCCTGGCGTTTTCAAACCAAAAGGCATGGTTATATAATAATACGTTCTTTAAGCCAGATCTATATTAAGATATTTGTTAGGTTGTATGCATTTTAATATCTACCATATATATATATACACACACACATATGTATGATAATATTTGAATTAGAGAAGAACATTCACCAGCCAATATACATATATGATTCATCAATTATAAAAATAATAGTACATCATGTGTTTTCCCCCCTTTTCACATTTAAGCTAGTCTTTTAATTTGTTAAGTAAAATATCTCAAAAGAAAAAATGCGCAACTCATTTTTTTTAATGATATGCATTATAACTAGGCGACGAAAATAATTGGAAAAAATTATTATATGGTTACCAATGCAAAGCAAGTTGCATAAAACATATATTTGTTAAAACTAGTATGATAAGAAAGAATAACAAAGTATAAAATTTTAGTATAATTATATTTCTTGTAAACCCGAATATGCAATCTGGTGTAAACCCACGGATGCAGCCGCGTCCCTAACGAGATAGTGGGTGGTAATGGTGGACGGTGAGTTGATATGGCGAGCGGCGGCGGTGGAAGATGGTTCAGATGGAGGAGGTGTGGTGGAGGGTCGAGATGGGTGGCGGTGACCGGTGATTCGAGAAGTCGGGCATCGAGCTCGTGGAGATTTCGGCTAGAGCCGGGAGGTCGGTGGAAGCTGTGGGGTTGGAGGCGTCGAGGCGAGGTAATGGCCGCGGATAGAATTCCAAACTAGAGGGACTAAAACATAAAATGAAGAGAGATAGCGACAGAGGAAGAGGAACACCATTGACTTGTTTGACCAGGGGCCGGCTCCGGCCATCAACACGGCGACACATGAATGAATGCTCCGGAGTCGGAGTAGACATAGATTTCGCGAAATGTACCTGAGATGGAGGAAAGTCGTAGACAGGCCTGCTACGACAGTAGAGGTAGTAGCCGACGTTACCTCCAACCACGAGAACCGTACCCGCGGCAATTGCGTTGATGACTCAAGACCCTGGCCATCTGCCACCGCCTCCACCATTGATGTCATCACCTCCTCTATCACCACCACCGTCGTTGCCTCCATCATTGTTTCTGCACCACCACCACTATCACCACCTCCTCATCCCCCCTCCTCCTCTGCCGCAGATTGAGGGAGAGTGTTAAAAATAGCTAATGTTCCTAGTTAGCTTAGTTGTCAGGTTTCCTAATCTAACATGATTGTAATTCATAGGAGGATTAGAATTGTGAAATAGCATGTCTATTGCTGCGAGTAAAAGTTTCACGAGAATATGATGTTACCACAGCAGTGAACTGCACAATTGTGTATTCCTGACATCGGGATTTGAACTAGCAATGGATTGTCTGAACAACAAACTCTACACATGGTATTTCAAATCCAAATGCAATTGTTCAATCAAATTAATTCCTAGAGTTTTTTTTTCCTCGATACATTGTTGCATGCATGTTAAGAATTCAGATAAGGCACCACGGAACTGCTGTGAAACAATTAGATATACGATAAGACAGGGCAGGAAAAATCGCTAGCTTGGTAGATCAACCGTCGCTTTTAAATCTGCTCCCAAGGTCTATACAATACAATCATCACTTGTAGATACATGCATTTAGACTCTCCGAAGCTGTATATACTGTCAGCCGTTATTGAGTCAATGTTCTCAAACTGTATTACACTTGTCTTCACTTGTGTAATCTCTCAACCTGAAAAAGAACACTCTCTTGCGTGCCTGACACAATGAGAAGCTGACGACGGTGGTCAAGCCAAGCGGGCGGCAGCGTCGGCCACCTGTGCACCGGAGCTGCTTGATGGCGGCATCCCTCCCGGCCGTCCAATGTCGCAGATCAACGCCGTTGAGCCCACTGTCTACCCCGGACCAGAGCTTGGAGGCCAACCTCATCACTCAACTTGGCTGGTTGGCGTTCTTGGTCAACAACGGTCCCCTGTTCCCATGAACCAAACGTCCAAACGCGAAACCTTTTCTTACGAGCGCGACCGCGCTAGCTCACGTACGAGTTACCAGCGGGCCGGCCCATTAGCTATTGGCTTAATAGAGAAAATGAACAAAACTATAGAGAAGCGAGGGATCCAACCTTATACCAATCGGTATTAGCTCTTAGCTATTGTTCAGTAAGGGATGCCCGGAGGTGATCAAGGTAGAAGTCAAAGATATAATGGAGGTACAAAGAGAGACACTTAATGAGAAATACCTTGGTATGCCCTCTGATGTAGGCAACTCCAAGAATGGTGCTTTCAAATACCTGCGTGACAGAGTGTGGAAGAAGATTCTGGGATGGATGGAGCAATTACTATCGGTTGGTGGGAAGGAGATTCTTATCAAATCGGTGGCACAGGCGGTTCCCACCTATTCCATGTCGTGTTTCAAGTTACCAAAGGGACTCTGCGAGCACATAAACTCTATGCTTCGGAAGTTCTGGTGGGGAAGCAAGGATGGTAAGAGGAGAACGAGTTGGGTGTCATGGGAGGCGATGGCTCAGCCCAAGAGAGATGGAGGTCTTGGTTTTCGCGACATAGAGCTATTCAATCTCGCGCTATTAGCAAGACAAACATGGCGTCTGCTCCAGCAACCCGATACTCTGAGTGCTCGGGTGCTTAAAGCAGTTTACTACCCGGAGGGAGATATACTTACGGCAGAGCTAGGTAATCACCCTTCACAAGTGTGGAGATCGGTCCTCGAGGGACGTGACACACTTCGGATCGGACTGATACGGCGAATTGGCGATGGTACCACCACGGATGCTTGGAGTGATAACTGGTTACCTCGAGACGAAAGGCTGAAACCAGTGGCGCCTAGGGTGCTCGACGCCCCTAGTCTTGTCTCGGATTACATCGTTCACCAGGAGGCGCGGTGGGATGATCAAAAGTTAGAGGAATTTTTCCTTCCGATGGATTCGGAGATTATACGGAATATTCCGTTGTGCACTCGCACATATGAGGATTTCTGGGCATGGCACTTTGATCGCAAAGGTGTGTTCTCGGTCCGCTCTTGCTACCGTGCTATTGCCAAGACGAAGCGAGTACGGGAGGACTGGATCGATGAAGTGGGGTCTTCATCCACGGCATCAGATGAAGGAAAGCAGTGGTCAGAACTTTGGAAGGTTAAAGTCCCTTCAAAGATTCGTATTTTCCTGTGGAGGCTAGCAAAACAATCATTACCCACCGGAGATGTGAGACACAGGAGGAACATGGCCCCAACAGCAGCATGCTCGATCTGTGGCCATGAAGATTCTTGGCGCCATTCTCTTTTAGAGTGCAATATGGCGCGGTGCGTTTGGGCTCTATCAAAGGACGAAATAGTGGAGCATATTTCTGCATCAGCGGAGCCAGTGGCACGGCGATGGCTCTTCTCCATGATCGAGTCTATGTCCCATGAAGATCTATCGCGGATGCTTGTTACTCTATGGGCGATATGGCATGCGCGGAGACAAGCTATCCACAAGGAGAAATTTCAAAGTCCTATGTCAACGGCAGTTTTTATTGACAGGTTTCTGCAGGATCTTGAGACTGCCTCATCTGCTCCTAGTGTTGGTCGAGGGAGGCCGACAGCACCACCCCAGTCCTTAAGGTGGATCCCCCCACCGGAAGATTCTGCAAAAGTTAATGTGGACGCAGCGGTGGCGAAGTCTACTGCGAGGGGGGCGGCGACAGTATGCAGGTCGTCGGCGGGAGTTTTTCTTGGCGCGTCAGTGACGGTGTATGAGGGTCTAACTGATCCGGGTGCCCTCGAAGCCCTGGCTTGCCGTGAAGCCCTCGACGCGGCCGATGATCTACTACTTGGCAAGATAATGGTTGCTTCGGATTGCCAGGAGGTGGTAAATGGTTTGCACGGTACAAATCTGGGAAGTTTCGGTTTCATCCTGACAGAAGTGAAGCGGAGGACTTTGGATCGTGGGGGAACGTCTTTCCGCCATGAGAATAGAGAGGCAAACGGAGAAGCTCATCGACTAGCTAGGTTTGCCACCTCCCTACCGCGGGGCAGGCACGTTTGGCTCCTAGAGCCACCAGCTGATTTAAACATCCCTGTAACACTTCCTGCTTGTTAGTTTCTGTATGGATTCTCAAAAAAAAAAAGCTATTAGCTATTGTTTTCGACCGCGCTCGCTCACGTACGTGTTCATATATATCTTTCGTGTTTAAGATTTTTATTGTTTTTTCCCATTTTTCTTTTCTATTTCTGTTTTTTTATTTCCGTTTTATTTCTTTCTTTTCTGTTTTCTTTTTCTATTTTATTATTTGTTTTAAGTTTTATTTTTCTTCTACTCGAAAATATTTGTTTTAAAATCTGTTCTAATTTAAAAAATGTTTAAATTGGAAAATTGTCCGGATAAAAAATGTTAAAATATAAAATTGTTCAAATAATAACATGTTTAGATTAAAATTTGTTCAAATTTGAGAATTTTTCATATGTAAAAAAATTCATGTTTAAAATCATTTATATTCGAAAATCTTTCAAACTTAAAAATTATTCAAAAAAAAAGTTCATTTTTTTAGAAAATGCAAAAAGTTTCATTTCTAAAAATATTTACAACTTCAAAAAATTGTTCATATTTAAAAGTTTGAAAAGGCTCCCTTACGAGCGCGTGAGCGCTCGCTCGGTTCTGACCCGCAACATCGTTCTTCCCTATTCCCTTTCGGGTCGTTTGACTTCCTCTTTCGCTTTCTTTTTCTGGTGCCGACGTCTCACTTCCCTTTCTTCTAGTTGGAAACAGAGCGTGCGATCAGCTACCTGTCATGCTAGCACTCCTACCGCCTTGAGCGACCCTCGCTTCCCTTTCTTTTTTGTCCATGTGCAACAAATGGAGGTGGCATCAGCTCGGAGGTCCACGAGCCCGTGGCACGCAGCGAGGTAGCGGCTGGGCGCCGGGAGAGGAGGCCGCGCCGGGCACTGAGGCGGACACCAGCGCCAGCGAGGTCGCGCGCCGCCGCCCTCGCCGTGCTCACCACCAGAGGAGGCGCGCGGGGATGCGCCGCCCGCCCTCGGCCTCTCCATTGGCACGCGCAACGTCGAGGGCGTCGAGGCCTGGCAGTAGGAGCTTCGCCGACGTCCTGGGCGTCGAGGCCTCGCGCGAGGCCAAGCTGTCCGCGCTCGCCGCATCGGTCAACCTTGCCACCGTCGGGGCGGAGGAGCCGGTAGTGGAACTCGTCGACGACCTCGTCCGCGATCTTGACAAACGAGGAGCGCGTAGTCGACCTTGCCACCATCGGGGCGGAGGAGCTGGTACTGGAACTCGTCGTCGACCTCGTACGCCTCGTGGACAGCATCCTTTAGCTGCAACAGCCACCGAGCAAGGTCATCGCCGCCGCTTCCCCTCGCGTCGCGGCTCCGCTCGACAGCACCCGCGACAGTGCGGAGCTTCGTTGTCAGGATCCCGTGCCACGTCTAGATGCTCGAGTGCAGCGGGGTCGCCGCTGTTGAGCCACCTGATCCGGTCGGTGGCGCGGGTCAGCACGACGAGGAGTGCACGGGCGAGGTCGCCACTCATCCGCCGCCTGCTGATGTCGCCATTCATCTGCCAGTCCAGCTCCATCTCGTGGTTCACCGGTGAGAGGAACGAGGGGGCAATAAAGGGGAGAGAGAGAGAAGAGCAGTGGCATGGCAGGTGGAAACAGAGGAGAGAGAGGGGAAGGAGGCTCACAGGTTGTTTCTTTCCATTAAAAATTAGCGTAAAAGTTGCGCCGACGCCCCGATAACATATCCCACTAGTTTTTAGTTTGGTAATTTTTGTGCTTAATAATTGATAACATGTTCACTAGTTTAAGATTGGTAAGTTCTTGCCTAGTATTTTGGTGACATATTATACTACTTTTAGGTTGGTATTTTTTGGCGTTGATACATGATAACATCTTCACTAGTTTAAGGTTGGTAGGTTTTATCCTAGAATTTTGGTAAGATATGCGACTACTTATTAGCTTGGTAACTTTTGTCTTAAACACAAGATAATATTTAATTCTAGTTTTAAGTTTGATGAGCTTTTTGCTACGTGCTCGGTATCATATTCTACTAGTTTTTTGCGTGGTAACCTATGTGTTTGATTGTTAGTAACGAAATTACTAGTTACCAAATATCTCGTCCACCGTTCGGCCATATCTCCCGGCGGTGCTATCGCTCTTCCCCTATTCCCTTTTCTCCGGTGCGTATCGTTTGTTTCCACTTCCGACGCGGAGACTCGAATGAACAAACACCCATGCGCCTCCGCACGCATGAGAAGCTTGATCGATCTCAACCAAAAAAAAAAGAGCTTGGTCGATCTGTTCTAGCTAGCTACTACTTCATCCTGCACGCTCGCACCTGGCTCAATCCTTTTTTTTCTCTTTCTTTTCCCAGGCGTATGTTTCTTGTACACAAGAACAAACAAAACATGTTGCACTACCATCCCAGACAGACTATAATGTTAACATTTATTTAGAAAAATTTGGACATCTTTTTTATTTATTTTTTTAGGCAAGTGGTCTTGCGCAAGCATGTCTCTGCTATTTTTCCCTTTTTTTTTTTGCTTTTAGCGCTTGAACGATTCATTTCCTCTCGTGTGCCAGCTATTACCTTATGTTCAATGTTATTCCCCTCCTTTACTATTTTTCTTAGTATTTTTTATCCCTGGAGTTACAAAAAAATGTATAATAGTTTTTTTTTAACGAAACCTAAAAGTTCACATTCAAGTTTTCTGTTCCCTTTTATTATGGAAACAAGTATTTCTTCTAAAAAAATCATTTTTATTATGTCTTAGTTTCAGTTACTTTATCGGGTCAGTGGATTTTCACCGAAAACACTATCGGGTTGTGACTAGAAAAAAAACACTTTCTACTAGTACAAGAAATAGGGAAAAAAAATATAAATACCACTTCTTACTAGTATGAATATGGGAACATGTATTTGATTGGTAACTTCACTGCTAGGTTCTTGGTAAACTTATTTGCTAGTTCTTTAGCCCGATAACTTATGTGCTAGGTATTTGGCAATTTATTATTAGAGCATCTCCAGTCGCGCCGCCCAAACACACCCCCACGGCCTCTTCCCGTCCGGACAGGCCCCGAACGCGCCCAGTCGCGCCCCCCATTGGGTCTTCCCGTCCGGACGCCCCCTTGTTCCCATCCGGCAAACCCAGGCTAACCCCGCCCCCCAAGGGCTCCCGTGGGGGCGCCGGACAAGAAGAAACGGCTGCGTGGCGTCCGCGGGCCCTCCCCGTCAGTGAGACGGCGCGCAGTCAAAGCGGCGCCCGGTCTTCGTCTTCTCCCGAGATGGCGCAGAAGCGCAGGCGCCGCCGTGAGCCATCGCTTCGCCTAGTCCTGCAGCGAGCCATCTCTTCGCCCAGTCCTGTCGCCCACGCGGCGGCCGAGCGTCTCCCCACGCGGGCGCCGGTGTTAATGCGCGGGCAGCCTTTCGGACTGCCCCGCCGGGTATAAATGCCTCCCCCGCCGCTCTCGCCGCGCACACTCTCCTCTCGCCGCGCTCTGCTTGTCCCCTCGCCGCTCTCTTCCTGTCGCATCGACGCCCCCCCCCTCGCCACCATGGATCCCCTCGCCGCAAACGTCTTCCCGCGCCGTTCTCTCCTCAAACACCAGGCGCGCGCCCTCTACGAGGCCTGGTACCCGTGCCCTCCATAAGAATGTTATCAAGTGTGATGAATGGAAATCACCAAACTAAAAACCTTTTAAGAATTTTATCAACTGGGATGTATGCAAATTTCCAACCTAAAAACCTTTTAAGAATGTTATCAAGTGCGATGAATGGAAATTACCAACCTAAAAACCTTTTTTAAGAATGTTATGAAGTCTGATGAATGGAAATCACCAACCTAAAAACCTTTTAAGAATGTTATGAACGGGGATTAATAAAAATTACCAACCTAAATACATTCTTCTTCAAAAGGTCATCAAGTGTGATGAATTAAAATTACCAAACTAGAAACTTTTTAAAATGTTATCAATTGGGATGTATGAAAATTACCAACCTTAAATTTTTTTGAGAATGTTATCAAGTGCGATGAATGGAAATCACCAAGCTAAAAAACCATTTTTCATAATTTTATGAAGAGGGATTAATAAAAATTACGAAACTAAAAACCTTCTTCAAAATATTATAAAATGTGATGAATTAAAATTACCAACCATTTTTTTAAAGAATGTTATCAAGTGTGATGAATGGAAAACTACCAAAGTAAAAACTTTTCAAGAATATTATCAAGTGTGATGTATGAAAACTACCAACCTAAAAACCTATTTTTTGAGAATGTTATGAAGTGTGATGAATGGAAATCACCAACCTAAAAACATTACAAGAAAATTTACCAAGTGTCATGGATGGAAATCACCAACCTAAAAACGTATCAAGGATGTTATCAAGTGTGATGAATGACAGTTACCAACCTAAAAACCTTTTTTGAGAATGAGATCAAGTGTGATGAATGACAATTACCAACCTAAAAACCTTTTTTTAGAATGGTATCAAGTGTGATGAATCAAAATTACCAACCTAAAATCCTTTTTTAAAGGTTATCATGTGTGATGTATGAAAATTACCTACCTAAAAACCTATCAAGGATGTTATCAAGAGTGATGAATGAAAATTACCCATCTAAAAACATTTCTTGAGAATGTTTATCAAGGGTGATGAATGAAAACTACGAAAGTAAAAACTTTCAAGAAATATTATCAAGTGTGATGTATGAAAATCACCAACCTAAAAAACTTTATATGAATGTTATAAAGTGTGATGTATGAAAATCACCAACCTAAAAAACCTTTCAAGAATGATTTATCAAGGGTGATGAATGAAAACTACCAAACTAAAAAACATTTAACAATGTTATCAACTAGGATGTATAAAAATTACCAACCTAAAAACCTTTTAAGAATATTTATCAAGTTTGATGAATGAAAATTAGCAACCCAACAACTTTTTAAGAATGTTATCAATTGTGATGAATGGAAATCACTAACTTAAAAAAAAAAATTAAGAATGTTATCAACTGGGATGTATGCAAATTTCCAACCTAAAAACCTTTTAAGAATGTTATCAAGTGCGATGAATTAAAATTACCAACCTAAAAACCTTTTTAAGAATGTTATCAAGTCTCATGAGTGGAAATCACCAACCTAAAAACCTTTTTAAGATTGTTATGAAAGGGGATTAATAAAAAATAGCAACCGAAAAACGTTCATCGCCCAGAACGATAATAGTCTTTGGTTGTTTCTTATTGAGTATCTCCCAAAACGATGCGCCCCCGACCCTCTACTCCCGTCATGAAACCTGTTGTTTTCTTTTGCAGACCCGTCAAAGGTTGGATCCCATCTACATTGTGTGTGTGGGGGGGCGGGGGTGAAAGATAAATCTCCGGACAGTGGGAATGGGCCGGTGCCGTCGCAACGAGTCGCGCACTTATCAGAGACATCCAATAATTTACACAATAAATCTTTTTTCTGCACAATATGTTGGTAACTTTTCTACTAGATTTATAGTCTTTTTACACTAGTTGGAAGTGGAAAAAATTTATACTAGTTGGAAGTGGAAATTTTTCTACTAGGTTTTTTTTTGAAACGAGGCTTTAAAATAAAATGGAACGAGGCAAAAGCTTTGCCTTTTATACTGATATAGAAGGAGCAAATAGGAATGACGAGGCCTAAAAATAAAAAATAAACAACTCGAGTCGACGACCATGTCACCCGAGCAACCATAGTCGTCACTACCACTGCGGAGGCAATCGCACGCAAGACGAAAATACGGAGCCACCGTTCCGACATCCACGCTGGCCCCAATGCCACGCCCCTAAACTAGCCGAAGACCTTGTCGCCCTAGCAACCAAAGCCGACACTACAACGACGGAGATAAACTCAACGCAAGAAGAAACCCCGGAGCCGCCGCTCCGACATCAACGCCGGCCCCAAGGCCGCGCATCCAAACTAGCCGACGATCAAGTTGCCCTAGCAACCAAAACCGACACTAAACGCGGTAGAGGCAACCTCAACGCAAGTCATCCGGAACCGCCGCTCCGACATCCACGCTGGCCCCAGGACCGTGCACCGCCTAGCCGACGACGAAGATGCCGCCACCAACCACCAACACCCCATGGCTCCCACAGGCCGGTGGAACATCCAAGGCGAGGCCCCAAGAGGCAAGCAACACAGGAGCGCCGACCTCGCCCGATCCCGCGAGGGATCTAGGGTTTTCCCCGGAGAACCCGGCGCGGAGAAGCGAAAGCACCACCTCAACGACACCTTCATGAAGGACGCGGCGCCGGGAGGCATCGCCTCGTTGGCCCCGGTCAAGCACCGGTGCAGGGCTTTCGCCCGGCGTCGCAAACCCCGCGAACCGCCCGACGGGGACCGGCCCGACCACCAACACGCCATGTCGCAGCACCTGCGGCACCTCCCGCCACGACCAACGCCATGCCAACTGCGACCCAAGCGCAGATCCGGGCCCGCCGCCCCGGCTTCCTCTTCCCCGACCCTCACCACCCGCAGCACCTCCCGCCAGAGTTGGGGCCCGGATGCTGTCGATCCCGCGCCCGGAACGCCGCACCACGCGGAGACACCGGTCGGAGAGGACGTCGCCTCGCGGCACCATGCCGACAGGAGCTCCAAAGCCACCACCTCTGGGCCAACACAGCCTGCGCCAAGCGCCAGCTCGCACACCCAGCAGCAGCTCCGGAGGCGCACCCCACAGCCAACCGCCGACCGGGCCCTACGAGCCCAGATCAGGCCCGCCAAGCCCATCTGGGCGCGCAGCCTCCACCATACCGGCGTACAGCAGCAGCGCCCCAGCCCCTGCAGCACCACCGGCGGAGCTCCACCGTCTGCAGACCTCCCGATGGCCGCCGCCCGAGCCCGGCGGCCCGGCCTCCACCACCCCGGACGCCACCTCCAACCAGGCGCATCCCCGACGCCGCAGACCACCGCCCTCAGCAGCCCCCCACCCAGCTTCTCCCTTGCTCCTCCATGCCGGTGACGACGCCACCAAGCCGCGCAGGTCGACGGAGCAGCGCCCGCCGCCATCCCCGGCCGTTGGAAGAAAAAAAAACCCGCCGCCGCCATCACGGGGGCGCGCGCAGCAGTTGTTCGCCGGCGCCCCTCCAGCAGCAGCGAAGCGGAGGAAATGTATTTTTTCTACTAGACAGTGGGATTTTTTACACTAATTGGAAGCGAAAAAATTTATACTAGTTGGAAGTGGAATTTTTTCTATCTCCCACCATTTTTTTCTTGCCCTAAAAATTCACTAGCCCAAAAAGGGAATTAATTGTATAACAACGATTCAAGGAAAAATTAATTTTTTTCTCACCATAAAACTGCAGTCGAGTAAAGGGAATAGGCCACCGTACAAAATTCAACTCATAAATACGATGCTCTGCTTGCCACCCGTCCGCCACGTTCCTGCGCGTGTAACGTAAGCCAAGAAAGGAAACTTGTGCGTCCCGCTTGCTTTCCTAATTTAGTAACGCGTGCGTGATCGGAAACCGATCGACCGAAGCGTACCTGTCGAGCGCGCGCAAGCTAAAAGCGCTCGGGGGGGAGGCCATGTCAAGCCCAAAAAGGGAATTAATTTTGACCAGCATGTTATTTTTTATACAAGTAAAAATAATAAAACGAACCGTTTTCTTGAAACGGCTGTCAAAAAAGGGAATAGCGGGAACGCCAACACTATCTGTCGAAAACCAATCAACCGAAACCTTGCAATCACGCGCCACAAGGTAGACCCGCACCAATAAAAAAAAAATTGTAGCTTATATTTTGCGGAGTATATTTTTTCCACACTAAACTTCAATGTTCTCTTTTTTGGCGGAAGGAACTGTGCGCTTGCGCGGTTTAAAGGGAATAGAGAAATAGGCGCGTGCGTGGAATGAGTAACGTGCATGGGGCAAACTAGGGGTGACGTAGTACCATATTTCCAAAAAAGGAATACAGCGCTAAGCTCTACTTTCCGTTTTTAGCAACTACACCTGTTGGAAAACCGATCGATGTATTCCAATGGCTCGCGCGCGCAAGCTAGAGCCGCCCCACCAAACCCCTACGGCCCGCATCGTACGCGATTACGGATGGCAATGGGCCCCGAAACCCGCAAACCCGACGGGTACCCGCCTTAAATGGGGAGGGTTTGGTAAATTTTTCGACCCGCCAGTTCTAATGGGACGGGTATGGGGGTGGCAAACCCGTACCCGCATACCCGCAGACCCGCTCTAAGTCCTAATCATATACCTAATGATCATATGCCTAACCACACGTCCACGAGCTATGTACCACAAACCTCACACATCACATGGGAGCGTTGGAATTTGGACTCCCGAAGATAACACACGTACACACGTGTGTATTCCCACTAACATCATTCCAATATTCCATTGTTTTATTCCCCACATGTGTCGCCGTCGCTCCTTAAATGGGTACCCGTTGGGGCCCCGAACCCGATAGGGTCGTGGGTATGGTAAGAAATGAGACCCGACAAGTTAAATGGGGCGGGTATGGGGGGCGCCGACCCGGCCCCGAACCCGGTGGGTGCCATCCGGATACGCGATGTCATGGACATTGCATGGCCGGTTAGCGAAGGAGAGTGAACCGTGTGGGTTCGGTCACATCACGCCCAACTTGATTGTTCCATGTGTCAAGTTGGTAAAATGGCCCCATTTATACTCTGAAACTCCGTTAAACTGTTGCGTGCTACACAACAATTGTTTTTATTTCTCCCGTGGTCGATAAGCAGTGCAAACTGGCCATGCATGGTGTTGTATGAGGGGCTCAGCCCAACGAAATGCCGAAATGGAGCTGTGGATCACATGAATGGAACTGTTCGCACAATTTATGTCCGGTACGTGCTGGGTGACGCTAGCTGCGCACAACACAAGTGCACTCGGTTTGGACGGCGTCTACACCACCTCGTCCGCTTGCAAGATGCAGTTTGAGCAGTTTGTGACCACGTACAAGAACCATGTCATTTGGAAGCCTTGGGCACCCCATAAATGTAAGATCTTTACTTGGTTGCTCGTCCAAAATAGGGGGTTGACTTCGGGCGGTCTCCATCCGCGTGGATGGACAATCTATGGAAATTGCTCTCTTTGCAACCAAGTCCAAGAATCGATGGCCCACCTCCTTTCCAATTCCGGTTGTCCATAAGGATTTGGTCGGTGTTCCTTGCTTAGTGTGGCTATACCGACAACGCCCCCGCGCTTTGGATAAACGAAGACAATGTAAGGATTGGTGTACCAACCTTGTTAGTCGGCATGGAAATGCTAGAAAAGTTTTCGCGTCATTGAGCATGCTCGTCTCGTGGAAAATTTGGAAAGAAAGGAATAGCCGTGTCTTCCGTCATCAATCCGCCACCGCCACCGTTATCATCTCCAGGATTAAAGAGGAGGCCAAACTTTGGGTCTTGGACAGTAATCACCGTTTAGGCATTATAATCCCAGGAGATTCATCCATGCTTGGTTAAGTCCTAGGATGTATACTAGGCGCTTGTAACTCTTCTTATTCAATAAAAATGGTAATTTTTTTGCCAAGTATAAAAAAAATTGTAGCTAAGCGTAAGGAACGTCTGCTCATCTCATTTTCAAATGCCTATTCACCATTAGGATTTGGTCATGCTTAAGAGATTAGCTTGGACTTCATGACGTCAGGCCAAGAGATTGGGAGGCACATCCCGCCGTCAAAACTTGGTGGATGGAAGTGTTACACAAGAAAGGGCCACTTCGAAGGGCTATGACCTTGCTTGCAATAGTTGTCTTATGGAAAAATAAATAAATGTAAGGGTTTCTCGAAACAAGTCGACCACTCCCATGCTTATCCTTGCCAAGGTTAAAAAAGACGAAATAAAAATGTGGTTGCTTTCCGGGGCTAAGACCTTAGTAATGTTTTTTAGACAGTAGGCCAAAATAGCCCCATGTTAAATTAATAACGCCAAGAACGGCGACAAACATACATAGTGCTGCACGCAGCTTACAACATAGCAACACACACAAACACATGTGACAAGTCTACTGAGGCGATTACAGGTGAAACACCGAAGCAAAGCAGAGCCGCGGAGGGTGAGCACTAGCAAAACGGGCAGAGGTGTCCTGCCGGAGCTCGTCAAGAGCACGGGCACGCCAACACACGCTGCACACCGCCGCAACCTACTACACCAAACCGCCAGGAACAACACCGCCTCTATCCGCAAGAATGCAGACAAGCACCACAGAAGAGCCCGGACCAGAGAAACGCCGAGGTGCGAAGCAAGCTACCAGCTAGGCCAGAGGAAGCTCGCGAAGATACCACAGAAGATCCGCATCCGTCGCCACACCACCTCCCGAGAGCAACTCGCCACGAACCCCAAGGCAACATCTTCAAGAAGAACTCGACACCAAAGCGCCGCCACCGCCCGATCCGAGGATCTTGGATTTTCATCCAGAGCGTTGAGGAAATGAGAGGGGCCACTACGACGCCTTCAAGAAGGATAATGCGTCCGTGAACGTCGTCGCCGCATCCCGAGCCAGCCCCGGGCAAGGGTCCCCCCCCCCCCCCCCCCCCCCCCCCCCCCCCCCCCCCCCCCGCCAACTCTGACATTCTTCAACCCGGGCGCAAACGTCGACAAGCGACACCCGCGCCACCGTCACCACCAGTCGCTCGCCAGCCACCCCGCCATCCTCATGGCCGAGGTCCCCGACCATCACCTGAGTCCCTGGCTCGCCCGCTAACCAAAAGGACTCTCTCCGTCCAGGGCCGCCGCCCCGGCATCCCAGCTCCACGCGCCGTAGAAGGGATCGAGTCAAGGAGGAAGGCCTCCACCACCAAGTCAACCACCAGCAGCCCTGGCCCGGGGACGGTAGAGCACGAAGGCCGGGGCCCCTGCCCCATCCGCATCGCCTCTACCTGTCGCACCTGGAGACCTCCGCGTGGACCACTCGTCGACATCACCACCATGCTGGAAGCTCCCGACCGGACAAAGCCATACCCACAGAAGCGCCCCTGGCGGCCGCCCAGCCCAGCTCGGGCCCAAACTAGGCCCAGATCGGGCCCTAGCCGCCGCCGTCGCGCCTCGATCCGGACAAGTATCTGCGGACGCGCGGCGAGGTCGCGCTCGCTCAGGTGTAACTCGACTAGGACTCCACGTACACCTCTCGTCCTCACCTACGTGCCTCTTCCTCCTCCGCCGCACCGCCCCACGCAACCCGGATAAAAGCTCCGCACATGCCACAGCGCGCCGCCACCCACCCGCTCACACAACCAGCCAGCCCGAAAGAAACAGCAAAAAAGTCTTTCTGTGCGCGAACGACCGACGAACTAATCCGACATGAGCCAGGGGCAGCCGAGGAGGCCCGAGGGCGAGGCGGCCCTGCAGCAGCAGGACCGGCCGATCAAGTACGGCGACGTGTTCGACGTCTCCGGCCATCTGGCGGCGCAGCCCGTGGCGCCGAGGGACGCCGCGATGCTGCAGTCCGCGGAGGACACCGTGCAGGGCCTGGGCCAGACCCAGAAGGGCGGTCCGGCGGCCGTCATGCAGTCCGCCGCCACCCTCAACGCGCGCGCCGGCCACGTGGGCCGCGGCCAGCTCTCCGGCCCCGTCGCCGACGCGGGCGTCACCGTCACCGAGACGGAGCTCCCGGGCCGCCACATAGTCACCGAGTCCGTCGCCGGGCAGGTCGTGGGCCGGTTCGTCGCGCCCCCGCCCGTGGCGGCCAAGGTGCCGACGGCCGCGCTGGAGCAGGACGCCGTGACGATCGGCCGTGCCCTCGAGGCCGCAGCGGTGGCAGGCGCGGGTGGCAAGCCGGTGGATCAGAGCGACGCGGCGGCCGTCCAGGCAGCAGAGATGCGCGCCACGGGGAAGAACCTCAACGTCCCTGGCGGCGTCGCTGCGGCGGCCCAAGCGGCCGCAGACCAGAACGAGCGAACCATGCGCGAAGAGGACAAGATCAAGCTCCGGGACGTCCTCTCGGTGCGATCTGCTAGCTATTCGACTCATTTGTACTCGTTTTTCTCTCTAAATGATTGATTAATTAGTTCACCAACTTGGAGCACCGCAGGATGCGAGGAGCAAGCTGCCGGCGGACAAGGGGGCGACGAGGGAGGACGCGGAGAGGGTCGTGTCGGCGGAGATACGGAACAAGCTCAACATGGCCACCACACCGGGCGGCGTCGCGGACGGGGTGACCACGGCGGCGCGGCTCAACCAGGAGCGCCCGTAGGCGTAAGGCGCGTGGCGTCCGCTCTTTATCTGAGAATTTAGAGCTGTATAGGCGATCGTAAGTCTGAGGGGAGCACGCAGCAGTGCTCTGGCCGAATAAAATGGTGTGTACGGCAGGCCTGGTGTACGGTGTAACTGATCTAGTCTGCCTCTTGTAGAATACGTGAAATAAATCAGCACTGTTGCACGAGCGTTTAAATAAACGGTTAAACAAACTTCTTTTTATAGGGAAGTTAAACAAACTATATGGATATGAACGCGTTGTTTTGTCTTTCTAAGATTGATACTGTAAGGTATAGAATCCATGTTGGACTTGGTAAAAAGATCCGCCTAGTGTAGCTCGGAATGCACTGAAGAAATCCGCCTAGTGTAGCTCGGAATGAACATATTCAAGATCAATAACCTGATCCATGTTTCAGACAGTAATCTCACACATGAAGCTCATCTTTGACAGTAATATCAGCTCAGCGTCAGGATTCAGATTTTCAAGACGATGAAGCAGAGCTTCTCCTCGTGCCTGTAGGGGGGAAAACAAAAACCCACTCTCACTGTCCCTCCGGCGGCCCGCCTGTCGTGACTCACGCGGAGCTGGTCGAACCGAACCGAACCGCACGCAAGAAACTGGCTAGGCCACTACGCATTTCCTTTCTCCCCTCCGAGCTCCTCAAAATTTCCCCCGCTCCAAACCCTCGCCGCCGCCGCCGCCGACCCACCATGCCGCTGCCGGACGAGCTTCTAGAGGAGATCTTCCTCCGCCTCCCTCCGGACGAGCCCGAGTGCCTCGTGCGCGCCTCCCTCGCCAGCAGGCTCTGGCTCGGCCGCCTCACCGCCCCTCGCTTCCACGCTCGCTACAGCGAGTTCCACGGTGCTCCCCCCATGCTCGCCTTCTGTAAATCCGGTCCATACTTCGTCTCGGAGGTGGATCCGCTCTTCGTCTCCACCACGAAATTCCGCGTCTGCATTCCCAACCCCAGAAACAGCGGGAAGGCGTGGGACTGCCGCCATGGCCGCGTCCTCCTTGGGCCTAGGGATGAGTGGGATGTGCTCCCCTCACTTGGATATCGTCTTGCTTGCTGGGAGAGAGGAAGCTCCTGGACCACCTTTTCAAGCCAGGGGACGCTCGCCGTTTCGGACCCCATCACGGGCTGCCAGACGGAGCTGGACGCGCCTCCATACCACGACCGCTATGCGGCCGCGGTGCTCTGCGCCGTGGACAGTTGTGACCACCGCGCGTGTCATGATGGCGCCTCCCGGGTGGTCTACGTCGGTCTAGATATTGGTGCTGCTGAATTTGTCGCATATGCCTACGTCTCCTTGCCAGAGACGGGTGAATGGAGCAAGCCATGCTCCGGTCTTCATCTTGGCCCTAATGCATCCATCCAGCAAGTCCCCCCTATCCTCATCCAACACGCGCTCTACTTCATGCTTGTGTATGAGGGTGATCATCACGTGGGGATTGTCAAATATGACATGTCTTCTAAATGCTTATCATCGATTGATGCGCCACTGTCACGACAACACATTTCCCATATGACTATCCTCTTGGGGATGGAGGACGGCAGTTTGGGGTTTGCACGCCTGGACGGGTCAACCCTCAATCTGTGGTCAAGGCAGATGGGTTCCGATAGAGTTGGGTCATGGACTGAATGTAGGGTCATTGATCTCGAGGAACTTCTCCCCGGTCCGAATCAAAGACTTAGACCGATTGGATCGGTGGAGGGCAGTGATGTTGTTTTCGTGACCTCGCATCTTGGCATCTATGAGGTTAATATCAAGTCACTAGAGTGGAAGAAGATATCAACAAGAGAGCATTTCCTTAGGACATCTCCAGCGGGGCTGCTCAAATGCGGACCAATTTGGTCCGCATTTTGTCTGTTTGAGCAGCCGTCCGTGGCCGTGTCCGGCCGGATTTGGGCCCTGCACCCAGCGGGGCTGCTCATTTAGTGGCCGAACATTTTTTTTCTCTAGTTTTTTCTTCTCATCCATACTTTGAGCCTAAAACAAACACAATACTAAATAAAATACGAGTTATTTATTACAAATTTGACCGTTTAATAAGAAAACAAATAAGTCTTAGTTAAAATAAAAAAAAACTACTGGTTTCCAACGAAGTTCCAGATGTGTTGCACCAAATCATCCCGAAGTGTGAGGTGGGTGTCCTGATCACGCAACTCGTACTGGAAGTCGATGAAATCCGCAAATGTTGCCACACCTGGCTGGGGCTCCACGTTCTCACCCTGAAACAACCAGTTCTCGTCGTAGACGCTGTCATCGCGCTCATCCTCTATGATCATGTTGTGCATGATCACACAAGCAGTCATCACCGACCACATAATCTCCGGGCTCCATGTTCGAGCAGGGTGGCGAACAATAGCCCATCGAGATTGAAGCGCACCAAAAGCACGCTCCACATCCTGCGGGGCAGGCGGTGGCGCGGCGGCGTGGGAGGGAGGTGGGGGGAGGTGGACGTCGCCGGCGAGGGGCCGAACGGTGGTCGTGGTCGCGAAATCGGCGACCTATCGGCGGCGAGGTGGGTCGCTGGTGGCGCGGGGGGGAGGAGGGGGCGTTTTTTTGCGGGCCAGGGAGTGTGTCCACGGGACACTTTGTTGTCCGCGGGGCTGCTCAAATCTAACCCAAATTTGGGTCAGATTTGAGCATCCGGGGACAAAAAAACGGACCGCGGTCCGTATGAGCAGCGCCGCTGGGGCCTGGTTTTGGCCCAGGCTGCTCAAATCCGGCCGGTCCGGGCCAAATGAGCAGCCCCGCTGGAGATGTCCTTACTTTAATTCCAAAAGTTATACAAATGACACCTCATAATACGATTTGAAAAAGTTGTGTTGTATTGGGGAGACGTGGGTACAAGTGCACACTAACTAGTCTTTCCAAAACTGGTCATGAGGGATCTACACCATCCTCGCTCCCTCCCTGTTCGAACAAGAACTGGTCATGAGGGCATGACAGAATGTACAGCCATTTCTCCTTGATGTGTGATGATCCAACGGAGCGAGTCACCAAAGTTGAGCCTTCTCCCTGATCATGTTCGAGATTGGCTGCCAGCCCATCAGCCACGGCTTCCTACTCGTCGGGACCGCGAAGTTGAGCTCAAACATCTCCTTGCTGATGTTGCCACCCTCGCAGAAACCGACCAGACGGGCCACTATATCGGCGCTCTCCTCGATGTGCGCTTCGTCCTCGGGGTCTGTCCAGAGCTTGTTCACCATAATCGACATAATCTGTAAACAGAAATTCGACAAGGCAACATGGTCACTTTTACCTTGAGGCTAGCGAGACTGCAGGTTCATCGCCAGGTGTGGCGGCTGGGCTTGCGTCGCCGACTTCATCCAACTCATTATATATGGGTGGGCTTGCAACGCGCGCGAGTAGTCTGACCTCGTGGATCTGATGGCTGGACTCATAACCGATCGCCGGGGCCGCGCACAGGAGCGGGAAGATCTCCGCGCACAGGCCGGGTTTCAGCGCTAGCTAGCTGTGGTGTGGCAGGGTTTCAGCGCGACCTGACCGACCGGCAAAGTGTGCGGCACGCTTTAGGCCGGTTGGGCCGACGGGGAGATATCCCACGGCCAATTCGTACTGCTACCGTATGTTAGAAGTTGAGTTCTATTAGGACTCGGGGTACTGACTGACCCTGACATAGCAATATTGTAAGCCTCGGATTGAGGTCCCTGTTCCTGTCCGCATATATAAACATATCCAAGGCCCCTCGATGAGGTAAGCCAGAATCCCACGCAATACTTTTGATACCGTATATACGACTCACTAGCACGTACGAGCAGGGACGGTGCGAGCGAGAGAAATTAGCATAGAACTACCACTTTTGAATCGAAATTTACCAAATGGTACCGATTTAGTTATATAGCACATAAATCTACCACATTTTATCCAGGAATTCGCAGAAAAGACTAATTTCGAATTGAGCACGAATTGGACAATTGGGACCTACCAGTCAGGCTGACGTGGCAGGCACAATTTTTTTTGGCTGAGGTGGACGCGGGTCCCAGCTGTCCGTGTCACATCTGTATTTTCTACTGTTTATACTCGTTGACCCGCACAGGTGCTTGGAACGATCAGATCGGGCAAGCACGACCACGTCCCGCGGGCGCCCATGCCAAACTCGCCGGCGCCGCCGCAATGACGTGCTCCTGGCTTGAACTCACTGCCACCACGACGTGCTCTTCGCGCAGGCTGGGGCGGACGGGCTCGTCGGCGACACGGAGCTCGGCGGCACGGCGCTCGACGGCGCGGTACGGAGCTCGGCGGCTCTCGTCCGCGACGTGCTCTTCGCGCACAGGCTGGGCGGACGGGCTCGTCGGCGACACGGAGCTCGGCTGCACGGCGCTCGACGGCACGGTACGGAGCTTGGCGGCGCGGCAGGGAGCACGGCGGCGCTCGTCACGGCGCTCGGCAGCGCGACACGGAGCTCCGCGGCGTTCGTCCGCGACGAGCAGCATGGCCGCGGCGTCTCTCGGAGGAGCCCGCCCGCGAGCAGAATCGTGGCTGCACGGCGCTCGGCGGCGCGGCAGGGAGCACGGCGGCGCTCGTCTAGCAGCGGCGCCTCTCGGAGGAGCTCGCCCGCGAGCAGTATCGTGGCTGCACGGCGCTCGGCGGCGCGGCACGGAGCTCTGCGGCGCTCGTCTGCGACGATTGGCATGGCAGCGGCAGCGCTCGACATGTGCTCTCCTGCGAGCAGCAGCCGTCGGTGGCGCCTCTCGCCCGTGAGCAGAATCATGGCTGCACGGCGCTCGCCGGCGCGGCACGGAGCTCCGCGGAGCTCGTCCGCGACAAGCGGCATGGCAGCGGCAACGGTCGCCTGCGACTGCGAGCACTGGCCGGCGGCGACGCCTCTCGACGGTACTTCCCAGCGTGGCGGCCAAGCACTCGTCGTCCTCGTCGTGTCGGCTAGAGGCGGAGTCGGGTACGGCGCCGCGTCAACCATGGGCAAAACAGGGCGCTGTTTCTCCTCCGGGGAAAAAGACGACCTATTTTTTATTTTTTATTTTTTGACATGTTTTTTTTAATTCATTTGTGGTACAACTCAGCAAATTAACCATATTTCTGCCACATCAGCACTGACAAGTAGGTCCCGCCTGTCAGTTTCGGTGTCAATTCGCGATAAATAACGGATCAGTCTTTTCTGCGAATTCCTGGACAAAATATGGTAGATTTATGTGCTATATCACTAAATCGGTACCATTTGGTAAATTTCGATTCAAAAGTGGTAGTTCTATGCTAATTTCTCTGCGAGCGAGCAGCAACCTCGTCGATTCATCTGATGCGAGAGCCTACTCTTTTTTTTCTTTTTTCTTTTTTTGTGAGAGAGAGAAGATCGACGACGCATTTCTTCTGGTTGGGCTTCCACCAAAAGCCTCCTTGTATACCAACAGCATCAAAAATAAATACATAACCATTGCCCACTTTCCGATGCTCAATCATACTAGCATACACCAAACCAACCCAATTCACTTCTACTACTCCCTCCGATCCATATTAATAGGTGCGTGAATATGAGTGTGCATCTCATATTCTAACTCATGTATAGATAATCAAATGAAACAAGCATCTACTCCAGAAGGCCGATTCCAAACCGCGCAAAGATCCAAACTCAAAGCTCAATAAAAATAGATGACAAATTAAGCAGTATACAACTTCGGCACAAGGTTCTCTCCACGCAACTTAATGCATCTATGTACAAGATAAAATTCAAAATGAACCAGGAAGCAAGTAAAAAATTCATCACACGGAACCAAATAACGACCATGCATGTCCGCTGCTGAAATTTTAATACATCAGTGACATATAACAGCCCAGACAGCATACATACGAGGCACTGCAGTAGCATCGCCAAACACGCCCACATAGCCGAGACAGTCGTCGGTCGGCGGGGGACTTCTCGACCTCTGCAACATCCGCACAAGCAACTTTAGAAAAACAACATCGTGCAATACAGTCATGACAATACAATCAAAATGGGCCAGATGTTACTAGTTCACTCAAGAGTAGAGTATCGCCTTTTGTATCACTATCTCACGTAACAAGTTCAGATAGGGAAAGGACACAACAATCGACAAGGAGGAAGTACACTAAGCAAAACAGTGGGTAAAAAAACTAAAGACTTGATGGTAAGGCAATGTGACACTAGTTCCGCCCTCAAACTCTTCAAACTTAAGAAACAGGGAGGGCAGTGAGAACATGGTATCTTCATAGGGCATCAATTTAAACAAACAACCATGATACTGAATACCATCAAATCTTACAACAACCTAACTGAAAGCTACTCGCCAACGGCATCAAAACTGGTCCGGTCCAGTAAAGACAGAGAAGCAGATTACCACCAAGTAAGGGGAACTTGTCGGATTTCAAATTTCTATTGAAAAGAATATAGCCAGAAACAATTTCCAAGTCTGAAAGCATTTCAGCAACAGTTTAGGGACAAAAATCCATACTTCAATAAGCAGAGTCATCAATAGTTAACAGAAGTAGGCATTATATCCATAAACGCGTTAAAGCCAAAAGCGCACCTAAGAAGCCTAACAATTGTCATTGACCACAGCAATCAGTACTAAACCACAACTTGAATTTCATCTCTAACACTAGACCATGCTTTATGGGAGAAAAAAATCATGGAATCCATGGTGTGAACATGATATACAATATTCCAATCACTAGAAGCCTGATGCATTGTAAGACTTCAGACTTTCTAGACAGAAACCATCCAAAGACCTAAATTTAGGATCTTTTCAATGCAGGGACAAGGAGATCAAATATTTCAAATAATGCAGAGCCATACACGCATTAGGACCAAGCCTTGGCCCTAGCTATCCGAACTAGAACGTGTTCATGGCACTATGTCCATAACTCGGAGCAGAGGAGAAGACCTCACCTTAGATAGGTTAAAGATGATGCCTATATCAGTGCGCCGTGGTTGCGCGACGAGGCGCCATCCCGACGGCAAGCGAGGCCTCAGCCAGTCTAGCGTCGACATGGGAGGTCAGTGGCAGGCTCCAGGGACGCCATCGGGGACAGCCAGAGCACCGCTGGCCAGGGCCTCGAATCAGCCGAGCTGCTCCCTTCGCCCACTCCATGCTCTAGGGGACACCCTCCCTGAAACAAGATTACACAAAGTTCAGGTTCATACAGTCAGAGACAGACACAATGCATGATTACGAACTCTTAGGCACAAAGAAACAACAATGAATCATCCATATCATGTCATTGAACTTGGAAATCACTGAGTATTAGTAGCTAAACCGAGGCATCAAATAAACCAAGAAATACTATATATACTGTAAACTACTATCCAGGAACAAGTCAAATAGAATCAGACCGATTACCAGTAACTACAGTAAAATGCACCTAGTGTCTATACTCAGCCAGAGCAAGTCAATAGTTAACATAAGCTAGGCATTGTATCCATAACCGCTGATAAAAGAAGCTGAGATAATAAGCCTAACTAGTTTAGTTGACCACAGTAATCAGTACTAAACCTTAACAACCAGAAGTTCATGTCTAGAAGCAGATCAAGCTTAATAGGAGGAAAATAAAACATGGAATCCATGATCCTGAACATGCTATATATTTTGCGAATCGCTACCAAAAACAGAAAGGATTGATGTAGTGGTGTATATGTACATGGTACATGACTAAAACGACATGCATGTTCCATCAGGCTACTCCAAACAAAGCACGTTGATCCTCCCTTGATTAATAGGATATGATCCTACCTTCACTTGTGAAGGCTTCAAAGATTATACGACCCTTTGTGGATATATATGCTATGCTAGGTAAGTTATTTTCGTACAGGGTTATTCGCTCTCTAAAATATGAAGATATGTCCTAAATAGAATGCCAACATTTGGAAGGATGCAGCTCTAGTACTTGAGGTCATATACGTGCTTTGCATTAACATGAGCTATGGATGTTTTGTTGACAGAGAGAAAAAGTAAAGGATTTATACCTCTACCTGTGACAGAACCAAGTCGATGAAGACATGCAACGTTGCATTGTCGGCTTGGCCAGGGCAGGGAAGCTCTCTCGTCGACAAAGGCAAGAGCGCCGCTGTAGGTGATCGCTACCCGTCGGCAAGCCGCGCAGCTCAACTTCTCTGTACCTCCACGTCAACACATACTGAGAAAAAAAATCAGCTAACAGCTAGCGTCACTGACAGGGCAAGCCGATTGATAGAAATTTAGAGCTAAGATTTGAAGCTACAGGCTAGCATACATGATGTGTGCTCAAATAACATTGGATTAAAATGGAGTGTGTAGTCAATCCAATCTGAAACGGAGTGGTACATCAACGCACGTATGTCATGAATATGCAAAAGGCATCTCCCAAACATCCCAGGATCGAATCGGAATGCAATCAAAATCGTGTTTTTTTACACTCTAGGCATCGTCGTTGCAAGATGGATTAATTCTAGGGGAAGGGGGGAGGGGGAGGTGTCTCACCGGAGGTTCCCGACGAGGACGGAGCCCAGGCGCTACTGCTGCGGCGGAGGGCGGCGGATCCGGCGGTCACCGGCGCCAGTATCTTGGCCGAGTCGAAGGACGCAGCGGCAACCTGCGTCTGCTGGTCGGTCTCCCGTCGGGCGGCGACGCGGAGAGGCGGTATGGAGGGAGCGGACGCCGCAGATCCTGGGGCACCGTGGCGACGCCATGGTCTGTTCCCGGCGAGCATGGACGAGGAGGAGGGAACTAGCTCCCGCAGCCACCGGCGGCGGTGAAGGAGATCTCTGGTGGCCGACGCGCGCGAGGAATCAGTAGAGGAGGAGGAGGGATTGCAGGAGCTCGCCGGGATTGGAGGAGGCGAAGGGGATCGAGGGAGGCGGCGCGGGGAGAGAAGAGAAGAGGAAGTGGTCTGCGAGGGTTTCGTCTCATTAACTTGGGCCAGAGTCAAGTTGCCGCTCAGCCCAAACTCAAAATTTCCGTGGCCGATATAACTGGTAAGGCTAGCCACAGTGGGAGTAACTAAGGTGGTAACATCACACATATCAAGGCAATTTTGCTTATGTGGCACATATTTAATGAAGAGAGAAGTGCTTGTGGTAACTAGCTATGTTACTAGTAACATCACACATACCAAGGAACAATGTGTCTATAGCACTAATAAATGAAGTCATGCATGACACCACAAATATGTTACTACCCATTGTGGAGGTAGTAACATAGTCTAGAAAAACGTGTATGTTACTAGTAAGCTCAAGCTCAATTTTCATTTGGCGCTTCTTTACTCACGTTCCATGCATGTAAAAGAAAAAATAAACCGACGTGTCACAAATATTTGCACTTCTCATGTTGGGGATAGCCAGCCTTTGTTTTTCCATCTAAAAAAAAGCCTTTGATTTTCAAAAGGCGTGTCGAACAAATTATAGGGTTCGGGGCATATCACACATTATATGGTAGTCGCGGACACCGTCGACCATGTTGGACGACGATGTAGGACCGGGACCACGTCACATGCATAGGTATGGTGTCCACCTCGCGCCGCAAGAGGCAATGCGGTGTCGAGCGTGAAACAAGAAGCCAAAGAGCGAGGCGACGACTCGATAAGCCGCAAATTAAGGAGAAGAACACGAAGGCGGATAAAAACGAGGTTTCGACGAAGCATTTGACGAACAAAATGTTGGCTACATGGCACAAAAACATTGCCATTAAGAATTTATTTCATATATGAATCTAACAATATCATAAAAATGCATTGTTAAAAGTTAAATTTTGAGCAATCTCTTTGTAGCAATTAGATAATTTGCTATGATGTTTCGATAACTAATATTTTTTGAGAAAATGCATGCGCATGCATGAAGGTCAACATGACAATGAAGCAGTGGCTTGTGGCTCGAGGTTCACGGTGTGCTTGTGGGGGCACGTGATGGACAACCTCATGAACGACATGTGAAGCAACATGGAGACGTTTGAATAATTATCGGGACAAACTCGGCATGCTATCTTTTTTTATAAAAGAAATGTATTAAATAACATTAGGATCCCATGCAAGTGCTTAGGGTTTCAGACCCTTCCTCGAGCGGTTTCACGCGATTAGGAAGGGGTTATCACTTGTTATATTTTCTATGAAAGCAATGTATTAACCAACATTATGATCCCATGCAAGTAGCTATAAATCTTTGAGAAGGGGTTATCACATGTTACTTTTCACCTTGTCTGTGTTAGCATTGGTCATAATGCCATGAACAACCAAAATATGTCCAATTTCTCACAGTAGTTGGTTTGGTGGCCTTGGATTGGGGGTTCTGCACTAACCGTCAAGAACTTTCCAACGTGATTATCTTGCATGCGAAGCAGTTAACACCTGAAACTTGATTATTTTATGTTAGGCAACACACCACCCTTATATAACCATATTAGGATCTCATGCAAGTTGGCGATGTTTTTTTTACACTTCCTTAAGTTGTTTTGGGTGGCACCTTAATCTATGGGCCCCACCTCGTCCGCCGCCTAGTAATCCTTTGAAAGTGGCTATCCCATGTGAACCTTATACGTCTTTGTGGTAGGATATGTCATAGCAACTTTAAAATCCAAAAAGAGCCTTGTTTCTCACAAGAGTTGGGTTGGTGGCCTTGAAGTGGGTTTCGCACTAAAATTTGACATCCTTCCACCAGAATGGTCCTACTTGCAGAACAGGTGCTACCTTAAAGTTGGTCACCGGCACTTAATCAATTGGGGGAGGACTTATCGCCCTTCCTCAAACAGTTTAAGGAATAACCCTAATTTGTGTGCCCATGTCGTCTACTCAGTAGCAATCCTTCAAAAGGGGGTAACCCTTGTGCATTTTCTCCATATTTTTGTTATGTTAGACCATAGGAACTTGAGAAATCTAAAAATAGACATAATTTTCATGACGGTTGGATAGGTGGCCTCAAAGTGGAGGTTTAGTAATATATGACAATAACCTTCCTCCGGGGTGGTTCTGCTTCTGAAGTATCATCCGAGATGGTTTTCTTGTGAACATTCCTCCGGGGTGGTTCTGGAGAAACATAATCCGCGGGTCTCACGTCACCTACCTGCTAGTAATTCTTCAAGAGAGGGTATCCCATGTGAAATTTATACTTACTTGTGTTAGGATAGGCTATATGAACTTGAATATACTAAAAAAAATATGTCAAGTTTTATGATAATAGTTGGATCGATGGCCTCGGAGTAGGGGTTTTGCATTATAAGTCGAGAATATTCCTACGGGGTGGTCCCGCTTGTGAAGCAGGTGTCACCTCAAAGTTTGGTATTGGCTTTCAGTCAAGTACATCACCCTCATGTACCCATATATATTATGACCCCATGCAAGTGGCAGAGGGGGTCCAACCATTCCTCGCAAATTTTAGGAAAACCCCTAATATAACCATACCGGGATATTGTATGTTCACTACAGGAGAGAACCCCGTTGCCGTGTGCTTTTCGTCGTGGCACCCCCTAGCTTGTGTTGGGATCCAGACGCTCCGTAACCCCCCCCCCCCTCTCCGGTGAAACCCTACCTCCGCTGGAGAAATACCGTACTTATACGGAAACACGCGGTAACGGCGTCGAAAGGAGGTAGAAATGTCAAACTAGTTGCATTCTTGTGTTAGGGTAGGCCATAGAAACCCAAAACAACAAGGTAGAACACAACTATTCGGAATATTCACGATGTTTGTCCGATGCGGGAGTTTCACCCTATAAGCGCGTGTAAACTCACGAGAGAGAAGTGGATGCCGGTGAAGCGGCCCACACCCCGGAGTGCAATCTTTGCCATCAAAAGCACACAACACACCTATACTAACATGGTATGGCACCCCCTAGCTTGTGTTGGGATCCAGACGCTCCGTAGCCCCCCCTCCGGTGAAACCCTACCTCCGCTGGAGAAATACCGGACTTATACGGAAACATGCGGTAACGGCGTCGAAAGAGGGTAGAAATGTCAAACTAGTTGCTTGATTGTGTTAGGGTAGGACATAGAAACCCAAAACAACAAGGTAGAACACAAATATTCGGAAGATTCACGCTGTTTCGTCCGATACGGGAGTTCCACCCTATAAGCGTGTGTAAACTCACGAGAGAAAAGTTGATGCCGGTGAAGCGGCCCACACCCCGGAGTGCGATCTTTGCCATCAAAAGCACACAACACACCTATACTAACATGGTATGGCACCCCCTAGCTTGTGTTGGGATCCAGACACTCCGTAGCCCCCCCTCCGGTGAAACCCTACCTCCGCTGGAGAAATACCGGACTTATACGAAAACACGCGGTAACGGCGTCAAAAGGGGGTAGAAATGTCAAACTAGTTGCTTGATTGTGTTAGGGTAGTCCATAGAAACCCAAAACAACAAGGTAGAACACAAATCTTCGGAAGAATCACGATGTTTCGTCCGATACGGGATTTGAATCCTATAATCTTGTAGGGATTCAAAATGACGACACATGCAACAAGAGGCTACGGAGGTGGCAGGCGAGGGCAACATGAGGGGGAGTGGTCGAAGGGTATAGCGGCGACTCTAGGTGGGCTTGGGGAACTAGAGAGACATGTGCCATAGGATTGGAGATCATCCGAAGAATAGATTAGGCCATGGACACGCAGCTGTGATTTTATGTGGTTTGGATATAAACTTTTTTTTTGTAGTATCTCAGTAGTTCGGAATAAATGCCCTGTTGCCCCTACATCAGATACAATCAGAAGTCACGGAGGGAAAGATGGATTGTTAGGAATCCAACGACGAAGCTCGACGAAGGAAGGGTGGGGTTGGGTTGACGGTTCCAATGACATGCTTGACGGAGGTGACGTCGTTGTCACGTGATCGAAGACGGGCAAGGAAGACGCGGTGTCCGTGTTGCCGAAAGCACTATAGGAAGAGATACTGGCATCTAGTGGTTATAAGGAAAATATTTTTTTCTTGGCGAGGTATAAGGAAATTCCTGGACAATAGTAATCCAATGCCATAATATGATGACCTACTAAATGCGTGATTTTCCGACGTAAAATAAGGACCATGATAACTTACTACCTCAAAATGGCACATGAAATCACGTGGAAATCTCGATGCATTGCAAATGTGATCATGTTCAACACTTCGTCAACTAGAGTATAATGGCATGTAATGTTGTGAGTGTCGTAACTATATAATAGAATTAGTTATCTAGAACGAGATAGACAATCATAAAAAGTTTATCAAGGGATGCCACATGTGATAATATATGTTAGATAATTTCTAGCATATGGAAGATATAACTTCTATTGAAGTATTGCATGTTTTCTCGTCTACGGGCCCACTGAACCGATTTCTCTTCTTACTCGTGCAATGGTCCACTCCGCTTCGTTACCCTTAAGTCGTTGTTTGCTTAATTATCCACGTGTCGAGTGACTATCTCTCTCTCACTGCATCAATATATAACCCGCGACAACAAATGACACGATATACAATAACTTTCTCATAGCCTAAAATAATAATGCCCGACAATAAAATGACACATGAAATTGTAGCCGATATCTATCTCTTAGAGCATCTCCATCGGCGTCCCCAATAGAGCATCAGGCATATGTTGGGTGCGTTTCGTCTCCGTCTTTCTCACAGCATGCTAGTATCGTTCGTACGTAACGTGAATGTGAATTGTGAAGTGTGTTTCTTTTTTTAAAGGAAATTTTGTACGTACGGGAACGTGAACACGTGTTGATCGCCTTGTTGTGCATTGTCGATACCAAAACTATAACACACGTGCGGTGGAGAGAAAGTGAATGCGTGCCTTTCATCTCTTTGTCATATACAAAAAAACTCTCCTCGACCAATTTTACCCCTCAGATACCAATCAAAAGTCTCAGTTAAGATCTAAATGGAAAAAATCGCGGAGAACTCTCCATTCAAAAGGCTCCCAAGTCATAGAAATCTCGATTTGTAACCCAAGTGAAGAAAATTGCGGAGAACCGTCGATTTTCGAAAGGATGGTGGATGGAAGTAGATAAAACATCTTAACTATTTGAATCCTAGGATGTTTTAGGGATTCAAAATCACGGCAGATGCAGCGAGAGGCTCTAGAGGTGGCATGCAAGGGTAACACGAGAGGGTAGCGGCCGAATTTAGATTTCCGGCTTTCTTGACGTTTTATTTTTTACGTGAGCTTTCTTCACAGTTCATGTAGGCCTTTTTTCCAGATGAAAGTTCATGTAAGCTGAGAATAAGGTAATAAAAAAGAGTTTGCTATCGGCCAAGGATGGGGTGAACTCAGTTAAAAAAAGGATGGCGCGAACTTTGGTCTACATGTGGATAAAGGTCGTAAGCTTGTAGCTGTTGGGCCGTGGATCGATTAACCAAATATCTAGCGGGAATAAATATAACTCGGGGGAAAAGAAAGACTGGATCCTAAAATATAACTGCGCCTAGGAGCAAATCCAGTTAGAGCTACTTGTATTTTATCAAGCTAGCTAGCTGAAACGCATAAAGTGTGTGTATCTATTTTCAATTTATTTGGATGTGTTTGATCTTGCTTGCTTGTGAGGCATGTGTATGTCACATCCTCATTTTGTATTAGCATCATGTAAAGGGAGAGAAAACAAATGCGGGTCGGGTGGTGTTGTATTTCTTCTTGCTTTTTCCATTCGTGGCAGCTCCGTATAATTTGGCCTTATGGCCTTTTCCTTCCTTCTAATATACTAGCCAGGGCAAGCGCGGCGCACGCCGCGCTGTGTTTGCTTTTCCCCTTATTTAAGAATGACCGGTTTTGCACCATGTTCTGGATTTTACTTTTACTGTACATAGAAACTATAGCATTTGGCAAGGAGATAAAGTGGACACTTTAGAACACAAGAGGAATCAAACTATTATCAACAAAGACATATGCAGACATTTTGTGAGAAAAAACTATAACTAAAGGTGTATATATGTCCTTGTAGTCCTCTGCAAACCACCCAAATCTGCATCCAATTTGGATGTCTCATGGAGTACTACTGGACTCCTAAAAGAATGGATTCAAATCTAAACATCTTGATCAATTGCGGTGCTAGCTTCACAATGACACATTGTCACATAAACTCAGGATGTTGGAATGGAGCTTTCGAGTCACACGGGGAAGTCGACAAAGTGTTTACTTGAATTTGACCTTTTCTCAATCCAGGAGTGGATATCCTGCAAGTATGCACTATGCTTCGAACATGATGTCTACAAAACACAAGAAAATGACTTAGTAAAGTGCATCACTACTCAGAGAGAGATGAACCGATGATACAATCAGAATTCTACTGCCACGTACCTTGATGCTTGCTTCTTTTTGTTTTCTCCTAAGAGCTTTTCTTGGCAATCTTGGATAGGTACAAACCTCCTTTCCAAACGTATAAGTATAATATCGACTATTTTTTAGGAAAAATTATACAATCGCTAGCAAGTCAACTTAGGTATATAACTTTCCACAAAAGAGTCATCATGGAAATCAGACCCGCAGCCTCCTCCTAGACTTTTCCTTTCGCTGGTGTGTGCGGGGCTTGGGATTCCTGCATGCAGGCGCGAACATGAATTCCACCAATGCATGCACACCGTTACTAGGCGGATGAGTAATTACCGGGTTAATTTCCTTGAATTAGGTGGCATAATGCAACATGGGAAAAACAATTTTACATCCAATCAACGATAACCTTGGTCCTAGAGAATCCTCATGCACGTCGTGCAAACTGTGATGGAGGGAGTAGTAGAGTACAATGGCATGTAGTACTAGAGTATGTATATGGAATAGAATTAGTTATCTAGAATGACAAACACCGTAAAATATTATAAAGGCATGCCACATGCAATAATAGATGCAAGCTACTTTCTAGCATGAACTATAAAACTTACATTAAAGTATCACGTCTTTTCTCGTCTATGTACCAGCTGACTACTCTTACTTGCTTAGCTACATGTCCAATGGCGCATCATGCACCTATCTGCTATGCCCCGTTGCCTCTAGCATCAGATAGAGTGAGAAGTCGTGAAGGGAAAGCTGGATAGTAGGTTAGGAATCCAACTCTGAGGCTCGACTGCTCCAACGACATTCTTCACGGAGGTGACGTCGTTGTCACGTGATCAAAGATATGCAGGGAAGAGGCAAATCTTTTTTTTTTCACGGGGTATAAGGAAAATCATGGATAATAATAATGCAATAGCATAATATGATGACCTACTAAATGCATGATTTTCCAGCATAAAATAAGGACCATGATAACTTATCACTACCTCAAAATGGCACAATAAATCAAGTGTAAATCTCGATGCATTATAAATGTGATAATGTTCAGCACTTCGTCAACTATAGTATAATAGCATGGAAGATAGAATGTATATTAAAGTATTGCATGTTTTCTCGTCTACATGCCCACTGAACATCTTTCTCTTCTTAATTACTCATGCAATGGTCCACTCCACTTCGTTTCCTTAAGTCGTTGCTTGCTTAGCTACATGTCGAGTGACTATATCTCTCATTGCATGCATCAATAGATAACACACGATAACAAATCATATGATATACAACAACTATCTCATAGCTAAAATAATAATGCTCGACGATAAAATGACACATGAAATGACAGACGATATCTATCTCTGTGAGCATCTCCACCGGCGCTCCCAACACAGTGTCTGGTATGCATGTGTTGCCAACGCATGTTGTTGGGAGCGCCGACACACATTGTCGTGCTATTGGGAGTGTGTCCCCCCCCCCACTGGCGCCTCCCAATAGGTGGACCTTAAACAACTGATCATCAAATTTAAACAAAAAAGGCCTTTGACCCAAATATGTCTCCAAGTCCGGCGATCACACATCCCAAAAGCTTCGCCAAGTCCGGCGATCATACATTACGGACGCATCAATCAAATGGTCGGTGGTGCCTCCGGCACCGTTTCCTCGGTTGCGATCTCCGGTGCCTCCCATACCGCCTCATCGGACGTGATCTCCTCTCCTTTCAGGTCATGTTGCTGTAGTGGTGGATCCTGCTCGCGCGGTTGCGACGTTGAGTTCTCATGCTGCTCCTTTGACGGGAGAAGCCTCGCTTCATGTAGGATGTGTTGCTTGTATAGCAATTGCCAAGCCCGCACCGGGTGTGTCATGGTCGACAGGTTGGCAGTCAAGATCTTGGCATACTCCTTCATCTTCTTGACGCTCATAGCTCACGCCTCCGAGATCACTTTGATTCTTGTCGTGTCAGCGGCGATCATAGCGGCATGTGAAGCCAAGTTCACCTCTTTAACCCTCTCTTTCTGAAGAGCGAGCTTTGGATATGGAAGTTACCTCCGCAAGGCACTTGTGGATTATCTCTTGCACGACCGTTGTTAAGATGTGTCGTGCTTCTCGACCTTCACCTTCTTGTTCCAATTGGCCGTTGCTCTGAGGCGTCGACGTGGTGATCCAGTAATTGCTCACTAGGGCCGTGTCCATTGGGATCGAGGTGTGTGAGCTCCCACTTCTTGGAGTGAGTCTTTGTGAAGAAATGCATGAACTTGAATTCTTTATTGTCGTTGTTGCCACGAAACAGCCAGAGCGTGTCCTTCAAGTCATCCGACATCGTCAGTACTATGATTCAGAAGCAACTTTCACTTTGGTTGAAATAGGTAGTCTAATTAATTTTGTTTCTCATCAGCTTCCTGGTCGGGATACGTCCCCACCCAACTCTCCTTCCTGGTCGGGATTTGTTCGAGCGCGTCATGGAAGGCGTTGCACTCAGCTTCTATGGGTGGCACCATTTATGCGACATAGCTTCGGAGTTGCATTCCATCATCACCTTGGCGTAGTCGCCATATTTTGTGGTCTCCTGGAATTGGTCGTGAATCCTTTTCGATTACCGACCATATGTTTGGTTGGCATCAACTAGAGTCATTTTCGTGAGACTATCTTCCATGCATGCGTCACACAAGCACTTGTCCTCGATGGTCTTCCACCTCTTTCCTTTGGTTTCCCGCTTTCACGTCTTTAAGATCTTCGTTGTCGTTCCGATCTCAAGATCTTGCGCCTCAGCCTCTTCCACCTCGGTGTCTTCCTCCTCGTCCTATTCGCCGTCCATTTCTTCATCCGGAGCGCCAGTCCCCTAGGTGAGAGCAGAATGGATGTCGTTTCCCCGGATAATTTCGTCGAGGATATATGACCCTTGAGCCTATACTATACCGCGTTGAACACACAAAATTGATCATGTTATTCATATACACACACAGAGACATTGGTGGGGACGTAGATCGCATCATGTTCCCGTTGGCGTGCATTCTATCGAATATGTGGCGGTCACCATCGCCAAAGAGGTTGCGCCCTCTCCCGCCTGTGAGCTCGACGTGTGGTACTCGGCTGCAGGGTAGACGAGTCCGGGTAAGAGTGGTTGAGGTCGACGCCTAGACCATCTAAACCCACCGACATCCGCCGCCTCGCTCTCACCGAACTATGGGCAGATCCCTGTTCCTGAACGTGGAGTATCGGCCACTTGGTCGAAGAAGGCTAGATCGGTCGGTGATCCACACACCGGCGCATTTGTGCTCCCTTGGGTTACGCCGGCCAACGAGCTGGAAATCCCTAAGCGCGCGCACAACGACGATGAGTTGAGCTGCATGATGGCATGCTTAGCGCGGTGAACTTTTTGATTCGTCGTCATCACCGCACGTCGAGCTTGCTCCTCCACCCACTGCGCATCAGTCATATTGGGAGGGCGCCCGCGGCGTTTGCAAGCAGGAAGGCTTCCGCTGTGACAAACCCCATGAGCAACTTGACATCCCTGCTTTCTTGGCGACATCGTTGGCTATCTGCGGCAGGGGTGGGTGATCTACGCCGGCGTGCGATCTATGATGGCGGGCAGGGGCGTGAACTGGGTAGACGGGGAGGCAGCAGGCGGTAAAATTAAAAAAAGGCGCGTAAGGGGACGAGAAAGTGATACCATTTTTGCTGTTTTTTTCTCTTTATTCCTGACCATACGACCCACTGGTAAGGATCTGATGTGGCGTGCGTTGCCTACTCTGTCGATAGCGACTCAACAACGAGGGCCAAACCGGGACTATTGACCGCTGAATTGGGCTCGTCCGGCAACTAAGCCACTATTGGGAGGCTTAGTGAGGGGCATTTCGTGCCGTCGGGCCGAATATCCCTATCGGGGTCACTATTGGGGGTGTAGGTGGAGATGCCGTTAGCATAAACTAATAATGCCCGGCACATGGAACGCTATACATAATATAGCTATCTCTATACATGATATAACTTGGTAAAACAACGCATGAAATGATAGGCAATAGTTGTCTGCTAGCATGAAATAATAACTTCAACAATACATTGTTACATAAAATAATTGGAAATCATTATCTTTTAGCATAAAGTGTGATCACTAAACGCCATTTCAAATGGTAGAAAATAGTTGAATTCTGGCATAAAATAGTAATGCTCGACGATAAAACATAACATTTAGCGATATGAAAAAGCTATTTTCTAAGTAAAGTTAGGATGGCACATGAAATAATAGGTAAAGTCTTAGTTCTAACCTAAGCAAAGTTAAATAAAAAGTACACACAATAAATCATGGAGCACCCCATGCAAGAACTCTAGATTATAGTTATCAAGTAAGAAGCATCTCAAATGCAAGTAGCTAAACTCATTGACTATGTAAAACCTAGTGAGTTTTGGAAATAAAAAAATCATGGTAGATGTAGCATGTAGATCTAGAAGTGCCAGGAGAGGGCAACATGAGAGAGCAGCGCACATAGGAACTCCTTCGATCGTGACGGTCCCCTCCACTTTCGAATTTGATGAGGTAGTTTGGTGGTGTTTAGCGATGTGTATCGACATGTGAATTTAAAGCTTTATGGCAGCGAAGGTGAGGCCCGTGGGCTTCCTTTCTCCGATGTAACATGTTTAGTGTGTGCAACGACTTTGTTTCCGGTCAATCCATGGACATGGCTGATATCAATAATATATTCCACTCCCGGTTCAGGGTTCAACGCCTCGAAGTGACTCTATGTGAAATGAGAACATCTAACCCATTTGATAATGTGGTACACCTATATCACATTTTTTTTATTTTTTCATCTCCCCGTATTCTAAATTCCACGCCTAATTTACAGGGGTTATACTATTTTTGTTTCGTCCTTGTTTATCGTTTTCATTCCGGCATTATTGGCCATTTTTGTGGCATGTATTATATTGTTTTCTTTTTCAGCGTTTTTTTCGCCCATTTTAGTTTTAGCATTTTGGATCCAATTTTCAAGGGCTAAGACGTGTTATTGTTGTTTCAGCATTTTCACTTCCATGTTTAGTTTTTCAATTTTCCTGCATGTTTTGGCGGCTTCAACACTTTTTTTTTGCCCATTTAGTCCGTCATTATGGCATTCATGTTGAAATGTTTTGGCATTTTCTCCTACGTTTCTTTGGGTGATATGTTATATTGGTTTCGTTTAGGTGGTTTCTAGTCTAGTTTTGACATTTTCCCGCTCAATTTTCAAAGGCTATATCACACTATTGTTTCCTTTTTTCCTTTGTTTTAGGTGGCTATAATACATTGTTTTCTTGTCGGCATTTTCCCCATTTTCATTTCTGTATTAACCTGCTAAAATTTAAGGGCTTATAGCAGACCCTTTCTGTTTAGGCTTTTTCAAGCCGGTTTTGGGGGGTGTTTTTGTTTTGACGTTTCCCGCCCATATCCGCGTGAAAGAAGAAAGACACATTGAATGATAAGTAGTTATTCCTATGCATAGAAGAATGCCCCGGAAACGGGAGGCGACGAGAATGACGAATCTCATGTTATCATTTCATACATAAAATATTAACACACAACATGAAAAAAGAATGAAGCAACGAGGTCTTATGTAATGCATAATGTGTGCCGATGATAAGAGACATTAAACCACATGTAATAACTATATCCAAGCATATAATAAGAACCCTAAGTACAGTTTTATTAAACGAGGAGATATGGTTAGTTTTCGTTGATATGAGCTTATGGGAGCCATTCGAGGGCATAGACATCCTTTTTTTTGGGCTCTAAAAAATTTCCGATAGTTCCGACCGCACTAATGATATGTTTTTTTTAAGGGCTTAAAGGCTATACACATTTTTTTTCTTGATTTTCACTAAACCTTTTGGGGTATTTACTCACATAATCCACATATTGGCGAGTGTGGTGGCTAGCCATCGGCAGCCAACGTCTCCTTATCAACCAGGTTGCTGCCGAGCTTGGTGCTTCCTTCCTCTGCCGTGTCGGGGCCGAGCTTGGCCACTCTGTAGAGGGCCACAAGATGGTGGGTTTAGGACACATTTATTTATTATTTTCAAATTATGAAAGTATAATATTCTTATCTAGACTTCCATTTGTCCATTAATATGCTTTGGGCGTTCGGCCCCTCAAATCGGCAGAAAACATAGGCGCACATGAAAAACATACAAGTTTGTGTCCCAAGCCTCATCTAGACCCTCAATCCAGAAGCAACATTCAGTTTCTTGAAATATGTAGTCTAATTTTGTTTCTCATGAGCTAGCTCACCTCGGTACTGTGATTCCAACTGGACTGCGACCGAATGAACCACCAAGTAGTATTACTACCCTAATGGTTGATGATGTATCCATAACATTTATTTTAATAAAGATAGGCATGCCGGACTTTCCCTCAAAAAAATAAAAAGAGAAAATGCGTATAGCCAATGGGATGACACCCAGCGGATCACCGACATGAAACATGATATAAGTTGTCTACACAACCTCCATCCATCCGCCGCGACGTATCCTTCCTCTGCACAAACAAAATACCCGACGTCCAAATCGCCTAACCATGTCCTTCAACGCCCGTCATGTTATTGGTCAAGTCACCGAGCTAGACAAGGTTTGTCATGCCACATCGAGAAGCTCAACTACGCTAAGCCAGAAAGGTAGGGAGCCAAAGTGGTATGAGAAATGATCGCCAAAAGAGAAATACATGATTTGGTCGCTAGGTGAAGCACCAAAGTCCGACTATGAGGCCATGAGCGATTTAAGATGGGTTGGATTTGTCATTGTGGATTGTGGAACCACTGAAGTATATAATGGAAGCGGTATACAAACTATGAGAAGGATATTTGATCCCTTATCCGACCTCTCCTTTGTTGCTTCAGAAAGCACAAGCAAATGGCTATTTTAGAAGAATATGAAATAAAATAAAATAAAATATTATAAATAATAGGAGTGGGAGATGCTTTAATGGACAAAATAGTAAATGTCGCATGTCTATCATTATCATGTCATGTCCTTTTGAAAATCCTTAAACACGTGGGTATGCATGACTATTGTTTTCATTTGAAAAAAATATAATACTTGGTATGCATATAGATCGATATTTCATGGATGTCGAAGAACTTGATATTTCATGCATGGTAACTAAGTAAAATGTGTATTTAGAATTTTATTCGGTGAGTTTTCCATGACATCCCCTAAGTGTGAAAATTGTATGTTATTGCATCCCCTAGTGGGCTTAGAGCCTCTCCATTTGGCCCCCTCAAAGTCCACCAAAGTACTTTGGGGGCGGGTTCCACAAAAAATGGCGCCTACTCGGACAATCTAAATGCTCATTTCGTCTGGACACTCCCCATTTCCCGTGTGGGTTGCTTCGGTAGCGCCAGACGAGACATAGGGCTCGGGCTAGGGTGTCAGCTGCATAGAGGGGAGGTGAGTGGCCTCGGTCGATGTGGTCAAAGCGGTTGTTCCTGACGCGTCGTATGGAGCCGTCACGTCGCACTGCCTCCACTGCCGTAGGGAGGCGTCCCGTCGCACACGCGGCGCTCACATCATTTCCCCACGCGACCGCGCTAATGCATGACGTCCGCCCGCTCGCCTGCCTGCCTCTTTAAAATGCCGCCACGCACACACCTCGCCGCCATATAGCTCACTCCCAGTGCTCACTTCTACCTCTCGCCACGCCACCCGCTCGCCATCCCCACACAACTGCAATGGCCAACAACGCCCTCACGGAGAATGGCTTCGGCCGTCGGAGGCTCCTGAAGGCAGAGGCCAAGACGCTCTACGAGGAGTGGTATCAGGCCACAACTTCACCATCCACGTCTTCGGTGTGACGATAACCGACGCGCCGTTCCTCTACCATTTATACCACACCCTCACCCAGGAGTAGCGAGCGGCGCCATAGTGGGATCCGACAAACCCGACGAACGCCGACCGCTATGACACAAATTTCCATCGCAACGCTGGGATGGCCCGGCGCGGCGCCCAAAGACCGCAACCAAAGGGGCATTACGCGTTATGGGGCGTGCCAGGGCACATGCTCAAGTTTGTCCTCGCCCACATCAACAACAACGACGAGCCGCGCCTCGAGAGGCCAATTACGCGGCGAATAGGTGGGCGCCGAGGCGCGCCGCCAATTAATTTGCCCCTCGCTCGGCATCGCTCTCCTCCCGCTCAGCACCGCCACAGCGACCCGCCCCCATGCCGGAGCCGGGCATGACATTGGCCCGCCGCCCCTGGTCATCAACGACAACGCCTCCTCCCGCTCCGTCGTGTGCCGCCCATAGTTTACTCTGCCGAAGAAGCAGAAGATGGAGGTGAAGACCGAGGCGACGCCATCGTCTATGCTGCAGGAGCTCCTCGTCTTCTAGCATGCGAACGCCAATATCGGCGACCCCGAGTGCCACACACCCGCCTTCGAGGCGTCGAGGAACACCGACTCGGGGCTTCCGGTGAAGGAAGCTTGCGCGTGGAGCCTCCATGTGTACCTTGTGGCCTCCGCCGCTCATCGACCTCAACGACAATGATGATGGCTTCGGTCCAGGCCAATGACGGGGAGGGGGGATGAGCACCGCAACTGCAGCAATGACGGCGGCGACGACGCCTACATCGTCAATGAGGAGGACTACGATGTTCTGGCGCTACGGCTAGAACATGTCGTGTTTATTTTAAATTTTAGTTCAAGTTTTAGTCAAATTTCGTTCAAATCCTGTAAAGTGTTCTAAAATATTGAACTAAATTTCGTTTTCGTATGAATTTAATTTTTTTATGTAGCGAGTTGGAAGGGGCGCCCACACACGTCGTTTCATCTGGACAACCCCCATACGCCTCGTTTCGGCGTCGATCAGATGCTCTTAGTACGTTTTGGATCATCTCGAGATAGTAAATTGGCGTCGTGTGAACCAAGCCCTTATAATATATAATGCAGAGCATTATTTTTCTTTGTAACGAGGACATATCTTTTGTTGGCTACTAAGTACTCTACTAAGTAAGTCCTATCTTGCCGAACAGAGAACTTAACCTTGCTCACAAGCTCTTCTTCTTAAAAAAAACCTTGCTGACAAGCACGTTTTACTTTTAGTGGTAAATATACGTGTAAAACTGGCACCATTGAGCGAGTAAGTATGTAAATCTTTGCGTACCAAAGGCAAATATGGTCAAACTTTTCAACGAAGAAGTGTCTGCTCATTGGTGAGACACGGCGTGGATAGCTCACATGGAAAACGGAGTGAAATATAGCGACGAAGGCGTGCGTGCGTGAATCGAGGAGTCTGGGCAACTAACGAGGAAGCCAATTAATTCTCCAATGAGTCTGTGAATTAGATGAGACGCGGCGCGGATCGCTGACGTGGAAGACCATCTGAACCGTCCGTCCACACAGCCCACATCCAACCATCCTCGTTCCTTCCTCCGAATCAACAGGGCACACTTTTTTTTTGACAGGGGCACATATATACTCGATCCCCTTTCCCCTTCTCAACCAAACCTATTCCATCCCCGTACCGTTTGCCGCCGGAGTGGAGAACCACCATGTTCCTGGCGCCACACTACTACTCCTCCGCCCAGCCTACGCCGCCGCAGCGCCTCTTCGCCGACGTGCTCGCGGGTCAGAAACCTCTCTCTCTTCCCCAACCCCCTCCCCTAGCACCAATCCCTAACTCCATCCCTCTCTGCTCCCCATGACAGACCATGGCGGCGCCTCCAAGATCTGCGGCGCTCCGTCCTCTCCGCGTCGCCGAGGGACGGGAGAGACGACCAACAGATGCAGGATGCCGGCCACGATGTTCCTGGCGCCGGTGGCTGCCGCCCTCCTTCCCCACGTCCTTCTCCGCCGCAGCAGTGCCAGGAACAGTCGGTGAGACATCTCTCTCTCTATCTGACACACACACACACCACACAAACCTGACTCTATTCCCAGGAACGAATCCAAATCGATGGGCGAGCATTCCCTGACTGTAAAAAAAAAAGATTTTTCCTGTTGTGCCATTTAATCCTGGATTTGTAGCTTCAAGTGTGTGTGTGTCCTGGATTTATGTATCGCTTGCAATCACTCTTTTCAGATTGTTGTTTAATTTTTACTCGGTGCAATTCTAGGCTGCTATTTCTGGCATTTTGACTATTGTAAGCCTTGCTAACGATGGGAGACAGCTCTCCATCAGTGTGGACAAATACTACTTTTTGTTTGCGTCCCCATCAGCCCACAAGAACAGCTGGCTGCTACATGTTTCAGAACAATGTAGTTCTGAATTAGAATAGAAGAGTAGTACCTAAGTTTGAAATGACAGCAACTCAGAGGGTGTACTAAATAGAAGAGTAATACCTAAATCTAGCCATTTTTTATGTTGCTGATTATTGGCTCATTGCTAGGAAAAACCAATATAACAGACAAATCTAATTGCCGTATATCAAATACCACATGATAGGAATAGCTTAGTGCTAGTGTCTCGAGGGAAGCTTGGATACGTGTAGTAGCACAACACACTTGGTTGTCCAGAATTTATTTTCCTAGACAACAAACTGTATTTAGGTTGCGTGCCTCTACTTATGATTATTTCTACAAATACAAGGTTCAATCATTACGTAGCAATTGCATGAATGGAGCATGTTTGGACTCACACCCAAGTTGAGTCAAGATGGACTAGTGAAGTGTACTTGCTTCATTCTGTACTGTCCAAAATCTTAAAGTCATTGTTTTGCTAATCTTGGAACTTGGTTGGTTGATGGTAATGAGCGTTATTTTGCAGCTGCTAATCCTGGTTATCTTACCAGGATACTCCTCTCAAGTCACTCAAGTCACTCCGATGATACTCCTCTATCTGTTGCTTCCATGCTGCTCAGGTCTACGTGGCAGCAACCTCGATAATGCAGGTGAAATAGCAAGACCTTGTATTCGTCTCAGCCGCTGTTGGGAATGCCAGATTCAAATCATGATATATTCTGCTCACTACCACAGTGCAGGGGAACTCATAATGTTTACTTCTGATTTGCAGCCCATGTCGGGAGTAAGGAGAGGGGCGTCGTCCAGAGTGTGGACCCACTGGAGCTGGGCGAAGGGAGTTGTGACGGTAATTGGAGGCTGGTGTTGGTCTAGTGCAACCTGGAGAACTAGGGCGAGTCGGGCATCGTGACAACCAAGTACATGCTAGCATTCAAGTGCTTCTATGGGGTTTACTGGGGAGGGTGTGTGTGGTGGTGGGGGGGGGGGGATTTGACAAGAGGGTCATTGTTATCAGAGATGATAGGTTAGCTTTTGATGTTGCCTTATATCTAGGTTTAGTTGCTCACGTCCACCACTGTCTCTAAACAACAAATATTGCAGGAATACCGAAATCAAACTTGTGTTTTGGGGACAGAGAGCTGTTGAGTTCGAGAATCAGCTTATGTATGATAATAGCCAGAATTCTCATGTTGTTGCGGTCTTTGTCAGTATGCTTATGAAATGGTACAATGGTGAGTTCGTTTGTTTCCATTTGCACAATGAGCTTACAATGGTACAATGATCATATATAACTTCAAGCATTCATGGCAAGTGTTCTTTTCATATCGACTTCTGTGTTGTCTAGATGATGAGATGCTCAGTGGAGGATCTGCATGTATATGTTTCTTTAACCAGGAGCTAGCTAATACTTACCAATGGTTTAAAAGGTACCTCACTGGCTCAACACCACCTACATGTCAAGCTCAAAGTTCTTGCTTCTTGAAGTAACATTTGAATGCTTGAAGTTATATATGATCATCGCATGAGAAATTCGCTTTTCTAATACAATCGGCCATGCAAATGTACGTTACATGAAACAACATCTAACTGTTCAATATAGTATACGTACAATAGTACAATCAGGTTATTGTGGTTATAAGCTAAGTTTGTTTAAGAAGATGAAAACCATCTAATCCAACTCACTAATCTATAAATTTCCATACCGTCTCACTTCTGATAGGCTAGCTTGTTTTGTAGAAGCTGCCATTTTGCCTAGCTGAAACAGTGCGCTTAATAGTTTATGTTGAGTTAGGTCGCATCAGGAAACTGAACCTTCCTCTGTAGTAGTTTCTATCTATGAATCTATCTGGCCATGCATAATTTTTTTTGCCGATGCAGAGATGCTGCTCTTTCAGTTTTGAGTAAGGAAACCAGGGTTTTGTTAATGGCATTGCATCCAAATAGTGATGTACAAGTTCTTGTTTAGGTTGGTTTCTGCTTCTCCCCTTATAACCTCTACATGTGGGCATTGCATCCAAATTGCGGTCTTTGTCTTAGTAAAAACATGTTGGCTGAAATCTTCTTGAACATTTTTTCTCAATCCCAAGAGCATGCGTGTACTTCTTTATGCTCTCATATTTCTATTGTGGACGAGAATTGTGCTACTCCTGATGTGTATATGATTTCTTGCTTGCACGGTTCTCTTTAATTTGCTTTGGCCACTGAAACATACTTTCTTTTGAACATAATTGTTTGATCTCACATATGTGTTTTTGCTGTCGGAAGACATCGAAGTTAAAGTGTTTAGCGCTTGGCTATACTGTCATGTACTCATTATCTTATATTATATTTGGATTGTAGCTCCTCTTTTTTTTAGCTTGGATGGTATCACATTGCCGAATAGTTTTTTTTTAGCCTCTCGATCCCTGCAGAATAGTGACACGACGTCAACTTGTTTTCAGGTTGTGCGGGTGCCGGTGCCAGTGAGTGGACATCGGTGAGAATTTCTATGGGCTAGGAGGGATGGAAAGGCCAACAGAGGTGTACAAGGAGAAGTGGTGCCGTGAGACACAAGTAAGTTGGCCATGGTTACTCCGTTCTCCGGCCGTCAAGTCGATAATCTGCCGATTTAGATTTTTGTGTTGGCGGTGTGTAAATCTAAATGAAGATTATTGTCATGGCTTGTGTCCGTGGAACTGAATGTTGTGCCTTTTAAGATATAGATCAACATGAAGCCATTTTGGGAATGGTTGTTCGTATCAGCTAGTTCATTATGGAAGTGTCATGCTTGGTGCCAGTGCATTGTTGAGGAAGACCAGATTCTTGTGTTGGATTATGGCAATTGAGGTGGACATGTTTTCCATTTATGCCGATTTCCATACAAGATGTGTATGTGTTGCTTGACAGCATACTATCCAACTGAGCTTAATATTAGTGATTGTGTAGTACATTTAGTATTAGAGCAGATTATTACTATGCTCTTTGTTTAGTTTGTCAAATACATGTTGGAGTGGAATCATTTGGATAGTATTGTTAATAACCATGTAAAAAAAAAATCATATTTTGGTTATATGCATGTTTCGTTTGGTCTGTTCATGGGAGGGAGACGCATGCTTCCACTGCCAATCGACTATGTTGGCTGCTTGCTTATGTAATACTGTTGGAATTCTTGTAGTGAAATAATATGTATGAAATGTGAAATCACCGGTCGCTCGATGATGATGTAGCCGCGAGTGGAGACACCACGCCTGAGACCTGCTTCTCTCCTCTCCACCACCGGCGGGCCGGCCGGAATCACCGGTCGCTCAATGACGATGTAGCCGCGAGTGGAGACACCATGCCTGAGACCTGCTCCTCTCCTCTCCACCACCGGCGGGCCGGCCGGAATCAGCGCTCGCTCAATGATGATGTAGCCGCGAGTGGAGACACCATGCCTCGCTCGCCAGCCGACATCGTAGCTGCGAGCGCTCAATAGCAACGATGCCACACCTGAGACCTGCTCCTCTCCTCTTCACCGTCGGCCGGGTAGAGTCACCTCGCTCGCTCGCTCTACGTCTCTACGCCTCGCTAACTCGCAAAGTCGCCAAGTCTCGCACGCGGACCGCACGCGGTGCTCCTCGCGGTGGTCTAGTACTTATAGAGGGAGGAAGGTTGGAGGGAAGAGAGCTTTGATGCTGGCTGGAAGTAGAAGATTATCGTCTCCGTTGCTTGTTGCAAGTCATGGACGGCTGAGATGGACGATGGCGCGGATCGATGACGTGGCTCCTGGCTGTTTTTCCTGGTTGCATGCGTGCAGCCGTCCCAATTCAACCCAATTAATTTGCCCCGTCTCTCAAGGGAGGTATTGTAATCATGGGACGCTGAGTTCGAGGAGAGCAAAACTGTAGCGAACTTGGCGACGGCGGTAGGCATAGAGCGAGCAGTGCGGTGGATATCCGGCCGGCCGGCCGGTCACGAGCTAGAGTATGGGTGTCGATCTTGTTTCTTGGATCCGCCGGCCCCTTGAATTCATCCCTCTGTGTTGGTTCTCTGCCAATTAGGCTTTTTCTTTTGGAGTAACAAATCGGAAAGAAATAAAAGATCACGTACGTACGGTACGGTAGATGAAGAGATAAGAGGAGAAAAAAACAGGCCTAGATCCGATCCGGACGTGAGCCTGGCTAATTGATGTACGTACGAGTTATTAGCTAGTTCCGTGCAGCGAGCGAGCCAGGGATTCGCAAACAGGTCGCGCACGTCGTGATTTTTTTTCTTCTTCTTTTTGACAAATACTCCGTACGTAGCTAGGAAACAAGTGCCTTCTGTGCGCGTGCGAGCGAGGATTTTTTTTTTCTCACACCGCTCGCGCGCCGGCTAGCTTCAGATCCGATCAATAGGAGAGAGGCAGGCATGCATGGAGTAGTAGCGTCAATCCATCGAGCCCAGCACCTCATCCATGCATGTTTACCTTAATTTCCATATTGCCTGGTGGGCTGGCGTACGTCTAGCACGCACACGCACGGATACGTGTACTGGCGTTTCACAGTGCCGCTGCCCGCCGCCGGAGGGGACGGTTGATAGATGAGGCGTCGATCGGTTTCCTTTTTTTTTTTTTTTAACGGACGATCGATAAGGTCTTGCAAACACACGTTTCCTCGTCTACGAGGAGTCGGGTGCACGGCTGCACGGCCAGACCTAATGAGTATCTGCGGACCCTCAGGTGCGTGTAACTCTACGCGGCCGCGGTGCCCTGCGCCGTGGAACCACCGTGCGTGTCATGATGGCGCCTCCCGGGCGGTCTACGTCGGTCTAGATATTGGTGCTGCTGAATTTGTCGCATATGCCTACGTCTCCTTGCCAGAGACCGGTGAATGGAGCAAGCCATGCTCCGGTCTTCATCTTGGCCCTAATGCATCCATCCAGCAAGTGCCCCCTATCCTCATCCAACACGCGCTCTACTTCATGCTTGTGTATGAGGGTGATCATCACGTGGGGATTCTCAAATATGACATGTCTTCTAAATGCTTATCATCGATTGATGCGCCACTGTCACGGCAACACATTTCCCATATGACTATACTCTTGGGGATGGAGGACGGCAGTTTGGGGTTTGCACACCTGGACGGATCCACCCTCAATCTGTGGTCAAGGCAGATGGGTTCCGATAGAGTTGGGTCATGGACTGAATGTAGGGTCATTGATCTCGAGGAACTTCTCCCCGGTCCGAATCAAAGACTTAGACCGATTGGATCGGTGGAGGGCAGTGATGTTGTTTTCGTGACCTCGCATCTTGGCATCTATGAGGTTAATATCAAGTCACTAGAGTGGAAGAAGATATCAACAAGAGAGCATTTCCTTAGGACATCTCCAGCGGGGCTGCTCAAATGCGGACCAATTTGGTCCGCATTTTGTCTGTTTGAGCAGCCGTCCGTGGCCGTGTCCGGCCGGATTTGGGCCCTGCACCCAGCGGGGCTGCTCATTTAGTGGCCGAACATTTTTTTTCTCTAGTTTTTTCTTCTCATCCATACTTTGAGCCTAAAACAAACACAATACTAAATAAAATACGAGTTATTTATTACAAATTTGACCGTTTAATAAGAAAACAAATAAGTCTTAGTTAAAATAAAAAAAAACTACTGGTTTCCAACGAAGTTCCAGATGTGTTGCACCAAATCATCCCGAAGTGTGAGGTGGGTGTCCTGATCACGCAACTCGTACTGGAAGTCGATGAAATCCGCAAATGTTGCCACACCTGGCTGGGGCTCCACGTTCTCACCCTGAAACAACCAGTTCTCGTCGTAGACGCTGTCATCGCGCTCATCCTCTATGATCATGTTGTGCATGATCACACAAGCAGTCATCACCGACCACATAATCTCCGGGCTCCATGTTCGAGCAGGGTGGCGAACAATAGCCCATCGAGATTGAAGCGCACCAAAAGCACGCTCCACATCCTGCGGGGCAGGCGGTGGCGCGGCGGCGTGGGAGGGAGGTGGGGGGAGGTGGACGTCGCCGGCGAGGGGCCGAACGGTGGTCGTGGTCGCGAAATCGGCGACCTATCGGCGGCGAGGTGGGTCGCTGGTGGCGCGGGGGGGAGGAGGGGGCGTTTTTTTGCGGGCCAGGGAGTGTGTCCACGGGACACTTTGTTGTCCGCGGGGCTGCTCAAATCTAACCCAAATTTGGGTCAGATTTGAGCATCCGGGGACAAAAAAACGGACCGCGGTCCGTATGAGCAGCGCCGCTGGGGCCTGGTTTTGGCCCAGGCTGCTCAAATCCGGCCGGTCCGGGCCAAATGAGCAGCCCCGCTGGAGATGTCCTTACTTTAATTCCAAAAGTTATACAAATGACACCTCATAATACGATTTGAAAAAGTTGTGTTGTATTGGGGAGACGTGGGTACAAGTGCACACTAACTAGTCTTTCCAAAACTGGTCATGAGGGATCTACACCATCCTCGCTCCCTCCCTGTTCGAACAAGAACTGGTCATGAGGGCATGACAGAATGTACAGCCATTTCTCCTTGATGTGTGATGATCCAACGGAGCGAGTCACCAAAGTTGAGCCTTCTCCCTGATCATGTTCGAGATTGGCTGCCAGCCCATCAGCCACGGCTTCCTACTCGTCGGGACCGCGAAGTTGAGCTCAAACATCTCCTTGCTGATGTTGCCACCCTCGCAGAAACCGACCAGACGGGCCACTATATCGGCGCTCTCCTCGATGTGCGCTTCGTCCTCGGGGTCTGTCCAGAGCTTGTTCACCATAATCGACATAATCTGTAAACAGAAATTCGACAAGGCAACATGGTCACTTTTACCTTGAGGCTAGCGAGACTGCAGGTTCATCGCCAGGTGTGGCGGCTGGGCTTGCGTCGCCGACTTCATCCAACTCATTATATATGGGTGGGCTTGCAACGCGCGCGAGTAGTCTGACCTCGTGGATCTGATGGCTGGACTCATAACCGATCGCCGGGGCCGCGCACAGGAGCGGGAAGATCTCCGCGCACAGGCCGGGTTTCAGCGCTAGCTAGCTGTGGTGTGGCAGGGTTTCAGCGCGACCTGACCGACCGGCAAAGTGTGCGGCACGCTTTAGGCCGGTTGGGCCGACGGGGAGATATCCCACGGCCAATTCGTACTGCTACCGTATGTTAGAAGTTGAGTTCTATTAGGACTCGGGGTACTGACTGACCCTGACATAGCAATATTGTAAGCCTCGGATTGAGGTCCCTGTTCCTGTCCGCATATATAAACATATCCAAGGCCCCTCGATGAGGTAAGCCAGAATCCCACGCAATACTTTTGATACCGTATATACGACTCACTAGCACGTACGAGCAGGGACGGTGCGAGCGAGCAGCAACCTCGTCGATTCATCTGATGCGAGAGCCTACTCTTTTTTTTCTTTTTTCTTTTTTTGTGAGAGAGAGAAGATCGACGACGCATTTCTTCTGGTTGGGCTTCCACCAAAAGCCTCCTTGTATACCAACAGCATCAAAAATAAATACATAACCATTGCCCACTTTCCGATGCTCAATCATACTAGCATACACCAAACCAACCCAATTCACTTCTACTACTCCCTCCGATCCATATTAATAGGTGCGTGAATATGAGTGTGCATCTCATATTCTAACTCATGTATAGATAATCAAATGAAACAAGCATCTACTCCAGAAGGCCGATTCCAAACCGCGCAAAGATCCAAACTCAAAGCTCAATAAAAATAGATGACAAATTAAGCAGTATACAACTTCGGCACAAGGTTCTCTCCACGCAACTTAATGCATCTATGTACAAGATAAAATTCAAAATGAACCAGGAAGCAAGTAAAAAATTCATCACACGGAACCAAATAACGACCATGCATGTCCGCTGCTGAAATTTTAATACATCAGTGACATATAACAGCCCAGACAGCATACATACGAGGCACTGCAGTAGCATCGCCAAACACGCCCACATAGCCGAGACAGTCGTCGGTCGGCGGGGGACTTCTCGACCTCTGCAACATCCGCACAAGCAACTTTAGAAAAACAACATCGTGCAATACAGTCATGACAATACAATCAAAATGGGCCAGATGTTACTAGTTCACTCAAGAGTAGAGTATCGCCTTTTGTATCACTATCTCACGTAACAAGTTCAGATAGGGAAAGGACACAACAATCGACAAGGAGGAAGTACACTAAGCAAAACAGTGGGTAAAAAAACTAAAGACTTGATGGTAAGGCAATGTGACACTAGTTCCGCCCTCAAACTCTTCAAACTTAAGAAACAGGGAGGGCAGTGAGAACATGGTATCTTCATAGGGCATCAATTTAAACAAACAACCATGATACTGAATACCATCAAATCTTACAACAACCTAACTGAAAGCTACTCGCCAACGGCATCAAAACTGGTCCGGTCCAGTAAAGACAGAGAAGCAGATTACCACCAAGTAAGGGAACTTGTCGGATTTCAAATTTCTATTGAAAAGAATATAGCCAGAAACAATTTCCAAGTCTGAAAGCATTTCAGCAACAGTTTAGGGACAAAAATCCATACTTCAATAAGCAGAGTCATCAATAGTTAACAGAAGTAGGCATTATATCCATAAACGCGTTAAAGCCAAAAGCGCACCTAAGAAGCCTAACAATTGTCATTGACCACAGCAATCAGTACTAAACCACAACTTGAATTTCATCTCTAACACTAGACCATGCTTTATGGGAGAAAAAAATCATGGAATCCATGGTGTGAACATGATATACAATATTCCAATCACTAGAAGCCTGATGCATTGTAAGACTTCAGACTTTCTAGACAGAAACCATCCCAAGACCTAAATTTAGGATCTTTTCAATGCAGGGACAAGGAGATCAAATATTTTCAAATAATGCAGAGCCATACACGCATTAGGACCAAGCCCTGGGCCCTAGCTATCCGAACTAGAACGTGTTCATGGCACTATGTCCATAACTCGGAGCAGAGGAGAAGCCTCACCTTAGATAGGTTAAAGATGATGCCTATATCAGTGCGCCGTTGGTTGCGCGACGAGGCGCCATTCCCGACGGCTAGCGAGGCCTCAGCCAGTCTAGCGTCGACATGGGAGGTCAGTGGCAGGCTCCAGGGACGCCATCGGGGACAGCCAGAGCACCGCTGGCCAGGGCCTCGAATCAGCCGAGCTGCTCCCTTCGCCCACTCCATGCTCTAGGGACACCCTCCCTGAACAAGATTACACAAAGTTCAGGTTCATACAGTCAGAGACAGACACAATGCATGATTACGAACTCTTAGGCACAAAGAAACAACAATGAATCATCCATATCATGTCATTGAACTTGGAAATCACTGAGTATTAGTAGCTAAACCGAGGCATCAATAAACCAGAAATACTATATATACTGTAAACTACTATCCAGGAACAAGTCAAATAGAATCAGACCGATTACAGATACTACAGTAAAATGCACCTAGTGTCTATACTCAGCCAGAGCAAGTCAATAGTTAACATAAGCTAGGCATTGTATCCATAACCGCTGATAAAAGAAGCTGAGATAATAAGCCTAACTAGTTTAGTTGACCACAGTAATCAGTACTAAACCTTAACAACCAAGTTCATGTCTAGAAGCAGATCAAGCTTAATAGGAGGAAAATAAAACATGGAATCCATGATCCTGAACATGCTATATTTTGCGAATCGCTACCAAAAACAGAAAGGATTGATGTAGTGGTGTATATGTACAGGTACATGACTAAAACGACATGCATGTTCCATCAGGCTACTCCAAACAAAGCACGTTGATCCTCCCTTGATTAATAGGATATGATCCTACCTTCACTTGTGAAGGCTTCAAAGATTATACGACCCTTTGTGGATATATATGCTATGCTAGGTAAGTTATTTTCGTACAGGGTTATTCGCTCTCTAAAATATGAAGATATGTCCTAAATAGAATGCCAACATTTGGAAGGATGCAGCTCTAGTACTTGAGGTCATATACGTGCTTTGCATTAACATGAGCTATGGATGTTTTGTTGACAGAGAGAAAAAAGTAAAGGATTATACCTCTACCTGACAGAACCAAGTCGATGAAGACATGCAACGTTGCATTGTCGGCTTGGCCAGGGCAGGGAAGCTCTCATCGTCGACAAGGCAAGAGCGCCGCTGTAGGTGATCGCTACCCGTCGGCAAGCCGCGCAGCTCAACTTCTCTGTACCTCCACGTCAACACATACTGAGAAAAAAATCAGCTAACAGCTAGCGTCACTGACAGGGGCAAGCCGATTGATAGAAATTTAGAGCTAAGATTTGAAGCTACAGGCTAGCATACATGATGTGTGCTCAAATAACATTTGGAATAAAATGGAGTGTGTAGTCAATCCAATCTGAAACGGAGTGGTACATCAACGCACGTATGTCATGAATATGCAAAAGGCATCTCCCAAACATCCCAGGATCGAATCGGAATGCAATCAAAATCGTGTTTTTTTACACTCTAGGCATCGTCGTTGCAAGATGGATTAATTCTAGGGGAAGGGGGGGAGGGGGCGGTGTCTCACCGGAGGTTCCCGACCGAGGACGGAGCCCAGGCGCTACTGCTGCGGCGGAGGCGGCGGATCCGGCGGTCACCGGCGCCAGTATCTTGGCCGAGTCGAAGGACGCAGCGGCAACCTGCGTCTGCTGGTCGGTCTCCCGTCGGGCGGCGACGCGGAGAGGCGGTTATGGAGGGAGCGGGACGCCGCAGATCCTGGGGCACCGTGGCGACGCCATGGTCTGTTCCCGGCGAGCATGGACGAGGAGAGGGAACTAGCTCCCGCAGCCACCGGCGGCGGTGAAGGAGATCTCTGGTGGCCGACGCGCGCGAGGAATCAGTAGAGGAGGAGGAGGGATTGCAGGAGCTCGCCGGATTGGAGGAGGCGAAGGGGGATCGAGGGAGCGGCGCGTGGGAGAGAAGAGAAGATGAAGTGGTCTGCGAGGGTTTCGTCTCATTAACTTGGGCAGAGTCAAGTTGCCGCTCAGCCCAAACTCAAAATTTCCGTGGCCGATATAACTGGTAAGGCTAGCCACAGTTGGAAGTAACTAAGGTGGTAACATCACACATATCAAGGCAATTTTGCTTATGTGCACATAATTAATGAAGAGAGAAGTGCTTGTGGTAACTAGCTATGTTCACTAGTAACATCACACATACCAAAGGAACAATGTGTCTATAGCACTAATAAATGAAGTCAATGCATGACACCACAAATATGTTACTACCCATTGTGGAGGATAGTAACATAGTCTCGAAAAACGTGTACATGTTACTAGTAAGCTCAAGCTCAATTTTCATTTGGCGCTTCTTTACTCACGTTCCATGCATGTAAAGAAAAAATAAACCGACGTGTCACAAATATTTGCACTTCTCATGTGGGGATAGCCAGCCTTTGTTTTTCCATCTAAAAAAAAGCCTTTGATTTTCAAAAGGCGTGTCGAAACAAATTATAGGGTTCGGGGCATATCAACACTTATATGGTAGTCGCGGACACCGTCGACCATGTGGACGACGATGTAGGACCGGACCACGACACATGCATAGGTATGGTGTCCACCTCGCGCCGCAAGAGCAATGCGGTGTCGAGCGTGAAAACAAGAAGCCAAAGAGCGAGGCGACGACTCGATAAGCCGCAAATTAAGGAGAAAACCGAAGGCGGATAAAAACGAGGTTTCGACCGAAGCATTTGACGAACAAAATGTTGGCTACATGGCACAAAAACATTGCCATTAAGAATTTATTTCATATATGAATCTAACAATATCAATAAAAATGCATTGTTAAAAGTTAAATTTTGAGCAATCTCTTTGTAGCAATTAGATAATTTGCTATGATGTTTCGATAACTAATATTTTTGAGAAAATGCATGCGCATGCATGAAGGTCAACATGACCAATGAAGCAGTGGCTTGTGGCTCGAGGTTCACGGTGTGCTTGTGGGGGCACGTGATGGACAACCTCATGAACGACATGTGAAGCAACATGGAGACGTTTGAATAATTATCGGGACAAACTCGGCATGCTATCTTTTTTTATAAAAGAAATGTATTAAATAACATTAGGATCCCATGCAAGTGCTTAGGGTTTCAGGACCCTTCCTCGAGCGGTTTCACGCGATTAGGAAGGGGTTATCACTTGTTATATTTTCTATGAACGCAATGTATTAACCAACATTATGATCCCATGCAAGTAGCTATAAATCTTTGAGAAGGGGTTATCACATGTTACTTTTCACCTTGTCTGTGTTAGCATTGGTCATAATGCCCATGAACAACCAAAATATGTCCAATTTCTCACAGTAGTTGGTTTGGTGGCCTTGGATTGGGGGTTCTGCACTAACCGTCAAGAACTTCCAACGTGATTATCTTGCATGCGAAGCAGTTAACACCTGAAACATGATTATTTATGTAGGCAACACACCACCCTTATATAACCATATTAGGATCTCATGCAAGTTGGCGATGTTTTTTTTACACTTCCTTAAGTTGTTTTGGGTGGCACCTTAATCTATGGGCCCCACCTCGTCCGCCGCCTAGTAATCCTTTGAAAGTGGCTATCCCATGTGAACCTTATACGTCTTTGTGGTAGGTAGATATTTCATAGCAACTTTAAAATCCAAAAAGAGCCTTGTTTCTCACAAGAGTTTGGGTTGGTGGCCTTGAAGTGGGTTTCGCACTAAAATTGACATCCTTCCACCAGAATGGTCCTACTTGCAGAACAGGTGCTACCTTAAAGTTGGTCACCGCACTTAATCAATTGGGGAGGACTTATCGCCCTTCCTCAAACAGTTTAAGGAATAACCTAATTTGTGTGCCCATGTCGTCTACTCAGTAGCAATCCTTCAAAAGGGGTAACCCTTGTGCATTTTTCTCCCATATTTTTGTTATGTTAGACCATAGGAACTTGAGAAATCTAAAAATAGACATAATTTTCATGACGGTTGGATAGGTGGCCTCAAAGTGGAGGTTTAGTAATATATGACAATAACCTTCCTCCGGGTGGTTCTGCTTCTGAGTATCATCCGAGATGGTTTTTCTTGTGAACATTCCTCCGGGGTGGTTCTGGAGAAACATAATCCGCGGGTCTCACGTCACCTACCTGCTAGTAATTCTTCAAGAGAGGGTATCCCATGTGAAATTTATACTTACTTGTGTTAGGATAGGCTATATGAACTTGAATATACTAAAAAAAATATGTCAAGTTTTATGATAATAGTTGGATCGATGGCCTCGGAGTAGGGGTTTTGCATTATAAGTCGAGAATATTCCTACGGGGTGGTCCCGCTTGTGAAGCAGGTGTCACCTCAAAGTTTGGTATTGGCTTTCAGTCAAGTACATCACCCTCATGTACCCATATATATTATGACCCCATGCAAGTGGCAGAGGGGGTCCAACCATTCCTCGCAAATTTTAGGAAAACCCCTATATAACCATACCGGGATATTGTATGTTCACTACAGGAGAGAACCCCGTTGCCGTGTGCTTTTCGTCGTGGCACCCCCTAGCTTGTGTTGGGATCCAGACGCTCCGTAACCCCCCCCCCCCCCCCTCTCCGGTGAAACCCTACCTCCGCTGGAGAAATACCGTACTTATACGGAAACACGCGGTAACGGCGTCGAAAGGAGGTAGAAATGTCAAACTAGTTGCATTCTTGTGTTAGGGTAGGCCATAGAAACCCAAAACAACAAGGTAGAACACAACTATTCGGAATATTCACGATGTTTGTCCGATGCGGGAGTTTCCACCCTATAAGCGCGTGTAAACTCACGAGAGAGAAGTGGATGCCGGTGAAGCGGCCCACACCCCGGAGTGCAATCTTTGCCATCAAAAGCACACAACACACCTATACTAACATGGTATGGCACCCCCTAGCTTGTGTTGGGATCCAGACGCTCCGTAGCCCCCCCTCCGGTGAAACCCTACCTCCGCTGGAGAAATACCGGACTTATACGGAAACATGCGGTAACGGCGTCGAAAGAGGGTAGAAATGTCAAACTAGTTGCTTGATTGTGTTAGGGTAGGACATAGAAACCCAAAACAACAAGGTAGAACACAAATATTCGGAAGATTCACGCTGTTTCGTCCGATACGGGAGTTCCACCCTATAAGCGTGTGTAAACTCACGAGAGAAAAGTTGATGCCGGTGAAGCGGCCCACACCCGGAGTGCGATCTTTGCCATCAAAAGCACACAACACACCTATACTAACATGGTATGGCACCCCCCTAGCTTGTGTTGGGATCCAGACACTCCGTAGCCCCCCCTCCGGTGAAACCCTACCTCCGCTGAGAAATACGGACTTATACGAAAACACGCGGTAACGGCGTCAAAAGGGGGGTAGAAATGTCAAACTAGTTGCTTGATTGTTGTTAGGGTAGTCCATAGAAACCCAAAACAACAAGGTAGAACACAAATCTTCGGAAAGAATCACGATGTTTCGTCCGATACGGGATTTGAATCCTATAATCTTGTAGGATTCAAAATGACGACACATGCAACAAGAGCTACGGAGGTGGCAGGGGAGGGCAACATGAGGGGGAGTGGTCGATGGTTATAGCGCGACCTAATCTAGGTGGGCTTGGGGAACTAGAGAGACAGTGCCATAGGATTGGAGATCATCGAAAGAATAGATTAGGCCCATGGACACGCAGCTGTGATTTATGTGGATTGGATATAAACTTTTTTTTTTGTAGTATCTCAATAGTTCGGAATAAATGCCCTGTTGCCCCTAGCATCAGATACAATGAGAAGTCACAGAGGGAAAGATGGATTGTTAGGAATCCAACGACGAAGGTCGACGAAGGGAGGGTGGGGTTGGGTTGACGGTTCCAATGACATGCTTGACGGAGGTGACGTCGTTGTCACGTGATCGAAGACGGGCAAGGAAGACGCGGTGTCCGTGTTGCCGAAAGCACTAGGAAGAGATACTGGCATCTAGCGGTTATAAGGAAAATATTTTTTTCTGGGCAAGGTATAAGGAAATTCATGGACAATGGTAATCCAATGCCATAATATGATGACCTACTAAATGCGTGATTTTCCGACGTAAAATGAGGACCATGATAACTTACTACCTCAAAATGGCACATGAAATCACGTGGAAATCTCGATGCATTGCAAATGTGATCATGTTCAACACTTCGTCAACTAGAGTATAATGGCATGTAATGTTGTGAGTGTCGTAACAATATAATAGAATTAGTTATCTAGAACGATATAGAGAATCGTAAAAAGTTTATCAAGGGATGCCACATGTGATAATATATGTTAGATAATTTCTAGCATGGAAGATATAACTTCTATTGAAGTATTGCATGTTTTCTCCTCTACGGGCCCACTGAACCGATTTTTCTTCTTACTCG